>JAQPPZ010017128.1:11982500-14382500 GCA_028583015.1 Wollemia nobilis | reverse complement strand
CATGTGCCTCTCAAGGGAGTTTACCACCAAGCTAGGCGGATATCTGTCTTTGGACTACTCCCACATGGAAGTCCCTTTCAAAGGAAGGCGAGTGAAGATCTATAATGACAAGCCTTCCACCTTCTTGGTCGAGAAGTTGCTCGAGGAAGGATAGCAGGATGAGGCAGTTAACCTAGTGACAGAAGAAGTTGAGGCAGAGGACATAGTGGGTGAAACTATAAAAGAGTTGTGAGCGAAGGATGAATTCTCCTCGCTAGACTTCAATGCTATGATTGATTTTGAGATCGGTTGCTATTCTATTAGTCAGCCCTAGAAGCCGAAAGAGACAGCAAAGGAAGATATAAACCCTGCCCCTAATGAGCTATGGAAGTTGTACTTTGACGGTTCCCGATCCAAAAACGATGTTGGGGCAGGGGTTTTACTTATCTCTCCTACAGGAGAAGAGAAAGCTTACTGCTACTGATTAGCTTGGAGTTGCACCAATAACGGTGCAAAGTATGAAGCCTTGTGCTTAGGGCTAAAGAAAGCAGAAAGTTTGGGAATCAAACAACTGTAAATTTTCGGAGATTCAGAGCTAGTCTGCAACCAGATTACCAACAAGTGTGCCTCAAAGAAGCATTATATTAAGGCATACCGTAATCGGGTCTGGGACCTGATGGAGATTTGAGGCCCTCAATGTCTGAGCTATCCCCCAAGAGAAAAACAGGAATGCAGATATCTTAGCGTCTATTGGAGCCAGATACTCCCCGGCTGATGATTTTATGCAGAAGCCTAAGGTGGTAAGAACCATTTACTGGCCTTTTGTGCCTGATAAGGACACCCACTGGCAGGTGTTCGATTCCAATGAGCAAATCATCAATTTTTTGATTCATGAAGCTAGCACAATCGAAGGTAGAGACCCCGATGATGAGGAATACGAGGGGTTGATACAGTTAAAAAAAAACCATGTCCCAAAAGGACTAATTACCCTAGAAAGTCTCTTTGATCAGAATGACCGAGCAATATCGCATAGGATCAAGGTAGATTCCAAGCAGTACAGAGACCTGGAGCTTGAGCCAGGCAAGTCAATTAAAGTCTGAACCGACTGCACTCCAGAAGAGCTGGACCAGATTCAGGCCCTCTGCAGAAGGTATCCTGATATTGTGGCTTGGAGTTATCGAGACTTGAAGGGGTACGACCGAGAGGTTATCCAACATACGATTGAACTTGAGGAAGGGGTTAAACCCTGTAGGCAAAAGCAGAGGCCGATAAACCCAAATATCGAGGTCTTGATGAAGGCCAAACTCTTGAAGATGCTCGAAGCAAAAATAATATATCCCATTAAGCATTTTTCTTGGGTCGCGAATCTGGTTCTAGTTAGAAATAAGAATGGAGATATTCGCCTTTGCGTAGATTTCCGCAATCTGAACCAGGCCTCCCTCAAGGACCACTACCCGCTCCCGCAGATCGACCAAATTCTCCATGTGGTCGTAGGAGCGCAGCGGTTCTCTCTCCTAGATGGCTTCTCGAGATACAACCAAATTTGGGTGAAATATGAAGACCAGCATAAGACGGCATTCACCACCAAATGGGGAACGTTCGCCTATCGACGGATGCCCTTTGGCCTATCCTATGTAGGAGCTACGTTCCAGAGGGCCATGGATATTGCATTCCAGGAACTGCTGAACAAAATAATTGTAATATATCTAGATGACATGACAGTGTTCTCTCACAAGAGAGAGGAGCACAACTCTCACTTGGAACAAGTATTTGAAAGGTGCCGGGAGTTCGGCATATCTATTAATCCGAAGAATTTAGTCTTTGCAGTGAGGGAAGGAAAGTTGTTGGGTCATGTCATCTTCGAGAAAGGCTTAGCAGTTGATCTCTACAGGGCAGAGGCTCTGATGAAGCTCTCCATCCTAGTGAACAAGAAGGGTCTTCAATCCTTCTTCGGCCAGATCAACTTCGTGAGGAAGTTTGTGCCAGACTTCGCTCAAGTGATAAAGCCAATGGGCGAACTGCTGAAGAAAGATGTCGAGTTCATATGGACTGAGGAGAGAAAAAAGGCTTTTGAAGAGATAAAAGCCAAAATTGCTCAGGCCCCCGTGCTGGTTAACCCTGACTACTCCAAGGATTTTATCCTATACGTGGTCAGAGAGCCAGAGATTTATGCCGCGGTTTTGACCCAGAAAGGAGATGACGGCGAAGAACGGCCTATTGCCTTCTTGAGCCAAGTAATACAGCCGCATGAAGAGCGATATAATTTTATTGAGTGGCAAGTGCATGCAGTCATGAGGTCTTTGAATAAATTCAAGCACTTCGTCTCTCAGAGCCAGATCATCGTGTATGTCATGCACCCCGATGTCAAAAATTTCATCATTCAAGGGGAACCGGGTCATAAGAGAGCGGGCTGGATCGCCAAGATTCAAGAATTCGATATAGAGGTTCGGCCCACCAAGCTTATCAGAGGCCGGGCCCTTTGTCAGGAACTGGCCAGGAGTGCCACCGCAGAGGTGACCGCTTGTGAGTGGGAAGATCCTATGATGGAGGCCAATTTTTCCAACTCTTCAGAAGAAGTCAGATACTGGACCGATGACCTAGTGTGGTACTTCAATACTGGGCAATACCCTGATAATCTCGATGCCTCGCAAAGGAGGTTCAGACTCAAGGCTCTGAAGTTTGTACTACGCCCCGAGGGGTTGTTTTATGCAAATATTGACGGTGTTCTCTTGCGATGCATCAAGGGAACACAAAAAGATAAGGTCCTCAAGGAATTCCACTCTGGAATGTCGGGAGGACATCTTTCAGGAAGGCCTACGGCCTTAAAAATCATCAAAGCGGGCTATTATTGGCCCACCCTTCTTGCCGATACACACGCAGTCTCTCAAAAATGTGAGAAATGTCAGAGGTTTGCTGGCCACAACAAGAATGCTCCAATGCCCCTCCAGCCGATTCAGGTTGAAGCTCCATTTCAGCAGTGGGGCCTAGATTTCATTGGGACAATAACGCCAAATTCTTCGGCGAGCCATAAGTTCATCCTGACAGCCACCGATTATTTCACTAGATGGGCTGAGGCAATACCCACTTAGCATGCTGACCAGGAGACGGTTGTCAGTTTCCTAGAAATTCTGATCACCTGCTTCGGGATTCCAGAAGCTATAGTGACAGACAACGGTCCAGGTTTTGCAGGCGCTGCACTCACCGAGTTCACCTGCAAGTACGGGATTTATCATAAGATGTCTTCTAACTATTACCCGCAGGGGAACGGCCTGGCCGAGTCCACCAACAAGAACCTCATGAAGATCATAAAGAAGACGGTGGAAAGAAACAAGAGGACCTGGCACCTACTACTAGACCGAGCGCTATGGGCGGACCGCATATCAGTCAAGAAATACATCGGGACGTCTCCGTATGCCCTCGTATACGGAAAAGACGTCGTCCTGCCTACTCACATTGAGATGCCTGCACTATGGATGTTGGACGACGATAAGGGAAATATAGACCCTCTGGATGCCATACTTGCTCAGCTGATACAACTTGAAGAAGAAAGGGAAAAAGCCTATGAGGCTTTTATGAAGCATGCAGGCTCTACCAGAAAATGGTTCTCAAGAGGGTCCACAGCAAGGGTTTTCAAGGTCGGAGACCTGGTGCTCAAATGGGATGTCTGGAAAACCAAGCCCGACAACCACGACAAGCTCGATTCCTTCTGGGAAGGCCCATTCGAGATTGCCCGGGTGAATCAGTTCAATGCCTTCATGCTGAAGGATATGGAGGGTCACATCCTCCCGATTCCGGTTAATGACTTTCATCTAAAATCCTACCACCATTGAAGAAAGGAGCACCGAAAGGTTCCATCTGCACATATATTATTTTCTGCTCATTTTTTTTCTGAATGTAAATATGTTTTTTTAAGTTTCTTAAATTTTAGGCTGTTGAGCCAAGTGAGGTCTGCCTCTCCTCCGAATTTGACAAGGTTTGAACAGAAAGAAAAATCTCTAAGTGCTGAAAATTTATCCTCCGTCGCTCGCCTTCCAGGCAAAAGCCTAAAGTCGCCGGTGTTTTGTAGCGATTTCGGGCGGAAAAAGAAAGAAGGGGCAAATTTCCGACCAAATCAACGAAATCCTTCTAAGTACGGTAAATCTCTCCGTCGCTCACCAAATGCTCTAGTTCCCAAAAGCGCACGACATTTTCAGTGACAAAGGGAGTGGTGTCCAAGCGCTATCAAGTAAAGCAAGGAGCTTGGGGAAGTTGAAAAAGTTTCTAAGTGTGTATATGCTCTCCATCACTCATCCGAAGTGAAAATTCCCCAAAGGAGGCTGACGAACGAAGTGCCGCAGCTGGACGTACAGCCTCAAGCACACCTAAAAGTGGCCAGGAACAGCAGAGAAAGCGCAAGCATCCAAGGGAGATACAAGAAGGAAGGCTCAACCAGAGCAACCAAAGCAACCTCCCCCGCCGCCCCTCGACAAATGGAATAGGCTCAGAGATGGACCCTATTCCCAGAACATAAACGATTTGCGGAATACCGTCAAAGAGTGGAAGGATAAAATTTCTAAGCATCACCCGCTCGCCGCAACTTATTAGTCGCGCCTGTCCTGGTTTCTATGCAGCCAGGTGCACCATTGCCCCGAGTTGGTAGCGGCAGTGGTGGATTATTACAACCCGGACACCTGATGGGTCTACGACTACAGGGGCACCCCCCTATTTTCCATTGACTCATAGACCATGGAGGCAGCCTTCGCGCCAGGCCACGCGCTAGATAAAAAATACATAATCAGGAGGGTCAACCTCAATGAGCAGACTAGCAGATGTGCGGACACTCGATCGATGCAGGAGTTTCTAGAGTCCGAGCTGCATAGGCCACCTCCGCCCCGACAATGGTTGCACGACCCTCAGCCCTTAGCAGCTTTCAAGAATCTCCATATTTACACCATGTTGGCCTGGGTGTTGGGTTGTGGGTCGGACTCAATGGTTCACCCCTACCAAATCGCTATTGTCGAGTGCCTCCTGCATGGAGAATTTTATGACCCTGGGCTGATGAAGAAAAAAACAAAGCCCGTATTTTTTGACTCGGCTGATTACGTGGCCCACGCAATTCACCTCGCTTTCTGCAACTTCAAGGAGAAAATATCAGACACTTTCAGGTTCTGTTCATTCTTGGCCTAGCTGTTCCTGTTTCACTTCCACGATAAGATGAAGTCAATTCCAGTTCAGCGTGGGGGCGAACATGGTGCGCTGCATCCGGTTTATGAATGGACCCGGGTGCTGTATAGGGAGGAGTCCTATTACAGGTTCAATAAATATTTTCTGAGTCGTGCCCTAAGTATCGTCTAAGGCGGTTGCTCGCTTGTCCCGCGCATCATGAGTGAGCACTTCATAACCGGAGAAGTGCCCTTCGGAGATATTTTTCGGCTGACGCAGGGCTTGGTACTCAGAGTCTTCAGATTCACGGGCAAACCCTTCCTGCTGCCCTATTACGCCTCAAAGTACCTGTTTGCGCATGAGGCATCACGGCAGATGGATTATACGGATGAAAAATATGGCCAGGGCAAGAAGAAGGGGCACATATTCCGATACCCAATCACATGGGGAGAAGTGGAGATTGGTGTCAATGGACAACATCGATTCTGCACTGCCATACTCTCGAGTTTCGGGTTGATTGAGCTGCCACAGCGGTGGAAGTACGACCCTCTGGACATTATCAAAAGATTTAGGAGTGTCCAGGAATTCTATGTCTGCCCTAGGAAGGACATAATGGCCAAGCGCAAAAACCCTGATAGGCGAGACCTGGAGTGGCATATAAAAGATATGCAATCATTCCCACCGTGGCATGACTTTTACGAAATAGAGGCGGAGTATGATCCCGGCAACAATAAAGACCATAAGGCGGATGCCGATAATTTCCGAATATGGCAAAAGAAGCTGAAAAGGAAGGGATGGACAGCTGGAAAAATATCAGAATGGTGGATAATGTGTTGTCAGACAAGGAAAGAAAGATCAAACAAGAACCTAGACAATGACGAAGAGTTCTCTATGCGTTACGATGCACACCATGCCACGTGGAAGCCTACCATTTTTCGGGACCTTGTGCCCCAAAGCATTCAAAGGTTATATAAGGTCCAGGACCCACCTCAACAACCACTTGCATTTGAATAAGGGTCAAGGAGTGGCGTGGAGAGAGGCCAAGAAAAGGAGAAAAGTCAATCTACAGCGCCAATGGTACAGACGGCTCCTGAAAAGCGACCAGCTGAAAAGACTCCACCGAAGAAGAGTCCATCCAAAAGTGCAGTCGCTATGGCTATTGCCCGAACTCCCCCATAGCCATCCAAGAAGAAGCCAAAGATATCTTTTGTGCAGAGGGGGTCCGCTTCAAGTGTAACTGCTAGCCCTGCGCTCAACCATCAAGAGGAGGTTCCCCTTAAAAGGAATAAGAGAACGGAGAAACCTAAGGAGGTAAGGGCTACACCTGTGAAAGAAACCATGCAGCAAAGGGTTGTACCCACTGAAGTTATCGACATACAAGAAAGCACCCCCTCGCAAGGTGAAGACGTAGAGCAGTGTGCAACTCAGTGCATTTCCTCCCCAACCTACACAGGGCTCACAAGTACGCATTTCGCCATTCTTGACACTATTAAGTCCCGAGCTGCGGCACCCTCATCTTCTGCTTCTAGGCCCGTCCCCGCGGTCACTTCTGTGGCTAGCGGAACAGCAGCCGCCCGTTTCATTGCCGCCGCAGTGCCTTTGATAGAAGTCCAACCCTCTGCTAAAATCCAATCTAAGCCATCCAGCCTTTGTGCATTCTTTGGAAACCCTAACCCAAGACCAGCCAGGTGTCGCCGCATTAGAACCCTCACAATCCCCACGGCCCTCATCTGTAGCCACCAACCCAGTTGATACCCTAGTTCATAGTCTCGAGCACCCTCTTGTCGCAAACCCTATAGTCTAAACGCCCCTAGAGGAGCCCAAACCCCAAAGACTCATTTCTCTGTAAGGCCCAGCAGAACTCCTCAGTCTGGCTCACAGGCCAGAAGAGAAGAAGTGAACAGGCGCTGGCTTGTCCAGAAAAAAGGGTAGTCTTTGACCCTCAGAATATGTTACTCCTCCAAACGGAAAAAATCCCCAAGGTGCAGAAGCCGCTAAACGAAATGACGTCGGCAAATTATTCCTATAGACAAGTCGTGGAGGATCTGAACACTGCTGACCCTAAGACAAAAGCTGAAAACATTCATGTTGAGGCGACATCTCTCTATCTTCAGGTGGATCATTTCAAATATCGCTGCTACAACGTTGAGGCCAAGAATGCTCAACTAGATGAAACCCTAGCACTCACGCGTGGACAGCTTGAAGATGAACAGTTAAAAGTGAAGCAGCTGCAACAGCAAGTGTTTGACCTAGAGCGGGCACACCTAAGGCAGATCTCTGACCAACAAGTATCCGATGAATCTAATTTTTTGCAGCACAGCAGTGCAATTCATTCCGCAATTGAAGGAACACAAAGACTAAAGATGACAGGAAAAATCGGCAACACAGAACATCTCCAACACTTGACATCAACATGCAAGTTGCAACCCTTGGAAACAGCCACAAATGTATTGAAACTCCCCCTTAGATGGCCCTGCACAACACAACACACAATATGCCTATATGGCCCTGCACACACATCATAGGTTAGATGGCCTTGCACAAGAGTCTTATGGCCTTGTTCAGCATCAGACGGCCTGGTTCAGCAGTCTAGATGGCCCAGCACAGCAGCTCAAATGGCCTAGTCTAGAAGTCAGACGACCTGGTTTATCTATCTACGGCAAGCATTCAATAGTGAAAATAGTCTAGACGGTCATGTACAATTTTGCTTAACTACTAGAACAATTCACAGGCACATGCACAATGATAACATAAGTTTGCACAACAATGGCTGAATGGAGGTGTTTGTATTATCTGCTAGAATACATGTCTGGTTACACCCTCGTACTTTGTACAATACTATCTCTCCACATGCATATACCTCTACATATACGTATATATGAATAAATGAATGAGGGGTCTTATTTATACAACCTGGGAAGTAGTTGCTTCCTCAACTTCCTCCAACTAACTACCCGACACCTCATCATTTCTTGAATTACATTTGACATGCATTTGACTTACATTTACATTTCATGACTTGTTTCATAACTTTATTAAATTATACATATGACATTTCATCAAACACTTCACCTACGTACAACAAAATGACTCAAAATGTCACAACTATTGCATAACAAAATTTCTTGTGCTCGTACTTGACTTCCTATGCACTGCATTAATTCCGAGGTGCTGCTTGAGATGGCGCCACGTCTGAACTAGCTCCTACAATTTGCTCATTTATAGACATTAATGTCTTTTTCTTTGGTTTCTGTACTTTATGCTGTATTCTCTAAATATGTCCAAAACTTATCTGTTGTCAAAGAATCAGCTCCACGTATTTTGTTCTAGCTTTATATTGCACTTTAGCCCTTCAGTGTTTGAGCACTAATGGGATTGCTTTTTTTTTCAAAACGAGCTTCTTTTAATTTTTATTTATTTATTTATGAGACAAGACACTTCTCTGATTGAAGTTTTGTGCTCTTTGCTCAAAGGTTGAGTTTGCCTAGATTTGCTTCACAGCTGCTGTTATTGAGGCACTCATTAGTCATTATTGATTGAGTTGATTGAACAGTTTCATGGTTGTGCACACGTTAAATACATTTGTGTAGTTTTTGTCATTAGCTGATCCTGTTTTTAAAGCAAACTACTCATGGATTAGCTGATCCTCTTTTAGACATCTGTTGAATTAATCTATGACTAGTTTGCTGTGTGATATTGTGCCCATTTACGTTTCTGTGCTTGAATCTGATTTTATGATGACTTACTTTTTTTTTTCAATTGGTAATATGGGATTGAAATGGGCCCCACCTGTATTACATCATGACCACATACTGGTATTACAACAGTGTGATTATTATGCATGTATCATTTGGCAAGATTTGAACCTGGGTCTCCTCTCTTTTTGCACATGTTGGTGTTGCCACATTTTGCTAAGGGGTAAAAATTTTGAAAATTTGAAAAAACTGCTGCAATTTTAGAGCCAGGCCCTCTCCTTTCCTCCTTTCCAAGATGTTAGTCCAGGCGATCCTCGGGATTGCATTTTCAGGCCCCATCAGGTTCAAGGTTTCAGTTTTCAGCAAGTTCCGGCGAGGTCTGGGAAAAGCCCAAAAAATTCTAAGGCAGAGGCACTCCCAGGTCACACTCTTTTTGAGCGATTCCGGGAGTCGCTCCACTTCTGTGGCGATTCCCAGCTTCGCCCCGTTCCCAGGCGACCCCCATCAGCATTCAGTGGCAGCGAGCGGTAGTAGAAAAAGGTCAAAAATTTTCTAAGGAATGGCTTTCCCGCGAGTCGCTCCACTCTGGAGTGATTCCCGTCCTCGCTGCACTCCCCCAGTGACCACCGTCATCGCTCCGCTCTTCAGCGACCGCCAGCAGCAAGTGGAGGAAAATAAAAAATTGCTAAGGCATTGAAAACAGCCAAAGATTGCTCCCCCATTGGCGAATCCCATGATAGCTTGGTATTTTTGGCGAATCCTGTCATCGCATCAACCCCAACGAACGACAAAATGCAAAACTCAAAAATATCCAAGGAAAAGGCCCCCACCTGCGAGTCGCTTCGTCTTAGAGCGATTCTTGTCCTCGTCGTGCCCCTATAGCGATCGCCAGCAGGTTCGAATGCCGAAAATTACTAAGTTTGGAGAGTTTCCCAAGTTTGCTCCATCCAAGAGCGACTCCCGTCGTCGCTCATACAGCTCAGCGACTCTCGCCATTGCCCCCACTTTTCACCGATCTCCGACGGAGGAAAAATCTAAAAATTTGACTAAGGCATATGCGCCACGATTCACTCGTTCCCATGCGCGACCCCAGGTTCGCCCCATTCTGGAGCGACTCCCGGGATCACACTTGCTTTCGAGCGACTCCGGGTTCGCTCCATTCCGGAGCGACTCCCGGGATCGCTCTTGCTTCCGAGCGACCCTCGTCGTCTCCCTTCATTTTGGCGAACTCCGGCTGTTAGAGAGTTGAAGGCAAAAAATACTCCCAAGTTTGCTTCTTCCCCCAACGATTCCCAACATTGCTTCTACCCCATAGCGAACCTCAAATTCGAGCTGAAAGTGGGCAATTTTTGGATTTGATCCAGTCTTAGCAGGACTGCAGGTAGACCTCAAAAGCAGGGTAGGTGAACATTGATGGCATGTGTTCAGGGGCAAACTGTACTACACCTACCACATTAGCGAGACATGCCTTCTCAACCACCAGATCCGTTCGGAGCTGTACCAGACTTAGGTGAATCATGCTGTAGGTACGCTTACGACCAGTAAGAGTCAAATCTCAGCAGCTGTCGCAGTTTTGGGATTCTATGCTTCAATGTAATTTGGGGGAAAATTCTGCTATAAATAGCAGTGGACTTTCATTGTAAAAGAGGGGGAACATATTGCTAAAAGATATAAACAAACATTTGCTTCAATACAAGGCATCCTTGGCTATGACTCTTGTCTCTTTCTTTTATGCTGCCTTCTGCAAGTATTTCTGCCTCATGTTCATTTATTTTTCTGATTGCTGTAATTCTGAACTCTGAATTATGGCATTGGACATTAAGTGAATCTGGAATTCTGGCTGAAGGATCATTGTTGCCACATTTTGCACGGGGTGCCATGTTTTCAAAATTTTGTAAGTTTGCTGCTCTCCCTTCCCTCCATCTCCTTTCCCTTTCTCCACTGTTCCCTTTCTCCCCTTATGTCAGTTTCATTCCTCCCTTTTCCCCTCATTCTTTCTTTGGCTAGAACAGAGCAAACACTCCCTAAAAAATTCTAAGTCTGGGAGCGCAACCCGACTTTGCAGCAAAGTCGGGGTGCGCCCTTAGGTTCGAGCGCACTCGGGAATGCGAAGTGCGGAAGCAGACTGGAAATAAACAGAATTTGGCTAAGTATGGGAGCGCAACCCGACTTCGCAGCGAAGTCGGGGTGCGCTCCCCGTCCTGAGCGCAGTTGGGAAGCAGTGTCTCCAGAAATCAGCTAAGTGCCGGAGCGCAACCCGACTTTGCAGCGAAGTCGAGGTGCGCTCCCCGTCTTGCGCGCAGACCGAGCAGTGGCCAAATTGACTAAGTGCTGGAGTGCGCAACCCGACTTCACAGCGAAGTCGGGCTGCGCCCTCGACTGTCGTGCAATTGGGCAAGATCCATCAAGCAGCCCAAAAACTGGCTAAGGCACGGAGGCCTCCCGAACTGCGCTGTTCCCCACTTGCGCTATCCAATTGCGCTCTGATCCCAGGCGAAGTTGGACATAAAGGAAAGACTGCCTTTCAAGGCAGACATGTGTCCCTCATCAGAATTTGACAAGTGTCCAGGCTCGGGATTCGAGCCAAGATGTGATGGGAAAAGGACAAGCATGGGCCGAGTTATCTGCCGCAACTACCCTCATTTAAGCTGACGCAAAGTCTCATCAACCGCACTGCCACGTAGCTGTCGAGTTTTCAGGTGGACCTTGCTGCAAGTACAGTCCCTGCCTACAGGAGTCAGCATCAACAGCTCTTTTGCCGCTTTTGTCAGCTATTGTCTGGTCTGGGACTTTGTGCCCATAATTGTAATCGGGGGGAAATTGCGCTATAAATAGCCGCACCACTTCATTGTAAAGGGGTGGAAGGGGGATATCCTGCTAGGGAACCATTGTAGCTATACGTTTGCTTCTGAATGCAAGACACACACTTGGCTCTATTTTGCTGTTATCATTCTTTATGCTGCCTTTACTTGTCATTTCTGCCTCATGTTGCTTATTTCATTGCTTACTGTTATCTTTGAACTCTGGATTCCAGTATTTGGTGATTAAGTATTCCTGGAATGCATAGATAGAGGATACATAGGATGTATGACAGCTGTAGTTTCTATGGTGTGTTCTGTATTTAATTGTTGTTAGTAGTGGTGATTGATCGTTGTCGTGCTGCTTATTCCCCCCACCCAACTCAAATCACATTTAAATCTCTTTTCGCATTTTTATCTCTTTCCTGTACTCTTAGCTAAAACAATTGAGAAAACCCATAGGAAGCCGACCTTCTCCGGAGATTGGCACGGAAGGCATTCCTTCCTTCCGGCCTTTCAATCTAGTGGGCGAATCTGGGGCGCATTTAACCAAATCCTTTCCTAATGGCAGATTCTTAACCAACAGATACATAGGAAGGAATCGCAGTGTTAGTTTCTGTTACATGTTTTGTTTTGATTGTTGTTGGTTTGGGTATTAGTTAGTGATTGTGCTGCTTGTTCTTCCCCACCACTATTGCTATGCTTTTTAAATTTCTTTCTGCATTTTACAATCTCTTTCCAGTTCCCTTATCTCAAACCCCAGTTAGTGTAGTATAGGAGCCGGCCTTCTCCGGAGATTGGCACGGAAGGCATCCCTTCCTTCCGACCTTTCAATCTGTTGGGCGGGTCTAGGGCACAAAAGACCAAATCCTTTCCTAGTGGCGGATTCGTAACCAACAGTTGGTATACATTTCCTCTATTTTAATCAATAAACATTGGACACTATTTTCTTCTTGTTGTTGGGTCTTTTCATGTCCCATTCCTGGAAACTATGTTTGATAGATGACTTCTTCAGCGAAGTTGAACATTAGTGGGAAGCTGCTTTGTAAACTCATCATTTTAGGTGAATTTTAGGTAGAAGTTGCTTCCATATTAGATGAAGCTCATCTTCCATGCCAATTTATGTCAGCAATGCAATGATGACCATTGCTATGTTAGAGCCTATGAATATTTTCGTTGGACCATAAGTTGTTTTAATTATGGCTCATACAAAGTCATTGCTTGTTTTTCTCCTGCTTTCTTCAGGTGTGTATGTTAATTCTTAGAAATTAAACCAGTATAAGCAATGAGTTAAAAATAAAGGACTGGATATTTAGTATAAGGTATCCATTTCAGCTGATGTAATTATGCGTATGGAAAATAAATAATGTTAGGTTTTCAGAGTACTTGGTTGGATGTTACTAATACTGTGTAATGCTGGGTTTAATTTAAACTTATCAGCATGTACTGAATGTTGTTATCTGTCCAACACAATTAATTATATTTCGTGACATGAAAAGATAGATGACGTTCTGGATAGAAAGCAGACCAGATCATAATGGCGAGAGTTGTTTCTTCTTGCTTGTGTGAGAGTATTTTGCCTGGAGACATGCCGTAAGAATGATGTTGCGGACCAATATCCTGCAGTCAGAAGAATTGGTGTCCACCATCCCCTGTTGTAAACAATAAAATTCATCATGTACCATATAAGAAATAATAAAAAAACTTCAAGATCAAAACATTCTACTTTAAATTTTGTCAGTAGATACCTTTGAAGTTTATATTTTGTCACAGATTGACTGAGATCCCAGTTTGCAATGAGAATCTGCAGAAATTGAAAATTTGCAAAGCACAACAATACCAGCCCAGTCAAAACCAAACTAAGAATTTCAATAATAAGTATATTCTTTGAATAATTGTGTAAGGATCAATATGAATTATGTATACCAAGAACATATTCAGAAGGCCTTCCTCTCCATCAATGCAGGAGAAATCACCATCAATGTATGCGTCTGCAAGTCCAAGGTCTGCCCTAGTTGCAACCTACCAAAAAGAAAATGAAAACATGGTGGCATGTATATTAGCAGCTTGTGCAATTCTTTACATGGAATTCCTCATAGAAAGACATAAGAAAGGGCATTCCTAAGCATTTGAAATACAATATGGATGTTGATTTTGATACCTTCCAGTAGAATGATGGTTGATGTATTCTTAGGACAGATTTCTTATTGCATCGTTTATCAGTCCCTTCAAACTGGAATATTGTTCCTCCATCTTCCAATAAGCTTAAAAACCAAATATGATAATTAGCTTCACTCATGGGTAAAATATGAATTTTCTAATTATCCTGTAAAGAATTAAAGATGTGGCTTATACGCAAGATTTTTTGCTTACAACAATCTCACATACAAATTTAAAGTAACATTTTTAGATGTTGTAGGGCAAGGAGGATGTATCATAAGGGACTTCTTCCAATCTAACAGTGAAAAAAATATTCGTTGATGGTCATTTTCTATCTAGGGATCTTTTTAAAAGTTATCAGGATCAAGCCATTAACTGAAATAATTTTTAAGCTATTGATATTGTGAAATAACATGCCATGGCATAGCTCACCATCAAGCTGAAATGAGTTTTAGAATTGTTGATATTGAACTTAGATCCAAATGCTTGTGTATTTGAGTCCACACCAAAAGACCGAACTAGGCCTTTGGTTAACAGACTTAGCACTAATATGAGCCATGTTGGTCTGTCATTCTCATTCAGGGGCGAAACAACTTGGGCGCTACTTGTGTCTGTTTTTCCAAGGCTGGGTTGCGTTGCTCTCTGGCCCGAAATGGGCCTGCACTCTACCTCTGCCCCAAAACTAACTTACACTTGGAGACCTAGCGCAAAACTACCCTCGCCTTCGTCAAGACAAAGACCTTATCTGATGAGTGAATAGAAGAAAAACTGCAGCCAGCAAAACACAAGAAACAAGGAATACATTCTGAAAAAAGAACAGAGCTCCAAGGAAGAAGAGATTACTGAGTATCCAAATTTTACAAGGGAGAACAATGTGTCAGGAATGCCAACAGAAGCCCACTTTGGCAGCATCCAATGCTGGTCGAGCTCCTTTTTCTCAAATGCTTTCAACGTTCAACTCAAACCCTAACGGTTGCATAAACTTCTTTACGTTTTCTGAATACTACTGCAAATATAGCAATACCAGCTCGGCGAATCTTTCTCCTCATCCACGACTGACGTGTCCCCTGACAGGTCGATCAATAGCCTCAAAATAGAGATGTCATCACTCCTAAATGTCTCCTACTCAGGTGTGTTTCTCCACCAGTGAAGTAGAGAAAAGAAAAACCATTGAAATTACTTAAATTTTCATCAGTGTCGTTCATCCATTTGTCAACATCGTGCATCCATTATTTCTTCTTTCTGCTCATGGCATAGGTATAGGACAGATTTACATCACACGGATTTGTAATGACTCTCATCACTCAGCTCAAGGAGATTCATAGGTTTCGTTGCCTTTGCTTTCAGAGTTTTCCTTCGACTTGAAAGGCTTCGACCGACTCCAAATTCAAAAGAAAACTAGAGAGTTTGCATAGATTACACAAGCTTTTGACATTTTTGAATGAGGATTGGAGTCGTTGAAGAAATTCTCTGACCTCCTCCACATAATTTGATTCTTCGTTGGCTCTCGTCCTTGTCTTCTGCAATGTCTGCTCAATTTAGCCAGCACTCAAACTTCTCTTTTTCCTCTTCACAGATCAAACCAGCATTCAGTATTTCACATAGACGTCTAGGCTTATCAACTTTTAGCTTCACACAAGGCTCTTCACTCCTCCGGATAGCGCTCCTCCTTGGGCTTCCTTCTTCAACTCTGCCTCCTTCTTGTTGTCTTTCAACTTGCTTTCTTGCTTGCAGTTTCGCTGTCCAACCTTGCTGTACAATACCTTCAATTTTACAGCTCCTAAAGCTACCTAAAAATCTGCCTTCTTGGTTTAATCTTGCTGCCTCAAAACTTCTCTTTTCTTCTTTTTCAAACTTTTTGATTTCTATCCTTCAAAATTGGCCTTCTTTTCTGGCCTATTCTTCAAGAATCTGAATGTCTTGAAGTCTTCAAAAATGCTTTCCAAAATTTGGCAAACTTCTTGCCAAATCCTTCTTCCTTTTGGGCTTGTTGTCGGATGGCGACAATTGTCCCAATACCTTCATTCAAATTATCTCTCCATAGCTCTGATACCACTGTTAGCTTTCTGAATAGGTTAATTCACAGAAAGCTTCAACCAGGATCTAAAGATAAACCAAACCAATGCTACTAACAATGAAACTTAATAACAACAATATCTTACAGATAATATTTCACAAAAAATGAACACAATATACAGAGATTACATTAATGATATAGCTTGGTTACAAAGCATGGAGGTTTGCCTCCATTATATCATTTTCTGTGACTTTTCAATACTTTGATTGTTGCTCTTCCTCTTTCATCCGGGAATTGCAACCTTTCATATTACTCATAAAGACAACTTTTATTTTGTCACATATCATGTGACTCTTCATTTTCTTTATTTTGACACTTTGCACTCTTCCTCATATAGCCACATACATTATATAAAATATAAATCATCTACCAAACTAATATTCCAAGGGGGACCAAATAATGTAATATCTCCAACAAACCAATGGGTCAGCCTATGGAAACAAATATTGATAAATAAAACTAAGAGTCATCCTATAGGAACAAATATTAATTTATCACATACCTTATCCGACAATTCTCTTGCTTGAATACGCGTATCTATGTATTAGATATAGATTCAGATACGATTTTTTTTGGATACCGTATCTATATGTATCCAAACCATAGTTGAGAAAATCAGAATCGGCATTTTTAAAAATCGGCAAAAATCGAGCATCGACAAAAAATCAGGGAAAGAATCGACAAAACAAAAAAAAATGAAGAAAACGAAATTTTCATTGAAAAAAAGTTTTTTTCATGCATATTACAATGAATTAACATTATGCAAATCAAATATTGCAATAAAAGTAATAATTCATGTCAACACATCATACAAGGCTCAAGCTTTAAGTACACATGAAAGTGACAAAACACATCTTGTATTTCTTATAATATGAAAAGGTACAAAGTTACAAGTAACAACAAGGAAAAAAAGGTTTCATTTTTTATATGCCTACACATGGAAACAAGTAACAACAAAGTTACAATCACTTGAAAAAAAGGAAAAAAACCTAAACCTTAAACCAAAAGGCTAGGGTTTAGGGTTTAAAATTGAAACATTGACAGCTGAAAAATGGGTTTGCATATATAGTAATCAGGCAGCAATATTTACTTAAAAAGAGGAGGAAAAAAAGCCCTAGGGCTTAGACTAGGGTTTAGGGTTTAAACTTCAAGTTCAAAGTTTCAAATTCAAACATTAACAACTGAAAAATGGGATTGCATACATAGTTACCAGGAAACAATATTTAATTAAAAAGAGGAGGAAAAAAACAACAAAACCCTAAACCCAAAACCCAAAACCCTAGCCTCGGGTTTAGGGTTTAAACTTCAAAGTTCAAAGTTTCAAACATTAACAGCTGAAAAATAGGTTTACATACATAGTTATCAGAACAATATTTGCTTAAGAAGAGGGTTTCGGGTTTGGGGTTTAAACTTTAAACTTCCAAGTTCAAACATTAACATCTGAAAAATGGGCTTGCATAAAAAACCCTAAATTGGCCACAGCCTAAAAAAAAAAAAAATTGCAGATTTTTTGAAAAAATCAGCAAAAAATATTCAAAAAAATCTTTGCATCGCCGAGAGTTTTCCGATTGCATTAGCATTTTAAAACATCAGGATTCTGCAGATTTTTCTAGAACTATGATCCAAACACATGGGTGCCATATCCAAACGTATCTAAATATATATGTACCATATCCAGACGTATCCAAATACATAGGTACTGTTGACGGTTTGTCACATTTTGTCCAAGGGGTAAAATTTTGAAATGTTGTTTATTTTTCATGTTTGAATTCTCCTTCTCCTCCATGTTTAGTTTCCTTTGCTCTTCTGTCATTTTCATGGCGCTCCGGCGCCGCCAGTACCCGCCTTTTGGTGGCCCCCATGTCCATTTCAGATGCAGGAACAGCTTCGCTGACAAAAACAGGCAGAGGGGGCAGCTTCGCTCAAAACAGGAGTCAATCGGCAGCTTCGCTGAGAAAAACAGGAAAAAGTCCACTTCGGACTTGAAAAAACTCTAAGGCATGAAGGGCGCTTCGCCCAGAATGCTGCCGAAGTTGCCACTTCGGGCACTATGGCTGCCGAACCTCCACTTCGGCTCCAACTCCAGCGAACCTCCCCGCCCCGATGATGAAAAAAGAGTCTAAGGCAGTTAGCTTGCTTCGCCAAGAAGGTTGCCGAAGTGCCACTTCGGCCCATGTCTTCAGCGAACCGCCTCCAGAAAGGTGCCAGTTCGGGCCCAAACTCAGCGAAGCAGGCACTTCGGGCGCCAGGTCTGCCGAACCTTCACTTCGGCCCCAGTATTGGCGAACTTCCACTTAGATAATGGAAAAAACTTGAGGCAAACAAGGGCACTTCGCCCAAAATTCGGCCGAACTGTCACTTCGGGCCTCATCTTCAGCGAAGCGCCAATTCAAAGCGAAGCACAAGTTTAATTTGGGATTTTGCCAAAGTAAAAGAGTTAGAATTTTCTACACTCTTCATCGCTAGCAACCAGTCACTTCGGGCAAACACCCTGTCAAACTGCCACTTCGGGCCTCCACTTCAGCGAAGCATCTATCTCCTGGGAAGTAGTAAGGCAAAGAGGTTTTTTTGCGCCGCTTTCAAATGACAGCAATCTTGTCGCTTCGGGCCGGCTCCTAGCTGAACCTCCACTTCGGCCAAATTTCTTGGCGAAGCTGCACCTTGGGTCCAGTTTCAGCGAACCATGCCTAGTAGAGCTTGTGTTTTGACTTAGGCAATCTGATGCAACTTTGGCGAACCTCCCCCCTAGCCTCCACAGACTGTCACTTCGGCCAGATTTCCTGGCGAAGCTGCACTTCGGGTGCAACTTTGGCGAACCTCCCTCCCAGGCGCGATTCAAGCCAAATCATCAGCGAAGTGTCCCCTAGGCACCTCCTGACACCAGTGCTACTCCCGAGGGGCATGCGTTCACAGGAAAAGTAGGTGGGGTATGAATCCAAGACATCTTCATGGCATAAATGCAAATCTTCCACCCAGAGTGGTCCCCTCACCAACTGCAGTAATGAGATGGGAGGTTTCAGCTACAAAATTTAGCAGGCGTCAAATCCCAGCTACTCCAGCGTCCTGGTGCGCTTGGTCATTAATGTTTCAGAGGGAGGGTCCTCTATAAAAACCCATGCATTGTAATGAGAAAAGGGGGGGAACATATTGCTAAAAAGTCGTTGTATTCAAACTCTTTGCATCAATACTAAGAATCCTTGGCTCTGATTCTGTCTCTTCTTTGTATGCTGCCTTCTATGATTATTTTTGCTAACGTCATTTATCTTCCTGATTGCTGTAATTCTGCTATCTGGATTTAGGCATTAGACGATAAGTGAATCTGGAATCTTCCTAAAGGATACATAGGGAAGTAAATGCAGTGTTAGTTTCTGTTACATTCTCCGTGTTGATAGCTGCTGGTTAAAATATAGATGGGTGATTGTGCTGCTTGTTCTTCCCCACTGTTACTGCTATGCATTTTACATTTCTTTCTATAATTTTCCAATTTCTTTCCAGTTCCCTTATCTAAAACCCCAAGTAGTGTAGTATAGGAGTCGGCCTTCTCCGGAGATTGGCACGGGAGGCATCTCTTCCTTCCGGCCTTTCAAGGTTGGTCCAGGTCTAGGGCGCGTATCCAAACCAAATCCTTACCTAGGGCAGATTTGTGACCAACAGTTTCTGGCACGCTCGGTGGGATGCAATCGTTCCACCTCCTAAGCAGTATTGAAGAAGTGATGTTCGCTTCGGTATTGTCTAACCTGAACATCTGGCGACTCTGCTAAGACTCGGATACCTCCAGAACTCGAAGACCAGTCTAAGAAAATCCCGTATTCATGCATACGAGATGGAGAGTTAGCAACGTAGAAGAGGAGCCCGAGTACTACGAACTCGACATCAACGCCTTCGGAGAACGTCCTAGGCTAGTCAAGCCAAATACCTCTCTGGGCGAATCATCATCGTAGGAATATGTCATTGCTAAACAAGATATGGCTTCAGATAGTACCGCAACCAGCTGTCCTCCAAATCCTCCGAACTCTCCAGACCATCAGGACGTTCCAGTTCCGCCTGACATGCAGTTAGATGCTTTGGGAACTCCTATTCAGCCGAACCTGTTGCTGTTGCCGCCATTGCCGCCTCCTAATCAGTTGAATCAGAATGCGAATATGGCGAATCCACCACCAAATCAGTATCAGCAGCAGAACCAACAACAAAATCAACCGTCGAATCCGCCCAGGTTGTTTGCAACCTAGAACCACTTAGGGCCTTTGAACCTAGCAACACAAAATCAGATCCCTGCTGCAACGCTCAAGGCCATCCCTACCTATGATGGCACTGGGAAAACGACACAGGAGCACGTCCAGGACGTGGCCGCTCTAGCTACCATTCACGGTATCACGGAGGAAAACGTCATGGTAAGGTTTCTAGTTTTGTCATTCCGTGGAAAGCTCCTGTACTAGTATAGGTCCTTGCCACCTGGCACCATTGCTACATGGGACGAGCTGGCAGGAAGGTTGATTCAGGGGTTCAATGAATTGGCGGACCCTTACTCCTTGCTCCACCAGTTCATGACCATCCAGAGACATCCACAGGAGGAGGTCCCTGATTTCAACGTCAGATTTGCTCAGACTTGGCAAAGAGTCCTTGACGGCCTGCGGCCGACTCTTGATCAGGCTGCGTTCTATTTCCTCAGAGCATTCAACTCTGACCTCAGTATGAACATCAGGTATTCTGGCATCAACACTTTCCCTGGTCTGTATATGCAGGCCCAGAAGGCTGAGGCTGATTTGATTGCCATTGGCAAACTCCCGCCGAAACCGACAATGCCAATCTACCCCAATTTGCCTCAGTACTAATATCCCAGCACATCCACTCAATTCCCTCCTGTACCTTCCATGTATCCGGTTCCCTCATGGAATCCAAGCCAACCGCCCAGTTTTCTGCAGCTCTCAGCGCATCTAGTTTCACAGCTTCCTCCGCCCCTGCAATACCCGACTTTGCTACAGCCAATGGCACCGCTACCATTGCCAGCTCCCCTGATCGTAGACCCGTAAACCAAGCTTCTACAAGAGTTGGAGTCACTTAATTCCACCATGAGAACGCTGTCCAACGACATGGCAGTAATGAAAAAGAAACAGGCTTAGCAGGAATTCCTGCCAAGAAGACCTTATCCTCCTCCGGTGCTCACCAAAGATCAAGTGGATCCAGCCGGTAGACCTCCTGCGAGGAACGCCGCTATTAACGAAGAGCCGAGCACCTCAGATTACGTGCACTGGTGCTCCACGTGCAACAACCCGCATGGGAAGGATACTTGTATGATACACCAGCACTATGTTCAAACACTGGTGGGTAGCGCCCCTAGTGGCCAAATCAACATGATTAGGGAGGTAGACCGTAACCTCATGATCCCCAAGGAGGAGCAGATTTTAATTTTAACTAGAGATGGCAAGAAACAGATTGATGTGGACGCGGCTCAGATGGAACCTCTGAAGGTGTACACTTGTAGAGAAAAGGAGCAGCCTCTGGCTAAAGCTCTCGACAAAGTTCCCTTGCCCCCACCAGCAAAAGAGAAACCCTTGCCCGCAAAAGCTCCAGCAGCGCAACCTCAAGCTGAAACCAGGGAGCAGGCCAAGGAGAAGCTCAAGCACTTGTCACTGACGAAGCGGCAGAGAGTTGAAGCCACGCAACAGTACCGCATCAAGTACGAGGCTGTGAAAGAACCAGAGGTATCCACTACTTCGGCTTACAACATTGTTGACAAACTGAAGAAGACTCCGGCCAAAATAAGCCTATATGATGCCCTACAACTCCTCCGGCAGGTTGACCTGCTGCAAAAATCGCTGAAATCCACCAAGGGGGCGAAACTGACGCAGCCTGTGTTAGCTCAGACTCTGACCACTTCAGCCACAGGAAAGAACAGGCCACCTCCGTTCTACTTGTCTCTTCAGATGGAAGGGTGTGTAGTGCACAATTTCATGATTGATTCCAGTGCATCGACCACCGTCATTGTAAGATGCTACCCTGTTTGGAGTTTGTAATTCCACAAATTCTGATTTGTTTTCGATTTTTTCTGATGTTTGTATTTTTCCTTTTTGTTTTCTTTGTTTTTTTGCTTTGGAATGCAAGAAATAAATATATAATGCAGAAGGTAAATAAACATGAAACTATCCTTCTCCTTTGATTTTTTCAATGATAACAAACAATGCAGAAAATATTTAGCAAATATAGTTTAAACCCACAAAGGAAAGAGTGAAATATAAGGTACCCGATCTTTAATTAAATTCTGAAAATGTTTGAGATACATCCACAGCAAGCTGGAAATGACTGGTTAATTCACAGCTCTTAAAATCTTCTTCTCTTCACTCATATAATGATAGCTGAGTAAGGTAGTATAACTGCCGCCCACATTTGCATAGAAATCAGACCATTGAAGGGGGCGATTGGCCCAGAAATGCTCACGCCAGCATTAGAAGCAGTACGGCCCTTCAAGTGTACGGCCAGCAGAGTGGTAAATCATATGAACAACAATATATATTACTGCCCTAAGCTCTCCACACAATCGTTTGGCCCTGAATTGATGAAGACACTCCAATGTGGTTTGAATCCCAATCCAATACACACAAAATCAGACCAATGAATGCCCAAATTGGTACGGCTGGGTTAAGAATAGACAAACAAATAACCAGCTTTGAATTCCATGATGGTTTGCCAAAATAATAATTGAAATCTGCAATTAAACCCTCAATATTTCTCTTCTTTGAAGCACAATGTAATTGCTGGATGCAATCACCACAAATCCACTGGGGTTGATCTTTCACAACCGGAGAGGATGTCCCTGCTGAAGATTGTCGTCCTCAACAAGCTCGAATCCCTGCAAAACCCTTGCAAGTCTTCTCCAAAATGCCAAAGCCAATTCTCCAAAAACAAGAATGAATAAATGACCTTTAATTTCCCCTTTTATACTCACCTCAACCACTTTCCCTCCAATTTTAAAATGCACTTTATTTCATTAATTTCTTTAATGACTTATGTCCCCTCATGAAAAGTGGCGCCCCTTTTTGCTTTGGTATAATAAATCACTTTATAAAATATTATTTTATATCTTAAGTGATTTACATCCCTTATAACTCCTTTTTCACTTTATACTAAAGTGTAACTATATTAAATTAATTTTAATTTAATATAATTAACTTCGTCCATTAAAATCTTTGCCCTCTGCAACTCCAACCTGCAAACTGAGGATAGATTCAGACACCCAATTCGCCACAGAATCCAATCGTATTGTCCGCTATCCCAGAAACCCCAGAATCTGACTTACTAAATATAGTAAGTCTCTGCTCCCTGGTCCGAAACGGCCCAACAAACTGGCCAATGAAAACTCTGCACGTCCAGACCACAACTCCCATACTCCGATTGGGCTCCCAAACACCCGCTCTGACCAAACTCTGACTTACTATAAATAGTAAGTACTGCTAAAAAATAGCCATGAACTGCTCTGAACTCCAAACGCTCTGAATTGGTCACCACAGACTAAAAACTCAACTCAAAGCACAAACCCTGATCCAACAACACACACTTACTAAAAATAGTAAGCGTCCAAATATAGCAAGTGACAACTCGAAACTCCGGGATCAGAACAACCCATCTCGCCGAACAGAAAACCCAAAAAACTCCATCACAACTGTCTGGGCAAACCCTAACTTACTAAAAATAGAAAGTGGCGACCAACTGCTCCGAAAAGCCTCTAAAAAGGGCAGAGGATAGCAAGCGACGCGCTGAGGACGAAGAACCAATCCAAATAGGGTTCCCTTAACACTCCACTAGCCTACGGGAACCCAGTAGTAGGCTAATCTGCAACTGACAAGCTAGCTAGCTAGAAAGGGGACATTACAGTCATGCCGAGGGCAGTTTGCAAAGAGATGGGTATGGAATACACACGAAGCAGCCAAGGTGTTCTTCAACTAGATGGAACTTCGGTGAAAACAGTAGGCGTCATTAAAGATATTCCCATCCAACTGCACAAGGCGCCTCAGATTGTTGTGATATAGGAGGTTGTGGTCGTTGACCTGGAGCCGTACTTCGGCATGTGCCTCTCGAGGGATTTCACTACTAATATGGACGGTTATCTTTCTCTGGACTACTCACATAAGGAGGTCCCCTTCAAGGGAAGGAAAGTGAAGATCTATAATGAAAAACTCTCCACCTTCCTTGTTGAGAGGATTCCCGAAGAAGGGCAGCAAGATGAATCAGTTCACCTAATGACAGAAGAGTTGGAAGAGGTGGATCTAGTGGAGGAAACCTTAGAGGAGCTACGGGCAGAGGATGAATTCTCCTTGACATATTTTCACGCCATGATTGAATCATAAATAGGCTGCTATTCCATCACCTAGCCTGAGAAGCCAAAGGAGACAGTGCGGGAGAATAAAGACCCTGCCCCAAATAAGCTATGGAAGCTGTACTTTGATGGCGCTCGATGCAAAAATGGTGTCGGGGTAGGAGTTCTTCTAGTTACACCCTCTGGAGAACAGAAATATTACTGCTACAAGCTGGCCTGGAGCTACACCAACAACACTGCAGAGTACAAAGCCCTGTGCTTAGGGTTGAATAAGGCAGAGGAGCTCGGGATCAAACAACTGCAGATTTTTGGAGACTCTGAGTTAGTTTGCAAACAAATCACCAACAAGTGCGTCTCAAAAAAGCACTACCTCAAGGCGTACCGCAATAGGGTCTAGTACCTGCTAGAGTCTTTCGAAGCACTCAATGTTCGAGCCATCTCTCGAGAAAAGAATAAACACGCAGATGTCTTAGAGTCTATCGGAGCCAGATACTCCCCAGATGATGACATGATGTAGAAGCCTAAGGCGGTAAGAACCATTTACAGGCCTTATGTGCCTGATAGGGACACCCACTGGTAGGTGTTCGATTGTGATGAGCAGATCATCAATTTTTTGGTTCATGAAGCAAGTACAATAGAAGGTAGAGACCCTGATGACGAGGACTATGAGGGGTTAATACAGTTGAAAAATAACCATGTCCCGAAGGGGCTGATCACTATAGAGAGTCTATTTGATCAAAATGATAGAGCTATATCTCACCAGATCAAAGTAGACGCAAAGCAGTACAAGGACCTTGAGCTTGAGCCTGGAAAAGTGATTAAGGTGGGGACAGACTACACCCCTGAATAACTGGAGCAGATTCGAGCCCTCTGCAAAAGATACCCTGATATTGTTGCTTGGTGTTATCAAGTTCTAAAGGGTTACAACAAAGAGATCATACAACACACTATAGAACTGGAAGAAGGGGTCAATCCCTGTAGACAGAAACAGAGGCCAGTCAACCCGAAGATAGAGGTTCTAATGAGAGCTGAACTCTTGAAGATGCTAGAGGCAAAAATCATCTACCCTATTAAGCATTCTTCTTGGGTCGCAAACCTGGTCCCTGTCAGGAAGAAGAATGGAGACATCCGCCTGTGTGTCGATTTTCGTAATCTGAACTAGGCCTCTTTGAAGGACCACTACCCGCTCCCACAGATTGACCAGATCCTCCATGTAGTGGCTGGAGCATAGTGCTTCTCTCTCCTAGACGACTTCTCCATGTAGTGGCTGGAGCATGCTGCCTTCTATGATTATTTTTGCTATCCTGTCTTCGTTTGTATACTGTAATTCTGAATCCTGAATTTAGGTGTGTAATTGGGGACAGAACCCTGGAATTGTCCTGGAGGATACATAGGGGAGAAAATGCCATGTTAATGTTCTTGTATGCTGCTTGTGGATAGTGTTTCTGCTATATTTACATGTTTCCTGTTCGCTGTAATTCTGAAATCTGGATTTAGGCGTAGGGGAATAGGTAAATCCTGGAACTCGTCCAGAGGATACATAGGAAAGTTAGCGTGGTGTTCATTTATGTGTTATATTTTGTATTTATTGTTGTTACTTCAAGGTATTAGTTAGTAATCGTGCTGTTGGTTCTTCCCCTCGTTAAATCAACCGTGTTTCTTCCCTACTCTTTTATTTCTTTCCTGCACTCTTACTCTTTTATCTCTTTCCTGCACTCTCATCTTCAAAAAATCAAGTAGTTTAGTACAGGAGCCGGCCTTTCTCCGGATATTGGCACGGGGGGCATCTCTTCCCCTTGGCCTTTCAATGTTGGTCCAGGTCTAGGGTGCGTATACTTCCCAAAATCCTTTCCTGTGGAAGACTTGTGGCCAACAGTAACTGCCTGTCAGTGGGAAGACCCAATACTAGAGATCAGCTTCGCTAATCAATCGGCAAAGGATGATGACTGGACTGATGAGATAATACAGTATTTCAACACTGGGAGATGCCCAGACCGCCTTAATGCCTCGCAGAGGAGGAGATTCAGGCTTCAGTCCCAGAGATATGTGTTGCAGCCGGAGGGGCTGTTTTTCAAAAATATTGACAGTGTTCTCTTGTGATGTGTCAGGGGAACGGAGAAGGAGAAGATCCTCAACGAATTCCATTTCGGGATTTCAGGGGGCCATCTTTCAGGAAGGCCTACGGCCTTAAATATAATTAGGGCGGTCTACTATTGGCCCACTGTTTTTGATGATGCTTTTGTAGCCTGCCGAAAATGTGAGAAATGCCAGAGATTAGTTGGCCGAAACAGAAACGCCCCAATGCCCCTCCAACCGATCCAAGTCGAAGCCCCCTTCCAGCAGTGGGGGTTAGACTTTTTCGGGGTGATATCGCCGAATTCTTTGGTGGGGCATAAATATATCCTAACTGCTATGGATTATTTCACCCTGTGGGCCGAAGCGGTGCCTACAAAGCATGCTGACCAGGAGACGGTCATCGCCTTCTTGAAGAGCTTAATAACCCGCTTCGGGGTTCCAAAGGCAATAGTGACGGACAACGGCCCAGGGTTTGTAGGTGCCCAACTTAATGAGTTCACTTGCAAGCATGGGATCTACCTCAAAGCCTCCTCCAACTATTACCCGTAGGGGAACGGCCTAGCTGAGTCAACAAATAAGAACTTGATGAAGATCATAAAGAAAACCCTGGAGAGGAACAAAAGGACCTGGCACCTGTGCCTGGATCAAGCACTATGGGCCGATTGCATCTCAGTAAAAAAGTCTATCAAAACATTGTCGTACGCATTGGTCTATGGAAAGGAGGCAGTTTCGCCCACACACGTTGAGATGCCAGCACTTTGGTTGCTAGACGATGAAAGACGGAACCTGGATCCCATCGATGCCAGGCTAGCTCAGCTACTACAACTTGAAGAGGAAAGAGAGAAAGCTTATGAAGTACACTGAGACCATCCAGAACTGGTTTGAGAAGAGAGCCACTGCTTGTGCTTTTCGAGTCGGAGATATGGTGTTAAAATGGGACGTATGGAAAGCAAAGTCGGGGAATCACGACAAGTTCGATGCCTTCTAGGAAGGCCCATTCAAGATTGCCCATGTCAACCAGTCCAACTCTTTTATCCTGCAAGGCTTTGGAGGCCATACCCTGCCTATTCCCGTCAACGACCTTCACTTGAAGGCTTTCCACCACTGAAAAGTATCATGAGGTTCTACCCGTGTACATATTTTCATTTCTGCATTTCATTTATTTTTGCATGTATGTTTTTCTTCTAGCTTTTAAGTTCAGAAGCAGAGCCAAGACGAGTTCACAGCTTTAGTTGCAAGCCAGATGAATTTTTGATCAAGCAGATCTAGCTTTGCCCGCTTTCTAGGTGTGAGAATAAGGTTTGGATAAGTTTCCAGCGAAGTAGTCACTTCGGGCATGTTTACAGCGAGGTTTACCTCGTACTCGAAGTAAGGGTTGAGAGAAAAGGCAATGTCGATAAAAAATCTCTACCTGTTGAATGACAAAAATGAAAAAATCCTAGAGCTTCGCCACGTTCTGATCCGAAGCGGTGCTTCGCTATCTTTCTACCCGAAACGAAAGTTCGCTCGGCTCAAAGTCGAAAGAAAGGAACAAAAGGGATACTTCGCTCACTTACTAAAGGAAGCGGGCACTTCGCAAATTTTTTGTCCGAAGTGGCACTTCGGGTGCACCATTCAGCGAAGCGGCCATTTGGAAGTGCTCAAGGCGAAGTATACCCGGAGAGAAAGTTCAAGAAGAAAGCGCTTCGCCCGTCCCCAGGTTGAAAGGCCTCGCTTCGGGTGTAAACTATGCCGAAGTTACGGTTTGCTCAAGTTTTTGGCGAAGTAGCAACGTTAATGCAAGCTCTAAGGGGGGCACTAGGGTCCACTTCGGGCGCCTTAGTGGCCGAAGTGGAGCTTCGCTTGACTTTTGAGCAAAGTTCCCAGTGTAAAGCCGTTGTGGGGTGAACTGCGCTTAAAAACGTGCCTCGAAATGCATGCAAAATGGCGGCTCCTGTTTAAGTTCCCTAAGCACGCACGTTAATGAGAGGTGACAATGCGCATCCCAAGGGGGGTTGGTTAGAGTTAAAACTCGTGCCTTGGAGAACAAAAACAAGGGAATTTAAGGTTTCAAGGCGGATTGGGATCCCAAAGGTGCTTCGGGCCTCGAAGACAGCACCAAATCACCAACCAGAAAGCAATGCAATCCACCTGCGCCCGATTTGGGCATTTACTTTCCGTAGGCGCCATTAATGGAGTAGGTCCGACCCATGTTTATAAAAGGAGGATATAGCCCCAACAAACAATTATTAACTCCCCTGCGAATTGCTCCCCACTCTGTTGAAATTCTGCCGAAACTCTACCAGCGAGCTCGTTTACTAATACCTGCCAGAGCGCCTGTATATCCCTGCTAGCCGTAATGGGCAAACGTGTTGCAGAAAGGAAAGAGAAGGCACCAGAGGAGGGAAGTTCAGAGAAGGCGAAGAAATCCAAGGAAGAAAAGAAGCAGAGGTCGAGAAAGAAGGAGCCCGCAGTCCCCGTCGAGAAGCAGACAGCTGAGGAAGAAGACTCAAAAGAAGAGGGCCAATTGACCCGCCCATAGATAAATGGGAAGGCATCAGAGACAACGTGCTCTCTAAGAGTGTCCTAGAACTGCACCAGACAATTGACCAGATGCTGACACGGGTATCTACGGAACACAGAAAGACAGTTGTGTACTATTCGCAATTGTATTGGTATCTATGTACCCCAGTTCACAACTGCCCAGAGCTGGTATATGCCATTGCCCAGAACTACAATCCTCTCACCAGGTAGGTTCGAGATGCTTCAGGAAAGAATTTGTTCTCAATTTACCACAATGATGTCCAGGAAGCCTTCGCTCCAGGGCAAGGACCGCCTCGAGGATATATTGTTAGAAATGTTAACATAAATGAACAAAAGGGCAGGTATAGCCCCTCACCTCATATGCTGCAATTCATGGAGGGGCAGTTGAGACAGGGGCTTCCAGCTGGTAAACTGCCAAATATGCCGATGCACCTGGACAATTTCAAGTACCCGAATATTTATTCTATCCTGGCATGGGTAGCAGGTTTATCCACCGATACAGCAGTATACCCTTGGCAGGCCGCCCTCGCCACATGAGGAGTTCTACGCTCTTGAACCTGCGAGGCCGAATACTAATCTGGTATTCTTTGACTGGGCGGAATGGGTAGCTCGCAACTTGCACTTAAAGCTGACAGATTTGAAGAGCGCGGAGACTGATCAATGCTTCAGGTCATGCTATTTCCTGGCTTGGCTGTTCTTTTACTATATGCACAATGATTTCCCTCGAATCACTGTCAATAATGCCGACAAGGATGGAAAGTCGTTGTCGGTGTACCAGTGGACTCCAATTCTAGCGTGGACAGAGTCCTTCTATGTATTTAACCAAGAGTTTTTAGGACGCGCTCTAGAACTCATATGCGTCTCCTGTCCCCGGGTACCAGCATCAATGAGAGACAACATAGTATACAGGAGACTGGGCGATGTCTTCCAACTTACCCAGGGGATGGTGATTCGAATGTTCGGGTTTACCGGTAAACCCTTTCTTCTTTCGTACTTCATCTTGGAATACTTGTTTGCATTAGAGGTCACTTGCCAGAGTGACTATACAGATAAAATTTACGCCCACGGCAGGAAGTGGGGACACACTTGTGAGTTCCCCTTCAAAATAGGTGTCATCGAAGTCTTCGCTACCAATTAGAATGCTTACCTTGCCATGACGATCAGTGATTTCTGTCTACTTGAGCTCCCTCAATGGTGGCAGTATGATCCCTTGGGTGTAATCAAAGACTTCCTCAGATTCAAGAATTTTCATATCTGCCCGTACCCAAAAATCGTGGAGCAACGTAATAATCCCACAGGCCGTGATCTGGAGTTGCCATATTAGGAGGATGCAAGACTTACCTCCATGGCATGATTTTTATCGCATTGAGGCAGAATATGTTCCATCGCGGCACCCATTCCCGGACCCGAATTCTACATTTTGGAAGAAGATGAGAAAAAAACCTTAAGGGGTGGTCTGAGGAGAAGCTCTTAGAATGGTGGATTATGAGGGTTCACCATCAGAAGCAAAGATCTCATACCTTCCTCCTCATAGACGGGAAATTCTCTAAAATATTTGACGCCCACTACGACTCCTGGCAGCCAATCTTGTTCTCAAACTTTGTACCTCGAAGCGCCCCCAACTGCGCCGAGAGCCCAAGAAGAATCGAAGAAGTATTTGAGCATTCAGAAGAGGAGGAGCGGCAAAGGGAGCAGTCGGAGGCACGACAGGAGCAGCATGAGCAGCCAGGCGAATCAATGGCAGAATCCAGCCATGCTGCTGAAGAGGATGAGAAGCCAATTGAAAGGAAAAAGAAAAGAAAGAAGGCTGCCGAGGTGCAGATGCTGCCTCCACACCCAAAGAGGCCTCGAACCAAATCGTCCAGTTTAGCCAGCGAACGTCCCTCAGAAAGCCCTGTTGACGCAGGCACCGGCGATGCTGCATACGAACCCCCGCCGCAGAAGGAGATAGAGGTTGTCAATGTCGAAAAGGAGATTGCCAATGTGGAGGATGACACTCCAGAGGAGAAAGGCGCCAAAGAACAAGAAGAAAAGGGCGACAGGGAACAAGAAGGAGAAACTAATCAAGACCCCGCCGCGCAGGACTTTGCTTCCACAACTCTCTTCAAAGAACATGCAGGTACGCACTCCCTTTCTCCTCTTTGCTCTTCTGAAATGCAAGAAATATCAGCCCCGGTCGATCGACCCTAGTCTCCGCCCTGCCTCTCGGGAAAAAACTCCCATCGGCCGTCTCCCTTGTAGTTTCTCGCCCTTTGATCGAGGAAGTTCAACTTTTCATTGCTTCCCAATTCACCCAAGCAGTGTTAGGTTCATACGCCACAGCCCCCAATGCCTTTGCCACTTCTTCATCACTCGGTCGGGGCACCCCAAGCGAACCACCATCCTTTCCCCTTAATCCCATGACTTCTGAACAGGCTAGGAGTAACCCTTCGCTCCCGAGCTCCAGCAGCCCTATCGCGGCAATCCAAGCTATTGCCCCTCCTTCGGTCGTTGAAACCCCCATCACCCCTGTTACCAACCTATCCAGCGAAGCTCATCCCTAGCAAAACCTGTACCTATTTACACCTATGTCTGGAGATCCGGTGCCTCTGGATTCGGAGTTGGCGTTGATTGAAGAACGTCCCCTAGCTGAGAGCCTGCTTCGGGCGCGTCAGAGCACAAACAAATGGCTCAAGGATGCTAAGAATAAAAGGGCACGAGACCCTGCCAAAGTCGAGAAATGCGCCGTATTCGACCCACAGAGGATGAAGCTCCATAAGGTAAAAAAGGTGTTGAAGGTTCAAAAGCCCATGGAGGAGATGGTGCCTTCAGACTATACCTATCAGGAGACCATCAAAGACCTGAAGGTGCTCGACGTTGGGCATGAGACGGGGTCTATGCATGTGAAGATCGATTCAATCTACCTCCACTCTCAGTACATCAAGGAGCACTGCTACGAAGCAGAAAATGCCAATATGAGGTTGGAGGAAAATCTGGCGAATGGAACTTTGAATGTGGGTAGCTGCGGTAGATGGAACTTTGAGTCAGCTTGAATGCGGGTAGCTGCGGTAGATGGAACTTTGAGTCAGCTTGAATGCGGGTAGCTGCGGTAGATAATTTGGCCCACGCTTGTCCTTTTCCTGTCACATCTTCGGCTCGAATCCCGAGGCTGGACACTTGTCAAATTCTGATGGGGGACGCATTTGCCTTGAAAGGCAGTCTCTCTTTTATGTCCGACTTCACCCAGGATCAGAGCACAATTAGATAGCGCAAGTGGGGAACAACGTAGTTGGGGAGGCCTCCGTGCCTTAGTTTTTTGGGCTGTTTGAAACATCCTGCCCAAGTGCGCACAGGAAAGAGGGCGCAGCCCGACTTCGCTGCGAAGTCGGGTTGCGCTCTCCAGACTTAGCCAATTTTGCTTGTTGTTCAGACTACGCACAGGAATAAGGGCGCAACCCGACTTCGCCGCGAAGTCAGGTTGCGCTCTGGAACTTAGCCGATTTTTGGGATCCGCTGCTTCCTAGGTGCGCACAGGAACGAGAGCGCACCCCGACTTCGCAGCGAAGTCGGGTTGCGCTCCTATACTTTGCCAAATTTTCACTTTTTCGGTCCTCTTCTACACTTCGCATTCCCGAGCAGCGAAGTCGGGTTGTGCTCCTGTACTTAGCCAAATTTTCACTTTTTCGGTCCTCTTCCGCACTTCGCATTCCCGAGTGCGCTCGAACTTAAGGGCGCACCCCAACTTCGCTGCGAAGTCGGGTTGCGCTCTTAGACTTAGAAATTTTCAGGGACCTTTTGCTCTGTTTTGGGAATTTGACCGAAGAAAGTACAAGGGGAAAAAAAGGGGAAATGAAATTGACAGAAGGGGAGAAAGGGGATAGTGGAGAAAGGGAAAGGAGGAGGAGGGAAGGGAAAGCAGCATACTTACGAAAAATGAAAACATGGCATCCCGTGCAAAATGTGGCAACAAGACCTATGGGTCAGCATACAAGCACATGTATTGAGGATAAGGCTAGCTGCTCATGCAGGGGCATAATTGTTGGCATAATTATTAAATACCATCCTATGATCACATTACTTATACATGGGCCTATGAGCGAAACTATGGGCATAATTTTCTGATGTATAGGCAAATTGACCAGCATTTGGACAATTTAATTGGTATACAAAAGCTTAAAAGCAACACTTTTTGTATACTCCCTGATACAAGCCTATGAACTAATTGTTGATATATAAATCTACAGATGCATATTTTGCTATACAAGTCTACTGATCAGCCTATAGGTACATCTATTCTCCTACAAATCTCAAATGTGCATGATTCTGGAGATGTTAACCTATGAGAATACTTGATACATAAAAAAGATGAGTTAGCTGGGGTCCCAAATTAACGATCCATAGTATCCCAATAAGATTGATAAAGAACATCAAAGGGACACTCCTCTACTTATGTGGTTTAGTAATAGCCACTATATGTATGAAAATTGTGTTTTCTCTCGAACTCTACTTTTTGCATCTCTGTAACAGCTCTTTTCAATGAGTCTCATTGGCCTACTTTGGCCATCTGTGGACATTAATAGAATTATCTCATCTTATCTGTATTTTGTTGTGTGTTCAGGTTCCTGAAGAGGGATAATACATAATGATTATGTCTTATTTATTAGTGTTATACTGTCCTTACTGGTGTGATTCCATTTTTTGTGACTGAATGATGATGCATAGTGCATGCATATATGTGAAATATATGGCAATCTGGGAATGAGCACGGGACTTGAAAACCAAATTTTAGGGTAATGGCCAAAAATTCTGTGAAAACCACAAGGTGGTGAGGGATGTTATGGATGATGACACTAGACATGAATGCCTATGTTTGGTTCATAACATGACATGTAATCATATTTTATTTTAGAGGAGAAATCAATGGCCCAACATATGCAGGCTTTCTTCTAGACTATTAGAAAAACACCCTTCATTGATGAGCCTTGGGTACCTTTTGTCATGCCAACCCTGTTGTGATCGTTGTGCTGTGTGCTTATTACAAATGGATTTAAAAAAGGATTGATTTTTATCTTCTTTGGAGTTGTATCATGTGGTAGTACCTTATTTGTTATGCCTTTGGCACACCCTAAAGGAAAATAGCATTTATTCATTCATTGGCTTGAGAAGATAGAACTTTTGATAGCATATGCTTGCTATTTATTTATTTATTGATAAATTTGTAAGGCGTTCAGGTCGTACAAAGAATCATCCAGATAAAGTGTAAGGAGAAAAACCAAAAACATTGGTATGGATCACAACTTTATTATGATTGGGAGGTTTTGCATTCAAACTAAAGATGTGTACATCTCCATTGGGAATAGAAGGGCTGTGGAGGGAGTAAGCCACTCAATTTGGACTGTCTATGATCATTAAATACAATAGATCTCGGAGAGATCCAGTATATGGTGGGAATCTGGGATATCTTCTTAAACTCCTCCATTTAGATGTTTGAGATTTTCCATTCCACTCTCATTTGGAGTTGTGCAGAAGCATTGTCATTATACTCTTCTTGGATGAACAAGTATTTCTGAGTTTCGTTATATCTACTTTGGCAAAATCAGCAGACTTCTAATTTAGTGTTTATGCAGTTTCAGAACAATGTTGGTATTGACATCATTACTAATTGTTTAAGTGTTTTAATTCCTGGTTACTTTTCCAGCTATTGGGGTTCTTTTAACCTATTACCATAGATACCGAGTTCTTGCACCCTTTTCAGTAGCTGCATCCATCCCTATGGCACCCTCACCCATTGCTTGGATTTTTGGGTACTTGTACCCAATGTTGGAAAATTCACATTGGGCAATTACTCGGCAAGGCCATTTTTTGAGAGTACTCAGCAATGCAGCAAAAATTCGGTAAAAAACTCGGAGTAAAAAACCTCAAAGAAAATCTTAAGTTCATTAAACAAAAAAAAAATTAAGAACTTTTCCTGTCAAAAGTTCAGGAAAACGTGGTCAGACCCATTTTTGCTAAATTTGGGCAAGTTTTTCCCACGAGTTTTTTGTCTAGTACTTGCCAAAACTCAACGTCGAGTTTTTTTGGTGATTTTCTCGCCTGGCATAAAAAAAACGTGATTTTTGCAGTTTCTCATGGTTTTGGTTTTTCAGCGAGTTTTCCAACACTGCTTGTACCCATAATTTCTAATTTGAACTTGACATCTTAAAGTTCAATGCTCATATTTATCTTTTAATTTTTATAATTTATGTTATTGATGAATCCATAATGTCGACATGCTATTTTATTGATTTATTAAGTTTATTTATTTATTTATTTTGTAAATCTATTTTTTAAAATTTTGCTATATATTTTGTTATTACACCCATGCACTTTGATGCGTAAAGTAGTGCACCTGAAACCCATACCTGTATCTCCTAACCCTGCTAACATAGCCTCTTACTTTTCTACTGTAACCGGATGTACTTTTGAGTTGCATTGACTTTGATCACTCGTGGACATTAATGTAATTATTTATTATTTCCCTTTCCTAAATTATGTAGTTTTCTTGCCATTTAGTCACTTGTTTGTAGAGTTATTATCAAGATGTTTTCAATTTTTTCTTTTTTGCCTTACTGCTGAGTGAACTCTCACTCGTTGGGTTTAGAGAGTGATTGTCATGTCTAAGAAGTGTGAATGCACACAATAGGACCATTCTATAAAGAACCATATTGCATTGCTCAAGGTCTAGTAACTTGCATTGAGTTGAATTAATCTCCATATATCTTGTTTTACTATTTTGGTCATTTATATACATTAATACAATTTCTTACTTTCCTTCTCATACACCTTATTCAAGTACAGAAGCTGTAGAAACATGTATGTATGGTAAAGGTTTTTTTTTTTTTTTAATTCGCAGTGGTGGCTTTGTTTTTGGATTAAAGTAGCTTCAAATTATATTATGACTATTTGATTCTAAGTTGAACAATATGTGGGAGGTCAGACTTTTTGGCTGCCTATCATTTGATGCTCTAATCAACATATGTACGCATCATCCCCTAAAATGTGTTTGTTAATACAGTTGTGATATTTGGGCATATATCAAATTCTGTTTCAAATAAGTAAAATGTACAAGGAAGAACTTAGCAATAGTGACAGTAAGAAAGGTTGTGAATCTATTGATAAATAAGATATTTGTCCATTTTAGGATTAAACAGTATATAGCAAATCAATGTTAGTTTTTGATCTTGTGAAACATTTGAAAATCTTCGATTCTCCATTGTTATTAGTAGAATGAAAATAAGGTAATAGACTTGCTGGAAAGCAGATATCTTATGCAGAAAACTGTACTTTTGCAGAAGCAAGCATATGAACCCTGGAATAAAAAAAGAGGAGTAGAAAACATACGTTTTTCTAATAGTTGAAGAAGTTTATTCAAGTTATTGGATAGTCATGCTTGAAACTGAGGATTTTTTAATTTTGGATGCACATACCACAAACAACCTGTGGAAATGTATCGTTGAAAAAAACTGATGACAACTAGACGTGCTCCAGTCTCCCACCATGATAGTGACATGTGTCTTGTGTCTCGTAGTGTATTGTATCTTTCTCCCAACAAACAATGTGCTGCCTCCATACCAGCCTGTCACAATAGCAAATCATGATTTTAGAATTAATAGAAAAGAAGTGAAGTTTTGACTTGGCACAATGCACATTAACAATGAAGAAAATGGGTTCTTCTGTCAATTGTTTGTGAAATGTCTTATGTAATATTTTAAATTATAAACATGGTTTTAAAATGCCATGCAATAAAAACTAGACAATTCCATCTGATCTATCTTATAAAGAAATACTTGTTATAGGGCTGAGAGTGCATGATGCAGGCTTATTGTAAATGCAATAGAAATAAGAAAACTGTAATTATACCTTCAATCCATCTTCATGAAATCCATAACCTGCAAAGACAATACTATTTGTAAGTATGGCTTTTCCTATCCTCACTAGGAAAAGGTAAAGGTACATAGGACAAAACCAAGGGGGATGTGTTTTCATGTCTTATATTAATCATAGGAAACCACAGGAACAAGACCAGAGGGCGCAATCTGCTGAACATGCATTAAGCATAATCCATTGAACATATCATAGAAACATGAAGCAAGATTATGATTTTCTTAGTTTATGAGAAAGCAGTTGAATTTCTCAGGTGAATGTATTCTGTACAAGGAAGAGAGCATCATGTTCTCCAGTTGATTTGCCTTCGTTCATTACAAAGGTTGATTGTTTTATCTAACTACACAAGTTCTAGCAAAATGTTATATAGTAAGTTTGAAAATATCTCCTAGGAAAGAAAACCATAAACAATGTAGCCATGGTTTCTGAAACTTGAAGGAAGCAATTCGCAAAAATCATGAATTAGATTGTCCTCACTGTTCACAAGGATCACATCGATATCTTTAGAGTTCTGAAGTTTTGTATCTAAACAACTGAAGTGTATGTAGCAATCAAAGGCTATGCAAACATATGCCTAAAAATAAATGTAGCAATGTCTAGATTTGAACACACCATTGAATACCATACAGAAGTGAATGAAATTTCGCTTTTCTAGAAGAGAAATTATTAGCAACAAGATCAAATGAGTCTGAACAACTATAAAATATCTTTGCTATTCTCGTCTCTCTTAGTGTCTTTTGCATGTCGGGGAAAATATGTGGTCAAAGAATTTTGTGTTTTACGGCTTTAAACTTAAAGGCTTTTATCTTGTCACTATATGATGTATCCTTATTTTAGTAAACAAGAAGTTTTCTGTTGGTTAAGAAATAAACAAAAGTGAACGTTATTAAACACTGCCGCACCTTGATATGCACCACAGAACCATATTCCTCTCTTTCCTTGAATTACATCAAATTCTTTTGATGCTTGTACAGCAGCAGGTGATGGAACAGGATGACCGGTATACCATCTAGTAATAGTGCGTTTAGGTGGCTGTGGAGGGTTGAGAGTGACAAGGAAAGGGAGGCCTGTGTCACCTAAATTCTACAAAAACTCTATCCAATGAATTAGCAAAAGACCATTGTAAAAGTAAACTAAGACATGCTCAGCAAGATCAATTTATTATTTAGCACCATCATACAAAATGATTTCATAGATTAAAGTAATGCTATGAACACCATTAGCAGCATGCATGTGAAATGCTATAACTTATGTCATGGTTCTTGGCTTTTGACTACTATGCCCTTACCACATATGGTAAACATTGTTATTGCCAAGTAATGATTATTGAATGCTTACAGTATGTATAATGTCAGACTGAGTTCTAGGATCGCAGAAAGCATACCTTTGAAACATGTATTGATATAAGTAACATACCTGCAACCTGTTTAGCCAAAATGTTACACACACATGATTGCCTTTGCTCCCTAAAAAATTCCAAGAACTCCATGCTGCTGGATTCTTGGGCATGAATTTTTCATCACAATGTAGGTATATATCACTGCCAGAAAAGGACCATCTTAGCAACCATCTGATAACCTGGTATCAGTTCTAGATCAACCCAGACTTTGCTAAAACTGACTATGTTTTAACTTTGTAAGGACAATGTAAAATTATCAGATAAAAAAATATAACTACATGAAATTTTATTCATGCAAGGTCTGCAGGAAGCATTGACCTTGGGCACCAAATTAAAAAAATGGAAACTTTGATAGCTTGATTGAACCTGTTTCTGCCAGTCAATTCAAACAGACTGATTTGAAAAAATATAAGTAATCAGATATGCATTCAACTAACTTTGCTTCATGGATCAAGAACTTGTACAATAATATTCTTAAACTTACTCAAAGAGAAAACAAGATAATTGGACAGCTTTATCACGCATGAGGCTCAGGTAGAAAGTGAATGGTGGTTCTATTCCTATCCTGCCATTTCAGTGTTCACAGTTTTTGTGCCTTTGTGGATTTCACTTTAAGTTAGCAGTGGTAGGAATCCATGCTACAATTCTCTCAAGTTTTGACAGTAACCAGGATGAGAGTAGTGAGATGCGATAAATGCAAATAATATAGTACAATTTGGGAAAAAGTATGTAGGCATACAAGTTAGTCCACATGAATGTGAATTGTACATATAAGTTCATATGAGCTGTACATAGTATCTAAACTCAGAGTTGACACTTGACAAGTCTGTCTTTAACCTGGACTTGGACTCAGGGTAAGACTCGGGAAAAAACTTGGCAAATAAGAGAAGACATAAAATATGGGAGTTTCTCGAAGAAATGATAAGAACAATTGTAATTATGTTGCATTTGCCAAGAAAATAACATAAATGCAAACAGATATATCTATGCTAACATCAACACTATCCATCATATTATAAGGAAATACATGATAGCACCAGAAGCACAATACAGTGAATTTCAAAATCTGTCTCAAAGGTACAATGCTATCATAAATATCTGGAATAAAAGTCTTAAAAGGATGAATTATAAACTAGAGTAACTATACCCTAGATGATCTACAAGCATCTCCATCCCCTACATGGCTAAAGCCTTCCCCATGTGCAACTACAACCCTGCAATGCCTCTTAAATGTCCTGTTGCCACATTTTGCACGGGGTGCCATGTTTTCTAAAAATTCTAAGTGTACTGCTCTTCCTTCCCTTCTCCTCTTTCTTCCCTTTCTCCATCTTTCCTTTTTTCCCTTTACCGCAGTTTTATTCCTCCCTTTTTTCCCTTGTACTTCCCCCCAGTCAAGTTCCCAAAAGCGAGCAAGTGTCCCTAAAAAATTATAAGTCTCAGGGCGCAACCCGACTTCGCAGCGAATTCGGGGTGCGCCCTCAGATCAGTGCGCAGTAGGGAAGGCGAAGTGCGAAGGCAAGCCAAAACGGAGCAGAATTTGACTAAGTATGGGGCGCAACCCCGACTTCGCAGCGAAGTCGGGGTGCGCCCTTCTTCCTGGGCGCACTTGGGAAAGCAGTGTGCAGAAAATCAGCTAAGTGCTAGGGCGCAACCCGAATTCGCAGCGAAGTCGGGGTGCGCCCCCCTTTTGGTGCGCAGTCCGAACGGCGGAAAATCAGCCAAGTACCGGTGCGCAACCCGACTTCGCAACAAAGTCGGAGTGCGCCCTTTGACCGGTGCGCAGTTGGGCAAGATTCATCAAGCAAGCCAAAATTTGGCTAAGGCAAGAAGGCCTCCCCAACCACGTTGTTTTCCACCTACGCAACCCTACAGTGCTCTGATCCTAGGCAAAGTGTGATAAACTGCCTTTCAAGGCAGCCATGTGTCACTCATCAGCATCCGACAAGTGTCCAACCTCGGGATTCGAGCCAAGACATGACCGGGAAAAGGACAAGCATGGACCGCACTATCTACGCTAACTACCACCATTAAAGCTGATGTGAAGTGCCATCTGCCACAACTACCCGCATTCCTGCTGATTTGAAGTTCCACCCAACGCGCTGCCATATAGCTGTACAGCTTTCAGGGAGACCATTCTGCAGGTACAGTCCTCGCCGACAGGAGTCAGCATCAGCAGCTCCTCTGCCGCTTTTGTCAGCTAATGTCCAGTCTGGGACTTTGTGCCCATGATTGTAATCGGGGGGAACTGGGGCTATAAATAGCCACCACATTTTCATTGTAAGGTGGTGGAAGGGGAATATACTGCTAGGGAACCATTGTAGCTGTGCGTTTGCCTCTAAATACAAGATACATACTTGGCTCTGCTTACTGTCTTCATTTTGTATGCTGCCTCTCCTTGTCATTTCTGCGTCATGTTTCTTATTTCATTGCTTACTGTTGTACTGAACTCTGGACTCCAGTATTTGATGATTAAGTATTCCTGGAATGCATAGATAGAGGATACATAGGATGCATGATAGCTGTAGTTTCGATGTGTGTTTTGTATAGGAATGTTGTTAGTAGTGGTGATTGATCGTTGCCATGCTGCTTATTCCCCCCACCCAACTCCAATCACATTTGGATTCTCTTTCCGCATTTTTATCTCTTTCCCTGCACTCTTAGCTCAAAACACTAAAAACCCACAGGAAGCCGGCCTTCTCCGGAGATTGGCATGGAAGGCATTCCTTCCTTTCGGCCTTTCAATCTGGTGGGCGAATTTGGGGCGCATTATACCAAATCCTTTCCTCATGGAAGATTCATAACCAACAGTTTCTCTGGCACACCCGGTGGGACATGGTAGTTTCCCACCCCCAAACAGAATCGAAGCATGGGTGTTCGCTTCATTGCTGTTAAAAATCAGATCACCTGGCGACTCTACACGTACTTGAATATTCTCTGAGTCCGTAAAGACCGGTCCTAAACAAGAAGGTGGCGAGCAAGGAATCCGGGAAACCCGCCTGACTTTTACGAAATTGACATTGACGCTCCAGGCGAGCGCGTCAGGCTGGCTGATCACCAAGCTCACGTAGAAGAACCCGAGGCTGAAATCGAAGAGGTCGAGGCTGAAGAGCAATCTACATCCTCGGACGGTTCCGACATCGAGTACACCACCGGAGGAGAAGAAGACATGGCTGCCCAACAGAATGATGATGATCTCTTCCCGGCGGTAGACTCTACGGGGCCCTTGGCCCTAGCCGGACAGCAAGATGTGCCCCCCGCTGCCTTAAAATCCATCCCTACATATGATGGCTATGGCAAGACGGCGTACGAACACATCCAGGACATTCTGGCCCTAGCTGCACTGCATTCCATTACAGACGAAAGTGTGAAGACCCGTCTGCTAGCCCTTTCCCTAAGGGGAAAGCTCCTCTACTGGTGGAGATCACTGCCAGAGGGATCTATCACAGGGTGGCGTCAGCTGGCCGGTAGGCTCGTGAAAGGATGCAACGAGTCTGCTGATCCCTCTTCTTTGCTACATCAATTTCAAAGTATACAACGACACCCCCAAGAGGAGGTGTCGGACTTCAACATCAGGTTTGCAAGGTCTTGGAAACGAGTACCTCGCGAACTCCGACCTTCAGCAGGTCAGGCTGCACACTACTACCTGAGGTCCTTTAACTCAGACATTTGCCTGCTGCTGAAGATAGCCAGAATAGACTCATTCCCCGCCCTGTATGAGGCTGCCCAACAAGCTAAAATGGATATCATTTCCATAGGCAGACTCCTGCATAGGGTACAGCTGCCCATTTACCTCGACTTTCCTCAATCTCAGTACCCATCAGCCTCTGGTGTGATGTCGTCCACTTCAGGACAACAACCCCAGCAGCAATGGAATCCAGTGCCGGTCGTGAATCCTTACGGCCCGCCACAGATACATTATCCTAAAGAAGAAATAGGCCCAGATGGACCTTGTTCCAAGGAGGCCATATCCGCCCCCAGCACTGACAAAATACCGAGCCCCGGAGCAGCAACTGCAAAGGCGCCCCCCTCCGAGAAATGCTGCCATCGAGGACCAACTTGGTACTTCTGACTAGGTCAACTGGTGCACTACGTGCAATGACCCGCATTCGGAGGATGACTGTACACTGCACCAACACTACCTCCAGACCTTGGCCGGCAGCGCCATAGAGGACGAAGAACTCTACATGATCCTGGACGACGAAGGCAACTTTGCCATCCCAGAGGAAGATCTGTTGCCACCTCCTGCCAAGGAAGACAGAAAGTCTGCTGAAGCCGCTGCAAAAACCTTGAAGGTATACGCCAGAAGAGATAATGCGCAACCAGCTGGGCTACCACCTGACAAGAGGCTGTGGCCCTACACGGCCAAAGAGAAGACTCCCGCAGTCAAGCCTCCCATAGCGAAAGCTCCCCCGGCTAAAGCTCCCACTGCTCAGCCTCCAGCTGAAACCAAAGAACAAGCTTAGGAGAAGCTGAGATATCCGTCTCTGACCAAGAGACAGAGAGTTGAGGCCACTCAGCAGTACCGGACGAAGTACGAGCCCATAAAAGAAGCAGAAGGAGCTAGAACCTTGGGCTACAGTATAGTAGATGAGCTAAAGAGGACCCCCGTAAGAATCAACATGTATGATGCTCTTCTGCTCCCAGGCCAGGTTGATCTGCTGCAGGAGTCTCTGAAGAACATAAAGTGTGGCAAGCAGATACAGCCTGCCATTATGGTTCAACCTCTGACGAGTCTCGGCGGTCGGAAAAACAGACCACCTCCCTTCTATCCGTCATTACGGATGCAAGGGTACATAGTGCACAAGCGTATGGTGGATTCCGGTGCTTCCACGACCGTTATGCCAAGGGCCGTCTGCGACGAGATCGGGATGGAATATACAAGGAGCATCCAAGGCGTGCTGCAACTGGACGACACCCCTGTCAAGACAGTCGGTGTCATTAAAGACATCCCTATTCGGCTGCACAAAGCTCTCGACATCGTGGTCATTCAAGAGGTCGTGGTTGTCGACTTAGAACCCTACTTCGGCATGTGTCTCTCCAGGGAGTTCACTGCAAAGTTGGGTGGGTATCTGTCTCTAGACTACTCACACATGGAAGTGCCCTTAAAAGGAAGGAGACTGAAGATCTACAACGAGAAGCCTTCCAATTTCTTAGTAGAGAAGATACTCGGAGAAGAGTCACAGGACTGCATGGTTCAGCTGACGGAAGAAGAACTGGTGGTGATGGATATGACGGAGCAAGCTCTTGAGCTGCTGCAAGTGGAAGATAAGTTCTCCTTGCAAGATTTCAACGCCATGATCGAGACCGAGCAAGGCTGCTACACTGTCATCCAGCCTGAGAGGCTTGACAAGTCGGCCAAAAGAGAAGTGGGACCTGCACCAGAAAAACTGTGGAAGCTTTTCTTTGACGGTGCACGATGCAAAAATGGCACCGGTGCAGGTGTATTTTTGGTTTCCCCAACCGGGATCCAGAAGGACTACACCTACAGGCTGGACTGGAGCTGTACCAATAACGCGGCGGAGTACGAAGCCCTGTGCTTGGGTTTGCGAAAAGCAGAGAGGCTAGGGATTAAGCACTTGCAGATCTTTGGCGATTCGGAGCTGGTGTGCAACCAGATTACGAACAAGTGTGCCTCCAAGAAGCACTACCTCAAGGCGTACCGTAATCGGGTGTGGACCTGATGGAGTCATTCGACTCGTTGAATGTCAGGGCTATATCACGTGAGAAAAACAAGCACGCTGACATTCTGGCGTCTGTTGGAGCCAGGTACGTTCCGGCTGATGACACTGTCTAGAAGCCGAAGCCGGTCCGTACCATTTACAGGCCTTTTGTGCCTGATAAAGACACCCACTGGTAGGTGTTTGACTGTGACGAGGAGATCGTCACATTTTTGGTTAACGAAGCGTGTTCAATCGAAGGTAGAGACCCTGATGACGAGCAATATGAGGGGTTGATATAGTTAAAAAATAATCATGTCCCAAAAGGACTGATTACACTAGAAAGTCTCTTTGATCAGAATGACAGAGCAATATCACACAGGATCAAAGTAGACCCTAAGCAGTACGCCGACCTGGAGCTTGAACCTGGAAAAACAATTAAGGTCGGAAATGATCGCACCGCATGAGGAACTCGAACAGGATCAGAACATTGTGCCGAGAGTTCCCTGACATAGTATCCTGGTGCTACCAGGACTTGAAGGGGTATGACAGAAATATAATCCAGCATACCATTGAGCTAGAAGATGGTGCCAAACCATTTCGGCAGAAGCAGAGGGCTGTAAATCCGATGATCAAAGCCATGATGAAGGCCGAGCTCCTGAAGATGCTGGAAGCCAAGATTATCTACCCCATCAAGCATTCATACTGGGTTGCGAAATTGGTTCCCGTGAGGAAGAAGAACGGATACATTCGTCTCTGTGTGGACTTCAGAAATCTGAATCAGGCCTCCCCACAGGCCCTATACCCCTGGACAGGTTCGAGAATAAATATATATATTATCCTGGCATGGGTACTCGACTGCGACACGGATAGAATGGTGCGCCCGTACCAGCTGGCGCTCGCAGAATGCATCTTGCATGGAGAGTTTTATGACTCTACTGCGCAAAGCAGCAGAAGGCGCCCTATTTTCTTTGACTGGGCAGATTGGGTGGCGTACGCCATACATTCTAACCTCGTCAGGTTACAGCAAAAGCAGATGACAGAGTTTCGGCTATGCTCGTTCCTCACATGGTTGTGCTTGTACCACAAGCACTACCGGATTAAAGTGTCTGACCTAAAAAAGGTAAATGAGAAGGGAGAGCCGCTGCCTGTGTACGAGTGGACAAAAGCCTTGTACAGGAGAGGGTCGTACTACGATTTCAACTTCAAATTTCTAGGTATGACCCTGGCACTGTTCAACGACAAGGCATCTCGCCCACCACTGGCCATGACGAACTACCTGAGGAAGTACAAGTGCGGGGATACATTCCGGTTGACTCAAGGCATTGTGATCAGAATCTACAGATTCAAAGGGAAGCCGTTCTTGCTGCCCTATTTTTGCACTGAACATCAGTTCGGTAAGGAGATATCGCGCCAGATGGACTATGTCGAGGAGGAATTCGGCCAGGGAAAGAAGAGAGGCCATATTTTCAAGTATCCTATTACCTGGGCGAACAGTCAAGTGCACAAGATTGGGCAGCACGTCTACCTCGAACAAGAACTCCTTAACATGGGCCTGATACAGCTACCTCAGCGCTGGAAATACAACCCGATTGGGGTCAGGGGAAAGTTCGTACATATCTGCCCCCGAGCGGAGATCATGGAGGAAAGGTGCAATAAAACAGGTGCAGACCTGGAATGGCACATTGAGCGGATGCAATCATGGCCGCCATGGCAGGATTTTTACTATGAAGAAGTGGAGTACGATCCGGAGCGCAATCCAGACCACCGGTTAGACTCGGCAGGCTTCAAAAAATTCCTCTCAAAGGTGGCACCCCTCAGCTGGGAAAAAGACAAAATTGTTGAATGCTGGAAAATGAGGTGTCACACGCAACACGACAAGTCTAACCGGAGAACATTGGCCGTAGATGATGAATTTTTGGCCTTATATGATAAATATGCCGACAAATGGGAGTCGTTCGAGTTTCGAGATTGCGTTCCCCTAGGCGCCAGAAAGAGATATAAAAGGAAGCCCCCATCCCAGCAATTGCCCATTCAAGGGACTTCCAGCGCGACACCAACAAGTAGTCAGGTGGGCCCGATGTTGCCTCTAGCTCCTGAAGTGTTACCTCAAAAGGTACAAGAGCTAGAAAATTCAACTAATGAGGTAGCCCCCCAAAAGGAGATGGTGCCAGAAGAGTCAACCGGTGGGCCGTCGGAAGCAAGAATTCTTCCGTCAAAACCCAGGTACAAGTTTACCGTGGGAACACCGCTGCCAACCGCCCCAACCTCCTCCGCCTCCTTCGAGCCAAATGCAGCTCCAGAAGAAAAGAAGAGGAAAAGGAGCGAAAAGGCCAAACGGCCTAAAGAGTCTGCGCAGCAAACGGCCGTAGCACGGACAGTGACGGCCGTGCCGAAAATCATCTCTTTGGACAGCCCTAGGAAAGAAGTAGAAGTTTGGGCAGCAGGCGTCCTTCAAACAGCGGCTCAGGCGGAGCCCGCAGGTACGTCCTCTTCCCCGGTTCCCCAGATCCCAGTTGGCCCTGCCGTAACACCGTCCCCCACTGTATCAGGGCAAGCCCTAGTTGCATCTTCCTTGTCGCAAATCTCCCAATCCTTCCACAGTCCCCACTCTTTCGAACAGTTTGCCCAAGACCCGAATGTTTTCCAAACCCTGAGTCAAACCCTAGACCCCTCGCTTGCGGCCAGTGCCGAAGCCGTACCTACATCGCCGCGCCGCTCACCTCCATTGTTCAAAACCCCGCCTTCACCTCCCACTCAGCCGCTCGCTTCCCCTAGGACCCAGTCGCCTTTGAAAGCGACCACGCCTTCTGGGATATCTCCTGCTTCATTGTTTGCGGGAAAGATGCCTCAGCAGGATTTAGTCTCGGCGTATCCGATGCTGGCAGAGCTTGACTTCATGGGGGAGCAGCTGCAGATTACAGATGATCAACCTCTGGCAACGAAGGCCGTAGGGTGTTCCGCCTCTTTCCTCCAGGGCGTCAAACAAAGAAGAGCCGAGGAGATAGCTGCCTTGGTGAAGCGCACCAAGTTCGACTTGGATAGGAGAGTGCTGCGAACTGAAAAATTGATCCCTAAGGTAAAGAATCCTCTCCGAGAAATGACCAAGGCCGACTATGAACACCGGGTCAAGGAGAAGAATTTTGACGACATAAATGAAGAATATGAAATCAACGGTATTCGTCGCAGAACTGACAATCTCCTTGTTAAGCAACTCGAGAATCAGGAGAAGCTGTTTCAGCTTCAAAATGACTCAAGGCAGCTAAAAGAAGATTTGGCTAAGGCCACCACGCGGCTGGAGTCTGCCCAGCAGGAGATCAGGGACTTGAAAGCACAGCTCGTCGCCGCTCAGCAGGAGGCTACAGCACAAAGAAGAACGGTTGAACAACTGTCAGAAGAGAAGAGGACGGAATTGGAACATGTCTCTCAGCTGCAAGATTCGTTGGGTGAGCTGAAGAAGAAGACGTCCCAGACGGCAGCCTTTTCGAAAAACAAGGTCAAAGAGATGCGGGCTGGTTTGCTGCAGGGATGCAGGGCTAATGTTGTCAGGTCCCTGTCCGTCCTGGATTTTGCATCCAGGATCCAAGAAGTATCTGCCTAGGGAAAGCCTGTGGTAGAGGAGGCCGAACACCAAGCGAAGCAGTGGCTGGACTTGGCAATGAAAATTGAAGAGTTCGTGCGCAAAGGCCTTCGATTTCCCCCCATGTCCCGAATTGCCCTAGATTAGGCAGATGCAAGGGTAACCTGCACAATTACTTCGAAAAACGAAAAAAACAAGGGCCGCCAAGAAAATGCTGGACGCATTGAACCATGAAATGAATATTTGCTTGGCCCCCTTCAACACTCTTTCTGAGCTCGGATGCCCGAGCTTCGTCAAGGATGGGGAGTTTCTGCCCCTTGAATAGGTAAAGTTGAATTGGCTGTCTTTCGAGGCAGATATATCGAAAATTGACAGCTGGGCCAAGCCAGTCCAGGAAGCATAGGTAACTCAGATGGTGTCGAGATATTGCAAGATCAACACCTCCCTTCAGGAGTTGGGAGAGAGATATGACACCATCGATGTACACACAATTGCAGCATTCAGAGCAGCGCTGAAGGATGTCAGCGACTTAGGGCCCTTCCAAGCAGTAGCCTGGGACCAGGCCAAGGTTGAATACAATCATGTCCGTGAGCGGGAGCATCCGGCCGAGCAAGAAGGTAACAGTGGTGAGCATTAGGATTCAGAAGAAGAAACTGCTGAAAGTGAATCCGAAGAGGAGTAGTTACCCAAGAAGGGGACGCAAGAGCAACGGGATGCAGGGGAAGGGAGTTCCTCTGCGCCCAAAGGATAAAGGCCTGGTTCTTTGCGTCGAGGCGAGCTCGACACCCCGCGAGCCGCTAGGAATGTTGCCACATTTTGCACGGGGTGCCATGTCTTCTTTTTTATTGTAAGTATGTTGCTCTCCCTTCCCTCCTCCTCCTTTCCCTTTCTCCACTATCCCCTTTCTCCCCTTCTGTCAGTTTCATTCCTGTCATTTCCCCTTTTTCCTCTTGTACTTTCTTCGGTCAATTTCCCAAGGTCCCTAAAATTTCTAAGTCTAAGAGCGCAACCCGACTTCGCAGCAAAGTCGGGCTGCGCCCTTAAGTTTGAGCGCACTCAGGGATGCGAAGTGCGGAAAATGACTGAAATTCGGCTAAGTGCGGGAGCGCAACCCGACTTCGCAGCGAAGTCGGGGTGCGCTCCCATTTCTGTGCACACTTGGGAAGCAGCAGATCCTGAAATTTGGCTAAGTACCAGAGCGCAACCCGACTTCGCTGCGAAGTCGGGGTGCGCTCTCATTTTTGAGCGCAGTCGAACAGTAAGCAAAATTAGCTAAGTGTCGAGTGCGCAACCCGACTTCACAGCAAAGTCGGGCTGCGCCCTCTAACTTGTGCGCACTTGGGCAGGATGTTGCAAGCAGCCCAAAAGCTGTCTAAGGCACGCAGACCTCCCCAACTGCGCCGATTCCCCCTTGCGCTGTTTAATTGCGCTCCAGTTCCGGGTGAAGTCAGACATGAAAGAGAGACTGCCTTTCAAGGCAGATTCGTCCCTTATCAGATTTTGACAAGTGTCCAGCCTCGAGATTCGAGCCAGATGTGACAGGGAAAGGACAGGCGTGGGCCAAACTATTATACCGCAGCTACCCTCATTTAAGGCGAAAGATGGAGTCAAGAAAAATTTGTGCAACAATGGATGCTGTATAAGGATGGGCAAGGGCACAAAAGTGAGCATATTTTGAAAGGCGGTCCACTACCACGAAAATAACTGACTTGCCTCTAGATTTAGGGAGCCCTTCTATAAAGTCCATGGAAATGTCGGTCCAAACCTGATCCGGGATAGGCAATGGCTGAAGAGTGCCCGAAGAGCGCATTGTTTCACCTTTCATCCTTTGACATGTGTCACAAGCAACAACAAAAGAGCGGATGTCCCGTTTCATACCTTTCCAAAAGAAGGTGCGCTTGAGTCGCTCATATGTTTTAAGGAACCCTGAATGGCCTGCAGAGGGAGTGGCATGCAATTCCTTCATGAGGAGCTCTCGAAGTGGGGACTTATGAGGTAGAACCAGGCGTTGATGGTAGCGCAGATCATGGCCATTCCAATTATATCCTGGTGCAGAATCTGGATCATCCATTAGTGAGGCTATCAAAGCTTGCAAATCTGCATCCTGACGTGCTTCTTGACGCAAGGAATCAATCCATTGGGGAAGTGGTGCTGAGATGGCACACAACATACTTACGGTCTCCATTTGGTGAGAAAGAGCATCAGCCACAATATTCTCCTTTCCCTTTTTGTAGGTGATATCATAATCATAGCCCATGAGTTTAGACACCCACTTTTGTTGGTCGGGCATGGCAACTCTTTGTTCCAAAAAATATTTGAGACTTTGATGGTCGGTTTTGATGGAGAAGTGACGCCCAATGAGGTAAGGTCGCCAATGTGTGACTGCATGCAATATGGCTAACATTTCCTTAGCATATGTGGATTTCCCCAGATTACGATCAAAGAGTGCCTTGCTAGTAAAAGCCACAGGTCATCCTTCTTGCATCAATACTGCCCCAATACCACGACCAGAAGCATCACTTTCAATGACAAATGGTTTAGAGAAATCTGGCATGGCTAAGATGGGAGTGGTGGTCATAGCATGCTTGAGTTCAATGAAGGCTTGGTCAGCAGGCCCTGTCCAAGTGAAGGAATATTTTTTCAACATGGAGGTGAGGGGGCAGCTATCTTCCCATAATTGCAGACAAATTTGTGATAATAGCCTGTAAGCCCTAAAAATCCTCGAAGTCCCTTGAGGGTGCGAGGTTTCGGCCACTCTTGAACTGCTTGGATCTTCTTAGGGTCAACCTTGACGCCATCCTGTGAGACAATGTGTCCCAGATACTCTACTTCAATAAGGCCAAAGGAACACTTGGACCTTTTGGCAAAAAGGTGATGGGTGACCAACAACTGTAAAGTTTGATCCACATGATTGAGGTGCTCTTCCCATGTGCGGCTGTAAATCAAGATGTCATCGAAGAACACAAGGATGAACTTCCGTAGAAAGGGCCGAAAGATGTTGTTCATAAGACTTTGGAATGTAGAAGGAGCATTTGTGAGACCAAATGGCATTACCAAGAATTCATAATGACCTTCATGAGTGCGAAAGGCAGTTTTGGGGATGTCCTCATCCTTGAGCCGGATCTGATGGTAGCCAGAGCGGAGATCAAGCTTGGTGAAATACATGGTCCCGTGTAGTTCATCGAGTAATTCATCAACCACTGGAATAGGAAATTTATCCTTGACCGTAGTCTTGTTGAGTTCTCGGTAGTCAATACATAGGCGCCATGAGCCATATTTCTTGGGAACAAGTAGGACAGGCGAGGAGTAGGGGCTAGTACTAGGCCGGATGACACCAGCCTTGAGTAATTCCTGTACCAATTTTTCCAGTTCTGATTTCATGGCATGAGGGTACCTGTATGGCCTGATATTTGGTGGTGCACTACCCGGGAGCAATGGGATAGCATGGTCGTGAGAGCGACGCGGTGGTAGTGTAGTTGGTTCTGCAAAGACAACATCATGTTTGTGTAGAACTAGTTGTAGGTCTGATGGAATTTCAGCCATTAGTGAAGTGGTTGGTTGGATGGAGAAGAGTTGTGCAATGACCCCACGTTTTGATTTCTTTAGCACTTTCTCCATACGATTGGAACTAATGAGGTGAGGTGTTCCTGCAGGGGAGCCCTTGAGTAAGTGTGTTTGTCCATTTTGGGAGAATTGCATCCAGAGTTCTACAAAGTTCCAATTGATAGTGCCCAACGTACTCAACCATTGAGATCCCAAAACCATATCACATCCTCCCAAGCTGGAGGGCAAACATGTCCTGCTTGAGTTCATAGTCCCCTATCCTGATCTTGACATTGCGGCATTTTCCTTTACAAGGTAATGTTCCCCCATTGGCTACCATGACCTCGAATGAATTACAAGTGTGGATATAGCAATTTTCCTGCTTAGCAACTCTAGGATCAATGAAGTTGTGTGTGTTGCCTGAATCAATAAGGATGGTAAGACGTTGGCCCTTGAAAAATCCCACAACTTTCATGGTTTGTGGAGTGGTAATGCCTGCAAGAGCATGGACTGAAATCTCTGCCTCAGACCCCTATGTATCTTCTTCCTGTGGAGAAGGTGTTTCAAGGGGGTCCTCATCCTCATCACTCTGGTCAGTGTTAGCAGGTTCCTCAACATCTATCAAGAACAGTCTTTTGTTTGCACACTTATGTCCTTTAAAAAACTTTTCATCACAATTATAACATAAGCCTTGGGCACGACGTGCATCCATCTCCTCTGTAGTCAGTCGCTTGGGTGTAGTAGGTTTACTATCCACTGAATTTTGGGTTCGAAAAGGAAATGAAGGTCGGTTTGGAGGAAACCACGGGGGCGCCTTTGGTTTGAGAGTTTAGATTCGGCCAGACGGGCCAAACTGATAGCTTCCATCATGGAATGTGGTTTCAACATCTTTACTTCAGCTTGGAGATCCCCTTTTAACCCATTGATAAAACAACTCGTGAAGAACCCTTCCGTCAATCCTCTTGTCTTATTGGCCAATTTTTCAAATTGAGTTTGGTAATCACGGACTGAGGATGTTTGTTGTAGTTTGGTCAAGGCCCCTGTGAAGTCCTCATACTCACTAGGCCCAAATCGGGTCAGTAGTTGGGACTCAAATTCCTCCCAAGAGAGATTTGGGTTGGAATTACGTAACCACTGGAACCAGTGTAGAGCCTCAAATTCCAAATTGAAGGAAGCCATCTGAACTCGATGATATATGGGAACATTATGAAGTCTAAAGAATTGATCAACCCTACATAACCACCCATCAACATCCTTCCCATTAAATCGAGGGAAGTCCAATTTTGGCATTTTAAAGGATGGGTCATGGTCATTCCTTGTAGAGTTTTCAGCCTGGTGTTCTGTTTTGAGTGGTCCCTTATGTAACTTGCTACCCATATTTATCAGTGTTTCTTCTAAGCGAGCGCTAGTGGCCTCATGATCTAGACGAAGACCTTGGACCTCTTCCCTTATGGAGAAAATTGCCAAGTTCAAATTCTCAATGGCTTTGGTTAAGGAGTCCATCTGTTCTAGCTCTTTTTGATGTCCACGGGTACCCTGGGCCATTTTGGAACCTTTTGTGATGAGTTACTAAAATTAGAATTGGGTTTCAGGACTTACTATTTTTAGTAAGTGTCCAAAAAAGTGCTTGGGTGCTATATATCAAAACGATCAGATCGAAGAGGTGGTCACAATGAGCTATATCCCACAACACTACTTTTGGGCACCCCAGACTTTTTTTTTATCTCCTATTTTGCCGAGTCTAACGGTGTTTACAATTTTTGATTTTGAGCTACAGTGCAAAAGTTGGGTACTGGAGCACTATCTATAATTGGTCTCTGGTCACTCGCTCACTATTTTGCTCAGCCTGGACAGTCTCTCTGACACTGCTTACCTCACTAGTCTGAAGATTCTCTGTATTGTGTAGGTTACTGTTATGACAGTTCTGTTCTGACACTGAAAACTGCAGTCTCTGACCTGCTGACCTGACTGACCTCACTATTACTGCCACTGTAAATTTGACTGTTATTCTCCAGACTGTCAACTTAACTGTCACCCTCATATTCTATCCCGAATCCATGCAATGTATGTTATTTTTTTGGTAGAGGATTCCTTTCTTATATGCTCACTTTTGGGAATTTGGAATGCAGGTTTACAAACAGGGAGTTTTGGTTTGTGATTTTGTTGCAGGTTGAAGTTTTAACAGAACCAGGGTATGCTAAGTAAAGGAGTATGTAACACCCATAGGCCCTCTGTTATACCGCAGTGACGAACAATAGTGCTCGGACCAATATTTCAGGCCACTACCCAAGGAGGATTCCACACATACCCTTGAGCACACTATCTGCCTCTCTGACAGTACGGGAGGGTAATCGTCCGGGATGTTGTGTCCCATGGACTATGGATGATACAAGGCCGATAAGCTTCCTATTGGATAAAATTTTGTTAACCCTAGAATGGTCTCCCGATACACCCGAAGATGCGTGGGAGCTCAAGTCCGTGCGCGAGTTCTGTCTGAGGCCTGGGTATTGGAGCCTGATCGCCCCTCACTTCACTAGACGTTGTATGGGCTATCTAGCTTAGCCAATAACGACAGATCCTTCACGATATTTTAAAACCCCCGACACAGGGTTTCTACCTACTCAACTAAAAAGGACTATTTTTTTTTTGGTATTTGTCTTTTTTTTTTGATAATAGTAAAAAAAAATTACACGAAAATAATAGAGGATTATACCTAACAGGCAAGAATCGTTACTATTGCAGCAGAACTTGGCCCTGGAAAGTGCTCTGATACCACTTGTTAGGATCCTACTATAAAATAAACTCAAATAAACACACTCTCACACAATTGCTTGGAAATAAACTCACATAAACATCATATTAATATTCAGAACAAAATACACATTATAACAGAAATTTGCATAAAGGAACAATCTCACAATAAGATAGAATCGTAGGCCTCTTCGAGGGGGCAACCTCCTTCAACACTTCATTAATTTGCAAAAATATGAATACATTGGTGCCTTCTCGGGTATTTAAAGAGTTCCCTTCCATGGTTGGCTTACATGCAAAATGCCACCTGGATTACATGCATAATGCCACCCGAATTACATGCATAGTGCCACTCGAATTACATGCACAATGCCACTCGAATTACATGCACAAGGCCACCTTACATAACCTATCTACCATGTGTTACATAAAAAGGGTGCCATTTGTCATAGGCACTATATAAGCTAAAACTTAGAACATTACAAAATATTAATCATGGGTACTACCCACGTTATTTAGGAATTATTACATCATGGAAGTTATTACATTAAGGGTTAGGATGGGATCCTAACAAAGCGATCTATACCAATAAAGGAGTTTTCCTCGGAGGGATAGAACCAGAAGCTTCACCATCACTCCTTCGGTGATGTTGTGTATTGCCTCCATAGAAACTATGTCTTGAATGTGTTCCAGAGCGGTCTTCCCCGTACCATCGAAGGTAGGAATTTTCTTCATCGTAGCAGGTGGAACCTGTCCTTGTCCCGCCAGGTTTAATGGTCCGGAAGAGTTCCATGTCGGGAACAACCTGGGTTGTTGTTGCTGTGGCGGCAGCTGCTGCTGCTGCTGTTGGTGTGCCATGCCTGCGCTTGGAGTCGGAATGATAGGGATTCCCTAAGTCCCTTGTGGGTGATTGACTGAAGCGGAAGCGCTTGGATGATCAGGGGAGTTAGGAGGATTAGGCGAAGACTAGCTGCTGTGTTGTCGGAAGTCAGGCCCTCTTCATAAAATACAGCTTCTTGCGAAGGCGCTCTCCGTAACAGCTATTCGGGTGTTATCAGCCTAGGGTGTTCTCCGAAAGCATCAATCTCGAGTTCAAAAAACTCAATTCCTTCTCCACTATTCCTAACTCGATATCTTGTTTGCATGAAGGAACAGATACTTTGGTATCTGTCTCAACGACTTTGAGATTTCCAAGTTAAGCAGAGTCGCCAGATGCTAGAGTCTGTTTGGTAATGAGATAAGCATCGGCTCTCACTACCACTCACAAGGTGAGACGGACCGGGTCCCACCGGGTGTGCCAGAAACTGTTGGTCACAAATCTGCCACAGGAAAGAATTTTGTATGTATACGCGCCCTAGACCTGGACCAACATTGAAAGGATGGAGGGAAGAGATGCCTTCCGTGCCAATCTCCGGAGAAAGGCCGACTCCTTTACTAAACTACTGATTTTTTAAAGATGAGAGTGCAGGAAAGAGATAAAAAGAGTCAGAGTGCAGGAAAGAAATAAAAGTAGGGAAGAAACACAATTGGTTGATTTAATGAGGGGAAGAACCAGGAGCAGGATCACTAACTAATACCTTGAAATAGCAGCAATAAAGAAAAAAGATAACACATAAATGAACACCATGCTAACTTTCCTATGTATCCTTTGGACGAGTTCCAAGATTCGCCTATTCCCCTACGCCTAAATCCAGATTTCAGAATTACAGCGAACAGGAAACATGTAAATATAGCAGAAACACTATCCACAGGCAACATACAAGAACATTAACATGGCATTTTCTCCCCTATGTATCCTCCAGGAGAATTCCAGGGTTCTGTCCCTAATTACACACCTAAATTCAGGATTCAGAATTACAGTATACAATTAAAGACAGAATAGCAGAAATAATCACAGAAGGCAGCATACAAGAGAGAAATGAGCCCCAAAGTTCTTAATATCAATTGCAGAAATCAAGTTACAGCAGCTTTCTAGAAAAAAATTTTCCCCTTTTTTCATTACAATTCATGGGTTTTTATAGAGGACCCGACCCTCTGAGCCATCATTGCGCAAAATCTAGCAGTACGCCCTCAAAAAACTGGAAAATCTGCCTTCGCTCCTCCCGTGACTGAGCTCTCACATCCGTTTCTATATTTAGCAATTACGACCGCATTAGCCGGGGAAACTCTCATTAATGGGCCGCCTGACTCGTCCTCAATCTCTGGGTGCAATGTTCGAGTGGCTGCCGGGTCCATCGGGTTTTCCTCCTGCGGCTGACCTTTCCTTTTCCATTGCTGAAAATGAGTCCCGGGTCTTTCGGGCAAGTAAAGATGCATTAATGAACCACTCAATTGCCTCGAAGAAATACCCAGTCTTGGGGTGTGTGCCCTGGAGAACGCTGAATTTTAGTTCGGGGAGTTGCTTTGCCATGGATGAGAGCCAAAGCGGGATAGACTTCTTTGTATTGGTGCTTCGCAACGAAGGGACATCCAGAAATAGCTTCGCTGCGAACCTTCTTTCAAAGTGGCCGTTCGGGGAAAATTCAAGCAAAGTAGAATTTTGCCTTAGAAAATTTTGGGCATACAGTTAGGCTTCTACTGAGGGAGTTTCGCACAAAATTCAGCCAAAGTGGACCTACAAAATTGCTTCGCCGTGAACCATTTCAAAAACAGCCTTTCGGGGAAAATTCAAGCGAAGCTCCTCCATGCCTTAGAAAATTTTCAGGGACAACCAGCCTTCGGAGGGGGAAGCTTTGCACTTGAGTCGCTCGAAGCAGGTGCTTCGGGAAGATTTTGAGCGAAGTAGATTTTCCTGAGGAGTGGTTTGCCAAAAGGGACGACTGAAGCAGGTGCTTCGCTAGCATTTCTGCGAAGTGTTTTTCCACACTTAAGAATTTGTTTTGGCATTTTACTTTACATTGTATGCTTCGCAAAACTTCGGCCCGAAGCTAGTCTTGTGGGAGCTTTGCTTGCGAAGCTCTTTTTGTGCCTTAGAAAATTTGGCTTGCACCTATGTTTTTTTTCCTGCCTGTTGTTTGCGAATCTCCTTTTTCTTGCTATACTATGGGCAAAGCTCTTTCAAATTCAGTTATTTACAAGGGGGATTCAAAAAATGACAGCCAAAATTGCTGTAACACTACTATCAAAAAAAATAAGGAAAACTATATCAAGAAAATCAACATAATCAAATTTCACTACCCCTTCAGAAGCAATGTGACAAAACTTGTCAACAATAACCAGAGGCCAGAGCCCGAACCTCCTGAAGGATCTTATTTTGAATATCATTATCAGCAGGCGCCGGCTGGGCCAGAGGTGGTATTGCAGCTAATGATGGAGGTGCATAATACGCCGCGTAATGAGGGGGAGCTGGGAGTGCGGGATATTGCGGAGGTGGAGGTGGTGGATTAGGATAATGGATCTGGGGCTGACCATACGGGTTTATAACTGGCGCTGGATTCCATGGCTCGTCGGGGGTACTGATTTGATGAGGATGGCATCACACCAGACGCGGGTGGGTATTGTGACTGAGGGAAATCAGGGTAGATGGGAGGCTGCATTGTATGAGGAAGTCTACCTATAGAAATTATGTCTAATTCTGCTTGTTAAGGCAGGAAAAGTGTCGACCCGGGCTATCTTGAGAAGCAGATAAATATCTAAATTGAAAGACCTCAGATAATAGTGCGCAACTTGTCCCGCCAGAGGTCGCAGGTCGCCTCCTTGCAAACCTCACGTTGAAGTCCGATATCTCTTCTTGCGGATGGCGTTGAATACTTTGAAACTAATGCAGCAATGAAGAGGGATCAGCGGACTCGTTGCATCCCTTCACTAGCCTGCTTGCTAACTGGGGCCATCCCGTGATAGCTCCTTCTGGAAAATATCTCCACCAGTAGAGAAGCTTACCTCTCAGAGAAAGTGCTAATAAACGGGTCTTAACACTCTCACTAGTTATAGAGTGCAGTGCAGCCAAGGCTAGAATATCTCGAATGTGCTTGTACGCTGTTTTCCCGGAGCCATCATAAGTAGGAATGGATTTCAGGGCAGCAGGGGGTACAACTTCTTGTCCAACTAGAGTGAAAGGCCCTGTGGAATCGACTGCTGGGAAGAGGTCGTCATCATTTTGTTGGGCAGCCATGTCTTCTTCCTCTTCAGTCGTATCATCAGTACCAGTGTTGTCCGAAGTTGTAGGTTGTTCTTCAACTTCGGCCTCTCCAACTTCAGCTTCTTCTACCTCAGCTTCAGCTTCGAGTTTGTTTTGGTGAGCTTGGTAGTTAGCCAGCCTTACGCGCTCTCCAGGAGCGTTGATGTTGATTTCATAGAGATCAGGCTGCTGTCCTGGGTTCCTTGCTCTCCACCTTGTATGCATGAAGGCGCTTTTGATATTGGACCAATCTCACGGACTCAGAGAATATTCAGGTACTTGCAGAGTCACCAGGTGTTCTGGTTTGACAGCAATGAAGCGAACACCGATGCTTCGATTCTGTTTTTGGGTGGGAAACTCCCATGTCCCACCGAGCATGCCAGAGAAACTGTTGGTTACGAATCTGCCACTAGGATAGGATTTAGTGTAATGCGCCCTAGATTCGCCCAGCAGATTGAAATGCCGGAAGGAAGGAATGCCTTCCGTGCCAATCTCCGGAGGAGGCCGGCTTCCTATGTTTTCTCAATTTGGTTTAAGCTCAGAGTGTAGGAAAGAAATTAGAAATGCAGAAAGAAATATAAATGTGATTGTTTCGGGTGGGGAGGATAAGCAGCACAGCAGCAACCAATCACCACTACTAACAACAATTAAACACAAAATATGTTGCAGAAACTATCAACACCATTTATCCTATGTATCCTCTACTTTTGCATTCCAGGAATACTTAACTATCAAATACCGATATCCAAAAAGCAAAATAACAGTGAGCAAAAACATAAACAACATGAGGCAGAAATACTCAGTAAAGGCAGCATACAATATAAATACAATCAATAGAGCCAAGTATATTTTGTATTCAGAAGAAACGCATAGCTACAGCAGTTCCCTAGCAATATATCCCCCTTCCACCCTTTTACAATGATATGGCGGACCTATTTATAGCGTAATTTTCCCCCCATTACAACTTTGGGCGCAGGATCCCAGACCTGATAATAGTTGACAAAGCTGACAAAAGCGGCAAAAAGCGGCTGATGTTGACCTTTGTCGGCATGCAAAATACTTGCAGCAAGGTCCACCTGAAAACTTAGCAGCTACGTGGCAGTGTGGTGGATGACGCTTCGAGTCAGCTTGACTGAGGGTAGTTGAGGTACAATAAGTCAATTCACGCTCGCACAGCTCCCGTCGCATCTCTGACTCGAATCTCGAGGCTAGACACCTGTCGTAATCTGATAAGGGGAAAAATCTGCCTTAGGAGCTCATACTTTCTCTCTTGCCCGACTTCGCCCAAAATTGGAGCACAACCAGGAAGCGCAAGGCGAAAGTAGCGCAGTTGGGAAGGCCTCCGTGCCTTAGAAAATTTTTGGGCAGGTTTCAACGTTCCTTGCCCGAGTGCGCACAGGTCAGTGAGCGAAGCCCGACTTCGCTGCGAAGTTGGGCGGCTCAGCACTTAGCCGATTTTCTGGAGATACCATGATAGGCTGCCCAACTGCGCACTTCTTCCAGGGCGAAGCCCGACTTCGCTGCGAAGTCGGGCAGTCCCAGCACTTAGCTGCTATCTTCAAGTGAGCTGCCCAACTGCGCACAAGTTTGAGGGCGCAGCCCGACTTCGCTGCGAAGTCGGGTAGTCCCAACACTTAGGCATTTTCTGGATCTTCCTCATTGACATTACCCAGGTGCGCACAAAATTAAGAGCGCAGCCCAACTTCGCTGCGAAGTCGGGCGGCTCAAGACTTAGTAAAATTTTGGGCTCAGCTCCACACATCAGCTCCCCAAGTGCGCACAAAACTAAGAGCGCAGCCCGACTTCGCTGCGAAGTCGGGCAAACGACAACACTTAGAAAACACTTAGAAAATTTTGGGCCTTTTGCCCTCTCGGAGAAACAGTCAGAAGTATGGGGGGGTAAATGGAGGGAATGAAATTGATGGCAAGGAAGATAGGGGGTAGCGGAGAAATGTAGAGAAGGAAGAGGGAAGGGAAAGCAGCATCTTTACAAAAAAATCTGAAGACATGGCACCCCGTGCAAAATGTGGCAACAGTTACTGTTGGCCATGGATCTGCCACCTAGGAAGGACTTGGTGTGTCAATGCGCCCTAGACCCGCAAACCAACATTGAAAGGCCGGGAGGAAGGGATGCCCCCCGTGCCGATCTCCGGAGAAGGCCGGCTCCTTTCCTAACCTACTTGGGGGGGGTTTAGATAAGGGTGCAGGAAAGAGATTAAAAAGGTGAAGGGAACTGGAAAGAGATTGAAAAAGATAAGGGAACAGGAAAGAGATGTAAATGTCATGCGTTTCGGGTGGGGGAAGAACAAGCAAAACGATCGCAAATTTGCATCCGAACCAACAACAATTAAAACAAAGCATGTAACAGAAATTGCAACTGCGATTCTATCCTATGTATCCTTCTGTTTTGTATTCCAGATCTAAATAATCACCAATGCTCAAATCCAGGATTCAGAATTCAAACAGACAGAAATATAAATGGACATGAAGCAGAAATACTAGCAGAAGGCAGCATAAAAGACAGAGACAAGAAGCAGAGCCAAGGATGCTTTGAATTAATTAGAAGGTGATTCGTCACAGCAGAGTCTTCTAGCAATATGTCCCCCCTCCGCACCTGTACAATGAAATGAGGCTGCTATTTATAGCGCAATTTTCCCCCCAATTACATTTTGGGCACAAAATCCCAGACCTGACAAAAGCGGCCGATGTTGACCTCTGCGGGTAAAGAATGTACTTGCAACAAGGTCTTCCTGAAAACGTGGCAGCTCCGTGGCAGTGCGGCAGATGATGCTTCGAGTCAGCTTGACTAAGGGCAGTTGAGGTACAATACGTCAGTTCACGCTCACACACCTCCCGTCGCATCTCTAACTCGAATCTCAAGGTTGAACACCTGTCGGAATCTGATAAGGGAAAAAATTTGCCTTAGGAGCTCATACTTTCTCTCCCCCCCGACTTCGCCCAAAATTGGAGCGCAACCAGGCAGCGCAAGGGGGAAGTAGCGTATTTGGGGAGGCCTCCGTGCCTTAGAAAATTTTTGGGCAGGTTTCAACGTTCTTTGCCCGAGTGTGCACAGGTCAGTGAACAAAGCCCGAATTTGCTGCGAAGTTGGGCGGCTCAGCACTTAACCATTTTTTGGAGTCACCATGATAAGTCGCCCGGCTGCGCACTTCCTCTAGGGCGAAACCCGACTTCGCTGCGAAGTCGGGCAGTCCCAACACTTAGCTGCTATCTTCAAGTGAGCTGCCCAACTGCGCACAAAATTAAGAGCGCAGCCCAACTTCGCTGCGAAGTCGGGTTGCGGCAACACTTAGAAAACACTTAGAAAATTTTGGGCCTTTTGCCCTCTCAGAGAAACAACCAGAAGAAGGCGGGGGGGGGGGGAATGAAGAGAATGAAACTGATGGCAGGGAAGATAGGGGATAGTGGAGAAAGGGAGAGAAGGAAAAGGGAAGGGAAAGCAGCATCCTTTACAAAAAATCCGAAGACATGGCACCCCGTGCAAAATATGGCAACAGGAGGATGAGCGCAGTCGGGCGGGGCCCGACACTTAGAATATTTTAGTAGTTCCTGTCTTTCCACCCTGTTGCGTACAAATTGATGAGCGCAGTCGGGAAGATGAGCGCAGTCGGGAGGATGAGCGCAGTCGGGCGGGGCCCGACACTTAGAATATTTTTGGCTACTTCTTCCTATCTTTCTGCCCTATTGCGCACAAATGGATGAGCGCAGTCGGGCGGATGAGCGCAGTCGGGAGGATGAGCACAGTCGGGCGGGGCCCGACACTTAGAATATTTTTGGTTGCTTCTTCCTGTCTTTCTGCCCTATTGTGCACAAATGGATGAGCGCAGTCGGGAAGATGAGCGCATTCGGGAGGATGAGTGCAGTCGGGCGGGGCCCAAAACTTAGTCAATTTTTTGGCTCGAAATTGAGCTTCCTGGTCTTACTTCCCGGGGCCATAACATTTGATCCGCTGACCCGATCACCTATTATAATATATCGTCGGAAAGCTAGAGAAAATATATGCAATGATAAAATATCCAAAGCTTATTTCATCTATTTTATCGCCCCTGTTTATGGCCCACGAAAACCCGAACACCTCTGCATGCTCTTTGCCGCTTTAAAGCTCCATACTTAGGCCAAAGTTTATCAAAAAATTTAATGTGGCAAAATTGCCAACAGTTACAAGTAAAAAGGAAAAAATAGTTTCATTTTTTATATGCCTGCACATGGAAACAAGTAACACCAAAGTTACAATCACTTGAAAAAAAAAGAAAAAAACTTAAACCGTAAACCAAAAGGCTAGGGTTTAGGGTTTAAAATTGAAACATTGATAGCTGAAAAATGGGCTTGCATACATAGTTATTTTTGGTTACGGATCTGCCACAGGAAAGGGTTTGCTCTATCTACGCGCCCTAGACCCGCCCAACAGATTGAAAGGTCGGGAGGAAGGAATGCCTTCCGTGCCAATCTCTAGAGAAGGCTGGCTCCTATACTACACTACACTGGGGTTTTAGATTAGGGAACTGGAAAGAGATTGGGAAAAGTGCTGAAAGAGATGGGAAATGTAGATTGTTCCAAGGGGAAGAACAGGCAACACAATTACTAACTTCTACTTGAACCAGTAGCAATCAATATTATGAGTATAACAGAAACTAAAACTGAAACACATCCTGATACATATCCTTCAACAATTCCAGACTTCACCCTTTATCACACTCCTAAATCCAGATTGCAGAATTCAAAGTATGTATATAAAAGAACAAAATTAACAGAAATAACAGAAGGCATCGTACACAGGAAAAGAGGTCCAGAATTAGAACCAGGAGTCTTAATATTGAAGCAGAATCCAAGTACAACAACTCTTTAGCAAGATGTTCCCCCCTATTACATTACATTGAGCGGCCTTTTATAGAAGAAAATCCCCTTGACTACATTAATGCTCAAACCCTAAAATTGGCGGAGCAGTTGAGATTTGACCTCTGCCAAATGATAAAGCATCCATGGAGTTCACCGGCTCTGCTTCCCGAGGCCATAACGTTTGATTCGCTACCCCGATCGCCTATTATAATATATCGTCGAAAAGCTTGCGAAAATATCTGCAATGACGAAATATCCAAAGATCATTTCATCCACTTTATCATCCTCTTTTCGGGCCTGCGAAAATGCCAACACTTCTGCACACCCTTTGCCGCTTAAAGCTTCATACTTAGGCAAAATTTTGTCAAATAATTTAATGTGGCAAAAATGCCAACGAGTTATCAGGCAACAATATTTACTTAAAAAAAGGAGGAAAAAAAACCCTAAACCCAAAACCCTAGGGCCTAGACTAGGGTTTAGAGTTTAAACTTCAAGTTCAAAGTTTCAAATTCAAACATTAACAACTGAAAAATGGGCTTGCATACATAGTTACCAGGCAGCAATATTTACTTAAAAAGAGGAGGAAAAAAAAACAAAACCCTAAACCCTAAACCCTAAAGCCTAGCCTAGGGTTTAGAGTTTAAACTTCAAAGTTTAAAGTTTCAATCATTAACAGATGAAAAAAGGGCTTACATACATAGTTATCAGGCAGCAATATTTACTTAAAAAGAGTTCAGGTTTAGGGTTTAAACTTTAAACTTCGAAGTTCAAACATCAACAACTGCAAAATGGGCTTGCATAAAAAAACCCTAAATCGGCCGCAGCCTAAAAATAAATATAAGAAAAAAAATTGGCAAAAAATCGGTGATGCTGATTTTTTCAAAAAATGGGCAAAAAATCTTCAAAAAATCTTTGCATCACCGAGAGTTTGCCGATTGCATCGGCATTTTAAAAAATTGGCAAAAAATCGGAATTTTGTAGATTTTTTGCAGATTTTCTCAACTATGGCTGCAATCATACGACTGGGATGATTTTATCTCCATGATAACACAAGAACACCATTTTGTGCCAATTATGTCTTCACGTATGTGCGTAGCGTGTTAGATTTCTATGTTGTGTTATAGTGTTGCAGGAAGGAGCACTCAGGTGGAACGCAGGAGGCTAGCAATTATAGGAACCGATACCATCTAGACTGACCAGAGGTTGCCAACACAAGACTAGCTGTCACACCTTGAGCCAACATGGAACATGCTGCCATGCCGTCTTGTTCAGGTTTGGCTAGGAGGTAGTTCTGCCAATAGATTTTTGATACCTAGTTTGCAGATAGCTGTAGAACATTGGCTAGGCGACCAAGGAAGTCTAAAATAGAGACTGGCAACACTAATTAAATTGGACAAAAAGAGGGTCACGGCACAATGGGCGATTGAGGTTAGGAGAAGCACAAGTTCATGAATCATTGGCGTCACCTGTGGTACGCTCGGAATTCCGTTATGAGAGGACCTCGATCCCTATCTCGTTGTTGGGAAACCTCACCGTTGTTCTACAAAGGGCCTTGGCCAACAAATAAAGATAGCCAACATGGCTACATCAGGGCCTATCATAGAGAAAATGTGTGGACTTACAAAAATATTACTTGTATCTTTGGTATTCTTGCATTCAAACATAATCAAGAAAGACTAAAGGGTTCTATGCAAATATGAATGCATTCACATCCATACATACTTTATTATCCAGTCTTCAAATTCTATAATTTGTTGTATTCATGGTTGATCCCCACCCTTGCTTCTACACTTACTTCGTAGTAACCATATCTTTGAGGATACATGGAAATGTACAATTTAAAATATATCAATTAGGCCTTTGACATAACTGCATATAAAGAAAGATCTGCTATTCTGATGGGATCCAATCAAATGATAAAATTAAAACAGGATAATATATTAAAATGCAACTATTACGATTTATAATAAAATTTGAGTTTAAGGGGACAATACACAATATAGTAGCATGGTGTGGGTATTGTACAAAGAAAAGCTCCATAAATACCTGTAAACATATTGAAATGCACCGAGAACTCTACGCTCATCAAAGGTTGCATCATTCCCCATCAACTTCAATGCATCAGGCGCATGGGTGCCCACCATACAGTGATCATAGATTGCCGTTGTACCATTTTCATTCACAAAAACACCTACCATTTCATTCTTAAAATTAGGCAAATTTGGCCTTATCATCTATATTATCAATTAGGTTAACTATTGTTTTAAAGGATTGAAGAAATATATCAGAGCTATACTTAAAATGTAGATCTCTTAGTCACGCATGTTCATAATCTCCCTAACATTTTGTCATGTGCTTGATCCATTAATTGTTACATTCATGAAGAAACATTTGCAGTAAATTCTAGACGAAATTCCAAAAGGGAACAATTGAGTTTTCCCAAGCTGCTGAAAGAGACAAAAAGGGCCAGACTTGAGCACTAAATTTTTCTCATGAATAAATTTCATAAAGTATTATAGATGTCATTTCAATAGCAACAAGCATAAAGGATGGGAAAAAGAGCTTCAGTGTACCGAAAATGCTAAAACTTGTTACCTCAAATTTCAAGAATATAGGTCATTTCTAATATATCACGGAAACGTGAGTCATGCTTTCTCATGAGATACCATTTTAATAGGAGTAAGAGTCACAAAATGCATCTTAGTTTAAACAACCATTAAAAAGATTCATGAAAGAAAATCCTAAATTACTGAATGTTGGATAAGAAAATTGGCAATGTTCTTATATAGAATGTGAAGTGCAATGCACACTGATTAGTTTACCATGGATTGTACAACTACAGATATGTAACTGTTGGTTACGAATCTGCCACTAGGAAAGGTTTTAGGTCTTTGCGCCCTAGATTCGCCCAGCAGATTGAAAGGCCAAAAGGAAGGAATGCCTTCCGGGCCAATCTCCGGAGAAGGCCGGCTTCCTATGTTTTTCAATTTAGTTTAGAGTGCTGAAAGAGATTTAAAAGGTGCAGAAAGGGATGTAAATGTGGTTTACTTCGGGGGAGGGAGATAAGCAGCACAGTTACTAACCGTTGACATTTTTGCCACATTATTTTTTGATAAAATTTGGCCTAAGTATGGAGCTTTAAAGCGACAAAGAGCATGCAGAGGTGTTTGGGTTTTCACGGGCCATAAAAGGGGGCGATAAAATGGATGAAATGAGCTTTGGATATTTTATCATTGCAGATATTTTCGCTAGCTTTCCGACGATATATTATAATAGGCGATCGGGTTAGCGGATCAAAAGTTATGGCCCCGGGAAGCAGGACCAGGAAGCTCAATTTCGGGCCAGAAAATTGACTAGGTGTCGGGCCCCGCACGACTGCGCTCTTCCTCCCGACTGCGCTCATACAAAGGCCCAAAATTTTCTAAGTGTTAGTGTTGCCGCAACCCAACTTCGCAGCGAAGTCGGGCTGCGCCCTTAATTTTGTGCGCACTTGGGGAGCTGACGTGCAGAGAGCTGAGCCCAAAATTTGACTAAGTATTGAGCGAACCTCGACTTCGCTGCGAAGTCGGGTTGCGCTCTTAGTTTTGTGCGCACCTGGGCATTGTCAGTGAAGGACATCCCCAAAAAAGTCTAAGTGTTGGGTGCGCAACCCGACTTCGCAGCGAAGTCGGGCTGTGCCCTCAAATTCGTGCGCAGTTGGGCAGCTCACTTGAAGAAAACGGCTAAGTGCTGGGACTGCCCGACTTCGCAGCGAAGTCGGGCTGCGCCCTGGAAGAAGAGCGCAGTTGGGCAGCCCATCATGGTATCTCTAGAAAAACGACTAAGTGTTGAGCTGCCCGACTTCGCAGCGAAGTTGGGCTTCGCTCACTGACCTGTGCGCACTCGGGCAAAGAACGTTGAAACCTGCCCAAAATTTTCTAAGGCACGGAGGCCTTCCCGACTGCGCTCATCAATTTGTGCGCAATAGGGCAGAAAGACAGGAAGAAGCAGCCAAAATATTCTAAGTGTTGGGCGGGATAAAAATACAAAGGCTGAGCTTCTAAGCTCGGTTCTTCCCCCCTCCATCAGATGCTGACAGGTGTCCGGTCTTGGGATCAGAGTCAAGATGTGACAGAAGGTGTGCTGCCAGGGTATCGGACAGATGAGCGTGAACTGACAGATTGTACCGCATCTGCCCCCATTCAAACTGGCTCAACTTCTCACCTACCGGATTTCCACGGAGTTGCCACGTTTTCAGGAGGACCTTGCTGCAAGTACATTCTTTACCGACAGAGGTCAACATCAGTTGCTTTTTTCAGCTTTTGCAGCTTTTGTTAGGTCTGGGATTCTGTGCCCAAAATGTAATCGGGGGGAAAATTGCGTTATAAATAGCAGCCTCATTTCATTGTAAAAGGGTGGAGGGGGGACATATTGCTAGAGGACTCTGCTGTGACGGATCACCTTCTAATTAATTCAAAGCATCCTTGGCTCTGCTTCTTGTCTCTGTCTTTTATGCTGCCTTCTGCTAGTATTTTTGCTTCATGTCCATTTATATTTTTGTTTGTTTAAATTCTGAATCCTGGATTTGAGCATTGGTGATTATTTGGATCTGGAATACAAAACAGAAGGATACATAGGATAGAATCGCAGTTGCAATTTCTGTTACATGCTTTGTTTTAATTGTTGTTGGTTCGGATGCAAATTTGCGATTGTGCTGCTTGTTCTCCCCCCACCCGAAATGCATGATATTCGCATCTCTTTCTTGCTCCCTTATCTTTTTCAATCTCTTTCCAGTTCCCTTTACCCCCCTTTTTTAATCTCTTTCCTGCACTCTTATATAAAAACCCCCAAGTAGGTTAGGAAAGGAGCCGACCTTCTCCGGAGATCGGCACGGGGGGCATCCCTTCCTCCCGTCCTTTCAATGTTGGTTTGCGGGTCTAGGGCGCATTGACACACCAAGTCCTTCCCAGGTGGCGGATCCGTGGCCAATAGTTTCTGGCACGCCCGGTGGGACGAACAGTCTCCATATTTTAAGGAAGCCCGAGTTGGTGAATCTCTGGCTTGCCTTCATTTGGCAAAATCACCTGGCGACTCTGACTGAGCTGAAGATCTAGATTTCTTGATCGCAGGAGCCTTTTTTTAAGCTAATAGAAGACACCCCGGAGGAATCAAGGTTTGGTTAGCAGCCTTGAATTCACAAGCGGAGAAATGAATGTTCACCTATTAGTCTCCATATTTTCAGGAAGCCCGAGTTTGGTGAATCTCTGGCTTGCCTTTGTCTAGCAAAATCACCTGACGAATCCCTCATACTATGCAAAGCTCTAGAATGCAGCTATGTGGAGCTCGAGAGGCAGATATCGTCCAAAGTCAACAGTGGGAATATGCAAACACCGCCCAAATGATGAATAATATGGTTGCTTGCAGTTTCCATCGGGAGATGGGCCAAGAGGAGGAACAAAATCCAGTGGCAAATTCTGAACACAAAGAGGGCATATTTTTGCACCCTTTTTGTGTCCCAGGGCATAGCATGCAAGCATTCAGCCAAAGCCCAATAAGCATGCCTCACCAGGAGGCTGATCCTGAGGAGACCTCGGGTAAAGGCCTATCGCCGAAAAGCTCCTGCTATCACATCAAGGAGTTGGAGGAACTCGTGCTCGAGAGCCCACAGGTGGTGGAATCTCTAGAGTGGTGGTATTGGCTCCAACCATCACCGCAACCGGTACCCGAAGAGGGCTCCCGTCTGACAAATCTCCTTGCCACGTTGTTCATCAATTGTATGGGTACCGACATGAATGATAACCTACCACGTTGCACCATGTTCGGGACCTGGCAAACTTTGGGAGGCCAACCGGACTTCAAAGATCAACTGAAGTACAATCAGATCTGGTTCAGACACTGCAGGTTCACTGGATAGGCAACCAAAGCTAGATTTGTGTTTGCGGCATGCCAATCATGCCGCAAACTTTTGTGTAAATAATATAAATAATCCAGCTAGTTTGCAAAGTTTTAGTTGTTTTCTTAGTTTAGTTTGCGCAGTTTTTTTTTTAGTGCGCCAAAGAGGGCCATGGGTGCCAAGGGTTTGAGAAAGAGGTTGCTACCGACAGTGAATATCAAGAGGACGGTGAGGGTGACTCTGTTTCCCAATGGATAAAGGCCTGGGTCCTCACATTGAGGCGAGCTCAATGCCCCGCGAGCCGCCAGGAATGTTGAAATTTTTGCCACATTATTTTTTGATAAACTTTGGCCTAAGTATGGAGCTTTAAAGCGACAAAGAGCATGCAGAGGTGTTTGGGTTTTCGTGGGCCATAAACGGGGACGATAAAATGGATGAAATGAGCTTTGGATATTTTATCATTGCAAATTTTTTCGCTAGCTTTTCGACAATATATTATAATAGGCGATCGGGTCAGCGGATCAAAAGTTATGGCCCCGGGAAGTAGGACCAGGAAGCTCAATTTCGGGCCAGAAAATTGACTAAGTGTCGGGCCTCGCCCGACTGCGCTCATCCTCCCGACTGCGCTCATACAAAGGCCCAAAATTTTCTAAGTGTTAGTGTTGCCGCAACCCGACTTTGCTGCGAAGTCGGGCTGCGCCCTTAATTTTGTGCGCACTTGGGGAGCTGACGTGTAGAGAGCTGAGCCCAAAATTTGACTAAGTATTGAGCGAACCTCGACTTCGCTGCAAAGTCGGGTTGCACTCTTAGTTTTGTGCGCACCTGGGCATTGTCAGTGAAGGACATTCCCAAAAAAGTCTAAGTGTTGGGTGCGCAACCCGACTTCGCAACGAAGTCGGGCTGCGCCCTCAAATTCTTGCGCAGTTGGGCAGCTCACTTGAAGAAAATGGCTAAGTGCTGGGACTGCCCGACTTCGCAGCGAAGTCGGGCTGCGCCCTGGAAGAAGAGCGCAGTTGGGCAGCCCATCATGGTATCTCTAGAAAAACGACTAAGTGTTGAGCTGCCCGACTTCGCAGCGAAGTCGGGCTTCGCTCACTGACCTGTGCACACTCGGGCAAAGAACGTTGAAACCTGCCCAAAAATTTTCTAAGGCATGGAGGCCTTCCCGATTGCGCTCATCAATTTGTGCGCAATAGGGCAGAAAGACAGGAAGAAGCAGCCAAAATATTCTAAGTGTTGGGCAGGATAAAAATACAAAGGCTGAGCTTCTACACTCGGTTCCTCTCCCCTCCATCAGATGCTGACGAGTGTCCGGTCTTGGGATCAGAGTCAAGTTTTGACAGAAGGTGTGCTGCCAGGGTACAGGACAGATGAGCGTGAACTGACAGATTGTACCGCATCTGTCCCCATTCAAATTGGCTCAACTTCCCACCTACCGGATTTCCACGGAGTTGCCACGTTTTTAGGAGGACCTTGCTGCAAGTACATTCTTTACCCGCAAAGGTCAACATTAGCCGCTTTTGTCAGCTTTTACAGCTTTTGTCAGGTCTGGGATTCTGTGCCCAAAATATAATCAAGGGGGGAAATTGTGCTATAAATAGCAGTTGTTGCCACATTTTGCACGGGGTGCCATGTTTTCAAATTTTGTAAGTATGCTGCTCTCCCTTCCCTCCTCCTTTCCCTTTCTCCATTGTCCCCTTTCTCCCCTTCTAGCAGCTTCATTTCCCCTCTTTTTTCCCTTTTGTACTTTCTCTGGTTAGATTCCTAAAATAGAGCAAACGTCCCCTGAAAATTTCTAAGTCTAAGAGCGCAACCCGACTTCGCAGCGAAGTCGGGGTGTGCCCTTAAGTTCGAGCGCACTCGAGAATGCGAAGTGCGGAAGATGACCAAAAAGAAACAAAATTTGGCTAAGTATAGGGGCGCAACCCGACTTCGCAGCGAAGTCGGGGTGCGCTCTCTTTCCTTGCACCTGGGCACGAGCCTCCATTCTAACTACATTCCCTTGGGATGTGTGCCGCCACCTTTGCATTAATTTTACGTGCCTCGAATGTTCAATTGGGCCGCTACTTTGGCACGCGCCCCAAGGCACGTTTTAAATTCGCTCCCCCCCTTTTAACGGCTCAACTTGGGTATTTCGGTCGAAAACCGGGCGAAGTTCCACTTCGGCTTTCCTTTTGCCCGAAGCGGATAAGCATGTGCTTTGTTGCTTCTCTGGAATCCAGGGCGATCGAGAAGTTCGGCGTGCTTTTCGCCCGAAGTGGCCCTTGCGCATAGAAGTTAGCGAAGTAAAACTTCGCCGAACCTGTTCCTTTAGACCTGCCTTACGCCCTCCCGTTACTCCTTTGCAAGAAGATGTCACTTCGCTGAATTTCGGAGCGAACCGGAGGTTCGGTGTTTCCTTGGCCCGAAGTAGGCCTTTTAATAGCGAAGTGATTGTTCATGACTTGTGTCTCTTCGGCACACTTGGCAAGGAAAAGGTCGTTTACTCCTTCTGCTTCACTAAGTGGCTCGGCAGTTCGCAAAAGTTGTGGGCCGAAGTGTGACTTGATAAGTTTGAAGAGCGAAGGAGGTCATAACCTTTTACCTTGGTGGATGCCTGCTTCGCCCGCCCGAAGTGGATACTTCGCCCATTCTAAGGCCTAACTAGCATTCCGAAAAGGGGTGGTTTGCTAGAATCACCGGCGGAAGTGTAACTTCGGCAACCTCCACGGCAAAGTGAGCAAACTGTCTTGAAATTTTTTTAAGCTGGGAAGGGAAGTTTGTTAGAATTGGAGCTGAGGTTGTTGTTCGGCGATTTTAAGATCCGAACCGGCTGATTTTGGGGATTTTGGCCGAACTGACCTTTATGCCTATTTCTTTCAGCGAAACTGCCCATTAACTCTGGGCTGTGCAAACCGTCTCCTAGTGTTGGAAAATTAGCGAAGCGCTACTTCCATGATGCAAGGTTTGTCTTGACGCAATCTTTATGCAATTTTTTTTTTTTTTAAGCTAGGACCAATTTGTTTTGCAGCAAAAGCTGCGTATCTGTCCTAAATCTATTTCTAATTCTGAAAGGCCTTAAAATAAATATGTACAGGCGAAAACAACAAAAACTGGAAACGAAATATTATGTACAAGAGCAAAATTTTTGGGTACCTCCTTAATGGTGAAAGGCCTTCAGATGAAGACCGTTGACCGGGATGGGCAGAATCTGGCCGGTCATGTCTTTCAGGATGAACGAGTTGGCTTGATTGACCTGCGAGATTTCAAACGGGCCTCCCCAGAAGGCATCAAACTTGTCATGGTTGCCTGGCTTGGCCTTCCACGAGTCCCATTTCCATACCAGGTCCCCGACTTGGAAAGTTCGGGCAGAGGACTTCTTCTTGAACCAATTTCGGGTGATCTCCGTGTGTCTTGTGAAGACTTCATAGGCCTTTTCTCGGTCCTCTTCAAGCTGCAACAGTTGAGCTAATCTGGCCTCCATGGGATCCAATTCCCCTCTTTCGTCATCTAACATCCATAGTGCCGGAATTTCCATGTGGGTCGGCAAGACAACTTCTTTGCCATAGACCAGGGCGTAAGGTGAAGTCTTGATCGATTTTTTGACAGAGATCCGATCGGCCCATAGTGCCTGGTCCAAGAGCAAGTGCCAGGTCCTCTTGTTCCTCTCCAGAAGCTTTTTCAGGATCTTCAGCAGGTTTTTATTTGTTGATTCTGCTAATCCATTGCCCTTTGGATAGTAGTTTGAAGTGGCCTTGAGATAGATTCCATACTTGCAGGCAAATTCATTGATTTTAGCGCCTACGAATCCTGGGCCATTGTCTGTTACTATTGCTTCTGGAATCCCGAAGCGGGTGATTAAACCTTCTAGAAACGTGATGATCGTTTCCTGATTAGCATGTTTTGTGGGTGCCGCTTCGGCCTATTTGGTGAAATAGTCTGTTGCGGTCAAGATGAACTTGTGTCTCGCTGATGAATTTGGTGATATTACCCCTACAAAATCTAACCCCCATTGTTGGAAGGGCATTTCAACTTGTATTGGTTGGAGAGGCATTGGGGCGTTTTTACTTCGGCCGGCGAACTTCTGGCATTGTTCACACCTTCGGCAGACCGCGAAAGCGTCGGCAAAAATAGTAGGCCAATAGTAGCCTACCCTGATTATTTTTAAGGCTGTCGGCCTTCCTGCGAAGTGGCCTCCTGATACCCCGGAGTGAAATTCACTGAGCACTTTTTCCTTCTCCTCTCCTCTGATGCATCTCAGAAGAATGCCACCGATATTTTTAAATAATAGTCCTTTGGAGTGTAGGAGATATCGGCGAGATTGCATTCTAAACCTCCTTCGCTGCAAAGCGTTTAAGCGTTCTGGACATCTTCTAGTGTTGAAGTATCTGACGATCTCATCGGTCCAGTCCTCTTCGCCAGTAAATTGGTTAGCGAAGCTGTCCTCCGCCATTGGGTCATCCCATTGGCATGCTATCACTTCGACGGCTATGCTCTTCGCTAGCTCTTGACACAATGCACGGCCGCGAACCAATTTGGTGGGCCAGATTTCGATATCAAATTCCTGGATCTTATTCACCCAACCGGCCCTTTTGCTGCCCATTTCTCCTTGGATAATGAAACTTCGCACGTCCGGGTGAATAACATACACCGTGGTTCTGCTTTGGGAGATGAAGTGCCTAAACTTCCTCAGCGATTTCATGACTGCATGCACTTGACGTTCTATAAAATTGTATTTCTCTTCATGAGGTTGGATCACTTGGCTTAAGAAGGCAATTGGGCGTTCCTCACCATCATCTCCTTTTTGTGTTAGGACTGCTGCGTAACTCTCAGGTTCCCCGACAATGTAAAGAATAAAATCCTTAATATAATCCGGATTAATTAGCATGGGAGCCTGGGCAATTCTAGCTTTAATCTCTTCAAATGCCTTTCTCCTTTCTTCTGTCCAGACGAACTCAGCATTTTTCTTTAAGAGCTCAGCCATCGGCTTGATGACTTGAGCGAAGTCTGGGATAAACTTCCTTACGAAGTTAATTTGACCGAAGAAAGATTGCAGCCCCTTCTTATTCATCGGGAGTGGGAGCTTGAGGAGCGCTTCGGCTCTGTCAGGGTCAACGGCAAGTCCTCTTTCTGATATAACATGGCCTAGCAGTTTTCCTTCTTTCACCGCGAAGACAGACTTCTTCGGGTTGATGGAAATGCCGAACTCCCTACACCTTTCGAATATCTGCTGTAAGTGTGAGGCGTGATCTTCCCTTTTATGCAAAAATACAGTCATATCATCCAAATAGATGACAATGACTTTGTTCAACAGCTCGCTGAATGCTGAGTCCATGGCCCTCTGGAACGTAGCTCCTGCATTTGACAAACCAAACGACATACGCTGATAAGCGAACGTTCCCCACTTGGTGGTAAATGCTGTCTTATGTTGGTGTTCATCCCTAACCAATATCTGATTGTACCCTGAAAAACCATCCAGAAGGGAGAAGCGTTGTGCCCCTGCCACTACATGGAGGATCTGGTCAATTTGCGGGAGCGGGTAATGATCTTTCAAGGAGGCCTGATTCAGATTGCGGAAGTCGACGCACAGGCGAATATCTCCGTTCTTTTTCCTAACAGGGACCAGATTTGCGACCCAAGAAGAATGCTTTATCGGATAGATAATCTTAGCTTCAAGCATTTTCAAGAGCTCGGCCTTCATCAGGACTTCGATCTTTGGATTAACCGGCCTCTGTTTTTGTCTGCAGAGCCTGAATCCTTCTTGCAATTCAATTGTGTGCTGGATAATATCCTAGTCATAACCCTTCAGGTCCTGATAACACCATGCCACGATGTCTGAGTCTTGTTGCCACATTTTGCACGGGGTGCCATGTCTTCATTTTTATTCTAAGTATGCTGCTCTCCCTTCCCTCCTCCTCCTTTCCCTTTCTCCACTATCCCCTTTCTCCCCTTCTGTCAGTTTCATTCCCGTCATTTCCCCTTTTTCCTCTTGTACTTTCTTCGGTCAATTTCCCAAAACAGAGCAAAAGGTCCCTGAAAATTTCTAAGTCTAAGAGCGCAACCCGACTTCGCAGCGAAGTCGGGGTGCGCCCTTAAGTTCGAGCGCACTCGGGGATGCGAAGTGCGGAAAATGACCGAAATTCGGCTAAGTGCAAGAGCGCAACCCGACTTCGCAGCGAAGTCGGGGTGCGCTCTCGTTTCTGTGCGCACTTGGGAAGCAGCGGATCCCGAAAATTGGCTAAGTGCCAGAGCGCAACCCGACTTCGCAGCGAAGTCGGGCTGCGCCCTCTAACTTGTGCGCACTTGGGCAGGATGTTTCAAGCAGCCCAAAAACTGTCTAAGGCACGGAGGCCTCCCCAACTGCGCTGTTTCCCCCTTGCGCTGTTTAATTGCGCTCTGATTCCGGGCGAAGTCGGACATAAAAGAGAGACTGCCTTTCAAGGCAGATTCGTCCCTTATCAGATTTTGACAAGTGTCCAGCCTCGGGATTCGAGCCGGAGATGTGACAGGGAAAGGACAGGCGTAGGCCAAATTATTATACCGCAGCTACCCTCATTTAAGCTGACTCAAAGTTTCATCTACCGCAGCTACCCGCATTCAAGCTGACTCAAAGTTTCATCAACCGCACTGCCACGTAGTTGCCAAGTTTTTGGGTGGACCTTGCTGCAAGTACAGTCCCTGTCTGCAGAAGTCAACATCAGCAGCTCTTTTGCCGCTTTTGTCAGTTTGTCAGCTTTGTCAGCTATTGTCGGGTCTGGGATCCTGTGCCCAGAGTTGTAATCGGGGGGAAATTGCGCTATAAATAGCTGCACCATATCATTGTAAAGGGGTGGAAGGGGGATATCCTGCTAGGGAACCATTGTAGCTGTACGTTTGCTTTTGAATACAAGATACACTTGGCTCTATTGACTGTTCTTGTTCTTTATGCTGCCTTTACTTAGCATTTCTGCCTCATGTTGCTTATGTTATTGCTTACTGTTATTCTGCTATCTGGATATCGGTATTTGATGATTAAGTATTCCTGGAATGCATAGTTAGAGGATACATAGGATGAATGACATCAGTAGTTTCTGTAATGTATTCTGTATTTAATTGTTGTTAGTAGTGGTGATTGATAGTTGTTGTGCTGCTTATCCTCCCCACCCAACGCAAATCACATTTATATTTCTTTCCGCATTTAATTTCTTTCCTGCACTCTGAGCTTAAAACCATCTGAGAAAACATATAGGAAGTCGGCCTTCTCCGGAGATTGGCACGGAAGGCATTCCTTCCTTCCGGCCTTTCAATCTGTTGGGCGAATCTAGGGCGCATTGCATTAAAACCTATCCTAGTGGCAGATTCATAGCCAACAATTTCTACGCACGTCCAGTGGGACTCGAAAGTTTCCCACCCAAAACAGAATCGAAGCATCGGTGTTCGCTTCATTGCTGTTAAAATCAGAACACCTAGCGACTCTGCAAGTACCTGAATATTCTCTGAGTCCGTGAGACCGGTCCAAGCGCCTTCATGCATACAAGAAGGTGGAGAGCAAGGAATCCGGGAAACCAGCCTGATCTCTACGAAATTGACATCAACGCTCCGGGAGAGCGCGTAAGGCTGGCTGACTACCAAGCTCGCATAGACGAATCCGAAACCGAAATCGAAGAGGCCGAAGTTGAAGAGCAACCTACATCTTCGGACGACACCGATACCGAGTACACGACCGGAGGGGAAGAAGACATGGCTGCTCAGCAAAATGATGACGACCTCTTCCCAGCGGTCGACTCCACGGGGCCCTTGGCCCTAGTCGGACAAGAGGCTGTACCCCCCGTGCCTTGAAGGCCATCCCTACTTATGATGGCTACGACAAAACGGCATATGAACACATCCAGGACATTCTGGCCTTGGCTGCGCTACACTCTATTACAGATGAGAGTGTCAAGACCCGTCTACTGGCTCTTTCCCTAAGGGGGAAGCTTCTCTATTGGTGGAGATCTTTGCCAGAAGGATCTATCATGGGGTGGCCTCAGTTGGCAGGCAGGCTTGTAAAAGGATGCAACGAGTCTGTCGATCCCTCTTCGTTGTTGCATCAGTTCCAAAGTATCCAACGTCACCCACAAGAGGAGGTATCAGACTTCAACATAAGGTTTGCGAGGTCTTGGAAAAGAGTACCTCGCGAACTGCGACCTTCGGCAGGTCAAGCTGCACACTACTACTTGAGGTCTTTCAACTCGGATATCTGCCTACTTCTGAAGATAGCCCGAGTCGATTCCTTCCCTGCCCTATACGAAGCTGCCCAACAAGCAGAATTAGACATAATCTCTATAGGCAGGCTCCCGCATAGAGTGCAGCCCCCCATTTATCCTGATTTTCCTCAGTCCCAGTATCCATCGGCCTCTGGTGTGATGCCATCATCCTCAAGTCAGCACCCCCAACAGCCATGGAATCCAACACCAATTATAAACCCCTACGGCCCGCCTCAGATTCATTATCCTAACCCACCACCTCCGCCTCCGCAGTATCCCGCACTCCCAGCTCCCCCTCATTACGCGGCGTATTCTGCACCCCCGCCATTGGCTGCAATACCTCCGCCGGCCCGGTTGGCGCCTGCAGATAATGATATTCAGAATAAAATCCTCCAAGAGGTACGGGCTCTGGCCTCTGGGTATCATACTATGTCCAATGATATGACGATAATGAAGAAGAAGCAAGCCCAGATGGAGTTCCTTCCAAGGAGACCATATCCTCCTCCGGCGCTAACGAAAGATCAAGCCGCACAAGCTCAAAGACACCCCCCGGCAAGGAATGCTGCCAATGAGGATCAACCTGGCACTTCTGACCAGGTTAACTGGTGCTCTACGTGCAACGATCCACACTCAGAAGAAGGGTGCACGCTGCATCAGCATTATCTCCAGACCCTGGCGGGCAGCGCCATAGAGGATGAAGCATACATGATCCTGGACGATGAAGGCAACTTTGTCGTCCCAGAAGATGATCCTGCGTTGCTCCTGACCAAGGAAGGCAGAAAGCCCATTGAGGCTGCCGCGGCCCAAGCAAAGCCGTTGAAGGTATACACCAGAAGAGAAAAGGCGCAACCTGCTGGGCTACCACCTGACAAGTCACTATGGCCTCCTGCAGCCAAAGAAAGGTTTCCTACGCTCAAGGCTCCCGCGGTGAAAGCCCCCGCAGCTCAGCCTCCAGCCGAAACAAAAGAACAAGCTCAAGAGAAGCTGAGATATCCGTCGCTGACGAAGAGACAGAGAGTCGAAGCCACGTAGCAATACCGGACCAAGTATGAGCCTGCGAAAGAAATAGAAGGAGCCAACACTTCAACCTACAACATAGTTGATGAGCTCAAGAGGACCCCTGCGAAGATAAGTATGTACGAGGCTCTTCTGCTCCCAGGGCAAGTTGATCTGCTGCAGGAATCTTTGAAAAACATAAAATACGGGAAGCCGACGCAACCTGCTGTGTTAGCTCAACCCCTGACAGTTTTCGCCACCGGAAAAAATAGGCCACCTCCTTTCTATCTGTCATTACGGATGGAAGGCTATATAGTACACAACTGCATGGTGGATTCTGGTGCTTCCACGACTGTCATGCCGAGAGCCGTCTGCGAAGAGATCGGTATGGAATATACAAGGAGCAACCAAGGTGTGCTGCAGCTTGACGGCACCCATGTCAAGACAGTTGGTGTCATCAAGGATATCCCGATCCGACTGCATAAAGCCCTCGACATAGTGGTCATACAGGAAGTCGTTGTGGTCGACTTGGAACCCTACTTCGGCATGTGCCTCTCCAGGGAGTTCATTGCAAAGCTGGGTGGGTATCTGTCTCTGGATTACTCACATATGGAAGTGCCCTTCAAAGGAAGGAGACTGAAGATCTATAATGAAAAGCCTTCCACATTTCTAGTAGAGAAGATACCCGGAGAAGAGCCACAGAACGACATGGTTCAGCTGACAACTGAAGAACTGGTAGTGGTGGACATGACAGAAGAAGCCCTTGAGCTGTTACAAGTGGAGGATGAGTTCTCCTTGCTGGACTTCAACGCCATGATTGAGACTGAGCAAGGCTGTTACTCCGTCACCCAGCCTGAAAGACTTGACCAGTCAGCAAGGAAAGAGGTAGGACCCGCACCAGAAAAGCTATGGAAGCTGTTCTTTGATGGCGCCCGATGCAAAAATGGCGCCGGATGCAAAAATGGCGCCCGATGAGAAGAATAAACACGCTGACATTCTGGCATCTGTTGGAGCCAGGTACGTTTCGGCTGATGACACTGTCCAGAAGCCGAAGCCGGTTCGTACCATCTACAGGCCTTCTGTGCCTGATAAAGACACCCACTAGCAGGTGTTTGACTATGACGAGGATATCATCACTTTTTTGATTAACGAAGCAAGTACTATAGAAGGTAGAGACCCTGATGACGAGCAGTACGAGGGGTTGATACAGTTAAAGAACAATCATGTCCCGAAAGGACTGATTACCCTAGAGAGTCTCTTTGATCAAAACGATAGGGCAATATCCCACAGAATCAAAGTAGACCCCAAGCAGTACGTAGACCTAGAACTGGAACCTGGAAAAACAATCAAGGTCGGGACGAACTGCACCGAAGAGGAACTGGAGCAGATCAGATCTTTATGCGGAGAGTTCCTTGATATCGTGGCCTGGTGCTACCAGGACTTGAAGGGGTATGACAGAGAGATGATCCAGCATACCATAGAGCTGGAAGATAATGCAAAACCTTTCCGGTAGAAGCAAAGGGCAATAAACCCGAAAATTGAAGCAATGATGAAAGCTGAGCTCTTAAAGATGCTGGAAGCCAAAATCATCTACCCCATCAAGCACTCATCTTGGGTCGCGAATTTGGTTCCTGTGAGGAAAAAGAATGGAGACATCCGCCTCTGCGTGGATTTCAGAAACCTTAATCAAGCCTCGCTGAAGGACCATTATCCGCTTCCCCAAATTGATCAGATCCTCCACATCGTTGCTGGAGCACAGAGGTTCTCTCTCTTGGATGGATTCTCTGGATACAACCAGATATGGGTAAAGGACGAAGATCAGCACAAGACAACGTTCACCACCAAATGGGGAACGTTTGCATATCAGCGCATGCCCTTCGGCCTGTCTAATGTCGGCACTACGTTTCAAAGAGCCATGGACTTGGCGTTTCGGGAGCTGCTCAACAAGGTCATTGTCATCTACTTGGATGATATGACTGTATTTTCTCACAGGAGAGAGGACCATGCTTCCCACTTGCGGCAAATATTTGAGAGATGTCGTGAATTCGGCATTTCCATCAACCCGAAGAAGTCAGTCTTCGCGGTAAAGGAAGGTAAGCTGCTAGGACATGTCATTTCTGAGAAAGGCCTTGCAGTGGATCCTGACAGAGCAGAAGCCCTTCTCCGCTTACCCATCCCAATCGACAAGAAGGGGTTACAGTCATTCTTCGGCCAAATCAACTTCGTGAGGAAGTTCATACCGGACTTCGCACAAGTAATTAAGCCCATGGCCGAACTCTTAAAAAAGAATGCCGAATTCTTGTGGACTGACGAAAGAAAGCAGGCCTTCGAAGAGATCAAGGCTAGAATCGCGCAAGCTCCGATGTTGATAAATCCAGATTATTCCAAGGATTTCATCCTGTACGCGGTGGGAGAACCCGAGAGTTACGCCGCAGTCCTGACTCAAAAGGGAGATGATGGCGAAGAACGCCCCATAGCGTTCTTAAGCCAAGTGATCCAGCCGCATGAAGAAAAGTATAATTTTATTGAGCGGCAGGTGCACGCAGTCATGAAATCCCTCAGGAAGTTCAGGCACTTCGTCTCCCAGAGCCGGATAACTATCTTCGTGATACATCCGGACATCAGGAATTTCATCGTACAAGGGGAGCCAGGTCACAAGAGGGCAGGATGGATAGCCAAAATCCAAGAATTTGACATCGAGGTATGGCCAACGAAGCTGATCAGAGGCCGAGCCTTGTGCCAAGAGCTGGCCCGAAGCGCTGCAGCTGAAATCTCTGCCTGCAAGTGGGAAGATCCGATAGCAGAAACTAACCTTGCCAACTCCTTATCAGAGGAAAGTGATTGGACAAATGACCTGGTGCGGTATTTTAGCACAGGGAGATGTCCAGATCATCTCAATGCCTCACAAAGAAGGAGGTTTAGGCTAAACGCCTTGAGATATGTACTACGCCCCGAGGGGCTGTATTTCAAAAACATTGACGGCATCCTGTTGCGATGCGTCAGAGAAACAGATAAACCGAGGGTCCTCGGAGAATTCCACTCCGGGATGCCTGGGGGACATCATTCTGGGAGGCCTACGGCCTTAAAAATTATCAGAGCCGGGTATTATTGGCCCACTCTCTTCACAGACGCACATGCGGTCTGTATTAAATGTGAAAAATGCCAGAGGTTCGCTGGAAGGAACAGAAAGGCACCCTTGCCCCTCCAGCCAATTCAAGCCGAGACTCCATTTCAGCAGTGGGGTCTAGACTTCATCGGGGCCATCACGCCTAACTCTGCAGCGGGACATAAGTTCATCCTTACAGCCACCGATTATTTCACTCGGTGGGCAGAGGCGATCCCCACTAAGCACGTGGACCAAGAAACGGTCATTGGGTTCCTCGAGAGCCTCATCACCCGTTTCGGGGTCCCGGAGGCAATAGTTACAGACAATGGTCCGGGGTTCGGAGGTGCTGTACTCACGGAGTTCACCAACAAATACGGCATCTATCACAAGATGTCCTCGAACTACTACCCGCAAGGGAATGGCCTGGCCGAGTCCACCAACAAGAATCTACTGAAGATTGTTAAAAAAACAGTAGAGAGAAACAAGAGGACATGGCACCTACTCCTGAATCGGGCGTTGTGGGCGGATCGCATATCGTTCAAGAAGTCTATCAAGACATCCCCCTACGCGCTCGTGTACGGCAAGGAGGCAGTTCTGCCTACCCACATAGAGATGCCCGCACTCTGGATGCTAGATGAAGAAAAAGGCGACGGGGATCCAGTGGACGCCAGACTTTGCCAACTATTGCGGCTAGAAGAAGAAAGGGAAAAGGCATACCAGGCCTTTACTAAACATGCCGAGGCGACCCAGGGCTGGTTTGCGAAAGGCACCACCACCCGAGTTTTCAAAATCGAGGACCTAGTGTTAAAGTGGGACTCACTTAAAGCAAAGTCGGGCAACCATGACAAATTTGATGCCCTCTGGGAAGGTCCCTATCAGATTGCTCGGGTAAACCAATTCAATGCATTCGTGCTTCGGGACATGGCGGGACAGCTTCTCCCCATTCCTGTCAACGGTTTCCACCTGAAAATTTACCACCACTGAAGGCACCCAAGGGGTCCTTCCTTGTACATATTCCTTTTCTGCATTTTAGTTTATGACAGAATGTATATATTTATTTCAGTATTCAGCTTTTAGTTTTCAGAGCCTAAGTGAAGCATAGAGCAAACCCCGACTTCGCAGCGAAGTCGGGCATCGCTCCTTGAATAGTGCGACATCGGGAGTTTGAGAGAAGGCAGCTGACAAAAAGCCTAAAAAATGACTAAGTGTTGGGTGCGCAACCCGACTTCGCAGCGAAGTCGGGTTGCGCACCGTCTTGGGAGCGCAGTCGGGCAGCGCAGAGCGAAAATTGGCTAAGTGTTGAAGTCGGACTGCGCAACAAATTCTGGGCGAAGTCGGAGTGCGCACGTTTTCTGGGCGAAGCCTGAGTGCGCCCTCAATTTCGAGCGCACCTTGAATGACTTGTCACGGGAAACGAGGGACATAATGGCAAAAAATTTCTAAGTATGGGCCCAGGCTGCGCAGTGAGGCATAACGCGAAGTTGGGCTGCGTCCCTCCTTAAAACCCTGGGCCAAAAATCTCCCTCGAAGTGTGTGCCCAGGCGGCGGCCGTGACGTCATTGGAAGCACGAGGTCCGAAATTTTTTTAAAATAATGATTGCGCGTCTTTCAAAGCAGATGTCATTAAAAAAGCAAGCGCATTAGGACCAACCGCAACCAAGGTACGCCTTCCAAAGAAAAAGCCCACGCACGACCGCCAAAGAATAATAGCGTTTCCCACCTACTTCGGGCAAATCACCTTAACCCCCTCCCTTGCACCATTAATGCTGTATTTTTTCCTAGAAAAGGGGCCCTGGCATACTCAGAACATCCGAATTATCAAGCCAAGTCTGAGCTGCAAGGCGCAGAATTGAAGAATTAGTAACCAGAATCCCCGTCTCTGACACCACGAGCAGAAAAGAAAAAATGGACAAGGGAAAAGCGCCAATGCAGACGCAGTCCAGCGACGCAGAGCGCGAGGCTGAAGAGCACACAGAATCCAGCGCTCATGAGAGCGAAGCGCCACGGGAGCGAACAAGGAGATCCAGGTCGAAGAGAAGCCAAGGGCAAGCTCCACCGCCGCCCGTCAACCGCCTGGCCGGGTATAGGGACGGCGAGTACTCCATTAGCCTCACCAAGTTGCGGCCAAATATAGCGAAGTGGGCTGGCAAAGTCTCACCCTCGCACCATGTCGGGGCTGCATACAAGTCGAACCTGTACTGGTTCTTGTGCCCTCCCGTCCACCAGTGCCCGGAGCTGGTTGAATCTATTGTGACATACTACAAACCAGCTACCCGGGTTGGCAAAGTTTCACCCTCTTCAAGGAGAGCGTCCAGCCAGCCTTCGCCCCGGGGCTCCAGTACGACCCCAACGCCATTGTCAGGAGAATTAACCTGGATGAGCAGGCGGGCATATTCGATCAAAACAGAAGGATGAGAGAGTTTCTCGACTCAGAGCTGAAAACCCCGCTACCAGCCGGACAGTGGCCGACAGGCCCTATACCCCTGGACAGGTTCGAGAATAAATACATATATATTATCCTGGCATGGGTACTCGGCTGCGACACGGATAGAATGGTGCGCCCGTACCAGCTGGCGCTCGCGGAATGCATCTTGCATGGAGAGTTTTATGACTCCACTGCGCAAAGGAGCGGAAGGCGCCCTATTTTCTTTGACTGGGCAGATTGGGTGGCGTACGCCATACATTCGAACCTGGTCAGGTTGCAGCAAAAGCAGACAACAGAGTTCCGACTCTGCTCGTTCCTCACATGGTTGTGCCTGTACCACACGCACTACCGGATTAAAGTGCCTGACCTAAAAAAGGTAAATGAGAAGGGAGAACCGCTGCCTGTGTACGAGTGGACAGAAGCCCTGTACAGGAGAGGGTCATACTACGATTTCAACTTCAAATTTCTAGGTATGACCTGTTGGTTACGAATCTGCCATGAGGAAAGGATTTGTTGTTAATGCGCCCAGATTCGCCCACCAGATTGAAAGGCCGGAAGGAAGGGATGCCTTCCGTGCCAATCTCCGGAGAAGGCCGGCTCCTATGGGGTTGTGATAAGATAAGAGTGCAGGAAAGAGATAAAAAGGTGCAGGAAAGAGATAAAAGGGTACAGAAAGAGATAAAAGTGCAGAAAGAAATTCCAAATGTGATTGGAGTTGGGTGGGGGGAATAAGCAGCACGACGACGAATCAATCACCACTACTAACAACATTCATCTACAAACATACATTGAAACTGCAGCTATCAGCGATCCCATGTATCCTCTATCTATGCATTCCAGGAATACCTGGCCATCAAATGCTGGAGTCCAGAGTTCAGTACAACAACAAGCAATGACACAAGAAACATGAGGCAGAAATGACAAGGAGAGGCAGCATGCAAGATAAAAGACAGTAAGCAGAGCCAAGTATATGTTCGTATTTGAGGCAAACGCACAGCTACAATTGTCCCCTAGCAATATATTCCCCTTCCACCACTTACATTGAAAATGTGGTGGGTATTTATAGCCCAAAACTCCCCCCGATTACATTCATGGGCACAAAGTCCCAGACAAGACAGTAGCTGACACGAGCGGCTGAGGAGCTGCTGATGCTGACTTCTGTCGGGCCGGACTGTCCTTGCAGCATGGTGTCCCTGAAGGCGGTACAGCTACGTGGCAGCGCGTTGGGTCAAGTCTCCGGTCAACAGGAATGCGGGTAGGTGCGGCAGGTGGTACTTCACATCGGCTTTAAATGTTGACAACTGGCGCCGGTAGTGAAGCCCATACTCTGTCCTTGCGCGGTCAAATCTTGGCTCGAATCCCGAAGGTGGATACTTGTCGGATGCTGAAGCGTGACACGTGTCTGCCTTGAAAGGCAGTTTATCCAACTTCGCCAGGAATTCGGGCGCCATCGGGTTGCGCAGGAGGAAGACAGCGCAGTTGGAAGGCCTCCTTGCCTTGGCATTTTCTGAGTTGACTTCACCGAACTGCGCATCGGTCAAAGGGCGCACTCCGACTTCGCTGCGAAGTCGGGTTGCGCACCGGTGCTTGGCTGTCTTCATCCGCTGTACAGACTTCGCATTGGAACAGGGCGCACTCCGACTTCGCTGCGAAGTCGGGTTGCGCCCCAGCACTTGGCTGACCTTCTGACAGACTCATTCCCACAGTGCGCCCAGGAAGAAGGGCGCACTCCGACTTGCTGCGAAGTCGGGTTGCGCCCCTGACACTTAGTCAGATTTTCAATCGTTTCCTGTCCTGCTGCGCATGGGTTACCCTCTTGCGCTCCAACTGAGGGGCGCACTCCGACTTCGCTGCGAAGTCGGGTGTCGCCACAACACTTAGAAACTTTTCAAGGTACACATGCTGAAGTTTACTGGGGGAAGAAAGGGGGAAAGAAGAAGAGGGAATGAAGCTACGAGGGAGAGGAAGAAAGGGAGAGAAGAAGAAAGGGAAAATGAGGAGAGAGAAAGGAAAAGAGCAGCTTACATGCAGAAACCAAAAACATGGCACCCTTGTGCAAAATGTGGCAACATTCCTGGCGGCTCGCGGGGTGTCGAGCTCGCCTCGGCGCAAAGAACCATGCCTTTATCCTTTGGGTGCAGAGGAACTTCCTTCCCCTGTCTTCTGCTGCTCTGGTCGTTTCCCTTGGGGCAACTGTTCTTCTTCGTTTTCACTTTCACCAGTTGCCTCCTCAGTCTCGCCTTCTGAATCAGAAGGCTCTCCGCTTCCGGCCTCTCGCTTGCTGATGCGTTCGACCACAGTCTTAGCTTGGTCCCAGACTGCGGCTTGGAAAGGAGAGGGGTCGCTGATTTCTCTAAGTACTGCATGGAATGCAGCGACCGCGTGCAGGTCAATGGTGTGAAATCTTTTGCCCAACTCCCCAAGAGAAGAGTTGATTTTGCAGTACTTAGCCACCATTTGAGTGACCTGCGCTTCTTGAACTGGCTCTGTCCAGCTGTCGATTTCTGCTGTATCTGCCTCAAAGGACAGCCAGTTCTCTTTTACCTGTTCAAGGGTGAGGAGCTCGTCATCTTTGACATAGCTCGGACACCCATGCTCGGACAAAATACGAAAAGGAGCCAGGAGAATTTGTCTTTCCTGTTCTAAGGCGTCCAGCGCCTGCCTGGCTGCTCTGATCCTTTCCGTCCGGGTGAAGTAAGTGTGCAAGGTTACCCTTGCATTTGCCCACTCTGAGGCAAGACAGGACGTAGGGGAGATTTGGAAGCCATCGTGCTCTATCTTCTCAAGTTTCATAGCCAGGTCTAGCAGTTGCCTCGCCTGGTGTTCGGCTTCCTCTACCACAGGCTTGCCCTGGGCAGATATTTCTTCAATTCTGGATAAGAAATCCAGAACTGTCAAGGACTTGACAAGGTTGGGCTTGCAACCTTGTAGCAGACTTGCGTGCATCTCCTTCGCCTTGCTCTTTGAGAAGGTCGCCGCTTGTAATGCTTGCTCTGCTAGCTGCGACTGCGCCTGTTTCAGTGAACCCTGCAGTTGCGAAATCTGCTCCAGCGCTTCTTTCCTCTCTTGTTCGGCTGTCTGCTGAGCGGCGGCCAGCTGGGCCTTGAGGTCTTCAACTTCTTGCTGTGCTGACCCCAGCTGCGCTGTAGCCCTCGCCAAGTCTTCTTCGAGCTGCCTGGTTGTATTCTGCAGCTGGAAAAGCGCCTCCTGGGTTTCGAGATGCTTGACAAGGAGGTTGTCTGTTCTGCGGCGAATACCGCGGATCTCATACTCTTCGTTGATATCATCGAAGTTCTTCTCCTTTGTCTGAAGCTCGTAGTCTGCCTCGGTCATATCACGGAGAGGCTTTTTCACCTTAGGAATCAGCTTTTCCGTTGTAAGCACTCTCCGATTCAGGTCAAACTTTGTGCGTTTGACCGGGGCAGCTATCCCTTCGGCCCTTATGCGCTTAACTCCTTGAAGAAAAGAGGCAGATCCCCCGCGGCTCTTTGCTTGCCAGAGGCTGGTCCTCAGTGATGCTCATGAAATCAAGATCTTCCAGCTCCTGGGCCTGCTGCGGCATTTTTCCCGCGAACAATGAAGTAGGTGGGATACCGGAGGGGGTAGTAACCTTCGAGGGCGACCGGGTCCTAGGAGTGACAGGGGTTTGGCTAGACGGCGCTGGTAGGGTTTCAGTGTGCTGGGGTGAAGGATGTGGAGATGAGGTAGCGGCCTCAGCACTGACCGCGGGTGAAGGCTCTTGGGTTTGTCCCAGGGATTGGAAAGCATTGGGGTCCTGGGCAAACTGGTCAAAGGAGTGAAAGTCGCTGGACGGCGGGGTGGCTTGAGATGCGGAGGATGCGGCTACGGCTTGCCCTGATGAAGTGGGAGTCGGGGTTTTTGCAGGGCCGTCATGGACTTGGGCAAATGGCACAGAGGACGTACCTGCGGGCTCCGCCTGAGCCGATGCTGGAGGAATGGTTGCAGCCTGGATGTCTGCTACTGGTTCGGGGCTGTCTAAAGAGACAACCTCCGGCGCTGCTGCTTGCGGCTGTTCTGCAGGCGTCTGTTGTACTGGCTCCTTGGGTCGTTTGGCCCTTTCGACCTTTTTCTTTTTCTTTTCTCCCGACGCCGTGGCTGGTCCAGAAGGGAGCGGCAATAGAGGGGCGGGAAGCGCTGATGTGCCCACGGTAAATTTGTACCTGGGTCGCGTTGGTAAAATACCTGCCGCACTTGGTCCACTGGCTGGCGGTGTGAGCGTCTTCTCTGTTGATGGAGGGGCCAGCTCAGGAGTTGACCGCTCTGAACCTTGCGCCACTTCGGGCGCTGCCACAGAAGCAACAGGCTGCATCGGGCCCACTTGACTGCTGGATGGAGTCGCGCTGGAAGTCGCCGGGGTTGACGATGACTGGGGGGTAGCCCTCCTTTTATACCTTATGTTCGCGCCTCGGGGAACGCAAACGCGAAATTCGAAGGGCTGCCACGTGTCGACGTGTTGATCATATAATGCCGAAAACTCATCATCAACGGCAAGATTCCTCCGGCTAGATTTGTCGTGTTGCGTGCGACACCTCATTTTCCAGCATTCGAGGATTTTGTCCTTATGCCAGTTTAACGGCGCCACCTTAGCGAGGAACTTCTTGAATCCCGCTGACTCCATTCGGTGGTCCGGGTTCCGTTCAGGATCGTAAGCGACCTCTTCGCAGTAAAATTCATGCCACGGTGGCCATGACTGCATCAAATGAATGCGCCAGTAGAGATCTGCACCTGTCAAGTTCCTTCTTTCTTGCATGATCTCCGGTCTTGGACAGATGTGCGTAAACTTTCCCCGGACCCCGATTGGGTCATATTTCCAGCGTTGGGGCAGCATTATTAGGCCCATCTCCAGCAGCTCCTGCTCAAGGTAAATGTGCTGCCCGATTTCGAAGACCTGAATATTGGCCCAGGTCATAGGATATTTGAATATGTGACCTCTCTTCTTCCCTTGGCCAAATTCCTCTTCGACGTAGTCCATTTGCCGCGCCACCTCCATTCCAAACTGATGGTCCGTGCAGAAGTAGGGCAGCAGACATGGTTTCCCCTTGAATCCGTAGATTCGGACGACAATGCCCTGAGTTAGCCGAAAGGTATCACCAAGCTTGTTGTCTGTCAGATGCTTTGTCATAGCCGCTGGTGGGCGAGTCGCGCCACGGCTGAACAGTCCCATTGCCTGGCCCAGAAAACCAACATTAAACTCGTAGAACGAGCCCTTCCGGTACAGGGCCTCAGTCCATTCGTACACGGGGAGTGGCTTTCCTTGCTCGTTCGCTTTCCTCAGGTTAGGGACGTTCATCCGGTAATGCATATGGTACAAGCATAGCCATGTGAGGAATGAGCAAAACCGGAAGTCCGTCGACTGCCTTTGCTGCAGTCTTACCAGGCTCGCGTGAATCGCGTAGGCCAACCAGTCCGCCCAATCGTAGAAGATTGGGCGCTTCCCGCTCTTCTGCGCCGTGGAGTCGTAGAACTCCCCGTGCAGGATGCACTCGGCCATCGCCAGCTGAAACGGCCGCACCACTCTGTCTGAATCGCAGCCAAGGACCCATGCCAGAATGATATAAATATATTTGTTCTCAAATCGGTCCAGCGGTATGGGGCCGGTCGGCCACTGTCCAGGATTTAGCGGAGTCTTCAGTTCTGAGTTAAGGAACTCTCTCATCCGCTTCGTCTGCGAAAATCTGCCGGTCTGCTCTTCGATGCTCACCCTTCTGACAATTGCGTCTGGGCTGTATTGGAGCCCTGGGGCGAACGCCGGCTGGACGCTCTCTCGGAAGAGAGTGAACAGCACCCTTCCTTTGTTATCGCAGACTTGCCGCGCAGCTGGTTTGTAATATTCAGCAATCACTTCAACCAGCTCCGGGCACCAATGTGTCGGAGGGCACAGGAAATAGTGAAGATTCGAATTATATGCGGCTCCGAGGTGGTGAGAAGGCGGAACCTTACCCACCCACTTTGCGATGGTCAGACGCAGCTTCGTGATACTGATGGAGAATGCGCCATCTTTATACCCGGACAGACGATTGATTGGTGGCGGCGGAGTCTGGCCAGCTACGTGCCTCTTTGTTCTGGATTTTGCTTTCTTGCCCTTCTGAGGCGCTGCGCTTTCATGTTCGCTGGACTCTGGAGACTTGTCAGCATCGCGCAGATCCACACTTGCTTGCGCCTGTACGGGCGCTTTCCCCTTGTCCATTTTCGTTGAAACAATCAGAGACCGGGACAAAAACTTCAGAGCTTGTCAGGTTTATTCTCTGCAGTCCGGGAGCCAACTGGAACATTATAGATTTTCTGGCTGCGCCAGGGCCTTTTGTAGACGGTGACTGCCCATTAATGGCGCGAGGGGGGAAGTTAGGGCCGTTAGCTCTGGGTTGGTGGCGACGTTATGATCTTGGCGGCTGCGCAGGGGCCCGTTTTTTGAAAAACGTTCCTTGTTGGCCCAGGGCGCACCTTACCTTTTAAATGCGTCACCCTTGGTTATTGCGCAAGGTTATCTTTTACATGTATTATCCTTGGTTACCGCGCAATCATTTAAACCCTCTTGAACCATGTGCCGTAGCTGACGTCACTGCCGTCAATTGGGCACACTTTCCAAAAGGCTTTACAATTAATTAACCACACCTTGCCATGTGTCGGGCTTTGCGACGGGCCCAAACTTGGCGCCGTCCGTGATGAGACGTTCGTGCTCCGCCCGGAATCCGGGGCGCGGTCCGACTTCGCCCGAAAAAGGGGCGCAAGTCGGACTTCGCCCGTTTTTTGGACACGGTCTTCGCCAAACAAACGGGCGCGGCACGGACTTTACACTTCAGTCTTTTCGCCAGCTTACCCACTCGGACTTGGCTCACTCGGACTTCTCCTGAAAAAGGGGCGCAGTCCAACTTCGCCCACAAACATGGGCGTTGGCCGTCTCTAGGCACTTCATTTGTAATCTGCTACCCGACTGCGCTCTTTGGAGAAGGCGCAGCCCGACTTCGCTGCGAAGTCGGGTGGGCAGCCAGAGTTAGGCATTTCAGCTCCTTTTAACTGCTCTGTTCCCTTCTTCGCCCCATTTGATGAGCGCTGCCTGACTTCGCTGCGAAGTCAGGCATTTGCCTCGGACTTGGGCTACTTGGAAAAAAACTGAAAAACTTGAAATATTTACATGCTGAAAACTTTAAAATGCAAAAAAGGGAAATCTGTACAAAGAAGGGCCTCTTCGGGCGCCTTCAGTGGTGGTACAATTTGAGGTGAAACCCGTTGACGGGAATGGGGAGAGGATGTCCCTCCATGTCCCGGAGCACATATGCGTTGAATTGGTTTACCCGGGCAATCTGATAGGGGCCCTCCCAGAGGGCATCAAACTTTCCATGGTTGCCGGGTTTGGCCTTGAACGAGTCCCACTTCAGCACCAGGTCCCCGATTTTGAAAACTCGGGCTGTGGTACATTTTGCGAACCAGCCTTGGGTTGATTCAGCGTGTTTTGTGAAGGCCTAGTACGCTTTCTCTCTGTCTTCCTCCAACTGCGGCAGTTGGCAAAGTCTGTCTTCTACCGGATCCCCGCTGCTTCTTTCCTCGTCAAGCATCCAGAGAGCGGGTATCTCAATGTGCGTTGGCAAGACAGCTTCTTTGCCATACACGAGCGCATAAGGGGACGTTTTGATGGACTTCTTGAATGAAATTATGTCCGCCCATAGCGCCCGATCCAGGAGTAGGTGCCAAGTCCTCTTGTTATTCTCCACCGTTCTTCGAATGATCTTCAGTAGATTCTTATTGGTGGACTCGGCGAGACCGTTCCCCTGCGGGTAGTAGTTGGAAGACATCTTGTGATAGATGCCAAATTTGCTGGTGTACTCCGTGAGTACTGCGCCTGCGAACCCTGGACCATTGTCCGTTACTATTGACTCGGGGACCCCGAAACGGGTGATCAAGCTTTCGAGGAACCTGATGACCGTCTCTTGGTCGGCGTTCTTTGTAGGGATCGCCTCTGCCCACCGTGTGAAGTAATCGGTGGCGGTTAAGATAAACTTGTGGCCCGCTGCGAGTTCGGCGAAATCACCCCGATGAAGTCCAGACCCCATTGCTGAAACGGAGTCTCGGCTTGGATCGGTTGAAGGGGTAGGGGTGCTTTTCTGTTTCTGCCAGCAAATCTCTGGCATTGATCACATTTGCTACAGACTGCATGAGCGTCTGTAAACAGAGTGGGCCAATAGTACCCAGCTCTGATTATTTTCAAGGCCGTGGGCCTTGCCGAATGGTGACCTCCAGGCATCCCGGAATGAAACTCTCCGAGGACCCTGGATTGGTCTGCTTTTCTGACGCACCGCAACAGGATGCCGTCAATGTTTTTAAAGTAAAGCCCCTCGGGGCGAAGAGTGTACTTCAAAGCACCTAGCCGAAACCTCCTTCTTTGTGAGGCATTCATGTGGTCTGGACATCTCCCGGTGCAGAAATACCTCACCAGTTCATCTGTCCAGTCGCACTCCTCGGGTAAAGAGTTGGCTAGGTTGATGCGTGTTGCTGGGTCCTCCCACTCGCAGGCGGATATCTCGGCTGCCGCACTTCGGGCTAGCTCCTGGCACAAGGCTCGGCCTCTGACTAGCTTGGTTGGCCGCACTTCGATGTCGAACTCCTGGATTTTGGCAATCCATCCTGCCCTCTTGTGACCCGGTTCTCCTTGTATGATAAAGCTTCGAACGTCCGGGTGGATCACGAAGACGGTGATCTTGCTCTGGGAGACAAAGTGCCTGAACTTACGGAGAGATTTCATGACAGCATGTACTTGCCGCTCTATAAAGTTGTACTTTTCTTCGTGCGGTTGGATCACTTGGCTCAGGAACGCTATGGGGCGCTCCTCGCCATCTTCTCCCTTTTGGGTCAGGACTGCGGCGTAACTCTCTGGTTCTCCCACCGCGTACAGGATGAAATCCTTGGAGTAGTCCGGGTTTATCAACACCGGTGCTTGTGCAATGCGAGCTTTGATCTCTTCGAAGGCTCGCTCCCTCTCTTCAGTCCACAAGAAATTTGTGTTCTTCTTCAACAACTCGGACATAGGCTTGATTACCTGTGCGAAGTCCGGTATGAACTTCCGCACGAAGTTGATTTGGCCGAAGAAGGACTGTAGCCCTTTCTTATCGGTTGGGGCGGGCAAGCGGAGGAGAGCCTCTGCTCTGTCAGGATCTATAGCCAGGCCTTTCTCGGAGATGACATGTCCCAGCAGCTTTCCTTCTTTCACCGCGAAGACAGACTTCTTCGGGTTTATGGAGATGCCGAATTCACGACATCTTTCGAATATTTGCCGCAGGTGAGGAACATGATCTTCTCGCTTGTGAGAGAAAACAGTCATGTCATCCAAGTAGATGACGATCACTTTGTTGAGCAGCTCTCGGAAGGCCAGGTCCATGGCTCTTTGGAATGTGGCGCCAGCATTGGATAAGCCGAATGGCATGCTCTGGTAGGCGAACGTTCCCCATTTGGTGGTGAACGCCGTCTTGTGCTGGTCCTCATCCTTGACCCATATCTGGTTGTAGCCGGAAAAGCCGTCTAGGAGGGAAAATCTACGGGCTCCAGCAACTATATGGAGGATCTGATCGATCTGAGGAAGCGGGTAATGGTCCTTTAGGGAGGCTTGATTTAGATTTCTGAAATCCACGCGAGAGACGAATGTCTCCGTTCTTCTTCCTCACGGGAACCAAGTTCGCAACCCAGGATGAATGCTTGATGGGGTAGATGATCTTGGCCTCCAGCATCTTCAAGAGCTCGGCTTTCATCATGGCCTCGATTTTTGGATTGACGGCCCTCTGTTTTTGCCTGAATGGCTTGGCGCCATCTTCTAGCTCAATGGTATGCTGAATTATTTCTCTGTCATACCCCTTCAAGTCTTGGTAGCTCCAGGCTACTATGTCAGGGAACTCTTGACATAATGATCTGATCTGCTCGAGTTCCTCTGTGGTGCAGTCTGTCCCGACCTTGATTGATTTACCAGGTTCCAGCTCTAGGTCGGCATACTTGCTCGGGTCTACTTTGATCCGATGAGATATGGCTCTGTCATTACGATCAAATAGACTCTCTAAGGTAATCAGTCCTTTCGGGACATGATTATTTTTCAGTTGTATCAACCCCTCATATTGCTCGTCATCAGGGTCTCTACCTTCGATTGAACAGGCTTCATTTACCAAAAATGTGACGATCTCCTCATCACAGCTAAACACCTGCCAGTGGGTGTCCTTATCAGGCACAGAAGGCCTATAAATGGTACGGACCGGCTTCGGCTTCTGGACAGTGTCATCAGCCGAAACGTGCACGGCTCCAACGGACGCCGAGAATGTCAGCATGCTTGTTTTTCTCTCGTGAAATAGCCTTGACATTCAACGAGTCAAAAGACTCCATCAGATCCCAGACCCGATTTCGGTACGCCTTGAGATAGTGCTTTTTGGAGGCGCACTTATTCGTGATCTGGTGGCACACCAACTCCGAATCTCCGTAGATCTGCAGATGTTTGATTCCCAACCTCTCCGCCTTTCGCAATCCCAAGCACGGGGCTTCGTACTCCGCCGCGTTGTTGGTACAGCTCCAAGCCAGCTTGTAGGTGTAATCCTTCTGGATCCCGGTTGGGGAAACCAAAAGAACTCCAGCACCGGCGCCATTTTTGCATCGTGCGCCGTCAAAGAAAAGCTTCCACAGCTTCTCAGGTGCTGGTCCCACTTCTTTCTTTGCTGACTTGTCAACTCTTTCAGGCTGAACAATGGTGTAACAGCCTTGCTCTGTTTCAATCACGGCGTTGAAGTCCCGCAAGGAGAATTCATCTTCTACTTGCAGTTGCTCGAGAGCTTGCTCCGTCATGTCCACTGTCACCAGTTCTTCCTCTGCCAGCTGAACCATGCAATCCTCAGGCTCTTCTCCGGGTATCTTCTCTACTAGGTAAGTGGAAGGCTTTTCATTGAAAATTTTCAGCCTCCTTCCTTTGAAGGGCACTTCCATGTGCGAGTAGTCCAGAGAGAGATATCCTCCTAACTTCGCAGTGAACTCCCTAGAGAGACACATGCCGAAGTAGGGTTCCAAGTCGATGACCACAACCTCTTGGATGACCACGATGTCGAGGGCTTTGTGCAGCCGAATGGGGATGTCTTTTATGACACCGACTATCTTGACAGGGGTGCCGTCTAGTTGCAGCACGCCTTGGCTGCTCCTTGTGTACTCCATCCCGATTTCATCGCAGACGGCTCTCGGCATTACGGTCGTGGAAGCACCAGAATCCACCATGCAGTTGTGTACTATATACCCTTGCATCCGTAATGATAGATAGAAGGGAGGTGGTCTGTTCTTCCCAGTGGCTGAGGCTGTCAAGGGTTGCACCAGGACAGCGGGTTGTATCTGCTTGCCGTTCTTCATGATTTTCAGGGATTCTTGCAGCAGATCAACCTGGCCTGGGATCTGAAGAGCATCATACATGCTGATCCTTGCGGGAGTTCTCTTCAGCTCGTCTACTATAGTGCAGAGTCGCCTTGTGCTCTGATTTTGAACAGCAATGAAGTGAGCACTAGTACTTCGATTCTGTTTGGGGGCGGGAAACTACCATGTCCCACCGGTTAAGACCAAGCAACTGCTGGTGCCAGGTGGAGACGGGTTAGAAATTCACTCTTGAAATATGGGACCTTGGTCCCACCGGGCGTGCCAGAGAAACTGTTGGTTACGAATCTGCCATGAGGAAAGGATTTGTTGTTAATGCGCCCAAATTCGCCCACCAGATTGAAATGCCGGAAGGAAGGGATGCCTTCCGTGCCAATCTCCGGAGAAGGCCGGCTCCTATGGGGTTGTGATAAGATAAGAGTGCAGGAAAGAGATAAAAAGGTGCAGGAAAGAGATAAAAGGGTACAGAAAGAGATAAAAGTGCAGAAAGAAATTCCAAATGTGATTGGAGTTGGGTGGGGGGAATAAGCAGCACGACGACGAATCAATCACCACTACTAACAGCATTCATCTACAAACATACATCGAAACTGCGGCTATTAGCGATCCCATGTATCCTCTATCTATGCATTCCAGGAATACCTAGCCATCAAATGCTGGAGTCCAGAATTCAGTACAACAACAAGGAATGACACAAGAAACATGAGGCAGAAATGACAAGGAGAGGTAGTATGCAAGATAAAAGACAGTAAGCAGAGCCAAGTATATGTCTGTATTTGAGGCAAACGCACAGCTACAATTGTCCCCTAGCAATATATTCCCCTTCCACCACTTACATTGAAAATGTGGTGGGTATTTATAGCCCAAAACTCCCCCCGATTACATTCATGGGCACAAAGCCCAGACAAGACAGCAGCTGACACGAGCGGGCGAGGAGCTGCTGATGCTGACTTACGTCGGGCCGGATCGTACTTGCGGCATGGTGTCCCTGAAGGCGGTACAGCTACGTGGCAGTGCGTTGGGTCAAATCTCCGGTCAACAGGAATGCGGGTAGGTGCGGCAGGTGGTACTTCACATCGGCTTTAAATGTTGACAACTGGCGCCGGTAGTGAAGCCCATACTCTGTCCCTGCGCGGTCAAATCTTGGCTCGAATCCCGAAGGTGGATACTTGTCGGATGCTGAAGCGTGACACGTGTCTGCCTTGAAAGGCAGTTTATCCAACTTCGCCAGGAATTCGGGCGCCATCGGGTTGCGCAGGAGGAAGACAGCGCAGTTGGAAGGCCTCCTTGCCTTGGCATTTTCTGAGTTGACTTCACCGAACTGTGCACCGGTCAAAGGGCGCACTCCGACTTCGCTGCGAAGTCGGGTTGCACACCGGTGCTTGGCTGTCTTCATCCGTTGTACAGACTTCGCACTGGAACAGGGGCGCACTCCGACTTCGCTGCGAAGTCGGGTTGCGCCCCAGCACTTGGCTGACCTTCTGACAGACTGTTCCCACAGTGCGCCCAGGAAGAAGGGCGCACTCCGACTTCGCTGCGAAGTCGGGTTGCGCCCCTGACACTTAGTCAGATTTTCAATCGTTTCCTGTCCTGCTGCGCACGGGTTACCTACTGCGCTCCAACTGAGGGGCGCACTCCGACTTTGCTGCGAAGTCGGGTGTCACCCCAACACTTAGAAACTTTTCAAGGTATACCTGCTGAAGTTTACTGGGGGAAGAAAGGGGAAAAGAAGAAGAGGGAATGAAGCTGCGAGGGAGAGGAAGAAAGGGAGAGAAGAAGAAGGGGAAAACGAGGAGAGAGAAAGGAAAAGAGCAGCTTACATGCAGAAACCGAAAACATGGCACCCCTGTGCAAAATGTGGCAACATGACCCTGACGCTGTTCAACGGCAAGGCATCTCGCCCGCCACTGGCCATGACGAACTACCTGAGGAAGTACAAGTGCGGAGATACCTTCCGGTTGACACAGGGCATTGTGATCAGAATCTATGGATTCAAAGGGAAGCCATTCCTGCTGCCCTATTTTTGCACTGAACATCAGTTCGGTATGGAGATATCACGCCAGATGGACTATGTCGAGGAGGAATTCGGCTAGGGAAAGAAGAGAGGCCATATTTTCAAGTATCCTATTACCTGGGCGAGCATTCAAGTGCACGAAATTGGGCAGCATATCTACCTCGAACAAGAACTCCTCACCATGGGCCTGATACAGCTACCTCAGCGCTGGAAATACGACCCGATTGGGGTCAGGGGAAAGTTTGTACATATCTGCCCCCGAGCGGAGATCATGGAGGAAAGGTGCAATAAAACAGGTGCAGACCTGGAATGGCACATTGAACGGATGCAATCATGGCCGCCATGGCATGATTTTTACTGTGAAGAAGTGGAGTATGATCCGGAGCGCAATCCAGACCACCGGTTAGACTCAGCAGGCTTCAAGAAATTCCTCTCAAAGGTGGCGCCCCTTAGCTGGCAAAAGGACAAAATTATTGAATGCTGGAAAATGAGGTGCCGCACGCAACATGATAAGTCTAACCGGAAGACATTGGCCATAGATGATGAATTTTCGGCCTTATATGATAAATACGCCGACAAATGGGAGTCGTTCGCGTTTCGAGATTGCGTTCCCCTAGGCGCCAGAAAGAGATATAAAAGGAAGCCCCCATCCCAGCAATTGCCTACTCAAGGGACTTCCAGTACGACACCAAAAAGCATTCAGGTGGGCCCGATGTTGCCTCCAGCTCCTGAAGCGTTACCTCAAAAGGTACAAGAGCTAGAAAAGTCAACTAGTGAGGCGGCCCCCCAAAAGGAAAAGGCGCCAGAAGAGTCAACCGGTGGAACGGCCGCAGCAAGCATTCTTCCGTCAAAACCCAGGTACAAGTTTACCGTGGGAACACCGTTGCCATCCGCCCCAACCTCCTCCGCCTCCTTCGAACCAACTGTAGCTCCAAAAGAAAAGAAGAGGAAAAGGAGTGAAAAGGCCAAACGGCCTAAGGAGTCTGCGCAGCAAACGGCCGCAGCACGGACAGTCACGGCCGTGCCAGCGCTAGGAAAGAAACAAAATTCTGGGCGGCAGGAGTCCTTCAATCAGCGGCTCAGGCGGAGCCCGCAGGTACGTCCTCTTCCCCGGTTCCCCAGATCCCCGTTGGCCCTGCCGTAACACCGTCCCCCACTGTATTAGGGCAAGCCTTAGTCGCATCTTCCTTGTCACAAATCTCCCAATCCTTCCACAGTCCCCATTCTTTCGAGCAGTTTTCCCAAGACCCCAACGTTTTCCAAACCCTGAGTCAAACCCTAGACCCCTCGCCTGCGGCCAGTGCCGAAGTCGTACCTACATCGCCGCGCCGCTCACCTCCATTGTTCAAAACCCCGCCTTCACCTCCCACTCAGCTGCTCATTTCCCCTAGGACCCAGTCGCCCTTGAAAGCGACCACGCCTTCTGGGATATCTCCTGCTTCATTGTTTGTTGGAAAGATGCCTCAGCAGGATTTAGTCTTGGCGTATCCGATGCTGGCAGAGCTTGACTTCATGGGGGAGCAACTGCAGATTACAGATGATCAGCCTCTGGCAGCGAAGGCCGTAGGGTGTTCTGCCTCTTTCCTCCAGGGCGTCAAACGAAGAAGAGCCGAGGAGATAGCTGCCCCGGTGAAACGCACCAAGTTCGACTTGGACAGGAGAGTGCTGCGAACTGAAAAGTTGATCCCTAAGGTAAAGAAGCCTCTCCGAGAAATGACCGAGGCTAACTATGAACACCGAGTCAAGGAGAAGAATTTTGACAACACAAACGAAGAACGGTATTCGTCGCAGAACTGACAATATCCTTGTTAAGCGACTCGAGAATCAGAAGCCGTTTCAGCTTCAAAATGACTCAAGGCAGTTGGAAGAAGATCTGGCTAAGGCCACCACGTGGCTGGAGTCTGCCCAGCAGGACATCAGGGACTTGAAAGCACAGCTCGCCGCCGCTCAGCAGGAGGCTACAGCACAAAGAAGAATGGCTGAACAGCTGTCAGAGGAGAAGAGGGCGGCGCTGGAACATGTCTCTCAGCTGTAGGATTCGTTAAGGTAGGCCCAATCTCAGCTGAAGGAGAAGACGTCCCAGAAGGCGGCCTTTTCGAAAAACAAGGTCAAAGAGATGCGGGCTGGTTTGCTGCAGGGATGCAGGGCTAATGTTGTCAGGTCCCTGTCCGTACTGGATTTCGCATCTAGGATCCAAGAAGTATCTGCCCAGGGAAAGCCTATGGTAGAGGAGGCCGAACACCAAGCGAAGCAGTGGCTGGACTTGGAAATGAAAATTGAAGAGTTCGCGCGCAAAGGCCTCCGATTTCCCCCCATGTCCCGAATTGCCCTAGATTGGGCAGATGCAAGGGTAACCTTGCATAATTACTTTGAAAAAATGGAAAAGACAAGGGCCGCCAGGAAAATGCTAGACGCATTGAACCATGAAATGAATATTTGCCTGGCCCCCTTCAACACTCTTTCTGAGCTTGGATGCCCGAGCTTCATCAAGGATGGGGAGTTTCTGCCCCTTGAACAGGTAAAGCTGAATTGGCTGTCTTTCGAGGCAGATGCATCGGAAATTGACAGCTAGGCCGAGCCAGTCCAGGAAGCACAGGTTACTCAGATGGTGTCAAGATATTGCAAGATCAACACCTCCCTTCAGGAGTTGCTAGAGAGATATAACACCATCGACGTACACACGATTGCAGCATTCAGAGCAGCGCTAAGGGATGTCAGTGATTTAGGGCCCTTTCAAGCATCAGCCTAGGACCAGGCCAAGGCTGCGTACAATCATGGCCGTGAACGGGAGCAGCCAGCCGAGCAAGAAGGTGACAGTGGTGATCATTCGGATTCAGAAAGGGGAGGAGAATCAGAAGAAGAAACTGCTGAGAGCGAATCCGAAGAGGAGCAGTTACCCAAAAAGGGGATGTCAGAGCAGCGGAATGCAGGGGAAGGGAGTTCCTCTGTGCCCAAAGGATAAAGGCCTGGTTCTTTGAGTCGAGGCAAGCTCGACACCCCGCGAGCCGCCAGGAATGTTGCCACATTTTGCACGGGGTGCCATGTCTTCTTTTTTATTCTAAGTATGCTGCTCTCCCTTCCCTCCTCCTCCTTTCCCTTTCTCCACTACCCCCTTTCTCCCCTTCTGTCAGTTTCATTCCCATCATTTCCCCTTTTTCCTCTTGTACTTTCTTCGGTCAATTTCCCAAAACAGAGCAAAAAGTCCCTGAAAATTTCTAAGTCTAAGAGCGCAACCCGACTTCACAGCGAATTCGGGGTGCGCTCTCGTTCCTATGCGCACTTGGGAAGCAGCGGATCCCAAAAATTGGCTAAGTGCCAGAGCACAACCCGACTTCGCAGCAAAGTCGAGCTGCACCCTCATTTCTATGCACAGTCTAAATAGCAATCAAAACTGGCTAAGTGCCAGAGCGCAACCCGACTTCGCAGTGAAGTCGAGTTGCGCCCTCTAACTTGTGCGCACTTGGGCAGGATGTTTAAAGCAGCCCAAAAATTGTCTAAGGCACGGAGGCCTCCCCAACTGCATTATTTCCCCCTTGCGCTGTTTAATTGCGCTCTGATTCCGGGCGAAGTCGGACATAAAAGAGAGACTGCCTTTCAAGGCAGATTCGTCCCTTATCAGATTTTGACAAGTTTCCAGCCTTGGGATTCAAGCCGGAGATGTGACAGGGAAAGGACAGGTGTAGGCCAAATTATTATACTGCAACTACCCTCATTTAAGCCGACTCAAAGTTTCATCTATCGCAGCTATGCGCATTCAAGCTGACTCAAAGTTTCATCTACCACACTGCCATGTAGCTGCCAAGTTTTCAGGTGGACCTTGCTGCAAGTACAATCCCTGTCTGCAGAAGTCAACATCAGCAGCTCTTTTACCGATTTTGTCAGTTTTGTCAGCTTTATCAGCTATTGTTAGGCCTGGGATCCTGTGCCCAAAATGTAATCAGGGGGAAATTGCACTATAAATAACTGCACCATATCATTGTAAAGGGGTGGAAGGGGGATATCCTACTAGGGAACCATTGTAGTTGTACATTTACTTTTGAATACAAGATACACTTGGCTCTATTGACTGTTCTTGTTCTTTATGCTGCCTTTACTTAGCATTTCTGCCTCATGTTGCTTATGTTATTGCTTACTGTTATTCTGCTATCTGGATATCGGTATTTGATGATTAAGTATTCCTGGAATGCATAGTTAGAGGATACATAGGATGAATAACATCAGTAGTTTCTGTAATGTATTCTGTATTTAATTGTTGTTAGTAGTGGTGATTGATAGTTGTGCTGCTTATCCTCCCCACCCAACGCAAATCACATTTATATTTCTTTCTGCATTTATAATTTCTTTCCTGCACTCTGAGCTTAAAACCACTTGAGAAAACATATAGGAAGCCGGCCTTCTCCGAAGATTGGCACGGAAGGCATTCCTTCCTTCCGGCCTTTCAATCTGTTGGGCGAATCTAGGGCGCATTGCATTAAAACCTATCCTAGTGGCAGATTCGTAACCAACAGGTACCTTTTTCATAAAGACCGGATCTGTTCCAGTTCTGTTGAAGTGCAATCTGTTCCAACCTTTATCACTTTTCCTGGTTCGAGCTCAAGGTCTCGGTATTGTTTTGCGTCCACCTTGATCCTGTGGGAGATCGCCCTGTCATTCTGGTCAAACAGGCTTTCTAAAGTGATTAATCCCTTTGGAACATGATTGTTCTTTAGCTGTATCAGCCCTTCATACTCTTCATCTTCAGGATTCCTCTCTTCAATGGTGGCTGCTTCTTGAACTAGGAAGTTAATAATTTGTTCATCGCTGTCAAAGACTTGCCAGTGAGTGTCTTTGTGGGGTACAGGTCTGTAAACAGTACTTACTGCCTTGGGCTTATGCACCATCTCATCGGCTGGGGAGTATCTGGCCCCGATAGATGCTAAAATATCAGCATGCCTGTTTTTCTCCCGTGGGATGGACTGGACGTTCAGCGATTCAAAGTGCTCCAATAAATCCCATACCCTGTTGCGATATGCTTTAAGATAGTGCTTTTTGGAAGTGCATTTGTTGGTGATTTGATTACAAACCAGTTCTGAATCCCCAAAAATCTGGAGATGCTTGATACCTAACTTCTCGGCTTTCTTTAATCCTAGGCATAAAGCTTCATACTCGGCTGCATTGTTGGTACAACTCCAGGCAAGCCGGTAGCAATAATCCCTTTGTTCGTCGGATGGTGATATATACACTCGGGCGCCATCAAAAAACAGCTTCCATAATCCGTCTTGGGCAGGGCCCTCATTCCTCTGAATCTGCTCAGTAGGCTTTTCGGGTCTGGTGATGGAGTAACACCCCATCTCTGTTTCAATCATAGCATTAAAATCCGTCAATGAAAACTCGTCCTCCGTACACAATTCTCCCAAGGACTCTTCTGCTAGGTCCACTCGCTCTAACTCTTCGGTCATCAAGTGAACTGAATCATTGCGTTCTCCTTCCTCGATCATCTTTTCGACAATGAATGTAGAGGGCTTCTCGTTGTAGATTTTAACTTTCCTCCCCCTAAATGGAACTTCCAGGTGTGAATAATCCATGGAAAGATAACCGCCAAGCTTAGCCGTGAACTCCCTTGAGAGGCACATGCTAAAATATGGCTCAAGATCAACAACTACCACCTCTTGTATTACCACGATTTGAGGTGCCTTATGCAGTCGGATGGGTATATATTTAATCACACCGACTGTCTTTACAGGAGTACCGTCCAGCTGAAGCATGCACTGACTACTTCGCGTGTATTCCATGCCTAGCTCCTTGCAAATGGAATTTGGCATGACTGTGGTTGCGGCACCGGAGTCAATCATGCAATTGTGAACAATGCACCCTTCCATCTGAAGGGATAGATAAAATGGAGAAGGCTTGTTTTTTCCAATAATTGAAGTGGGTAAGGACTGGGCTAGAACGGGTTGTGCTAGTTTTCCTGCCTTAGCTGATTTTAATGATTCTTGCAGCAGGTCCACTTGTCCCGAAAGTTGTAGGGCATCATACAGACTGATCTTGGCGGGAGTCTTCTTTAGCTATTCCATGATATTATATGCCATGGTAGCAGGTATCTCTGGTTCCTTCGTGACCTCGTACTTAGAGCGATATTGCTGCGTGGCCTCGACTCTTTGTCGTTTCGTCAATGAGGGATACTTCAGTTTTTCTCTAGCCTGCTCCTTGGTTTCAACTTGTGGTGGAGCTGTAGCGGCTTGCTGAGGCTTTTCCTTTGCTGGCGGCGGCGGAGGAGCTTTGTCAGGAGCCTTAATAGGTGGCTGCTCCTTTTCACGGCGAGTATACACCTTCAAGGGACCCATTTGAGCTACGTCTACTTCAATCGGTTTCTTCCCACCCTCGGTGAGAACCGAAACTTGTTCTTCCTCTACGATCACCAGATTATGATCTATCTCCATTATTATGTTAACTTGACCACTAGAGCCGCTGCCTGCCAGCATTTGGATGTAGTGCTGATGCAACATGCAAGTGCCCTCTTCATGCGGGTCATTACATGTGGAACACCAGTGCACATAATCAGAAGTGCTCGACTCCTCATTGATGGTGGCGTTCCTCACAGGAGGTCTGCCTGACTGTGCTGCCTGGTATTTTGTGAGCGCTGGTGGAGGATAGGGTCTCCTCGGCAGAAATTCTTGCTGTGCTTGTTTCTTTTTCATGACAACCATATTGTTGGATAATGTTCGCACAGTAGAATTCAAAGACTGAACTTCCTGTAACAGCTTAACTTGCACATCTACGGCTGCAGGGGCCGATACTGCCGGAGGCGGCAATGGAGCCATTGTTGGGACTAGGGGCAAGGAAGGATACTGGGGTGGTGCTGGTAACGCCGGAAATGGTGGAGGAACCGTTTTTAAGACTGCAGCATTTAAGTAATGATTGTCTGGTTACATCCCTGCATGAAATGTTTGGTGGCACATGAAGCAGCCATCGACACAAACATGTGTACCTTGAAAGATATACCAACAAGCATGCAAAGGGAAGGAATTCCTTTAGTGGAAGTCTCTGTGAGTTTTCATTTAGGAATGGACATTATATATGATTCTTTTGTATAATTCAGGAGTAAAACTCAATTCCAGAGAGTTGAAGCATCTAGGCCTTGCATAGGTGTAGCTGGAAGTATGTATCAAAGTTTCAGAGAGTGTGTTCGACATATTGTTGGAGTGTATCAGTGTAGGCAATGTTTGTATGTTAAATCTCTATAGAATTTGCCGTATATGCCTTTTTGTTCTTATTCCAAAGTATTCTGACATTATATATGATTCTTTTGTATAATCAGGAGTAAATCTTAATTCCAGAGAGTTGAAGCATCTAGGCCTTGCATAGGTGTAGCTGGAAGTATGTATCAAAGTTTCTGAGAGTGTGTCCAACATATTGTTGGAGTGTATCAGTGTAGGCAAAGTTAGTATGTTGAATCTCTATAGAATTTGCCGTATATGCCTTTTTGTTCATATTCCAAAGTATTCTATCGTATTGGGTATGAATGGTATGAATGGAAGTATATGACTTTGTATTATAACCCAGATATTTTAATGAGAGCCAATGGGGCCTTGGTTTAATGGTTGAGACATATGGGTGATGTAGCTCACACCAAGGTTCAAATCCATGCAGCACCAAAAAGGCTATATAGCTTGATGTGATTCAGTTGATGTAAAAGGGAAAGGGGAACCCTTTCAAAACCCTACTTTAAAAATAAAATAAAAAGAAAAGAAAAAAGAAAGATATTTGTATGAGACGCCTCTATTGTTTTTGGAAAATGAGGTGCACCACATTAATTTTTTATCATACTGTTTGTAGCAGTTTTGTGTTCAATGTCTATCTAAAGGCAAATCAGCTAGTAAGGAGCCAGTGGATTCAGTTGACTGTTTCTGTCTAAAAATTTTACTAATCAGTACCTTCAGCAACTTAATGTCAATAGAGGATCTGGTTCTTCCATCCATAAGATGATCGTTTATGTGTTTTTATGCTCTAGTAAAATCATGCTTATAACTATTTTCAAGTAATAGCTATTTGGTAAATTGTCACAAATTAATTGTAAAATTAAGATTTAATGCTTCAAAGCAAAGAGGCATGGCCTTCTGTAGTAGAGAAGTGTACCTTGTTCACTTGTTGAAATGCTTTGTACACAACAGCCAGTTTTAATTTCACAACCTCTTCTTTCAAGCTCATTGAAAACCTGCTATTGAAATCATTTTCTTTGATGTTCAAGCTTATATACAATTTTAATGCAGTTTCAAGGAGTCTGCTTCTTACAATTCAAGTTCAATTTATATTTTGATCATGTTGATAAGTCACGTACTTCTAAAATATGTTTGTGAATTGAATTTTGTTATATAATGCAAAGCCAACAAAGATAGTTGGTATGAAGTTTTATTTCACCTTATCCACATATGTATAAGAGCGGCCCTTTACTGTAAGCCACTGTGGTCGTCCAAAGATCTGTACTTCCAAGCCAAAAATTATCAGGTTAGTTTGATCATTTCCTATGAAAGATTCTTTTAGCTGTCGTTAGTTGAAAGAAGTTACACTATTGCTAATAAGGAAAGTAAAAATAAAAAAGTACATATTTTGTTAAGGGTGATATAGTATTTAAGGACCTCCTTGGGTCTTACCTGAAAGTGGCATCCCTTTTGGGATGTTTTCCACAAATTAAAAAAAAAAGATATAGTATTTAAGGACAAGTAATTTGAAAAACAAAAGTAACCTGGAGTAGGTGATGATTGAGGCAAAAGGAAAGCACTGATGCAGCTGAAAAGCCCATAACCTTTTCTGAAGAACATGACCAAATCGATGCACATATGGGAACCTGTGATGGGTCACTTTTCCAAAATCATCAAAAAGTTTACTCTTGTATATAAGTTAACATTCATGAATGTGGCATCAATAAAATACATAGTTAATGAGAATCTTATACAGAAGATATATACCAAGTAGCAGTCCCTAAATTGCTTTGAGTAGCCATTCAACTTGATAAAATCTTCCAATGTTTCATTGACATGAATATTGGGATTGTTCTCAAGGTTCCTGAGGTACCTGCAAGTTGCATTTTGAAGCTTAGCTAGAACATTCTGAAGTACCACTCCTGTAAAAAACTTATTGTAGTATGCAATGTAACAAACAGATGGCGACATATTTAATACCAACGTTGCTTCTGATTAATTAAAAATGGAACCCCTCATGACACAACATAATAGTGAAATTCCATTAAAGTGGCAATAAGAGGTTAGAAGTATAACTATGATTAAAGTGACTATAAGATGTTATAAGAGGTTAGAAGTATAACTATGATTAAAGTGGCCATGATAACTTATAGGTGACATGATGAAACAACTTGAAACTTCCATTATGGACAATTCAAAGCAATAGTTTCCCTGCAATGCACAACATGAGATGATCAAATTCCAAGCTTCTTGGTAAGGTGTAGTTAATAATTTAGGTTAAGCTGTTGGTTACGAATCTGCCACGGGAAAGGGTTTGGTTTATCTATGCGCCCTAGACCCGCCCAACACCTTGAAAGGTCGGGAGGAAGAGATGCCTCCCGTGCCAATCTCCAGAGAAGGTTGGCTCCTTTACTACACTACGCTGGGATTTCAGATTAGGGAACAGGAAAGGAATTGGGAAATTGCTGAAAGAAACAAATAACTGAAAGAAATAGGGAAATGGCCACAGGCCGGATGGTTCCAAGGGGAAGAACAAGCAACACAATTACTAACTTCTACTTAAATCAACAACAATCAATACTATGAATATAACAGAAACTAACACTGAAACATTCTCTGATATGTATCCTTCAATAATTCCAGGTTTCATTCTTTATCACACACTTAAATCCAGATTGCAGAATTTATAGTATGCATATAAAGAAACAAAATTAACATAAATAATAATAGAAGGCATCATACATAGAAAAAGAGTCCAGAATCAGAACCAGGAGACTTAGTATTGATGCAGAATTTGAGTACAGCAGCTCTTTAGAAAAACGTTCCCCCCTTGATTACATTACATTGAGTGGCTTTTATAGAGGAATTCAACCCCGTAATCATTAATGTCAAAACCCTAAAACTGTCGGGGCAGCTAAGATCTGACCCCTATCAGATGACAGAGTATCCATGGAATTCGGCTCACTCGTGTTTACAGCGGCTTCGGACAGAATTTGCGGCTCACTCGTGTTTACAGCGGCTCCGGAGCATGCTACACAGCTGGGACGACATGTCTCATTAATATGGTTGGTGAGGCCTGCTTTCAGAGACCTTTTCAAGGTTTGACAGTGTCATCACAATGGGATAGGTCGGAGACCTGAACTCGTGTGCCATGGATGCGCATTAAATGTCCATCCACCAGGAGTGCTCTCTCCAGTAGTAGACTTAGCGTTTAAAAATGCTTTTGCTGGAGTTCGCTAGAAATCGGGCCCAAGGCGTAGTGTTCCGTTTTTGACATGTGCTAGTCGAAGTTCGCCTGCATGGAGTCCGAAACGCAGCTTCGTCGTGGTTGGAGCCCGAAGCTGGGAGTTCACTGGAGATGGGGGAGGGCTTTCAAATTTTGTTTTTGCCTAAGTCAGGAATGGACTGGATGAGGTTCGCTCAAGTTGGGCCCGAAACAAAGCTTCACCAAAGACAGCCCCCAAAATTGAGCTTCACTGAAAATCGGGGCGAAGATGAGCCCGACCTCGCCTTAGAAATTTCTTGCCCGAAGTGCGCTGGTGATTGGAGCTTCGCTGAAGATAGTCCCCGAAGCCAAACTTCATTGGAAATTGGGGCGAAGATGAGCCCGTCCTTCTTGACCTTGTCGCCTTAGTCGTTTCTTGCTCCGAAGTGCATCTTTGCTTGAGACGAGGTTCGCTGGAAATCGGGCCCGAAGTTGAGCTTCGTTGGCTTCTTGGGCGAAGTTGAGGTGAATCTTGCCTTAGACGTTTTTCATCAACCCACGCTGTGCTTCGCCCCAGTTAGCCCAAAACTGAGGTTCGCTCTCCCTGGGGCCTGAAACTAAGTTTCGCCAGCAATTTGAGTGAAGTTAAGGCTGACTTAGCCCCCGGAGAGGTCCAAAGCTGGGCTTCGCTGGAGGTTTGGGCGAAGTCGAGGTATTTTTTTTGCCTTAGTCAATTTTCAAGCCCAAAGTGGGCTTTCGCTCCATCTTGTTAGCGAGGCTGTTTCTCGCCCCGAAAATGGGCGAAACTCAGATTTAGCCCTATTTTCGAGCGAAGCTGATCTTAACTTAGATTGTGCCCAAAAGGTGAGCCTTCTTGCCGTGCCTCGGCACCATGAAAATGCTAGGGGAGAGTTCTCGCCGGAGGAAGCTATGATTTAGAGGAGAAAATGAATCTAAGCAGGAAAAACATTGCAGCAGCAGTTCAAAATTTTATCCCTTAGACAAAATGTGGCAAAATTGACAACATTCCTGGCGGCTCACGGGGTATTGAGCTCGCCTCAATGCAAGGACCCCAAGCCTTTATCCCTTGGGTTCAAAGTCATCGCCTGTCTCCTCTTCTGATTACCTGCTGCTGACTAAGGTTCCTATTCTAGATTCTCTCCTTCCTCTTCCTCCTCTTCGTTATGCCCCTGATCTTCGCCTTCCTCTTCTCTTCTTGGCTTCTGGTTGAGCTGCGGGGGGGCAAGATGTTGGCGAATGTGCTCGAAGGTGGCCCAAACTTAAGCCTAGGCCTCGTCCTGGAACGGCTCACGATCATGGAGCTCTTTCACCAGACGCTTGAAGCTTTCGATTTGGTGCATATCAGCATGACCAACCCTCTGGCTTAGATTGACTAGGCAGGACTCAATCCGACAGAACCTGGATATCAATTGAATCACTTGTGTTTCCAGGATGGGATTTGCCCAGTTGTCAATCTCAGCAGTATCTTTTTCAAAAGCGTTCCATGCTAGCTTCAGCTCGTCCCTGGGTAGAAAGTTTCCATCATCATCTGTAAAGCTGGGGAAGCCGAGCTGTGTGAGGGTTTGAAAATGTGCCAGGGAGGTGTTCTTTTCCTGCTCAAAGGTGTCCAACAGTCTCCTGGCCTTTATGAATTTTTTCAACTTAGCGAAGAAAGCATGAAGAGTAGATCTTGCAATGGCCCACTCTCTAGCAGTCTGGGTCATTGGGGGAACCTGAAGGTCCATGCGCTCATAAGTTTCGACCTCTATTGCTAGGTTGAGCCAGCGCTCTATGTCATGCTCAACCTCCTCTACAATAGGCCTGCCCTGGGCAGTTGCTTGCTTGGCCTCCCAGATAAACATGAGGACAGACAAGGCCCTTGAGGCTCTAGTTCAAAATTTTTTTAACAAATGGGCATGAATCTCTTTCACTCGATCTCTGGTGAAGACCTCCATCTGCACTTCTCTCTCTGCAAGTTGCTGCTGCATTTCTTGGGCCTGCACCTCCAGTTTTTTTGTCTTGTCCTCCGCTTCTTCATGCGCATTGAGATGGCACTCGACAACATTCTTGTGCTCACTCACTTCCTGCTCTAAAACTACCACTCGCTTCCACAACTGCTCTGATTCATTCTTCGAGTCCTCCAGTTGGGCATGCATTCGCGCCAGGGTTTCCTCCATCTTCATGTTTTCGTTTTCCGCCGCGAAGCAACGCTCTTTGATATGCTCGTGGTGCATGTAGACTGTGCCCACCTTGACCTGGATGACACCCATTTCATTCGCCACATCAATTGTATTCAAGTCCTTAATGGTGCGCTGGTAGGTGTAGTCCAAGGGCGTCATCTCCTCCAAGGGTTTTTGGACTTTTGGGACCTTCTTTATCTTATGCAGCTCCATCTTCTAAGGGTTGAAAATGGTGCGCTTTTCAATTCTAGCAGGGGCCCGCGCTTTTCTCTTCTTGACGTCCTTGATCCACTTGAACGAGCTCTGTCGCGCCTGGACTAGGCTCTCTACTAGGGGACGTTCTTCCAGCATCTCCAACTCTTTCTCCAAAGGTTCCATCTCTCCAAACATGGGCGTGAAAAGAAACAGATCCTGCTGAGGTAGGGGTTTTGCAGATAGGTCAGGGATGGTGGAGATTGGAATTTCGGTGACTATTGGGGGTGCTGAGGTCTGGATGGTAATGGGAGGACTATTAGGGTTTGGAAGAAGGTTCCTAACTAGGGTTTTTGCTGCAGACAAGGGATTGGGGGATGATGATGGGCTTTGACTGGCCGCGCCTAGTTTGAGTGCTGCAAAAATTTGGAATGCGTTAGGACCCAAGGCGTAGGAGCCGAATGCTTGGTGGACAATCCAATAAGGGAGATAGTATTTCCAATTCAACCAACCATCTCTATACTTGTTGGTCAAAAATCTGCCTTAGGTATGGAATGTCTCATCCATGCGCCCTAGACCCGGCCAACATTGAAAGGCCGAAAGGAAGGAATGCCTCCCGTGCCAATCTCCAGAGAGGGTTGGTTCCCTTACTATTCTAACTTGGGGATTTGAGATTAAGGAAATAGGAAAGAGATTAGAAATGATTAAAAGGGATGGGAAATATGGCCTCAAGCCAGATGAACAGGGGTGATGAACAAGCAACACGATACTTATTTGCACTTTGAACCAATAGCACTTCGTACAAAGAACGTAACAAAAATTAAAACCAAATATTTTGCATATGCAACCTCCAAAATTATTCCAGTGTTCACCCTCTATGGAAGCTAAATCCAGACATAGAATTATAGCCCACAGACAAAGAAGAGAATTTAATAGAAATAAAACATGGAAGACATGCACATAGAGAGAAATCCATAATTAGAGCCAAGGGTTCTTTGTATTCATAGCAGAATTCGAGTACATCAGTTCTCTAGCAAAACGTTCATCCTTTTTACATTGGAATTGCTAGTTTTTATAGAGGATTCTACCTCTGAGACATAAATGCCCAACCACAAAACATCACGGTGGCAGTAAATATTAGACTGCAACACTGATAAAAAAGTAATGAGGCATGGCTTGAATTTGATGACTTGTTGAGAAGTAGCTGCACATCTTCAATATGTCGACATGATTTGCCTGTAGCGTCGTCTCCTCACTTGCTGGAACCGCATTAACGGAAAATCAGATTTTGAGATCCAAAGGAATTAAATTTGGATGCTTCTCTGACCAACTGCACTTAAATGGGTAAGGGCGTGCCTTCAAAACTCAAATTTGTCATTGGGAAACACTTCTGAGGAATACATGCTGGAGCAGGAGAGTTTACTGAGAAATAGGAGCTTCGCTGATGCGGGCCCCACTTGCTTTTCACTCATACAAGCTTCGAAAAGAGCTTGCGCTCTCAAGTGGGGGCGAAAGAAATTGGACCCCACTGATGTTTCGTCGTTTTCTGGCCCGAAATGGGCTTGCGCTCCAAAACTGAGGCGAAAACACTTTGCTATCTTGGGAGGGGCGCTGACATTAGAAAGGTCAAAGGGGCTTTCACCCTTACCAGGCCCGAAACTGACTTGCACTGGTAAATTGGAGCGAAAACACTTTGGGCCCCACCTGCAACGTTTTCCGAGGCTGGGCTGCGCCTTGTGGAAAAGTCAAAGGCGCTTTCACCTTTTCTATGCCCGAAATTGATTTGCGCTGGTAAATTGGGGCGAAAAGGACTGGGCCCTACTTGCATTATTTTGTTTGAAGTGGAGTTGCACGGATTTTTAGAAGGCGCCTTCACCCAAATGAGCTTTGAATTCAAGTTGCGCTCTTGAGTTGGGGCGAAAGCACTTGGGCCCCACTCAGTTTCGGCCAGCCTTCAGCCCGAAATGGGGCTGCACTCCAAGCTAAAGCGAAAGTGCTTAGGTCCCACGCCATTTAAAACAGATTTGTGCTCACTTTGAGAAAAGTCAAAGGCACTTTCGCCTATAACAACCCCAAAATTGCATTGCGCTATCTCCCAGGGGCGAAAAGGATGGGCCCCACTTAGCATTTTCTCCTCCAAAATTGCATTTCGCCCAGCCAAGGCCCAAAAAGGAGTTGCACTCTCAAATGGGGGCAAAAAGGATGGTTCCCGCTTGGCATTTCGCTATTTTCTGACCCGAAACGGGCCTGCGCTCCAAACTTGCTCCGAAATCAAATTGCGTTGAAGTATGGCGCGAAACTACTCTCGCCCACAAAAGGACAAAGACCCTGCATGATGAGCGAACAGGAAGAACTGCACGCTTCCTTGAGCGCAGCCAACAACTTTGACAGTAAAACGTAGAAAAGAAGGAACACATTCTGAAGAAAAAGCAGAGTTTCAGGGAAGAAGAGATTACTGCATAGCAAAATTTTACAAAGGAAATCAATGTGGCAGGGATGCCAACAATACCAAGTAGGCATATGAGTTTGTGCATGAAAGCATAAGTGTCCACATGAACATCACATTATATTAGGTAGTGTTGTGTAAATACAATTTGTCATATGTGTTTTGTCGTCACAATGTTTTCACATGTCTAGTCGTGATAATATAGGTTTGTAATAAATATCATGTAATATCTTATGGGAATATATAATGTTCTTAAGTATATGTGTAATCTAGTTGTAGTTGCGCATTTGTCAACCGCCTTCCATTGCCTGTATACCGATATGTATGCTATCTACCTTGGTCAAGGTATGAAATTGGTTGAGGCATGGTTGTTCTCTATATTCATTTGTGTGATAGTTGATATGGAGATGTGTGGTCTATATGTTGTATGCTTGACTAGACAATAATGGTTATATATCATGCACAATGCATTTACATTAATCTCTAAGTTATTCCTATTGTGTTTTTTTAATTTATATATATTGGATGTATTTGTTTATATATATCTAATGAAATCATATAATGTGTCACATTCTATTTCTTTCTATGTGACTTAAATACTCCCACACATAGCATACTACATTTTTAGCACATGGGTAGTACTTAGGTCATGCACCTCACAATATACCATATAATACAATGCAATAATGAATAAACAATGTAAATACTAAGCAAGGAATGAGATGATACATTGGAAGACTGACTCACTAACACAATTGAATATGCAATGAAATATACATTAAGACATGAATCTATTGCATTCTCAAATGAGTTTGCAATACAATCTGGGAGAGTGACTAAGACACACTCTTAAGACCAAGATGATGGGAAAAAATATTGTTCTCTAAGCAGAGGGTGGCAGAGTACAACCAATGCACCCATCCAACTACTTGCACATACAAACAAGAATTAAATGTACTATTAATAACTATAACAACTATATACAAGTCATGTCATTACAATTCATCTATTTCATTACATCAACACAACATAACATTATACTCAACAACAAAACTTGACCAACAAATAGTAAGGCTCATGTCAACGGACGTGGCCACCTACATCAACCCCACCCTTTGAATGTTGTAACAATCCTACTAGAATAGCTATTATTTTAACAATAATTTATACTTGCTTTTGCTTTTAGAACGTGGTGCTTGTTGGTCATGAATCTACCTTAGGAAAGGGTTTGGTATGTTTACGCGCTCTATACCCAGCCAACCTTGAAAGGTCAGAAGGAAGGAATGCCTTCCGCGCCAATCTCCAGAGAGGGCTGGCTCCCTTACTACACTAAACTGGGGTTTCAGATTAAGGAACTGGAAAGAGATTGGGAAATTGCTGAAAGAAAGGAAATGACTGAAAGAAATAGGGAAATATGGCCACAGGCCAGATGGTTCCAAAGGGGAAGAATAGGCAACACGATCACTTATCTCTACTTGAACCAGCAACAATCAAAACCAAGAATGAAACAGAAACTAACACTTAAGATTTCTCTGACATGTATCCTTCATAATAATTCCAGGTTTCGTTCTTTACCAGACGCTTAAATCCAGATTACAAAATTACAACAATCAGACAAAGAAATGAAATTAGCAGAAATTGCAGTAGAAGGCATCATACACAGAAGAAAATCCAGAATTAGAGCCAAAGAGTCTTTAGTATTGATGCAGAATTCAAATACAACAGTTCTCTAGCAGAACGTTCCCCCCCTTTTACATTGCATTGAGTTAGTTTTTATAGAGGATTTCACCTCTGTAACATTAATGTCAAACCCTAAAAGTCATTGGGGTAGCTGAGATTTGACCTCTGTCAGGCAATGGCGCATTCATGGAGCGCAGCTCCCTCGTATTAGCAGTTATGAGGCGTGGGTTCGGACTGATTTCACCATTGGGAGTGCTTGTCTCATTACTGTGGTTGGTGAAGTCTGTCTTCAGAGGGCTTCTTTGGACCTGATAGAACCTTCTTGATGGGATGGTTAGGAGACTAGAATTCGTGCGCCATGAAGGTGCCATAAATTTTCATCTACCATCCCCTTCTCTAAAAACGTGCCTTTGGGATGCTTCGGGGAGGTTTCCCTAGAAATCGAACCGAAGATGCAGCCCACAAGCCTCAGAATGGATTTTCGATCTTAGTAGGGCATAGCAGGGGGTTTCGCTAGAACTGAGCCTGAAATGGGCTTTCGCTAGAGTTGGGAAGCGAAACATGCCTTCCCCGAGATGAGGAGCACTTTGGGCCTTTGCTCTGATTTATTCCAAGTCAGAATTGGCCTTTCGCGGGAGTTAAGGCCCAAAAGGGGCTTTCGCCCGAATGAGGAGTGAAAACAAGCCTTGAATTGCTAAATTCCTGAGACTTCGCCCAAGCCATGGCCCAAAATGGGCTTTCGCTCAGATAGTGGGTGAAGCTAAACTTCACTGATTTTGCCTTAGCCAATTTTTCGTCGAAAGCAACTCCTAGTATGAGGTTTCACCCTAGTCAAGTCCGAAATGGACTTTCGCTCAAATTTGGGTGTGAAAGGGGGGGTTCGAGAGCTTCACAAGCAAAAATAAGATTGACCATGCTGACCCTTTGCCTTAGTCAATTTTTTTTTGCCTGAAATGCTTTTTCGTTCTAGGCAAGGTCCGAAGCTATACTTCACTGGCTCCAAGGGCGAGAATGCCCTGTCTGTGCCTTAGCCAATTCTTCATGCTTTTCCAACTCGAGAGCTCTCACTTTTGCTCTTGAGCTAAGCTGTCTTTCACTCCTTTTCTGGGCGAAACTCCCTCTTAGCCAACCCTCTGAGTGAAGTTGTCTCTTGGCCCCTCTTTTTCAGGGATTTTGAACTGTTGCATTGGTTTTGCCCTAAAATGGATTTGTGCTCTAAAAAGGGCGAAGGAAAGGGAACTATCACAAAAATACTGACTGGGCTCTTGCGCCATGGAAATAACATCAGAGAAGAAAAATAGAGAAAAATGTCCAGAAGAGAAGGTGAATCCAAAATAGAAAAAGAACATCGCAGCAACAAACCAAAATTTTACCCCTTAGACAAAATGTGCCAAAATTGTTAACATTCTTGGCGGCTCGCAAGGTATTGAGCTTGCCTCAATGCAAGGAACCCAGGCCTTATCCTTTGGGCTCGGAGTCATCGTCGGTATCCTCCTTTGACTATTTGCTTCTGACTAAAGGATCCTCTTCCAACCTCTCTCCTTCCTCTTCTTCTTCTTCACTGTACTCCTAATATTTGTCTCCTTCTTTATCAGGTTCTTGGTCAGGCTCTGGGGGAGCGAGGCATCCCTTTATACGCTCATAGGTGGCTTGCACCTGGGCCCAGGCATCCTCCTAGAATAGCTCACGATTGCGGAGCTCTTTTACCATATACCTGAAGCTTTCGATTTGGTTGATATCAGTGTGGTTAACCCTCTGGGTAAGATTGACTAGGCAAACTTCAATTTGACAGAACTTGGTTATCAATTGAATCACTTGTGCCTCCATGATAAGGTCTACCCAACTGTAAATTTTGGCAGTATCCTGTTCAAAAGCAATCCATGCTGGCTTTAGATCGTCTCTGGGCAGAAGATTTCCATCATCATCCATGAAGCTAGGGAACCCTAGCTGTGAGAGGGTTTGAAAATATGCTAGGGAGGTTCTCTTCTCTTTCTCAAAGGTGTCTAACAGTCTCCTGGCCTTCCTGACTATTTTTAGCTTAGCGAAGAAGGCTTGAAGAGTCGATCTTGTGATGGCCCACTCCCGAGCAGTCCGGGTCATCGAGGGAACTTCAAGGTCCATGTGCTCCAGGGTTTGCACTTCTATCTCTAGATTGAGCCAGCGCTCTACGTCACGCTCGACTTCTTCTACAAAAGGTCTTCCCTGGGAGGCCACTTGCTTGGCTTCCCAAATGAACATGAGGATAGCCAAAGCCTTCACCGCTCTAGGTTGGAAATTCTCCAATAGTCTAGAGCGAATCTCCTTAACCTGGTCTTTTGTGAAGACCTCCATCTGTACCTCTCATGCTACGAACTGCTCCTACAATTCCTAAACTTGGGCGTCCAACTTCTTTTCCTTGTATTCCGCTTCCTCATATGCTTTGAGATGGCGCTCGGCTATGCTCTTGTGCTCACTAATCTCCTGTTCCAAGGCGGCGACGCGTTGTTGCAGTTAATCTAATTCAGTCTGCGCGTCTTCCAGCTGGGCCGTGGTTCGTGCCAGAGCCTCTTCCAGCTTCATGTTTTCATTCTCTGTCGTGAAGTAGTGCTCCTTGATATGTTCTCCATGTAGGTAGATCGAGCCCATATTGACCTAGATTATCCCTATCTCTCCCGCCACATCAATTGTCTTCAAGTCCTTGGTGGTACGCTGATAAGAGTAGTCAGAGGGCATCATTTCCTGCAAGGGCTTCTGGACTTTCGACACCTTTTTTACTTTATGAAGCTCCATCTTCTAAGGGTTAAAAATGGCATACTTTTCAACCTCGAAAGGGGCCTGTGCGCTCTTACTTTTGATGTCTTTGAGCCATTTGGATGAGCTTTGTCGTGCCTGGTTCAGGCTCTCTACTATGGGGTGTTCCTCCAACATCTCCAACTTTGTCTCCAAAGATCCCACCTCTCCAAACATAGGCGTGAAAAGGAACAGGGCTAGCTGAGGGAGGGCTTTGACAGATAGGTTAGGGGTAGTGGAGATAGGGACTTCAATGAATTTTGGGGATGCAGGTGTTTGGACAGCAGTGGGTGGGCTGTTAGGATTTGGAAGTGAAACCCCTCCTAGGGATTTTGTGACAGTCGAAGGATTAGGGGGCATTGATGGGCTTTGGTCAACGATGCCTGGTTTGAGTAATGTAGCGACTTTGAAAGCATTGGTAACTGAAGAGTAGGAACCGAACGCTTGGTGGACAAACTAGGAAGAAGTGGGGAGTTGAATTTCTTCTATTAATGAATGGGAGACTGCAAGGGGGATAGCTGACATAGGTTCACTACCTAAAGGCAGGGCAAATACTAGGGTTTCAATACCCGAAGATACTGTAGTCAAAATTTCAAAAGAAGGGGGAGAGGAGAAGGAGTGCGTACCTACGTGCTCCACCGTGAGAGCTGTCATGGTAAAGTGTTGTGTAATAGGGCTCTGTCTTGCCCTCCCATCTTCTTCACCTGGCGTATCTGCCTCCACCTTGACAATTTCTACTTCCTTCTTTAGTGTAGTGGAGGGTGTAGCTGCGCTCGTGACTGCAGCAATAGGAACCTCAGGAGGGTTTTCATTGGATGAACGGGCTGGTCTGGTCTGAGGCTTCTTCGCCTTTGGGGGTGGCATTTGCACTGTGCTATCCAACCTTTTCTTTGACTTATCCTGGCTATTATCGGGCGGTTGCGTGTTCTTCTTAGCAGTATGGCTAGATATTGTGCCTTGCCCAACCGATTGCTCATGTTGCTTAGATAGGTCCTCTACTCTCCCGGGGCTCTAAGTGCTCCAAGGCACAATGTTTGTGAAGAGGATTGGCTGGTAGGTGTCACAGTTCTCATCATAGATTTTGGAGAATTGGGTGTCGATCATGAGGAACCCTTCAGATGTCTCCTTCTTGTGGTGGACCCTCATGATCCACTAGTTAGCAATTTTTTCCTCAGACCAACCCTTCAATTTACTCTCCATCTTATTGAAGACATTAGAACTGGGGTCATGCATTGGGCACTGTGATGGGTTGTACTCCGCCTCCACAGGGTAGAAATCATGCCATGGTGGGAGCGACTGCATCCTTTCTATGTGCCACTCGAGATCGTGCCCTGATGGGTTATTGCGTTGTTTTTCGATCTCTGGGCGAGGGCAGCAGTGGAAGGTTTTCGCCCCGATGAATTTTTTGAAAGAGTCCAGGGGATCATACCTCCACCGCTAAGGGAGCTCTATCAAGCCAAAGTCCTTCATAGTTTCTACGAGAAATTCATTTTGCCTAGTGACAAAGACTTAAATGTCACCCCACTTGAAAGGGAAATCACACGTGTGCGGCCACCTCCTCCCATGGCCATAAGTGTCATGTGTGAAATCGCTCTATCGAGCAATATCTAGAGTGAACAGATACTCGATGGTGTAATATGGCAACAGAAAAGGGTTGCCAGTGAACCCATAAATCCTGATCACTAAAACCTGTGTGAGTTGGAAGACATCGCCCAGCTTGCATTGCACCATACTATCCCTCATTGCCCTGGGAACGCGATGGCAAGCGCCACAAATAAGCTTTAGGGTCGAGCTGAGGAATGCTTGGTTGAAAACGTAGTAAGACTCCTTTGACAGGACTCGAGTCCACTGATATACTGGCAACCTCTTTCCATCCTTGTCGGTGCGATTAGTGGTGATGAAGGTGAATTCACTATGAATGTTATAAAATAACAACCAAGCCAAGAAGGAACAGGACCTGAATGACAAATCCTTCCCCTTCTTTAGGTCGCTTAATCGGGTATGCAAAATGCGAGCCACCCAGTCTACCTAGTCAAAGAATACGTGCTTTGTCTTTAGCCCCATGGCATTGGGAGTGTAAAACTCCCCATGCGAAATGCACTCTACAAGAGCGAAATGCCACGGGTATACCGTTGCGTCAGTGGAGAGCACAACTATCCACACCAAAATTGAGTAGATGTCTGGGTATCTAAAATGTCTTAGGGACATGGGCATTTCTGGCCATTGTTTAGGTGCTAGTTTCTTTCTGAGCTGGGATTCCATGAACAACCGCATCTGTGGAGTAGGCTGGTACCTACTGTTCTGCTTGTTGGTGTTGATCATCCGAATGATGTAATATTTGGGCAATATCTTCTCAGGAGCGAAGGTGTCCTGGACATAGTCAGCAAAAATTGAAAATAACTTGTTTCCTCTGGCATCTTGAACTTGTCTGGTCTGCAGGTTATAGAACCTGGAGATAGCACACACCAGTTCTTGGCAATTATGCACAAGAGTGCACAAAAACCAATACATGTGGGAGTAGTATGCTATAGTCATTTTACTCTCAAAGTAAACCTTTGCCAATATTTTGTCGATAGTTTGACGCAACTGTTCAATGCTCTTGTTGATGAGAATGCGATCTCTCACTCTCCCAACTATTCATTGGGCAGAGGGACTTCTTCTTCCCCTAATTCTTCCTTTTTTTGCTTCTTTGTCCTCTTTAGTTTCTCCAAACCTTCATCCTTGGGCTCCTTCGACTTCTTTTCAGCACCTTTCTTGCCCATTACGAATAGTGGAAGCACACACAGGCTTCAGCTCAGCATAGAACAATTCTCAAAAAGAATGAGTGATTCTCTATTCTGGAGTGCTGGCCTTCTTATGGGCGTGGGTTTGAACCACCATATTAATGATGTATGCAGGGAGTAAATGCTCGATAGGGAAGTGGGTGAAAACCAACGCTTCCTCATTGGTGGCTGCGTGCTCCTCTCGAGGTTGGAAGCTTTTGTGGGCCGCAATGTTTTTTGGAAATCGTAATTCATCGCTTTTCGTCCTCCAAGGCACTGTCTTTTATTCTAACGACCCACTTTAGGATGCGCACTGTCACTTCTACTTGGGAACACGTGCCTTGGGCTTTAAAGAAGCACTGCCTTCCTTCGTGTACTTCGATGCTTGCTTTGTACATTGGCTCATAGGGGAGGGTTTTTGCCCAAACCTTGAGCAAAACCTATTTTCGGTCACCAAGATGTCTGAAAAGGACTTTCTCGCTCCCTCCTTTGGAGTTAAATGAATAGCCTATGCCTTAGTTCCTTTCTTAAAATGTGTCATACTTAGTATCCGTTGATCTTGCCCTTCGCTCCCAGGACAGGCAAATATTATCTTTGCTCCGAAACTCGATCGAAACCTGCCCTCGCTCTAGAAATGGGTGAAAAGCCAATAGACTTTGAAAATGGACATCTTCTTTCGCTCCTAAGATGAATGAAACTCATGTTCGGGGCATTGTCTTAGCGAAAATCCTCTTTGGTCGAGGTTAAAGTGAAACCTAGCTTGTAAACACCTGAAAGATATAATTTTTTGTCGAAGGTGAAGGGGGTTCCTTTTCTTGATCTGGGGGTTTCGCTGCTAGGAAGAGCGAAACCTAGCTTTGCTCCCAAAGATGAGCGAACCCTCTCTTGCCGATAAAACTTTGCGAAAAGAATGTGCTCTTCTGGAGGCACAAATTTAACATCTTTCTCAATGCCTTGGCCTGAGACACGAGAAAGAGAAGAGCAAAATGCAGACAAAAAAAAATGCTCCATTACGGAGCGCAATCGCTCGCTGAAAACAAAAATGTATATACATACGAAAACTAGAAATAACAGTAAAAATAACTTATGTACATAGTCTTGAAAGTTCTGATGCTCCTTACTGGTGGTAGTCCTTCAGGTGAAGGCCATTGACAGGTATGGGCAAAGTACGACCATCCATGTCCTATAGAATGAAGGAGTTCACCTGATTAACACAAGAAATCTGAAATGGGCCTTCCCAGAAGGCATCAATTTTATCATGTTCCTCAGTTTTGCTTTCCATGCGTCCCACTTCAGCACCAGATCTCCAACCTGGAAGGCATGGGCAGTGGCCCCTTTTTTGAACCAGTTTCTGGTGGTCTCAATATACTTCATGAAAGCTTCATAAGCTTTCTCCCTATCTTCCTCTAGCTGTAGCAACGGGGTCAATCTGGCGTCCATTGGATCAAGTTCCTCTCTTTCGTTGTCCAACATCGATGTTTGTAGGCACAATTGCCTCTTTCCTGTATACCAACGAATACGGTGTCGTCTTGATAGACTTCTTTATGGAGGTGCGATCGGCCCAAAGTGAATGGTCTAGGAGTAGATGCCATGTTCACTTATTACTCTCCAGGGTCTCTTTAGGATTTTTAACAAGTTTTTGTTTGTAGACTTAGCTAAGCCATTCCCCTGTGGGTAGTAATTATAAGAGGCCTTTAGGTAGATTCCATACTTGCTGGAAAACTCGCTGATTTTGGCACTTATAAAAGAAGGGCCATTATCTGTCACAATCGCGTCTGGAATCCCGAAGTGGGTGATCAACTTCTCCAAGAAGGTAATGACTACTTCCTGGTCGGCATGCTTGGTTGGCACTGCTTCGACCCACCGGGTGAAGTAGTCCATGGCAGTCAGTATGTATTTGTGCCCTGCCGAAGAATTTGGCGATATCACCCCGATAAAGTCTAAGCCCCATTGCTGGAAAGGTGCTTCGACTTGAATGGGGTGTAGGGGCATAGGGGCAATTTTGTTTCGACCGGCATACCTCTGGAACTTTTCGCACTTTCGGCTGACTGAGAAAGCATCAAAAAACATTGTGGGCCAATAATAGCTCGCTCTGATTATCTTCAAGGCCATAGGCCTTCCTCTAAAGTGACCTCTCAACATTCCATAATGGAATTCGTCGAGGATTTTTTCTTTTTCTATTCCCCTGACGCATCTTAGGAGAACTTCGTCAATATTTTTGAAAAACATCCCATTTGGGCACAATACATATCCACGGGCTTTGAGCCCAAACATTATCCTCTACGATGCATCGAGGTGGGATGGACATCTATCGATATTAAAGTACTGGATCAGGTATTCCACCCAGTCAGTGTCATCCATAGATTGGTTGGCGAAGTTGCCTTCCGGCACTGGGTCCTCCCCATGGAAGGTTGCTACTTTCGAGGCAGAACTACTTGCAAGCTCTTGGCATAATTCCTGACCACAGATCAGCTTGGTGGGTCAGACTTCAATGTCGAACTCCTATATTTTAGTAACCCAATCAACCATCTTGTTGCTCATTTCTACCTGAATGATAAAATTCCTCACATCTAGATGTACAACATACACTGTTGTCCTGCTCTGGGAGACGAAGTGTCGAAATTTCTTCAGGGATCTCATAACCACGTGTACTTGTATTTCAATAAAGTTGTACCATTCTTCATGAGTTTGGATTACCTGGCTCAAGAACACTATTGGGCGCTCATCGTCGTATTCTCCTTTCTGCATGAGGACTGTTGCGTAGCTTTTAGGTTCTTCGATTGCATAAAGGATGAAGTCCTTAGAGTAGTCAGGGTTCACCAGTACAAGAGCTTGGACGATTCGAGCCTTGATCTCTTCAAACACTTTCTTCCTCTCATCTGTCCATTTGAACACGACGTCTTTCTTCAGGAGTTCGATCATCAACTTGACAACCTAGGCGAATTCGGGCATGAACTTCCTCATGAAGTTGATATGGCCAAAGAAATATTGCAGGCCCTTCTTGTTTGTCGGCAGTGGAAGTCTAAAGAGGGCCTCCACACTGCAGGGTCAACAATGAGTCATTTGTCTGAAATGACATGGCCTAGGAGTTTTCCCTCTTTTATCGTGAAGATGAACTTGTTTGGGTTTATGGATATACCTAATTCTTGGCATATCTCAAACACTTGCCGCAAGTGTAAGGCATGCTCCTATCTTTTATGCAAAAACACAGTCATGCCATCGAAATAGATGACAATGATTTGATTCAGCAACTCGCCAAACGCTAGGTCCATGGCTCTCTGGAAGTTGGCCCCTATGTTTGAGGGGTCGAAGGGCATGCACTGATAAGCAAACGTCCCCCATTTGGTGGTGAACATCATATTATGCTGGTCTTCGTATTTTACCCAAATATGGTTGTACCCAGAGAAACCATCTAGGAGGGAGAAGCGTTGTGCCCCTGCCACTACATGAAGGATCTGGTCGATCTGAGGGAGCAGGTAGTGGTATTTCAACAAGGCCTGGTTCATATTTCGACAATCAATGCATAGGCGGATATCATCATTCTTCTTTCGAACTGGAACTAAATTGGCAACCCAGGAAGAATGCTTGATTGGATAGATGATTTTCACTTTGAGCATCTTTAGGAGCTCTGCCCTCATCAAAAATTTGATCTTTAGGTTAACAGGCCTCTTCTTCTGCCTGCAATATTTGACACCCTCCTGCAGTTCAATGGTGTGTTGTATGACTTCCCTGTCGTACCCCTTTAGATCTTGGTAGCACCACGCAATGATGTTCGGATACTCTTTGCACAGGTTTTGGATTTGTTCCAGCTCTTCAGGAGTATAGTCTGCTACGACCTTGATGACCTCTCCAGGCTCCAACTCAAGCTCTTTGTATTCTTTCTCGTCCACTTTGATCCTGTGAGCAATTACTCTATCATTATGATCAAATAGACTTTCTAAAGTAATTAGTCCTTTTGGGAGATGGTTTTTTTTTAATTGTATCAACCCCTCATATTCCATATCATTAGGGTCTCTACCTTCAATTGTGCTTGCTTCATGGTTAAAAAAATTGACGATCTGCTCGTCACTGTCAAACAACTACCAGTGGGTGTATTTATCAAGCACAGAAGGCCTGTAAATTGTTCTTACCACCTTCAACTTTAGCATCATGTTATCAACCAGGGAGTATCTGGCTCCAATAGATGCTAAGACATCTACGTGTTTATTCTTTTCCTGCTAGATAGCTTGGACATTTAGTGCCTCAAAAGACTCCAGCAAGTCCCATACCCTATTGTGGTACGCTTTGAGATAGTGTTGCTTTGAGATGCACTTATTGGTAACCTGTTTGTAGACTAACTCTGAATCTCTAAAGATCTGCAACTGCTTGATTCCCAGGTTCTTCACCTTATTCAAACCCAAGCACAAGGCTTCATATTCTGCCGCATTATTGGTACAACTCTAGGCAAGTCTGTAGAAGTATTCCTTTTGTTCTCTAGAGAGAGAGATCAATACAACCCCAGCCCCAACACCATTCTTGCATCGGGCGCCATCAAAGAAAAGTTTCCATAGTTTATCGGGGGTAGGGTCATCACTTTTTTGCACCTTCTCCTTTGCTTTCTTGGGCCTGGTGATGGAGTAACACCCTATCTCCGACTCGATCATGGCATTCAATTTTGTTAGGGAAAATTTGTCCTCTGTTTGGAGCTCCTCCAAGGATTCTTCCATCAGGTCCACCTCCTTCAGCTCCTCTATCATCAGGTGGACTGATTCTCTCTATTGTTCCTCTTCAACTATCTTCTTAATGTGGTAGTTGGAGGGTTTCACGTTGAAGATATTTATATTTCTCCCTCTGAACGAAACTTAAAGGTGTGAGTAGTCTAGAGAGAGGTAACCTCCTAGCTTAGCGGTGAACTCTCTTGAGAGACACATGCTGAAATATGGTTCCAAATAGACGACCACGACCTCCTGGATTACAACAATCTGAGGCATCTTGTGCAACTGGATTGAGATATCTTTTATGACTCCCATTTTCTTTACGGGAGTCCCATCGAGTTGAAGAACACCTGGACTACTCTGTGTATATTACATGCCCATAACTTCACACACTGCATTAAGCATGACAGTGGTTTCCATCCTAGAGTCGATCATACAATTGTGTACAACCCATCCCTTCATCTGAAGAGATAGGTAGAATGGAGGCGGCCTGTTCTTGCCTGTGGCTGAGGTGGTCAGACTTTGAGTCAGCATAGTCTGGATCATCTTCTCTCTCTTCACAAATTTCAATGATTCTTACAAAAATTCAACTTGTCCAGGGAGCTATAGGGCGTCATAATGACTTATCTTAGCAAGAGCTTTCTTCAGTTCCTCAACTATGTTATATGCAGAGGTAGCAGACCCTTTTGGATCCTTCGCAACTTTGTACTTGGTGCAGTATTATTGCATAGCTTCGACCCTCTGTAGTTTAGTCAGTGATGGATACTTGAGCCTTTCTCTGCCTTGCTCTTTAGTTTTGCCCTGAGGCTGTGGTACTAGCACTTTTTTTGGCAGGGTTATTTCTTTCACTAGAGGGGGCAAGGGATATTTGTTAGGAGCTTTCACTGGCGGTTGCTCCTCATGGCGAGTATACACCTTAAAGAGCTCCATCTGAGCTGCATCCCCCTCAATGTGTTTTTTCCTAATTCTAGTAAGAACTGAGACCTATTCTTTAGCAGGGATCATGAGGTTACGGTCTGCCTATCAGATCATATTAAATTGCTCACTGGGAACGTTGCTTGCCAAAGTTTGGACGTAGTTTAGGTGGACCATGCAAGTGTCCTCTCCATGCGGATCGTTGCAAGTGGAGCACCAGTACACTTGGTCTGATGTGTTCGCCTCTTCATAGTTTAGAACAATCGCATTCCTCTCGGGGGTCCTGACAGCCGGGGCTGCTTGGTCTCTTGTGACCGTCGAAGGAGGAAATCTCCTTGGCTGGAATTCATGTTTAGTTTGCTTCCTTTTGATGACAACAATTTCATTTGACATAGTCCTCATGGCGGAATTGATATACTGTACCTCTTGCAAAATCTTCGTTTGCGGGTTAGCGCTTGTAGGCACTGGTAATGGCAATGATACCATGGGTGGAGGCAGTGTCAGGTATTGTGGTGGTGGAGGAAGTTGTGGAGTGGAAGGAGTGAAAAATTGTGAAAAGGCTAGCATAGGGTTCAAATTCCATGATGGAATTGGGTACATGGAAGGTGCAGGCGAAGACTGAGCGACCGTGTTGGGGTATTGATACTGAGGCAAATCGGGGAAGATCGACATTTTCAGTCAATTTGTTGAATCCTCTTATCAATCTCTCTGCCAGTTTGTCCCAAGTGGTGATGGTATCGACTGGAAAATATCGGTACCAGTTTAGGAGTTTCCCCCTAAGGGATAGGACTAGTAGCCGCACCATAATATTTTCTTCCATGATGCCATGGATAGTATCCAGAGAGCAACATCTTTAACATGTTTGTAAGTCGTCTTCCTAGTGCCATCATACGTGGGAAAGGCTTTTAGTGCTACAGTTGGGATCTAGGTTTGTGTTTCCAGGTTAAAAGGCCCTGAATGGTTCCAGGTCGAGAACTGCCTGGGCGGAGCTGGCTGCGCCATATGTGCATTTAGATTCGATAGATTCGAAGAGTTCGACTGCAACGGATGATTCGGTTGAGCCAGGGATGTTTGTTGATATGGAGCACTTTATTGATCATTTGGTGGAACCGAAATATTTTGATGATCTAGAGAATTTGGAGGATTTGGGGGCAAGCTAGTTGTTGTGCTGTTTGGAGTCAGAATCCACGTAGCGACAACAACTTCCTGCGAAGATGTCTCGTCTAGCAAGATATTCGGCCTGACCACCCTAGGATGCTCTCCTAGAGCATTGATGTCAAGCTCGTAGAACTCGATTTCTTCTTCAACGTTTCTAGCTCTCCATCTCATACACATGAAGGCATAATTTTTTATACTGGTATTCGAGACTTGGAGGTATCTAAGTTCAATAGAATCGCCAGATGTTTAGATTTGACAATACTGAGACGAACATCACTTCTCAATACCGCTACAATGTGGAACGTTTGGGTCCCACTAGGCGTGCCAAAAAAATTGTTGGTCACGAATCTGCCTTAGGAAAGGGTTTGGTATGTTTACGTGCCCTAGACTCGACCAACCTTGAAAGGCCAAAAGGAAGGAATGCCTTTCGTGCCAATCTCCAAAGAGGGCTAGCTCCCTTACTACACTAAACTAGGGTATCAGTGTAATGTCCCTTTTTAAGAAACAACAAACCCTTACTACAAAAATGTAGAAATTAAGTACAACAAGGAAATAACTCAAAAATTGCTCATAAAATAACACAAGTATGAGGAGAAATCAGCCAGTATCATATATTAAATATTGCCAAACCAATACAACAACTCCCCAAGGCTGAACAGATGCAAAAACTCCTCAAAAATGACCCTAAATATAAGCATAGGGTTTGGGGCTGCCAACATATCTGAAACACATGACACAAATGCTCCCAAAAATGCCACGAACTCCTCACGGATGCCTCTTTTTGTATTTTTGATATTTTAGGGCAATAACACCTGCAATGATATTGCCAACACCCCAACCATGCACCTCCAATGCACTATGGGAATGAGCAAGACCTGCAATCTCAACTCATGGAACCTCTAGGGTTTCAATATTCAATTCCGATATCAACATAACATGCCCAAAATGGGACGTCTCACTCCCTTATATAGGGTGAGGTTCTAATTTGGAGTTGACATATCCTAACCCTAAAATCACTTAAAGTGCCTTATTACAACATAAAAGCATAAAACATAAATAAACACAACTTAAGTTATGTCTCCTAGTCACATGAACCCCTTTTTCACTTTTATAATTAAGTGTAGGAGGCATTTACATAAAATATTTATTTTTGGGACATTACATTCAGATTAAGGAATTGGAAAGAAATTGGGAAATTGCTAAAATAAAGGAAATGACTAAAAGAAATGGGGAAATATGGCCATAGGCCAGATGGTTCCAAAGGGGAAGAACATGCAGCACGATCACTTATCTCTACTTGAACCAGCAACAATCAAAACCAAGAATGAAACAAAAACTAACACTTAAGATTTCTCTGACATGTATCCTTCATAATAATTCCAGGTTTCGTTCTTTACTAGACGCTTAAATCCAGATTACAAAATTACAACAATCAAACAAAGAAATGAAATTAGCAAAAATCATAGAAGACATCATATACAGAAGAAAATCAGAATTAGAGCCAAAGAGTCTTTAGTATTGATGCAAAATTCAAATACAATAGTTCTCTAGCAGAAAGTTCCCCCCCGTATTACATTGCATTGAGTTAGTTTTTAGAGAGGATTTCACCTCTATAACATTAATGTCAAACCCTAAAAGTTGTTGGGGCAGCTGATATTTGACCTCTATCAGGAAATAACGCATTCATGGAGCACAACTCTCTCATATTAGTAGTTATGAGGTGTGGGTTCGAAAAGATTTCATCGCTGGGAGTGCTTGTCTCATTACTGCGGTTGGTGAAGTCTGTCTTCAAAGGGCTTATTCGGACCTGATAGTGTCGTCTTGATGGGATGGGTAGGAGACTAGAATTTGTGCATCATGAAGGTGCCATAAATTTTCATTTACCATCCCCTTCTCTAAAAACATGCCTTTGGGATGCTTCGAGGAGGTTTTGTTGAAAATCGAACGGGAGATGCAGCCCACAAGCCTCAAAACAGATTTTTGCTCTTAGTAGGGCATAGAAAGGGGTTTCACTAGAACTGAGCCCAAAATGGGCTTTTTCTGGAGCTGGGGAGAGAAACATGCCTTCGTCGAGATGAGGAGTGCTTCGGGCCTTTGCTCTGATTTCTTCCAAGTCATAATTGGCCTTTTGCAGGAGTTAAGGCTCGAAAGGGGCTTTCACCCGACTGAGGAGCAAAAACAAGCCTTGACTTGTTGACTTCTAGAGACTTCACCCAAGCCACGGCTCAAAATGGGCTTTTGCTCAGATAGTGGGCGAAGCTAAACTTCGTTGATTTTGCCTTGGCCAATTTTTTGCCGAAAGCAACTCCTAGTATGAGGTTTCATCCTAGTCAAGTCCGAAATGGAATTTTGCTCAAATTTGGGCGCGAATGGGGGGGTTCAGGAGCTTCACGAGTGAAAATAAGATTGACCATGCTGACCCTTTGCCTTAGTCACTTTTTTTTGCCCGAAATGCTTTTTCACTCTAGGAAGGGTCCGAAGCTATACTTCACTGGCTCTAAGGGCGAAAATGCCCCATCCGTGCCTTAGCCAATTCTTCATGCTTTTCCAACTTGAGATATCTCGCTTCTGCTCCTGAGCGAAGCTGTTTTTCACTCCTTTTTTGGGCGAAACTCCCTCTTAGCCAACCTTCTGAGCGAAGCTGTCTCTTGCCCCCTCTTTTTCAACGATTTTGAACTGTTGCATCGGTTTTGCCCTAAAATGGATTTGTGCTCTAAAAAGGGCAAAGGAAAGGGGACTATCGCAAAAATACTGGTTGGGCTCTTACGCCATGGAAACAACATCAGAGAAGAAAAATAGACAAAAATATCCAAAAGAGAAGGTGAATCCAAAACAGAAAAAGAACATCGCAGCAGCAACCCAAAATTTTACCCCTTAGACAAAATGTGGCAAAATTGTCAATAGTACTACTGATGGATTTGTGACTGTAGGAATAGGTATCCATCTTTGGACATGCAGAGGATCAAGTACCCCTCCTTCAGGCAGACTGATAAGACGTGACTACGAGAGGTAAGGAGGGATATGATGGAGGTGTGGAAAAACACCACGATCCCTGAGTACATGGAAACTCACACAGGGGGTATTCATGTAGTTGCATTTTATAATTGCTTTATGTTGTTTGTATGTCTTTGTGTGTTTTGAATTAAAATATATAGATGGTAATTTTTTTGTTGGATAATAAGGGGTTGTACTCGGGTCCCCCACCCTTGAAAAATTACAAATATCTTCTTTAGAGCTTGAGAGTTTACAAATAGATATACTTCTCATCTCAATTGAGATGCTATAGCTAGAAACCTACATCATTTTACATAAAATGTTTGAATTCTTGATTTTCATTTTCTGGATCTTTTCAATTTTCTATATGAATACCAAAACTTCACATCTACTATCTATGCATTGCATCTTAGTAGAGTAATATTTCCAAAACATCGCACTATCATAGTCCACTTTACCAAATTTGGATTGCTAGTTTCCTTCAGTCATCCATTTTGACTATTTTTCTTCTGTAGCATAGGTTCTTCCTCTTGTAGAGTGGCAAGATCTGAGAATGCATTTTTGCACTTCAAGCTCCTGAGGTAATATCTAGTTGTAACACATTTTGTAGGATCTTCATTTTTAGAAAACTGACCATCACCGATTGTTTCATAATTAGCTTCAAGAATACCATCTGAGGTGCTAATATTTTCCATGGAACCATCTGGATGGTCTTTAGTAACTGTTTGGCTTTCATCAATGATCTGCTTCAAATTCTCCTTTTGGAGTTGAGTCTTCTGTTGCTCACTTGATTCTTGTTGGACAATTGGTGCCTCTGGAAGATGAGCTTCTTTCTTTTGAACCAGGATATTTGAAGGTTTTGAATCATTCACATGCAAGGCCTTCTCCACCATGGAGGAATCAAAGCATGATCGGATGTTCGGGCATCTCTTCTTCATGTGGCCATATTGCTGACAACCATAACATCTTAGGGAGAAGTTTTCATATTCAATATTTTGGATCCATTCCCCTTTGCTTGAGGAGATAGTAATGGATTGAGGTCAAGGAACTGAAACATCCATCCAAACAACCAATCTTGCTTTACTCATATTAATTTTACTGGATAAATTTTCCTCTGTTTGGGCATCCATATATTGGAATGCACCAATGGCATTACCAATTTTGGTGAATATCTTCTCTCCCCAAAACTCCATAGGGAGAGCATAAAGATTCACCCAGACTGGGAAGCCATTAACTTCTTCTGTAAAGGGGTTGAAACTAGGAGTCCAAGGTCTTATATAGACACCCCTTTGTCCAAAAAACCAATTATATCTATAGTCCATTACCTCATCTCTATCCGCTAAATTAGAAAAGGAAACAGAAAAGAAATTTTTGGGTAGGAGAGTTACTTGGAATTTTGTACTCCACCAAAATTTAATGTATCCTTTGAGCTCCTCCAAGCCTGGTCTTTTGCCCTTGAGTTTGTAGATAATTGTTCGGGCTTCATAATCAATCATATCCAACCCAAATTCATCCTCCAAAATCTTGATAGAGGGCAAATATATATCTAGGCCAATATAATAATGAAATAACATTCACTTATAATATCAAATATGAATGTAAAATAGCCAAAATCATTCATGTATATGCATGAAAAATATTGCTCAAAAATTTGTATATAAGCTTTATTATCAATGCTTGCTATGTGGTGATCGCTACAAATTGTTTGCATGGAGCTTTGTCTCCATAATATAGATATAGAAAGTGACTCTTCATGTACTTGAATATTGCTCTATAATGACCCATTTTAGCAAGACTTCCCCCTTGTTTAATTGATGTACTAATGTGTTGAAATTTAATGCATGATCCTATTTTATTCTATCATGACGAGTTTATAGTTGTACGTTATGCTCTTTAAGTTGGATTATACTATTTTTTAGAATATGGTGCTGGTAATAAAATTTGTAGTTGCAGGACCAGGTACTCTCACAGGTGGATACGTATGGGACAACCCATCGAAGTTGAGAGAAAAGAGAAATGATGGATGAATTCTCATCGATAACCATAAGGGTAAAACACTCATATAGATGCATTTACATATGTTTGATTAAAAAATGCACCATCGGGCAAGGAGGTTCCTATAAAAACAAAAGAGCCCATACCCTATGCTTAGGGGATCCTTTGTAGGCGGGTGATAACGTTGTAGTTATCGTAAGACCTCCTACTTAAGGAAAAGTATTGTTTGTGCATATTGTTGGTTTGCATCTTAGTTTGGGCAATGATAGCTCTTAGCAAGGACCCTTGTGTTGTATATATTCTGAAATGTGGAATTTGTCTGGTTAAGAATTTATCAAACAAAATATTAATAATAATAATGTTAGTATTACTAATACTTAAAATATAAAATATTGATATTAATGGTTAATATTAACATTCGATATTAATTAAATTAATTTTATGAAAAAAATAATAATTTAATTATTATTATCCTAGTGTTAGTAATTAACACTAGCATTATAAAACAACAATAATAAGAAAGTAGTGATACGAGTGAACAATTTAATTTTTAGATATTTTTCTTGTTTAATTATTATTGGATTAAGTGTTAATAATTGTATTTATAATACTCATAGCATTACATATTAATAATATAATTATAGTAATCCAGTTATTATTTAACTAACCCCTTATATAATATTTATAAAGTTGGGAAGGAGCACGTTTGATTATTAAATATAAAGTTCATTTTTACTAAGTAGGAAACATTGGCAATGTGGGAAAGCTTCACTTAACAATTACCTCTTTTGCGCATTGAGCTGGAAAATGAAGGGTGGATGGCTGGCATACATGCATTGCAAGCCACTTCCAACCAAACATTATTTTATCTCCTTGAGCTTCCTTGAGCTACCAAGTTTTGAGCATTCCTAGTAGGGGAGGAAGTGCAAATTGAGAGAAAACAAGTGAAGGAATTTGAATTGTTGTGGAGGTAGCTTCTCTTTATCTTCTTTGTGGTATGGATGAAAATACTTTTGTATTATTGTTGGTTTTCATTTGTATTCCAAAGTTTATCTTTATTGAATATTTCGAGTAACTTGTAAATGGGTTTGGATAGCCAAGTTGGTGGTTTTCTTGTTTAAAAAAGAATAAAAAAGCCCATGTCTTTCAATTGTGCATTTGAGGTTGAGTAGCATTTATGGCGGTTTGCTGTATTTTTGGTCTAGCTTTCGAGGGCTGGAAGGCATGCTTTCTGCTTTTGTTAGTGGCTTGATTTAGCCTTGGCTTTCAATTGTTATGATTTTTGCATATTTTATATTATTGATAATAAGGGTTAAAGCTTTGGATTATATCTTTAAATATAGTTGGCCTCATGTTCAAAATTTTTATAAATGATTTTTTTAAGGTGTTTTATTGATCTTTGATTTAGTCCAATGCCTTTTCCAAAAGGATGTAAATAGCCTAAGCTTATATATATTTATAATATAACTTGTTGCTGGAAAATTTATATATGTGATATCTATGCTTTTTGCACCAGAATATAATGGTTTGTCTCCACATTCTGATGGTATGCATTTGAAGCTTAAAATTGATAGAAATTAAATACCGCTTGTAGTTTCAATATTGGTGCTTCGAGTACAGGTGGATGAGTGATTGGATTGCTTGAAGAGCCCTTGTCTCCTCACCATTATTTGGGTTGTCTTTAGAATAAGTTAAATGTGCTTTTTATTAAACTATTTTCATAAAAATATAAAACATTACATTTGACATCCCTGGGTATCTTTGTTTTTGCTTGCCATATTATAACATTACATTTCACTTTCTTTCCATTATTTCTTTATATTGGATCGAGTCTTTGATTTCTTCTTGGAGAGAGGGAATAATATAAAGGTGTGTTTTTAGACAAAACCGGAGAGAATACAACCGAAGGTAACACCAAGAGCGATGGTCTTGTTTTAGGTTGTGTGGGGATAAAATGTTCTTGCACCTCATATGTTACTAAAGGTCCAAAACTATTAATGCCCACCCAAAGTTTGTCTAGCAAAGACCAAATGAAGTATTCGTCCACACAAGATTCATTTCTACCACAAATAAAAACCCCAGTGAGCTTTATGAATATTACCATAATAAATAGCCAAGAAAAAGACAGGGTCGATAGCTAGAATAGCCTTCATGAATTACTTGATGGCTTGTGCCAGGTAATTCATGTGATCTCTGTGAAAATTCATTCTTCTCATATCTTCTAAAGCTTCTTACATAGTTGTTGATGAATCTTTTGTTTCGATGTAACTTGTTGAACCAGAAAAGCTTTTTAGGATTAAACAAGGACTTAAAATGTTTTTCTTTCACATCGTCGGATTAAAATCTCACTCAAGAAGAAACATTTCAGAAAAAATATTTTTCGGTACCATGGAATTGATTTAAAACGCTTACCATTCTTTGTGATGTTGTAGATTTCTTTAATGTACGTCATTTTTTTTTTTCATAGTTTTATAACTTTAACAATGTATATATTTATTTGTGGAATAAAGGGTCATATAAACACACCTGATGAATAAGTATTTTTGCTCGAACGCTCACAGTTAAGTTTTGTTATAGTTGCTCAATTAATTTAATAAGAATTGGATAAGCTCATGCGTTCGTTCGTTCATGTATCCTTATGAATATATAAGTTATATAATTAATTAATAATTTTATTAAGTCATAGGATGAAACTATTAATTAATAATAAAGACTTATGTTTTATTAATTAAATAATATGTTGATTTATTTAACAACCTTATATATAAATAAGGTAGTTAATCAATAATTTTAAGAATGAAAACTATTGGTTAAAATGGATGAAAACGTTCCAGTCCAGATGGTTAAAATAATATATAACTTTAACTATTGGTACTTTTAAATATGTTACTTATTTGATTATGTAATTAATCAATAAATGTAGGGATGAAAACTATTAAGATAGAAGACTTTTCATTAAATAAAGTGGCTTATTTTAATTATGTAATTAATCAATAGTTTTAGGAATGAAAACTATTGGTTAATATAGAAGATTTTTTATTTAATAATGTGTTGCTTATTTGTCAAATTAATTGATAGTTTTAGGGATGAAAACTATGGTTAATATTGAAGACTTTGATTAAATAATGTGTTTTGTTTATCTCAAATTTGCAATGTCTTGAATGATTTTGTTCTGGCATTGTTGAATGTTCTTACATAGTGCATAGTAGGCTTGCATATGCATTCAAGAGTTGTCTTGATCCCTAGTCTTGCATTCGAAGTTCGATGGAAACCTATCAAGAAGATGAGCTAGGGACCATTTATGTATATATGCTGAAATATAATATTGTAATTAGAGATGAGAAATACTCGAATAGTATCTTGTGTGGAAATTATGTTATACAACAATTATGTTAAAGAAATTGATGTCTTCTCGTTATTATCTTGAGATTGGTTCAAAGAATGAAGATAAAATAATGTCTTTTTTTATGTTTAGTTATTGGAAATAGTTAGTTAATTGTAAAAATGAAAAGGATGTGTTATTGAAGAGAATGATAGAATTTAGTTATTGATTATGGTTATTTTAGATGTGGATTTCATCCCTTCATGCAAATAAAGGAAATGATAAATTCTAGTGCTATGATTAAAGAAGTATTTAAATTCTTAGTCTTTAGCAATGTGTTATGTTATGATTTAATATCACTCTATTTCCTTTTGGAGATATGGTCAAGAATGCCTTTTAGGACCCTTGGATTGGAATGGAGGTAATTTTGGGCACCACATTGGTAATTCATAAAGTCAAGTTGTTTCCATTCCTAGTGAGTTGTGGGTAGACAATTCAACTAGGTAATTATGAATGAAAAATCCTGGTAGCGAGGCTAAGGTAGGAGGTGAGGTGGATTGGTATGGGATAATTCATCATACCATTCACAAAGCAGTATAGTGGTGGTACCTTGTGGGTGATTGTGAGTGATATACATGTTGACATCCCTGCCACATTGATTTCCTCTGTAAAATTTTGTTGTGTAATAATTTGTTCTTCCTTGAAGCTCTTCTCTTTTTTCATAATGTATTTTTTGTTTCCTGCATTTTGCTGTCAAATCGTGTTGGTTGCGCTCAAGGAAGTGTGCAGGTTTTCCTGTTCGCTCATCATGTAGGGTCTTTGTCTTTTCAAGGGCAAGAAGTAGTTTTGTTCCAAGTCGGCGAGCGCAAATTGATTTCGGGTAAAGAGTGCAGTGCAAGCCCATTTCGGGCTAAAAAAGAGTGAAGCCCAAGTGGGGCCCAGAAATTTTTGCCCCTATGTGAAAGCGCAAATCAATTTCGGAACAAGGAGCGAAAGGTATTTTTTATCTTTTTCTATGGCCAACGCAGTTTAGTATCATAAAGAGTTGCAAGTAGGGCCCAATTCTGTTTTGTCCCAAATCATAAGCGCTGCCTAGTTTCAGATTTCTTTTGGACGAAAGCGCCTTTGACCTTCCTCGAAGTCAACACAAACCTATTTTTAATGGCATGGGGCCTATTGCCAGTTTTGCCACATTTTGTTAAAATCTATGTTGTATGCAGTTTCTGAGACTAATTATTGTAAAACTTCTCCTTGTTCTCTAAAAAAAAAATAATGATAATAAATGGCTTGAGTGAAAAGCGCTCCATCCATGGAGCATTTTTCCAAGGGCGCTCCACCTAGGGAGCGCTTCCCTAGGGAGGTATCCACCTAGAGAGCTCTATTTTAAAAGCGCTCCACCTAGAGAGCACTCTTTTAAAAGTGCTCCACCTAGGGAGCACTCGAAGAGCCCAAGGAGGCATGATAGGTTTTTGGCACGTCGAGTTGTCGAAGTGCATGGGTTCCATTCCAGAAATGGGCAGATGTCCCATGGCGATGGAGTGGGGCGATGCGTTGGCGAGTTTGGAGCATCTGTGTGCTCATTTTAGTATTTTTCCAAAAGTTAAGCAATTCCCAGTGGAGTAGTGCTCGAATGGGTGACCTTCTGGGAACTATCCCGGTTGGTGCGCGCCATGGTAAGAGTTGAGCGTGAAAGTTGAAAAGCTGCCACGAGAGTTAAACTATTGCTGGAATAAGAGGCAAGTTGGCTATTGAAAAGGATTTTACGGTCGAGATGAGATAGTTGGCAGTAGTCTTGCATCAGGTGAAGGCGTGGATGATCTCGAGGGATCAAGCCAGTCCCATTGTCACCAAGTGATAAGCTAGGAGCAGACTGTTCAGCTGAAAGAAAAGCAACTTCTAAGTCATAGGGAGCACTCCTCTAAAAGTGCTCCACCTAGGGAGCGCTCCTCTAAAAGCGCTCCACCCAGGGAGCGCTCCTCCAAAAGCACTCCACGAGTTGAGCGCTTTGTCAAAGCAAAGGAGTAAGAGATAAACAAGGTAAAAGGGGTCAATTCAGTCAAAATGCGAAGCGCTCCGCTGGTGGAGCGAAGTTCTTGGCAGACCTCAAACGCAGTGCAAACTGCCCACAACCACCATGGAATGCCCGAAACTGTCAGGGACTGCCCGGATTCGACATTGACTGATTAAACCGACCCAAAGTTGCACTCTAAGCCGTTCGATCATGGTGGATCATCGAAATCTTCTATTTTTAATGCTAAGTCATCGGTAAGGCTAAAATTAACTATTTCAAGTCATTAACGGGATCAAGTCTGCCTATCACAGGAGTGGTTGGGCATTAATGTTTTAAGCGATAAATTTCTTCTATAAAATTTGGCTTATTCTCTGTAACTAAGTATGGATTACTTCCGCTAGAGAAGAAGCTCTATACTTCAAAATAAGCTTCCAAAATAAAGGCTTCTAGCTCTGGTTTTGATTTACCTATCTCTGTGTATGACTTCTATTATGTAATTTCTATTAAATTAGTCCCTTTATTGCACAGTTTAATTCTATTTTTTGGATTTCATTGTTAATAGAGGACTAGTCCCTAGAATACTTGCTAGAGTTTACATAGTTTAGAGAATTTATTACTAGTTTTTGTTAAAAGTCTATTTTTTTTATTGTTGTTGGTTCAAGTACTTAGATTTTCTATTGTGCTTCTGGTCCATCACCTCGCATTTTTGGCTTTTAGCCATTTCCCATTCCTTTCCGTAATTTCCCATCTCTTTTAGTATCTTCCTAACCCTTATCTCAAAAACCCATTTTTATTTTTGAAACCAGCCCTACTGGAGATTACCACGGAGGACATTATTTTCCTTTAAGCATTCAATGCTTGGCAGTGGGCCTAGGGCGCTGCAGACTTAGAAAACCTGTATCTAGGCCAGTTCGATTGCCAAAAGGGCCCAAGCATTTTTGCCTTAAACTGGGAGCGCAAGCCCATTTCGAACTACAAGCTGGCTAAAACTGAGTGGGGCCCAAGTGATTTCATCCCAAATCAAGCGCACAGCTTCAATTCGAAGCTCTTTAGGGAAAATGCGCATCCTAAAATTTTGTGCAACTCCACTCCAAATAGAAAAAATGTAAGTAGGACCCAGTCCTTTTCACCCCACTTTTCCAGCGAAAGCCCTTTTCAAAGTTTGAAAAGGCGAAAGTGCCTTTGAATTTTCCACCAATGCATAACCCAGTTTTGGATAAAGATGCAAGTGGGGCCCAAAGTGTTTCACTCCAGTTTTCCAGCGCAAATCAAATTCGGGCCTAGTGAGGGAGAAAGAGCCTTTGACTTTTCTCACTCTAGCGCCACTCCCAAGGCAGCAAAGTGTTTCGCTCCAGTTTTCTAGTGCAAGTCATTTTTGGACCTAGTGAGGGAGAAATAGCCTTTGACTTTTCTCACGCCAATGCCTCTCCCAAGACAACAAAGTAGTTTCACCTCAGTTTTGGAGCGCAAGCCCATTTCGGGCCAGAAAGCAACAAAACTCAGTGGGGCCCAAGCGCTTTCGCTCCCACTTGGGAGCGCAAGCCCTTTTCGGAGCTTGCATGGGCGAAACCAAGTGGGGCCTGCATCTGCGAAGCTCCTATTTCCAGTCAAACTCTCCTACCTCAGCCAAAATTCCCCAGAAATGCTTCTCAACGATGAAAGAAGGCGCGCCCTCACCAGTTTAATTGCAGTCGGTCAAAGAAGCTTCCAGATTTGATTTTCTCGGATCTTAGAATCCGATCTTCCGTTGAGGTGGTTCCAGCAAGTGAGGAGGCGACGCTACAGGCGAATCATATCGTCGCATTGAAGCCATGCAACCACTTCTCCATGAGTCATCGAATTCAGGCCATGCCTCATTACTTTTTGATGAGTGCTGAAATCCAATATTTGCTGCCACCGCGATGTTTTGTGGGTGAGCATTTATGTTTCAGAGGCGGAATCCTCTATAAAAACTAGCAATTCCAATGTAAGATGATGGACGTTTTGCTAGAGACTTGTTGTACCTGAATTCTGCTATGAATACAAAGAACCCTTGGCTCTAATTCTGGATTTCTCTTTATGTGTATGTTTTCTATCTTATATTTCTATCAAATTCTCTTCTTTGTCTGTGGGCTATAATTCTATGTCTGGATTTAGCTTCCGATAGAGGGTGAACACTGGAATAATTCTGGAGATTGCACATATAAGATATCTGGTTTTAATTTCTGTTACTTTCTTTGTGTGAAGTGCTATTGGTTCAGAGTGCAATTAAGTTATCGTGTTGTTTGTTCATCACCCCTGTTCATCTGGCTTGAGGCCATATTTCCCATCCCTTTCAGTCATTTCTAATTTCTTTCCTGTTTCCTTAATCTCAAATCCCCAAGTTAGAGTAGTAAGGGAACCAACCCTCTCTGGAGATTGGCACGGGAGGCATTTCTTCCTTTCGGCCTTTCAATGTTGGTCGGGTCTAGGGTGCATGGATGAAACATTCCATACCTAAGGCGGATTCTTGACCAACAGTTTCTGGCACGCCCGGTGGGACGCAAACGTTCCACGTCAAAGCAGTATTAAGAGTTGATGTTCATCTTTTTGCTGTCAAATAAGAACATCTGGCGACTCAACTGAACTCAGAAGCCTCCGAATCTTGAAGCCGGTTAAAAGCCCTCACCTTCATGATCACAAGATCGAAGGCTAAAAATCCAGAAGAAACAGTTGAGTTCTTCGAGCTCAACATCGACGCTTTGGGAGAACATCCTAGAGTAGTCCCCTCGACTATCCCATTGGTTCCAGCACCCTCGCAAGTAGCTGTTATAGTTTCGCAGACTCCAAGTCCTTCCAGCACTACAACTAGCTTGCCCCCTCAACCAAACGTTCCAGTCCAGATGGCGCAACCTCCGCCCAGGCAGTTTCCAGCCTGGAATCATTCGGGACCTCTCAATCTACAGGCTCAGAACCAAGTCCCAACCGCAGCGTTGAAGGCTCTGCCCACGTATGATGGTACAGGAAAGACAGCCTATGAGCATGTCCAAGATGTCGTTGCACTGGCAACCATCCACCACATCACGGAAGAAGATATCATGGTGAGACTGCTAGTTCTCTCGCTCAGAGGTAAGCTCCTCTACTGGTACCGATCGTTGTCACCCGACACCATCACTACATGGGACCAGTTGGCGGAGCAATTGATAAAGGGTTTCAACGAACAGGCGGACCCTTTCTCCTTGTTGCACCAGTTCACCACCATCCAAAGACACCCTCAAGAAGAGGTAGCAGATTTTAATGTCAGGTTCACTCGAACCTGGCAGAGAGTCACTACCGGCCTTCGGCCCACTCCGGAGCAAGCGACATTTTATTACTTAAGGGCTTTCCATTCCGACATCAGCATGAGCATCCGACATGCTAATGTCAATACATTCCCTGCCTTGTATGAGCAGGCACAGAAAGCTGAGGCTGACTTAGTCGCTATCGGTAAGTTACCTCCAAAAATGACTATGCCAATTTATCCGGACTTTCCTCAAAATTTGTATCCTAGTGCATCTTCTCAGTCACTACCTACATCCCCGATGTACCCTAATCAATCGTGGAATCCCAACCCTTCTCAGAATCAGACGGTATCCACCCCATAGTTTCAAGCACCCGTTGTTCCTCAACTTCCAACTCCTATCCCATATCCCGCATTACCTGCACCATTGGCACCATTGCCATTACCCGCGCCTCCGACAACCGCAAATCCGGATCAGGCCAAAGAATTGTAGGATCTGCGATCATCAATGAAGACAATGGCGAATGAGATCACCGTCTTAAGGAGGAGGCAAAATGATCAAAGCTTCCAGCCAAGGAGATTCGCTCCTCCTCCCCCGATCACTAGGGAACAAGCTGCTTCCACTAGTAGGGCTCCCGAGAGAAATGCGACGATGTTGGAAAATGAAGAAGTTGGTCCATCTAGTAGAGCTTATTGGTGCTCCACCTGCAATGACCCACATGGCGAAGAGACTTGCATGGTCCATTTGAACTATGTTCAGACCCTTGCAGACAACGCTCCTGGTGGGCAAGTGAACATGATCAGGGAAGTAGATCGCAACTTTATGATTCCCCCTATCGAGCAGGTCTCCGTTCTTATGAGGACGGGTAAGAAGCCCATCGAAGTTGATCCGGTTCAAATGGAACCATTGAAGGTGCCTGCCAGTTCCAAGCTACCAAGCGAGAAGGCATTGCCACTAGAAAAAGAGCCTATCCAGGTGTCAGAACCGAGGGATTCCATCTTATTAAAGGATTTCTTGCCTCCGAGAGCAAAAGGGAGAATTCCTCAACCATAGGCTTCGCCCTCTCAACCCCAAACCGAGGCGAGGGACCAGGCAAGAGAAAAGCTCAGATATCCCTCGCTGACCAAGCGTCAGAGGGTAGAAGCGACGCAGCAGTATCAGACCAGATACGAGACTGCGAAGGAGGGAGGTGAGTCTGGTACAGGAGCGTACAACATCGTCGAAGAGCTAAAGAAGACTCCAGCTAAGGTAAGCCTCTTTGATGCGCTTCAACTACCCGGTCAAGTCGATCTATTGCAGGAATCATTGAAGTCTGCTAAAGGCAAGGGAAAGCCGACTCAGACTGTCTTGACGCAGACGTTGACTACCTCAGCCACCGGAAAGAACAGGTCATCGCCATTCTACCTGTCCCTCAGGATGGAGGGGTGGGTTGTGCATAACTGCATGATCGATTCTGGCGCTGCTACTACTGTGATGCCCAAGGCTGTTTGCGAGATTATGGGCATGGAGTACACGAGGAGTAGTCTTGGAGTGCTCCAACTGGACGGAACTCCGGTCAAGATAGTAGGGGTGATCAAGGATATCCCGATCGTATTGCACAAGATGCCGTAGATCACCGTGATACAGGAAGTTGTGGTGGTGGATTTAGAGCCCTATTTTAGTATGTGCCTATCAAGGGAATTCACCGCCAAACTTGGAGGCTATTTGTCTCTAGACTATTCGCATCTGGAAATCCCCTTCAGAGGAAGGAGGATTAAATTTTTTAATGAAAAGCCCTCTACCTTTCACATTGAAAGGATCCAGGATGCGGAGAAACAATTGGACTCAGTCAATATGATTGAGGAAGTAGAGGAAGAAGGAGGAGTAGAGTTGATGGAAGAAGCTCTGGATGAGCTCCGCATAGAAGATGAATTTTCTATGCATGACTTTAATGCCATGATCGAATCCGAGATAGGGTGCTACTCGATCACCAAGCCCGAAAAGGCTAAGGTACCGAGTGATGAAGACCCCATCGCCGATCAACTATGGAAGCTCTTCTTTGATGGCGCCCGATGTAAGAATGGCGTCGGGGCAGGAGTTGTCCTTGTCTCTCCTTCGGGAAACCAGAAAACTTACTCTTACAGACTCGCATGGAGCTGTACGAATAATGCTACTGAGTATGAAGCCTTGTGTTTGGGGTTATGAAAGGCAGAAAAACTTGGAATTAAGCAGTTGCAGATCTTCGGAGACTCGGAGTTGATCTGCAACCAAGTAACCAATAAGTGTGTTGCGAAGCAACACTATCTGAAAGCATACCGTAACAAGGTATGGGACCTGCTCGAGTCTTTCTCGGCCCTGAATATCCGATCTATTTCGCGAGAGCGGAATAAGCACGCTGACGTCTTAGCGTCTATTGGAGCCAGATACTCCCCATCGAAAACATGATGCAAAAGCCGAAGACAGTGAGGGTGATCTACAGGCCTTCGGTACCGGATAAAAATATTCATTGGCAGGTGTTTGACAACGATGAGCAGATCGTCAATTTTTTTATCAACGAAGCCAGCACTATTGAAGACAGGACCCTCAATGAAGAAGAGTATGAGGGGTTGATTCAGTTGAAGAATAACCACGTCCCGAAGGGCTTAATCACCCTTGAAAGTTTGTTTGATCAAGATGATAGGTCACTCGCTCACAAGATCAAAGTGGACGTGAGAGAGTACAAGGAACTGGAGTTAGAACCCGAGAAAGTCATCAAGGTGGGAACCGATTGCACGTCGTTGGAGATTGAGCAAATCAGGACCCTGTGCAAAGAATACCCAGATATTGTCGCTTGGAGCTATCGAGACCTGAAGGGATATGATAAGAGTGTCTTCCAGCACACGATCGAGCTGCAGGAAGGGGTCAAACCTTTCAGGCAGAAGCAAAGGCCGGTCAACCCAAAGATAGAAGTGTTGATGAAGGCCGAGCTCCTAAAGATGCTGGAGGCAAAGATTATCTATCCTATCAAGCACTCTTCTTGGGTGGCAAACTTGGTCCCAGTGCGAAAAAATAATGGGGACATCCGCTTGTGCGTTGACTTTCGAAACCTCAACCAAGCATCTCTGAAGGACCACTACCCGCTACCCCAAATCGATCAAATTCTTCACGTAGTGGCGGGAGCACAAAGGTTTTCTCTGTTGGATGGCTTCTTCGGGTACAATCAAATCTGGGTAAAGGATGAAGATCAGTACAAGACCGCCTTCACCACCAAGTGGGGCACTTTCGCCTACCAGCGCATGTCGTTCGGCCTCTCAAATGTCGAGGCGACCTTCCAAAGAGCGATGGACTTAGCCTTTGGTGAGTTACTCAATCGCATCATTGTGATTTATCTAGATGACATGACTGTTTTCTCCCACAAAAGGGGAGAACATGGTCTACATTTGCGTCAGGTATTTGAGAAGTGCCGAGAGTTCGAAATCTCCATAAACCCAAAAAAGTCCATTTTCGCGGTAAAAGAAGGCAAACTCCTGGGCCATGTAATATCGGAGAAGGGACTAGTTGTCGATCCTACCAGGGCAGAAGCCCTCCTCAAGCTACCTCTACCAACGAACAAGAAGGGCCTCCAATCCTTCTTCGGGCAGATCAATTTTGTTAGAAAGTTCATCTCTGATTTCGCCCAGGTGGTAAAGCCGATGACCGAACTCCTCAAGAAGGATGTTGAGTTTCAGTGGACCGAGGAAAGGAAGCGGGCATTCAGAGAGATCAAAGAGAGAATCGCTCAAGCCCCTGTTCTGGTGAACCCCGACTACTCCAAGGACTTTATCCTTTACGCCGTCGATGAACCGGAGAGCTATGCAGTTGTCCTTACTCAAAAGAACGAGGACGGGGACGAACGACCGATAGCATTCCTGAGCCAAGTCATCCACCCACACGAGGAGAAGTACAACTTCATTGAGAGGCAAGTGCATGCGGTGATGCGGTCATTGAAGAAGTTTCACCATTTCGTCTCCCAGAGCAAGACGATAGTGTACGTGGTGCACCCTGACGTCAGAAACTTCATCATTCAAGGTGAGCTTGGCAATAAAAGGGCAGGATGGGTCTCCAAGATCCAAGAGTTCGACATAGAGGTCCGACCCACTAAACTGGTCCGTGGCCGAGCCTTATGCCAAGAACTCGCCAGGAGCACCGCATCCGAGGTAATAGCATGCCAATGGGATGATCCAGCACAGGAGAGCGATCTTGCGAATCGATCTGTACTCGACAGGGATTGGACAAAAGACCTGGTGGAATACTTCAATACTGGAAGGTGCCCTTCTGACCTCAATGCTTCGCAGAGGAGAAGGTTCAGGCTCCAAGCCTGCAGATATGTGTTGTTACCGAGTGGTTTGTTTCATAAAAATATAGACGGAGTCCTCCTGAGATGTGTTAGGGGGACAAAAAAATAGAGGATCCTGGATGAGTTTCATTCTGGAATGTCAGGAGGACATTTCACCGGAAGGCCTATGGCCTTAAAGATCATAAAAGCAGGCTATTACTGGCCTACTATTTTTGTCGATACCTTCGAGGTTAGCCAGAAGTGCGATAAATGCCAGAGGTACGTCGGTCGGAGCAGGAATGCTTCTTTGCCTTTGCACCCAATTCAGGTCGAAGCTCCATTTCAGCAGTGGGGCTTAGACTTCATTGGGGTGATAGATCCCAATTCCTCCATGGGGCATAAGTACATCCTGACGGCTACAAATTATTTTACCCGATGGGCAGAAGCAGTGCCAACCAAGCAAGCTAACCAAGATGTAGTCATCGCCTTTCTGGAAGGACTGATAACCCGTTTCGGGATACCGGATGCAATAGTAACTGACAATGGCACCCATTTCACCGGTGCCAAAATCTACGCATTCGCAAGTATGGTATTTACTTAAAGACTTCATCTAATTATTACCCGCAGGGCAATGGTTTGGCGGAGTCCACAAATAAAAACTTACTCAAGATCCTGAAGAGAACCTTGGAAGGCAACAAGCGGAGTTGGCATCTGCTTCTGGACTTAGCTTTATGGGCTGACCGCATTTCCATTAAGAAATCAATCAAGACGTCCCCATATTCCCTGGTATACGGGAAGGAAGCAGTTCTCCCCACGCATATTGAGTTGCCCGCGTTGCAGTCTCTCCGATCTTTAGATGGTGAGGATGAAGAGTTTGATCCCATAAGTGTCAGGATAGCCCAATTGCTGCAGTTGGAAGAAGAAAGAGAAAAGGCCTACGAGGCTTTCATGAAGCATGCCGAGACCACAAAAAATTGGTTCGGCAAGAGGACCTCCGACCGGACCTTCCAGATTGGTGACTTGGTGCTGAAATGGAATGAGAAAAAATCCAAGCCAGGAAATCACGACAAATTTGATGCATTCTAGGAGGGTCCATTTCGAATTTCTGGGGTCAATCAGGTGAACTCTTTCATTCTCCAAGATTTAAATGGGTTTACTCTTCCAATATCGGTCAATGGCCTTCATCTGAAGGCGTACTACCAGTAAGGGGTAGTTGAAAAAATTTCTCAGCTGTGTACATATTTTTATTCTTTTGTTTTCTTGTATATATCTTTTCTCTCGGAGTATAAGTCTCTTCGCTCCCTTTCGCGCTATCAGTAGTGCAGTTTTGGCTAGACTCCTCGCTATGGTGAGGATCGAGTTGGCAGGGAAATGGTGTTGAAGAGTTTAAATAAAAGTTTTTTTAGTTTAGTTTGTGTGTTTTTTAGTGCGCCAGGGAAAAGAGGAAAATAGCAATTTCAGGCACCCAGAGCCAGCTAAGGTATTTTCGCTCTACCTTTGAGCAAAGGAGTTCATTTCACCATTTTTAATGTCTCCTGGCAAAGCAGTTCAATAGAATGAAAAGCGTCCTGTCATCTGGCAAGAAGGAGTTTCACTCTTGCATAGGGGTGAAACTACGTTTCGGTGCCCTAGGGAGCGAAAGCTATAAACTGAGGTGGAGCTAAGTCAAAACCAAAAATCTAAAACCAAAAAGTCAAAGTCAAATGTGATTTCGGGGCTTCATTGAGTGAAAGGCGCTTTCGCTCTCCCTTATAGGTGAAACTCAAGTCATGAGCCCTAGGTTGTAGGTGCCACATGGCAAGGATCAAAGGAAATGATTTTTGCTCCAAGGAAAGAGTGTATAATTAACAAGGCTTTAAATCATGACGCTTTTTCCTATTTCGGGCTTTAAATGAGCGAAAGGGCTTTTCGCTTGACTTTCCAAGCGAAAGCCATTTTTGGCTCTTGAAAATGATGAAAACGTTGCTAGAGCGAAAGGGTCTCGCTTTCTCCAATGCCACGGGCACGCAGTCCAAGATAAAGCCTAGCAAGCGCTCATCCCAAGGAAGGCCGTTGAGGCATAAAATACATCCTGAAAATTTAAAAAAGGCGGCGCATCACGTCTCTCAAGAAATATTGCGGCCCACTCAGTTGGCCAACATTGGGAGGTGCGCTCCACCACCGGTTAACGTGCAGGAGATCTCCCACCTTGCCCATAATCCCTCCAAGCATTTACTCCGCCCCAAAGCATAATTAATATGGTGGGTAAATTGCAGTGCTATAAGAGGGCCATCACTGCACCTCAAATGAACTCAAAGAAATTATTGAGGGTTTTGCAGTAGCACTATTTGCCTTGCCAAAGTTCAGAGCAAGAGAGTTACTGATAAAATGCAGTACGTTGAGCAACAATGAGGCGCTGTCTTTTTCAGAGCGAGCGCTTGGGCAAATACATAGTCAGGATGGGCAAGAAGAGCACCGAGCCCAAGAAGGAGAAGGCCTCGAAGAAGGTGGAGGGCATGAAGAAGGAGAAGAAGGAAAAGAAACAAGTGTCGCCGCCACCACCCAAAGATAGGTTGAGCAGAATCCGGGATTGTGTGCTCACCAAAATGAGTGTGGAGAAGTTGCGCCAAACTATTGACATTATGATGACCAAGGTGTCTACCAAAAGTAGGTAGACAACCACCTATCACTCTCACCTCTACTGGTACCTGTGCACACTTGTGCATCACTGCCCGAAACTAGTGTACGACATTGCTAAGTTCTACGACCCGCGAACCAGGATGGTCCGAGATGCCAAAGGGAGACAAGTTGTTCGCCATCTCTACCCAAGACGTTCGGGAGGCTTTCGCTTATGGAGAAAAGCCCCCTGCTGACTACATAATCAAAAAAATTAACAGTACTGAGCAGAACGAAAGATATACGCCAACAATGCAGATGCACCAGTTCATGGAGACGCAACTGCTGGAGAAGCCGGCACTCGAAATATTGCCAGACCTGCCCAAACCCTTGAAAATGTTTAAAAATCCTGACATATACTCCATGTTGGCATGGGTTATGGGGCTCTCCACGGATGCAACAATGTATAAGTGGCAAGTTTCCCTTGTCGAGTGCATTTCGCATGGTGAGTTCTACTCTCCCGCCGCCATGAAGCCGGAGACCAAGCCTGTATTTTTTGACTGGGTAGAATGGGTGGCATGGTAGATGCATATCCAGCTGAGTGATGTGCAGAGTGAAAAAGACATGTCGTTCTGAGTCTGCTCTTTCCTTGCGTGGTATTTCTTCTACCACATGCACGATCATTTTGCCTTCATCGCCAAGAGCCACACCAACAAAGAAGGCAAAGCGCTCCTGGTTTATCAATGGACTCAAAGTCTATCAAAACGCGAGTCCTACTACAATTTCAATAGAATGTTCCTAGATCCAGCCTTGGAGCTTGTTTACGATGTTTGTGAATGGGTGTCGAGGTGGATGAGAGACAAGGTAGTGTAGGGGAAGCTAGGTGACGCATTCCAACTGACCTAGAGCCTTGTTGTCAAAATTTACGAGTTTATCGAAAAACCCTCCCTGTTGCCGTACTACACCATGAAGTACTTATTCGCCCTCGAAGTTGCCTGACAAAGTGACTTAGCTGATGACACATATGGGCATGGGAGAAGGAAGCTTCACACATGCACTTTTTTCTTCCACTTTGGTGATATTAAGGTTTCGATCAACGGGCTAAACACTTTTCTGGAAGCAAAATTGTACGACCTTGGCCTGATCGATCTCCCCCAACGCTGGAAGTATGACCCACTGGATATTTTTAGGTAAAATATCAAGGCAAAAAGCTTCCATAGCTATCCGCGCCCAGACATCAAAGCGCAACACAACAATCCCTCAGGGCACGATCTAGAATGGCACATGGAGAGGATGATGTCACTTCCCCCGTGGCATGACTTCTACACGATAGAAGCAGAATATGACCCCACGTCAAATCCAATGCATGTACCTGATGAGCAAGTGTTTTAGGTAATGAAAAACAAAGTGCCCGACTGGTCAGATGAAAAAATTGCTAATTGGTGGATCATGAGGGTCCACAATAAAAATGAGGTGTTCGATCAGTTTCTTTTGTTCGACAAGAACTTTTTCGAGATGTATGATGCAAATTGTAACACTTACTGACCCATTTTTTTGCTAACATTGTACCTAGAAGTACTCAAAGCCTTAGAAGAGTGGAAGACGTGGTGGAAGGACAGGGGTAGCACACTGAACAAGACCCACTTGTCAAGGATAAGGACGAGTAGCTGCCCCTTAAAGAAGAGGTCACTCTAGGGAAGAGGAGTGCTACTGCAACACTTAGGGAAAGTTAGTAAATTATATTTAACTTTTTATTAAGTTTTTTTAAGGGGGAGATACGATTTTCCACATTTTTTAAGTTTATTAAGTTATTTTGAAAGATTTAAATATATTTGAGTTAATGGAGTGAAAAGGATTTTTATTAGGTTTTTAGAATTGTCTAGAATTTAAGTTTTTGAATTTTGAGAAGTTATAAGGTTTAAAGGTTTGAAAGTTTTTTATGTTTTTTAAATATTTTGAAATTAGTGGATTTTTTATTTAAATTAATTTGAAGTTATTTAAAGTTTTGGAAGATATTTTATTTTTTTAGAATTACAAATTTAAAAATTTCTTATTTGCAAAAGCTTAAAGATTTTAAAATTTGCAAATTTCTTATTTGAGTTATTATTTAATTTGGGAGATATAAGGATTTCAAAAAAATTGAATGAGTTCCATTATGTCAAATAATAAAATTTTCCTTTCTAAATCTCAACTTTTGAAAGGACCAAATTTTGCATCATTGAAGGACAAAATGAAATCAATTCTTATTGTAAAAAACTATGAGATATAGTAAATGGAACAAAGAAAAAAACTAGCGAGGATGAAAGAAAAATATAGAAATTTGAAGAAAGTGATGCAAAGGCACCCATGTTAATTACATTTGGAATAAATTATGAAATACAACCATACTTAAGCGGGGTAGAAACTTCTACAAATGCATGGAATAGATTATGCAAAATATTTGAAGGGAAAAACAAAGCAACAACTCTGAATTTACAATCTTAATTATATTCCCTATAGGTTAATAGTGGGGAAAGTAGAGGACAAATTTCTTGTTCAACTTACACTAAGGGCACTTCCAAAAAGTTATAAACATTTAGTTACTTCTTTATAAATTTTAAATAAGGAGGCTACATTTGATGATTTAGTCAATATTATTTAGGAATATGAAGTAGAGAAATTAGTCAAGGATGAAATGACTAATAATGCCTTGGTATATAAAGCAAATACACCAAGTAATATTGCTACAACATCCAGGTATAGATCTAAATGAAATTCAATATTTTGTCATTTATGTAAGAGAAAGGGTCATAGTTAAATGTTTGTAGATATAATCAAAGAAATCAAATGAATATGAACCAAGGAAATAAAATAAATAAAATATTTTAGCAAAGGCAATATTAACCTTAGTATCGATATAATCAACAACAAAAACATCAGTTTCAATCTCAGTAGCAACAATGTCAATATCAATCTTAGTATCAATATGGTCATCCACAACAACGTCAATTACAATTTAGAGAAGAAAATAAAAAAGGAAACTTAGTTCAAGAAATTTATGAAATTCAAGATTTAGAAGAAACATCAGAAATAAATGAATTCAAAGCTCTTACAGACACCATTCATTGTGGAGAATAATATTTATCCCTATAATTGAATGTCATTTTGGTCTTGTAACATGCCCGCTACATTCCAAAGGGTTATTCTGTACATATTTGAGCAAATGTCGACAGGGAAGTTCAAAGCATTTCTGGACGATTGGTCATTATACGGGAAGAAATATCAACACTTGAAAACATTAGAGAAAAGTATGAAATTGTGTATGAATGCTCACTTTGCACTTAATCTAGTAAAGTCCAAGTTGTTGGTACCGTACGACAAACTATTACGACATATAGTTTGTAAAGAAGGGCTGAAAACAAATCCTGATAAGATTTGCATCATAGTGAACATGGAATAACCACATGACATGAGTTCACTAAAGACCTTTCTAAGATCCATAGGATACTAGAAAAGGTTCATCAAGAATTTTTCCCATGTGTCCCACCCATTATATTCATTTATGAGAAAGAATGTTCCTTTTAGGCGGATAGAGAAATATTAGGCGACCTTTGAGGAGTTGAAGGTAAAGTTGGTATGCACGCCCATTCTGGTATTTCTATATTAGGACAAGGATTTTCATGTCCACATGGATGCATCCAATTTTGCAATTGGATGAGCATTGGCCCACAAGGGATAATTTAGGCTAGACCACCCTATTCACTTTCCAAGTCGATTGTTTTCTAGAGCAAAAATGAATTAAAATACAACTGAAAGGGAAGAACTGAGAATGGTGTATGCTATATAAAAATTTAGATACTATTTTCTAGCTAACCCTTTCACCTTTTATGTAGATCATTAGGCCTTGTAATTAATAAAAAAATCGACTAGACATGGATGAGTTAGCAAGTGGCTCGTGATGTTACAAGAATTGGTATTTTGGGTAGTGGTTAGACCTAGAAAGAAGCATGTGATAGCAGATCAACTGTCAAGGATTTTCTCAAGGGAACCTGTACGAGTGTCAAATAAGTTCCTTGATGCTCAATTATTTACAATAAGTGATATACTTCCATGGTATAAGATTATTGAAGAATACCTATCCATAGGGGAGCTACCAAAGGATATATTGGTAACAAAGAGGAGAAGGGTAATTATAAAGTCAACCCATTTTTAATTGATAACTTTATTGTTATACAAGATGAGACTATATATAATCTTAAGGAGATGTGTAATGGAGGAAGAAGTCAAGGTAACATTGAAGGAAGCTCATGAAGGACTAGCAATAGGGTACATGAGACTATATGTGACCATATGGAAGGTGCTTCTGGTAGGGCTATGGTGGCACACCCTCTATAACGACATGAAGGAATTTTTCAAAGCATGTGATACATGCCAAAGATCTAGGAATATGTTATACCCATATCAACCACATAAACTATTTAAATGACGGGGCTTGGATTTCATAGGACCTCTAAGGACAAGTCAGAGGAGGAAGTGCTAGTATATAGTAGTGGTAACCGAATACCTAAAAAAATGGGTAGAAACAAGGGCACTACTAGATAATTCAACAAAGAGTATAGCCCAGATCCTGTATGAACAAGTGATAACTAGATTTGGAATCCTCTTACAATTGACAAGTGATAGAAGATGTTGTGAATGTAGTAATTAAGAAGCTGAAAATGGAATTCAAGATTTTGCATTCACTGTCTAGTCTATATTATCCCAGGGCAAATGGGTAGGCAGAGGCAATGAAGAAAATCTTAGTATTAATTATGTATAAAACCTGTGGAGTAGAAGGGATAGATTGGGAGGAAAAATTGCCATTAGTCTTGTGGGTGGACATGACAACTTTTTAACCAATAACGAATCACATGACATTCAAATTGATGTACGAGCAAGAGGTAGTAGTGCTAGTAGAATTCTTGGTACCTAGTTTGAGGGTAGTGGTATAGAATCATTTAGGAGATCAAAAGATCCTAGAAAATAGGCTAGTGACACTAGTTCAACTAGAAGAAAAATGTGTTTTCACTATGGGCAACAAATGTGGCCCAACAAAGAAGAAAGTTATGGCATGATAAGCACCTAAAAAAGATGGAATTTAAACCAAGTGACTTAGTTTTGAGATATAATGACAAATAGGAGATCAAACCTGGAAACTTGAAGACACTATGGCTTGGACACTTCCAAGTGATAGAAATGATGGAGAATGGCATGACTAAATTGTAAAGTCAATGAGAGAATAATTTCCAAAACAATGAATGTGTCAAGACTAAGACCTTACAAAGTGAAATAACAATGTTTGTTCATTCACGTAGATGAAGCAACAAAACAAGAAAGAATGCGTGAGAGAGGGGAATCAAATCAAATTAATTAGGAACATTAGAATGAAGAAGAAGATATGGGATAAGAAGGCTATTTGCAAAAAATGGAGAAGCATAACTAGTAATAGAGCAACAAGAACTAGTCCCTCACCCTGATGAATGATGAAGAGTAAGGGTGCATGTACAATTCCCAAAAAGAGTTGAAGAATGAGAGCAATATTTACCAATTCTCAAAAATAAAAGATTTGAGGATGAGAAGTTTGCAAAATTAAGTATGTTAGCTCAAATTGGGTTCTTACAATAGAGAATGTGTGATGAGGTGAAAATGTTGTATAAACAATATGAAACTTTACATATGTACAATGCAAGAATGACAACACAAATTATCCAAGAGTTGGATGATATAGTGCAAATATTGAATGAAAGAAAATTAACAAGATAAGAGGAAGAAAATGAACTTGAACAACAAAGAATGATCGAAGAAAGACCAAGGTAAAACCAAGATGGAAACCAACAAGAGGAATCCAATGATTTTAACCAATATCGGCTAAGTAGGGAGGAAGTTGCTGAGATATTATGGAGAGATGTGATGGAAGCATCAACATCCTTGGAAGAAGGAATAAAATAGGAAATAAATACAAGCAGTAGCACAAGTTCTTTTGAAACCAATATTGTTATGGAAATTTCAACTTCAAAATCTTCCCTCATGAGGTGATATATAGATATTTCAATCAGTCGTGTAGTACAAAATCATCTCGAAGAAGACAGACAACACAGATACAATTGGACAAAGACAAACGATAAAGGAGACACTTGGAGGAAGCCCCTGTAAAGATCAAAGAAGAAGGAGAATCTAGTGGACTGCAACAAATGTAAGAATATAATAGGGGTAACTTAGACAACTCATGAAGACAATAGAGTCTTCTTGGTAGCCTAAGATTACCTAGCCAAGGGAGGATTTTGGTTGGTCTCCCTCCCTGTGGCTAAAGGGGAAGAAATATCCTTCCTGCTACCCTTAGGTTGCAGGATAAATGTAGTGGGCCGCAAGGACCATTTATTGATCCAACACAAAACAATAAAATAGTACATAACCATCAGGTTGGGTTGTTAGGACCACCTCAAGGGCCATGTCAAAACCGAATAACTCATTATTAACAACTGAGGAACTAGACGGATCTCAAACAACTAGGAGTTGGGAGAAGGTAGTCCCAAGATATGGATATCTACCTAATGAAAATGGGAAGAGCCATGACATTGTTGCATGGAAGATAAAGATACCAAAGAACAAATACAGAAGAACAAACCCACATAAGGCAAGAAAGAGTATGACAAGTTTGAGAAAGTGAAAGAAGGCAAACTCGACCACTAAGTTTGGAAGTGGTCTTAGCTCAAAGAAATTTTAGTATGGGTGATACAAATGAAGACTATACAAGTCTTAGTTAGGTAAACCCTACAAAATTTGTTTGTTGTGGTGCAGTGGTAAATGCCCTGGGTGCTGGTAGAGGCCGACCCAAGTTCCATTCCCCTTGTCTCCATCCTGCAGATATATGGTATAGTTAGGAATGTCCTATGTGCTAGTAGAGGTCGACAAGGCTCCATTACTCCTATGCCCAACCTGTTGAAAGTGGCACCTCGAAAGGGGTGTTTTCCACTATAAATTAGTTTTAGAAGACCTCTCTTCCAATCACTTATTTAGGTATTCCCATAAATATTCAAAGGCAGAAAAATAAATATTGGAATTGGTTGTTGGACAAAGTCAAGAAGAAAATTGGAAAGTGGACCAACAAGTGGCTTTCTTCTGGGGGTAGAATCACCTTGGTAAAATTAGTCCTTCAAGCTATTCCTATTTATGTTTCTTCCGTTTTAAATATCCCAAAGGATGTTATTCAAGAATTGGATCAAATCAGTCATCGTTTCCTTTGGAGTGGTACTAAGGAGAAAAGAAAATGGGCCTTGGTGAAATGGGATAATTTATGTCTTCCTAAGAGTGAATGGGGGTTAGGATTCCGGTCTTCAATTAATAACAACAAAGCTTTAGCTGCTAAATTATATTGGAGGATGTTGCATAAACCCAATGCTCTTTGGGCCAATAATCTCCGTGCTAAATATGCTCTAGAAGAAAAGTCTTGAAGACCTTGTTCGCTATCAACTTCCTACCAAAGGTTCTCCCATTTTAGCAGTTCTTAAGACTGGTGAGGATTTGATAAAGAAAAAATTATTTTGGATCATTCATAATGGTCAAAATGCAAATTTTTGGACAGATTCTTGGGATGGTCACAAGCCTTTGATAACTTAGTTTCCCGATTGGAGGCCTTGAATGGAGGAGCTTCACCGAGCTAATTGTATAAAGGTGGCTAATTATTGTCGGTACCATACTGGTAATTCAAAGGTTGGTAGATATTGGATCCCTATTGAGGACTGGCCTATTCAAATCCTAGAAATGCAAAGACAAGATATCCAAGGCATCCTTCATATGAGATCCCTCTCTTGGTCCCATGAAAAAGATTGTTTTGGATGGAACAACACTACTAAGGGTGAGTATTCAGTTGCTCAAGGTTATTTGACCTTATGCCATAATAATCCCAACCATTCTTTCGACATATTTTCTCAATTGTGGGCTCAAAAGCTCCGGCCTAAGGTGAGGTTCTTTAATTGGCTTTTATTGCATCGTAGGGTGCTTACCGGTGAGCAACTTATGAAGCGTGGTTTTCATGGCCCTTTTAGATGTGAAATGTGTGAAGAGAATGTAGAAAATATCAACCATATTTTTATTGAGTGTACTTTAGCCTCTGAGCTATGGAGGAGAATGGCAACTTTACTTGGTTTACAGTGGTCCAATTTTTTCACTTTTCAACAACTTTGGAGGGATTGGCCTAATCAAGAGGGTGTTGATCATTTTATTAGGCACTTAGTTTGGATGGGTTCTACCATTCTTCTTTGGAATATTTGGAATGAAAGGAACAACCGAATTTTTAATCAAGATAGGAAGGATATTCACTATATTTGGCAAAAGACCATAGCCAACTTAGTTGAATCAGTCCATCAACTCCTTAATCACCCCCAAAACTCCCACCAAATATGGGATCAAGTGATGCAAAGATTGAAGATTAAACCTTCTAAGGGCAACCAACTTAAAGGGAATGTGAGTATTAGTAAGATGGATAGGACTAGAAATTGGCAACCTCCTCCTAAGGATTTTGGAAAAGTCAATACTGATGGAGCCTCTAGAGGGAACCCTAGAAAATCCAATGTGGGAGGAATTGGTAGACTTTCATATGGCTCCCCGGTTTTTACTTTTGCTGAGAATTTGGGTATTCTTTCCAATAACCTTGCCGAGGGGTATGGTATCCTTAGAGGCCTTCAGGAGGCTACTAAGGTTGGATGGGAAAAGGTGTTAGTTGAGTCTGACTCTCAACTTATGATTAATCTCTTGAAGACTCCTTCTAAGAATCATAAGGTGGATTGGAGAATAAAAAGAATTATTGAGAAGATTCAATTAATCCAGATGGGATTTTTGAAAGTTGATTACAATCATGTGGTCAGAGATCAAAACAAGAGTGTCGATGCTTTAGCTAATTGGGCTTTGGACAAAGGTGATCTTACTTGTTATGGCCACCCTCCTATATGGTGGGCTTCTCAAATTAGGGCTTCTCAAATTAGGAAAGCTCTTCTTTCTATCATTTCTTTGGATGGCTCCAGTTCTGAAGGTACCTAGTTTCTTCTTGTTTTTTTTTTTTGTTTCTCTTTGGTTCATTCAGTTTTTTTAGTTCCCTAGCTCATTCTATTCTTTATTTTGTTTCCTCTGTTGATTCTTGCATTAATAGTCTTCTGGTCTAGATAGGTCAATGTTTTGTTCACTTTTTTTTCTTTGTCTTCTTTGTTTTTTTGTTTTGTTTTTTAAGGTGGGTGGGTTCTTTTGTTTTGTTTTGTTTTTGTGTTCTTTGTGTTGTTTTTTGTTGTTCTTGTGTTTTTGTTGTTTTGTTTTTTTTTTATGTTTTTTGTTATTGTTCTTGTGTTTTTTTCGTTCTTGTTCTTGGGTTTCTCTTTGTTTGTGTTATTTCATTTTTTTTATGTGTGAGTGTTTTCTATGTTTTTTGTTTTTGTTTATTGTCTGTTGTTGGTTGTTTTTATTTTTATTTTATTTATTTTATTTTTTAGGTTTTGGTTGTGTTTATTTTTCATGTTTTTTTGGGTTATGTCTTTGTAGTGTTTTGTTGTTTTTGTCTTGTTTGTGTTTTGTTATGTGGTTCTTGTGTTTTTCTATGTGGTTTGTGTTGTGGTTTCTTTTATCTTATTGTGCGTGTTTGGTTGTGCTTTTGGTTTTGACACACTCAAGGAGCATGTTTTTTATTTTATTTTATTATTTTTGTTGTTATTTACTTTTTTTAATTTGTTTTTGTGTGTTTGTTTGCTCCTTGAGTATGTCAAAGGTGGTAGGCCAGGTCCGAGTCCTAGGCATTTTTGGCGGAATGGATACCCCTGCCTCCTTGGGTCTTACCCGAAAGTGGCATCCCTTTTGGGATGTTTTCCACAAAAAAAAAAGAAAAAGGTAAACCGTACAAATGATGAAGGTGTATGGTAGACCATTGTACAAAGGATCATAAGGATGTTGGTACGGCAGGAGGTCGTATGGAGATCGGTTGTATAGATGAACCACAAGGAGATTGTACGACAGGGCACTATACAAGTGAAAAATAGGAGGAAGGTATGGAAGGATGCTATACAAATGAAGCTCATCTGTGTTGTACTTGAATATTTCTTGAATATCCATGTTTGTACCTAGCATTCAACGATAACTATTGTGCCTTATAACTCACCATTTATAGAGCACATTTTTGGACACTGTTAAGATCCTAGGGAAATTCGGACATGGTTGTAAACATCTATTATACAAGATTTAGAAGCTAACAAAATAAGGTCATAGACAATTCCATTTGTCAAGGTTGTTAAGGCAGGGTAAGTTCCTTCCAAGGGTTCTTCCTTGAAGACTTACAAAAATATATATTCCCTCGTGTAGCAAAATTGAATTTTAAGCAGAAAATATGGAAAAAATTCCAACACAAAATCAACCGTCCATAATGCTCTTGCATAGCAGGAATCGACACCCAATAAGATAAGAAAGAATTCCATGTTGAATAGACCTACCCAATTATAGAATAGAGATGACATTTATCCAATATGTGAAAGGTAGTAGTCAAAAAAAGTTTAATATGAAAAGGTTTCAATTACTATCACTAACAATAGGTGGCACCTTTGGCGAGCGAATAGTTCCAAACCATAAACCAAGGTTTCGACTGGATGGATGAACCTTAACATATGCCCAAAGTATTTAGGGCAAGTGGTGAGGAACCAATGTTTCACACTATAAACCAAGGTTCCAATCCTCCCAATGAACCTTACCATTTTAGTCCAAGGCATTATTGTAATATGGCATATGGCATGTATTCATATGAGTGCAAGCATTTAAATCTCCACATTGTGACAAAGACTTCCATGATAAGGTGGTCGTAATAATATGGTTTGTTGAAATACCACAATAATGTGGTGATGATGTGCCTTTAAACCTCAGATACTCAATCAATAGGGAGGAATGTGAATAACATCATTGAGGCAATGCCGATCAAGCCGGGGTTGCATATTGCCATCAACTAATATCTATTCCTCGAGAAATCTAAAAATCTCTACAATTTTTAACTTATAAAATTTGATGGGGTGGGATGGGCCCCTGCAAATTGAAGTTATGGCAAAAAAGGAATGGATCCTGGTTCATAGGAAATCAACAACAGATTGAAGTTTTTTCAATTTCCTTGCTACCTATTTATAAAATAAGTCCCCAGAATTAGTAAATTAGTGCACACCAAGACAATATCAGCAATGGGATTGATTGCGAAAGCTTGAGCTGTTGTTCTTAAAAAACTAAAATGCAAGATTGCAATGACATGGAAAGGGTGGTGGAGAAGTTGCACCCTCAAGTACCCACTTTAATTCCAGATGTTACATGTGTCATATCATATGGTAATCTAAAACTGCCACATGTTTGGCAGTCCAAATAGGATGTTCCTGACTCCTACATAGGAGCATGGTAGGGCAACAAAAGAAGATGAACTCAAATGAACATAAAATTGGTTCCTCTCTACAGCATTCTTGTCTGAGGCATGATTGTGCCATGTGGCCTTGCACGTGGTGGCTTGTACCTGTAGCTTGTTTGATGCATACCAAATATCCTAGAGTGCATCAAGCGGAACAAACAATAGGAGGATGTTGGGGGAGCGAACTCAATCTAAAACATCGTTGAAGTCCATTCACTCATTAGTCCATTGGGCTACTATTGTCAGGCACCACCACCTGAGTTCAAGCCAATAGCAGACTAGTGGAGTCAGGTCAAGAGTCAGACAACATACCAATGCAGGCATGGATGGTTGCAGAAAAATATTTCTTGACACCTTGCATGGCCAAGAACATATAGTATCTGAATTGATGAAATTTTAATGTGTCACCTTATTTGCTGACAACTGTATATGATGGAATGATTTCTTAAAATTTGGCTGTTATGCCAATAATACTGCTTATCAAATTTGGTGAGTTAAAAAATGTAGAGATTTTTAAATTTCTCGAGGAATAGATATCTGTTGATAGCAATCTGCAACCCCTGCTTGATAGTTATTGACTGGATCATGTTATTCACCTTCCTCCCTATTTGCCTATACAAAGAAAAGTTTTGGAGCGCCTCTGAGTTATAGAAAATGCCACCAAAACACACGCCCTCGAGTGGGTGTGAGGCCCTGTCCAATGAACTTTAATACAGGTCATAATCAGAGTGTGCGGTAATGTCGTTGAAGAGTAAGTGTCTTGCAAATTGGTCAGAAACACCTAAATACTCGTAATTTGTACATGTGTTTAACCATGCCGCCAAGTTGAAGAATCTTTTATTACGGTTACCAAGCGAATGTTTTTTGGTTTTGTGTTGGTGGAATCGGTAGCCGTCACGAATTCGGGCAGGCTGTCCAGCTTTTATGGCCGCCACAGTATTCTGCGCTGTCCGCCCTAGAAGCCGCCACACAGATCTTCGCGCAGTCCGCCCTTATAACCACCATGTCACAATCATTTTAAACTGTCCGCCCTAGAAGCCGCCACACAGATCTTCGCGCAGTCCGCCCTTATAACCACCATGTCACAATCATTTTAAACCTTTTAAGCCGCTGAAAGCACCAGGAAAGGGACAAGCGTTCAGTCCGACGAGGCCCGAGATTTGAACCTTGGACCTCCGCCTTATGGGGTTTGGATGAACCAATTAATCTACACCTCGAACCTTTTACCAGATTTTTTTTTATAGATAACTTGCACGGAAAGTAGTTTTACTGTAACTTTAGATATGGCAAATACCAAAAATTTCCAAGATTAAATCTAAAAGCACAAACTAATTAAAAATTGTAAACCTCGTCTAAAGCAGAGGTTCAACCCTGATAAACTCATATATTGTTATGCTAGTTTATCTGACAATATTAAGGGGTTATCAAGGCTGGGTAAGAGTGTGTTTGAAGTTGAACTAACAGAGAAATGACAGGAGTGGTTATGCCCATGTGATAAACTTTAGTGTAGAATAGAATCTATATACGATGATAGATAGTTTGACGGAGATATCCGGCTGTTTATTACCTCAATCAAGGTTTTGGTTAGACAGATACATGGTCAAAGGTAAGAGACGGACAGCTGCGACAAAACTCGGGCCAAACTAGGACGTGAATGCAGGGGCCAAGCTAGGACTGTGTTAGCCTACGCTTCGGTTTAAAGCTACATCTTTAAAGCAATTTTAGAATGAAATTGAAAATGAATAAGAAATAATAGACAGACAAAACATACTGAATAACGTCTTCCTTGAACTTGATAATTTCTCTGATCATCCGCCAGAAGAAGGGATTCAACACATTTGTTTTTTGCGCAAATAGCCCGGCCAGACCATTGCTGCTGCTCCATTCATATCCATTGCCATTATCCAGGCTTACAGAGAAGGACATCTCAGATGCCTCCAAATCCACTCCAAGCTCCTCGAAGAATGCCATCATATTTGAATATGTGACCTGCATTGCCACGTATCCATTTCATTCCAATGAGCATGTGACTAAAACCATGAGAACCTGATATCAAGATTCTTGTTCGTGTTCACTTCACCTTACAGTAAAGACTATTTATTAAAAGAAAGTTCACTAAGGACAAGAAAAACTCACGCGATCGCAGAACATGAATCCTAAGTCCATGTTGGTTCCATCCACACAAAATGTACGTGCGTGGCCGCCCAGATAATCTTCCTTTTCGTATAAAACCACATCAACCCCCGCGCGAGCCAGAGTATAAGCGGCCACTAGGCCACTCACGCCTGCTCCTACCACCGCTACTCGCATTTTTCTTTAAATTTGCCTAAATTGCTCAAGATTTAAGCTTCAATTCCTGGAACTTCGTAAAGCCTGACCTCCGAGCTTCTCTATCAACAAATTAAGCTCGATGTAAAAAACACTCCGCAGATTTTATCAGTTCAGCAACCTGCATTACGATGCTTTAATGATGAAAGATTTGAAAATTATGCAGGAATCCTAGAAACGTAAAGGACGCTAATTCGTTTATTTATAAATATTTTCAACGAAATGGTCTAATCTTCAAGCGTTGCAAATTTGTGCAGGAAATCTAGGATGCGAAGGAAGCCATTAAATCACATATATGTGGCAAATAATGCTCTAATTCTTAAAGATCTGCAAAATACTGTGGGATTCTAAAAAATGTAAAGAATCCAAATCATTTATTGCGGAGGTACTCTACCGAAATGCTCACCAAGAGGAAGCTTGTGTGCCAGAGAATATATTACTGTATAGAAAGCCTTCGGGTAACGTCCTCAAATCCAAAGATGTAATGCCAGAAATGAGGGCAATTCTGTAAATGGCAATGCAGGCAATGCTCTGAGCCGAAATATTGTGGGGACGTATAGGTTTAAGCTATCGTACAGTCTGCAAGTTACTACTGCAAAAGTTGGTAACTGTTGGAAAATTAAAACGACATGTCCACGTCCATATCTCCGACGTTCAGTTGAAAACAATAAGATAGAAAAACAAAACTGAGCAGTTGGTGCGTTTGAGTTTGTATAAATGTATCTCTAGAGACATCCTATGGCTTGTTTGACCGCGAGGCCTTAGTTTTGGGGAATATGTGTGACTAACACCTAATTTGTCCGGTTGTCAAAAGACATCCACAAGAATAAAGCCGTATCAAATGATATAAATTAATTAATTATATTTTTTTTAGTTGTAAAGAGGTGATTAAAGTTTAAATCTTGTTTAACTATATTAAGTTGTAATAATATGTATGATTAAATTTGTCACATTTAATTTGTTTAGTTGTAAAAGACATTCACAAAAAGTTAAAATACAAGAATAAAACCAATCAAAAGTCTTTTTTTTATTTGTAAGAAGGTGATTAAAGTTTAAGTCTTGTTTAAGTTGTAATAATATGTGTGATTAAATTTGTCACACCTAATTTGTCAAGTTGTCAAAAGACATCCACAAAACATTAAAATACAAGAATAATTGTAAGAAGGTGATTAAAGTTTAAATCTTGTTTGATGATATATACACAAATATTAAGTTGTAATAATATGTGTGACTAAATTTGTCACACCTAATTTTTTCAGTTGTCAAAAAACATCAACAAAACGTTAAAATACAAGAATAAAGGGTATCAAATGATATAAAATAATTAGTTATATATTTTTTATTTGTAAGAAAGTGATTAAAGTTTAAATCTTGTTTAACTATATATACATAAATATTAAGTTGTAATAATATGTGTGACTAAATTTGTCACACCTAATTAATCTAGTTGTCAAAAGACACCCATAAAAAATTAAAATACAAGAATAAAGTGTATCAAGTGATATAAATTAATTAGTTATATTTTTTTATTTGTAAAGAGGTGATTAAAGTTTAAATCTTATCTAACTATATATACATGAATATTAATTTGTAATAATATGTGTGACTAAGTTTGTCGCAACTAATTTGTTCAGTTGTCTAAAGACACCCACAAAACGTTAAAGTACAACGTATCAAATAATATAAACTAATTAGTTATATTTTTTTATTTGTAAAAAGGTGATTAAAGTTTAAATCTTGTCTAACTATATATATACATAAATATTAAGTGTAATAATATGTGTGACTAAGTTTGCCACACCTAATTTGTCCAGTTGTCAAAAGACACCCACCAAGAATAAAGCGTATCAAATGATATAAACTAATTAATTATTTTTTTATTTGTAAGAAGGTGATTAAAGTTTAAATCTTGTTTAATTATATTTTTGGTAGATTGATTGTATTAACAGTGGGTTTTTATAGATGATCCCAAAACCTTATGTACAAAAACAGGGCTAAGCCCATTCTATCCTTACAGACCTCAAGAGCTAGGATCAAACAGACTTGCAAAATCTAACTAAACCTGATTCAAAAATGCCCACAGGGCTTACAAAGGGGCCTCTCCGTGAGAGTATCGGCAGACAAAAACCAATATGAAGCAAACTAAAACGAAAGCAACAGAAAACCATGGGAAAAGCAAGAAAAAACCACAAGGAAGGCAACCCCGGATTAAGTTGTAATAATATGTATGATTAAATTTGTCACACCTAATTTTTTTAGTTGTGAAAAGACATTCACAAAAAATTAAAATACAAGAATAAAACCAATCAAAAGTCATTTTTTTAATTTGTAAGAAGGTGATTAAAGTTTAAGTCTTGTTTAAGTTGTAATAATATGTGTGATTAAATTTGTCACACCTAATTTGTCAAGTTGTCAAAAGACATCCACAAAACATTAAAATATAAGAATAATTGTAAGAAGGTGATTAAAGTTTAAATCTTGTTTAATGATATATACATAAATATTAAGTTGTAATAATATGTGTGACTAAATTTGTCACACCTAATCTTTTCAGTTGTCAAAAGACATCCAAAAAATGTTAAAATACAAGAATAAAGGGTATCAAATGATATAAACTAATTAGTTATATATTTTTTATTTGTAAGAAGGTGATTAAAGTTTTAATCTTGTTTAACTATATATACATAAATATTAAGTTGTAATAATATGTGTGACTAAATTTGTCACACCTAATTAATCTAGTTGTCAAAAAGACACCCACAAAACATTAAAATACAAGAATAAAGTGTATCAAGTGATATAAATTAATTAGTTATATTTTTTAATTTGTAAAGAGGTGATTAAAGTTTAAATCTTGTCTAACTATATATACATGAATATTAATTTGTAATAATATGTGTGACTAAGTTTGTCGCAACTAATTTGTTCAGTTGTCTAAAGACACCCACAAAACGTTAAAGTACAACGTATCAAATAATATAAACTAATTAGTTATATTTTTTTATTTGTAAAAATGTGATTAAAGTTTAAATCTTGTCTAACTATATATATACATAAATATTAAGTGTAATAATATGTGTGACTAAGTTTGCCACACCTAATTTGTCCAGTTGTCAAAAGACACCCACCAAGAATAAAGCGTATCAAATGATATAAACTAATTAGTTATTTTTTTATTTGTAAGAAGGTGATTAAAGTTTAAATCTTGTTTAACTATATTTTTGGTAGATTGATTGTATTAACAGTGGGTTTTTATAGAGGATCCCAAAACCTTATGTACAAAAATAGGGTTGAGCCCATTCTGTCCTTACAGGCCTCAAGGGCTAGGATCAAACAGACTTGCAAAATCTAACTAAACCTGATTCAAAATTGCCCACAGGGCTTACAAAGGGGCCTCTCCGTGAGAGGATCGACAGACAAAAACCAATCTGAAGCAAACTAAAATGAAAGCAATAGAAAACCATGGGAAAAACAAGAAAAAACCACAAGGAAGGTAGCCCCGGATCCTCCGCTACTCTGGATCCTCCTGGTCATCCTTAACGTTCTGCTCCTTGATCCTGGTCAACATCTTGATCAGAGAATTGGTGGTCGAGAGGATGCGCCACCTCCGAGCGCCTTCCCTTTATGCTTATGTGTCTTCATGAGGAAACTCTGATCTGGCCATCTTCTCCACCTCATCCGAAAAGGATGACCTCCATACTACCAACACAGAGGTCAAAAGACCTTTATTAGCCATGTAATCTGCCAACCTATTACCCTCTCGGTAGATGTGATTGATTTGGGCATCGATCCGTCTAGATAGGAGGATCCTTGCCTCAGAGACAATATTGAAAACTTTCCATGAAGGATCTTTGCCATTCGATAGATACCTTATGATATTCAGAGAGTCACCTTCGATGACCAAAGGGCGAGGATCCTCTGAGAGGAGCTGAAGCCCTCTGAGGACACCCTTGGCCTCCACACTGTGATTAGATTGGATACCCAGGTTCTCATAGAAGGTGAGGACAATCCTCCCCCTGTGATCTCTGACCACCCCTCCTGCAGCTGCTGGCCTCGGGTTGCCACGAGCAGCGCCATCAAAGTTCAACTTAAGCCAACCCTCCGAGGGGTTTCTCCATTTGACCTTGAGCCTGGGCAAAAATATGTTAGGGTGGTCTGGATCCTCCTTGAGGTTCATCCTTTTGAACACAGTTTCCTTCGATCGGATCCTAGGGAGGGGACTAGGAGTGAATTTTGAATTTTCTACTACAAAGGCAAGAGCTCTGAAGGCTGTGGAAGGGGGGTCTCTTGGAGGATTACCGAAGACTCTTCCATTCCTCTCCAGCCAAATCTACCAAAGGATGTGATGGAAGGATGCATCGAAAAGGAACCGAAGCTTAGGATTTTTGAACGGGTTTGGCCATTGAGCAAAGGCTTCCTTGATTGTCCTGGGAGGGCTCCAGGGGACCTGAAAGGAGGAGAGGATCACGCCGAACACCATGGTGGTGAACGGGCAGTGAAGGAAGAGATGATCTATGGATTCACAATCTGCCATGCACAAATAACACCTACTAGGGAAGGCAAACCCTCTTTTGTGGAGGTTGTCCATGGTTAGAGCTTTATTCTAAAAAACAATCCAAGCAAAGAAATTTACCTTCGGGATCACTCCTTTTCGCCAGACTATCTACCATGGGAAATCCCCCTCAGCCTCCTTGGAAAGGATCTCGTAGGCTGTCCTAACCGAGAAGACGCCAGTGTCAGTGCCCGTCCAGATCATCTTGTCGGGTCTTCTGGCAGTCGGGATGGTAATGCCCTGGAGGATCTTATCTAGAGAGGAGACTTCAGCTTCACGATCGGTGAGGGTCGGGATGTTCCACTGAGGGCTGCCATCCTTCCTCATAATGTAGTCTTCTGCCTTCTACTGGGAGTTTGGGTCCACCAAGGATTTGAGGAGGGAAAGTTTAGCCTTCTGAGATAGAGGATCTTCTTCGGCCCATCTGTCCTTCCAGAAGTTGATTGTCTACCCATCTCCTAAAATCCATCGAACTCCCTTGCTGAGCAGCTTGCTCGGCTTGGAGGACTACTTTCCAGAAAGTGGATCCATCGGAGGGGGCCTCAACATCCAGGAAGGAGCAGTTGGCGAGGTATTTCTTCTTGACAATTTTGACCCACTCCACAGGCTCGTTGGTCAGGATCCTCCAAGCATGCTTGGCCACGAGGGCCAGGTTCATCAGACTAGTTCTCCTTAGCCCAAGCCCACCTTGGTATTTGCTTTTACACACCTTGTCCCACGCCACCAAAGGGATCCTAGATTTATCTTCGTTCCCAGACCACAGAAAGTTCCTCTAAATCTGTTTGATCTTGCGATGGACAGACATTGGGAGGCTAAATACTGACATGAAGTAGGTCGAGATCCCTTGGAGGTAAGCTTTGGTGAGGGTAGCCTTGCCTGCCTGGGACAGAAACTTGCCTTTCCAAGAGGCCAGCTTCCTATGAATTCGCTCCACCACCATATTCCACATGTTGTCCTTGGCCCTACCGCTATAGAAGAGGGGGAGCCCGAGGTAGGTGGTAGGGAGGGATTCGATTGTGCATCCCAAGATTTTGGAAATGCGGATCTGCCACCCCTGGGGAGTATTCAGGAAGAAAATCTTGCTCTTGGTGTAGTTTACTTTCTGGCCCGCAACTCGCTCGTAAAGGGAGAGGATCCTCTTGATGTGTCTGGCCTGGGCCACAAAGGTGATAGTAGACAAGAGGGTGTCATCCACAAACTGTTGGTGGGTGACTGCTTCCACTCCAGAGGTGGGGATGATGCCCGAAATCCTCTATCTCCGGAGGCTCTCCTTGAGGGTTCTACCCAGAACCTCTGCCAGGATGATGAAGAGAATGGGGGACAGGGGGTCTCCTTGCCTGAGCCCTCTGGCACTCTGGAAGTAGCCTGCGGGGGACCCATTGATTAGGACAGAGAAGTAAGGGGTGGATATGCAACTTTGGACGAGGTCGATCCAAGAGGGAGGGAAACCAAACTTTAGGAGAACAACATAGAGGAAACCCCTATCCACCCTATCGAAGGCTTTGTTCATGTCAAGCTTGAGAAAGAGGGCAGCCTTATTAGACAAGGACGCAGAGTGGAGAGTCTCATGGATAGAAATGACACCATCAAGGATGTTTCTGCCTTTCATAGAGCTGCCTTGGCAAGGGTCAATGAGCAAGGGCAAGATGGGCTTCAACCTGTTAGCTAAGACTTTGGTCAGGATCTTGTAGAAAACATTGCAAAGGCTGATGGGTCTATAGTCCGAGAAGGTCCTGCAGGCAGAGGTTTTCAGAATAAGAGCTAAGAAGGTGGCATTCAGACTGGGGTGGATGGATCCAGAGGCTTGGATCTCATGAATGGCATCACAAACATCATTCCCCACAACCTCCCACATGGTCTAGAAAAAGTGAGGAGGAAACCCATCTGGACCCGAGGTTTTGTCAGGTTGCATAGAAAACAAGGCCTCCTTGATCTCGAAAGAAGAAAAAGGATCCAGGAGCCTGAGGCTAGCCTCCTAGGGTACCAGAGGGGATTTTTGCCAAAATATCTCTTTGGGCCTGTAAGTCACTTTCGAGGGAGGATCCCAGCAAATCCTGAAAGAAGCCCACCACTTCAGTTCTTATCTCAACAATGTCCTTGGTAGCCATACCATCACTTCACCAAATTTCCCTAATTTTGTTGGAACCTCTATGCCGAAGGGTAGAAGCATGAAAAAACCCGATGTTGGAGTCTCCTTCCTTTAGCCATAGATCTCTAGATTTCTGTCTCCATAAGGTCTCTTCCCTGGCCAGGATAGTGTGAAAGTCTGCCAGGAGGATTCTCTCTTCGTTTCTGTCAGATTCACTGAAGACACCTGCCTCCAACCTTCTTTCCAAGTTTTTGAGGCTTTCGGATATGGCTTTCTTGGATTCGAAGATGTTGTCGAAGACCTCCTTATTCCAGATCTTGAGGTTTTCTTTGACAGATTTAAGCTTCAGGGCTAGGCATTTTGAGGTGGATCCTTTTGCCTCCTGCTTCCACCATCCCGCTACCTGTGCTCTAAAATATTTATGATGGGTCCACATGGATTCGAACCTAAAGGGTGTTTTGAAACTAGGCCCTTCACCCGATTCAAGAAGGATGGGGTTGTGGTCTGATCCGATCCTAGGAAGAGCTAGGAGGGTCGCATCCCCCAAGAAGGGAATAGCCTCCTAGGAGATAAGGAACCTGTCTAGCTTGACCTGGATAAGCCCACTCCCTGTTCTCCTATTGCTCCAGGTAAAAGAGGAACCTTTGAGCTCTATGTCAACTAGCTCGTTGGTGTCGACAAAATCTCTGAAGTCTTCTATGCTTCTGGAACCAATATCAGATCCTCCCTTTTTTTGGAAGGATGTAAAGGGCAGTTGAAGTCCCCCCTATTATCCAGGGGAGGGCATTGAAATTCCTTCGCATCTGGGTGATGGTCTTCCACATCTCAGCCCTCTCAATGATCGAGTTGGGGGCATAGATGTTGGACAGGATCCACGATCGATTGCCTGTCTTAGAATGAAAGAGGATATTGAGAATCCTACTGGATGAAGAAAGCAGACTTCCTTCTACAAGGGTCGGGTCCCATAAGACCATGAGCCCACCTGAAGATCCTTGAGCTGGACTGAACAGGAGCTCTACTTTGGCCCAGATAGCTTTCGTTGCTTTTTTAGTAGAGACCACATCAACCTTGGTCTCTTGGAGGATAAGGATAGAGGGATTTGATCATTTTTAGAGGTCCGCAACCATCCTCTACTTGGCTTATTCGGATCAGTCCTCTCACATTCCATGAGAGAACCTTCATCTTGATGATTTGGAGGTTTTCTTGCCTCCCTTCACCATCTGGAAGGGGGTTTGGTTCCTTGTGCTTCGTCCCACTGAGTGTCCGAATCATCCAAAAACAACAACAGTTGGGTCCCATTCGCCACATCCTCCGCTGTTTCTTTGTCTCTCTGATCTTTGCCAGGAGGTCTTCCTCTTTTCCTCTCATTGCCAAAATCCATCGATTGTTTCCTGCTTTTGGTGTTCCTAGGGCTGACCCTTCCTGATAGGGAGGATCCCCTTTTTTCATGATGATGAGAAGGAAACTCCCCCTTTTTCGGATGGGGTGAGGTTTTCTTATTGCCTAGCAAATAATATTCCATGAGGGATTGCGAGGAGTTAGTGATGGGAGAGATTTGTACCTAGGAATTCGGTTCCTCTGCTTCATCTTGGGGTGGAAGGCTTGAACCCGCCTCTCGGTGCTCCTTTTCCTGAAGGGAGTTTCCTCCTTGCTATGAACCTTGCTTCGGCTGCTTGACAGACCCGTCCTGTTCCTCCTCTTGAGCTTGTTGTCTGCCCGAGTCAGGTTTGGGCTTCATCGAGAGTTGGTCAATGGGAGGAGGATTCCTCTTATGTTTCTCCCCCATCGCCAACTACGAGTCTCGAGGGTATGTGGATCCTTTGGTCAGCTCCTCCGCTCGTTGGCCCCTGGCAGCTGGACACTGAGTCTGGAGGTGCCCCTGAGTGCGGTAGTGAGAACAAAAGGTGGGTCTGTTCTCATACTCGATGGCCTGTCTCTTGATGAAGGTTGATCCTGACCGTAGGTTGATGAAGGAGGGGAGCTCAGAGTCCAGGTCTGCTAGCACATAGAACCGAGCCTGGGTCAGTCTAGACCGGGCTTTAGTGGGGGGATCAATGGAGACCAATTCTCCAATGGACCGTGCTATCCCTTTGATAACATTTTCATGCCAGCAGTGAAGAGGAAGGTTGGGAAGCCTTACCCAAATCGGAGCAATGTTGATGTTTTGGGTATCCGGGTTGAAGTCATTTCCCCACTTTCGAAGAAAGAGGCTCCTGCACCCCAGGAACCATGGTCCTCCCGCCAGGATTTTGCAGTAATCCTCCCAATTGTTCAGGATGATGGCAAAGAAACCCCGGGTTAGTGTCACAATATCCATGTTTCCAGAGATTCGCCACAAATTTGTGTGATAATATGTGTGATTAAATTTGTCACACCTAATTTTTCCACATCCACAAAACGTTAAAATACAAGAATAAAAAGTATCAAATGATATAAACTAATTAGTTTTTTTTTTTTTTAATTTTAACAAGAATAAAGAGTATCAAATGATATAAACTAATTAGTTATTTTTGTGATTAAAGTTTAAATTTTGTTTAACTATATACATAAATATCAAATTGTAATAATGTGTGATTAAATTTGTCACACCTAATTTTTCAAGTTGTCAAAAGACACCCACAAAACGTTAAAATACAAGAATAAAGCGTATCAAATGATATAAACTAATTAATTATATTTTTTTATTTGTAATGAGGTGATTAAAATTTAAATCTTGTCCAACTATATATACATCAATATTAAGTTGTAATAATATGTGTGACTAAGTTTGTCACAACTAAATTATCAAAAGACACCCACAAAACGCTAAAATACAAGAATAAAGCATATCAAATAATATAAACTAATTAGTTATATTTTTTTTTTATTGTAAAGAGGTGATTAAAGTTTAAATCTTGCCTAACTATATATACATGTAATAATATATATGACTAAGTTTGTCACACCTAATTTGTCCAGTTGTGAAAAGACACCCACCAAGAATAAAGCGTATCAAATGATATAAACTAATTAATTATATTTTTTTTACTTGTAAGGAGGTGATTAAAGTTTAAATCTTGTTTAATTATATATACATAAAGTTATAATATCTTGTGATAAGAGGTAATATAAAATATAATTAGTTAAAAACAAATTATATAATATATACAATTTCATATTTGTTGAGAAGAGTTGTTTTCAGAAGATTTGGAGAAGAAGAAATTAGTGACAAAATTACTAACAAAGAAAAGTAAATTGATTACCTGTAAAGAGAAGTAATCTGAGTTTCAACTGTAATATTTTATTTACCGATAAAATAATTTTCCAGCATTGTTGTTGCCACCATCGAGAAGCTATTGAAGCTACCCACACTTCTTTGCAATAGCAATAGCAGTCTACGCAACTATGTTGAACCCTTTGGAGGCGAAGCTTGGAAATGGATTAATGCAAAGTCGTAATGGATGGATATATTCCTTTGTTATGTCAACTATTTTGCATTTAAATTGTTTTATCTCTAATAGCAAGGATTATAGGAGATTAGAAAAAATGAAAAATCCTAATTTTTTCCAAAACTTAAGTTGCTTTTGGATTTTTTTGGGTTGAGATCATGAAGTTACCAAATTTCACGGGAAATGATGACATTGATGCTCAAGAATGGTGGATGAAGTTTAGATCTCTATATTCTAGTGACCATTTTTAGATATGCAATTTTTTTTATCTTTTAAAAGAGGAAGCTTATGATTGGTGGGCAAATCTTACTACGAGGAATTTCACCTAGGATGAAATGGAGTATGTATTCTTGAGTCAATGGAACCCATATAAAAAGATAGCTAGTTTGAAGGTTACCATCAAAGGATATGAAGACGAAATAAAAGGGCTTTAGAGGGAACTAAAAGAAATGAATAAAAAAATATAAATGCCAATGTGCAAGTTCATGGTTGCATTTAGAAAGAAAATATTAAGAAGCAAGAAGCAGTTATGGTAAGGGAACAAGTTGAAGAACCATTAAAAAAACTCAAAGTTGAATTTACAATAGCAACATCAATAGAGTCCATGGAAGAAGCAACATCAAAGTCCAAGGAAGACTTGTCATAAGTGCACAAGGATGCACCAAAAGAAAGGTTTAAAAGAGAATATTGTGAAGAAAAAAATTGTTGAAAATCCAAAGGAAACAAAATGTCAGGATAAGGTTGTAGCATATTGGCACGCACACCACCCTGAGTGGCAACAATCTTGGAGACGTGGCTTAAGGAAGCAATATGTTAGATCTACATGGAATTAGAAAGGCATCAAATATGGTAGTGTTTGGTAGAAAAAGAATAATTTTTATGGATCCCAAAGGGATGAATTTGTATTGAGGAAAAATAGGACCAACCGTTCAAAATATCAGAGCAACGTAGCAGAAACATGGATCCAACAGAGTTCAAATAACTCAATGGTAACTTGGCATCATCAAATACCATAACTAATCAAGATTTCACTTGGATGCATGGATGAACATGATTAGAAATTGTTAAGAAAAAGATGCTAAATATTGGTATTTACAAAAAAATATTAAAAAAATCCAAAAAATGAATTCATAAATTCAATTTTTATTGAAAAAAGAAGTAGAATTCTAGTTTTAGCATCTCATTTGAGATAAGAACTGAATATGTTTGTAAATTCTCAAGCTTTACAAATGAGAGTTGCAATTTTGATAGGTTCCTTACCTATCTTGGATTTGCAATGAAATGAATGGAGATATTTATCAATAATATGCAAAGAAAAAGAAATGAATCATTGTTTTAATGAATCACTTTTGCACTAGAGGAATCCCTGCCAATGGATAAAATATATATTTGTATATTCTTATTTGATGGATGGTTGTTTACACCCATTTGAATGATCTTATATACCTACTCTATAGTTGTGAGTGAAAGGACACAATGGTCCATATAAAGTAATAATTGTGAATGATTAGATAATGGTTAGGATTAGTGAATCCTAAAAAATTTGTCAAGAGTGAGGGACCTGAGTACAACCCATTTTTAATTTGAAGCCAAGCAACAATGGTTCTGGAGGGTTTTTTAATCCACAACTGAGTCAGGCAATGGTCGCTATAGAGGGTTTGAATCAAAGCAGCGATGACTCTAGAGGGTTTTTAATCCACAGCTGAGTCAAGCGACGGTGGTTGTAGAGGGTTTGAAGCCAAGCAACGATGGCTCTAGAGGGTTTTTAATCCACAACTGAGTCGGGCGATGGTGATTGTAGAGGGTTTGAAGCCAGGCAATGACAACGAGGTAAGTTTCGACATCTCTGATTTAGTGCTTGAAATTATTTAGGTTTTAGGAAAGTTTGACAGGGAGCAAGAAAGAACAGATCAATAGTATAGGGGTGGTTCGATAATGGAAGAAGGGAAACAACAATTACAAGAACAAGTAGAAACCATAGGACAATTGGTCTCCATGAATTCACATACTATTCCAATCAGCGAAGCTAATGAAACATGAGGATTGACATATCCACAAGCAATAGGGCATACAACAATACTACCATCTGAGACACCCGAAGATGGAATGGAAAAACCTATATATGTCAATGCAAAACAATACTGGAGAATAATAAGGCATCGACAAGCTCGAACAAGGGCAACAACAATGAAGAGGACTAATCGAAAAATAATAGTAAAGAATATTCTTCCACATAAACATGTGGAGAATAAGGAACAATCAAAGGCACTAACCATCGTCGAATGGGGAGATCAGTCAGACCAACATAGGGGACAAAAGAAGGAAGACAAAAGAGATGGAGGCAAAGCGACAACACACAAGAACATAGAAGGAAAAACAAGCAAGGATAAAAAAATAAAAAATGAAAGCAAGAAAACATTTAGCATGGAAAGTGCAGGTCACCAAAATGAGTTTCAAGATAGGGAAGAAATTTACAGTCCCACAACCACGCCACTCATGTGGGCACCAAGACTTTATGTGCAAGAGCTAATGAAGATGAAAGAGAAACTTGAGAGCATGGAAAGGAGGGAGAAAATAAGAGATACTAAATTAGATGAGGTCATAAACATCAATCAGAGGCTGGAAAAGGAAAACAACCAACTCAAGGAGCAAGTGTCAAAGCTACAAAACCTTGCGAACATGGGTCAACGTGAATGGCATGTCCTCAAACAAGCCATCCACTCCCCAATCAATGATACAATAGAGGTGGAAAAAATGAATGCAAGACAAATAAAAGAGGTACGAGAAACACTCCAAAACATAGAAACAAGAGAAAATGAGCTACAAAATGAATTAGCAAAGGCAAAGTCATGGTCTCAAGTAGTAAAAGAACCAGTCAATCAACAGAAAGAGTTGATAGAGAAGCAAGTAAAAATTCAAATAACATAAGAGAAAGAAAGACATGAGAAGTTATCAAACATAATCATCAAAGGGTTAAAAGATTATGGGGATAGGGAAGACACAAACCGTTTAACCAGGGACTTCTTGTCAGATCGGTTACAATGGAAAGGTCAGATCAAACAAGCAGGCAAAATTGGCAAGTTGAGAGAAGGAGGCAAAGATAGGCATATTCGGGTCACATTGATGAGCTATGAGGATAAAACAAGGTTACTAAGAAACAGAGGCATGTTGAGAGGGTCACAATTCTATTTAGATGACGACCTAACCTTTCTACAACAGGAAGAAAGAAATAAGGAATGGGAAAAGGTGAGGGCAACAAGGAATGAAGGGAGATGGGCATATTTAAGAAATGGAAAGGCGTACATCACATCTAAACAAACCCAAAACAAATAGGGAGTATGGCCCACTCGAGAACATCTTACGATGGTAAGTTGGAACTGTAGAGGTTACCCTTGGAGAAGAGGACCCGGGTTAGGGCCCATTGCTAGAGACAAAGATATAATCATCCTGACGGAAACACATGAGCACGATGGATGTAGGACTCCAAACTTTGTGGGATACAAGAAAATAGCAATATGGAATAAAGCAATAGAAAATGGCAAGGGGTAGGGGGTATTATGATTTTAATAAAAGAGGAGTGGGATAGGGTCATTAAAATTGAAAAACAAGATGAAAACAAATAGTACATTTGGATAAAGATCCTAGAAAATAAGTCAGTTATTAGCATAGCAACATGTTATTTTGCTCCCAAGAATTCTAAATTCTATAAGAAACATGACCTTAATAGAGAAGACCCATACTCCTCCCTAAAAAGAGATATTTTGACATACAGTAAGTTGGGGGAGATTATATTAATTGGAGACTTCAATGCAAGGACAACAAATAAGCAAGCTAACATTCTAGTAGGTAACGAAGATATTGAGATTAATCCTCTTTGGATGCTAGAAGAGGAAAATCAGTAGTGGACCAGGACTTCAAAAGATGAGCATGGGGCTATCACGCAATATGGAGAAGAGTTGTTAGGCCTTTGCAACATACACAACTTGGTTATTTGCAATGGGATGAAAAGTTGGAAAAATTCAGGAAAGTATACATGCAAAACATATAAGGGACAAAGTGTAATAGACTATGTAATATGCTCACAAAATTGCATACCAAAAATAGAGGAGCTAGAAGTGGAAGATTCCCTAGTGGAACTTAAGTCAGATCACAACCCAATTGTTATGAAACTTCAAATGCAAGGAGATAAACCAAGGGAAAAACACATGCAAGGCAATCAAAACAAACTTCCTCACAAGGGAAACATTCTCTTAATAGAAGAAAATCGATAGAGTTTCAGGGCAACATTGAATAACAAGTTACAGGAAAGGGAAAGAAAGGGACTACCTCACAGTAACAGAGATTACAATAAGAGTGAATGGTTAATGCACGTTATCCAAGAAGCTCTAAACAAATGCAAGAGAGCTAAACCTAGAAAGAAAGAAAGAAATAGCTTCCCAACCAACCCGTGGTTCGATGAAGATTGCAAGGAAGCACGAAGATTACTAAAGGAACCAACGGGTAAAACAAGAGCAAACAAAAAAGCATATGAGAAACTGGTAAGGGCAAAAAAAGAAGAATACACTAGAACAAGGAGGAAAGAACTGATTTACTTAGGGAAGCATGAACCAAAGAAATTTTGGAAGGAACTAAGCGTGAAAAATATGCAAACTAAAAATAACATAACAACTAGTCAGTGGTTGGAGTATTCAAAACAATTGTATGAGCGTAGTAACCAGCAGGAGACACCCCCTACTATCATTGTCAAGAAAGAACTTTTCACAAATGAAGACATTATTCAAGGGATAAAAAAGTTAGCAACTGGTAAAGCCCGTGACATAGACAATCTTCAGGCAGAGCATATAAAATGGGGGTAGATATTCTTGCACCACAGATCAAAGAGATTTTCAATGAGGTCATACAAAATGGCTTCCCTACAGAATGGACAACTAGCTTGACCATTCCTTTGTTTAAAAGTGGAGATGTAAATAATCCCTCAAACTATCGAACTATCATGATCAACCCTCTCTTTGCAAAGTTGTTTGGGAGTATGATAGAGCGTAGGATCAACATATGGGTGGAAGAAAAGGGAAAGAGAGCAAAGGGGCAAGCGGGTTTTAGGCCCAAGCACTCAACTATTGATCATTGTATCACGCTTAGACACATAGTGGAAAAAATATGGGACAAAAAAGAGGAGGCTTTCTGTTGTTTTGTAGACTTCAAAAAGGCATTTGACATAGTGCCAAGGAAAAAATTATGGAGCAGAATGGAAGAGCTAGAGGTTCCAATTCACTACAGGGTAGCAGTTCACAGATTATATGAGCATGTAAAGGCTAGAATCAGAATGCAGGAAGGGTTATCTGAATGTTTTAGGAGTGACATAGGCATCAAACAAGGTTGCCCTCTATCTCCGACATTATTTGGGTTGTACATTGACAAGTTAGAAGAATGGATAAACAAATTTGGGGGAGAGGGTGTGCACTTAGCCAAATATGTGGTAAAACTCCTCATGTATGCAGATGATGTAATTCTTGTGGTCGAAATAACTAAAGATCTAGAAGATCACCTTCGGGCTCTAGAACTCTTTTGTAAGGAAGTTGGGATGCAAGTGAACACGAGCAAAACAAAAATCATGATTTTTTCAGCAAAAAAGAAGCAACATCTCGAATTTCAGTTTGCAGGAGAACCTCTTGAGGTAGTGGTAGAATACAAATACCTAGGCATAGACTTTCATGACAAGCTCAATTGGAATACATGTAGGATGAAAAGAACTCTAAGTGGTTGGAGAGCGCTATATGCACTTCAAAATCGGTGTAGGAATGTCGAGTTGTGGGACTGGAAGACCACCAAGGTCTTATTTGGCCTACTTGTCACACCGATTGTGTTGTATGGTTGCGAGGTGTGGGCTAGTGGCACGACAAATACAAAATGGAGGCAAATAGAAAGGATTCAAAAATGTCTAATTACAAATTTTCTTAGAATTAAGACCATAGTCCCTTATGAAATTATTCTAGCTGAAACTGGAATGTTCCCTTTAGAGGCAATTGCTATGACCAAGTTGTTATGTTACTTGAAAAAAATAGAAAACATGAAAAACAACAGATGGCTTAGGGCAGTTAGGGACGAAGAGCTGCATAGGCGGAAGAACACATGGATGAAACAAAATCAGAAATGGATGAAACGTTGGGAAATCAACATAAATGAATGCCCAAATTTCAATAAAGACATAAAAAACTATGTGAACGAAAAGTTTAGAAGTGGAATGTGGAAAAATGCAAGCAAGAAAAGACAATACTATATTGCAAAGTTTAACCCAACGTATGACCACAAGGAAAAAGCATATATAGGCGCTGAAATCAAGTGGAGGGAAAAATCCTCATTGCTCAGATAAGGACTAGCTCTCATAGGCTTAGATGTGAAACAGGGAGATGGACAACGCCCAAGGAACAATGGGAAGAAAGGATATGTACTCTATGCAACACAGGGGCAATAGAGACAGAGGAACATTTCATCTATGAATGCCCAAGTTTTTCGGACATCCGTGGCAAATACAAAGAAACGCTTGGAAAAGGGTCTATGATAGAGTTATTTGAAGACAGTAAAATAAAAAAGTTGGGGAGTTGCTAACCCAAATCAGCAGGAGAAGGAACAACCTTCTCAAGGATATTAATGGTCATATGATTTGAATAACTGTGCTTCCATATTTGGGGGTCCCATAGGCCATGTTTGGGTCTCGCGGACGTAATTAAAATCTTTCATTTCAAGAAATGGGCTACCTTAAATATACAACAATAATATATAGTTTATATTTAAAGGTATTCTCTATGAGTTAAATTTTTGGATTTGTAAAGAGGTTATAATATCATTATATGATCATCAAGTTATAATCAATTAAAAAAATTCTATATAATTTTTACGTATCTATCTACATAAATATAAGATTCATGGGCTATATTAAATATACAACAACATATAGTTTATAATACAAAAATATAATATTTATGGGCTATTTTTTAAGGAGGCAATCAAGTTTCAAGTCTTATATATATATATTAAGTTGCAATATCACTATGTAGTCATGATGTAGTACAAATTATTTATAGGCTACCTTAAATATACAATAAAATAATATAAGATTTATAGACTACTTTAAATATACAATAATATAATAATGTTTACATTTAAAGGTATTCTTCATCACAACTAAGGTTAAAATCTTATCTCCATAAATGTTAAGTTGTTGCAATGTCACTATTTAATCATGATGTAATACAAAATATAACCCATTTAAAAATTATATATATATATATATATATATATATATATATATATATATATATATATATATATATATATATATAACTTCATATTTAAATCTATGGGTTCTTTTAAATATACAAAAATAATATAGAGTTATATTTAAAAATATTAATAAGATGAGACATTATAAATTGTACAATGAAAAAAAATAGAGAATGTTATTTCTTAAATAACATTTTATGTAATGAAGTTTAAAGTTTAGTTGAGAGTGTTTTATTAAAAGTTTTATAAAAGTTTAACTTTTATAAATATATAATATTTTGTTTTATTAAGTGGAAGAGGGGGTTTTGAAAGGGCCCCCGGAACCTTTTACAATTAGGTTTAAAAGGGAACCCAAACCTAAATTTGACCATAAGGATATTCGGTGAAAAATCGAAGAAGAACATAAATGAGGTTGTATCTCCCATGGAGAACTAATCTTGCAACCGACAAAAAAGATCAGGCATCACGTGAAACTAGCATCCAATAAAGATCCTGCCAAAATGAAAACTGGGTGCTCAAATTTGACATTTGAAATTCTCCCGCCTATTTGAATATATCTCACCCAATGGGAGAGCCTGCCAACTTGAAAAAAAATTGGGAGCTCATATTTGAAATTTGAAATTTTTTTGTCTATTCGAAAATTCTCACCCAGCAAGAGAACTAGAAACATTAGACACCGATAAGAAAACTGGGCTTTGAAAGGAACCCAGAACCCAACACAAGGTTTTGAAAGGAACCCAAAACCTTGAAGTGAAACAAGCCTCTTAACAGAGGACCACAAGGTTTTGAAAGGAACCCAAAACCTTGGAAACGATAATTGAATTTGAGCACTCAAAATGAAAAACAACGAAATTCTAGAACACTTGAAGGAAGATGGAAAAAACTACACAACAAGAGAACCGAACCGAAAACCCAACCACTAGCTAAGAGATCTGCCTAGGTTAACGCATTTGTTGGAAAGAATTGTTGGCAATTTTGGGTACATTGGGTACATTGCCTTTGCTCAAGTGTTGATGTTGTCATTGATGTCAAGAAGCGGAAGGGTTTTTGTGAAAACCAAGGCAGTAAAAATAAAAGGTTTTATTTAAAACCATGGATACCAGATTTGAAATGGGTTTTTCTTAAAACCCAAGTTGGCTCTTCGTTTCGTTGAAAAAGGTGCCCCGGTGATGAAGATATTTAATTTTAAATATTTAGTTTAAATTTTATTTATTTAAAATTTAAATATTAAAATTAAATTGAAAGGGCCGACGTGTTTGGAAATGCATCATAGTGCATATAAAATAAGGTAATGGAAATCTTTAATGTTGGATTGAATGTGTTCGATATTAATCCTCGTGCAATTTTGATTTCATCGGAGCCCCTGCGCTAGCAAAGGAAGATGTCAAGCATGGAGCGGTCGAAGGTTTGAAGGGATTGATTTTCGCACCAAAGACGAATTACCATATGCTTCGAAGAAAAATAATGGAAGTCGCAACAAAGCAAAACTTAGCAAATATAATATAGAGCATGTGCACGGGAATTAAGAGAATGTTAAATTAATTTATTGGTGGTTGCATGATTGTTGAAACCAAGCACTTACAGGAGGGTTGTGCTTCATTTGACATGCGACAGAGACAGAAACAACACGCAGATTTTGAGGGTTCAGATTTCAAGGTTTTAGCATCGGTGTGAGAGGGAAGTCAGAGCATGCGCGGTGTTAGGCTTAATGGGTAACTAGCCCATGTGGCGCTCGTCAGTTTGTTGAGAGCGCATGACCAGCGAAGCAACACAGGGTCGAACAAGTCGTCTGCAGCGCATGAGTCATGATTAATTTTAAGGTATGTTTTTTATGGGGTTTATCTTGGGAGCTATAAGGTATGCTTTATCGTAGGAGTTATAAGGTCTCAGGTGTTTGAATGGTTTTATGTTAGTTTGAGGAGACATAAGGGTAAGGAGAATTTACTTAATTGAGTTTGGGGATTTGCATCTTAGAAAAGGACGAAAATCGCTTTTGTTGTAAGGGAGATATAAGGGTAAGGAAAATATATTTACATTAAAGCTTGTTATTGGGTATGAATATTTTAATTAAAGATACATATTTGGAGTGAAAAGGTTATGTAATATTTTGATTTATTTTATTTTATGGTACAAGTGGTTTTAGGAGAGATAAGGAAGTTGTGCAATTAAAGGCTTTGGTGATGATTATTGAAAAGTGGAGTAATTTTGATTATTTTGTGATCTACTAACCCTTGTGAAGATTGGAAAAAGAATTTTGTGATTGTGGCAGATTTCCAAAGGGGTTTCTTCACTTCAAAAAGGTATGGACACATTCTTCTTATGAGTATGATTGGTGTATGTTTTTCTGAAATAAGATTGGAGTGAAAAGGTATTCAACAAGGTTTCCTTTGGTTGGGTGTAAATCCTATTTTCTGGTTTGTTGAAGACTACTTATGCATTGTTATCATTGATGAGAGTTTTGGTGAATGCATAATTCTGGTTTGAGGTAGTGGAAGCATTGTGCACTAGGGTTTATGTTTGTGAGTCTTGCTACTTGCTTTGAGTTGGTGAAACCCTTGGTTGGCTGTTTTGAGGTTGATGGTTGAGTTGCTTCCATAGAGGTTGTTTGATCAAGTTATTGCCTTTACTTGATTCATGATATTGGGCTTACTCCATTGAGTTGATTTGAACAAGTTATTCTTTGCATTTGGTGATATTGTGTGGGTGGCTGTTTTGTTCAAATATCTTTGGAGGGAAAAGGATTTCTACTTGTTTCCTTTTCTTGTGATGATTGGTTGAATGCTTCAAGGTTAATGTTGAGTTGAATGATGTTGGTTAAACCTTGTCTTTGAGCATTGTTGTTGAAGCCCTAATTGGTTGAGAAAAGATATTGGTTGTTGGAAAGAACATGAGTATCATTGTTATATGAGATATTGCTTGGTTGGCAATTGTTGGGTTGTGTTTCATGTTCTTGAGAAAAGCATATTACATCTATCTTATTCTTATGAGATTTGAGATTGAGTTGAGATTGAGATTGGGAGTTAAGTATAGAACATATTGAGTCTCTAACAATTCTCTTTATGCTTCTATGAGGTTGATGAATCACATTGGGTCTCTAACCATTCTCTTTGTGGGTTCATGCCAAGCAAGTTTTTCTTGATGAACTTGTGAGCAAGTTTTGGACAGGTTCCATTGGAGACTTGTGAGCAGGTTTTGGACAAGTTCAATTAGGGACTTGTGAGAAGATTTGGATAGGTCCTAGCAGAGGACTTGTGAAGCTGAGTTTGATAGTTCTATCAGAGAACTTGAGGACAGAGGTGCATTGGTTCTATGAGAAGAACCCGAGGACATTTGTGCTAGACCGAAGGACTGTGTTTAGTGCAAATTCGAGGACCAGCTTTTGAGGTGATAGAGTTGAGGAAAGAGGTCTCCAGCCAGAGCAGGGAAGACAGGTGTCTTCTATGGATAGAGTTCCATTTGCTAAGGGCAGCGGAGGCAGAGGTCTTCTAGAGGATCACCAGCTAGAGCAGAGGTAGGGGAAGGTATCTCCTTTGAGCAGAGGCTCATAAATTCAGATTGGGGGAAGGTATCTCCTTTGAGCCGAGGCTCATAAACATTGTAATTGGGAAGGTTTCCCAAAGAACTTTGAGATAACTTTTAGAGAAAAGTTTTGTGGATGAACCATGTTGAAATTGTTGTGTCACTTTGTGGATGATCTTGTGCATTGTTTTGATATTGCTTTGGATATGTTGCTTTAATTTTTTGAAGTATAAAGGAAAAGTAAAAAGTGGTCTTATACTATTCACCCCCCCTCTCAGTATAAGCTTGTGTTCTTCAATTGGTATCAGAGCGGGTTCCTTCGGAAAGGTTTAACAGCTTGAAGGTAAAGCTAGCAAAGAACACAATGGATTATTCCAAAGGTAATCAGCTTCAAGATAGTGATGAGTCTTCTAGTGATGAAGAGGTATATTACAGCAAGAAAGGCAAGCTCTCTAGAAAGCACAAAAGTATGAAAAATGCAAGATGTTTCTATTGTGGAAATATTGGTCATTATGCTACTAACTGTACTGTTGCCAAGGATGAAAGTGATGAAGATAAACAGGATTGTAAGAGCAAGGATTCTGAAAGGCATAGGCATCAAAGGAAGAACAAATATGAGCACAACAATAAAGGAAAGAGGTACTCTCACAAGCACAAGAAGAGCTTCTACCTAGACAAAGCAAGTAAGTGTTCTAGTAGTGATAGTGAAAGTTCTTCAAGTGATAATGAAAATGAGATGTTCATATCAGAAAAAGAGGAAAAACCGAAACATAGATTCATTATCATGAAATGTCTTAGATGTGGAAATTTTGGTCACCTTGAGGATGATTGCACAAATAATGAATTGGTTGCTAGTATGTATGAGGATGCTTCAGAAAATGATAAGGAAGATGCATGTATGGTTTTTGAAAAGGGTAGCACCTCTAGTGATAAGAAATCTAAAAAAGGCTTTGATGATTCTAAAAGCAAACATATAGAGGAAAGTGAAATAGATCTTAAAGGTGAACTTATTAGTGCTCTTAGTGCTTTGAAAAAGGAAAGAAAGAAGAATGCTAGACTCAAGGATATGTTAGATGAATGTTGTATGGAGAGAGATGAACTTATAGAAAGTCTTGATGTCTCTATGGCTAAGGCACAAGAACTCAAGAATGAGTTAGAATCTAAGGTGCGTGAGTATAGTGAATTAGAACAAGAAAATGGCTTCGTTGAAAGAGGAAAATAAAGAGTACAAGGATAAGCTGTACAAGTTTCAAGAAAGCTCCAAAAAGGTTAAATCTCTTATCAAAGGTCAAAGAAAGACAACAGATAAAATAGGTCTTGGTTTTGTTAAGCCACACAAGAAACAAGTTGGAGAGTCTAGTAAGAGACTCCAAAAGGAAGAGATTTCTAATGAGGAAAGTATTTCAGATCATGAGTCCTTGAATGATAGATGCATAGAAATAGAAAACAGAATTCAGAATGAGAAGAAGGAGAAGTTTTCAGGACCTAAGAAGTCAAATAAAGGAAAGTTTCAAGGCAGATGTTTTTCTTGTCACAAGTTTGGTCACATGGTTGTACATTGCATGGCTCAAGTGAAGAAGGTAAATAACAGTTTCAGAAGTGGTGATTTATTTTATGGGTATTGCTACTCTTGCAATCAGTTTGGGCACAAGGTAGTTCATTGCAAGGCAAATAATAGGAACAGGTTTAGTCAGAACAGGTGGATTCAAAGAACAGGTATGCCTCAAAGAAATAACATTGTTACTTGTTACAAGTGCAACAATGAAGGTCACATAGCTAGATAGTGTAGAGCTGAACTTCCAAGGTACAGGAACAGAAATAGTGGTATGAATAGGTCCAAGGATCAAGGCATGGCTAAGAACAGGAACAGTGACAGAAACAGGAACAGGAATATGGACAAAGAGTTCAAGAGAAGGCCCGACAAGGAAGTTATAGATGCTGATGATGATCAATGCCTAATGGGAGTTTTACTCCCACCCCAGAATTAATCACCTCAACAGGAGGTGGGGGAGGGACTAAGCTAAGAGGCTCATTCTTAGTCTCGAGCCCCAAAGGTGGCCCTTTTCCATTGATGACAAAGGGGGAGAGATATGAGTAAGGGGGAGAGCTTCAAGTGAAGAGGAAAGCTTCAAGTCAGGGGGAGCAAAACTTCAAAGGTAGATTCTCAGTTGTGGGTTTCAGTTTTGGCTCTTAAGAAGTGTTTCTCAGTAAAGGTTTGCCATCAATGACAAAGGGGGAGATTGTTGGCAATTTTGGGTACATTGCCTTTGCTCAAGTGTTGATGTTGTCATTGATGTCAAGAAGCGGAAGGGTTTTTGTGAAAACCAAGGTAGTCAAAATAAAAGGTTTTATTTAAAACCATGGACACTATATTTGAAATGGGTTTTTCTTAAAACCCAAGTTGGCTCTTCGTTTCGTTGAAAAAGGTGCCCCGGTGATGAAGATATTTAATTTTAAATATTTAGTTTAAATTTTATTTATTTAAAATTTAAATTAAATTTAAAATTAAATTGAAAGGGCCGACGTGTTTGGAAATGCATCATAGTGCATATAAAATAAGGCAATGGAAATATTTAATGTTGGATTGAATGTGTTCGATATTAATCCTCGTGCAATTTCGATTTCGTCGGAGCCCCTGCGCTAGCAAAGGAAGATGTCAAGCATGGAGCGGTCGAAGGTATGATGGGATTGGTTTTCGTGCCAAAGACGAATTACCATATGCTTCGGAGAAAAATAATGGAAGTCGCGACAAAGCAAAACTTAGCAAATATAATATAGAGCATGTGCACGGGAATTAAGAGAATGTTAAATTAATTTATTGGTGGTTGCGCGATTGTCGAAACCAAGCACTTACAGGAGGGTTGTGCTTCATTTGACACGCGACAGAGACAGAAACAACACGCAGATTTTGAGGGTTCAGATTTCAAGGTTTTAGCGCCGGTGTGAGAGGGAAGTCAGAGCATGCGCGGTGTTAGGCTTAATGGGTAACTAGCCCATGTGGCGCTCATCAGTTTGTTGAGAGCGCGTGACCAGCGAAGCAACGCGGGGTCGAACAAGTCGTCTGCAGCGCATGAGTCATGATTAATTTTAAGGTATGTTTTTTATGGGGTTTATCTTGGGAGCTATAAGGTATGCTTTATCGTAGGAGTTATAAGGTCTCAGGTGTTTGAATGGTTTTATGTTAGTTTGAGGAGACATGAGGGCAAGGAGAATTTACTTAATTGAGTTTGGGGATTTGCATCTTAGAAAAGGACGAAAATCGCTTTTGTTGTGAGTAAGGGAGATATAAGGGTAAGGAAAATATATTTACATTAAAGCTTGTTATTGGGTATGAATATTTTAATTAAAGATACATATTTGGAGTGAAAAGGTTATGTAATATTTTGATTTATTTTATTTTATGGTACAAGTGGTTTTAGGAGAGATAAGGAAGTTGTGCAATTAAAGGCTTTGGTGATGATTATTGAAAAGTGTAGTAATGTTGATTATTTTGTGATCTACTAACCCTTGTGAAGATTGGCAAAAGAATTTTGTGATTGTGGCAGATTTCCAAAGGGGTTTCTTCACTTCAAAAAGGTATGGACACATTCTTCTTATGAGTATGATTGGTGTATGTTTTTCTGAAATAAGATTGGAGTGAAAAGGTATTCAACAAGGTTTCCTTTGGTTGGGTGTAAATCCTATTTTCTGGTTTGTTGAAGACTACTTATGCATTGTTATCATTGATGAGAGTTTTGGTGAATGCATAATTCTGGTTTGAGGTAGTGGAAGCATTGTGCACTAGGGTTTATGTTTGTGAGTCTTGCTACTTGCTTTGAGTTGGTGAAACCCTTGGTTGGCTGTTTTGAGGTTGATGGTTGAGTTGCTTCCATAGAGGTTGTTTGATCAAGTTATTGCCTTTACTTGATTCATGATATTGGGCTTACTCCATTGAGTTGATTTGAACAAGTTATTCTTTGCATTTGGTGATATTGTGTGGGTGGCTGTTTTGTTCAAATATATTTGGAGGGAAAAGGATTTCTACTTGTTTCCTTTTCTTGTGATGATTGGTTGAATGCTTCAAGGTTAATGTTGAGTTGAATGATGTTGGTTAAACCTTGTCTTTGAGCATTGTTGTTGAAGCCCTAATTGGTTGAGAAAAGATATTGGATTTTGGAAAGAACATGAGTATAATTGTTATATGAGATATTGCTTGGTTGGCAATTGTTGGGTTGTGTTTCATGTTCTTGAGAAAAGCATATTACATCTATCTTATTCTTATGAGATTTGAGATTGAGATTGGGAGTTAAGTATAGAACATATTGAGTCTCTAAAAATTCTCTTTATGCTTCTATGAGGTTGTGAATCACATTGGGTCTCTAACCATCCTCTTTGTGGGTTCATGCAAAGCAAGTTTTTCTTGATGAACTTGTGAGCAGGTTTTGGACAGGTTCCATTGGAGACTTGTGAGTAGGTTTTGGACAGGTTCAATTAGGGACTTGTGAGCAGATTTGGACAGGTCCTAGCAGAGGACTTGTGAAGCTGAGTTTGATAGTTCTATCAGAGAACTTGAGGACAAAGGTGCATTGGTTCTATGAGAAGAACCCGAGGACATTTGTACTAGATCGAAGGACTGTGTTTAGTGCAAATTTGAGGACCAACTTTGAGGTGATAGAGTTGAGGAAAGAGGTCTCCAGCCAGAGCAAGGAAGACAAGTGTCTTCTATGGATAGAGTTCCATTTTCTAAGGGCAGCGGAGGCAGAGGTCTTCTAGAGGATCACCAGCCAGAGCAGAGGTAGGGGAAGGTATCTCCTTTGAGCAGAGGCTCATAAATTCAGATTGGGGGAAGGTATCTCCTTTGATCCGAGGCTCATAAACATTGTAATTGGGAAGGTTTCCCAAAGAACTTTGAGATAACTTTTAGAGAAAAGTTTTGTGGATGAACCATGTTGAAATTGTTGTGTCACTTTGTGGATGATCTTGTGCATTGTTTTGATATTGCTTTGGATATGTTGCTTTAATGTTTTGAAGTATAAAGGAAAAGTAAAAAGTGGTCTTATACTGTTCACCCCTCCCCTCTCAGTATAAGCTTGTGTTCTTCAAGAATAAAATTTAAAATATCCCACTTAAACCTGGATATCAAATCCACCAACCAAAAAAAGATTGCTCAGGTCGACATTTTAGCTGGAAAATTAAAATTTGAAACATCCCACAAAAAAATAGTATAGTACCATAACCAGTCAAGGTATATGTACATCGACCTCAAGAAACTATTGGAATCTGCCAAAAGACACCAACAGAGAAGAATACAGGGTCAAAGCAACCCTTCTCCCTCGAAAATTATATTTGGATCTGCCACACCACCTGGCCATGAAAAAGGATGAATAAAAAAAGTTCAAGAAAAAAGTAAACCCAAGAATGCCCCCCACCACCAAAGATCTTCACCCAAAATTTGAGTGAGCAGGAAGTAAAAATCAAACCCTTCCATAGGGTCAATAGGACTACCTCCCACAACAAATAAACCAAAGACCACCCTTAGCAACTTGTTGATCCGTGACACGCAGGGACCGACAAAAAGAGCCTTTCTCAATCAAATAATGAATAAGCCCAATGTCTCCCCCTAATATTTACTTCAAAGAGAGGGACACAGACCAAAATAATGTTGAGGAAAAAAATCCTTTTGTCCAATATCCACATCCAACAAACAAAGAACCAACAGGACAACCACACACGCCAAACGCGAGGGCCGACAACATGAGCCTTTCTCAAATGGACAATGACGAAGCCCAAGGTCTCCCCCTGGTATTAAATTTAGAGAGGGGCAAAGACCAAAAGAATACCATGAAGAAAAACCCATCTATCAAGCACCCACATCCAGCAAACAACCAATAGGACAACCGCACCCGTGGGACACGAGGACCAACAACACAAATATTTCTCAATGCAATGAAGCCTAAGATCTCCCCTTGGTATTAAATTCAAAGAGGAGAAAATAACAAATAATGTGAGGAGAAAAACCAATTGTACAACATCCACAACTAGCAAAAAGATCTTCCAACAACCCAAAAAACTTAGCAATCCAAAATGAATAAATCTAGCATTCCTCCCAACAATACAGTCAATCATTACGATTCTTTTAGTTGATCCAGACTTCCACCTAGCCCCCCAACTCTGGTTCCTTCGGTTGACCCAACCTTCTACCCAACAAACCAAACTGCTATTGTAGGGCCAACTACCAAATTAGTTCTCTACCCAAAAGGGCATCCATCGGGCTGTAGGGCTTTGTATTCCAAAAAGCCTAACCTGCGGTGCGCTGCTCAAGCCCAAAACTCTTAGGGTAGAGAGAAAACCTCAAGAGCCACTCTTAGGAGTAAAGTCACGTGAGATTTTTTATGTCCCTATCCAACATCCACAACCAGCAAAAAGATCTTCCAACAACCCAAAAAACTTAGCAACCAAAACGAACAAATATATCATTCCTCCCAACAACACAGTTAACCGTTATGGTTCCTTCAGTTGATCCAGCCTTCCACCCAACCCCCCAACTGTGGTTCCTTCAGTTGACCCAACCTTCTACCCAACAAACCAAACTGATGTTGCAGGGCCAACTGCCAAATTAGTTCTCTACCCAAAAGGGCATCCACTAGGCTGTAGGGCTTTGTATTCCAAAAATCCTAACTTGCGGCATGGTGTGCTGCTCAAACCCAAAAATCTTAGGGTAGAGAGAAAAACTCAAGAGCCGCTCTTAGGTGATCGACATTGTTGTCTCATCCACTATACCACTATCTAGAGGAAATTCGTGGGAAATTTTTTATGTCCCGTTCACATCATAGAGGTTCAAACTGTAGACCTCCTATTCAACCGGGCCAGGCTCTCGCCTTCTCCACTTACCCTACAAAGACAAACTAATAAATATATAATATTATTATATGATTCTTTATAATATAGATGGGCTTGTTTCACTTCTATATAATTAATTTACAAAATATTTAAATGTTTTGATTAAATTTTTTGCAATCAATTTCCACTTCTATATAAATATATAATGTTATTATATGATTCTTTATAATATAGATGAGCTTGTTTCACTTCTATTTAATTAATTTATAAAATATTTAAATGTTTTGATTAAAATTTTTACAATCAATTCCCACTACGGATATGTATATGTATAAGAAGTATTTACTCAATATATTTTTTTAATAATTAAAATAAATATATATTAAATTAATTATGTTATTATTCAAAATCATAAATTATATATTATAAAAAAATATAGAAAGAATGTTTTTTCATGAGTAACCTTTTATATAAGTGAAGTTCAATTGATGAGAAAGTTATGTTAATTTTTTTTATTGAAGTTTATTTTTTTTATTAATATATAATAATAATAATATATGTTTAGCTAAAATATAGTAGTAAGAGGTACAATATACATGGAATCTATACAATTAATTCAAAATATATTTTGTAAAATATTTGAATATTTGAATTAGATTTTTTATAATCAAAGTAAATATATTAAAAAAATTATGTTATACTTTAAAATCATAAAAAAAATGTGGTTGTGAAATATAAGTTAGATTATTATTATTTGAAATAAAATTATTTAAAATATAAATTATAAATTATTTAAGTATTTTCGTGTTGTATAGTGTTTTCGGTTACGTTAAAAAGTTTACTTGGTGCAACTGGAGGTTATAGTGACAACAAGGAGCAAGATTCGAACCCACAAAGAAACATAGAAAATTGTAACGAGTTACCGATTTCTCTAATATAATAATAAAAAAAATATATAAGTATTCAATGACAAAGAACCAAAGATTTATTATTTTTATTATTACATAGGGGAGTTGGTTACAACCACTATTTTAGTAACTGGTAAGCACATGGTTTAAACCACAGGGGTTGCTCCCAACAAGCCTATTCGTCTCATTATTGTTGATCTAATGTGATATGGATACCACTGGTCGCTCAAGGTTCGTATCGACATTGTTGGTCTGGCGCACACTCAGAGGATTCAAAACAAACTACTACCTTTGCAGGCTGGCAACGTGCCCCCAAGGTTTGAACCTAGGTCTCTTCTTGGTAAGTACTTGGCCAGTCAAGCCTTTGCCAATCCACCTAGCCCTTGGGAGCAGAACCAAAATATTATTAGTGTGTTAATATTTTTTAATAAGTTATACGTAACTTTTATGGGAGATAACATTACCCCACGACGGATATGTATATGTATAATAAGTATTTACTCAATAATAAAATTTCAAAACATTGTGTTTATTATTAGGTTAATTATATCATATCTAGCTTGCCTTGTTATAAAAGGTTTTCTTTGTCTTCCCAAATTTGCTATGTTTCCTTTATCAACTACTCGTCATTTTCATTGTGGGATAAAATCTCCCTTACCCAATTACTTTGAAAATTTTAAATTTCAGACCATCACAAATGGTTAAATTATCTACTACCTTGTCTCCTCTATAGATATGTTATTTTTGAGATATTACCTCTAACAATAGTTGATGGACATAAAAAATATGTCATTAATTTTTTTTTTGATAAGTAACAATAATATTTACAGTGGGTTTTTTGAAGGGTCCCAAAACCTTAGGTACATAAGTAGTCGTAGCTAAATTTTGATGTTAGAGTAGACCGGGGCTGCACCCTTGGGGACCAAGCTAGGAATTGTCATTAATTTTTAGTATGATGGTTTTATTTAATAAATTATGTGTGGCTTTTATTGGGGGCCACTCCAATGATTTATTTTTTTATAAGTTGTGTTTACAACTCAAGCAGGCCTAATGATTAGGACTTTAAGAGTTCTAGTGTTTGAATCCCAAAGAGGTAGGGTTGTACACCATACTTTAGTATATCTTCATTTTATTTTCTATTAAACTATCATGTTTTAATCAACTCCTTGACATCGTTTTCATTAAGAGATAAAATCTCACTTTGCTAGTTGCCTTCTAAAATTTAAATTTTGCCAATATGAAGATCAACATTGTGATCAACTAAAGTATCTGCTATTTAATTGCCTTCTCTATAGTTATGCTTACATTCCAAGAAATTGTTTGCATTAATAGTTGATGAGCATCAACCATAATGTTAGTTTGTATCCAATACCCATATCTATTTTTGTTAATAGCATTAATAATATTATGTGAATGAACCTCAATTAAAATATATTTCCATCATTTTCAATTGTAATTTTGATCCTTATAAGAAGTGTTGTGCCTTTGCATAGTTTTTAATTGAAGTTCCATATGATTTTCAGTAAATGAGGAGATTTTTCCTTCTTTATTTAAAAAAAATACTTCTACTAGCTTTTCCTATATTTCCTTTGGAAACACTATCAAATTTAGTTTTTATAAACCTAATTTTTGGATATTTTTATTTTTTAATGGTTATATCGGATTGACATGAGACCTCCCACATTACATCATGACTATATAGTGGTATTACAATATCTTGAGTATTATGCATGTATCACTTGGCAAGATTTAAACTTGGGCTTCCTCAAAATTTGAGGAATCTAACCGATTGAGCTAATGTCATTTGATCTAGACATTTCCATTTTACCAAAGATCAAAGTAGATCCTTTATGTTAACTCATTACCACAAATGATCCTTTCATGTACATTTAAATCTTGTAACTAGGAGGCTAGCACCTCTTTTTTTGCACTTGATACTTCCCATAATGAGCACCATGTTTGTAAACATACTGCAAGAAAGGCAATAATATGATTCCAAATTTGGGAATGATTTTGAGGATTATTCTTGAAAACTATATTATTCCTTGTAAGCCAAAAATTCCAACATATGATGGCAAAGACCAATTCTCCAAAGAATACATAACACTTTAGCTTTGAAACGATTAATCCAACATTTTCATCAATTCTTTCAATGTTGATGAAGCTACATAATATATTTCCATATTTTTTAAAACATGGCCCCAAATAGTGTAAAGGTAGGCCAATGAAGAAATAAATGATTTGATATTTTTATATCCTTCTCATACAAGGCATACCTGAAAGGTCCATGATATTCTCTTCTTTGCAAACTATTACCTGTAAGAATCTTACTTTGGATATCTAACCAAAGGATTGTTCAAGCCTTAGGGAGGGTCTCCAATGACCAAGCATTATTCCAAGGGAAATTATTGAGTAGAAAATTTTTATTTCTTTAGATCGTCATGTCCCAACTTGATCGAGTATCCACCATCTCTTGATAGATTCGAAACTAGCTCATCCTTCCTCGTAAAAATAGGTAAAGATAACTCTTGAATCATTTTTTAAAGCTCATTTGCTATTTGTTTGAGTTCCTCTTCTTCAACTAGGTTACTAATAGAAATCCATGAATTGGAGTTATTGCTCATTATAATATAATATTTGGCCTTTGGACCTTTATAATCTAGATATGTTTGAGCCAAAGGTTACCATTTTGAATTAGAAATAAGAGGATAAGGCTTCAATCAAGCATTGAACCAAAAATTTGTAGAATCCTCCTCATTGACTAACCACCTAATCTATTTCTTAATAAATTTTAAATTATTTGATACACGTTCCATGTTGGTGATCCTTTAAGTAGGGTTATTTTCCTAAATAGTTTCAATATATTAAGCTAACCTATATATTTTGAAGTAACATTTTTATCGAAATCCTTCCTTGATCTTTGAATAATCCTTAGCCAAATTTTACCCCTAATGTCAAACTCATAAGTCTGTAATTTTGCAAGCCTGCCTCTCCAACATTATTTTCTCTACAAGCCTTATCCCACTTACAAAGAGAAAACATAAATTTTTCCTAACATCCTTTCCAAAGAAAATATCTTTAAATTTTATCAAATTTGGGTACTATATTTGTTGGAAATCTCAAAAGTGACATCAAATATATAGGTATGGATTGCAATATAGTATTTATGAGATATAACCTTCTAGATATGGTTAAAACTTACCTTTCCACCTTGCCAAAAAATATTTCATTCTACCCAAAATTGAGTTCAAAGGCACCTTTTTTATTCCATTATGATTCAAAGGAATACCCAAATATGTTCATGGAATTTTTTTAATTTTAAATCCTAAAATGTCCACAATAATCCATTATAGATATAGGGCAATGTTAATGAAAAAAAGATCCTAGATTTTGTAGTATTAGCAAACTATCTAACAAGCTTCCCATAGCATGATAATATTGATTTGAACCCCATGACCTCACTAACTAAGGGATGACCCAAAATATAAATATCATCAAAAAATTGGAGATATGATTCAAAGGGATTATTTGTTTCAACTTGAATACCTTTTATCTTTCCTTCCCTTTTTACCTTGAAAAAGCTCTCACAAATGCATTTGCAAGAATAATTAATAGATAAGGAAATAGTGAACCACCTTGGTATTGTCTATGGGATGATTCAAAGTATATAGAAAGGAATCCATTGATCAAAATAAAATATTTTGAAGTGCTATAACAACATTTAGTCCATTCATATTAACCTTGATTAAAACCATTTTTTTTAAGAATATCATTAGCATGTATGGCCTTCCCTTGGAATTAAGAGAATGTATGGCATTTTGTGCAAAGATTAACCATCAAGAATTTGTTCCTCTAAGATAACACAATTTAGAATTTTTTTCAATCTATTTGCCATATTTTGAAATGATCTTATAAATCATATTGCAAGGGATTATTAGATGAATATTATAAAAAAAAATTGTCTTGAATTTATTGGGAACCAATGTAATAAATGTGGCATTCATCTTACTTATTGTAGTCTTATTTTTGAGGCCTTTTCAACCATGGCCAAAATATCATTTTTCAATAAATCACCAAATTTTTGAAGGAAAATAGTAGGAAATCCATTAGGGCTAGGTGCCTTATTAGAGTGAAAAAATAAAATTTCCTCACATAGCTCCTCCATAAATATCTTCCTCATTAGGATTTCATTTTGTCCCTATATGATAATTAATGGAATATATTACAAAAACTTACTTCTTCTTATCTTATCCAATATATAACAAAATATATTTAAAATAATCAATTGCCTCCTTTCTAATATCTTTTTTTTCCTCAATATTGTTTCATATGATTTTGAAATATTTTGGATGCAATGAAAAACAATTTTTTTGTGGTTGTAGCATGAAAGAATTTGACATTTCTATCTTCTTCCTTGAGCCATCTCTCTCTCAATTTTTGGGACTAATATGAATTCTACTTTTTCAAGGTATTATGATAGTAAAAAAATAATTATTTCTCTTGCACATAAGTATCTTAGTCCATTCCATTGATTTCAACTCTCTTATAAAATTTTCAACTTGGATTCAATTTGTTTCTTTTCTTTAAATATAGTACTAAAATATTTGGCATTTCAAATCTTCATTTTCCCTATTAGATATTTTACCTTTTGAACAAACTTGTACATATGAGATTATTTAAAATTTGCTTCATCCCACCATAGCATAACCATCTATAAAAAAACCAAGGTCTTGGAGTTTCATCTATTGAAAGTGATTTATAAGACAATTATTGTGTAAATCATAGTCTTAAGAGAATGGGTTAGTGACTTGATCTTGCTCACAATAAAATACCTAAATAGATTGTCTATTCTATTTGAAACCATGTATTAGATAACAAAAATGAGTTATCCCAATGGGTCTATCATCTGACCATCTAGGAGTACCACCCTTATTTTCTAAGGAGATAGAATTGTAGTGAAGGTCCCCTAATAATCCATAGAACACACATGAATCATCATTGTATTTGACAAAAATATACTAAGGTCCTGTAGGGAAATTTTCCCTATAGTCTCGCTTAACTTAAGAAATATCCTCAGACAGAAGTGGGATAGGTTGAAGAAAGAATTCAAAAGGAAGAATGTTGAGAGAAAGACAAACAAGTCCTAAAGTTGCATCGACCATTGTATCTTCCATAAAAAATTGACTCTCATCTTCCATATAAATCCAACAATAGCAAGGGCACAAATACCCGTAATTTTCCATCTAATAGTCTGTGTGTTCATTTCAATGGAGAAAAATATAAAAAGGATAATAGACCTCAACATAATCTAAAGTTGGACACATGATGACCAGTCAAAATCCAGAAGAGAAAGGTGTCAATGCCCCATTGAAGAAAGCTTACCATTGATCAAAAGGGATCTCATATTTGTCTAAGACACATGGTAGTCACCCACACAAACAAGAAGGTATTCTAAGATGGAATTTAAGAGGGCATATACTATTGGCCATCGAAGTTGAATTTTGTAACCTAGCCTATTAAATCCAACCACCCATTGCATGGGTTAGTCTACCTTTCCATCGTACACTAGTTAGGAAGGTCTTGTCTACTATGTCAACAAACAGGAAACTCTAGAGTAAACCTATCAATATCTTAATGACACAACTACCCCAATGTAGTAGCAATGAGATTATCAACAACAATTTATCATTGGCAGGCCCAAAAGCCTCCAACATTGATGGCCCTAGATGTTGAAGAATATTTTATTATTTGGTACATGCAAATGTACCCCCATGGTACCTTCATGGTATAATTATAAATATGTAATAGATTAGGGTTTATTCTATAGTTTAGGTGACTATTTTATATTTTCCCTTTCATGTAAGTGGTCATGTGTAAGAAATGCACAAGTGTCATGTAAGAATGTAATGTGCAGGAAATGCACTAGTATCATGTAAGTTAGAGTGTAAGAGTGTATTGAGATAATGTGAACAAGTGTCATATAAGTGTGTAAATATGTAAAGAGAGGATGTGCACAAGTGTCTTAGATTAAGAGTGCATTCAAGTAGAAAGTGAAGATTCTAGTGTATAAGTGGCAAGATGACAAGGCAAAATTCATAGGAATTGTCATATGGAGATCAATAGTCAAGTATGTGAAGAGTCACATTGTTATGTCAATATTATGGAGACAAATATCCATACAATGAAACATGAATGGATATCACAAGTGTAAAGAATAAAAAAATGATAATAAAGCTTGTGTACATATTTTGAGCAATTAATATTATAAGTTTTCTTCATGCTTGTACATGAATGATTTTGGCCATTTACATTCACATTTGATATTATACATTAATGTTATTTCATTATTATATTGGGCTTGATATACATATTATATTGCTCATATATATTCTACTCTTTATTATTGATATTTTGACCTTTAATATTATGGTCTATTTATATTGAGAATTGTGATATATTATGGTAGTAAGGCTTAAAATCCAATAGTGGTATCAGAGCTACCATTTAACTCTATTCATTTTTTATAGAGTTTTTTTATTAGCCACCATTATTTAACTTTGTCCATTCTTGATAGAGTTATATTAGAGTTTGTCCACTTTGAAGGCAGTGAAGACTTGGACTTTGTTTTTAAAGGTATGATCGAGTAGATATTAAGGGGAAAAGAATTTAGTAACCCTAGTTTAAATGCTAGGGTATTTCCACTTGGTTGAAGGAAAACCAGTGAAGACTAGGACTCAACTAAGATTGATTGGAAGCCAACACAAGAGAAAGTTGTGCATTCATAAATATCCAATTCAGGAAAAAATTGGATATTGATAGAGAGAGCCAACTCAGAAGATAGTTGGATATAAGGGGACATTCAAAGTCACCCTCATAACATTCATGATTCTCTAGAGAAAAGAGGATAATCACTATTGAATATTGAGAGAACCAACTTAGGAGAAAGTGGTCATTAAAGGATATTCAAAGTCACCCTGATATTGATATTGGATTCTCTAGAAAAGAGGATAATCATATTGTGTTCTTGGGTATGACCTAAGACATTGGAGAATGTTTCAAACATTAGAGTTGCAATACAAAGACAGAGAAGCATCTAAGCTTCTTGATATCAAATATTGGAGATAGTTTCCAAATATTAAGAAGCATCATAGCTTCCAGAGATAGAGAAGCATCTATGCTTCCTTAGCACATAGATACAAAAAATATAGAGAAGCATCAAAGCTTCCAAGGGTTGAGAAGCAACAATAAACATAGCTATAGTATACAAAGATAAAAAAACGCAGTATACAAAGATAAGAAAATTACTGAGAAGTACAAAGTAGAAGCCTCAAGAAGAATAGAGGTATATAGAGAGCTATAGTTTAGGTGACTATTTTATTTTTCTCCTTTCATGTAAGTGTTAATGTGTAGGAAATGCACAAGTGTCATGTAATAATGCAACGTGTAAGAAATACACAAGTGTCATGTAAGTTAGAGTGCAATAGTGTATTGAGAGAATATGCATGTGTCATGTAAGTGTGCAAATATGTAAATAGAGGATGTGCACGTGTCTTAGATTAGGAGTGCATATAAGTAGAAAGTGAAGAGTCTAGTGTAAAAGTGGCAATATGACAAGGCAAAAGTCATGGGAGTTGTCATATGGAGAGCAATAGTCAAGTATGTGAAGAGTCACATTGCTATGTTTATATTATGGAGACAAATATCCATACAATGAATGGATATCACAAGTGTAAAGGAGAAACAATTTATAATAAAGCTTGTATACAAATTTTGAGAAATTAATATTGTAAGTTTTCTTCATGCTTGTACATGAATTATTTTGGTCATTTACATTCATATTTGATATTATAAGTGAATGTTATTTCATTATTATATTGGCCTTGATATACATATTAGATTGCTCATATATAATTCTACTCTTCATTATTGATATTTTGACCTTTAATATTGTGGCTTATTTATATTGATATTTGTGATATATTGTGGTAATAAGGCTTAAAAGCCAATAGTGGTATCAAATCTACTATTTAACTCTATCCTTTTTTGATAGATTTACTTTATTAGCCACCATTATTTAACTATGTCCATTCTTGATAGAGTTATATTAGAGTTTATCCACTTTGAAGGCAGGGAAGACTTGGAATCTATTTTTAAAGCTATGATTGAGTAGATATTGAGGTGAAAAGGATTTAGTCACCCTAATTTGAATGCTAGGATCTTTCCACTTGGTTTAAGAAAAACCAGTGAAGACTAGGACTCAACTAAGATTGATTAAAAGCCAACACAGGAGAAAGTTGGGCATTCATAGAGAGAGCCAACTCAAGAAAAAATTGGACATTTATAGAGAAAGCCAACTTAGGAGATAGTTGGAAATAAGGGAACATTCAAATTCACCCTAATAACATTCAGTATTCTCTAGAGAAAAGAAGAGAATCACTATTGAATATTGAGATAACCAAATTAGGAGAAAATTGGTCATTCAGAGATATTCAAAGTCACCCTGATATTGATATTGGATTCTCTAGAAAAGAGGAGAATCAAATTTTATTTTTAGGTATGACCTAAGACATTGAAGAATATTTCAAACATTAGAGTTGCAATACAAATATAGATAAGCATCTAAGCTTCTTGATATCAAAGATTGGAAATAGTTTCCAAATATTGAGAAGCATCATAGCTTCCAGAGGTTGAGAAGCATCATAGCTTCCGGATATTGAGAAGCATCATAGCTTCCAAAGATAGAGGAGCATCTAAGATTCCTGAGTATAGAGATACAAAAGAGATAGAAAAACATCAAATATTCCAAGGAATGAGAAGCAGTAATAAAAAAAGATGCAATATACAAAGATAATAAAATCAATATATAGAGATAAGAAAAGTACTGAGAAGTACAAAGTAGAAACCTCCAAATGAATAGAGACATATAGAGAACTTCATACTCTAGTTATTCAAATATATAGACCAAAACAATAAGGTTGACTAGAAATTATTCAAATATTTTAGTCTTGGCCTTATAGGATAAAAATTCTTAAAGGAATAACAAAAAGAGACATTCAAAAAAGTAAGCTATCAGAGAAGATAAGTGCTATCAAGGAGTGTTATCATTAGAAAAACAATAATGATTAGTGCTATCAAGAAAAAACTATCATTCAAAGGTGAGTAGAGAAGCTAAAGGTCATTATTATTATTCTAGAAGCCACCAACCAGAAGGATTCTAAGCGCTATTCGAGCACTAGAACCAAAAGAAGAACCTGAGTGCTATTTTGAAGCACCATAATTGGGAGAACTTGGGCACTATTCTAAGGTGCCATCACCAGGATAACCTGAGCAATATCATGGATTTGTTATATGATATTAAATTATTTGAAAAATTAGTATATGTGCATGTGTTATGAGAGAAGGCTAAGAGTCTTCTATGCAAGTGGTAAGTTAAGAATTCAAAGTTCATATGGAAGGGAACAATAAATAATATAAAAAATATCCATCCTATAAAACTATATTATGGAGAAAAAGCTCCATATTTTATATCTCTCTTTATGGATATTTTCAAGATAGAAGAAAGTGATCTTGTTTATAGTGAGTATCCAATTTTATCGTGTTATTTAAGTTTATCTTGACCATTATTATTGTGAATATTTTATAGTTGAGATCCTATGTGATATTTTCAAGTTAACCTATGATTTTTGTGGTAGTATAAGGCTTAAAGAAGCCATCAATGGTATCAGAGCTACCACTATACTCTATCCAGATTGATAGAATTTATTTTAACCACTATTATAAATTGAATTTATCCACATTTTATAAGGTTGATTAAGAGTATGTCCACTTTGAATATAGTGAGACTCAAACTCTATTCTAAAGGTCATATTGAGTAGAAGAGGCTAGGGTCTTTCCACTAGGTTGAAGGAAAACTAGTGAAGACTAAGACTCAGCTAAATTGAAGGTATACCAACCCAGGAGGGAAGTTGATAATTCAGGGATAGGGTCACCCTGACGTTGATATTCTCCAAAAGAAGAAGAATAAATATTGATATTGATATTGGAAATCAACTAAAAAGAAAGCTATAGATTCAGGGACATTCAAAGTCACCTTGATAATATATTGGATTCTCTAGTAAGGAGGAGAATCATATTGAGTTCTTAGGTGCGATCTAAGACATTATTGATTTTAGAAAATATTTGCAACAAATATTAAGCTACATAAGTGTGAGAAGATTCCTACAAAAGATAGATAAGAGTTTCAACTTCTAAGTACAAATATAGAAAGCAAATAAAAGAAGAATATCACTAGAGCATAGTTGCATAATAGAATTGAAATGTTGCAACGGATTGAGAAGCATTCAAAGCTTCCTAAGAAATATAGAAAAAATTCATAGCAATAGAAAAATAAAGAAGATAGATATATCAATCTTAGATATATCAATCTTGAAGAATGGTAAAGAAGCATACATAGCTTGCCATATATAGCTTCAAGCATTGGATTAGAAGTTACAATACTTGAGAGTTGTAATTTATAAAAAGATTCATGTCATATTGACCTTGACATAAGCCCAAGAGGCTAATATAGAGAAAACAAAGAGGTCCTTATAGAGAAAATAAAGATGCCCTTATAAATAAGAGAAAGAGGCCCTTATAGAGAAAATAAAAAGAGGTCCTTATAAAGAAAAGAGAAATATCTTATATGAAAGATAAAGAACCCTTTTACCAGCATAAAGAGTTCAATAAAGATTTGGCTCAAGAAGCCAAGAAGGTAAAGAAAGGCTCTATATTGCAATATTGCAAAGAGTAGCAGGTAGAATAGTCATACGATTATATTAAAAAGGGAAAATATCATTCAACCAACTTCAAAAGGCAATAAGAAAAGTCTACGTAAAGAGCTATTAAACACATAGAAGAAAAAGAGTTACACACTTAAGAAAGAGCACAATTAATCATTTAGCATGAGCAATACAAAGTGGCATGTGCATCAGAGTCCTCTCATTAGAGAGCATTGAAAGTAGACTATCCATCAATATTTGGACTACATATTAAAGAGTTGATAGAGCTTCTATATCCAAGATGAGAATGCTAGCAAGTGGTTTGAGCACTAGCTAGTGACAAAACACAAGCTAGAGCTGAGAACATTGGTGAGTGATCTGAGACAAACTATGCATTATTTAGATAAGCATATACAGGAGAATAGAGCTAAAGCAACAAGAAAACATGCTTACAAAGGTCTAATAGCAAGGTTCTAGTCTACCGAGGTACAACAAAAGCTCAAGTGACTAAGGAAAAGCTAGGGTGCAATGGAAGCTAAAGCGGCCAAGGACAAACAAGAAGGAGCCAGGGTGTAGCAGAAGCTATAACAACTAAGAGAAGAGGAAGCCAAAGCAAGTCAAGCACATACACCTACCAAGTAACATAAATTTTTTATAATGCTTAGGGCATTTTGTAATGTTTGTGCCTAATTTGGGAGTAGTAAAATATTCAGTGAATGTACAACAAAAGCATCTTGTAAGCGAACATTGGAGCTAAGCATTTCATGAGCAACATAATCAATCCGCATAAGGATTCAAAAGATTAAAGAGAAGTGTTAGTTAAGCTGCCTAAGGAGGATATTGGAAGAGGCGTCGACTAAGGCAAAAATAAAGGTAAGGCATAATATTACTTTTATTTATTTTTTAGAATTCATAAGGTGTTTTTTTTTAGAAACTTAATAGGAGTTATAAGGAATTAAAATTTTTTAATTCAATTTGAAAAGTATGAAGTGATAAGGAATTCTACATTAGTTTATTTTTGATTGAAAGTTTATATTTGAAGTATTTTCAATTTTTGAGAAAAAATGAAATTGAAAACTTTATTAAAAGATTTTGAAATTTTGCAAATTCAATTTTGGAGCTAAAAGGTTTTCTACATCAAAGGTTAGAAAAATAAAAAAATTGCAAATTTCATATTGATATTATTTCTAAACTAGGGAGTCATAAGGTTTACTACTTAAAAATCAAATTTGTAAAACATATTTTTAGAAGATATAAAGAAATCCTTATGGATTATTGGTACATTGACTCCAGAGCAAGTAGGCATATGATAGGAAATAAACATTGGTTTAATACTCTTCAAGAAAAATATGAAAAACTAGTTGTTATAGCAGATAGTATGACTTATGAGGTTAAATAAGTAAACAATATCTTAAAAGGAGATATAATATTTATTTTATAAATTATTTAAATTCAATGAGAATTTAAATTTTATAAATAAATATTATTTACACCATGGTATGCAATAAGAAGGAAGCAATAAACTCAAAAGGATATAATATTATAATATTTGTTATTATAATATTAAAGTGATATGGTGAAAAGCCCAAAGTAAAATATTTATAATATTCATTGTAATATTTTATATTACCCAAAGATGGGTTTGGAGTCTATCAAATAGAACAAGAATAATTAGAAACGTACTATATGTACCTAGATTGACTACTAATATTCTTTCAATATCTCAATTTATGGATCAGAATCTCACAGTTGAATTCAAAACTATTAAAGATAAAAAGATATGTCTTATTATCAAACAAGGGAAAGTTATAGCTTCAGGTTCATATAAGGATAGTTTTTCACTCTAGATACATTGTCCAACAAGGCTCTATCAGTGAAGATTTTAGAAACTAGAGAACTTTGGCACAAAAGACTAGGACATATAAGTGCATCTTCATTAAATGAAATGAGTAAACACCAAATGGTTAAAGGATTGCCTAAAATTTCTTGGGAATCTACTATATGTCCAGAATGTCTAGCAAGAAAACAACATAGAATTATTTTGAACTCAATCAACATAGAACTCAAGAACCACTACAATTGGTATATACAGATCTATGCAGTCCAATGAACATCACTAGTATTGGAGGACATATATTTTCAACTATTTGTTGATGATTACTCTAGAAAAATGTGGGTGTATTTTATGAAATTTAAGTTTGAAGCATTCAGTTGTTTCAAATAGTTCAAATTGCTAGTAGAAAAGGAAACATGTAAAACAATAAAAAATCTTCGATCAGATAAAGGAGGAGAATTCTTATCAAAATAATTTAATCTCTTTCTAGAAACCAATGGTATAAAAAGACAACTTACTATAGCATATTCACCACAACAAAATGGTATTACAGAAAGAAAAAATAGATCAATTATGGAAATGGTTCATAGTATGTTAAAAGAAGCACATCTTGATCATCAATATTGGGTAGAAGCAGTTAAAAAAATTGTATATTTACAAAATAGATCACCTATGAGAATATTGAAAAATGTCGTTGTTGGTCATCAAATCCGCCTAGGAAAGGATTTTGGGTGAGTGTATGCGCCCTAGACCTGGACCAACGTTGAAAGGCCGAAGGGAAGAGATGCCCTCCATGCCAATCTCCGGAGAAAGGCCGACTCCTATACTAATCTACTTGGGTGTTTGAAGATAAGAGTGCAGGAAAGAAACAAAAGGGGTTATGGGAAGAGAGATCGGTGATTTAAGGTGGGGAAGAACAGGAAGCACGATCACTAATCGGTAACTCGAATGGAAGCAAAGAATACCAAGAATAAACGAAGGAAACGTAATATCAATCTTCCTATGTATCCTCCAGGCGAGTTTCAGGGTACAGTCCCCGATCGCACACCGGATGCAAGGTTCAGCTTTCTCAGTATGCGAATGAAGAGAGACAAAAGAATCAAGCACAGAAGGCAGCATAAAAGAAAACCAGTATTAAGCTTTTCCACTCCTATGTATCCTTCAGAACGAGTTTCAGGGTACAGTCCCCGATCGCACACCGGACGCAAGGTTCAGCTTTCTCAGTATGCAAACGAAGAGAGACAAAAGAATCAAGCAAAGAAGGCAGCATAAAAGAGAGAAATTGAGCCCAAAGATCTTTAGTATTAATCGCAGGACATCAAGTTACAGTAGCTTTCTAGCAAAAAGTTCCCCCCCTTTTCTTATTACAATGCCTAGGTTTTTATAGAGGACCCGGGCCTCTGAGTCATAATTACATAGCAAAGAAGAGTACGCCCTCGAGCCCTGAGAATTCGGCTCCCCGAGGCTCTCGTGACCGAGTTTTCAAATTTGTTACCAAAATTGGCAACTGCAACCGGGTCAACCATGGAAAGGTGCATTGATGAGCCGTCTGGACGTCCTTGATCTTCGAGTGCGGTGCTCGAGTGGTCGCCATGCTCGTCGGGCTCTCCATCATGGCTTGATACTTCGTTTCTGATTGCCAAAAATGAGCAGCGGGCTTGCTGGGCACGAAAAATTGCATTTATGAGGCACTTGATCACCTCGAGAAAATACCCGGCTTGGAACATGTGCCCGTGAAGCGCTTCGCTAAGTTTTCATTCACAACTTTGCTTCGCAATGGTTCTGGGCCGAAGCAAAAACTCCTCTTTGGTATGTACTTTGCAAAATTGAGCTTCGCAAAACTACTTCGGGGGTGAGGAGTGCCGAAGCATATTCGCTTCGCAAAATGGGCCTCTTCGTCTTTGCCGCTTCGCTGACCAAATTACTTCGCTGATGCCCTCGGGAAATGCTTCGCTGCGACCCTCTTTCTAAACTATGGTTCGGGAGAATTTTGGCCGAAGCAATTGTCTTCAAAAGACATTGCATCCTTTTACTTCGGGCAGAAGTACTTCGCACAAAATTAGCCGAAGCAAATGCTTCGCAATGAGCTTTTGGCGAAGTAAAAGTGGTTCGCTGATGGAGGGGCCCGAAGTGAGTACTTCAACAACTTCCTGGTGAAGTACTTTCAATGCTCCTTGAGTTTCGCTTCGCTGATTTCCCGATCGAAGTGACTGATGGAAATACTTCGGATGCGAAGTAGTTTTACCCCCTTTTCTTTGTATTTCACTTCGGCACACCGCTTCGTAGAAATCTTACCCGAAGTAGCTTCTGAAAATGCTTCGGGCCCGAAGTAGATTTCTTGCCTTTGCTTTTCGGCAAAGTTGTTCTTTTGAACGCTGCTTTTGTATTCTACTTCGGTGATATTACTTCGTAAAAAACTCCACCCAAAGCAGTGTTGAAAATGCTTCGGGTGCGAAGCTTTCTTTTCTTCTGAACGTCGCTTTGCTCAACTTTCGCCCGAAGTAGCTGCTGGAAACGCTTCGGGTGCAAAGTAGTTTCATTCTCTTTTCCTTGTTTTTCTTCGGCAAAACTACTTCGCAAAACTTTTACCCGAAGTAGTGCTGGAAATGCTTCGGGTGTGAAGCTCTTTTTCACGCCTTTTCCTTCGGCGAAGCTCTTTTCCCTAGCTTGTTCGGCAGTGAAGTTCTTTCTTTTCTACTTTATATACAAAGGGGTGGCATTGGAAGCCAAAATTGCTACAACTTTTCAAAATAAAAATAACAAAGCAAAAAACTTTACACAACACTGTACAAAATTTGTTTTCCTTTTCTACCCCTTAAGAAATTTGACAAAATTGTCAACATTCTTGGTGGCTCGTGGGGCAACGAGCTCGTCTCGATGGGAGAACCCTTTAACTTTGATCCATTGGGCCAGAGTATTTTCCTGATCCTTCTCCTCCTTCTTCCTCCGGGAGTGCTTCTGCAGCTGGTTCTTGTTCTCCCTCTTCTTCTGCTTCTTCTTCCTCCTCTGCTCCTTCGTCTGTTGGCGTGGCCTCCTGCTGTGGTGATGGGACAAGGCGATCGCGGATTCTCTTCATAGTTCGGCGAACATGAGCCCAAACCCCTTTCTAAAATGGTTCTTGGTCTTCGAGTGCCTTGACCAGAACATGGAACCGATCAATCTGCCCTATGTCGGCATGTTTGATTCTTGCACCTAGGTCATTCAGACAGGCTACGATTTTGCAATGTCTCAGGATGAAGTCGATGACTTGTCCCTCCGTGACTGGCTCTTCCCACTCATCAATTTTGGAGACGTCATTTTCAAAATGGAGCCACGCCGGCTTAAGTTCTTCCTTGGTGAGAAGGTTCCCATCATCGTCTGTGAAACTCGGGAAACCCAAAGAAGAAAGGTCTTCAAAGTATCCCATTGATGTGCGCTGCTCCTGCTCAAATATATCGAGGAGGTCCTTCACCTTTTGCGCTTTCTTCACCTTGGAGAAGAAAGCGCAAACAATGGCTTGGGCAGTAGACCAATCCCTAGCCGTTCGACTCATAGCAGCGACTTGCAGGTCTTGATATCTAATGCTTTGAACTTCAAAGGCAAGCTTGAGTCGCCTCTTGATTTTTTGGATCACCTCATCCACTATTGGTCCCTTCTTAGCAATGGCATGCTGAGCTTCGGTGACATAAATCAAAATTGACAGGGCACTGGAGGCCCGAGATCTGAAACCTTTGAGTAGGTGAGAGCGGATCTCCTTGATCCTACCTTTGTCGAACAACTCCAGGTTTGCCTTTTCGTACAATTGCTACTGGGCCCGCAAGATCTTGCTCTCGAGCTCTTTGGCTTTTAGCTCATTTTTGGCCTGCTTTTGTGCTTGTTGCTCGGTCGAAGTCTGCAATTGTAGAATTTGTTGTTTGAGGGCATGTGTTTCCTTTTTGAGCAATTTGCACTGCTTCTACGAATCCTCCAGCTCAGAGCGAATCCTAGCCAGCTCTTCTTCCAACTTGATGTTGGCATTTTCTGCTTCAAACCTACGCTGATTGGCAATATTCGCATGTGCTCGAAAAGTTTCAACCCTGACATGCATGGATGCGGATTCGTCATCTATGTTTAAATGCTCCAGGTCCTTGGTCTTCTCCTGGTAGTCGTAGTCGGCTGGAGTCATTTCATCCAGAGGCTTCTGGACCTTAGGGACCTTCCTAACCTTATGCAACTTTCCGCCTTTCAAGTCGAAAACCGCACATTTTTCAACTTGGGCCAGAGTTTTCCCTCTTTTCTTTCTTGCCTCCTTTAGCATCTTCTCTGTATTCTGTCGAGCTAGGAGTAGTTTTTCAGCTAGGGGGCGCTCCTTTATTGAGGATAAATCTATTTCAGAGAAGGCCGAATCTCCAGCCAAAGGTGTGAACAAATATAAAGAACTAACGGGGAAGGATTCCCCTGACGGCTCGAGGACGGGTGTAGGAGGGACTTCGATGAGCGGGACTATGCTTTGAGATATGGGAGAGTGGGCTACGGGGCTTGGTGTAGGCGAAGTGGTTTCAGTGGGCTTATCCTGGTCAGACGACTTGGGAGGAGTGGGGCTGTGCAGGATTGGACTGGCAATGGGCAGTTTTTGAGTGGGGGATTGACCCTATGGGGGATGGAGAGATTGATGAGGGCTTCCACTCGGGACTATCGTGGATGTGTCAGAGATCGAAGTGAAGGGAAGAGAGTGCGTACCTACGTGCCCTCTTGGCAAAGCGGCTGTGGTAACTTCTTGCGTGGTCGGCTCTTGTTCCTCTTGGGCTTCATCACTCCCGACCTCCACAACTTCTACTCTGGGGTCTTTCTCTTGTTGGAGGAGTTCCTCCACATCAATGATATCTATTTTAGGGATCGTCTCAGCACTTGGTGGCCCTGCATCTTCAATGTTTGCTTCAACCGGGCCTGATGCAGGTGATTCAGTAGGAGTACTTGAAGGCTTTGTGCGAGGGCGCTTTGGGTGGCTCGGAGGCACTTGAATTTGCTCCTACATTTTTCTTTTCTTTCTCTCCAAAGGTTGCTCTGCTTCTTCGACACTTGTATCATGAACTTTCGATGGCCTCTATGGTAGTGTTGCAGGCGTAGCTTCGGCCCCTACTTCCTTTTCTTTATCCGAAGCATCCTTAGCGCCTCCTGGGCTTTCGCCTGACCCTGGGGTGGCCGGGGGAACAAAATCAGCAAAGGATATAGACTTCCAGGTTTCGACATTGGTGTCATAGAGAATCGCGAAGTCTTTATCCGATGCTAAGAGTCCATAAGAATTCACTTTTTGATGGTGGACTCTCATTATCCACCATTCTCGAAGCTTTTCCTCGCTCCAGTCTTTTACTTCCTCCTTCAAATCGTCCCTTGCCTTCTTCCAAAAGGTGGAGCTTGGAGTCGGGAGGGGGTACTGATCAGGGTCGAACTCGACCTCCATAGGATAGAATTCATGCCATGGAGGCAATGTCCTCATCCTTTCCAAATGCCACTCCAGATATTTTCCATTGGGGTTGTTCCTTTGTTCCACAACCTCGGGGTGAGGGCAGATGTGGAAGTTCTTGAATTTCAAATGATCCCTCATCACGCCCAAAGGATCATAGAGCCATTGCTGAGGAATCTGGAGTAGGCCAAAATCGGCAAGCTTTTCCTCCAGGAAAACATTCTGCTTAAGGGCAAAGACTTCGATCACACCCATCCTGAAGGGGAAGTCACAGGTATGTGCCCACTTCCGGCCGTGGCCATATACTGCATTTGTAGAGTCGCTCTGCCGAGCGACTTCCAATGCGAACTGATATTCAGAGGGGTAGACTGGTAACAGGAAGGGCTTCCCTATGAAGCCGAACAGGTGAATCACCAGTCCTTGTGTTAATTGGAAAACGTCCCCCTTTTTTCCCAGCACCACTCTATCTCTCAAACTGAGTGGTACCCGAGGACAAGAACCTTTTAACAGGTGCATGGCGGGTCCCAAAAATTGTTGATTAAAAGAATAATAGGACTCTTCCTTCAATAATAGGGGAGTCCATTGATACACTAGCAGAGGATTTCCATCCTTGTCACTTGGAGAGATGGCGATATGGGGAAAATGCTTATGAACCTGGTAGAAGTACAACCAGACAAGAAAGGAATAGGGTGCGAAGTACTGGCCTGCTGCTGAATTCTTCATGCTAGCGAGCCTTGTATGCAGGGTTCGGGCCACCCATTCCGCCCAGTCAAAGAAAACTGGGTTGGTGTTCGGCCTTGAAGCGTCAGGGGCATAAAACTCCCCTCTTGAAATGCATTTGGCCAAAGACACCTGCCAGGGTTGTACTGAAGCATCTGTTGACAATCCCGCCACCCATGCAATGATGGAGAAAATATCGATGTTTTTGAAAGCCTCCAAGGGTAAGGGCATCTGGGGCAGCTTGTTTGAAGGTAGCCCACTCTTGAGATTCTCCCGTAGGAACTTCAATATGTAGCTATTGGAGGTGAATCTCTCCATTTGTTCGTTTAGGAGGACATTGCGAACAGAATAGCCCTTGGGCGGGCCCTGCTATGGTGCGAAGGCTGCTTGTACATCTTCCTTCAGGATGGAGAATAGTTTGTGTCCCAAAGCATCTAACACCTACCTGGACGCAGGTTGGTAATTCTGTGCGATAGCGTAGATCAGCTCAGGACAATGGTGAGCAGGCGGGGTTAAAAACCAGTAAATCTAGGAGTAATATGCAGTAGCTCTCTTATTTTTTGGTGTGAGCTTGCTTGTCATGAACTCTATGGTGTGTCGAAGATCGGATACACCCTTAGAGAGTTGTGTGTCTTGGATCTTCTCCCACCCATCAATTGGTGGCTCCACAAGTTGTTCTTCTTCCGAGTCGTCCCCCTCTTCCATTGGCTACTTTTCGGGTCGAAGGGGAAGATTTAACTTCTTTGGAGTATGCTTTTTCTCTTCTTTCCCCTTCTTTGTTTTTTTGGGGCCTGCAACTTTGGGCTCTTTCCCCTTCTCCTTAGAGTTTTTCTTTCCCATGTTGTTATTGACAGCAACAGAGTTCTTGATACAGAGGGCTTTAATGTGAATGGCCAGATGCAAAGGATGGGAGGGTTGCAGAGTATCTGAAGGCTCTCAGTCTAGTTCTAACTGATGGACAAATAACTTCCCTCTTGCCAGGAATTCGCTTTTATAGCCTAAAAAGGCAACCACCTAAATTTATGGCACCTACCAAAATTAAGTTTGCACCTTGAACGGAAGAGATTGCCGTATTCTTAAACCATTTCTACAGCGACGTGGTACACAGGGCTGCATGCTTCGATGATTACACTTTGTACTGGAGACGCCACCCGCTGCCACCTCGTACCTTAGTGCGAGCTTTTCTTTTCCCTTTTTTTGACTCGATCATCTCGAGAAATGCTCCACCACCCTTTTTCCTTAAATTCGTCCGCTTTGTACTCCTTTCAAGGCCATTGTCGACACGTTCTCCGAGGTATGTTTCAAATTCTCCACCTCGCGCGTGTTTGGTTCGGCGAAGTTGAACTTCAATGTTGAAAATGCTTCGCGGCAAACCTTTGGTTTGGACTACTTTTCGATGCTTCGGGCCTGAAGTACTTCTTCTTCACCGTGTTGCCGCTCTGCCTTACGAAGGTCGTCGAAGCTTCCTCTTTTTGAAAACTACTTCGCAAAATTTTTCCCGAAGCAGCTACTGAAAATGCTTCGAGTGCGAAGCTCTTTTCATGCCTTTGCTCGAATTTTGGTTCGGCATGCTTCGCGAACCTCCTTGCAACTGCTCCTTCGTGTAAAAGGCCTCCGAAGGAGATTATGAAGTGTAGTACTTGGCTTTTGTGATCTTGGAAGAGGATGTATACATAGATGCAAACTATATACAAAAGTATATATACACTCATTTTTTTTTGTGAAAAGTCTTCAGATGAAGACCATTGACGGAGATCGGCAAGACTTGGCCATCTGCATCTTTGAGGATGAATGAATTGGCTGAGTTCACCTTCATAATTTCGAACGACCCATCCCAAAAGGCGTCCATATTGTCATGATTCCCGGGCTTGGCCTTCCAGGAGTCCCACTTCCATACCAGATCTCCCACTTTGAATGTGCGATCGGATGACTTTTTCTTGAACCAATCTCGGGTGACCTGAGTATGCTTGGCGAAGTTCTGGTATGCTTCTTCGTGATCTTCCTCTAGTCGTAGCAGCTGAGCTAACCTATTTTCCATCGGACTAACTCCATCTTCTGCTTCTAACAGCTGCAGTGCAGGGATCTCCACATGGATGGGTAAGATGGCCTCCTTGCCGTAGACCAGGGCATAAGGTGAAGTCTTGATTGACTTCTTGACATAAATTCGATCGGCCCACAAGTCCCGATCTAGAAGGAGATGCCAAGTCCTTTTGTTTGTCTCTATGAGCTTTCTTAGCATCCTCAACAAAGTCTTATTGGTGGATTCTGCCAAGTCGTTGCCCTGTGGATAATAATTGGAGGATACTTTATGATATATCCCATATCTATAGAGGAATTCATTGATTTTAGTGCCTATGAAGCCAGGGCCATTGTTCGTGATGATAGATTCGAGGATGCCGAACCTGGTGATCAATCCTTCTAGGAATGTGATTACAGTCTCTTGATCTGCATGCTTTGTAGGAATTGCTTCGGCCCACCTGGTGAAGTAGTCCGTTGCAGTCAGGATGAACTTATGTCCCACAGAGGAGTTCGGTGATACGACCCCTATGAAATCTAGCCCCCATTGTTGAAAGGGTGTCTCTACTTGTATCGGATGAAGGGGCATTGCAGCATTTTTGTTTTGGCCGGTGAACCTCTGACACTGCTCGCATTTACGACAAACTACGAAGGCATCGACAAAGAGTGTGGGCCAATAATAACCCGCCCTAATGATCTTTAATGTCGTTGTTCTTCCTGCAAAGTGACCTCTTGATAGTCCAAAATGGAATTCTCTGATGACCCTCCTTTTATCATCGTCTTTGATGCACTTGAGAAGGACACCATCAATGTTCCTAAAAAACAAGCCTTCAGGGAGCAGAGTGTATCCGGAGGACCGCATCTTGGCAAATGTCCCCACTTGGTGGTGAATGTTGTTTTGTGTTGGATCTTCATCCCCGACCCAAACTATGATTGTATCCAAAAAAACCATCGTTGGAGAGAGAAGCATTGAGCTCATCGGGGAGAGTGAATGACAAAAACTTTGACTCGATTTGTGGGAGAGGATAGTGGACTTCCTTGAGGGACGCCTGGTTTAGATTGCAAAAGTCCACGCATAATCTGATATCTCCGTTCTTTTTTCTGACTGGGACCAGGTTCGCTACCCATGAAGAGTGCTTGATAGGATATATGATATTTGCCTCGAGCATCTTCAGGAGTTCAACCTTCATTAGGACCTCGATCTTGGGATTTAACCAATCTTCCCTGCTTATATGTCGAAAGAGGTTTGACTCCCTTCTTGCAATTCTATTGTGTGTTGAACCATCGCTACCGATTGTATCCCCTAGAGATCTTGATAGAGAGCCAAGCACTTATATCGGAAAATTTGTTGCACGATGTAGTGGATCTGTTCTATCTCCCTTCTGGAGTGCGATTGGTCCCAGACCTTTATTGCTTTTCCAGGTTCAAGCTCTAAATCCTGATACTGTTTTTCATTGACTTTGATCATGTGAGAGAGAGCTCGGTCATTCCGATCAAAGAGGCTTTCAAGGGTGATTAGTCCCTTGGGAACATGGTTATTCTTCAATTGAATCAGCCCTTCATATTCTCCTTCATCAGAGCTTCAATCTTTGACTATGGCGGCTTCTTGGATCATGAAATTTATAATCTGCTTGTCATTGTCAAAGACTTGCCAATGCAGATCTTTGTCTGGGACAGAGGGTCTATAGATCATCCTCACAGCTCTGGGCTTGTACACCATGTCTTCTGCTGGAGAGTACTTGGCTGCGATGGATGCCAGAACATCGACATGTCGGTTCTTTTCTTGTTGGATTGACCGCAGATTGAGAGATTCAAACTAGTCAAGAAGGTCCCATACCCTGTTGCGGTATGATTTTAGATAATGCTTCTTTGAAGTACACTTATTTGTGACCTGGTTGCATACCAATTCAGAATCTCTGAATATTTGGAGATGCTTTATGCCTAACTTGTCAGCTTTCTTGAGTCCTAGGCATAATGCTTTGTATTTCGCTGCATTGTTAGTGCAGCTCCATGTCAACCGATAGCAATACTCCTTTTGCTCTCTAGATGGTGAAACTAGAAGAATCCCTGCCCCAGCGCCATTTTTACATCGAGCGCCGTCGAAGAACAACTTCCATAGTCCTTCTTGGGCACTCGTTCTATTCCCCCGGTTGGGAGTGATTTTTAGGCTTGGCGATCGCATAACACCCTATCTAGATCTCCACCATGGCGTTGAAGTCTGCCAATGAGAACTCATCTTCATAACTTAATTGCGCAAGAGATTCCTCGACTAGGTCTACCTGCTCTATTTCCTCTACTAATGCATTCACTGGTTCGCTGCTTTCCTCCTCGGACATCTTCTGTACAAGAAAAGAAGAAGGTTTTTCATTGTAGATCTTTACCTTCTTTCCTTTGAATGGAACCTCTAGGTGAGAGTAATCCATAGATAGATATCCGCCCAGTTTTGCCATGAATTCCCTTGACAAGCACATACTGAAATATGGCTCTAAGTCGACTACAACTACCTCTTGTATGACTGTGATCTGAGGCATCTTATGCAACCGGATAGGAATGTCCTTGATCACCCCTACAGTATTCACTAGAGTACCATCCAACTGGAGTACACCTTGGCTACTTCACGTATATTCCATCCCTATTTCTTCTTAGACTGCCCTTGGCATGACTGTCGTAGTGGCCCTAGAGTCGATCATGCAGTTATGTACAATATACCCTTCCATTTGTAGGGTCAGGTAGAACGGAGGTGGTCTATTCTTTCCCATGATAGATGTGGATAGGGTCTGCACAAGAGCAAGCGGTGCCACCTTTTTTGCTTTAATTGTCTTCAATGATTCTTGCAGCAAGTCCACCTATCCAGGTAGTTGTAGTGCATCGTACAAGTTGATCTTGGCTGGGATCTTCTTCAACTCCTCTACAATGTTGTATGCCAGGGATTTGAGCACTTTGGGCTCCTTTCTGGGCTCATATCTCGTGCGATACTACTCTGTAGCTTCCACTCTTTGCCACTTAGTCAGTGAAGGAAACTTGAGCTTTTCCTTAGCCTGCTCCTTAGTTTTTGCCTGAGGTGGTTCGACAGAGGCCTTTTGAGCCTTTTCTTTGATTGGTGCAGATGGAGGAGCTTCGTTCGAGGCCAAAGTAGATGATTGTCCTTTCCTAGGTTGAACTTGCTCTTTCGAAGGAGTCAGCTAAGTAACATCTGCTTCTATTGTCCTTTTTCCTCCTCGGGTGAGTACTGCAACCGGCTCCTCCTCGCCAATGGTCAGGTTCTGACTCATCTACCTAATGACGTTGACTTGACCATTATGACTACTATTTGCCAGTGTTTGTACATAGTGTTGGTGCAGGGTGTAGGTATTCTCTTCATGTGGATCATTGCATGTAGAGCACCAATATACATAATCGAAAGTGCTCGAAGCTTCATCAATCGCAACATTTCTCGTCGAAGCCTTCCCTTGTTGGAATGCTTGGTCCTTGGTAAGCACAGACGCAGGATAAGATCTTCTCGGTAGGAACTCCTGCTGCACTTGCTTCTTCTTCACAATGGTCATGTCATTGGACAACATCTAAACTATAGAGTTCAGAGACTGCATCTCTTGTAGAATTTTAGTTTGTATATCATCGACTTTCGGAACGAGTGGCAATGAAGCCATCGTCGGTATTGGAGGAAGGGCGGGGTGTTGAGGTGGTGCTGGCAGCACAGGAAATGCCAAAGTGACAATGGGCTATGGAGTTGAAAATGTAGGGAAATGAATTTGTGGGGCGATGATTTGAGACACGATAGGATTCGGATTCCAAGATGAAATCGGGAGTGCAGGGGTTGTGGAGATTTACGAAGCGGCTGCGCTTGCATACTAGAATTGTAAGAATTCAGGAAGTATGGGCGTCGACATCCTTTGGGGAAGCTTACCCATAGCTATCAAATCCATTTTTGCTCTCTTGGCTAACTCATACAACTCGGGAAAAGTATTAACGTTAGAATATCTTACCATGAGACTGATATCGGGATTGAAAGCCCGAAGGAAATAGAGTGTTGCAGCTTCGTCGGTTGGTCGAAGTCCAACTGGCACTCTCTGCCAGGTTTGAGCGAACCTAACATTGAAATCTATGATTTCTTCTTATGGATGCCTCTTGATCGAAGTGAACTGATGCAAAAGAGAGGTAGGATCGGAAGACTCATTGAAGTTTCCCATAATTTGTCCAGCTAATTGGTCCCATCCCGTAATGCTACCGGGTGGTAGAGATCTATACCAATAGAGGAGTTTTCCTCTAAGGGAAAGAACCAGAAGCTTTACCATAATTTGTTCTTTTGTAATGTCATGGATCACCGCCAGAGATATTATGTCCTGGATATGCTCTAAAGCAGTCTTCCCAGTTCCATCGAACGTTGGGATTTTCTTTATGGCAGCAGGTGACACTTGCCCTTGTCCTACTAAATTCAGTGGTGACAAGGAATCCCATGTCGGGCACAACTTGGGTGGCTGTGGCTGCTGCATTTGTTGTTGTTGTTGTTGTTGTTGTGCCATACTTGCTCCTGGATTTTGAGAAATAGGAATTCTCGAAGCTCCCCCTTGATTGCTAATAGGACAACTAATAGGAATGGAGGGACTAGGACGCTTCGGAGAGTTGGGAGGATTGGGAGGAAAACTAGATGTTGTACTATCAGAAGTTGAGCCTTGTTTGCCAACAAGAGGATGTTCCTTGTAACAATGACTCGGGGGTGATCAACCTTGATTGTTCCCCGAAGGCATCAATATCTAGCTCAAAGAACTCGGTTTCCTCTCCTCTATTCTTAACTCTCCATCTTGTTTGCATGAAGGCACAAACTTTTGGTACTGGTCTTTTTGACTTAAAGATTCTTGGGTAAACAGAGTCTCCAGATGCTAAGAGTCTTTCAGTAATGAGGGCATCAGTCCTCACTACCACTAGTTAGGTGAGACTGATCGGGTCACACCGAGAACTGGTTAGAACTATGGGCCCCGGTGAAGATGGGTTTTGCATTAAAATATGGGACCTTGACTAGTTATGGATCTTACTAAGACAGATACAGTAGGTCCCACCGGGCGTGCCAAAAACTGTTGGTCATCAAATCCACCTAGGAAAGGATTTTGGGTGAGTGTATGCACCCTAGACCTAGACCAACATTGAAATGCCGAAGGGAAGAGATGCCCTCCATGCCAATATCCGGAGAAATGCCGGCTCCTATACTAATCTACTTGGGTGTTTGAAGATAAGAGTGCGGGAAAGAAACAAAAGGGGTTATGGGAAGAGAGATTGGTGATTTAAGGTGGGGAAGAACAGGAAGCACGATCACTAACCGGTAACTCGAATGGAAGCAAAGAATACCAAGAATAAATGAAGGAAATGTAATATCAATCTTCCTATGTATCCTCCAGGCGAGTTTCAGGGTATAGTCCCCGATCACACATCGGACGCAAGGTTCAGCTTTCTCAGTATGCGAACGAAGAGAGACAAAAGAATCAAGCACAGAAGGTAGCATAAAAGAAAACCGGTATTAAGCTTTTCCACTCCTATGTATCCTTCAGAATGAGTTTCAGGGTACAGTCCCCGATCGCACACCGGACGCAAGGTTCAACTTTCTCAGTATGCGAACGAAGACAGACAAAAGAATCAAGCAAAGAAGGCAGCATAAAAGAGAGAAATTGAGCCCAAAGATCTTTAGTATTAATCGCAGGACATCAAGTTACAGTAGCTTTCTAGCAGAAAGTTCCCCCCCTTTTCTTATTACAATGCTTGGGTTTTTATAGAGGACCCGGGCATCTGAGTCATAATTACATAGCAAAGAAGAGTACGCCCTCGAGCCCTGAGAATTTGGCTCCCCGAGGCTCTCGTGATCGAGTTTTCAAATCTGTTACCAAAACTAGCAACTGCAACCGGGTCAACCATGGAAAGGTGCATTGATGAGCCGTCTGGACGTCCTTGATCTCTGGGTGCGGTGCTCGAGTGGCCGCCATGCTCGTTGGGCTCTCCATCATGGCTTGATACTTCATTTTTGATTGCCAAAAATGAGCAATGGGCTTGTTGGGCATGAAAAATTACATTTATGAGGCACTTGATCACCTCGGGAAAATACCCGGCTTGGAACGCGTGCCCATGAAGCGCTTCACTAAGTTTTCATTCACAACTTTGCTTCGCAATGGTTCTGGCTAAAGCAAAAACTCCTCTTTGGTATGTACTTCACAAAATTGAGCTTCGCAAAACTGCTTCGGGGGTGAGGAGTGCCGAAGCATATTCGCTTCGCAAAATGGGCCTCTTCGTCTTTGCCGCTTCACTAACCAAATTACTTCGCTGATGCCCTCGAGAAATGCTTCGCTGCGACCGTCTTTCTAAACTGTGGTTCGGGAAAATTTCGGTCAAAGCAATTGTCTTCAAAAGACATTGCATCCTTTTACTTCGGGCAGAAGTACTTCGCACAAAATTAGCCGAAGCAAATGCTTCGCAATGAGCTTTTGGCAAAGTAAAAGTGGTTCGCTAATGGAGGGGCCCGAAGTGAGTACTTCGGCAACTTCCTGGTGAAGTACTTTCAATGCTCCTTGAGTTCCGCTTCGCTGATTTCCCGACCGAAGTGACTGATGGAAATACTTCGGATGCAAAGTAGTTTTACCCCCTTTTCTTTGTATTTCACTTCGGCACACCGCTTCGCAAAAATCTTACCCGAAGTAGCTTCTGAAAATGCTTCGGGCCCGAAGTAGATTTCTTGCCTTTGCTTTTCGGCAAAGTTGTTCTTTCGAACGTTGCTTTTGTATTCTACTTCGGTGATATTACTTCGCAAAAAACTCCACCCAAAGCAGTGTTGAAAATGCTTCGGGTGTGAAGCTTTCTTTTCTTCTGAACGCCGCTTCGCTCAACTTTCGCCCAAAGTAGCTGCTGGAAATGCTTCGGGCGCGAAGTAGTTTCATTCTCTTTTCCTTGTATTTTTCTTTGGCGAAAACTACTTCACAAAACTTTTACCCGAAGTAGTGCTGGAAATGCTTCGGGTGCGAAGCTCTTTTCATTTTCCTTCGGTGAAGCTCTTTTCCCTAGCTTGTTTGGCAGCGAAGTTCTTTCTTTTCTATTTTTATATACAAAGGGGTGGCATTGGAAGCCAAAATTGCTGCATCTTTTCAAAATAAAAACAAAGCAAAAAACTTTACACAACACTGTACAAAATTTGTTTTCCTTTTCTACCCCTTAAGAAATTTGACAAAATTGTCAACAGTCACTCCATAAGAAGTATGGATAGGACAAAAACCTACAGTAGAATGGTTAAGAATTTTTTGTTGTAAAGCATATATGCATATTCCAAATTAAAAATAAACTAAACTAAACGAGAAAACTATGTGAGGAATATTTCTTGGTTATAAGGATGAGTCAACAGGATACAGAATAATTGATCCAATAACAGAGAAACTCTACATAAGCAGAGATGGAGTATTTTATGAAGGAATAAAAAATGTTATTAAAGAACAAAAATTGATTAAAAAACTATTCTAATTTTTTTAGAAGAAGACTCATCAAATGAAGATTCAGAATCATATATATAGGATGAAAAAATGAAAACACAGAGACTACTACAATCCTATAAAGAAAAGAAATATGGCTTAATGATACACTTAAGGATTTAAATCTAGAGAAAATGACGAATCTCACTACTACAAGATCTCAAACTCGTAGTTTAACTAGAATGAATCGAGGATTGATAATTTCTATAGTAGAACCTATGATGACACTAAATGCATTAAATCATCCAAAATAGAAGGCAACTATGAAATCAGAATATGAAACATTGATAAAAAAAATAAAACATGAAATTTAGTTGATTTACCTTCAGGAAAGAAAATAGCCAATTGTAAATGGATCTACAAAATCAAATATAAAGCAGATGGTTCACTTGAAAAAATACAATTTCCCAACTAGTTGTAGAAGGATATACTCAAACAGAAGGAGTTGATTATGAAGAAACGTTTGCACCAACAACAAGAATGAATATTTTTCAAACAATGTGCTTTGGTAGCACATCATGGATGGAAATTACATTAGTTGGATGTAAAAAGTACATTTCTTAATGGTGATATTGAAGAAGAAGTATATATGTCACAACCAGGAGGATTTGTGATTAAAGGACAAGAACACTTAGTTTGCAAATTGAACAAATATTTGTATGGTCTAAAACAAGCACCAAGAGCATTGTATATAAAGACTAATAATAATTTATTACAACATAACTTTAAAAGAAGTATGTTAGATCCAAATATCTATATAAAAAAGGTTGGAGGTAACATAATAATACTTGTGGTGTATGTTGATGATATAGTAATTACAGGAAGCTCAAAAAGTCTTATAAATGAAGTTAAAAAGGACCTAGAGAAGGATTTTGAGATGATAGATTTAGGGCTTCTTCATTATTATCTTGGTTTGGAAATTCATCAAAATGAGAACAATATCACAATAACACAAACAAAATATGCAAAAACATTACTTGAAAAATATAGAATGCAAGCATGTAAATCCAAAGATACTCCTATGGAACAAGGATTACAATTATCCAAATATGATGAGACTCCTCTGGTCTCAGTTGTTATTTATCATCAATTAATTGGAAGTCTTCTATATCTAACAAATACTAGACTACATATAGTTTTTATTGTGAATTATATTTCAAGATTTATGAAAGAACCTAGAGAAAGTCATTGGAAAGATAAAAAAAACAATACTACAGTATGCTAGGAAAACTACATAATATAAACTAACATATAAAAAGGATGATAGCAAATTATATTTATAGGGATATTCAGATTTTGATTATATTGGATCTATATATGACAAAAAATCTACATTAAGATGTGTGTTATATCTTGGTTCTGGAAAATAACATGTAGTGGCATTCTCATATACAGAAGCATAATATCATGCGGTATGTGAAGCATTATGGTTACAATACATACTATCATATATGGGCATAAAAAACTCATACAAATAAATTGTGATAATCAAGGAGTACTTAATTTGATCAAAAATCCAATTATTCATGAAAGAACAAAACATATTGAAGCTCAATGTCATTTTATCAAGGATCATGTTCAAAATCATCATATTTAGTTAAAGCATGTTTCTATTAAATATCAAATTGCAAATATTTTTACAAAAGCACTTGGTTGAAACAAATTTCAAATATTTTAGAATCTACTATGTCTATCACGAAATATCAAATAATGTAATACGGGGGGATGTTAGATGATATTACATTATTTGATAAATTAGGATATGTACATGTGTCATGAAAGAAGGCTAAGAGTCTTCTATGCAAGTGGTAAGTTAAGAATTCAAAGGTCATATGGAAGGGAACAATCAAGAATATGAAAATTCATCTTGTAAAACTATATCATGGAGACAAAGCTCCATAATTTGTATCTCTCTTTACTGATATTTTCAATAAAGAAGAAAGTGATATTGTTTATTGTGAGTATTTAGTTTTATCTTGTTATTTAAGTTTATCTTGACCTTTATTATTGTGGCTATTTTATATTTGAGATCTTGTGTGATATTTTCAAGTTAACCTATGATATTTTGTGGTAGTATAAGGCTTAAAAAGCCATCAAGAGTGCCATAACTAGGATAACTAGAGCACTATCATAGAGTTACATCACCATGAAAACCAAAGTGTTATTTAGAAATACCATCATCGAGAGAACCAAAGCGCTATTCAAAAGCACCATCACTAGGAGAACCAGAGCACTAACCTTGAGCACCATCACTAGGAAGACCTAACCAGGAGGATGTAAGTGCTATAAGTAGCAATAGCATGGATTCCAATGTAAGAACTATCCACATCACTACATATAGGAGTCGAACATAAGTGATACTCACAATGCTGCTTACAGTCATCTTAGAGCCATATATAAGTGTTGCTTACAACACTACTCACAAGCATCTTGGAGCTAGATATAAGCACTTCTCACAATGATACTCATAGGTATTTTTGGAATCTAGAAATAAGGGCTACTCATAGAATAAGTAAGATGAGCAAGCGCTTCCAGAATCAAGACGTGTAATATCCTTCAAAATAGAAATGTGCAAGTGCACCTGAAGCAAATGGATGGAGGAGAGGGAATTCCAAGAATTAGACTTGGATAAATGAATTATTGGCTAACATACTAAAATTGAAATGCCTAGCATACCATTTAGCATCATATATCAACACTAATCTTGTCAACCTTCGCAAGTAACATTCTATGTTACTAAATTAGTGCATGATTTAAAGCTTTTGCAGGGAAAGCTAATTTAAAGTTATAATGTGGAGTTTTAAGGTTATTAGACATTTAGTATACACATTAAAGTTTTTTAATTTAATTTTTAAAGGTAATGGAGTGATAAGGATTATTATTAGTTTTTTAATATTTTAAGGTTTGAAAATTTCAAATTTGAGTGATTAAACTTGGTAGATATAAGGATTTTTACCTCAAAGGATTTTAAGTTTGAATGAGTTCCATTATGTCAAACAATAAAATTTTCCTTTCTGAATCTCAAATTTTGAAAGGACCTAATTTTACATCATGGAAGAACAAAATGAAATCAATTATTATTGTAGAAAAACTATGGGATATAGTAAATGAAACAAAGAAAAAACCTAGTGAGAATGAAAGAGAAATACAAAAATTTGAAGAAGGTGATGCAAAGGCACTTATGTTGATAACATTTGGAATAATTGATGAAATACAACCATACTTAAGTGGAGAAAAAACTTCTATAGATGCATGGAATACATTATGCAAAATATTTGAAGGGAAAAACAAAGTGATAATTTTGACTTTACAATCTCAATTATTCTCCTTAAAGATTAATAGTGGAGAAATAATAGAACTCTTTTTTTGAAAAGTAGAAGATATACAAGAAAAACTATTAACTCTAGGAGAAAAGGTAGAAGATAAATTTCTTGCTCCAGTCACAATAAGGGCACTTCCATAAAGTTATAAATATTTAGTTACTTCTTTACAAGTCCTAAGCAAGGAGACTACATTTGATGATTTAGTCAATATTCTTCAGGAATATGAAGTAGAGAACTTAGTCAAGGATGAAATGACTAATAATGTCTTTGTCACGACCTACCTTGGCAGGACCCTTTATGAAATGACAATGTATTGAATTTATTGTTTCAATGCCTAATATAGTTTGTATTATGGATATGCAAAAATATTTGTAACATTGGTTATGTTGTGTGAACATGGTACTATTGATTATATGTGATTTGTAGGATTAATTATGCTCATAGGTGGAATAAAAGATCGACCACCAAGAAAGGATCGACCTAGGAGGGCATTATTAAAAATATAGGTTTTACTAATACCTAGGTGGACAATATCAAGCTAATAATTTAGTATTGGTTTTTTATATTTGCATTTGAATTGATTAATTATGGAGATGATAAATATTGTTCTATTTATGAATTATTTTTAATTTAAGTGACTAACATCATGTATTGTTAATGCTTTTATTATATAAAAATCTCTTTTGAATTTCAAATAAAGAAAGCGATAAAATATATTGAAGTTGGATATTCAAAATATGGAATTAAAATCTTCATGTCAGGGAGATCTAAGTAAGGAGGCTTGTCTTAATGAAAGTATGTTTCCCTTGACAAATTGGAAAAGGGAACAAATGAGCATTTATATTCTGGGGTATGGCGCATGGTGAGGTGAGGGGGATTAAAAAAAAAGAGAAGCCCAAGATGGGGACATTCTCTCTAGGAGTTCAAAAAAAGAGAGAGAAGAAGGCGACAAAGGACTAGAAGGACTTGTAGAGAAATAAGGATTGGTTTTTTGTTTGTTGGCTATAATCCATGTTGGTCTCATAAACCTTCTTATTTACTTTTGTTAAATTGATTAATGATCTTTGTGTATTGTGGAAAAAGAAAGAATATTTTTTTGTAGGTTTTTAGCTAGTTTCAAAGAAAATATAGTTTGTTTGGGGTGTTCTATTTTGTTTTGAAGCTTATTTGAGTTAGTATGTGATTTGACCTTCTCTTTAGCTAATATGGGTTCAAGATTTTATTTTTTGTGAACTTTTTTTATGGTTTATGTTCTCTAGTTCTTGTGTTATTCGAATGGGAGTTCGAATTAGGACTGATGATGTTTAAATACCCTGTGTTATGTATGGTGTGCTCGAATGGAGGAACCACATAAGTTTTAAATGATTTAAAACCCTCTTATCACCTTGGCAAATCTCTATTACTTTTCAAATACATCCTTAGATTGACGTCTGATTTATTGTGCCCTATGTAACTGGATCGTTCATCTGGTTTAGTTAAGCACTTGTGAAGGCTTTGTCTCTTCCTTGAAGGTACCTTGTGCTTTTTTTAGTGTCCTTTGAAATAAATTCAAACACCTCAGTTGGATTTTATTTTCTTGTGTTACACTCTTTGAGAGTCAGAGGTGCTTTACCCTACTTCGAACGCCCTGTGCTTTTGAGAGGAGATACAGGCTTGATTCGGCCTCTTTGTGATTCATATTGAGGACACAGGCATATCCATTGTTAGGCCTCTAATTGACCTTCAATTTCCTTTAGATGAATGATGTGGTTTGGATCACAAAAATCATCATGTCTTTGATGTTCTTCTTCAAATTATTTTAAATAAAACCTTAGACCGTTGAAACCCTTATGTCATATCTTGACACATGGCACATTTTGGATGCATGAATCGCATAGGTGGTAGCACTTCACAATATCATCTAGGCAATGAGGTTAGGTTTAATTTTGTTTAGGAATTTTTTAGTACCTCATTTGTAAGGTGAAGTTCCTTTGTGGCATTTATAAGGCTTTGGACTCGCATGGCTCAATAGTCAAGCGCCTAGGCTAGGTGCTTGGCCATTGACCTCCTACACTAGTTGCAGCTGCTAGGGGGTCCATGTGGGGGCCTCAGACCCCCTATCATAGGTGGGCCACCTATTGGCTCTAGGTGCACCAGTGTTGTTGGCTTCGTTGGTTTGTCTGGTCACCCCTGGTTGACCACTTCTTATCCACTGTTGAACCCCTCTTTTTGTGTATAAATGATAATATCTTGGTTTTGGGTTAACTTATAGTTGAAATATATACATTGATAATATATTTATTTTTTATTAAATTAAGGTTGAAAAATATAATAGACAATATATTTCATTTTGGTTAAATTATGGTTGAAATATATAATAGATAATATATTTTACTTTGGATAAATTATGTTTGAAATGTATTAAGAATAATATATTTTATGTTGGGTTAAATTATGTTTGAAATGTGTAAAGGATAAGATATTTTATTTTGGGATAAATTATGTCTGAAATTTATAAGTTAGGAACCTACTATTAAAATAAATCTCACTCACACAAATACTGAAAATAAATATAAATTCATCAAATAACATAACAACACTATGCAGAAAGTAATTGCAGAATTGAAACAATATCACAAAATAACTCAGAATTGCAGGCCTCTTCGAGGGGGCAACCTCCTTCAATATTTCATTAATTTGCAAAAATATACATTCGTACATGGCTCCATGTATTTTAAATAAAAATTTCCATGCAACCCTAACCCTAAGCTCAAGAGTTGGCTTACATGCAAAATGCCACTCGAGCTAGAATCTTCTACCAAACATCGGTTACAATCTTGATAACAGGGTGAAATGGGGTCATTACATAATCAAATGAGAATTATAAAATAATGTTAGGATGGGGTCCTAACATGTCCTTCCCCTTCGAAAAGCTTTATCCTCAAAGTTGGAGATGAGGAAACTACTATTGGAGTTGGTGGAGAGATTCCCATGTAGCATATTCTAGTTGTAGGCCATACCACTGAACAAGGACCTTAGTAATGGTGTGGTTGCGTAGAGTGTGAGTTCGATGATCCAACAATTAGTCTAGCTCGAGCAAGATAGAACCTTCTTCATCCAATTCTAGGAGGGTAGATTGAACCTATACCTGATTTCCCACAACCTTCTTGAGAGAGGAGACATGAAAAATAGGGTGGAGCTTGGATGTAGATGGGAGGGCCAATTTGTAGGTCATGGCACCAATCCGTTGTAAAACTTGGTAGGGCCCATAGTATTTGGCAGTGATTTTTTGGCACCTACAAAGTTGGAGGGATGACTATTTGTATGACTACAAGCGAAGGAAGACCATATCACCAACATCAAAGCTACGCTCAGAATGATGTTGGTCAGCTTGTTGGTGCATCTAGTTATGGGCTGCTTCTAAATTCATCTTTAGTTGATGGAGGACGTCGACATGTTGGCTGAGTGTAGTGTCGATTGCATGGACCTTGGAGCTACCTAGAATGTAGGAGGAGGGCGTGAATGGAGGTCATCCATAAACTACTTCAAAAGGGGTGACCTTGGTCATCATGTGATAGGAAGTATTATACCACCACTCAGCCAAGGGAAGCCACTTTACCCATTATGTAGGATGATCAGAGGTAAAGCAACGAAGGTAGATCTCCAAACATTTGTTGATAATCTTGGTCTAGCCATCCATTTATGGATGATAAGCTAAACTCATTTTGAGTTGAGTTCCCTACAACTTAAATAATTCTTGCTAGAAGTGACTAGTGAAGGTTGGGTCATGATCGGACACAATGGATGTGGGCATGCCATGAAGGTGAAAGATAGAATCAAGAAAAAATTGGGTAATTATGGAGGTCATGTAAGGATGGGAGAGGGAACAAAAATGAGCATACTTCGAAAGATGATCCACTACCATGAAAATAACTGATTTACCCCCAGACTTAGGTAACCCTTCAATAAAGTCCATGGAAATATCTATCCAAACTTGGTCAAGAATGGGTAAGGGTTGAAGAGTGCTTGGAGAACGCACCATTTTTCCTTTCATCCATTGATAGGTGTCACATGCGGCCACAAAGTTATGAATGTCCTTCTTCATACCTTTTCCAAAAAATGTACGCTTAATCCTTTCGTATGTTTTGAGAAACCTAGAATGGCCTGTAGAGGGTGAGGCATGCATTTCCTTCATGAGAAGTTCCTAGAGTGAAGACGTGTGAGGAACAACAAGGTGTTGGTGGTAGCACAAATCTTGTCCATCCCAAGTGTATCTAGGACATGAGGTAGGCTCGGTTTGGAGGGAGGCAACCAAAGTTTGCAAGCCTAGAATCCTTAAGTACCTCCTCACATAGAGAATTTATCCACTAGGGAATGGGGGAAGAAATGGCACATAGCATACTGTGAGCCTCAAATTGGTGAGAGAGAGCATCCACCATAATGTTCTCCTTGCCCTTTTTATAAGTAATATCATAATCATAGCCCATGAGCTTAGAGACCCACTTTTGTTGTTCGAGGGTGGCAACCCATTGCTCTAAGAAATATTTGAGACTTTGATGATCTGTTTTAATGGAGAAATGATGCCCAATGAGATAAGGTCACCAATGGGTGATCACATGCAAAATTGCAAGCATTTCCTTAGCATAAGTGGATTTTCCTAGATTATGACTGGAGAGCGCTTTACTAGTGAAAGCCAAGGGTCACCCTTCCTGCATCAACACTGCACCAATACCATGGTTGAAAGCATCACTTTCAATGACAAAAGGCTTGGAAAAATTAGGCATGGCTAAGATCGACATGGTTGTCATAGCATGCTTCAACTCAAGGAAAGCTTGTTCAACGGGTCCAATCCAAGTAAAAGAATCATTTTTTAACATGGATGTTAAGGGAGTGATAATTTTACCATAATTATAGATAAATTTGTGGTAATAGCCTATAAGCCCCAAAAATCCATGAAGACCTTTTAGAGTGTGAGGTTTTGGCCACTCTTGAACCACTTGAATCTTTCGAGGGTCAACTTTAACTCCATATTTGGTGATAATGTGTCCCAAATACTCCACTTCCATCAACCCAAAAGAACACTTGGACCACTTAGCATAAAGTTGATGTTGCACCAAAAGTTGTAAAGTCTGATCCACATGGACAAGGTGCTCTTCCCATGAGTGACTATAAACCAAAATATCATCAAAGAAAACTAGGATGAATTTTTGAAGGAATGGATAAAAAATGTTGTTCATGAGGCTTTGAAATGTGGAAGGGGCATTGGTCAAGCCAAATGGCATCACCAAAAACTCATAGTGACCCTCATGAGTACGAAATATAGTTTTGGGAATATCTTCATCCTTGAGCTTGATCTGATGGTACCCAGAGTGAAGATCTAATTTGGAGAAAAACATAGTCCCATGCAGCTCATCCAGTAATTTATCTACCATAGGGATAGGAAACTTATCCTTGATGGTGAGCTTATTGAGCTCATAGAAATTGATACATAATCTCCAAGACCCATATTTCTTTCGCACCAATAAGATCAAAGAAGAGTAAGGATTGTTACTTGGTCGAATGACTCTCACTTTTAACAATTCTTGTACTAACTTCTCTAGCTCAGACTTAAGGGCATGAGGATATTGATACAACCTGATGTTTGGTAGGACATTATCAGGTACAAATTGGATAACATGGACGTGGAAGCGACATGGTGGTAGGTCTAATGGTTCAACAAAAATTGCATTGTTCTTGGTCAAAACAAGTTGCAAATCTTTGGGAATTGGGTCCCCCTAAAAAGAAAATGTTTAAAGGATCACAAATATCTGAGCTATGACCCTCCAAGAAGATTTATTAACAACTTCTCCATACGATTTGAGTTGATAAACTAAGGAGGCCTTGCTTTTGAACCTTGAAGAGTGTAAGACTATCCATCCCATGAAAATTACATCTAGAGCTCAACAAAGTTCCATGAGATGGTTCCTAATGTACCTAACCATTGAGCTCCCAACACAATATCACATCCCCCTAATTGGAGAGCAAACATATCTTGTTTGAGCTCATAATTCCCTATTTTCACTTTAACATTATGACATTTACCTTTGCAAGGCAAAGTCCCTCCATTGGCCACCATAACCTCAAAGGAATTACATGTGTGTATGTAACAATTAGCCTGCTTGGCAATGCGAGGATCAATAAAGTTGTGTGTACTACCAGAATCAATCAAGATTGTAAGACGTTGGCCTTTGAAAAAACCCACAACTTTCATGGTTTGTGGAGTAGTTATCCTAGCAAGAGCATGGATAAAAATTTTTGCCTATGGTTCTTCAGGTATTTCTTCCTCATTTTGGGGTGGTTCCTCTACTGATTTCGTGTTATCATCACTTTGGTCACTGGTAGTTGGCTCATCGACATCTATGAGGAACAACTTATTTTGGGTGCACCTATGTCCTCGAACATATTTTTCATCACAATTGTAGCACAAACCTTGAGCGCATCGTGCATCCATTTCTTCTATAGTCAAGCATTTTGGAGGAACAATTTTATTTTCATTATGAGTGGGGAACTTGGAAGGAAAAGAGGGTCTAGTTTGTGGAAATTTAGATGTCCTCCTTTGAGCTAAAAATTTGGATTTGGCCAACCATGCCAAGCTTATAGCCTGCATCATTGTTTGTGGTTTGAACATCTTGACCTCGACCTGGAGATCATCCTTCAAGCCACTGATGAAACAACTCATAAAAAACCCTTCATTCAACCCCCTAGTTTTGTTAGCCAATTTCTCAAATTGGGTTTGGTAATCTCGAACTGTAGAGGTTTGTTTCAACTTTGTCAATGCTCCTATAAAGTTGTCATACTCACTAGGGCCAAATCGAGTGAGTAATTGGGACTCAAATTCTTCCCAAGAAGGATCAAGAGTGGTGTGTTGCAACCATTGGTACCACTGTAAGGCTTCAGATTCTAAGTTGAAGGAAGCCATCTAGACCCAATAATATCGAGGGACATTGTGGAGTTTAAAAAATTGATCAACATGACATAACCACCCATCTGCATCCTTCCCATTGAACTTAGGAAAGTCCAATTTAGGCATCTTAAAAGTGGGGTCATGATCAAAGAGAGGGTGAGAGTCTTCCATTTCCTTTCCTTTTCCCCAACCTGATTGTTCAGTATGGTACTCAAACCCTTTTGGGCCACCTTGCAATTTGGACTCAACTTCGGCAAGTTGTTCTTCCAAGTGGTCTTTGGAGTGAAGGTATTCACCTCTAAAGGATTGAATTTCTTCCCTTATGATGGTATTATCCTTGAGAAGGCTATCAAGGGTGCTTTTTATGGATTCAAACATTATGGTGGCTTGATCTACCTCTTTTTGATGTCCATGAGTGCCACCAACCATTTTGGGAAGTCTTGAACCTCTTTCACTGAATTACTAAAAATAGAAGTGTGACTGCAGGAGTTACTATTTTTAGTAAGGAGTCTAAAAAAGTGCTTGGATGTTATATATCAAAATGATTAGCTTGAAAATATGGTCACAATGAGCTATATATCTCAACACTAATTTTGGACACCCTAAACTTTTTTTTACTATTGTTTTGATGAGTCTACTAGTGAGGTCAATTTTTCCTCTGGAGGTTGGGTTCAAAAGTTGGGTACTATGTCAACTAACTTTACCCTATCTATTTTAACTACTGACCACATGCTTGACACTATCCTATCACTTGTACTATAACCACTATCATTGTTTAGTTACTAACTCTAGGATTCTCTATACTAAGTGGTTATTAACACTATCTATTATATTTTTATCACTGACCACCCTGTAATTATTGATTGTTATAGATGACTATTACTACCATTAACTCGACTATTGTTGCCACTGACTTGACTATTACTATCACTATCTGAATGTTATTAGAATATTTCCTGACTATCACAGACACTTGCAGACTCTACCCTGACTGTTTGGTGCATGTAGTTGTTTTTCGTGATAGGGAAGTCTCCTCCGTATGCTCACTTTTATGGGAAAATTTTGTAGGTTTAGCAGAACAGGAAGGCTTTTGTTTTTGCAGGTTGAATTTTTTGATAGAACCAGGGTACGCTAGGCAAGGGAGTATGTAATACCCATAGGCCCTCTGTTATACCGTAGTGATGAACAATAGTGCTCGGACCAATATTTTAGGCCACTACCCAAGGAGGATTCCACACATACCCTTGAGCACACTATCTGCCTCTCTATCAGTATAGGAGGGTAATATTTTAGGATGTTGTGTCCCATGTACTATGGATAATACAAGGCCAAAAAGCTTCCTAATGGATAAAAGTTTGTTTAACCCTAGATGGTCTCCCTAAATACCCAAAGATACGTGGGAGCTCAATTCCATGCGTAGGTGTTGTCTAAGGCCTAGGTATTGGAGCTTGATCGCCCCTCACTTCACTAGATGCTTTATGGGCTATCTAGCTTAGCCAATAATGACAGCTCCTCTATGATATTTTAAAACCCCTAGCATAGGGTTTCTAACCTACACAACTACTATGGAAAAAAAAGACTAATTTTTTTGCTATTTTTGCTGGTTTTTCTTATTTTTATATATATAAAGGACAAACAAAAAATGAAAAACATAGAAAATTATACCTAACAGTTGGAGTGGATGGGCAAGAATTGTCGTAGTCATAGTAGAACTCGACCTTGGAAAGTGCTCTGATACCACTTGTTAGGAACCTACTATTAAAATAAAGCTCACTCACACAAATACTGAAAATAAATAGAAATTCATCAAATAACATAATAACACTATGCAGAAAGTAATTGCAGAATTGAAACAATCTCACAAAATAACTCAGAATCATGGGCCTCTTCGAGGGGGCAACCTCCTTCAATATTTCATTAATTTGCAAAAAGATACATTCGTACATGGCTCCATGTCTTTTAAAGAAAAACTCCATGCAACCCTAACCCTAAGCTCAAGAGTTGGCTTACATGCAAAATGCCACTCGAGCTAGAATCTTCTACCAAACATCGGTTACAATCTTGATAATGGTTACATGAAATGGCCCCACTTGTCTAGGCGCCTTGCTTGCCACATACATTACAAAGTATTACAAAATAACATTATAGATGGGGTCCCCATGTTGGAAGTGGGTCATTACATAATCAAATGAGAATTACAAAATAATGTTAGGATGGGGTCCTAATATTATAAAGGATAATATATTTTATTTTGGGATAAATTATGTTTGAAATGTATAAAGGAAAATATATTTCATTTTGAGATAAATTATGTTTGAAATGTATAAAGGATAATATATTTCTTTCGGATAAAGTATGGTTGAAATGTATTAAGGTTAATATATTTCATTTTGGATTAAATTATGTTTGAGATGTATAAAGGATAATATATTTCATTTTGGGATAAATTAGGTTTGAAATGTATAAAGGATCTTATATTTTATTTTGTATTGAAATATGTTTGGAAAGTATAGATGATCATATATATTATTTGGGAAGTTACTAATGGAATTATTTTTGAGAGGATTATGGGGTCCTCTCTATTATTCTTGTTGTGTGCTATTTTATAGTAGATGGATACATTAGACCTTTAGAAAGAAGTTATTCCTTTAAATGTTATTAGAAGGAAGAAATCATCTTTAGAAGAATGAATGTGGAATTCATTCAAGGGAATTATGGGGTTCCCTCATTGATTTTGTAATGTGAATTAAAAGAACAATTCATGTTTTTGGGGACATAAGAATTATGGGGTTCTTATGTATTTATATTGGTATTGATGTTTTGGAAAAAGGAATTATGGGATTCCTTTATATCGTTGTATTGGAGACAACTAAACTTATGCAATAAAAAAGATGTTTCGAAGTTGGGTTTTTTCTCGTAAGGGTTTCCCAGGATATATGATGTGTTGTGTGTATATCGAATATCTTCATATTTTGATCTTGCATTTACTGCTTTCTAGATTTAGTTATTGAGGTTATGTTTGCTCTTCAATAAAATGGGAGGTTTATTGTAATTCATAGATCATGGATAAGATTTTGGTAAGAGTTTTATTGAATTAAAAATAGTGCTATTCATGATAATTGTAATTGTTAAATCAAAATAAAGGAAGAAGTTATCTAGTTATGAGAAGGAAATAATATATGCATTTTATATTCTTGAATAGTCCTTACTATGATGAATCTTAGATGATTAGAAAATGACATCTATTAATGTTTATGCTTATGGATTAGAAGCTTAGAGAGAGATAGAGAGAGAGAGAGTAATCTAAGGGATTATGGGATCCCTTTTGGAGGAAACTTCGAGTAACCTTGTATCAAATATTTCTTCTAAGACCTAAACTTAGGTAGATGCATGAAGGAAATAATTAGGTTTTGATTCAATGAATAGTCTATCACTAGGAGTGATTGATGGAAAAGTTAGCTCATCATGGAGATGAGATGGATAGCTTATTTGCATTACGCTTAGTGCACCTACATAGATGAACTTATGTATGGTGTAGGGATGGGCGTACCCTTTTGATAGACTAAAAGGGATAAGTTAGCTCATCGTGGGGATGAGATAGATAGCTTATTTGCATTATGCTTAGTGCACCTACATAGATGGACTTATGTATGGTGTAGGGATGGGCGTACCCTTTTGACGGATTAAAAGGGATAAGTTGGCTCATCGCGGAGATGAGACGGACAACTTAATCATAAGGTATTAAGTCAATAGACAACTTCATAGAATGGCTTATGTAGGGTGGGGATATGTAGATCCCTAATGAGTGTATAAAAAAAAAACAATCTCTCTCGAGTTGGTTGGATTTTTGAGTTGTTACATTTGGTATCAGAGCCCTAGGTACGATGGACTAGGTGCTTCCAAGAAAGAATGTAGAAATTGCCAATAAATATGCAATATTAAGGATCTTAGCTTGGGATAGTTTCACTGAGTGGTATACGTAAATAGGCTTATATAGACCAAGGGATAAAGACTTTTAGAGGTAATAAACCTCTAATAAGAATGACACCTTACATGGAGTAAGGGTGATCGTTGGTATATAACTCTATAGTTAGTTATACGAATGACGTATCTAGCTAGTAGTTAGTAGTACAATTCAAGGAAGGAATTGTAACCTAAATTAATTTTATTTCTTTTATGTGACCAGGGTAATGGCACCAAAAACAAGGAAATGGAGGTCTATCCCACCAAATAGGCAAACCCAATAGGATAATGTCGAGGCTAGAACCCGAGATGAAGGTTCGGGTAATTCTAGCAGAGAGGTGGAGAACCTCACTACGGTAGTCACACTAATACAAGAACAAATGGAGCAGCAGAGACAACTGCTAGAGACCATAGTGAACTAGGATTCATAGGTTAGGAATTTAGAGGTTAGGTAGGCAAATGATCCTACTACTAAAGAATGAGAAGCCATAGCTCTTCTAGAGATAGAACTGGCTAGAGACATAAAGAATATACACACCTCTAAATTTAATGGAAAAGGTGGAGGTGATGCAACCAAGGCTTGGCTGAGGGAACTAGAGATTTACTTCACCATGAAGAATTATTCTACTAGAACCTGAACAATATGGGCTACATTGCACTTACAAGAAATTGGACTAGAATGGTGGGAAACTTTCCAAGAGGAACAAGGAATTGAGGTAGTTGATTTGAAGTGGGAAGATTTTGTTGCAGCCTTCAAGGAAATGTTCCTTATGAAATATTTCTATGCATATAAGTTTGAGGAATTTACCAACCTTCAGTAGGGAACCAAAATAATTGAGGTTTACTATCAAAAATTGGTAAAATTGTTAAAATATGTACCATCCTATGATGAGAATATGAGGATACACAAATTCATCTTAGGAGCAGAACCTAAGATTAGACATGAAGTGAATATGCATGAGCCTAAAACACTACAAAAGGCCTATGACCTGGCTAGAAAAGCAAAATCTCATCTCTAGCAGGAAAGGCCCTATTTTAACTATGCAATTTTGTTTGAGCAAGATCGACAATCGCTCAAGAAAATAAATAGTGTTGGTTTCATGAAATGGGAAAGAGAGCAGCACCAGAAGAGTAGAAGCTCCCCAAAGTTCAAAAAGAGGAATGATGGGAAGCAAGGAAAATTTAAGAGGAATTTCCAAGGGAGGAATAACAACAACAACAACAACAATAAAACCTCAACCCCAAAGGCAACCAAACTCAACACTAGTGGAAATAGTAGGGGGACAAAAATAGGGAGTGCACCTAGGTCCCAAGGGTGGTTGTTACGATTTTGGAGGTCGACACTATTCCAATAATTGTTAGCATAAAGCAATACCAAGCATGAAAGGAAAGAAACCTACCCACAAGATCTATGCAGCAATGAGAAGCCAAAACTTGGAAGGGCAAGCCACTCCTTTGCTCTTAAAGGGTAAGATTTTTGGTAAAGAAGTAAATATTTTAATAGATAGTGGAGCTACTGATAGCTTTATTTCATCTAGTTTAGTCAGGGATATATCGAAAAGACCAAGATTTTTGGCACAAGGGTGGAAAGTTGAGTATGGTTTTGGACAAACCTACTCGGTGGATCAATGTTTTCCTAGGGCTAAAATTACCCTACCCAATGGTTCTACCATAGGATGTCTTTATGTAGCACCGCTACATGCTTTCAATATTATCTTAGGAATGGACTAGTTACAGGCTCATAGAGCCATAATCAATTTCCAAGAAATATGGATAGAATATTCAGAGAATGACAAGGAAATATTAAGAATCCATAGTGAACAAGGATCTTTTCAACCCTAGATACTTTCAACAATGCAACTAAATAAAGCCATTAGGAAAGGAGGAATGGTTTACGTTGTAAAGCTTAATGAAATTGAGGAGGAAAAGAAGGAAGAAGTGTTTGGAAAACACCTTGTGTTGCAGGAATTTAGGGATGTGTTTCTTGAGGACTTACCTGGACTTCCTCCTAAGCATGAATTCGATTTCACTATTGAGATAAATCCAGGAATAGAACCTATCCATAGGACTCCTTATAGGATGAATCCTATTGAAATGTAGGAGCTAAAAGTGCAACTACAAGGGTTTTTGGAAAAGAGATTGATCAAACCTAGTGTGTCACCATGGGGTGCACCTATGTTGTTTGTCAAAAAGAAATATGGTTCTTTGTGATTATGCATAGACTACAAAATGCTTAATAAAGCAACCATCAAGAATAGGTATCCTTTGCCCAAGATTGAAGATTTATTTGATCAACTAAAGGATGCCACCATATTTTCAAATATTGATTTGAAATTTGGATATCACCAATTGAGAATCCATGAAGAGGATACTCATAAGATGACATTTAAAACCAGATATGGACATTATGAGTTTACAGTCTTGCCATTTGGATTGATGAATGCACCAACAACATTTATGAACCTAATGAACAATGTGTTCAGAAAGCATCTAGATCAGTTCATTCTTATATTCTTGGATGATATTCTGATATATTCCTAAAATAAAAAGGAACATGATAGGCATCTTAGGATTATGCTAGAGTTGTTAAGGAAGAATCAACTCTATGGAAATTTATCTAAGAGTGACTTCTATGTTTCAAAAGTACAATATCTAGGGCATATTATATCTGTAGAAGGGATTGTAGTAGACCCAAAGAAGATTGAGGCTATTCTGAATTGGCCAATGCCTACTAATGTGACTGAAGTGCGAAGCTTCATGGGCATGACAGGTTATTATAGGTATTATGTGAAAGATTATTCCAAGATAGCCTATGCAATAACTAACCTTCAAAGAAAAGGGAAGGAATTTAAGTGGTCGGACAAGTGTGAAGCTGCTTTTGAGTTGCTTAAGTAGAAACTCACCATGGCACCAATACTAAAGATTCTAGATCCTTAGGGTAACTTCTCAGTATGTACTGATGCATCATTGGAAGGGTTAGGAGGAGTACTTTCTCAGGATGAGTCAGTCGTAGCATATGGGTCAAGGAAACTCAAGAAGCATGAGGTTAATTATGCTATGCATGATCTAGAGCTAGCAACGATTGTGCACGCTCTTAAGATCTAGCGACATTACTTGGTAGGAAGACCTTTCGAGTTAAGAACCGACCATCAGAGTTTGAGGTATATATTTACTCAACCTATGCTCAATGCAAGACAGAGAAGATGGATTGAGTTTCTAGCCGAGTATGACTTTGAGATTGAATATATCAAAGGAAAGGAAAATAAGGTTGTTGATGCCTTAAGTAGGAGAAGGTACATTGTTGCTTTGACCCAAAGCCATGTAGACTTGATGGACCAAGTCAGGAAAATGCAATCTTAGGATGAGTATTGCAATGAAATTCAAGCCAAAATGGGAAGGAATCCTAGGGAGAGCAAGGATTTTGACATAAAATATGATCTTTTATGCTTTAAGGATAGGGTAGTTGTACCCAAAATAGGTGATCTAAGGAGAATGATCATGCGAGAGGCGCATAGATCTCCTTACTCTGCTCACCTTGGAGGAGCAAAGATGAGAGAGAACATGAAGAAGACCTTTTATTGGTCAAGAATGAAGAGGGATATCACCGATTTTGTTGCTCAGTGCCTTGAATGCCAAAAAGTGAAAGTTGAGCATAGACATCCTACAGGACAACTTGTATCCACACGATATACCCATGTAGAAGTGGTAGGTTATATCTATGGATTTCATAGTGGGTTTACCTAAAACTAGGTACCAACATGATGCAATCCTTGTGGTAGTCGATAGATTGACTAAGGTTGCGCATTTTATACCAGGGAACACCAAGGATGATGCACTGATTGTGGCTAACAAATTTGCCAAGGAAATATTCAGGTTACATGGATTCCCTGAAATGATTATTTTAGATAGGGATTCCAGGTTTACATCTGAGTTTTGGCAAGCTCTTCATCATGTAGTGGGCACAAAACTAAACATAAGTTTTGCATACCATCCAAAAATCGATGGTCAAATAGAGAGGGTAAACCAAGTCTTGGAAGACATGCTTTGCATGTATTGTATGGACCAGAAGTCTTGATGGGAAGACTATTTGCATCTTGTAGAATTTGCTTACAACAATGGCCATCATTCTTCCTTGGGTATGGCCCCATTTGAAGCCTTGTATGGTAGGAGATGTAGAACACCTTTGTCTTGGGATAATCTAGAGGATCGGATTGCGCTTAGACCAGGCATGGTTAGAGAGATGGAAGAACAACTTAAGATGATCAGACTGAGGCTTAAGGAAGTCATCGATCGTTAGAAGAGCTATGCAGATCTGAAAAGATCACCAAGAGAATTATTTGTGGGAGACAGAGTGTTCTTAAGGGTTAGACCCATGAAGAGTGCTATAAAGTCCACAAAATTGGATCCTCATTTTGTTGGGCCATTTGAGATCACTGAGAAGATTAGTCTAGTAGTGTATAGACTCGCTTTGCCACCCAACCTATCAAAGATCCATGATACTTTCCATGTATCCCTACTTAGGAAGTACATTGTTAATCCTGATCATGTGTGGGATTTTTCTAAATTGCATATGGTAGACCCCACGATCATTGAAGTGAGGTCGATGAAGATTCTAGAGTTTTGTTCCAAAATGATGAGGAAGCAAACTCTAGAATAGTGTAAGGTCCAATGGGACCAATATTCTAAGAAGAGTGCCACTTGGAAAAAAGTGGATGATATGAAAAGATATTTTCCTTTTTTATTTGAATGAAAGTAAATTGTGATGCAAGGAAAATACAAAGGACTATGTTTAGTCCAAGGGGGTAGTATGTCATGACCCACCTTGGTATGAGCATAGACATCCTACAAAATATTTTTTCATCTATGAAATGATAATGTATTGAATTTACTATTTCAATGCCTAATATAGTTTGTATTATGGATATGCAAAAATATTTGTAACATTGGTTATGTTGTATGAACATGGTACTGTTGATTATATGTGATTTTGTAGGATTAATTATGCTCGTAGGTGGAAGAAAATATCGACCACCAAGAATGGATCCACCTAGGAGGGTATTAGTAAAATTAGAGGTTTTACTAATACCTAGGTGGACAATATCAAGCTAATAATTTAGTATTAGTTTTTGATATTTGCATTTGAATTGATTAATTATGGAGATGATTAATATTGTTCCATGCATGCATTAGTTTTAATTAAAGTGACTAACATCATGGATTGTTAATGCTTTTATTATATAAAAATCTCTTTTGACTTTCAAATAAAGCAAGCAATAAAATATATTAAAGTTGGATATTCAAAATGTGGAATTAAAGTCTTCATGTTAGGGAGGTCTAAGTAAGGAGGCTTGTCTTAATGAAAGTACACTTCCCTTTCCAACTTGGAAAAGGGAACATATGGACATTTATGTTCTAGGGTATGGCACATGGTGAGGTGGGGGGATTAAAAAGAAAAGAGAAGCCCAATATGGGGACATTCTCTCTAGGAGTTCAAAAAAAAAAGAGAAGAAGGCGACAAAGGACTAGAAGGGCCTGCAGAGAAAGAAGGATTGGTTTTTTGTTTGTTGGCTATAATCTAGGTTTGTCTCGTAAACCTTGTTATTTACTTTTGTTAAATCGATTAATTATATTTGCGTATTGTGGAAAATTAAAGAATATTTATTTTCATACGTTTTTAGCTGGTTTCACAGAAAAAAAGTTTGTTTGGGGTATTTTTTTTCATTTTGAAGCTTATCTGAGTTAGCCTGTGTGTGACATACCCTCCATTTAGATGAATATCTGCTTGTGGAATGAGATACTACTGAAGAAATTTGTGAGTGCAAGTGTAGGTATACACCTCTTAGCAAGAATATTGGATGAGTTTAGCATCCACCTTTGGCGGAGACAATAGTTGTAAGCGTCATGTAAGGTAGGATATGATGTCGTGCTTTATGCACCATGGCCTATAGATACATGGAAGCCCACTGTAGGAAATTCATGTAGGTCATGATGCTTGCTAAATGCATTGTGATAATGTTGTGCATATGTTTAAGCTAAATGCATTATGCCTGCTAGGTGAGTTAATATGTCAAGGATATAAATATCCATATTTAAATACATATGAATATAAGTTATTAACTAAAGAGAAATAATTAAAAAAAAATAGTAGATTAAATAAAATTCATATAATTAAGAATAAATTAAAATGTAACATTTCATGATAAATTTTCCTTTAACGGGTAAGCAAAGCTCTACCATCTAGCAGCCAACAAAAGCAACCTTTTGCATGACTTGCTCTTATGTGTCACCATGGAATTATAGGTGTTTTCTATAAAATAAATGACAAGTTCAAATTTAAGCATTTCGGTCTGAAAATATTTGTTACTGGTGTTCGTTGGAGGGAATTGTTGCTTGTGATCGGTTGTACTTTGGTGTATTAACATAAAACTGGGCAGCAAGATTGCAATCATCATCTGAATAAATACCAGGTTGGTATCTACTTGTTACACTCTTCTATGTATGGTATATGGAATGTTCTGTGTGTATTAAATTATGGAATAAATAATGTATGAGCTAAAACGTCATCTTGCTATTCACGGGTGGTTGAATTTGTGTCTTTTGCTTACCGTCAATGAATTCTTTTGTTGGTTCAAAATTTAGACACCTTAAAATGTAATGAAAATCAATACATATTTATAAATTTGTATGTGCAAATAACAAACTACAACGCGTTTGAGTGTGAAAAGAAATTTTGATAATAACAGTGATTAGTTTAGGTCCTTGGATGTTTTTTTTTTTTGAAGAGAAAATTATTATTTTTTTGCATATCAGCTACCTGCTTGCAATTATGTTTTCAAGTAGTTAGTTGCATCCATGAGAGGCCATGCTGACACAATAAGCTTGCAATCATCCGACACTCCACCATGATGGAAATTGTGAGAGTTTACTCAATGGAAATATAGTTGTCTTGGATGTGATGATTTCATTTCAATGGCTGGTACTTCATTTTTGGTGTGAGGACGAGTTATGTCCATTGTATTCAGAAGTAGTATATCATGTTTGATAGAACACGGTGGCCACAACTCTTTATGCTACTTTTTTTTTTTAATTTAGAGAAAGGATGTATCTTATTTTTTAATTTGTAACTACTGCTTGGAACATGTCATAACGTTGTGTCGACGAAAGTTAAACTATAAAATAAATTTTGAAAATGTTGTGTATATGTTTTGAAAAACAATACTAGTGTCATTAATATTATTATTTAGAAATTTTCGATGGTATGTTTTATCATAATTAGTTTGTATTACAATGACTTATAGAATCTATTAATTATTTTCTTTCATCGTGCATTGAAACAACGTACCCATGAATAATTAAACTTAAATTTATTTTTTCCTTGCCACGTAGTTGTCTGTTACAATATCTTTAATTAAAATTCTATCATGTTAGTAAAGAAGTATATTTTATTATAAATGAAAGGTGTTAAAATATTTATCATTGGGAAGTTTTTTTCAGCTCTAAATAATAATATTCAGAATCAAACCTACAACAAATGAGCGAACGAATCCTTATACCTTGGTTTCACTATGTTTCTATAGAGCTATAGGTACACCATATTTAGCTCGTCAATGTCAACTTATAAACAGACGTAACGTTCGCATGAGATGTGTAATAGAAAATAAATTTTAAAATGGTTGTAGCTTGGATAACAAAACATTCTTGGTTCACGCATTTTCTGTCGTATGCTTAAAAAAAAATCCTTAGGGGTTCCCATTAAAGATTGTGATTAAAACCTGCATTCCTTATTAAGTATTTTGCCTACCTGCCAGTTACGAACTCCATCTCATGACTTTATCTTTGTCTTTCATATTTAAAAAAAACTAAAAGATTTGATATGTCCTCTGAATCGGTTCAAAATGCAATCGGTTAAATTTAGTTTATGTTGTCATAAATTTACTATTCTCAAAAACAAAGTGGTTAATTTTGAAAGCCTTTATCATTCATGGAGATATAGTGTGGTTTTTCTTTAGGAAAAAATGGAAAAACAAACCCATTATTGTTCTTGAGTTTTGTGCTAGTGTTGAGTTGTGGATTGAGCTTTTCTTGTGCATAAGAAGATTAAAATAAATACCTTACTTTGGACTTGCTTGATCACACAAATTTATTAAAAAATAAATTATATATATATTGATGTAACCTTTACATGAAACTAGACACCTATTTCAAATGATTTTGAATTAATTCTTTTGTTGATAATGTAAAAGTATTTACTTTAAATAAAATTTTGGTTATTGTTTGTGATGTAGGTTATATAAAAGAATGATTGGTTTGGTTATACCAGAATTAATTTATGTGAATCAGTATTTTCTAAGCCTTTATAAAAGTTAGAATCAAGGGAAACATTCATATCTATATATATAAAATTTGCTTATAATCTAGGTTTTGTTCATGGTAAATTGTGATTTAAGATTTTTGCGATATTCATATAGTTTCCAAGTATTGTATTCTATTGTAATCTCGTTATTATTATAATAAGTAAAGATTAAAAAGGTATTTATAGAGATTCTATAGCATTCATTGTTTTATGCTTCCTACTAAAATTAGTAGTAAGATAACTTGAAATAATGTTAACCAAGCAAATGTCAAGTTGTCATCCAAACACCAAACTTAGCTAGCGGTGTCACAACAGAACAAATGTGCACCATGGAATTCATTCCTAGAAGGGCAAAAATAGCATCCAACTCCAATAGTCCATAGTAGCAACTATTGTGAGTCGGTGATAACTATATAACACCTTGCCGAGAAGGGCAAAACACCACCTAACTCTGACAGCTCGTAGATGGTGGTTGTTGTGATTCGGTGATAGTTGTATTCTAGCGGATATTGTAGGGTGAGAGGATCTTCTGCTAGTTCGAGTAACGAATGATGGAATGGAACATCATTCTAGGCTATCTTACAAAGTAGTACCATGAGGGTTCTCATGTACACAGTTCAGTTACGGAATTGCCAACAATAAACTGAGACTAGAGTACTAGTATCTTGGGTTGGAAGGTCTAGTTATGGATGGAATAAGACGTCTTATCATTAATTGCAATGTGACCTAGGATACCTGGACCCAAAAGCCAGAGAATTGGTGGGCCCTAGTTGAGAACATCAGTAGATGATCTTCAACCAGGCACTAGGTATACCAACGCTAACCCTAGCATGGATAAGAAATATAAAAGCTAAAACTAAGGATAAAATATAGGTCAGAGAAATATATGTCCTCCATGCTATGAGATGGGAAAACTACACATCCACCCTTCTAGGTATTATGGGCCCTAGAAGGACAACCCCTTGCCATGAATCTAGATCTTGAGTATGAGGAGGGATTCACTAAATGGTACTCTTATTGTGGTATTTGGCTAATCTCGAGCACTCGAGATACCATCTATAGTGGTCATCAGTCTCGGAGTGTGTAATTTATGCCTACATACTAATAACAAGTTGGGTGTGTAATAGTCAGTTTGTGACTTTGTTTTTCATTTGATTGAAAATTTTTGACTTTGTTTTTGGAACAACCAGGAGACTTAGACTTGGGTTGTTGTAGTTGGTATCAGAGCCTAAGTTGCAAACATCTGAATTGTTGAATTTTCAAATGACATAGCTCTTTTGTCACTAGGTATAAATGGTGGGGACCTCCAAGAGAAAAAATACTACTCTGCAAGAGGGGCTTGCAGAGGTTCCAAGAAAGGGATTGAGACAACTCATTAGAGAGTCAAAACATGTGCAAGCTGTTGAAGCACCTAGATGTATTTTGAGAAAAGAGAAAGAACCTGCAACAGGAAGGGCTGCACAAAATGACAATAATATGGCCAAAATGATTCAATTGATGCAAGAACAGTTGAATCAACAAAAAGAAAAAATGGAAATTTAGAGAGCTTAGATGAATGAGCATATGGAGCAACAAAGAGCTCAACTAACTCAACAACAAGAAATCATCACCCAACAACAAAAGGTGATTGAAAATTTGACTAAAAATAAGGAGCTAGAAAGGGTACAAAGTGATTTTCCTAAAGGATATACAAGAAGGAAAGTCGGTGTTGAGCTACAGAAAGAAATCATAAAGTTGGACATCTCTAAATTTGACAAAAAGGGTGATGGTGATATAGCTGAAAATTGGTTAAGTAAGGCCAAAGGATACTTTACCATTCAACCCCTATGTTCCAAATCTAAGACTGCTTGGATTGTGGCACATTTACCAGGTTCTTCCAGAGATTGGTGGACTACATATAAGAAAATTAACCAAAATAAGACCTCTAATATACCATGGGATGTATTTTAGAAGGAATTCAGAGATAGATTCCTTACCCAACAATTTTATATTGAGAAATATGTGAAATTTATAAACCAACATCAAGACAACATGTCTGTAATACAATACTACCAAAGATTTATACAATTGCTAAAGTTTACACCCAAATATGATAGACATGAAGAGTTCAAGGTACATACATTTGTCTTGGGGTTGCATCCCAAAATTGGATCACCCATTGGAATGGTCAAGCCAAAGAATTTTTTGAAAGTTTTTGGTTCTGCACGATATGAAGAATTGAGTCAGAATAATAGAAAATCTTACTATCCAAGGTTAGAGAAAGATATCTAGAAAGAGAAGAAACCAAAAACCAACAAAAGGAAAAGACCAATACAGGAAAAACAAGGATGGAGATTGCTATAGAGGAGACTATAGAAACATAGGAATGTTTTAGAGTAACTGTTGGTCATCAAATCCGCCTAGGTAAGGATTTTGGGTAAATGTATGCGCCCTAGACCTGGACCAACATTGAAAGGCCGAAGGGAAGAGATGCCCCTCGTGCCAATCTCCGGAGAAAGGCCGGCTCCTATGCTAAACTACTTGGGTGTTTGGAGATAAGAGTGCAGGAAAGAGATAAAAGGAGTTAGGGTTAGAGAAATAAAATAAAAAGGGTTAAGGGAAGAGAGATTGATGATTTAAGGTGGGAGAGAACAGGAAGCACGATCACTAACAGACAACTTGAATAGAAGCAAGGAACACCAAGAGTAAAACAAAAGAAACGTAGTATCAACCTTCCTATGTATCCTCCCGAACGAGTTTCAGGGTACTGTCCCCGATCGCACACCGGACGCAGAGTTCAGCATCTCAGTCTACAAACGAAGAGAGACAAAAGAATCAAGCAAGGCAGGCAGCATAAAAGAAAGTCAATATGACACTTTTTCACTCCTATGTATCCTTCAGAACGAGTTTCAGGACACAGTCCCCGATCACACACCGGACGCAGGATTCAACATCCAACATACAAACGAGGAGAGATAGAAGAATCAAGCACAGAAGGCAGCATAAAAGAGAAGAATTAAGCTCAAAGTCTCTTAGTATTAATCGCAGGACATCAAGTTACAGCAGCTTTCTAGCAGATAGTTCCCCCCCCTTTTCCATTACAATGCCTGGGTTTTTATAGAGGACCCGGGCCTCTGAATCATAATTACATAGCAAAGAAGAGTACGCCCTCGAGCTCTGAGAATTCGGCCTTCCTCGGCTCTCGCGATCGAGCTTTCAAATCTGTTACCAAAACTGGCAACCGTGACCGGGTCAACCATGGAAAGGTGCATTGATGAGCCGTCTGGACGTCCTTGGTCTCCGGGTGCAGTGCTCGAGTGGCCGCCATGCTCGTCGGGTTCTCCATCATGGCTTGATACTTCGCTTTTGATTGCCAAAAATGAGCAGTGGGCTTGTTGGGCACGAAAAATTGCATTTATGAGGCACTTGATCGCCTCGGGAAGATACCCGGCTTGGAACGTGTGCCCGTGAAGCGCTTCGCTAAGTTTTCATTCACCACTTCGCTTCGCAATGGTTCTGGGCCGAAGCAAAACTCCTCCTTGGATTAGTACTTCACAAAATTGAGCTTCGCAAAACTGCTTCGGGGTGGGGTGTGCCGAAGCATATCTCCTTCGCAAAATGGTCTTCTTTATCCTTGCCACTTCGCTGACAAAATTGCTTCGCTGATGCCTTGGAGAAATACTTCGCTGCGATCCTCTTCAAAATTGTGGTTCGGAGAGATTTCGGCCGAAACACATTCTTGCCTTCAAAATGCTTCGCTTCTCTTGGCTGCCAGAACTTCGGTCGAAAATGCTTCGGGTGAAAACTCGCCGAAGTGAATGCTTCGCTATGTTTTCCGCCGAAGTAGAAATGGTTCGGGCGTGAAGAGGCCCGAAGTAGATGTTTCGATAATTTTCTGGCGAAGGATTCTTCAATGCTTCTTTGGGTTCTGCTTCGCTGGTGCCTCTAGCCGAAGTAGTTGTTGGAAATGCTTCGGGCCCGAAGTCCTTTTACCTTGGTCAAACTTGAATCGTGGCCTAGACTTTTCTCCTTCGGCGAAGTTGCTCTCTTGAATGCCGCTTCGGATGATTTCCGCCCGAAGCAGTGTTTTGAAATGTTTCGGGCCCGAAGCCCTTTTCATCGGTCCTCTTGCATTTTTCTTCGGCAAAACTACTTCGCAACAAATCCTACCCGAAGCAATGCTGGAAGCGCTTCGGGTGCGAAGCTCTTTCTTCGGCAAAACTACTTCGCAAAATTTTCACCCGAAGTAGCGCTGGAAATACTTCGGGTGCGAAGCAGTTTCATTTTCTTTGGCGAAGCTCTTTTCTCTAGCTTGTTCGGTAGCGAAGCTTTTTTCTTTCTACTTTTTATACAAAGGGGTGGCTTTGAAAGCCAAAATTGCTGCAACTTCAAAATAAAAAGACAACAAAGCAAAAACTTTACACAACACTATACAAAACTTGGTTTCTTTTCTACCCCTTGAGAAATGTGACAAAATTGTCAACATTCTTGGCGGCTCACGGGGCAACGAGCTCGTCTCGGTGGGAGGACCCTTAGTCTTGATCCATTGGGCCGGAGTCCTTTCCCGATCCTTCTCCTCCTTCTTTCGCACCTTCTTCTTCTTCTGGGAGCGCCTCGACAGCTGGTTCTCCTTCTTCTTCTGCTCCCTCTTCTTCTTCGCCCTCCTCCTCTGGTGCGGCCTCTTCTGGAGCAGCTTCCTGTGGTGGTGACGGGGCAAGACGCTCACGGATTTTCTTCATCGTTCGACGAACCTGAGACCAGGCACTTTTTGAGAAAGGTTCTTGATCTTGCAGTGCCTTAATCAAAATATGAAACCGATCAATCTGCCCGATGTCAGCATGTTGGGCTCTGGTATACAGATCGTTCAGGCAGGCCGCTATCTTACAGTATCTCAGAAGAAAATCAGTGACTTGTCTTTCAGTTATGGGTTCTACCCATCCGTCTATCTCCGAGACGTCACTCTCAAATTGAAGCCATATCGGCTTGATCTGTTCCTTGGTCAGGAGGTTCCCTTCATTATCTGTGAAGCTCGAGAAACCCATGGAGGAGAGATCTTGAAAATAGCCCCAGGATGTACGCTGCTCATCCTCGAAAACATCCAGGAGATTCTTTGCCTTTTGAGTTTTTTGCACCTTGGAGAAGAAGGCACGAACTGTGGCCTGGGCCGTGGACCAATCTCTAGCTATCCGACTCATTGCAGGGATCTGCAATTGTTGATGTTTGGCACTGTGAACGTCGAAAGCTAACTTGAGTCGGCTTCTGGCCTTCTGAGTTATCTCATCGATGATTGGGCCTCCTTCGGCAGCGGCGCTCCGGGCTTCAACAATGAAGGCCAAAATTGAAAGGGCACTGGAGGCCCGAGATCTGAAATTTTTTAGCAGAAGCGAGCGGATTTCCTTGATTCTGCTCCTGTCGCACAGCCCTAACCCTTCCTTTTCGTTCAGCTGATTTTGCATCTGCAAGATTTTTCCTTCAAGCTCCTTGGCTCTCAGATCATTCTCGATCTGCCTTTGCTCTCTATTTTTAGCTGTACATTCCAACTTTTGTATTTGCAATTTTAGGGCATGTGTTTCCTTCCTCATCAGCTTGCACTGCTCTTCAGCTTCTGCCAGCTTGGACCGGATCCTCGCCAGCTCTTCCTCTAGCTTAATATTGGCGCTCTCTGCTTCGAATCTATGCTGGTTTACGATATTTGCATGTGCTCGAAAGGTTTCAATCCCGATGTGCATGGAAGCTGATTCATTGTCCATGTTCAAATGCTCCAGATCCTTAGACTTGTCTTGGTAATCATAATCCATGAGAGTCATTTCATCCAGAGGCTTCTGGACTTTGGGGATCTTCTTTACCTTATGCAGCTTCCCGGCCTGCAAATCGAAGACAACACATTTTTCCACTTGAGCCAATGAGCGCCCTCTCTTCTTCCTTGCCTCTTTCAGCATCTTCTCGGTATTCTGGCGGGCCTACGAGAGCTTTTCGGCTAGAGCGGTTTCTTTTATTGTAGACAATTGGGACTCAAATAAGGCTGGATCTCCAACCGAGGGGGTAAACAAATATAATGAATTAATGGGGGATGCCTCGCCAGAAGGCTCAGCGACGGGAGTGGCTGGGGCTTCGACGAGCGCGAAAATGCCCTGTATGATGGGGGTGTGGGCCACGGGGTTCGGCGTTAGAGGGCTATCTTCGCTCTGGACTAAAGGATCAGCGACGTGAGTGAGCGAAGAAGTTTCAGCGGCTTTGTCTTGGCCGGATGACTCAGGTGAAGTGTGGATAGGCAAAGCGCGAGGTGAACTTGGAACGGCCGTGGACTCAACGTGGAGGGGCGATTGACCTTGCAGGGGATGGTGAGAAAAACTTTCGGTCGGGGCCATGGTGGATATGTGAGAGGTGAGAGTTAAGGGTAGAGAACGCGTACCTGCGTGCCCTCCTGGCAGAGCGGCCGTGATGACTTCTTGCGTAGTCGGCTCCTGCTCGTCCTGGGCTTCGGCACTTTCGACCTCCAACACTTCCACTTCGGGGTCCCCTTCTGGTTGGAGGAGTTCCTCCATATTAATGACGTCTAAGTCTGGGACCGTCTCGGTACTTGGTGGCTCCACACTCTCAATATTTGTTTCGGCTGGAACCAGTGCAGGCTGTTCGGCAGGAGCGTTCGGATGCCCTGTGCGAGGTCGTTTCGGGTGGCTCGGAGGCATTTGATCTTGTTCTGGCCTTTTCCGCTTTTTCCTCTCCAACGGTTGCTCCGACTCTTCGGCACTTGTGTCCTCTGATGGCCTTTGTGGTAGCGCCCTTGGTGCAGCTTCAGTTTCCTTCTGCCTTCCCGAGGCATCATCGGTCCTCCCTGGGCTTTCACCTGATCCTGGAGTGGCTGGAGGGACAAAGTCTACGAAGGATATGGGCTTCCATGATCCGACATTGGCTTCGTAGACAATTGCGAAGTCCCTATCTATTGCCAAGAGTCCGTAAGAATTCATCTTTCGATGATGGACTCTCATTATCCACCACTCCCTTAGCTGCTCCTCATCCCAGTTCTTCAATTCTTCCTTCAGATCATCCTTGGCTTTCCTCCAGAATGTGGAGTCTGGAGTTGGAAATGGGTACTGATCAGGATCGAACTCTATCTCCATGGGATAAAAATCATGCCAGGGAGGTAATGTCCGCACTTTCTCTAGATGCCACTCCAGATCTCTCCCGTTGGGATTGTTCCTCTGCTCCATTATCTCGGGGTGGGGGCAGACATGAAAATTTTTACATTTTAAGTGATCTTTCATCACCCCTATGGGATCATAAAGCCACCTCTACGGAATCTGAAGCAGGCCAAAATTAGCAAGCTTTTCTTCCAGAATGATGTTCTGCTTCAATGCGAAAACTTCAATCACTCCCATTCTAAAAGGAAAGTCACAAGTGTGTGCCCACTTCCGGCCGTGGCCGTAAACTTCATTGGTCGCGTCGCTCTGCCGAGCGACCTCTAGTGCGAACTGGTACTCGGATGGGAAAACCGGTAGCAGGAAGGGCTTTCCCACGAAGCCGAACAGGCGTATCACAAGCCCCTGTGTGAGTTGAAAAATATCCCCCTTTCTGGCCTGCACCACCCTGTCTCTTAGACTGAGGGGCACCCGAGGGCTGGACCCTATCAACAATTGCATGGCAGGCCCCAAGAATTGTTGATTGAAAGAATAATAGGACTCTGACCTCAATAGGAGGCGAGTCCACTGGTATACAGGCAGAGGATTTCCATCCTCGCCTTTTGATGTAATCGCAACATGGGGAAAATTTTTATATGCGCGATAAAAGAATAACCAGACAAGAAAAGAACATGGGCTGAAATGTTGCTCCGCTCCAGAAGTCTTCATCGCGGTGAGCCACGTGTGCAGGTTTCGGGCTACCCATTCCGCCCAGTCAAAGAAGACCGGGTTGGTGTTTGGCCTCGAAGCATCGGGAGCATAGAACTCCCCTCTGGAAATACACTCGGCCAAAGACACCTGCCAAGGGTATACCGAAGTATCAGTTGACAAGCCCGCCACCCATGCAATGATGGAGAAGATGTCCGTGTTCTTGAAGGCCTCCAAGGGTAGGGGCATTTGGGGCAGTTTGCCTGAAGGGAGCCCGCTTTTGAGGTTTTCTTGCAAGAATTTCAACACATAGTTGTTCGAGGTGAACCTCTCCATTTGTTCGCTTAAAATGACACTACGAACTGTATATCCCTTCGACGGCCCCTGCTGTGGCGTGAAAGCTGCTTGCACGTCCTCCTTCAGGATAGAGAACAACTTATGGCCGACGGCATTCAACACTTGCCTGGAAGCTGGTTGGTAGTTCTGTGCGATGGCGTAAATCAGCTCAGGGCAATGGTGCACAGGAGGGGTCAGATACCAATAGATTTGGGAGTAATACATGGTGGCTCTCTTGTTTTCTGGCGTGAGCCTGCTCTTCATAAAATCAATAGTGTACCTGAGCTCGGCCATGCTTCTTGAGAGTTCTGTATCTTTAATTTTCTCCCACCTGTCAACTGGTGGCTCTACAAGTTGTTCATCTTCGGATTCTTCTCTTTCTTCCACAACTTGTTTCTCTGGGCGGAGGTTCGGGTTGACCTTCTTCGGTCTCTGCTTTTTCTCCTCCGAACCTTTCACTTTTTTAGGAACTGTTACCTCTGGCTCCTTTCCTCTCTGGGTAGAACTTTTCTTTCCCATGTTGTATGATTATGGCAGCAACACCAACAGCGCAGACTGTTTCGACGTCAGGGAGCTTCTCGACGAGTGGCAGCAGAATTTGTGGACGAGCAATGTGCCTTCAATCTTGCACTTTCAAATAACCTTTTCCTTGCTAAAGCCTGCATTTTATAGCCTTAAGGGGTGACTACCCCTATTTATGGCTCTTGCCATAATTAAACCTATGCTAGTGGCCTAGGAAATTGTTGCGCCATCCGATTGGCTATCCGACGGCATCGCATGCGGAGTTACGCGCCCTAATGATTACACCTTGCATTGGAAGCACATCTTGTACTCGGGTGCGAGCCCTTTCCCCAACTGAATCACCTCGGGACGTGCCCCGCCACCTTTGCCTTAAATTCGTCTGCTTCGAGCTCTTTTCAAGGTGGTAGTCGGCACATTTCTCGAGACATGCTTTAAATGCTCCCGTCCTACGCATAATCGGTTCGACGAAGCTTGGGTCGGACTTGGAAATGCTTCGCAGTGAACTTCTTCTTTGGGCTGATCTTCTGTGCTTCGGGCCCGAGGTACTTATCCTTCTTCATGCTTTGCGAGGACCACCTACCGAAGCTTGTGCTTTTGAAAATTACTTCACAAAATTTCCACCCGAAGTGGTTGCTGGAAATGCTTCGGGTGCGAAGCTCTTTCGTGCCTTTGTTTGAACTTTGGTTCGGCCCTTCACTTCCTCGCAACCGTTACTTTGGGTAAAAATCTCCGAAGGAGATTACCGAATTTTTTTTTTTGCTTTTTACCCCTTGTGTAATGTGACAAGAGTGTCAACCTTCTTAACGGCTCACGGGGCAACGAGCTCGTTTGGGTGGGAGAACCTCTAGCCTTGATCTATTGGGCCAGAGTCACCTCCAGACCCTTCTCTTCTCTCTCCCTCTAGGAGCGCTCCTGTATCTGGTTCTCCCTCCTCTTCTGCTTCTCGAGACACATTCAATGGATTCTGGTTGAGTTCTTGTGTCTCGCCCCTTGGGATACAAAAAGGGCGCAAAAAGGTGCCTTCCTCATTCTCAGGCCTTACCGCTTGAGACTGCTCTCCTTGGACTACCTCCTGATGGAGATTGCAAGCAGCCACATTGTTCATTGTTGGGTCAAAGCTTGCATATTCCCATTGTTGTTCTTGGGCAAAATTTGCTTCTTGAGCTCCGAATGACTGCATCTCAAACCTACGCTCAGTACGAGGAGTCTGCCATGATGAATACTACGTAGGATGGCCAGGAGCAGTGAACAGTGATGGGTTTTCTCCCCACTGCCACTTTCCAGATAGGAACAAGAGTTGTTCTGCTCGTATTGCTTCCTCAAATATCTGAGGAAATCTTCGTTCCCCTGATTGCAGTAAGAGAAGGCGTATGTCCGGGTGAAAGGCACGAACATAGAAGAGGTGAGCTTGGGCATGCGTCGGTTGGATCTCCACTGGAATGCTCTTCCAACTTCTACAAAATCGGACATTGAAGTCCGTGATGCTCTCCAGAGGTGCTCTCATGATAGCGAATAGATCCATCAAAAGCTGGGAGGGATCTTGAGAGCCGTCGAATGTCTTGATCAATGCTTCGGCTAAATCGCTCCACGAGCAGATGCTTTCATACTCGAGTAATCTGAACCACCGCATCGCTTCTCCTTCCAGAGACATGACCAGAAGTCTAACCATGACATCTTCATGGATTATGTTGTGGAGGTTTGCCAATGCCGCAACGTCTTCAAGGTGCCTTTGGGCCATTCCTTTAGTGCCATCGTATTTCGCCAATGTATGCAAGGCTCCTCTAGGAATTTTATGATAACCCTGAAGATTCAGAGGGGAACGGGCATTCCAACTAGGATAACGTGCTTTTTCCATTATGGCAGTGGCCTTGATTTTTTGGGACATTTTCTTTCAACTTAAAAGGCGCCTACGATGAAGGAATCTGGGTTTTCAGCTCAGTTAGAGTCGCCAGGTGATTTTGACAGATGGGGGCAAGCCAGAGATTCACCAACTCGGACTTCCTTAAAACATGGGGATTTTTGCCATGAAGGCACAGATTTGGGTACTGGTCTTTACGACTTAGAGATTTTTGGGTAAACAGAGTCGCCAGATGCTAAGAGTCTTTCAGTAATGAGGGCATCGGTCCTCACTACCACTAGTCAGGTGAGACTGACCGGGTCACAACGAGAACTGGTTTAGAACTATTGGCCCCGGTGAAGATGGGTTTGTGCATTAAAAATATGGGACCTTGACTGGTTATGGATCTTTCTAAGACAAATACAGTCGGTCCCACCGGGCGTGCCAAAACTGTTGGTCATCAAATCTGCCTAGGTAAGGATTTTGGGTAAATGTATGCGCCCTAGACCTGGACCAACATTGAAAGGCCGAAGGGAAGAGATGCCCCTCGTGCCAATCTCCGGAGAAAGGCCGGCTCCTATGCTAAACTACTTGGGTGTTTTGAAGATAAGAGTGCAGGAAAGAGATAAAAGGAGTAAGGGTTAGAGAAATAAAATAAAAGGGGTAAGGGAAGAGAGATTGATGATTTAAGGTGGGAGAGAATAGGAAGCACGATCACTAACTGACAACTTGAATAGAAGCAATGAACACCAAGAGTAAAATGAAAGAAACGTAGTATCAACCTTCCTATGTATCCTCCCGAACGAGTTTCAGGGTACTGTCCCCGATCGCACACCGGACGCAGAGTTCAACATCTCAGTCTACAAACGAAGAGAGATAAAAGAATCAAGCAAGGCAGGCAGCATAAAAGAAAGTCAATATGACACTTTTTCACTCCTATGTATCCTTCCGAACGAGTTTCAGGACACTGTCCCCGATCGCACACCGGACGCAGGATTCAACATCCAACATACAAACGAGGAGAGATAGAAGAATCAAGCACAGAAGGCAGCATAAAAGAGAAGAATTAAGCTCAAAGTCTCTTAGTATTAATCGTAGGACATCAAGTTACAGCAGCTTTCTAGCAGATAGTTCCCCCCCTTTTCCATTACAATGCCTGGGTTTTTATAGAGGACCCGGGCCTCTGAATCATAATTACATAGCAAAGAAGAGTACGCCCTCGAGCTCTGAGAATTCGGCCTTCCTCGGCTCTCGCGACTGAGCTTTCAAATCTGTTACCAAAATTGGCAACTGTGACTGGGTCAACCATGGAAAGGTGCATTGATGAGCCGTCTGGACGTCCTTGGTCTCCGGGTGCAGTGCTCGAGTGGCCGCCATGCTCGTCGGGTTCTCCATCATGGCTTGATACTTCACTTCTGATTGCCAAAAATGAGCAACGGGCTTGCTGGGCATGAAAAATTGCATTTATGAGGCACTTGATCGCCTCGGGAAGATACCCAGCTTGGAACGTGTGCCCGTGAAGCGCTTCGCTAAGTTTTCATTCACCACTTCGCTTCGCAATGGTTCTGGGCCGAAGCAAAACTCCTCCTTGGATTATACTTCACAAAATTGAGCTTCGCAAAACTGCTGGGGATGGTGTAGCGAAGCATATCTACTTCGCAAAATGGTCTTCTTTGTCCTTGCCACTTTGTTGACAAAATTGCTTCGCTGATGCTTTGGAGAAATACTTCGCGACGATCCTCTTCAAAATTGTGGTTCGGAGAGATTTCGGCCGAAACACATTCCTGCCTTCAAAATGCTTCGCTTCTCTTGGCTGCCAGAACTTCGGTCGAAAATGCTTCGGGTGAAAACTCGCCGAAGTGAATGCTTCGCTAGGTTTTCCATCGAAGTAGAAATGGTTCGGGCGTGAAGAGGCCCGAAGTAGATGTTTCGATAATTTTCTGGCGAAGGATTCTTCAATGCTTCTTCGGGTTCTGCTTCGCTGGTCCTCTAGCCGAAGTAGTTGTTGGAAATGCTTCGGGACCGAAGTCCTTTTACCTTGGTCAAACTTGAATCGTGGCCTAGACTTTTCTCCTTCGACAAAGTTGCTCTTTTGAATTTCGGATGATTTCCCGAAGCGTGTTTTGAAATGTTTCGGGCCCGAAGCCCTTTTCATCGGTCCTCTTGCATTTTTCTTCGACAAAACTACTTCGCAACAAATCCTACCCGAAGCAATGCTGGAAGCGCTTCGGGTGCGAAGCTCTTTCTTCGGCAAAACTACTTCGCAAAATTTTCACCCGAAGTAGCGCTGGAAATACTTCGGGTGCGAAGCAGTTTCATTTTCTTTGGCGAAGCTCTTTTCTCTAGCTTGTTCGGTAGCGAAGCTTTTTCTCTTTCTACTTTTTATACAAAGGGGTGGCTTTGAAAGCCAAAATTGCTGCAACTTCAAAATAAAAAGACAACAAAGAAAAACTTTACACAATCTGTACAAAATTTGGTTTCTTTTTCTACCCCTTGAGAAATGTGACAAAATTGTCAACATTCTTAATGGCTTGTGGGGCAACGAGCTCGTCTTGGTGGGAGGACCCTTTAAATTTGATCCATTGGGCCAGAGTCTCTCCCCGATCCTTCTCCTCCTTCTTTCACACCTTCTTTTTCTTTTGGGAGCGCCTCGACAGCTGGTTCTCCTTCTTCTTCTGCTCCCTCTTCTTCTTCACCCTCCTCCTCTAGTGCGGCCTCTTCTAGAGCGGCTTCCTGCAGTGGGATGGGGCAAGACGCTCATGGATTTTCTTCATCGTTCGATGAAATTGAGACTAGGCACTTTTTTAGAAAGGTTCTTGATCTTGTAGTGCCTTAATCAAAATACAAAACCGATCAATCTGCCCGATGTCAGCATGCTAGGCTCTGGTATACAGATCGTTCAGGCAGGCCGCTATCTTACAGTATCTCAGAAGAAAATTAGTGACTTGTCTTTCAGTTATGGGTTCTACCCATCTGTCTATCTCCAAGACATCACTCTCAAATTGAAGCCATATCGGCTTGATCTGTTCCTTGGTCAGGAGGTTCCCTTCATTATCTGTGAAGCTCGAGAAACCCATGGAGGAGAAATCTTGAAAATAGCCCCATGATGTGTGCTGCTCATTCTCAAACACATCCAAGATGTCCTTTGCCTTCTGAGTTTTTCATACCTTGGAGAAAAAGGCATGAACTGTGGCTCGGGCTGTGGACCAATCTCTGGCTATCCGACTCATTGCAGGGATCTGCACGTGTTGATATTTGGCGTTGTGGACATCGAAAGCTAACTTGAGTTGGCTCCTAGCTTTCTGAGTTATCTCATCAATGAGTGGACCTCCTTTGGTAGCAGCACTTTGGCCTTTCAATGTTGGTCTAGGTCTAGGGCGCATACATTTACCCAAAACCCTTACCTAGGTGGATTTGATGACCAACAGTAACAAAGGGCAGCATGAAAAGAGGAACTTTTCAGACAAAGTTACGACTCAGGAAACAAGAAAAGATGTTGCTAACCAAAATAAGGATGGGGACAAATGGAAGAATAAGGGCCCAAATGTATGTTTTGTCTACGGAGCTAAAGACCATTATGCTAATCAATGCCCAGAAAGAGTAGACAAAAGAAAACTAGTTGAAGATGCTCCCCATAGGATCTATGCAGCAATAGGTAATCCTAATATTTTAGGACAAGCTACCCCATTTCTATTAAATAGAAAAATAAGAGTTAAGAATATTTGTATTTTTAGCAATAGTGGAGCTAGTGATAATTTTTGTCTACTAGCAATTTGAGGGACATGTCAAAAAAGCCTGGGATTATGTCAAATAGGTGGTAGACCGAGTAAGGGTCTAGTCTAACCTATTCAACCAACCAATTACTCTACCTCAAAGGGAAACAAGTTGGCACCTATATGTAGCTCCTTTACATGTTTTTGATAAAGTCTTGGGTGAAGACTGACCTTAATCTCAACAAAAAAACTGCTTGTCATTTGGAGAATGATGGATAGACCGAGAGGGTCAATCAAGTAATAATTGATATGTTGTATATACATTCCATATTGGGTATGGATCTATTTTAATCCCTATAAGGGCATAGGTGTTGAACAAATTTCTGGAGGAATGAGCAATGATTAGACCAAATATTATGAAATAAATGGAGGAATTACGCCAGTGGCTCAAAGAAGCCACAGACTGCCAGAAGAGCTATGTCAATCTTAAAAGAACACCCAAAAAAAATTGTTTCTGGCAATAAAGTCTTCTTGAGAGTAAAACCTATTAAAAGTTCCATAAAGTCTACTAAGCTTAGTCCTAGATTTGTTGGACCATTTGAGTTTACAACCAAAATTAGTCCTATAGCCTAAAAATTAGCCTTGCCACCTAATTTATACAAAATCTACAGTACCTTCCATGTGTCCCTCCTTCGAAAGTATGTGGCTAACCCCTCACACATTTTGGATGTTTCACACTTGAAGATCTCGGACCCACTACTCATTGAGGTTCATCCAGTCAAAATTCTAGGTTTTTAGAACCAAGCAGCTAAGGAAGAGGACCGTTTATCAATGTAGTATCCAATGGGATCTCTAGTCTGAAAGAAACGCCACATGGGAGGATGTGGAAACTATGAAAGAGCAATTTTCATTCTTGTTTGAGAACTAATAATTATATGAGTTTGGATATTGATATTTATATGATATGTGTGTAATTTGGTTATAATGCATACTGTGGATATATCTTTTATGCATGCATCTTTTGATAAAATTAATAGCATATGACATGATGATACTTGTAAAAATAAAATTAATGTGAGCATACAAAACTGCTTTGATTAACATAGGGACTGTGTTTAATTTTGGTGGGGGAGAATGTGATATCCCCTCTATTTAGTTGAATATTTGCTTGTGAAATGAGAAACCACTGAAGAAATTTGTGAGTGCATATGCAGGTATATACCTCTTATCAAGAAGATTAGACAAGTTTAGCATCCACCTCTAGCGAACACAATGGTTGTAAGCATCAGGTGAGGTGGGATATGATGTTGTGTTTTATGCACCATGGCTTGTGGGTACTTGCTAAATGCATTGTGATAATGTTGTGCGTATGTTTAAGCTAAATGCATTATGCTTGTTGGGTGAGTTGATATGTCAAGGATATAAATATCCATATTTAAATGCGAATATAAGTTATTAACCAAAGAAAAATAATTAAAAAAAAATAGAGTAATAAAATAAAATTCATATAATTAAGAATAAATTAAAATGCAACATTTCATGATAAATTTTCCTTTAACTGGTAAGCAAAGCTCTACCATTTGGCAACCAACTAAATCAACCTTTTGCATGACTTGCTCTTATGTGTCACCATGGAATTATACATGTTTTCTATAAAATTAAGGACAAGTTCAACTTTAAGCATTCCGGTCCAAAAATATTTGTTATTGGTGTTCGTTGGAGGGAATTGCAACTTGTGGTTGGTTGTACTTTGGTGTATTACGATAAAACTGGGCAGAGAGATTGCAATCGGTATCTGAATAAATACTAGGTTGGTCTCTACTTGTTACACCATTCTATGTATGGTATATTGATGTGTTGTGTGGATTAAATTACTGAATAAATAATGTATGAGCTAAAATATCATCTTGCTATTCACAGGTGGTTGAATTTGTATCTTTTTCTTGCTGTCAATGAATTATTTTGTTGGTTTAAAATTTAGATACTTTAAAATGTAATGAAAATCAGTACATATTTATAAATGCGTATGTGCAAATAGAAACTGCAACACATTTGAGTGTGAAAAAAAATATGATGATAACACTGGTTAGTTTAGGTCCTTGGATGTTTATTTTTTTTAAAAAGAGAAAATTATTATTTTTTTCATATCAGCTACCTGCTTCCAATGATGTTTTCAAGTAGTTAGTTGCATCCATGAGAGGCCATGCTGACCCAATAAGCTTGCAATCATCTGACTCTTCGCCATGATGGAAATCATGAGAGTTTACTCGCTGGACATATAGTTGTCTTGAATGTGCTGATTTCTTTTCAATGGCTGGTAACTTCCTTTTTGGCGTGAGGACGAGTTATGTCCTTTAGGAAGAATGTAGTCAGCTGTTGTTGTATTCAGGAGTAGTATATCATGTTTGATAAAACACGGTGGCCACAGTTCTTTATGCTACATTTTTTTTAATTTAGGGAAAGGATGTATCTTATTTTTTAATATGTAAATACTGCTTGGAACATGCCGTAACTTTGTGTCGATGGAAGTTAAACTATAAAATAAATTCTGAAAATGTTGTGTACATGTTTTGAAAAACAATACCGGTGCCATTAATATTATTATTTGGAAATTTTCGATGGTATGTTTTAGCATAATTAGTTCGTATTACGATAACCTGTAGATTCTATTAATTGTTTTCTTTCGCCGTGCATTGGAACAACATATCCATGAATAATTAAACTTACATCTAATTTTCCCTTGCCGTAGTTGTTTGTTACAATATCTTTAATTAAACTTCTATCACATCAATAAAGAAGTATATCTTATTATAAATAAAACGTGTTAAAATGTTTATCATTGGGAAGTTATGTTTAGCTCTAAATAATAATATTTAGAATCAAACCTACGATAAATGAGAGAATGAATCCTTATACCTTGGTTTCACCGTGTTTCTATAGAGCTATAGGTACACCATATTTAGCTCGTTAATGTCAAATTATAAACTGAACATAATGTTTGCATGAGATGTGTAATAGAAAATAAATTTTTAAAATGGTTGTAGCTTGGATAACAAAATCTTTGTTTACGCATTTTTTGTCGTATGCTTAAAAAAAAATCCTTAGGGGTTCCCACTAAAGATTGTGATTAAAACCTGCATTCCTTATTAAGTATTTTGCCTATGTGCTAGTTACGAACTCCATCTCATGACTTCAAGTTTGTCTTTCATTTTTAAAAATTACTAAAATATTTGACATTCTCTCTAAAATGGTTCAAAATGCAGTCGGTTATATTTAGTTTATGCTGTCATAAATTTACCATTCTCCAAAATATAGTGGTTACTTTTGAAAACCTTTATCATTCATGGAGAGATAGTGTGGTTTTTTTTTAGGAAAAAGTGGAAAAATGAACCCATTATTGTTCTTGAGTTTTGTGCTAGTGTTGAGTTGTGGATTGAGCTTTTCTTGTGCATAAGAAGATTAAAATAAATGCCTTACTTTGGACTTGCTTGATCAAAAAAATTAATTAAAAATATATGTATATTGATGTAACCTTTACATGAAACTAGACACCTGTTTCAAATGATTTTGAATTAATTATTTTACCGATATTGTAAAATTATTTACTTTAATTAAATTTTGGTTGTTGTTCGTGACATAGGGTATATAAAAGAATGATTGGTTTGACTATACCAGAATTAATTTATGTGAATCGGTCTTTTCTAAGCCTTTATAAAATTTGGAATCAAGGGAAACATTCATATCCATAAGTAATAGATATATATATAATTTGCTTAGAATCTAGGTTTTGTTCATGGTAAATTGTGATTTAAGATTTTTGCGATATTCATATAGTTTTCAAGTATTGTATTCTATTGTAATCTTGTTATTATTATGATAAGTAAAGATTAAAAAGGAATTTATAGAGATTATATAGCATTCATTATTTTATGCTTCCTACTAAAATTAGTAGTAAGATAACTTGGGATAATGTTAACCAAGAAAATATCAAGTTGTCATTCAAACACCAAACTTAGCTAGCAACATCACAACAGAACAAATGTACACCATGGAATTCAATCCGAGAAGGGAAAAATAATCACCCAACTCTAATAGTCCACAATGGCGGCTATTGTGAGTCGGTGATAACCATATAACACCTTGCTGAGAAGGACAAAACACCACCCAACTCTAACAGCTCGTAAATGGTGGCAGTTGTGATTTAGCGATAGTTGTATCCTAGAAGACATTGTAGGATGAGAGGATCTTCTGCTAGTCCGAGTAACGAATGGTGGAATGGGACGTCATTCCAGGCTGTATTACAAAGTAGTACCATGAGGGTTCTCACGTATACAATTTAGTTGTAAAATTGCCAACAATAAAAGGAGACTAGAGTGTTGTTCTATGGGGTTAGAAGATCCAACGATGGATGGAATGGGATGTCTCATTGTCAACTACAATGTGACTTGGCATACCTGGATCCAAAAGCCATAGAATTGGTGGGCCCCGATTGAGAACATGAGTAGATGATCTTCAACTAGGAACTAGGTATACTAATGATAACCCTAGCATGGGTAAGAAATATAAAATTTGAAACTAAGGACATAATACAGGTTAGAGAAACCTATGTCCTCCATGCTACGGGATGGGGAAACTACGCGTCCACTCTTCTAGCTATTATGGGCCCTATAAGGGCAACCTCTTGTCATGAATCCATATCTCGAGTATGAGGAATTCACTAAATGACACTCTTATTGTGGAATTTGGCCAATATCGAGCACTCAAGATACCATCTACAGTGGTCATCAGTCTCAAAATGTGTAATTTATGCATATGTACTAACAACAAGTTGGGTGTGCAACAGTCAGTTTGTGACTTTGTTTTTCATTTGATTGAAAATTTTTGACTTTGTGTTTTGAACAACATGGAAAATCAGACCTGGGTTGTTACACTATGGTTCGACCTTCCCTTTAGTTAATATGGGTTCAAGCTTTCATTTTTCATGATTTTTTTTAATGGTTCATGTTCTCCAGTTCTTGTGTTATTTGAATGAGAGTTCGAATTAGGACTGGTGTTGTTTGAATGCCTCATGTTTTGTATGTTGTGCTCGAATGGAGGAGCCACATAAGTTTTAAATGATTTAAAACCCTTTTATTGCCTTGGCACCTCTTTGTTACTTTTTAGATATGTCCTTGGATTGATGTTCAATTTGTTGTGTCATGTGTGATTGGATCATTTATTCGATTAATTTAAGGAACTATGAAGGCTTTGTCTCTTCCTCGATGGTACCTTGTATATTTTTAGTGTCCTTTGAAATAAATTCAAACACCTTGGTTAGATTCAATTGTCTTGTATTACACTCTATGAGAGTCAGAGGTGCTTTACCCTAATTCAAATAACTATGCATTTGAGAGGAGATACAGGCCTGATTTGGCCTCTTTATGATTTGTATTGAGGACACAGGCATCTCCACTATCAAGCCTCTAAATGGCTTTCAATTTCCTTCAGGTGAATGATGTAGTTTGGGTCACAAAAATTACTACATATTTGATACTCTTATTCAAATTATTTTAAATAAAATCTTAGACTGTTGAAACCCTTATGTCACATCCTAACACATGGCACATTCTGGATGCATAAATTGTGTACGTGGCAACTCTTCATGGTCTCATTTGGGCAATGAGGTTAGGTTTTAGTTTTTTTAGGAATTTTTTAGTACCTCATTTGTAATGCGAAGTACCTTTGTGGTCTTTATAAGGCTTTGGACTCACATGGCTCAATAGCCAAGCGCCTAGGCTAAGTGGTTGGTCATTAACCACCTACGTCAGTTGGAGGTGCTAGGGGGCCCATGTAGGGGCCTTAGACCCCCCTATCAAAGGTGGGCCACCTATTGGCTCTAGGCGCACCTGCGATGTTGGCTTCATTGATCTGTTTGGTCACCCCTGGTTGATCGCTTCTTGTCCACTGTTGAACCCTTCTTTTTGTGTATAAAGGATAATATACTGCTTTTGGGTTAACTTATGGTTGAAATATATACATTGATAATATATTTATTTTTTGTTAAATTAAGGTTGAAACATATAATAGAAAATATATTTAATTTTGGTTAAATTATAGTTGAAATATATAATAGATAATATATTTCATTTTGGATAAATTATGTTTGAAGTGTATTAAGGATAATATATTTCATGTTGGGTTAAATTATGTTTGAAATGTATAAAGGATAATATATTTTATTTTGGGATAAATTATGTTTGAAATGTATAAAGGATAATATATTTCATTTTGGGATAAATTATGTTTGAAATGTATAAAGGATAATATATTTCATTTTGGGATAAATTATGTTTGAAATGTATAAAGGATAATATATTTCTTTTGGGATAAAGTATGGTTGAAATGTATTAAGGTTAATATATTTCATTTTGGGTTAAATTATGTTTGAGATGTATAAAGGATAATATATTTCATTTTGGGATAAATTAGGTTTGAAATGTATAAAAGATATTATATTTTATTTTGTATTGAAATATGTTTGGAAAGTATAGATGATCATATATATTATTTGAGAAGTTACTAATGGAATTATTTTCAAGAGGATTATGGGGTCCTCTCTATTATTCTTGTTGTGTGCTATTTTATAGTAGATGGATACATTAGACCTTTAGAAAGAATTTATTCCTTTAAATGTTATTAGAAGGAAGAAATCATCTTTAGAATAATGAATGTGGAATTCATTCAAGGGAATTATGGGGTTCCCCATTGATTTTGTAATGTGAATTAAAAGAACAATTCATGTTTTTGGGGAACATTAGAATTATGGGGTTCTTATGTATTTATATTGGTATTGTTGTTTTGGAAAAAGGAATTATGGGATTCCTTTATATCGTTATATTGTATACAACTAAACTTATGCAATAAAAAAGATGTTTCAAAGCTGGGTTTTTTTCTGTAAGGGTTTCCCAAGATATATGATGTGTTGTGTGTATATTGAATATCTTCATATTTTGATCTTGCATTTATTGCTTTCTAGATTTAGTTATTGAGATTATGTTTGCTCTTCAATAAAATGAGAGGTTTATTGTAATTCATAGATCATGGATAATATTTTGGGAAGATTTTTATTGAATTAAAAATAGTGCTATTCATGATAATTGTAATTGTTAAATCAAAAGAAAGGAAGAAGTTATCTAGTTATGAGAAGGAAACAATATATGCATTTTATATTCTTGAATAGTCCTTACTATGATGAATCTTAGATGATTAGAAAATGATATCTATTAATGTTTATGCTTATGGATTAGAAGATTAGAGAGAGATAAAAAGGGAGAGTCATTTAAGGGATTATGAGATCCCTTTTGGAGGAAACTTCGAGTAACCTTGTATCAAATATTTCTTCTAAGACCTAAACTTAGGTAAATGCAAGAAGGCAAAAATTAGATTTTGAGTCAATGAATCGTCTATCACCAAGAGTGATTGATGGAAAAGTTAGCTCATCATGGAGATGAGATGGATATCTTATTTGCATTACGCTTAGTGCACCTATATAGACAGACTTATTTATGGTGTAGGGATGGGCGTACCCCTTTGATAGACTAAAATGGATACATTAGCTCATAATGGAAATGAAAGAGAACTTATTTTCATTATGCTTAGTGCACCTACATAGACAAACTTATGTATGATGTAGGGATGGATATACCCTTTTGACAGATTAAAAGGGATAAGTTGGCTCATCTCGAAGATGATATGAACAACTTAATCATATTGCATTAATTCAATAGACAACTTCATAGAATGGCTTATGTAGAGTGGGGATATGTAGATCCCTAACTATTGTATTAAAAAAATTATCTCTTGAGTTGGTTGGATTTTTGGGTTGTTATAGTCTTGTCTAAAGAAAATATACCAAGTAATATAGCTACGACTTTTAGATATATATCAAAATGGAATTCAAAATTCGGTCATATATGTAAGAGAAAGGATCATAGTACAATTTTTTGTAAATATAATCAAGGAAATTAGAATCAAGGAAATCAAATGAATATGAATCAAGGAAGTCAAATGAATAAACCAGTTCAACAAAGACAATATCAATCTCAGTATTGATATAATCCTCAACAACAACAATAATTTCAATCTCAATATCAACAACATCAATATCATCCTTAGTACCAATATAGTTGTCAGCAACAACCTCAACTACAATATAGAGAAGAAAATAAAAAAAGAAACTTAGTTCAAGAAATTCATGAAATTCAAGAATTAGAAGAAACATTTGAAGGAAATGAATTCAAATCTCTTATAGTAAAACTCTTGGTCAATGAAGATGTTCATTTTTCAAAAAATTATGAAGATACTGATGTTGCAAATGTTATAGAACATAAGGATACAAGAGGAGAGATTTCAAAGAGATGACATGGCAATATCAAGACCAGGAATAAAAATAATAGAATAAAGAAACAAAATAAGAAGATAAGGAAAGTAAATAAGAAGAAAGCAACAAGAGATACAAATCCAAAGCAATTGCCAAAATAAGAACCTAATAGAACACATGCTGAAGATCCTGGCAAAAGATCAAAGATCAAGATTGAAGACTAAAGTCTAAAATAACCAAATAATGTAATACATAGGGTGTTGAGGAATATTACATTATTTGGTACATGTAAATGTACCATCATGGTACCTTCATTGTACAATTGTAAATATGTAATAGATTAGGGTTGAGTCTATAGTTTAGGTAATTTTTTTATATGTTTCCTTTCAAATAAGTGTTCATGTGCAGGAAATGCACAAGTGTCATGTAAGAGTGCAATGTACAAGAAATGCACAAGTGTCATGTAAGTTAGAGTGCAAGAGTGTATTGAGAGAATGTGCACAAGTACCATGTATGTAATTGTGAAAATATGTATAGAGAGGATGTGCACAAGTATCTTAGATTAGGAGTTCATGTAAGTAGAAAGTGAAGTGTCTAGTGTACAAGTGGTAATATGATAAACCAAATATCATGGGAGATGTCATATGGAGAATAATAGTTGTATGCGAAGAGTCATATCACGATGTCTATATTATGGAGATAAAGATCCATACAATAAAACATGAATGGATATCACAAGTGTAAAGGAGAAACAATTGATAATAAAGCTTGTATACAGATTTTGAGTTATTAATTTTGTAATTTTTCTTCATTTTTGTACATGAATGATTTTGGCCATTTACATTCATATTTGATATTATAAGTGAATTTTATTTCATTATTATATTTTTCTTATATACATATTAGATTGCTCATATATAATTTTACTCTTCATTATTGATATTTTGACCTATAATATTGTGGTATATTTATATTGGGATCTATGATATATTTTAGTAGTAATGTTTAAAGACAACACAAAATCTAGAGACCTCGAAGCTACCAAATTTGGTTTTAGAGCAGAATATAATTTGCAAGTCTTCTACACAAAGTTTCAAAGGGAAATGAATCTCCTCCTAGCTTATAAGTAGGCCTAAATTTGCATTGTAAAGGCATTGGGAGCTATAATTTTATACCTTACATCTACCCTTGTGGTCTCTTTCATCCTCCCTTCTTAGTTGTAAGGAGAAGATCTTGAGCCTCAAGCCACTATCTAAGGATCATCAAACCTCTCTAGACCAGATGCCTTATAATCATTTTAGCACATGAATGGAAGTTGTGACTAATTTCGCTATGTCCTACTTCTTTAATGTGTTTCCAAATATGGGTTGTGTAGAATTTAGTGTGTTCAATTTCTAGTTATTAAACTATGGTGAGTGTGTTCATTTCAAGTCGTTGCATGCAGTTGGGAGGGGGGACTTTAATATTGGTGCATTGCCCAACTTTGAAGGACCTAGGGGACTTTAATCTTAGAGCATAACCCAACTTTGATGTTTTTCTCCTTCCTAAAAATAAACCAACAACCCAATTACTTTTTGCTTCTTGCAATTATCCATCCCATTTATGTTTGTCCCATGATGTTGTGATACTTCCAAAATATCCTATTGAAGAAATTACTAGATAAACCTTTTTTTTTAAGTATTTTTGAATTCATCCTTAAATTCCTCACTACTTAATATTATTTTTTGAATTAAAATAGACTTGGGACTATAAACCTATTAATTACTTAATATTTATTTTTAGGGATCTTATCCATATCCCTAATATTCCATGATACCATTTCAATCACCACTTTTTATTTTTATTTGTGGGCTTAGACCCACTTCTTGTTAACACCTATGATATTTGTTTTTGGTTTCCCAAATTGGTACCCCTTTGAGTTTCATTTTCTATTTATTCTTACTTTGGGGGTGTTCCTCTTATTTTTCATTCCTATCAACACTTTCATATTCATCAATATCTTTGACTTTTGTGTATTGTTTATAGCGAGACTTGTATTCTAAAGGTTTATGTTGCCTTTGAGAATCAAAAGAGAAAAACATTTTTGGAAGGCCTGACCTTCAGAACTTTTCATATTCATCTACCTTCATAATTATCTTGAAGCTATATGGACCGTTGTCTCTGAGTTAGATGTTTTGTGCTACTTCTCCTTCATTTTTTTTTTTACATCTCTTTCGATGGTTCGATCTTTGAATATTTTTTCATATTTCACCCTTGGAAGTTTCTTGAAAATCTATAGACTATTAATTTTGATTTTATCGATTTGTGGAACTTTTTTTTATCACCTTCTTTGGAGCTTTGTTTATCAATACTATGGAACATTGATTGATCATATGGCTCATAGAAATTTTGTTTTTTTCCTCTCATAAAAACTTGTACAAAAGAGCACCAACCATTGACTTGAAATATTTTGAGAATAGGCTAGTCACCACGCATTTGGTCAATACCTTCTTTTCCTCATTTTGCATACTTTGCTCCCATATTGACCCTCTTCTCAAAATTTCTTCAAGACAAAATCTTTTGAGTGTAGTAAATATTCACTATATTTTGGAAACTCACATTGGCCTTCTTGATTATGAAGAAGGATCTATAATCATTAGCTTCATCCTTGGGAATGGATTCAATAAATAAAATATTCTAACAAAATATTGAAGGGTTATTGATCAGGTAACTTATCTAGTGCTTGCTTAATTGCTCCTCATTCTTCCTTTGAAGGTTATTGGATCTTCTTGAAGTATTTCTAAATTATTTGGAGCTCTAATTTATCATTATGAGAGAATTTACTTATTTAATTAATGATCGTATGTACTTGAATCCTCAAATCTAACAGTGATTTGATTATCCAATCAACATCATTAACCATGGGAGGGTCCAACCATGCTATGAAAGGGGTGACATCTTCCTTGTAATAACTATGCAATTATAAATATTCTTGTTTTGAAATGGGTTATCCATCTGTACTCCAAGGAGAGGGAATTCCTCTTTACAATAATGTGTCAAGTGGCTCTTGAGCTTTATGGCGATCATAGTCAAGGTAGCTACTTGAGATTTGTATTGCTACACAACCCGCTCCTTTTGGAGGAGATTGATTACCTTTTGTGTTGTAGTTCCTCTATCCTAAACCCTGATAACCATCAATTTATATTCTAATGTAGTGGTCATCCTTGCTCTATAAGTTCTTTCTTTAGCTAATTTTATAGAGGTTTCAATGAGCCTTTGTTCAATCTCTTGGCCTACCTAGACACTTTAGATGGTGGTTGCATCAATACATATACATACTTCGGAGAGCACTATTGTAGTGTTAGCAATATTATCCTAGTATGGATCATTGATTTCCTTTACAATGTTCTTGGTTCCTTGCTACTATTATATCTCACTTCTCTACCTCATATCATCTAATCCTTTCAAAATATTTTCTTTCTCCTATTTGAACTAGGCTTCTTGTTCAACAAGCTTGTTTATGTGACTTCTAATTTTGTCCTTCTTTGCTTCTAGGAGAAATATTGAGGGCTTATCTTCCATGTACTTGACAAGTAGATCTATCTAATTTTATAGCACTTTTGTCTCTTCCTAAGAATATTTTAGAGTGTTTTAACATTTTCAAACTCTTTCTCCTTATTTGCTAATTTTTGACTTATTGATGCATAGTCACAAGAAATAAACTTCTCGACCTTCATAATTTTTACCTTGTCTCAAACTCAGAAATTTTTTATATCAAGCCCCACTATTACCACCTAGTAGTCCTATTTTGTCATTTCTCCCTTGGGTTTGGATAACAAGTCTTTTTGTATAAAAATAGTATCTTCTTCTAAGGAGCGAAGTGACTAAAATTTTGATTTATGGTCAGTTGTTGGGTCAAATTGGCATGCTTCTTTTCATCATATAGAATTATCTACAATTGGATCGTATGATATTGATATGTCAGTGTGTATGATCCTTATTGCTACCTTTGGAGATAGAGAAACATAATCATAGGTCTAAATAATGGAAGTGTTATGGGAGGAGGAATTAGTGTCACTAGAGCCACTAAAATTGGAGTTATGGAGGAGGTATGAACTAATGAAAGTGCCATCTAAATAGATGAGGCCATAAGAATAGTGGAAGGAGTGGTAGCCATTATGACTACACTATTGAATATTTGGGCCAATGGGGTCAAGATAAATTAGAAAACTAGGGGTTTATCAATAGGCATAGTTGGAGGGATAAATGGAGGGACTTCAGTGAGCATTGACTCAATCCATGGGTTTCTCTTTTTCTTCTTTTTTTATTTTGTAGGACTAGATGCTAAATTCACATTTCACTTTCCTTTCACTAGATATCCTAGTGTAGAGTTTCTTGTTGGGGAACCTGCTACATTTATGATGGTGGAGTTGAAGTTCTTTAGTGGCCAACAATAATTAGGGCTTCTTTCAAATCCTCTAATAGATATTCCTTGGCCCCTTCTCTTGATTCTTTAGCTTTTTAATATTTTGGAATGTTTCAATACTTATTTCTTCTTCAACTCCATTGCTTTGAGCCTAAGCTCTCAACATCTAAGTTATCTTTGTCATACTTGCTATTGATTTTTTCATCCATAAATATTTCATTGTACTCTTTTACTACTTTGCTAATATATTTCCTCATTTTCCACTAGTTATTAATTTTGAGATCCCTCCAGTGGTGTTTTCTCATATCCTTCTTCTTTGTCATATTTACCTTGCTATGTGTATTGAACAAATACTTGGCTCCACAAAATTCATAATACCTTTTCTCAAAGGATGGCCTGATAAGCATGCTCGAGGGATACACACTAGTTTTTTTGATCGATTTCTTTAGAACCTTTATATCATATTTGGGCTCATGCATGTATTTTAGACCCTTAATATTTTTTAAACACTTGCCAAAATTTTCCTCAAGGTCATTATCCTAGTTATCACCTACTTTCTTGAGCCACAACTCCTTTATCTTGTCATCCACAAGAGAAACAACTTTTCTCCTTAGCAGAGTCATCATGCCTATGCTCCTAAATTTGTCATCATTTAAGTCCATCTTCCTAAATAGCTCCAATGAAAAATTCTATCTAAATTTTTTTGGGAGGTATACTTGCCACCTAAAAGCTATGTATCATAAAAATTGTGGATTCTTCTACAAAGAACCAATCTCCATTTTTTACTTCTTGTAGGTGTAGATGACAAGTCTCTAAGAGGCATTTAGGAGGGTGTCCACTTAGCAATGCAATTGCTTGAGCAGAATACTGATCAACAAATAAATAATACGAATAATTCTTAATTAGGGTCCCTATTTAGGAAGTCACAAGCAACTCCTGACCCTCCTCATCTATCTATTTCTGATTCAGACCAAGGAATCCTCCAAGGTTTTGAATAAAATCAAATGCACTAAAAATGAGGAGTGCCTAAAACTTTTTGTGGCTAAGAATTAGTACAACCCCTCATGAAATTTCTTGGCAATTAACTCATTAAATTTTAAAATTAAGCATTCATCTCTAGATGTCTACTTAATCAGGTAGATAATGTCAAATTGGGTAGAGACCATGACTTTATTGCTTTCTAGGCCAAATATGAAAGTGAGCATGACCATTACAACCCTTGTGCTCTCATCAAACATCTTAATATCCATAGCAGTATTTGGCAATAACTCATTGAGGTTCAAGTCCCTACACTAAGCTCGTCAAAATTATAGCATTTCTTTTCTAAGAATTTATCATAGAATTGAGCAAAATATTCCATAATAAACTTTTTTTCTCCAATTGGTAGGAGAAAAATTTAACAAATTATGTATGGATAGATATCTACCTTGAAGTTCCCATCATGTGACTTGATTGAATGAGCACTAGGGTCATAAAAATTTGTGCATATAGACACTAATTCAAAATAGTTGTGAACCTTAGGTGCTAAATACTAGCCTAGGACACTACTATATATTCTAGACCCAAAGCTTGTGGGTTGGGTTTTTTGGAATCTCTACCATGCACCCTCTCTCAAGTTATTTATTATTTTTCAAACTTTAGGGTCTAATAATTTTGTTGTAAGGTCTTTTAATATCTCAATATTGGAGGTAGAGGATGGTACCTCTACTCATGAACCACTCGCTTTAAAGGATGTTGCATGACTAGAAGCTTTCTTCTTCTCTATGCTTGGATGGTGCTTATTTGAAATATCTTGGATTTTGTTTTCCTCTATTTTCACTCTACAATTGAATTATCTAATGCTCTCTCGTTATTCAAGTGTTCTTCAAATGCTTTAAATTTGATAAGGAGAGAGTACAATGGGGAAAAATATTCTTTATAGAATATTTTATCCAGGCCTCACACATTTGCAACCTTATTTCATGTTCCATGCCATTATAAGTCAACCTTTATTAGTTTGGTGGGGGATTTCTATCATATTGCATGAATAATTTATAAGGATCCATTTGTAGATCCACCTTAAGAAGATTTCCATAAATTTTAAAATTGATTCATTCATTTCTCCTCATTATCTTTTTCTTGTATGCCAAGTTTTTCCTCTATTCTAGGATTATGTGATAGTTATTTCAATAATTGAGTCACTATTTTACACAAGGAAGCATTAATTTTGCCTTGCAAGAATAATTGAAGTGATCACTTATTTCTTACGATCATCAAACTACGAAGCTTTTTATTGGCTAGCAGGGGTAGGCACCATTTTTAAGTTTTGTCTATAGTTTGAATATATACCATTGATTAGTTTGATTTGATGATGTATATTTATCTAGGAAACTATTGGATTTTAATCCAAACTATATCAGAACCCAATATAATTAAGCCACAATATCTCAGGTCGTAATATCAATAATCAAGAGTAGAATTAAATATATGAGCAATCAAATATATATCTAGGCCAATATAAATATAATAACATTCACTATAATATCAAATATGAATGTAAATGGCCAAAATTATTCATGTACATGCATGAAGAATACTTACAATAATATTGCTTAAAATCTATATACAAGCTTTATTATAAATGCTTGTTATGGTGATCACTATAGAACATTTTTCCCTACATTGTATGGATCTTTATCTCCATAATATAGATGTAGAAGATGACTCTTCATGTACTTGAATATTATTCTGCATATGACAACTCCCATGACCTTTGGATTACCATATTTCTACTTGTATAGAAGACTCTTTACTCTCTTCTTACATGCACACTTGATACAAGACACTTGTGCACATAATCTTATTACATATTTGCACACTTGCATACATGACACTTGTGCACATTCTCTCAATATACACTTATACTCTTACTTACATGAAACTTGTACATATCCTGCACATAGACACTTATATAAAGGGGAAATATAAATCACTCATCTTAATTATAGACTCAAACCCTAATCTATTACATGTACATTTGTACCATAATGGTACCATGGGGGTACATTTGCATGTACCAAATAATGTAATATTCTCCAAAATCCCACTATATTACATTATTTGGTTATTAAAGACTTTAGTCTTTAATCTTCATCTTCATCATCAATCAGGTGACTTTTCATTGAGTGTGATATTCTGCTTGAGATTCATCTTTAGCTTCCCTCTTGAGTTTTACTCTAAGTTCTCCTTCATCTTCATTTTTTGATTCTTTTGTCTTTGCTTATTCATTACCTTTTTTGTCTTCAACCTTTGGTTCATATGCTTCTTTCCTATTTACTCTACAAGATAAATTTGGACCATACTTGATCCATTTCCCTATTTCTTATTTTTCTAAAAAATCAAACACTTCATCATTAATTTGATCCTTAGATAAAATAAGATTAAATATTTTTTCCTTGATTTGTTATTTTTCAAAATTTTCTTACATATCTGAAATAGAACATTTTGCTCTATTTTTCATGATGTTAGGAGTTGCTTCAAAAATAAGTTTTTGAAGAAAATTGTCTAATTTGAATAATAGCATTTTTTCAAATTTCTCATAATATTTTCTTTTGTACCAACAAAATATTGGAGAATGAGTTTTTCTTCCACAAAATTTACATGGATAAATATTCCAGTAATTATCTTCTTAATGCCCAATTATTTACAATAATTACACTTTAGCTGAATACATATCCTTTCTTTGATATATGCTTCCATGCTAGTACTTTATGATCATCTGTATTCTTAAGAAAATAATGCAACCATCGATGCACTATTAAAGCCATTCTTCCTTTATTTTCTTTATAAATAAGTTGCATGTTTTCTAAGTCCATGGCAATTTGAGTAGTTTTAGGTTCTATTATAGAACTTATTAAACCCTTATTTATTCTTGTTAAACTACAATTTTGTGGTCTCATAGTAGTAAGATCTATCTTTGAGTCCTCAAGTATATTTCTAAACTATTTTGGTATTTTCTTCTTTTCATCATCTAAACTTTTGAGAATAAAACTTTAGTTTGTCCTCCATTTCTTTAATATATTTACTGAATGTATTTCTAATATTTTCTTCCATGATTTGTAATTCAATTATTCAATTTCTTTGAAATTGAAATACTTATTACTCCAAAGTTAATAGTAAGTGATTGTAAACAATGCACTATCCTAGGAACCACTTGGAATCACTTGGATAGGCATTAAATATACCTCCTCCCTCATTTTTTAGGAGATAGGTAATTATAACATGATGATTTACATGTGTGTGACAACAAAGGTATAATCTAGCATGTATGAAGAGAGACAATTGATAAGGTATATGGAGAATAGTACCATGAATACATAGTGTGTATAGACTGTACATTGATATTATTGTATTGTCATTTTAGTACTTTTTACAACAACCATTGAACCATAATAAAATGTATCCATTACACCTATTTGCAACATATATTATTGTTTATGGATGTGATTGTTCGTATGTTGCATGCAATGTTATATTAATATTGTAGGGTGTTCGGTATATGGTTGGCATATAGGAATATTGTTTTTGCATTGCCATAAGATTGTTAGCCATTGTAGGTTGTAGAGAAGACTAAGACAAATTGTGGAGGTTACAATCATACGATAATTGGATTGTACAAATGTAATTTAAGATTATTTCCACTAAGATATTGATTGTTATATTGTGATTTTGCACATGTGACTACCATACAAATCACTCTTATACATTAATATTGAGGATTTTTAAGGATCATCTTGTACTATGCCTTAAGAGAGACTAAGTCATATGACAATTTGTATTGTACAACCATTCAAAGGATTGGATTGTATGAAAATTTGCATCATATGACATTTTGGATTATACGATGGACTATGTCGTACAAATCCTTACCACACAATTATTATTGTATAATTGAGATTGTATGTCTTAAGGAATGGTGTAGACTATGTGATTTTACTTTGTTTCTTAATGAATTAGCTAATGTTTACCTCTAAAAATTATGTGTTGTAGATACTAACATGTATGTATGTATTGTTGTCTCTAGATATCCTTATAAAAGCTTTGTCAGTGGTCTATTCTGTTAGGCCTAAGTTATTTGGATTGTCATTGTAGGCTATTGGAATGTTAGGTATGCATTGCATTTAATCATCATATACTTATTTGTTTCTATAAAAGTTTCATTAGTGTTTTATTCTATTAGGCCTTAGCTAGTATTTGGTTATCACTATGGGTTATTGGAGTGGTACAATACATGATCTATGTTGAATTTATAATTTGTAATGCTTTATTTGGTAACTGGTCTATTAGGCCTTGTATGAAGATATATTGCATGATATTTTGCATAGGGTGTTGTAGTGCTATTAGCAAAATATCATCTACCTTTTATTCAATATTTCTCTCCTTTCTCTCTATAACCCTTTATTTTTGTATTTATTATTCTTTCATTTGTTTATTTTCTTTGTACAACAAGGAACTAGCCTTCTCTAGAGGTCGGATCATAAGCAATTCTAAACCATTCAATATTGGTTGTTGTCTAGGGTGCAAATCATAGCATTAGGTAGATCATAGAACAAGATATTTTGGTACACTTGGTGGGATGAATTTTTCAATATTTACCTCACATTTCTAGAGGATCAATATTATGATGAATGTCTTGACCTCTCAAGCAGATAAAGATCCATTCACTTGGTGACTCCACCAATCAAAAGAACCTGATATTGAAAACTCCCCTAAAGGAATGAGCTTCAAAATTACATTATGAATAGATCAAAGGCTAAAAAATCTCAAATAACCTATTGCATATTGATGATTTCCCAACAATCCTGATACATACCACCTAAATCCATAGTTGGACACATATATCTAGCCTAGAATAGTTGCAGACCTCTTAATCTCCCCAATATTCATGATATTTCTAAGGGTTCATTGAAAGTATTACCCTCCTATGATGGCAATGAAAATATAGCCTATGAACACTTCCTGAATATCATTGTTTTGGATACCATTTATGATATTGCCCATGAATATGTGATGGTAAGGTTGCTTGCATTATCATTCAAAGGATTCATAGGCTTAAATGGCACTATGGGTCCCTTGGGATATGGCATCATAAGAAGTCAAGCAACTAGTAACTTTGATTTTATGCTAGCATTTTGTATGGGGATATAATTGGACCTTTTATTTGGCTCATAAATTATCTTCCAATTTTGACACTAAGAAAAATTACTGTGCCAAGGATTCTATTATAAGGAACTCTATCTTTAAGCAAATATGGTACTACAACATACTCATGTATTTTAAAATTTGATGCTTCTCATCGTTATTATTGTGTAGTTGATTAAGAATTTTATTGAACTCATTCATGTATTACTAGATAGATTGGTATTTATATTGGCATAGTTGCTAAAAGTGCATGTACTTATACAGGTTATCCATCAAGTGACTAGGGCTCCATCTACAAACTTTTTTCTTGTGGTTTCCCACCAATAAATATTTGATTTTGATATTTTTAAGACTACAAAAGCAATCTTGTTAGAGTCTACATATCAATTGGAAATATAATAGGACTTAGTCTATTGAATCCAATTGTCCAACTATTTGGCATAAATATATCTTGAGAAGACTAAAATATTGTTGTTTTCACCTTTAAAGGGGTATAGATTTGTAAAGGTACAAGGCTATCAATTATGGATAAGTATTCCATGTTGATTAGGATCCCAAACTACCTAAAGATATATTTCCTATTTTTACTTAAGGTGTTTTAAATACGCTTCTTGACATCTTATGCTTTATTATCTAATTTTGCTAAAAATTTAACCATTTATAGTATTTTCTTGTAGGTACAACATGCTTTCGATTACTTGAACATAGAACCTAGTATGACACCTTATATTTTGTACCATAAACATATATGAATAGATATCTAACAATGAATATTACTAGAAGGTTCTATTCTAAACAAGGATAATTGAAAAGAATAAAGAATTAAATAAATCTATGAGTGAGAAGGATTTGATACCACGTTATCCACACTATATGGTCCAAGATATGGTCGTATAGATAACAACTCATAGAAGTATCTTGTGTTAGAAATGTGATGCTAAGAAAAGATATATAATATTCTCTTTTAATTAGTTATGCACATTCTCTTTTAATTATTTATGCACATTCTCTTTTGGTTAATTGTACACATTCTCTTTCAATTAGTTGTACATATTCTCTTTCAATTAGCTATGCACATTCTCTTTTAATTAGTTGTGCATATTCTCTTTCAATTAGTTGTGAACATTATCTTTTAATTAGTTATGCATATTCTCTTTTAGTTATTTATGCACTTTCTCTTTTAGTTAATTGTGCATGTTATCTTTTAGTTAGCTATGAATATTTTCTTTTAGTTAGTTGTGGAATTAGTAAATGAAGGGAATTTAAATAAACTTTGTCTTTCATATTAGTTTTTTATCCTATAGTTGTAGGTGTTGATTCTGGATAACCTAAGTCTTAGTGTATATAGTCATAGTAATAAGTCTAAGGCACATGAAATGTAAGTGTGCATGGGATGTAATTTTGTTATATGTCTAAAAAAAGGGTGACATCTTAATTAATATGTTGTAATAATCTAAGGTGTATAAAGTTTATGTTATGTATGTTTAGAAGGGAGAGAGTTATGTGCTGAGGTGGCTCGTATACCATTATAAATAACAACCTAGGATCAATGATAAATAGACCCCCTTAATTTATTTGGGACACACACATCTATGGACACCTTTGGTAGATCAAGAGAGAGACATATCATATGTGCATTGTGTATTCCATAAAACAAGTAAGATTGTATGGTGAAACCTCATAATGCCATATATGATAAATACAATGATGACTATTTCTTTATCTATATTTTGAGTATGATCTATGCATGCTATAATTATTTTGATATATTGGTAGTATGCATATAGAGTTGTATGTGCAGGTAGAAGTGTTGAAGTTGGAGTAGATACAAGAAGTTGTAAATTGAAATGTGAGATGGAACTTGTCGTATGAGAGGAAGACATGTAGTGTCATTCTAGTGAATCCATTCTAGTGAAGTTCTAGTGAATGTTGTTCTAGTGTATTGCCAATCATTATTCTAGTGTTTGTCATGCAAGCACATGGTTGTTCAAGTGATGAAATAATTATTGTTCAAGTGATCATACTAATTTTATACAAAACAAGTGTTGTTCAAGTTTGAATAATTTTCTTGGTTGCATTGGCAATGACTGTATTTCCTATTGGCTTTCAGTATGTGTTATCCAATTGTTTCTCCAACTATTTATTTACTCATCACAGTGCTACATTTGGTGCCATTGTCATTTGAAGTTTGAACCTAGCACACATGAAGATTGAAGAGGTGGATGACCTATTCCTTGTTGCAAGGATGTAAGATATGAAATAATGAGATAGATTAAGAACAACCTATGAGAAGTCAAAGAACTACTAATTGCGAATTACATCCAAGAAGAAAAAAAATTCAACAACCAGAGGTAAATGAGTGTGAAATCCTTAAGAGGATAAAAACTCTAGCAATGAGAATTAAAGGTGGCACACATTGTTATTAAAAATGGAGGACAAAGTGTGAAGTGAGCTACAATAAGTAAACAAAGTAAGATATAAAGAAGATGTTTGCATAAGTCAAGATGCCAATGTGGAGGGTGTACAAGGAGACGATAAGTGGATGCTAACACTGGCATAATTGTGGAGGAGTTTTCCAAGGGGTGTAGAGGATAGAAGTTAGACACTAGAGCAACCACATGTAATTTTTTGGGTGAATAGACCAAATCCAACATACGTGTGCTCATAAAGGAGGACACAAAGTGAAGTTGCACTAGAAATTGGTTAAATATTTTTTGCTCGCAACAACACACAAGGTGAGGGAGCACCTTAGGATGAAGAAGTACAAAGAATAGAGGTGTAAAGGAAAGAATTTTTTGTTAGAGAATATATTACATTATTGGGTACATATCAATGTACCACCTTTGGTACATAACTAGAGTAGGAGTTTACTTTAGAGTAAAGTTAGTTGGTTACTTCAAGTATTGTAATAAATGCACAAGTGTCTAAGTTGTAAATGTGCATGTAGTCCACATGTACATGAGTCTTAGGTAGAGTAAGGGCCAAGGAATCTATCTTCCTATATAAAGGCCTCATAGTGAGTGATTTTGAGAGTAGTAGTAAATATAGAGAGTGTGTGGTATAGTTTAGTAGTATGGTACAATGTAGTCCTTTCATATCCTTTCATGGAGTGTTCATGTCCTCCATTATATAACATTGTACTATTTTCATCACTCTCATTAATGGCATATTTTTGAGTTATTTGCAGATGTTCATCTTATTATTTTCCTACATATTATTGTGCCATTAGTTTATAGTCATCTCAGATTAGTTATCTTGCATCTTGTGGTTGTATTCCCTGCACTACAATCTCATCAAAATCTAACAATGGTATCAGAGCACATGGTAGATCAGATAGGAAATAGGGAGAGCCACAAGTGAGGTTGAGAGAAATCCAAAAATATCTTTTACAGAATTTCTAAGATTACATTTGGCTAGAGTCTTCCCACAAGGTTGCAAAAAAACTCGTGAAGACTAGGACTCAACATACATTCCACTAGATTGACAAATCAACTAGTGAAGTTCATTATCTCCAGAATTATAAATTCTTCCATTCCAGTTTCTAACATCTTGTTGCAGGAAAAGGAGATTTAGAGAAAGTTGGGAAGCTTCCTACATAGAGCTAGGAAGAATATCTTCATTAGAATCATTCCAGCACTTGCAACAACAAGTAGAAGACTAAAGATTTTAGAGACCTAAAAAAGGTCCCATTACAAGAGTTGTAGACCTGCAAAGTGTAGAAGAAGAAAAGGCCACAATAGCCTTATTGCAGACTCAAGGAAGAAGAGACTCTAGAGATGAGTCTAGGAGGATATTGGATATTGGTGATCTCCATTAAAGATCAAAACCTGTAGATTGCAGAAGAAAATGCCATAGTAGCCTTACTACTGATTCAAGAAGACTCCAGAGAAGAGTCTTGGTGAAGATAGGATATTGGTGATCTCCATTGCAGATTGAATACTTCACCTTGAAGAAGTTGAAGAGACCCTTAGAAGGTCCCATTAAAAAACTCCTCTTTGGAAGATTGGAGGTTGGTGATCTCCATTAAAGACTACAGATTGCAGAGTGAAGAAGGACTAGAAAAAGTCCCATTCTAGACTTCAGAAGTAGCAGATTTTAGAGATCCGAGAAGAAGATCTCATTACCAACACTTCCATAGTAGAAGGTTGAAGGAAAGGTCTCATTTGGAAGACCATAAGAAGTTGCGAGATTGAAGACCTTGGTGAGGTCTCAAGGAGAAATAAGGAGGAGGCTTGGTGAGCCTCATTAAAGGAGATCCGAAGAAGGCCATTAAAGGAGTTCCTAGGAGAACTCATTGGAGAAATTTACCACCAAGGAGAAGTTTTTGATAGTAAATAACTTGGGACAATTATCGCCATCCGAAAACAAGCCCAAGGAAGAAGGATTTGACAAGGAGTTTGCCAAATTTTAGAGGAGATTGGTGAAGACCTCAAGACTTTCAGATTCTTGAGAAGAGGGCCTAGATTGAAGTCAGAATTCGACAAGGAGGTTGAAGGAGAAAGGAGCCAAAAATTACTACCAAACCTGAAAGGTTTGAAGACTGCCTTTGAAGGCTAGAAGGCTCATTCAAAGATAGGGGTTTGTTGAATCTTCAGTAGAACATTGAAGGGTTCTTGAAGGAAAACTCAACTACGATTTGGGAGAATTCCCTACCAAATTTTTGAGTTTCAAGGACAAAATTTCAGTGCAAAAATTGACTACGAAAGGGTAGCAATTAGGACAACATTACTAGTTGTAGAAATCCAGAGTTCTAGGATACATCCTGAAGGAGAATCAAAGTCACCTACTACAGTTAAAGGGCAGCAAGTTAGAGGGTCTTTTGGAGCTACAAAAAGGTGAGTTAGAAAGTTATTTTGGACAACCAAGTAGAGTTACAAGTTCATCCAGTTAAAGGCAGCAAAAAGGTGAATCTAATCACCTTGCAATCCTTCATCTATAAAGTTTGTTAAGGTAAGCAACTTGGGTGCAAATAGGTTCATTAGTTGAACTTTAGTTATTTAATTCCATTAAGCACCTTATTAGAGTTTCAAGAAGTTGCAAAGAGAAGGTTGCATTTTAAAGTCTTCAAAGGAAGTGCAAAAGATAGTTTCTATTAAGGTTTATTACCTGCACATTAAAATAGGAGTTAGATATATTTCAAAAGAAAGAAAAATATCATCTTCCTATTATCTAGTTACAGAAAAGAAGACTACATTAAGTTGCAAAGATTATAGAGCATTTGAGAGTTCTTTAAGAGTTATCATTAGTGCATATTACAAGTTACTTTTAAGGAGTAATAAGGAGATTACAATTGCACTATATTAGTTTCTCTTAAAGCTTATTAGAGGTGCACTAAGTGTTTCAGTGAAGGTAAAATTTAGTGCAAAGATTAATCTCTCAAGAGCATATTGTTTACATGATTATTAGCTTGGATTCATTGTTACTAAATTATCCAAGTGAAGGAGTTAGATACTAGTGTTGTCTAATAAGAAAGGCAACAATACATTGCTCTCAAGGATTAGAGCAAGTAGTGGCCATATCTAAGAAGCAAAGGAAAAGCTTCAGATCGATCTACATTAGTCCTCAAGCTATACAACGAGGAGCCATCATATCAAAGGAGGAAATAACATCAAAAGGAGACAAGGAACTCTCTAAAATTTGGTGCAAAATAAAGTTTCTTATTTATATTACATTGGTGCACCATATCCCTCCTAAAGAGGATAAAATATAGAGTGTCTCAAGACACTAAGACAACAGGTATTCTACATCCACTATTGGTGAATCATCGAAGGTAGAAGGTGAGCCAACCTAAGGCTCATAAGCATCGGTTTTGGGTGTCTAGAAACACCATCTCAGTCGCCAAAGCAAGTGCCCACGAACGATGTCAACCTATAGCAACATAAGGAAGCTTTGCACCCATTACATACCTATTGCAAAGCAAGGAGAACAACAACAAGAAAAGCTAAGTAAAAGCAAGTTGAAGGCTACAAAGTATTACCCCAATCAAGCATCAAACTGCCAGCTAGGAAGTGAGCCATCAAAGCAACCAAGAGCATCAATCGAGTGAAGACATATCATCTACCAAAAGGGTAACGTTGGATTCACAGTTGGAGCCAACCCTAAAGAAATCATCGCTAGAAATTGTAAGCTTGCACTCACTAGCAAGAAGGAGGAAAGCGTTGGAGAAAATATTGAACAACTTGCATCCATTGGAGAAGATATAAGGATAAAAAGAACGTTGAGGACAACCTCACATGCAAGTGCCACTTGGCACAATGTAAATAAGTGTTACACATTTCAATAACGCTCACGTAGGAGCCCAATGAAGGAGTAATGCTCACCTTAGAGCATTGAATAGAAGCAATCATTTTGATGCCCAACGAAGGAGTAATGCCCATCTTGGAGCATTGAAAGAAGGAGCCCAGTGAAGAAGTAATGCCCACCTTGGAGCATTGAGGGTAGAGACAATCATTACATCTTGGAGCATTGGAACATAGATTGTAACCTCTACAAAGTAAGTGTCACATGTTTACAGCATCAAGAAGGCATTATAACGCCTCAAGAAATCCACGTAGGGGAGATAACACTATTAATAACCCAGGTTGAAATATGTTCTCACATTGAAGTGAGAATATCGAGGCAATAGCACGCGGTTTCAACAGAGACATTCATTCGCACAGAGAGGTCAAAGCAGAGATGATCATGGTAAGACTTTCACAAAAGGGAGAGCATTGAATGCTCATCTTCATACAACAAACATAGCACCCAGAGATCCGTTGAGAAGAGTGAAGTCTTAAGCAACTCAACGTACTACATTACTAAGGTAATTTTGATATTAAAATTGCTTGCTTTAATTAAAGTGACATTGGAGTTATAAGGTGCTACATATATGGTCAAATTTACTACTATGTTGGAATAACAAGCATTAACCAAGCATTAGTAAGTTATAAAGCAAGTCCATTTCAAGGCATTATAATTGAAGTACATTCTCATATTATAATATTTGCAAATAACCAAGTAGGAGATATAAGGTTGTCAACCTTGGTAAACTCAAATATCAATTTGCAAATACTATTATAGATATCGAAACCTAGCCACTTGTCATCCATCCGCATTATCCAATCACAACCATCCATTATTTATTTATATATGTTTATATATAAATATAAATATTTTATATATTTAATATAAATATATATATATGTAAATAAATTTCAGCCATCCACTTAACATGATCCATGTCACATATCAACACACAATCTTAGCCCTTCATCGTGATTTAATCTCGGCCACCCGTTGGTGTCATCGAAACCCTAACATGTTGAAGGCAAGTTATAAAATATCATTCATTTTGATGAATAAAGGTTAAGCGGTTAATTTTTTGATTCCTAAGGTTAGATATCATAAAAGCCATTGATCCATAATTTCCGAAAACCCTAGCATTTCGCTTACACCTTGCCCCCTCGTCGTTTTTGCATCCTTTATTTTCCATCACCAAAAATCCTTCCAAGCCAGATCTAGGTTTTGTAAAGCACCCCCCATCACTCCTAAATACTTCCAAGTGTTCCTTGAATGTTGTTGATCATTATAGTAATTTTGCAGGGCATTCACAACCCTTATAGGATGCTCAAAGGAATTTTCCAGCCTCTGGTTTGCTATTGATAAACCCTCGAACACCCGTGGGCATTCGTGCATCATTAAATCGCAAAAGCAGAAGCATGGATCAAAAAAATTAGGTATATTATGACAAGGTAAAAGGTATTATTGCTTTTCAACTTATGTTTTCTATATTTTACTTGCATTTCATGATTTCTGCACCTAGGGTTTATAGATCTGATTATTTAGAGGGTCTCACATAGTGGAGCCCTCGCATATGCTACTGATATTTTGTGTTGTGATCTATGTGTAGGTTATAGGAAACATATTTATTAAAATTTGTCACAATTCAGGTGGTCCCATAGGGATATGCAAATCCCACCCATAAATTATTTGGAGTGAAGACAAGTTTTAAAGACACCAGCATTTGTTTTAACGAGGGTTTCAAACCCTCTCATTATAATATTGTATCAAAAGTAATAAAGTGTATTGGAACCCCAGATTTGGGGTAAATCTATTGTACAATTTGGAGATTTATACTCCTTGAGTCATAATAAATCAAATCAGTCATTTTGTGTAATACATTGTCTTGTTTACTTTGATATATTGCTATATTGGTGTTGTTCATTTTTACTTTACAAAATGGTGATCATGGTGGGACCCCTAAAGGGTTTCTTATTTTAATTTACCTTGTCAAAATTTTTGATCTATGTTTTCTATTTTTATTGCAGGTTTTCGAAGATTCGATCACACAAAAGTCATGAAACTAGAGTTTCTAGGAGCAGTAGGATTTGATCTATGGCTACACGGATGCCCTACCATGTTTGATATATGCCCCATCATGTCCTAGAGATGTCTAATTGTGTTCAAAATACTTTGCACTGCATCTAGTAGAGTTGGGAAGAAATATGTAGGCTTCTTGCTTATGGTTTTGACTAGAAATCAAGCCAGAGCCATGAACTAGCATCAACCTCATCCATGGAGTGTTCTACTTCTGCTTCAGCCACTTCTGTGGCTAACCCTACCAGCCCAACATATATAAGCTATTTCTTTTATCTGTAGGACCTTCACACACAGTATTAAATTTGAATGCTTATGTGATGCACAAAGCCATTCACACCTCCATCCCAAAAATAGAGCCTTCCACACCCACTGATTCTTGCATCACCTATATAGATATGGATAAATTTGGGGTTTACTTAAGACCAACCAAACCAATATTAAAATAGCTTAACATCCCACATAGCCAAGTTCCTTCTTCTCAGCAATAATTTGCTCATTCACATCCCACCAACTTTAGCCAAGTCTACACCAACCCTCTTTTTGAGGAAACATTCATACTTTCACATCAAATTACTCCACCACCATGCAACCAAATCACCTCCATCCCATTTACCTATACCACTACCTATACTAATCCATTCTACGAAGCATATTTCAATGCATCTTCACAGATTCCCTCTACCATTCCATCCACTACCCCTCATTTTGTTGTGATTCCTTTCACAACTTACCCTCCACAAACATCCACCAATATTGGAAACACCTAAACCTCACACACATCCACCTCCATCACACCCACACAATCTACTTTAGAAATTTCCATACAACAAGCATGGCAACACCTCAATCAATTGCTCATGGGCTAGCAAGATGCTCGTTCTTGTTTCCAATAGCAAACACAGACAACATATTTCAAACCCTATTCCATTCCAAGCCAACACACCTACTTCACACCTGACTTATCCTGGGTATCACCATCTTCTTAGGTTGTTATACCCACACCCCCATTCACCCATATCAACCCCACTTCCACAAACCAACACATTCACATTCCCCAAACCTCATCCCCATTTCATCAACAATAATAATTCCATCACCAAGTCCAAAAACCTTCCCAAAATCATCAAGTACCCTTCAATCCATCTAGCCATCAGCACCACATTCCATCCCAACAATTCACCACTCCACATACCCCACCTTCACACAATCTTAAAAAAAAATCAGGGCTTCTACACACATGGGGAAGACCCTAAAATCCAATTCATGCAACAACATATTGATAGCTTGATGTTGCATCCTCCTAGTATAATATACCAGAATCCTACCCTCATATAGCTAATCAATAAACCTATTCATTTTTTGGTACCATCACCGCCATATTTGGTAGACTTCACAGTTGTAAAATTTGATAAATTTAAAGGGACTGAGGACCCGAGAGAGCACATCAACACATTTATCCACTCATGATTTTAGATCTAAGATCAATATGCTTTGATGCTCAAAAATTTTCCATAAACATTAGGGGAAGATGCTTTAGGCTGATATAACCATATGCCTCACCACAATATTTACACATTTGAACAAATGGTAGATAAAATTTTGGAGATATTTTCCCTCGATGTTTGTAAGAAAACCACATTGACTGACTTGTATAACCTTAGAAAACTCGAATAATATTCAGTCTATGATTTTGGAAACCATTGGAGGGTAGTTATCACCAAATTGTCATTCTCCCTACTAATGGAAGAATTGACCTTGCCCAAAATCATACCAAAATATCAAGTCAAACATGGTAAGAGCTATAAAGAGCACTTATTTTATCCTTTCCATAGACATAAATAGCATGACATTAACACTTGCTATACTTTTAAACATATGGTGCAAGATTTGATAGAGCTAGGGGCCATCAAGTTTGATAGTCCTTTGGTCCAACAAAATAAAAACCTTGGAATATACCAAACACCACTTCCTCATCATGAGGAACAAGAACAAACAACAAGGGATCAAACATTAAGACTCCTAATTAATTCAATCACATACAATAGTATCAAGGTTTTTTGGGGGCTATTCATGTAGTAACTCAAGGTCAAAGAAGCACCAACCGATAAAATGAACAACAATAGGAAGTTCAACCTCCTATAGCACCACACGCAAGTGTGTCTTCATAACCCATCAATTCAGCATCACCCATCCATTTTTATGCCAATTCATCCTAACCCATCCATATTCCAAGTCATCCATCACAACCAATTCATCCCCTAAACCATTCACAAAGACCCATCATCTCACAGAGTAACCAGTTGACAACCAACCTCAAAATAGCTTCAACCAAACTATCTATCTATGAGCTAATCCAACAATCTCCCCCACATCGCAAGGCATTAATGGAAATTTTAAAATCCATTCAACAATTTTATGGGGAGTATTCAAATGTGTATGGAACCTTCCATCACATTCTATGATTTTTAAATTAAATTAATTTCATCAGAATTGATGGACCCTCCACTACATATTATGGATCAAGTTGATAGGAAGTCATTTAAATGAGTGTTGATTAATATTGGCTCCTCCATCAACATCTCAATCTTTCACCATCACACATAACCATATCCACCTTCAACTTAAGAGCATTTAATGATGCTCTTTATTCCATAGTTGGCACTGTCATTTTATCCATAGAAGTGGCAGTAAAAATGTTGCGTACCATGTTCCACATCCTAAAGGGATCAATGGCTTACAATGTACTCCTTGGACACCCTGGATTAGGGAGATGATATTCTTTCGCCATTTTCACAATGGGGTTTAGACTTGATTGGTTAAATCTTGCCTCCTTCATTTGAAGAGATCTACAGAAACTTATTCCAGAAATAATGCAAAAATAAATAACTTAGAAGAAATGACACCACACAATGCACATATGACACACGAGATTTACCCTGGTTCACCCGATGTGGGCTACTCCAGCAAAAACAAGAGCCACTCCTCCTTGATATTATTATTTTCCTTTCTTGCCCGAAAATGGGACATTACAATAAAATATAAAGGAAACTCTCACAACCCTAAACCACTATGTGGTATTAGAATACAATGGGCACAATACCATGGGCTAAACCACCCACACCCACCAACCACCCACCAACCATGGGAATCCCGGCAATCGCTCCGCCAATCGCTCCAAAAAAGGGGGAAATTTTTTTTGGCATTGTCAAAAACCGCCTTCGGCGTGGCCGAGGGGCTACCGCCCCTCCGGACCCCTCTCGACACCCCCAGGAGGGCTTCACCCTCCTCGTGAGGAGCTCCGCTCCTCCTACCCTCTCGTGCCTGTCGTACAGTATTTCCTCGGCAAAGGATGAGACACATCCAACATTCTCCCACTTGTTGAATACTTTGCCAAACCCATTTCAACTGTACAAAATATGAACTTTTCTATGCTAACTACCTTGGTTAAAGCATCTACAACATTTTCCTTTGTATCCACTTTCTCCAGCAACACTTTCTTCTGTTCAATCATGTCCCTGCTGAAATGGAACTTTGTATCAATGTGCTTCATTCTGGAATGGTAAGCAGGGTTCTTTGCTAGAAATATAGCACTCTGACTGTCACAATTTATCTTCACAGCTCCTTGAAAGAACCCAGTTTTAGCACATAGTCTTTGTAGCCATATTGCTTCCTTACTGCCATCGGTGGCTGCCATGTACTCAACTTCAGTGGTTGAAAGAGCAACAACAGTTTACCTTTTGCTCATCCAACTAACAACTCCTCCAAACAAATTGAATACATAAGCACTAGTAGATCTTCTATTGTCCAGATCTCCAGCCCAATCTGCATCAACAAACCCTTCTATATCCAAGGATCTATCTTCTTTACCTGTACCCTCATAACAGATTGAAAAATTAGAAGTACCACGCAGATATCTGAAAACCCTTTTCACAATAGTCCAATGCTCTTTACCAGGTTTGGACATATATCTGCTCAAAACTCCCACTGCATGGGCAATGTCTGGTCTAGTACAGACCATGGCATACATTAAACTACCTACAACATTTGCATAAGGAACATGGGACATTTCTTCTACCTCTTCTTCTATTTTTGGACATTGTTCAACAGATAATTTTTCCCCCAAAGGAATAGGTACCTTCACTGGTTTGCAATCCTGCATATTGAATCTCTTTAATACTGTCTCAACATATTTTTTTTGATCCAGCCATAGCTTTCTGTTAGAACGATCTCTGTTTATTTTCATGCCCAAAATAAAATTTGCAGGGCCAAGATCTTTCATATCAAACTGTGATGCTAACTGAGACTTCACTTCCCTGATCATTTTCTTACTATTTCCAATTAGTAACATGTCATCAACATACAAAACTATAATGACAAGTACATTACCAATTTTCTTTGAATATACACAGTGATCAACATTGCTACGAACAAAATCAATTCCTAAGACATAAGTATCAAATTTTTGATACCACATTCTAGGTGACTGTTTCAGTCCGTACAGAGATTTCTTTAACTTACATACAAGATCCTCCTTTCCTGCAATAGTGAAACCTTCAGGTTGTCTCATATAGATTTCTTCCTCCAAATCTCCATGAAGGAATGCAGTCTTTACATCCATTTGCTCTAATTCAAGATCAAAAGCAGCAACAATAGATAACAAAAATCTAATTGAGGTTAGCTTTGCAACAGGAGAAAATACTTCACCATAATCAATTCCCTCTACCTGAGAATAACCTTTAGCCACCAAGCGAGCTTTGTATTTCTCCACTTTACCTTCAACATTCTGCTTCTTCTTGAAAATCCATTTACAACCTATTGCTTTTCTTCCACCAGGTAATTTCACTAAATCCCATGTTCTGTTCTTTTTCAGGGCCATCATTTCCTCATCCATGGCCTCTTCCCAAAGGTTTACCTCTTCAAAATTTATAGCTTCTCTAACAGTTCTAGGATCTTCATCAGTAACAGATAATACAAAAGAAGTAGGAAATGCAGATGGACTGTACCTTTCAGGTTGCCTTCTTTCCCGTGTTGATCTCCTTACCACAGGTGTATGAACCTCTTGTTCATCCTCATACAAATCCTCATCCAGATCCTCATCTGTCTGCTCCTCTACCAGATCCTCTTCTGTGTGATCTTCTTCCATGAGATCAAATTGGACCTTTTCAGGTTCTTCTTCTGTTACTTCCTTCCTGTGATCACTTTTAGTTTCCCTAAACACCACATCTCTACTGTACACCGTTCTTTTAGTTTCTGGATTCCAAAGTTTATATCCTTTAACACCATCTTTATAACCAATAAAGATACATTTAACAACCTTATTATCAAGCTTACTTCTTTTCTCCTTTGGAATGTGCATGTATGCATCACAACCAAAAACTCTAAGATGTGAGAGAGAGGGTTTCTTACCAAACCATGCTTCAAATGGAGTTTGATATGGCAATGCTGATGTAGGAGATCGATTTCACAAGTAGCATGCCGCACTCACTACCTCAGCCCAGAATTCCTGTGTCAAACCTGCACCACTGAGCATACTCCTAGCCTTTTCCATCAGAGATCTGTTCAATCTCTCTGCAACTCCATTTTGTTGAGGTGTATATGGAGTAGTCTTCTGTCTTGCAATACCACACTGCTTACAAAAATCCTCAAATTTATTTGAACAATACTCTCCTCCATTATCAGACCTCAACACCTTAATTCTTTTATCAGTTTGATTTTCAACAAGTGCTTTAAATTCTCTAAATTTATCAAACACTTCATATTTACTCTTAAGAAAATAAATCCATGCATATCTTGAAAAATCATCAACAAAAGAAGCATAATACCATGATTTTCCAAGTGATGGTATAGGGACAGGACCAAATATATCACTATGAATCAGATCTAATATCCCTGTTGCTCTAGCAGCACCAGATGGGAAACTCACACGATTCTGCTTTCCATAAATGCAGTGTTCACAGAAATAAAAAACCATTGAGCAATCAGGGATACCATGAACCATACCTTTTGTGTGCAGGGTACGCAATCCCTTTTCTCCAATATGTCCCATTCTTTGATGCCAGAGTGTTGAGCTTTTATCTGATTCAACCTCAAAAATAGTTGAGCTATTGCACTCATTTGTCATAGTTCTTCCCAATAGCTTGTACAAAGTTCCAATACGAACTCCTCTTGCTAACACCATTGATCCTCGAACCATTTTGCATGAATCTTTGCTGAAACTAACATTTACTACTGCATCAACCATTTTGCTTACAGAAATTAAATTTCTAACAAGGCCTGGAATATGCATCACACCTGGAAGGGTCTTAACCCTACCATCCTGCAATAGTATTTTCACCCTTCCATGACCAATGATCTTAAGTGGTGAATCATCTCCCAATAGTACCTCCCCTCCATCATATCTTTCATATTCACTGAACCACCCCCTATGAGGAGTCATATGAAAAGAGGCACCAATATCGATCAACCAATCATTTTTATCTGATCGTGTGGAGCAGGATGCCAGATATACATCCCCTCCTTCATCAGTAGATTTATGTGTCTCTATGGAAGTGGATTCATCAGACCTCTTTCCAGAATCAACATTCTTTGATCTGCAGTCCTTCTTCATGTGACCAGGCTTGCCACACTTCCAACACTTTCTCTCAAACTTTCCACGAGACTTGGATCTACCTCTAGACTTAGATCTATCACCGTATCTTGTTTTATCCTTTTCCTTGGCACGCCCTCTCACTGTTAGGGCTTCCTTTGAAGTGCCCTCCATGGCTTTTCTCCTCATATCCTCTGATATTAGAGATGCCACAATATCTTCAAACTTCAATGTAGATGAAGTTGTACTACCAATTGCTACAACTAGGTTATCCCATGAATCTGGTAAAGAGCATAGCAAGGTAATACATTTATCTTCCTCACTTAACTTAATATCAACAGATGTAAGCTGACTTACCACTGTATTGAATGAATTCAGATGATCTGCAACTGAATCTCCTTCATTCATCCTGAGATTGTACAGTTTCTTTCGGAGGAACAATTTGTTCACCAGGGACTTAGATTGATACAAAGCCCCTAATTTCTCCCAGAGATCCTTTGCAGTAGCTTCTCCAAAAATGTTGATTAGGACTGAATCTGCAAGACACAGTCGAATCAGACTCCTTGCTTTTCGATTCATCTTTTCCCAATCTTCATCGGATGTTCCTGCAGGTTTCGTTTGTTCAGAAATAATAGCCCACTGATCTCTGTCCACGAGCAGATCCTCCATCTTCAACTTCCATAGCTCAAAGCTTTTTCCATCAAATTTCTCGATCTCTATCCTTGAATGATTTCCTGTCATTTTCCTTCAAGCTCCTTCTGCAAAAAACTCACACTCCAAAATAGGTTTTCTCTCCCTCCTAGAAACCCTAGAAACCCTTCAAATGAAATGTAACCCTAGCAATAAAGGCGTCCCCCTATGGCTAACAACTTGGCTCTGATACCAAATGAAGAGATCTACAGAAACTTATTCCAAAAATAATGCAAAAATAAATAACTTAGAAGAAATGACACCACACAATGCACATATGACACACGAGATTTACCCTGGTTCACCCGATGTGGGCTACTCCAGCAAAAACAAGAGCCACTCCTCCTTGATATTATTATTTTCCTTTCTTGCCCGAAAATGGGACATTACAATAAAATATAAAGGAAACTCTCACAACCCTAAACCACTATGTGGTATTAGAATACAATGGGCACAATACCATGGGCTAAACCACCCACACCCACCAACCACCCACCAACCATGGGAATCCCGACAATCGCTCCGCCAATCGCTCCGAAAAAGGGGGAAAAAATTTTGACGTTGCCGAGAGGGGGCTACCGCCCCCGGACCCCCCGGCACCCCCGGGGAGGGCTTCGCCCTCCTCGTGAGGAGCTCCGCTCCTCCTACCCTCTCGTGCCTGTCGTACAGTATTTCCTCGACAAAGGATGAGCCACATCCAACATCCTTAGGACAACATACATTCATCATCACAACCATTGAATACTTCACTAAGTGGGTCGAGGTAATTCCTCTAACCAATACGATAACCTCAAATTGTGGAGTGTATACTTCAACACATCATCTTTCATTTTGGTATCCCTTCGAAAATCATCTCTGATAATGGAAAGTTGTTAAAGAACAAGGATGTCTGAGCACTTTTTGAAAAGTATAATATCCAACATAATTTCTTGACTCCTTATTATCCACAGATAAATAGACAAGCTGAGATAACCAATAAGACCTTGATTGATATTCTCAAGAAACTAGTCAAAGAAAATAATTAATATTGACATATTCATATCCCCTTGGCACTATGGGTTTATCGAACAAGCATTGGCATGCTTACTAGGGCAACACCATTCTCATTGGTCTATGGCAGCGAAGCCATCATGTCTCTTGAGCTTGAGATCCCCTCATTGCAAATTTTATTGCAATAATTCATAGATGATGATACTGCTAGACAAGAACGTCTTGACCAACTTACACTTCTTGATGAAAGGTGAATCAATGCCTTGGAGAATCTATGAGTATACCAAGATATTTTAAATCATGCTTACAATACCAAAGTTCATCTACAGGAATTCCAAGTAGGAGATCTTATCCTTAAATAAAATCAATAAAACACCAATGCATTGTCGCATCTTCATGATAAATTCATGGCTAATTGGTTAGGTCCATATATTTTCATCCAAAAAGTGGGTCAAGGAATATATAGACTTGTTAGTATAGAGGGAGAAGAAGATCCCGAACCACTTAACATCATCCACTTGAGAGCATTCTATGCTTAATGTGATTCATATATGTATATATACATGGCTAAAAAAAAAACAACACAAAAACATTTTACATTGCATTTCACACATTCATTTTTTATAATCACATTCATTGTCATTTCGAGGTATTTCATCCACCATACTAGCGGTCATTTGTTAAGTTTAGACAATAATTGATCCAATAAATGTTGTTGCCTTTATCAAGGGTACCCTCAAGTCAAACACCCATCTCATTGCACCATTTCATAATTCCAACCATCATTTGTAATACAAAATTCCATCATCCCTATGTGTTTTTAGTCACTCGGTCACTCTTAGTGTTTCAAACAAACTCCAATACATGTTGAGTTTTCTTTAGGACCAAGGCACATTTTCGCTAGGAAAATCTTGAGTTCTGGGAATTGAATTTAACATTCTTGAACCAAACACATCTCACACATATTAAAAACATCTTGTGTCAAAGAGGGATAATACCATAATTGGGTTGCACCTCAAAGTCAAAAATGTCATCTTTATCCCATTATGCACATAGTCCAAAATCAAAAATAGTGGTCTTCACCACTACTCACATTGCCAAAATAAAAGAATGACTAGTAAGGATAGGGTAAAATTCTAATCACACTTTAGTTGAGAATCCAATTACCCAAAGCTCTAGATATTTTACAAATCACATACCACATATCCTCAAGTAGTAAGGATAGAGCTACATTTCCATCCAGATGGTTAGATAGTCTTATTCCCAAAAACCTAGAGATCAAATCATTGGACTATGGAACTAATATTCATTGGGGCTATAAACACTTGATTGGAAGTGGAGTACAGTCATGCATGGTGATGCATCTCTCTTGAAGATACCTCTAACCACACATAAGGATAAGCTAGATTCCTAGTCTCCTCCATAACATGTTTTATCTCAATATATTCAATATGGGTTAATGAACTCACTTGCACATGCATTAGTTCTTGATTTTCTTGAGTCATTACCATGCTCATGATTTTTTAAATGAACATCCACTACACACACATTTGGTCTTAGATAAATTAGATAGAACTTAGTGAGTTTGTTAGAAATCACTAGGATGTTTGAATATTTGTAAAGCAATTTCAAATCAGCCATCCATAAGCCACAACACCATCCATAGCATTACCACATCATTACATGAGCCTTCCATTTCACACACCACCATTTTGGTGCCCCTGATTAAACAACAATGATATACATGGTCAAGCAAATATCTAAACTACAAATGATCATTAATGTGTCAATTCATTTGCATTATCATCATAAAGCATACACATTATCATTGGTCATCCATCACACCACACACATATGCATTCACACACACATCCACACAAGAGTCATAACATAAAATAAAAGCCATGTATATATATATAATTGCATGTACAATGAACACCCGAAGGCTATATACAATGGAGAACTAAGGCTCATATAAAAAAAGTGCATCTAAGCACTATACAACACCCGTAGGTAGACCCCTTGTGACCTTTAAGGAGCCCTAGACCTAGAGACACTATACCTATAGTCATGATGCCTAAAAAAATCCACTATAGAAGAATAAGGTCGATCTGGTAGCCCAATGTGGTGCCGCATGAGTAGATCCTCCAAATATTGGATATATCTATCCAAGGATCGAAGGTGTACAACATCATATCTCTGATGAGAGTCCCTCTACCTTAGCTCTACCTGTATCCTCACTATCGTATCCTTACCTCCATCTATCACCACCCATGCATCTATATCCATCCACAACTGAGCTATTTTTGCATCTCGCTTTGCCACCATCTACCAAAGATAGTCCTACTCTACCTAGAGCCTCACCCACTCCTCCTCACTCTGATCAGGAGGTCTCTTCGGAGCCTCCTCCATACCACCATCACCATCACCCCCAATATATAGAGACTACTCTTCTACATGCCTCGCTTGCCTCCCTTTATTGGACCAATGACATATCTGACATCGAGGAGCCTCTTCTACTTCCTTTGTAGCCTCCTCCTCATCTCTACTACCCTCCTCAACCACTTGACTCGGCATCCATGGCAACTGTGAATAAAATCATGCATCATAGTTCATGGTGGTGCTAGAATCATCCACTTCTAGAATATCTATCTCATCATCCTCATAATCCACTCGCCACTCCTACACACAGGGTAGACTCGACTCATCCACCTGATGCCTATAGAGCACAGGAGCCTCAGGTACTGCCTACCTCAACCTAAAATACCACAACACCTATGAGAATTGGATCAACTCCACCTCATCCCCATGCCACCCAACCATCCATCTATCTTACCTCACCTACCACAACTGCCCTACATCATAGGGCCACCTAGCCTCCCACCATGACCCACAGCACACCTGATCTAGTGTCAATACAGCCCATAAATCCTAGCAATCCTGGCCACTATGACCAAGATGACTTGAATGAACCTCCTTAGCCACCCACCACACCAAAGTATAGGGTTGATCCCTATCCCACTCCTTGCAGAGCAGACCAATAGGATGAGCCACACTAAAGTGCTCCCAACCCCAGACCTGTAGCAACACACTACAACCCAACCCCTTATGACCCCACATCTTCACCTCATATAGCTCCATATACATTTGAACCAAAATATTTGATGCCCATGCATACACCCAAGGCTCATTGATCATAGCGTACACTAGCCTAATCATGTTCCATAGGAACTAACAGCTGATGTTGTTAGGAATTAATATGTTGAACAATAGGAATATGATCAAGGTGGGAAAGACCTCCAACTAATTCTTTGTATACATGTCTAAGTACCTTATCCCTCCACCCCTCACACTCACATCCCCCATCTATCTCCAAAAATCTGCCTTAGATTATACTCCTTATTGTGTCTAACTTGGACATGCAATCCCTCCACTGACACTCGAAAGATACAGTATACATCTTATAGTGTCACTGTAATATCCCTAGTCGATAACTGGAAGGTCCCCCTATCTGGATCCCACCTCTCCACTAAGGTAGATAGGTACCTCTCATCAACCCTCACCACCTCTATCTAGGTGCACCCCACCAATCCCATCTTCTCCAACTTATCCTAATCAGCCTTCTACAAGGTCTTCCTCACCTCCGATATGATAGGTGAGAAATGGTGTCGAGCCTCTAGAATCCTCAACTGCAACACAACATATCATGCAAATGTGCATTACCATCACATTCATTGTAAAAACAAAACAAAACAAAACAATGCAAAAATCCAAATAAGAGTGCCAAGGGCACTCACCTCAGCCACCTACAATTCCATGCCTACTGTTGAATCCACATGCTCCATTGCCATCTCCTCCACATGCCTTCACACTCACTCACTCACTCTTTAGATGCAAATTTTGGAACTGGTGAACACGAGAATAAATTAAATTTTACCTCTACAACCCTTTTATAACTATTTTTTGGTGCACTCAAATACCCCAAGGTGTCTATAGGGCACAGTCAAATGCTCCCCTACATCTTCCAAGTGGTAAACACTCTCCTATGTTTGTGCATGGTGTGGACACTGGTTGACGTTTGGATTCAACATGTTATAAAAGAACTCAAAATGCTTCAAAACATAGAAAATACCCACAAAATCACTCCAAAATTCATCCATGCATCCATTATATTATCACATCATATTTTATAAAAGTACAAACTAATTTGGGCACCTAATTTTTGTTTATGACCAAAAGTCATGAAATTGCTCAACAATCTTCAAAACACCTCAAAACGGTCCAAAACTTCACAAAAATGATCACATTCATTATTTTCATTATTTATCACATTGTTTCTTCATATTTTGTGACAAATAGATTGATTTGGGCATTCAATTTTTTATTGCGACCAAAATTCACAAAAACATGACTTAAATTGCTTCAAAAACGTTCCAAAACAATTTCAAATTTCACAAAATCATCCAATTCACTCATCAATGCATCTCCATCTACATTCAACATCATACATCATTATTCCACTTTGCCAATTTCATTTATCATTGCATTACCATTCAACACTTTCCAAATCCACTCACATTGTTAAGTAAACCTTGTATCTAATGGTTTACTCTATTACCTTGGTGATTGCAATGATTGGTTATCCATGAAATTCAGTAGGATGGATAAATCACCATAAGGACACTTGCTCATATCATCATCCAACATCCTCTTGTTCAAAATCAAAATCCATTTGGTCCCTCATTTTTTGAGTGAGACTGTGCTCAAATTAATTTGTCCAACAACTATCATTGATGTCCTTGTCCATGGGATTGAAACACAAATAAATTTCATTACATCATATCCTTTACATTAAAAATCATTGGGGACACATGCCTATTAGGATTATTGGTTTCAATTGAAGGAATTTCTCAACAACCACTATACGATTCTAACCCCCATAGGTTGACTTCTTATTTTTGTTATCTTGCATTTTCATCAATTTGTATTTTAATGATACCAAATGACATATTCTTCAATACCACAGAACCACCCCAAACTTGGGGCAACCAAAATTGATTTTGATTTTCCACATTGGTATACATCATTCATATCATCCACTTTATCACCCACAAATGGTAAAAATCCCTTTTCCATTAGGGCAAGAACAAAATCAATCATTGCATCATCATCTATGTCACTCACATTCATTTATATTATTCATATCACCCACATCATCAAAAACCCTTTCATCTGTTGGGCCAAAAATAGAATACATCATGCACCAACATTTACATTCACACTATCACCAACAATTGGCAAAAACCCCATTTTTCTGTTAGGGCAAGAACAAAATCAAACATTGCATAATCATGTATGTCACTCACATTCATTTATATCATTCATATCATCTGAATCGTAAAAAACTCTTTCATCTATTTGGGAAAAAAAAAATACATCATACACCCACATTTACATCATTCATATCATCCACATTATCATCCACAATTATTTCAATTGGCTTGTGAGATTATTCTTCACTCATTCACCAATTGGAGGGGTAAGCTACAACAATAATTTTTATCTCCAAGATCTTCTTGTGCACCAAGAGAAAGAAGTTGCTTCATCCAAACCAGGTGTATCTTGTTTTTGCACCACATTGTGTTCCATGTAATGTGATACAAAAAGGAGCATTTGTAGACACCAAAACCTAGCCACTTGTCATCAATCTACATTATCCAATCACAACCATCCATTATTTATTTATATATGTTTATTTATTTATGTTTATATATAAATATAAATATTTTATATATATATTTATATATTTAATATAAATATAAATATATATATATATATGTAAATAAATCTTAGCCACTCATCATGTCTTAATCTCAACCATCCACTTAACATGGTCTATGTCACATATCAATGCACAATCTTAGCCCTTTATCGTGATTTAATCTCGATCGCCCGTTGGTGTCATCAAAACCCTAATAAGTTGAAGGTAAGTTATAAGAAATCATTCAATTTTGTGAACAAAGGTTAAGCAATTAATTTGTTGATTCCTAAGGTTAGATATCATCAAAGCCCTTGCATCCATAATTTTTCAAAACCCTAGAATTTCACTTACACCTTTCCCCCTCACCGTTATCACATCCTCCATTTTTCATCATCGAAAATCTTTGCAAACCAGATCAAGGTTCTGCAAAGCATCCCCTATCACTCCCGAATGCTATCGAGCATTCCTAGAACATTGTTGAGCATTCCATGAATATTATAGGGAATTCACAACCCTTACATAACACTCCAAGACATTTCCCAACCTCAGGTTTATCGTTGATAAACTCTTGAACGCTTTCAGGTGTTTGTGCACACCAAATCATAGAAGCAGAGACATAGATCAGGCATATCAGGTATTTTATAACAAGTTAATAGATAACATTATTTTCAAATTATATTTTTTATGTTTTACTTGCAATTCATGGTTATTACACCTAGGTTTTGTAGATCTTATTGTTTAGAGGGTCTCACATAGTGGAGCCCTTGCATATGCTACTAATATTTTGTGTTGTGATTTATGTGTAGGTTATAGGAAATATTTGTTGGTCAAATATCTGCCTAATCAATAAACACTACGTTTATGCGCCCTAGATACGACCAACATTGAAAGGCCGGAGGAAAGAGATGTCCTCCGTGCCAATCTCCAGAGAGGGCTGGTTCCCGAACTAATTCTAAAACTGGTTGAAGACTAGAGATGCAGGAAAGAAATTGCAAATTGCGGAAAGAAATAAGAAATATGGCCACAGGCCAAAGTGCAGGTTTCGGGTCAGACTAAAAGCAGGAAAACACTCAAGCACAAAACAACATCGAATAGAAGGAAAGGCAGCAGAATAAACTTGCAATCTTGCAATAATAACTTTTAACTCAACACCTCGGTACTCACTCTTCCACTGGCAACACTTAAATCCAAATATAGAATTTAAACTATATAGCAAATAAAAAGAGCGAATGTTAAAAGAAGTGCACTACGCAAGAAAAAATTATACGCAGAATCACTTATCAATTCATAAACCCGATGTCTTTCATTAATGCTAGAGAACTTAGAGAGTATTCTCGCAAAGTGTCTAACCTCCCTTTTACAACAAGATTTGCTTAGTATTTATAGAGGTTTCCGCCTCTTTCATTTAATACATGTGAGAGAAGAATGTTCTGGGATCAAAGACAACAACCAAAAAAATCTCCTCGATTTCTTGGAAAATCCGTGCACTTGAGAAACAAATTCTAGAAAATCTAAAATTCGGACATAGATGCGCATGACAGGAGAAATCATTAAATTCTTTAAACAACTTTGATACATTGGAAATCATGAAAACTTATTTCTCCTCGCCTTTGTCCTTGCGATTCACAAAACAGAGTTACTGAGGGCGCCCTTCATTAAATACACACAATTCAATATTTGACCATTTTCTTGTTTGCCTTAAATTCATCTTCGCCATATCAAACGCGTGCGCGATCTTCATTAAGAACGTTCACCCCAAAGGAAGGGCGAACAGGACGTTCGCCCCTAGGATGGGCGAACGCGATTCTTCATTATTGAAAGGAAGTTCACCCCTGGGATGGGCGAACGTCATGTTCGCCCCTCGACCAGGGCGCACAACATTTTTTAGGCACGCGGGCAACCAAGTACCCCAAGGCACGTTCGCCCCAAGAAAGGGCGAACAACATGTTCACCCCTAAGGAAGGGCGAACACGATTTCATACTTAAACATTTTGCCAATACATTTTCAAAATAGGTTCACCCCAGGAAAGGGCGAATGAGGCGTTCGCCCCTCCTTAAGGGCGAACGTGAATATCCATAAATACATAAATATTTTTTTAAAGTGTCTTCGAGATTTTTCTTTGTGTTTTCTGGAATACAATATATCAGACTTCTACATACTTAATGGAAAGTATATTATCACTTCTTATAGAAATTAATACAAAATTTTCCCAAAATTCCAATGAAATACAAAATGGCCAACATTTCTTGGCGACTCACGGGGTATCCAACTCGCATGGATGCAAGCGATCCTAGGCCTTTATCCATTGGGTGCAGAGTCTGTGCAAAGTATGCAAACATCTTATCTTCTAGGGGCCACCTGTGCGCACTCTGCTTCTACTTCAGTTGCGACCCTAAGCACTTCAACACGTTCAACTTCTTCCATCACCTTTTCTGTTGCTTCATGATCTGCTGCCGCCTTCGCTTCCTATTCTGTAATAACCTCCGAAAGGGCCTCGTATGTGCGTACAACATCATGCCAAGCTTCAGTGGTAAACAAGCAACGAGTACTGAGAGATTCATAAATGAAGTGAAGACTTTGTACATCTGTCAAGCTGAGGCGCTTCGAACGTTGAGCCAACTCGTAAAGGGAAAGCTCCAAACGTGTATATTTCTCCATCAGTGGCAAGACCTGTGCTTGAGTGAGAGGCTCGACCAAGGCATCAATGTCTGCAGTATCTTCAATAAACACACTCCAGAGCTCTTGCAACTGCTCCATCGAAAGAGGCTCGCCCCAATCATCTAGGAAGGTGGTGAAACCCAACCGATCGATAGTCTCAAAATGAGACATCAAAATAGTATGCTCCCACTCAATAGTATTGAGGATGGCCCACCCCTCATTTACAAGGTCCATACGCTAAAAATAGCTTCGCAGAGTTACCCACGCTCGGGACCAAGCATAGTCCATCTCGCTGAGAGGGCGAATATATAGAGACGTATTCAACAAAGCTTGTATCTTCACATCCGTCTCCATATGGGGTGATAGCAACTCCTCCACTGAGTCAATCATTTGTTGCCCAAGCTGGATTTGTATCCCTACTTCCCATAAGTATTGCAACACCTTGACTGTGTGCACGACCAACTTTGTGGAATTTCGTACAGAGCGAAGGCGAAGGTCTCTTATGCTATCATGCGAAAACCCCACAACAGGTGCGACCTTAGCTTCAAGCTACTTTTTGAGTTCTTCGACCTATTGTTGCAGGTTATGCATCTCAATCCGAGCGGCATCACGCTCCTTTAAGTGCACCTTGACTTGATTGCAAAAATATTCCCTTTCAGTGGCCATTTTTCTTCTGTTGCCTTGCTCTTAGCTAACGCACTCTCCAACTCAAGTACCCTATCTTGCAGCTCAAAATATTTTTCTTTATAATGCTCCCCATGCAAATACAAAGAGCTCATATCTACTTGCATATTGCCCATTTTTTCAATGGGATCAATCCACGTCAGATCTTCAGTTATAGTCTCAGAAACATAGTCCTCAGGCTGCAACTCACCTTGAGGTTTCTGAACCATCGGAGTGAATGTTGTCACATGAGCCTCCTTGGCAATTGGATCAAAGGCCACCTTCTTGATCGGTCGCATTGGTGCCAAAGCTTCTTTCCACCGCATACTCTTCAACCATTGAGAGGAGCTCAGGTGCGCTCGATTTAATTTTTCAACATCCGGCTATGTGCGGGCCACCTGCACGTCTGGAACAGTCTGCAACTCCAAAAATGGGGTAAATGGAACAAAAATCTCTGAGCGACTAAGCCTAGTGGACACGGATGACATAGATTGAAGTGGAGGAATGGACATAGGGATGGTGGAAGAGAGGGAAAGAGTGGATGAGATGGAGGACATAGAGGACATAGATGCAGTCATGGTTACGCTAAGCCTAGATGGAGCTTGCATACTAATAGCCACAATGGTGGAAGAAATGATGACCGAGGGAAGGGGACGTGAAAAAGGATTAGTCCCTGATGCATAAGAACTAAAAGAAATGGAGGGCGAGGAAGCGGTAATGAAAGGAGTAGCAACGACTTTAGAAATGGAAATAGCAGAAGCAAAAGAGGGAACCATAGAAAGAGAAATGGAAGGAAGACCGAAGGGTGGGAAAGTAGAAAATGGAGGGGATAAAAATGAAACTGAGGGGACCAAAGAAGAAATCACTGCGTGCCCGATGAGGGAAAGGGAAGATGAAGGAAGAGATGACGTACCTTGGGGTGCAAGCACCACTAGTTCTGTGGATGGTGGAGGTTGTGCAACTACCTCCTTTCCCCGCTCTACCTCCTGCTCACCAACATTGAGGGCTACTTCTTCATCCAGAATCTCAACATGAGAATCTTTCGAAAGTTGCTCCTCCTCTGGTTGTGCCATCAAAAATATTTGTGCTACTGATGTAGGGCGCTCACTATTGAGGACAAGGTTCATTGCTGGTATAGAAGCAACTATGAAACTCGATGTAATAGGAATCATAGTACCCAAAGACATGGGTGTTGTAATAGTTGAAGTAGTGGTCATGCCAGTTCGGGGCCGCTTAGCTGCTTTAGGAAAAGGGGGCACCATCGACCATTTTTGTTGCTTAGGCGAGGGAACTTCTTCAGGAGGGCGCTTCACCCTTTGAGTCCACTTTTGAAAAACATGTGAGTGTTCTTCTTCTTCCTCTTCTTCTTCAGTGTTGTCCTCAACCATAGGACTCTCCTCCTCCGGTTCACTTTCGCCACTTTTGGACTACTAAAAACTTTGTGGCAAAATGGTGGCAAAGGCGACAGGTTGATAAGAATCCACAAACCTATCATAAACTTGAGAGAACTGGGTATCAAGCTTCAATCCATAAGTAGCATAGGGCTTCCTTCGATGAATGTGCATTACCCACCAGTTCATAATTTTCTCCTCCTTCCAATGAGGGTTTACCTCTTGGACAGTCCCAAATAGGCCTGGAGGAGGAATATGCATTTTATTCTTTCCTGGATTATACTCCGCTTCCTGCTCATAATAATCATGCCATGGAGGAAGGGAGGACATTTTTTCCACATGCCAATTCATGTCTGGCCCATCAAAATTGTTTCGACGCTTCTGAATATCCAGGCGTGGGCAACAATGAAAGGTCTTCGCCTTAATAAGCGCCAAAAATTTTCCAAGTGGATCATACCGCCATCATTGCGGCAACTCAATTAGTCCCAGGTCTTGAAGCGCCACCGTCAAAAGGTGATTTTGCCCAACCTGGTTCACTTCTATACTCCCAAACTTAAGAGGCATAGTACAGGTCATTTTCTTCCCTCGTCCGGAGCCATATATATCATTAATATAATCCATCTGGCGCACAACTTCCATAGCAAAAATGTGCATAGTGGCAAAATAAGGCAACAAAAAAGGTTTACCTGTATATCCAAAAATTCGAACAACCACGCCCTGAGTGAGCAAAAATATGTCGCCCTTCTCCTCTTGAAACAACGACATCTCTCAGGTCGCGAGGCACTCGATCACAACTACCACAAAGTAACTCAATGGCTGGGCCCAAAAACTAGCTATTAAAGCTATATATAGACTCCTTCTTAGTCAATACTTGAGTCCACTTATAAACTGGCAGAGGTTCATTCTTTTCGCCTATCTGTGTAACAGAAATAAAAGAAAAATGTCATTGCATCTGAAAAAAGAAAAACCATACCAGCAGTGAAGTATGCCGAAATGCCCTAGTCTTTCCTTCTTGCAACCTCTGCAACTGCGAATTAATTCTCCGAGAAACAAATTCGGCCCAGTCAAAATAAATTGGATTCCCCCTTGCCTCATAGCCACGGGAGAATAAAATTCTACCTTGCAAATACATTGGGCCATAGTTGCCTGCCACTTGTGCACAGTTTCATCAGAAGGCAACCCAACAACCCAGGCAAGCATGGAATAAATATCCTGGCACTTGAATTCTGAAAGGGTTTTAGGCAAACTCGATAGCTGCCCCATTTGCGGCTCCTTGATGAGCTGCGTCTCCATAAATTACCTCATAGCAATAGTGGAAACATACTTTTCCTCTTGCTCATCCATATGAATTTTCTTATTTACTGCATAGCTCGGTGCGCCCACCCCATAGGCAAAAGCCTCTCGGACCTCATCCGGTGTAATCATAAAAAGAATCTCATTCCGGGCATTTCGGACAGCCCTAGTGGAGGAGTCATAAAATTGTGCAATTAATCGAATGAGTTCGGGGCATGGATGCACAGACGAGCAAAGATACCATGAAAGTTGTGCATGGTGAGGCATCATGAGCCAACTATTATGGGAAACCCCTTGATCGACTACAACTTCAACCTCTTGCCTTAATCTATCAATTCCCTTATGTGTGATCAAACAATCACCAATTTTGGCCATTTCATCTTCATAGGGATCCAAATCAACATAGTCATTCTGTCGGGCCTTTTTAGCCCTCGAACTTCTCTCTCATTTCTTGGTTGGCTGTACTTCAACATCCTTCGGTGCCTTTGTCTATTCTTTGCTACATCTTCCCATCTTGTCAGATAAAAACTGTAGCTTTTTCTGCAATTCCCTGCTTAGCAACTTCTGAAAATTCCTCTGCACCTTGGAAAATAGGATACAACGCAACACGAAAAGAAAAACAAATAAGGAAAACAAGACTTGCCTTTTTTCTTTGAAATTTTATAGGAGCGTTACCAACTACCATAGTAATTATAGAATTAAATGCAGATGCACCTTCGGAGAGAAATATTCTTCGAAAATCGCTCAGACTCCTTTCTCGAAGCGCAAAAAACCTTCCCTTTGGTTCACCGTCGGATTCTTCTTGGAAATCATGCCCACAACGCAGCGCAATCTCATAGAACAACGTGCCCTGATGCCAGCAGCTCACTAGGAAGATCAAACCTGTCGTTAATCATCAATCATTAATTCTGTCAGCTGCCTTGAAAAGCTCAATCTGAGCGCCTCCCATGTTTGAATATCATCACTTAAAGTTGGCACCGGCTACTTCCGATGATCGCCACGTAACCTTTGGGTGAAATTAATTGCTCCGAATGTGCGTCTTAAGAAATCTTTTCCAACGAAAGTGTCTCTTAAAACTCCATGGCGCGCCTTCTTTTTCTAAAGCAATCTTCACTATGTTTTTCTTCCTTTTTGTTTTGTGTTTTTTTCCTTTTTTTTTTTAGAAAAAGCGCCATGCACAACGCCTTTTTTTTTTTGGTGACGTCAACAAGACGCGTTCACCTTAAAAATGGGTGAACGTGATGTTCGCCCCTTCCAAGGGGTGCGCGTGAACCTGTGTTATCACTTTGTCATCCTTGAGTTTCATTTTTTTTCTTTTAAAAAAAAACAACATATATTACATATGTACAAGGTACTACCTTCGATTTAAAATCATGAAATATAGGCCTTCAAATGAAGGCCATTCACTGGAATGGGGAGCTCGCACCCTTCCATATCACAGATTCGAAATGCATTAGAAGAAGTGACAGCCGAAATCCGAAAAGGTCCCTCCCAAATTGCATCAAACTTATGATGTTTCCCAGGCTTAGATTTTTTTTTGTTCCATTTTAATACCAAGTCACCCACCTGGAAGCTTCGATCAGTGGTTTTACTCTGGAACCACTTCTTCATTTCAGCAGCATGTTCTGCAAAAGCGTGATAAGCTCGCTCCCTTTCTTCTTCTAATTGTAGCAACTGTGCCAACCTTGCCTCTATGGGATTATTTTCTTCGTTTTCATCTTGAAACATCTGCAAAGTTTGAAGCACAGGAAGTTCAATATGGGTAGGAAGGACAACTTCTTTCCCATAAACCAAAGCATACGGGGATGTTTTAATGGACTTCTTTACCGAAATGCGATCGGCCCAAAGCGCTTGATTTAACAACAAATGCCAATTTCTCTTATTCTCACCCATTATCCTCTTTAGAATCCGAAGCAAATTTTTGTTGGTTGACTCAGCTAATCCATTTCCCTGTGGGTAATAATTGGAAGATGTCTTCAAATAAATACCATACCTACTGGAGAATTCGGTAATTTTGGCTCCAATGAAAGGAGTACCATTATCGGTAACCAAGGAATCGGGTATACCAAAATGGGTGATGAGGCTCTCAAAAAAATAAATAATAGTCACTTGATCAACCTTTTTGGTGGGTATAGCTTCTACCCATCTGGTGAAGTAATCTATTGCAGTCAGGATATACTTATGCTCTATAGAGGAGTGCGGATCAATAACACCTATAAAATCAAGACCCCACTATTGAAAGGGTGCCTCTACCTGAATCGGATGCAATGGCGATGCTCCTTTTCTCATTCGTCCCACATATCTTTGACAACTGTCGCACTACTGACTTATCTTGTGCGAATCGACAAATAGAGTAGGCCAATAATAGCCTACCCAAATAATTTTTAGAGCCATAGGTCTACCGGCATAGTGCCCTCCTGACAACCCAAAATGGAACTCCTCCAAAATTTTTGATTTTTTAGAATCTTTCACACATCTAAGGAGTATGCCATCAATGTTCTTATAATATAGGTCATTGGGCAATGACACATACCTGAGTGCCTGCAATCTGAACCTTCGACGTTGTGAGGGGTTAAAGCGGCTAGGACACCTTCCAGAAGTAAAATACTCAAGGAGTTCCTCGATCCATTCTTTGTCGCCCGTTGCATTATTCGCATAAATTACATCTTCAAGATTTGTCTCAACAACCACGCTTTTGGCCAACTCTTGACACAGAGTACGCCCACGAACCAACTTCGTCGGCTTGATCTCTACATCATACTCCTGGATCTTTGAAACCCATCCGACTCTCTTATCACCCAACTCTCCTTGAATTATAAAATTTTGAACATCAGGGTGAATGACGTAAACCACAGTTCTACTCTGAGAAACGAAGTGGCAAAACTTCTTCAAGGCTTTCATAACTGCATAAACCTGCTTCTCAATAAAATTGTACTTCTCCTGGTGTGGCGCAATAACCTGACTTAGAAAAGTGATAGGCTTTTCTTCACCATCATCTTGTTTTTGTGTGAGCACGACAGCATAGCTCTCCTGCTCACCTACTGCATATAGTATAAAATATTTGGAGTAGTCAGGATTGATCAATACTGGCACCTGAGTTATCCTCTCTTTGATTTCTTGAAAAGCTCACTTCCTGGCCTCCGTCCATTTAAACTCAACATTCTTTTTCAAGAGCTCTGTCATTGGTTTGACGACTTGGGCAAAATCAGCAATAAACTTGCGAATGAAGTTTATTTGTCCGAAGAAGGACTGCAAGTCTTTCTTATTCGTAGGTAGCGGCAATTTCATTAGCGCTTCAGCTCGCATGGGATCTATGGCCAATCCTTCCCATGAGATCACATGGCCTAGTAGCTTCCCTTCCTTGACCACAAAAATTGACTTCTTCGGATTTATGGAAATCCTGAATTCTCGGCACTTCTCAAATATTTGCCTTAAATGAGAAACATGATCTGTTCTGCAATGTGAAAACACCATCATATCATCAAGATAAATTACAATGATTTTATTTAGCAACTCACCGAAGGCGACGTCCATGGCTCTTTGAAAAGTTGCACCAGCATTTGAAAGCCCGAAAGGCATCCGTTGATAAGCGAATGTACCCCACTTAGTTGTAAACGTTGTCTTGTATTGATCCTCATCCTTAACCCAAATTTGATTGTACCCAGAGAAGCCATCTAACAAGGAAAATCTCTGAGCACCAACCACAACATGAAGAATCTGATCTATCTAGGGAAGAGGATAATGATCCTTAAGTGATGCCTGATTTAAATTTTGAAAGTCAACACACAGACGTATATCTCCATTCTTCTTTCTTACAGGAACCAAGTTCGCTACCCAGGTGGAATGTTTAATAGGATAAATGATCTTTGCTTCGAGCATCTTTAATAATTCTGCTTTCATGAGGGCTTCGATCTTTGGATTGATAGGATGATGCTTCTGTCGAAAAGGCTTCACCCCTTCTTGCAGCTCGATGGTGTGTTGGATCACATTTTTGTCGTACCCTTTCAAGTCTTGATAACTCCATGCTACAATATCTGGGTATTCATAGCATAAACTTTTGATGCCCTCAATTTCGTCAGATTCACAATCGGTACCAACCTTAATGACCTTTCCTGGCTCCAACTACAATTCTCTGTATTCCTTGGCATCCACCTTAATCCTATGTTTATCAACTCTATCACTTTGATCAAACAGGCTTTCTAGCAAAATCAAACCTCTAGGGATATGATTATTTCTCAACTGGATCATCTCTTCTTTTTCTTCTTCCACAAGAACTTTACTTTCTATGTTGGCAGCTTCTTTGAGGAGAAAATTCACTATTTTCTCATCATTATCGAACACCTACCAATAGAGGCCCTTATCTGGAATGGAAGGTCTGTAGATTACCCTCACTGTCTTGGGTTTTCGGACCACTTGCTCGGTAGGAGAATAATTAGCACCTAGGGAAGCTAAAATGTCAGCGTGTCTATTTTTCTCCCTAGGAATTGCTTGAATATTCAAAGCTTTAAATACTTCAAAAAGATCCCATACCCTATTGCGATATGCCTTCAAGTAATGTTGCTTAGACACACATCTTTTTGTAACTTGATTGACTATAAGCTCGAAATCACCAAAAATCTGCAACTGCTCAATTCCCAATTTCTCGGCCTTTTTCAAGCCAAGGCATAATGCTTCATATTCAACGGCATTATTTGTACAACTCCAGGTCAATCTGTAGGAGTACATTTTTTGTATACCTTCAGGAGAGACCAATACCACACCTACCCCTGCACCATTCTTACATCGAGCACCATCAAAGAACAACTTCCATAACTGATGCGAACCAGGTTCTGAGGGCTTAAGGGCTTGTTCTTGAGGCTTTTCTGCCTTCTGGATGGAATAACAACCAATGTCCATTCTGATCACAACATTGAAGTCTATCAACAAAAACTCATCTTCTAGGTGAAGCTCCTCAGGTACTTCTTCAATCGGACCAACTTCTTTCAATTCTTCGGTCATCATATTTACCATGCCTGGGGCTTGTTCTGCCTCCTCTATCTTCTCGATATGAAAAGGGGAAGGTTTCTCATTATGAATGCGAATTCACCTACCTTTGAATAGAATCTCCAAATGTGAATAATCTAAGGATAGATAACCTCCCAGCTTAGCTGTGAATTCCCTTGAAAGGCACATGCTAAAATAAGGTTCTAAATCAACAACCACAACCTCCTGAATGACAGTGATCTGTGGCATGCTATGAAGCACAATTGGAATATCTTTGATTACTCCAACCATTTTAACTAGGGTACCATCCAATTGTAACACTCTTGGACTACTCCTTGTATACTCCATTCCCATCACTTCGCATACCGCCTTGGGCATAACAGTAGTGGTAGCACCAGAGTCTATCATGCAATTATGCACAATCCACCCTTCCATTCTCAAAGATAAATAAAATGGAGGAGGATGATTTTTACCTATCACTGAAGTGGGGAGCACTTGAGCCAAGACTATTTGCAAATGATCTTTCTTTTGGTCTTTGGCACTCTTCAAGGATTCTTGCAACAAATCAATCTGCCCTGGCAGCTGCAATGCATCATACAAGCTAATCCTAGCTAGGATTTTCTTCATTTCCTCCATGATACTGTAACTATGAGCAGGTGGGACCTTTTCTTCTAAGGATCGCTCGTACTTATCTCGATACTACTGCATAGCTTCTACTCTTTGCCTTTTAGTCAATGAAGGATATTTGAGTTTTTCCTTAGCTTGCTCTTTCGTTTCATCGGAGGCTGGAGCAGTGGCCATGTGTTGCGAAGTTGAAGGCTGAGCTTGCGCTTTACCTTGTGCTTGCCCAGGTAGTGAATATTTTGACTTGACAACCTCAGGGGTCTTCATCTGGGATGTTCGCTTTTCTTCTAGAGCTTTTGGAACCATGGGTACTTTCAATGGCTACAATTCCATGGGATCCATGGTCACTGGCCTCTTTCCAGACCTGGTAAGAACTGAAACCTGCTCGGGAGATGACACCATACAATTATGTTCCACTTCTCGAATCATGTTAACTTGCCCAGCCGAAGAACTTTCTGCCAGTGTCTGAACATAGTTTAGATGGACCATACATGTGTCTTCGCCATGAGGATCATTACAAGTAGAACACCAATATGTCCTTTTGGATGCATTAATCTCATCATTTTCCTGCATCATATTATTCTTCTCAGGCCCCCTGTTGGTGGATGCTTGCTCTCGGGTGATCGACGGAGTCTGGAACCTCCTCGATCGAAACTCAGCTTCAGCTTGCTTCTTCCTCACAGTTGTCAACTCATTGGATATTGTCCTCAAAGCCGCATTATTGGATTTTACTTCTTGTAACAAAATCGTGAGGGGGTCCATACTAGATGATGGAATGGGCATGGGTAATGGCAAGGGCGCTTGCGGTGCGAGCAAAGGTAAAGGGGCTAGAAGTACTGGCAATGCTGGAAAAGAAATGGATGAAGGCTGTGATGATACCGTTGGAGCGAAAAAATGTGGAAAGCTTATAGCAGATGACTACGGGGCAGGGATAGGAGCTACTTGAGGGGAGCCTGAATTCCATGAGGGAACAGGATACATCGATGACATGGGCTACGAAAATACATTGGAATAAAGATATTGTGGTAGGTCCGAAAGAATAGGCATTGTCGCCTTCGGAGGAAGCCTTCCTACAACAATCAAATCTGATTCGGCCTTTTGAGCTTGTGTATAGAGATCCGGGAAGGTGGTCACATTAGCCTGGCGCACCACCATACCAATATCAGTACTGAGCGCACGAAGATAATAAAACACCGCTTGTTCATGGGTCGACCGCAAACCATCTAGAACCCACTGCCAGCTTCATGCAAATCGCACATTGAAATCTACAAGCTCCTCTTGAGGATGTCTTTGAATCGAGGTGAATTGATGTAGCAGCGAATACGGATCAACTTGCTCATGAAAGTTCTTAATTAGTAATTCCACCAATTGATCCCATGAAGTAATTGTGCCAGGTTGCAAAGATCGATACCAATAGAGCAATTTTCCTCTTAATGACAAAACCAAAAGCTTTATCATCACATCTTCATCAGTTATATCATGAATAGTTGCAAGAGATGCTACATCTTGGATATGCTCATACGCAGTCTTTCCAGTACCATCGTATGTTGGCAAAGCCTTCAGAGCAGCTTGAGGTACTGGGTTCTGCGCTTGCAAATTCAGCACGCCCGAGCTATTCCAAGCCAAAAACTATCTAGGAAGTTGTTGTTGATGTGGTGGGGGATTCTGAGCCATATGCACCAAAATATGAGGAACAGGTCATGAAGCGTTAGTGGTTGTAGTAGATGAAGGCTGGGGAAAACTAGTGGCGGTACTTACAGGACTTACGGGAGCGAAAAACACATCGGCTAATCGGGAAGATGAAATAGTTGGTATGGATGGAATATAAGGAAGTGAGGACGTTCTTCGAAAAGTGGCTACTTGAGGATGCTCTCCTAGCCTTTGGATGTCTAATTCATAAAAAAATTGATTATCAGGATTCTTGGCTTTTGATCTTGTATTCATGAGAGACAGCTTTCGCCGCTCTCACGCCTACGGAGTTCTGGGTAACAATTGAGTCGCCAGATGTTCTATTCTCAAGCAGGAAGGCGAACACCGAACCTAGCGCTGCTGAAGGTGGAACCTTGAAAAAGTCCCACCGGGCATGCCAAAAATTATTGGTCAAATATCTGCCTAATCAATAAACACTACGTTTATGCGCCCTAGATACGACCAACATTGAAAGGCCGGAGGAAAGAGATGTCCTCCGTGCCAATCTCCAGAGAGGGTTGGTTCCCGAACTAATTCTAAAACTGGTTGAAGACTAGAGATGCAGGAAAGAAATTGCAAATTGCGAAAAGAAATGGGAAATATGGCCACAGGCCAAAGTGCAGGTTTCGGGTCAGACTAAAAGCAGGAAAACACTCAAGCACAAAACAACATCAAATAGAAGGAAAGGCAGCAGAATAAACTTGCAATCTTGCAATAATAACTTTTAAATCAACACCTCGGTACTCACTCTTCCACTGGCAACACTTAAATCCAAATATAGAATTTAAACTAGATAGCAAATAAAAAGAGCGAATGTTAAAGGAAGTGCACTACACAGAAAGAAATTATACGCAGAATCACTTATCAATTCAGAAACCTGATGTCTTTCATTAATGCAGAGAACTTAGAGAGTATTCTCGCAAAGTGTCTAACCTCCCTTTTACAACAAGATTTGCTTAGTATTTATAGAGGTTTCCGCCTCTTTCATTTAATACATGTGAGAGAAGAATGTTCTGGGATCAAAGACAACAACCAAAAAAATCTCCTCGATTTCTTGGAAAATCCATGCACTTGAGAAACAAATTCCAAAAAATCTGAAATTCGGACATAGATGCGCATGACAGGAGAAATCATTAAATTCTTTAAACAACTTTGATACATTGGAAATCATGAAAACTTATTTCTCCTCGCCTTTGTCCTTGCGATTCACAAAACAGAGTTACTGAGGGCGCCCTTCATTAAATACATGCAATTCAATATTTGACCATTTCCTTGTTCACCTTAAATTCATCTTCGCCATATCAAACGCGCGCGCGATCTTCATTAAGAACGTTCACCCCAAAGGAAGGGCGAACGGGACGTTCGCCCCTAGGATGGGCGAACGCGATTCTTCATTATTGAAAGGAAGTTCACCCCTGGGATGGGCGAACGTCATGTTCGCCCCTCGACCAGGGCGCACAACATTTTTCAGGCACGCGGGCAACCAAGTACCCCAAGGCACGTTCGCCCCAAGAAAGGGCGAACGACATGTTCGCCCCTAAGGAAGGGCGAACGCGATTTCATACTTAACATTTTGCCAATACATTTTCAAAATAGGTTCACCCCAGGAAAGGGCGAATGAGGCGTTCGCCCCTCCTTAAGGGCGAACGTGAATATCCATAAATACATAAATATTTTTTTAAAGTGTCTTCGAGATTTTTCTTTGTGTTTTCTGGAATACAATATATCAGACTTCTACATACTGAATGGAAAGTATATTATCACTTCTTATAGAAATTAATACAAAATTTTCCCAAAATCCCAATGAAATACAAAATGGCCAACATCTTTATTAAAGGTTGTCATAGCTCGAGTGGTCCCGTAGGGATATGCAAAGCCTATTGATAAACTGTTTAGAGTGAAGACGAACTGAAGACACCAACAATAATTTTAATGAGGGTTTCAAAACCCTCTCATTGTAATATTTTATCAAAAGCAATAAAGTGTATTGTAATCCCCAATTTGGGGCAAATCTATTGTACAATTTGGATATCCAAGCTCCTTGAGTCGTAATAAATCAGATCTATCATTTTATGCATGCATTGTGTTATTTGCTTTGATATATTTGCTTTATTGGTGTTGTTCGTTTTTACTTTACAACTATTACCATTATTTTCTAACATTCCAAAAGTAGGGAGTTATAAGGTATACTACAACAAATCTTAGCTAATTGGAATTTAGAAAATCAAACTATTGAAGGTAGAAGAAGGAAGTTCATTAAGCATCTAAAAGAGTTGGAATTAATTGGTTACATTTATCTTATACTCATACTAAAGGGATAAAATAAATCCAACCATAGAGAACTTCAAATTGATAAGTGCATAGTTCATTAGGAGAGACACGGTAAAATAGGATTTTATTATTGTTATTTACAAAACATTACAAAATCAACCCAAAAGGTGAACTATTACTTACTAAGCACTTTATCAAGTCTATAACATACTCAAATTAGGGAGATATAAGGTATCGTAAAAAACCTAATTCTATAAAAGTGTATAGCTTATTCTAAACACTAGGGAGTCATACAGATGACTACTCCAAAGAACACATTAAATAATGCAATTAGAAAAGGAGTAAGAAAGATACCAATTTGTCTTAAAGCCATGATTGATGATTCAGAGAATCTAATGGATGATAATAAGGAAGAGATAAATGAAAGAGGAAAATCAATAGGATTTAAAAAGGTCTCTGAAGACTCATAAACTAATAGTTTGGTAAAAGTAGACTTTTTCAAGAACATCCTCTAATAAGATAATAAAGGGAGTTGATGATAACTACACTAATGAGGACATTGAAGATCATATTAAAAAGGTAGAAAATAATATTAATAAAAAATCTCATACAATTTCATAAAATAAGTAAAGATGGCATAGCTTTAATTGTACACACATGGTTTAACTATTTCATCAAGTAAATAGACAAACATGATATTCCTAAAATAGATAACAAAAAATTTGGGGTACCTTTACTATGCACCTATTGCAAAAAATCTGGGCATGAGAAGGTAAATTGTTCGAGTTTTCACCCATGTAAATATTATGGAGATAAATCTCACTCATCTTACTTTTGTTACTACAAAGACAAGTACTAAAAAATATTTGAGGGGAGACTAATATTTAGATTAGATTGTTTCTTCCAAGTTATTATTTCAAGAAGCATCCACTAACAATGAGTTCAAGCTTGAAATTTTTGAAGATCAAGAAAACAAACCATGTATAAAACCAAGGAATAAAAAAGGAAGCAGTGTTGATCCACTTATGGCTTGCTAGATTATGAGATCACTAGTTCATCAAAGACACCTAGAAGACTACAAGTTCAAAGACTTCTAATTACCTTGAAACAACAAAAAACAATAGACTAGAAAATACAAGAAGAGACAAAAGAAAGACAGAAGCAAAAGAAAAATAAGAAGGACCAAATCGAGCTGAAAAACATTTGAATATCAAGGATCCATATTGAAGACTAAAGTCTTCAATACCAAATAGATGTAATATAGGGGGATGTTAGAGAATATATTATATTATTGGGTACAGATCAACGTACCACTTTTGGTACATAACTAGAGTAGGAGTTTACTTTAGAGTAAAGTTAGTTGGTTACTTCAAGTCTTGTAATACATGCACAAGTGACAATGTGCAAGTTGTAGATGTGCATGTAGTCCACATGTACATGAGTCTTGGGTAGAGTAAGGACCAAGAAATCTATCTTCCTATATAAAGGCCTCATAGTGAGTGATTTATGAGGTGTACTAAATATATAGAGTGTGTGGTATAGTTTAGTAGTATGGTACAATGTAGTCCTTTCATATCCTTTCATAGAGTGTTCATGTCCTCCATTATATAGCATTGTACTATTTTTGTCACTCTTATTAATGGCATATTTTTAGTTATTTGCATATGTTCATATTATTATTTTCCTACATATTATTGTGCCATTAGTTTATAGTCATCTCAGATTATTCATCTTACATATTGTGGTTGTATTTCCTGCACTACAGTCTCATCAAAAGCTAACAGTTTTATCTAATCAATCATCAAGTGAGGAAGAATCAGGAGAAGAGAATCAACCCCAATGGCAAATATTGTAAATATGAAAATAAAATAGAAGTGCCTACATTTTTTTGAATATGGGAAAGAATATATTGAGAATCACATAATAACTTGTACTACCATATGGAGAGCTAATGGGGTGGCTAACACAATGCATGGTTATAATTATTTCTAACTACATTGTGAGGAATCACGATTGATTGGCATTTTAAGAGGGAGAGAACTAATTACCTCACAACTTGGATAGACTTAGTGGTTGAATTAAAGAAGGAATACAAAAAAATAGGATAAATATACTCCACTAAGAAAAAGAAATATGAAGACATAAAGTATTACAATAGATAATTCAATGAACTTATTGATAAAATGGAGGTGCAACCAACAAATGGATTGTAGAAAATATGGTTCATTGATGGATTATTACCATGTTATAAGAAAAAATGAAGATAGTACCACCCACAACATATGAAGAAGCATATGAAAGATAAAGGAATTTAAAAATAGAATCAAAATAAACGATGATAGGACTAAGTCACTTCAAAATAAATGACTCTAATAGTGATAAGGAAGACCTGCATGTAGTCATCCAATCAATCAACTTTGAAAAAATGATCAACAAAATTAAAGGTGAGAAGAAAATGAAAAGAAATAAATGTGGTGCTTAGATTGCAAATCTAAAGGGCACATGAATATCAATTGTTCAAGAAAATTATATTGCAACATATGTGAAGTGCTGGGACATATAGTAGGAGAATGTTCATTCAACCTGAGGAGCACACAATACCAAACAATAACAGTACATACGGAACAAAATGGAGAAATATGAAACACTCCTAAGAATGGACAAGAGGTAATGAGTGGAGTTTATTAAAGTAATCACCCTGGTGGACAATAGTCCCAACAAGGTAATCAATAAGGTGGTCAAAATTACAATATGACTCAAATGGTATACCAATTATTCAATGTAGAAATTGCCAAGAGTGGGAACATTTTATAAGAAATTATTAGAACCCACAATCATGGGTAACAAATGGAAACAATAACATGCATATGTGTATATGGTGTAGACTTTATTATCACAAGGAATTGAATTACTAAAGAAAGAAAGTTCTAGTGGAACCCAAAATGTCAATCTTATTGACATTACAGAATCTTTGATAAACCAACAGGACAAACAAACATGTGCTTGCAATAACGAGATCTCAAATGAAGAAAACCAAATAATATATAAACCCTTCTAAGGAGAAGGAAATGTAGCATACAACACATGAATTAATTGAGAAAGAAATGCAAAATAACAAATAAGAAAAACTCCTTCAAGAAAAGACACTAAAGAAGTAGATTACTATAGATTAAGTTTCAAAAATAATCATCAACAAAATAGTTGGTGGAACAAGTACTGAACACCGTAGTGGAAGTAAAGGTGCACATTTTACTTGGTGCAATACCTGAGTTTTATGCAAAGGTAGGAGATATTGCATGCACAAAGAAGGCAATGGAGCCAATATGCCAGGAAGTGGATGCAATCAAGAAGGATAAATCCATTGGTCCCATAGTGTTGATGATAGAGGTAGGAAAGAAATTGTCATTGATTCACATGGAGTAGTTGAATCATAACTTGATTCAAGGAATCATGGATGGAGTATTTAGCATGAATGTGATATCAAAGAAGACCTAGAAGGATATTGGAGCAATATTTATGGTCTCCAAACTTTTGCTTGTATGGTGAAAACTAATATAGTATAGATATGAAAGACATACTGAAAAATCAGAAGGTAGAAATTGCCAACCAAGATTTTATCATGGATTTCATGGTGATTGCAATGTAGAAACTAGGTTATGTTGCAATGTTTGAATGTGGATGGTTAAGAAAAGTGAAAGTAAACCATAATTAGGATAAGGTATGTCTAATATTGAAAAAGGACAACACAAGTACATGATAAACCTTAGATCCTTTATTCAAGACACTATAATATCTAATGAATAGGGAAGTTTGTCATCAGATGAAGATAGTGGATATGAGTCTAATGAAGAAGGCATATTGGAACTTCAAGGTTGTATAGAGAATGATGAGGACTCTAATAATGATTTCTCCATTAGCAAATAGAATACTATGTGATGTTTCTCCCACATTATTTTTGTATCCATGCAAAAGAAGAAAATCATGATGGAAATAAAAATATTATATAGGATGTCAACGAGTCCAATCAAAAAATATAGTCTACACAAAATAAGGAAGAAGAAAAATTGAATTGGACATTTCCTAAAAACTTTGGAGAGTACATGGTAGGATATGCAATGATTGATAAAAAAAATAGCCCACCCGATCGATGTACTCAAGGTGATAGAAGAACCTGACATCATACAATATAAAGGACCAAGGATGGTGTAAGCGAACCTCAATGAAAAAAGATAAGAGAAGCTCATTCATTGTAGATATAAATGGGATCCTATACTAAAAGCAACAAATTTTAGAATTTTCTTGTATAAGGATGTATTTGCATGGACATGTAAGGATTTGAAGGGAATCCCACTAGAGTTGTGTGTACATCAAATTCCACTAATTTAGAGTGTTCATCTAGTATGGATATGGCTATATAGAATAAATCCAAAGTATACAGCCCTGGTGAATGTAAAATTTGAGAAGATGCTAGATACTGATGAATTTGACGAAGCAATTGACCATTCTCATTAATTTCAAATATAAAGGTTACAATTGGTTACAAGTTGGTTCTAACCAATTAGTGGTTATTCAACCAAATTGGAGAGCGCCTATGAGCGCTACTTTTGGTAAAAATAATGTAATATAACATAATATTCTAACATCCCCCCTTATTACATTATTGGCAAATCCCAATTGTATCTCGAAATTTTTCATATTTGATACGCCCAAGTGCTTTGGTAAAGATATCTGCAACTTGATCATCAGTAGAAATGTATTGAAGTTGTATATGGTGCTTTGGAACTTCATCTCGAATAAAATGACATCTGGTATCAACATGTTTGGTACGTTCATGAAAGATTGGATTTTTGACAAGATTCAAAACACCTTGATTGTCGCAAAACAAATGAAGAGGAAGATTCTTTGGAAGGCCCATGTTTGTAAGAATGCGACTTAACCACATTATCTCGCAGACTGCTTCACTGGCTGCACGATATTCTGCTTCTGTAGAAGATAAAGCAACCACATGCTGCTTCTTACTGTGCCATGAGATAGGTCCAGATCCTAGATGAAAAACATATCCAGAAGTGGATTTACGATCATCAATAGATCCGGCATAATCTGAGTCTGTGTATCCCAGTAAGAAAAAATTATTATTCTTTCTATATTCCAGACCATAATTTGTACTACCATGAACATAATGAAGCACTCTTTTTGCTGCTTTCCAGTGTGTCATCTTAGGCTCTTGCATGAACCTTGAAAGATATCCCACAACAAAACTGAGATCTGGTCTGGTATTTGTCAGATATAGGAGACTCCCAATCAACTGGCGATAGAGAGTACCATCTACCTGAGGTGACTCATCATATCGAGATAACTTAAGTCCTTGCTCCATGGGAGTTGCCTTTGACTTACGGTTAGTCATCCGATATTTTTCTACTAAAGTCTTGGCATACTTCTTTTGTGTTACTCTAATATGAAATTTTTGTTGAGTAACTTCTAAACCAAGACAATAGTGTAGAAGTCCTAGATCTGTCATTTCAAATGATTGCTTCAAGTCATTTTTCACTAAGTCAATCATTCTTTCTGAGCTTCCTGTAATGATCAGATCGTCCACATAAAGTACAAGAATCACTATATCAGAACCACTTTTCTTAATATAGAGATTTGCATCTGAAGGACTTCTTATGAAACCATGCTGCACAAGGTGACTGTCTATCTTGATATACCAAGCTCGAGGAGCTTGTTTTAGCCCATACAATGATTTGATCAACTTGCATACTTTTTGTTCTTGCCCCTCAACCACGAATCCTTCTGGTTGAGTCATGTATACTTCTTCTTGTAAGTCACCATTCAAGAAGGCACTTTTAACATCCATCTGATGCAATTTCCACCCAAACTGAGCTCCCATGGCACAAAGTACACGAATGGTAGTCATTTTTGCAGTAGGGGCAAAAGTCTCTTCATAATCTATGCCTTCTTTCTGAGCATATCCCTTTGCAACAAGCCGGGATTTATGCTTATCAATAGATCCATCTGCCTTATACTTCACTTTGAACACCCATTTGCAGCCTATGGGTTTCTTTCCTGTTGGCAGATCGACTAACTTCCAAGTATTATTTTTAAGGAGAGATTTATGTTCTACATCCATGGCCTCTTTCCACTGTGGTTCATCAAGTGCAGATTGAACCGTTGTGGGTTCGTTTGTATTCAATGTAGACATATAAATTTTTTCTCCATCCTTATCTTCCTCTCTATCATTTTCTGTACCCATTGACAAATCATCAAAGTGTTGACAAAGTTCGTCAACCTCTGAAGTAGATTCCTCTGCTCTCATCTGTTGAGTCATACTGCGAGTACATGGCCTATCAAGAGATAGATCGGGAAGGGATTTCAACTTAGCATCTCTCAAAGTGCTAGTATACCATTTTGGGACTTTCTGTTTTTGCTGTAGAAGTTGAACCTCCTTCTTAGGCTCTTCTTCATCTAGGTATACAATTGTGGATGTGTCTTTTGATGTGAGAGCTTCATCAAATACAACATCTCTACTTACATGTGTCTTCTTGGTCTTAGGATCAATCAATCGATAACCTTTTGAGTACTCATCATAGCCAAGAAAGATACACTGCAGGGTTTTCTCATCCAACTTCCTCCTTTTCTATTTTGGAATGTGCATGAATGCTTTACATCCAAACACCCTTAGATGAGAAATGGAAGGTTTCTTACCACTCCATGCTTCTTGTGGTGTTTTCCCTTGTAGAGCTCTGGTGGGTGCTCTATTTTGGAGGTATAATGTTGTGTTTACTGCTTCTGCCCAATATTGATCCTCAAGATGTGCTCCCTTTAGCATACATCGAACCATTTCCATAATGGAACGATTTCTTCTTTCTGCAACTCCATTCTGCTGAGGTGTATAGGCGGTAGTCAGTTGTCTTTTTATCCCATGTTTCTTAAGAAACTCTGAAAACTCTTCAGAGGTGTATTCCCCCCTCGATCTGAGCGGAGGGTTTTTATCAAACATCCCGACTCCTTCTCAACAAGCTTCTTGAACTGTTGAAAGTAGAGAAATGCTTCTGATTTCAACTGAAGAAAGAAAACCCACATCTTCCGTGAGCAATCATCAACGAATAGTTGAAAATACTTTTTCCCACCATAGCTGGTTGGCATAGGACCACACAGATCGGTATGTACCAGCTCTAAAGGGTTTGTAGCTCGAGAGGAGCTAGCTTCAAAAGGTACTCGATGTTGCTTCCCTGCTAAGCAATCTGAGCAAACTGGCAAGATAGATGAGAGGGGTGGAAGACCTTTCACCATCCCATATTTGTGTAATTCAAGCAAATATCCAGAACTGAGATGCCCATAACGCCGATGCCAGAGAGAGGTGGCCTCCTTTGTAGTTGCAGCCAAAGCAACATGTGGAGTGGAAATAGCATCGAGAATAAACAAGCCATGTTTGTAAGATCCGGTTGCAACATGTTTACCATTGTGTGTGATAAAACATCTCTTCTTGCCATTGACAACTCGAAACACGACTTCCATGTTTCTATCCAACATTTGTGTGACTGAAAGCAGATTATTGGCTAAGCCTGGAACATAGAGAACCTTTTCAATTTGACAATTACCATCAGGAAGGGACACAAAAATATCCCCTTCTCCTTTTACTTGATATACTTGATTGTCAGCAATTGTGACTGGCTTACCCTCTTTCTCCACAAAAGTATCAAACCAGGATTTATCCCCAGTCATGTGTTTGCTAGCTCCTGAATCAATATACCATACAACATCTATCTGGGAAGACGAAGTATGAGTCATGAGCACCTTGTGTGCTCTTTCAGAGTCAGAATCTGAATCGGACTCAGGAGAATTTGAGTCTGAGTTGGATTCAGCATAAGCAACATGGCCTTTAGATTGCTTATGCTTATTGTATTTTTGCTTGTTCTTGCCCTTCTTTTGTGAACCTCTTTCATTTGGTTGCTTGTTTTTGAACCAACACCTGTTGGTGTCATGGTTATTCATGTCACAAATTTTACAATATTTTGTATCTTTTTGCTGAGATTGCTTCCCTTTTCCTTTGGAAGAAGCACCCCCTTTTTGAAACTGGCCTTGCTTTTTACCACTTTGTTGTGTGGAGAGAGCATTATCTGGCATATCATCTTTCTGGACCTGAGTTGCCTCCTCAGTCTGAAGCAAGTTTACCAGTTCCACAAATGATACTTGTCTACCAGAAACATTGAGAGAAGTGATCAACATCTTGTAGGAACTTGGTAATGCTCTCAAGATAACAGAATTCAAGACATCATCATCCACAGGTTTTCCCATAGCATTCAATTTTGCTTTCAAGTCTGCCACTCTGCAAAGGAATATGTCAACTGTTTCTCCAGAACTCATACTGAGATTATGTAGTTGAGTTTGAAGATGGAGAATAGTGGATTGATTCTTCCCTTCATATACTGTGATCAAAGCATCCCAGGATATCTTACTAGTTTTCGCATCACAAATATGAGGCTGCACCTCATCTGTAGTAGCAAGCAAGATAAACACAAGACTCTTCTTGTCTTTCTTATCCCAAGCATCTTGATCTGTTCCTGCTGTTTGAGGACGTTTGGCAGTGCCAGTCACTACATCCCATAAATCTTCCAACTGAAGTATGGCTTTCATCTTTGTCTTCCATGGAACAAAGTTAGGACCTTTCAACAATTGTGAATCTGAGAGATACTTATGAATTGTGGCCATTATGAAGGTTCCTTATACCACCAATTGGTCTCCCTTTCTTTATACCTGCCAGATATTTATATTGTAACCATTCAATATACACCCGCCCTTACGTGAGGGAAACTATAGGTATATATGAACAGTATACTACTCAATATGTACTCGCCCTTACGTGAGGGAGACTATAAGTACATATGAGAAGCACAATATATTGAACATAGGCGATACTGAAAGGGCATCGTGTTGTTAATGACACCTACCATAGAAAGTTTTATTCCGCATGCGTGGGGCGTAACTTCCCCTAAACACTTTGGAAAAAAAACTTTCATCAGGATTTACGCCTAACAACAATCACGATGTGGGTATGAAATGGGAAAAAAAAAAAAACTGGTTTGCCTTATTTCTCCCCGACGATTTATAGAGAACAAGCTCAGACGTCGTTGTTGCAGCTATATTAGGCGGCGAATACAGTAGTCCAAAGCACGACAACATTACCTGTAAGTGTGGACCAGAGGTATCTCAAATACCGAACGCTGTTGTGCAATAAATTGCACAAATAGGGTATAAATTTGGGGTCTTATATGTTTTTGTAATTTATGATTGATAATGCAAGAAAACAGAGTATTTAAATGCAAATAAAACAATCATAAATGCCCACAAATTATAGCTCCTATTACCAATTCCCCCCTTTGTCTGACAATTTTGCAAGTGAAATTTGTGAACTCCCCCTTCAAATTGCAAAATAGACAAGAATGGGTAAAAAAATACCGTTAAAGATCCCCAAATGAAAAAAAATTGGAGCCTCAAGGCATCAATAATGCTTCCTTTGGTGTAAATGACGCCTGCTGGGCGTCAATCTGTGCTTTACGGCCGTCAACAGGTCCTTCGGGCGTCAACACCGCGTTTCAGGCATCAAAAATTTAGTTCGGGCATCAAAAAATGTGTTGCGGGCGTCAACTTGGCCGGGCGGGCGTCAACAGTGCACAGGCGTCAAAGGCGACGGAACCAGTCATCAAAAAATCCCCGACGGGATTCGAAACCACAACCTACCGCCGAACAGCCACCATACCGACCACGAAAGCCGAAGGGCCCGATGAAACAAATCGGGAACCACGGCGGTATTATCCGCGTCGAGGCCGAAGAGGGGAAAAAAATATTTATCCCACATGGCCTGTGCGGCCACTGTGGGAGGGTTGAAAAAATACCGAAAGCGCTAAAGCTTTCGGTTGCCTTCGGGCAACCAACCCCACCCTTTTGCCTCCACTCGCCTCCTCCACCGTCGATCTGCGTCCGGTCTGTCCGCTGTGTGTCAGGGTCCTCTGTCTGCGTCGCCTCGATCCATCGGGTCTATCGTGTGTCAGGGTCCTCTGTCTGCGTCAGTCTGTCTATTGTCTGCGTCAGGGTTTGTCGGCTGTTTGTCAGGTCCTCCGTCCGTAGGTCTATCGTCCCCGTAGGTTAATCGTCCCTGGCTCTGGTACCATGATGAATTTGATGAAGCAATTGACCATTCTCATTAATTTCAAATATAAAGGTTACAATTGGTTACAAGTTGGTTCTAACCAATTAGTGGTTATTCAACCAAATTGGAGAGCGCCTATGAGCGCTACTTTTGGTAAAAATAATGTAATATAACATAATATTCTAACAGATACAAGCATTATCTTAAAGATGACATTCAATGATTGGATGTCACCTATAGTGATCACCTTGAAGAAGGCAAGTAAATCTATATATTTGTGGATTTTTATATCTTACATGTAATGACAATTAAGGACCTATTTCCCATTCTTTTTATAGATTCCATACTAGAGGAAGTATTAGGACATAAGATCTATTTATTTTTGGATGGACTTGGGGTACAATAAGATCAATATCATTGAGGAGGACAAACTAAATACTGCATTTATCATGTAGAATGAAATCTATGTATACAAACGGATGCCTCTTGGTTTATTCAATGCACCAACCACATTGTAAAGGATAATCTTATACATTTTTTAGAAAATATCCACAGGGAAGTTTAAGGTCTTCCTAGATGATTAGACGTTATATGAAAGAAATTACAAGTACCTAAAAGCTTTGGAGAAGTGTATGAGTTTGTGCAAAAGAGCTCATATGGCATTAAATCCAAATATGTGTAAGTTGTTGATTCCTTACGATAAATTACTAGGACATATTGTTTGTAAGGAAATATTGAAGATAGACCCTGATAAGGTATGAGTCATAGTAGACATAGAGAAGCCATACAATGTTAGTTAAATGAATAACTTTTTAGAAATGGTTAGGTATTATCAAATATTCATCAAGATATTTTCACAAGTGTCTTACCCATTGGATGCTCTAATATACAACAATATTCTTTTCAAGTGGATGGAGGAACAACGGGAATTTGAGGGACTAAAGGAAAATTTGGTATGCATAGCCATTATGGTATTCCCTAATTGGGATAAAAATTCTCATGTCCACATTGGCGCATCAAATTTTGTTAGCTTTTGGAGCCATAAACATAAAGTAAATGTATTTACAAGTATTGAAATAAGCATGCAATGAAATAACTATGATAATGGCAACTTAACATGCATGAAAATATGACAGAAAACTTGATACAATGCTCCTATCATGGAGTTTGCAACTCCTCCATGATAGAAAAATGGAGCTACATTGTGCCTACTACTACTCTCACCTTTGCACTACTCAAGACTCCCCACAATCACTCACAATGAGACCTTTATATAGAAAGATAGATTACTTGCCTCTCACTCAACCCTAAGACTCATGTACATGTAGACTACATGCACATTCTAACACTTGTGTATTTATTAAATAACTTTAATAAACTATTTATCTCCTAATATAATTCTAATCTAAATATGTACCCATGAACGTACATTAGTAAATAACCAAATGATGTAATATACATATTTTCCAACACTATATTACTTTATTTGGTTTTGAAGACTTTAGTCTTCAATATGGATCTTTCTCTTTTGGATATCCTTCATCTTGATGTCGTTCTTCTCCTTATTTGGTTTGCTAATAGCTGAATAGAGTGAAGTTTTGTTGTCCTCTCATTCTCTTAATTTTGAGTCTTCTATTTTTATGTTTATTCTTGTGATATGTTGGATCTACATATGTTGCATCATGTTCTTCAACAAATGGATTAGTATTGTTTTGAAATGCAACAATATCTTGTGATGTTCTCATAAAGTCCAGAGCATATATATTTTTATGAATTGATCCAGTAGCTTCAATTTCCCCTTGGTTTATTATGAGACACATGTTGACTCCATTTGAGTGTTTGAAGTCAATTTTCCTTTTGCTCTCTACTAGCTTTGCTACTAAAATGAGATTGGAAGATAACCCTAGAACATACATGAAATTATGGAGTACAAAATTTGGAAATAATTTACTAGGAGCTACACATCCATAACCATGTATGGTAGAATTTTCCATCTGCAATTCTTAATATGTAGTTATTAGTGACTTCAATACAATCAAACCATTGAAAAATTTCGGTCATATGATGACTTGAACATGAATCTATATACCAAGTGTCCTTTTCATTTTGATTTAAGATATTATTTGAATTCTATACCTTTGGTATGACATATTGGATGTGTTTTGATCTTGAGTTTGATTATAATGATGATATGTTCCTCTTGTCAATTTATCCATATTAAAAGGATTTGATTTCTTTTCCTTGTTTGTAGGAACAATCTTGGACTTAATTCTCCAAATTTTCAAGATATGAACTTGATGCTTATGCTTGAATTTCTAATTTTGAATTTTGTAGAATCCCTTTTGACTCCCTAGAGACTGAGGTATGCTATGAGTATGATTTACTTCTATCACTTGCAATAAATTATTTGCAGAGTAAATTTTAGAAATGCTATTTCAAAGATAAGAGTTCTATATATTTAGTTGGATTGTCTATGTCCTTCTAAATCAATCTTCCAACTATAATTTTGATGTAAGAAATATCTTAAACTCTTCAACTATGATTCAATGCAATAATAGGTTTCTAAAATTCTATAAATTCAATTGAAGTAGGATTCCTTATATCTCCCTAATTAGAAGTTTTAGAAATATTAAATGTTTGCAAACTAGATTTTGTTTACTACTCCTTATATCTCCCTATGTTTAAAGTTTGCAAATATTCTTTTGAAGCAATGGAAATGGTATAAATGCTTCTAGTTTTAACCAATGTCTTCTATATAACCAATATTCTTTTCTAGAGATCCTTTCAACACCTTATTACTCCTACTAATATCTCTAGAATATGTAATGAACTTTGATATCAAACTTGCAATATAATAATGAATAATTCTCACCTTCTTGATTTTGATTTACAAGTTGTTTGGAATGTATGCTGATTGCAAGGGCTGATTTCTCTTGTTTCCCTTCACCTTGCTTGTCCACTTTCTCCTTCTTGTAGATGGACTGATTTGTCTTCTTTTGATCTTGAACTCTCTTCAAATATGGTCTTTATATTGAACGTACTTGTCTCTCTATTGCTGGTTTCTACGTACTCTTTAAGATAGTAGCCTTTTATTTTTCCTTTAGTACCTCTTTAGCTCTCCTCATTTGTGTTTACGTATGATGGGCACCTTCTTATCTTGATGCAATATGAGATGGTAGTGCCAAGTGGCACTTGTCCTTTTCAACCTTCTTGAAAATGTTCCTTCTTACCTCCGTGTAGCGTCCATGACATGTGGCGCTTGTCTTCTTACATCTTGGTGGTTGATGACTATTATAATTCCTTTTATGTTCTTCCTCCACATTGGGTGCTCAAATATGGAGGGTTCTCAACACTGTTTTATCTTTTCCACCTATGTTGGGTGCTCTTCTTGCAATATGAAACATTACAATATGATGTTGGGTGCTCCTTTGTATCTTTTCTGGAGTTTTGAATATGGGACATTACACTATGATGTTGGGAAATTTTTTGTATCTTTTCTGGAGTTTTGAGTATGAGACATTACACTATGATGTTGGGTGCTTCACCTTCCTCTTCAATAGTGAAGCACCCAACATCATAGTGTTGGGTGCTTCACTATTATAATACCTTTTACGTTCTTCCTCCACATTGGGTGCTCAAATATGGAGGGTTCTCAACATTGTTTTATCTTTTCCACCTATGTTGGGCGCTCTTCTTGCAATATGAAACATTACAATATGATGTTGGGTGCTCCTTTGTATCTTTGCTGGAGTTTTGAATATGGGAAGTTACACTATGATTTTGGGAACTTGTTTGTATATTTTTTAAAATTTTTAGTATGAGACATTACACTATGATGTTGGGTGCTTCACCTTCCTTTGGAGATATGGCCTTTGATAGTACCTTAAACTTAGAATTCCTTCTTCCTTTTAAGCTCTTTTCCTTACTATATGCTGGTTTTTCTTCTCCATATTTTGGAGGTATTGTTACCATTTTTGGTGGCTATTTTTTGGCAATCGAATCGGCCTAGATACAGGTTTTCTAAGTCTGTAGCACCCTAGGCCCACTGCCAAGCATTGAATACCCGAAGGAAAGGGATGTCCTCCATGGCAATCTCTAGTAGGGCTGGTTCCAAAAATAAAAATGGGGTTTTTGAGATAAGGGTTAGGAAGATACTGAAAGAGATGGGAAATTACGAAAAGGAATGGGAAATGGCTAAAAGCCAAAAAATTGGGGTGATGGACCAAAAGCATGATAGACAATCTAAGTACTTGAACCAAAAACAATCAAAGCAATGACTTTTAATAGAAACCAGTATAAAATCCTCAAAACTGTGTAAACTCCAGCAAGTATTCTAGGGACTAGTACTCTATCAATAGCAAAATCCAAAAAACATAATTAAACTATATAATAAAGACACTAATTTAATAGAAATCATAGAATAGAAGTCATACACAGAGATTGAGAATTTGAACCGGAGCCAGAAGCCTTTATTTTGGAAGTATATTTCAAGTACACAGTTGTTTTTCTAGTAGAAGTTATCCATGTTAGTTACATAGAAGAAGCCAACTTTTATAGAAGAAATCTATCACTTAAAACATCAATGCCCAACCACTCCTATGACGGGTAGATTCGATCCCGATGATAGCCGAAAATAGTCAATTTTAGCCTTATCGATAAGTTAGCATTGAAAACAGAAGGTTCCGACAATGACTTGAAATAATCAATCCGAACTCATAGGTAACTTGATATTGAAGCCAAAAGCTTTCGGTAACAATCTACAATCTGACGGTCTCAATATTACCTTCAAAGCAGTGTAGCAAAGAGACGTTTTATGAGTCCTTCATCCCTGTGTATGAGCCCCCCCTCAAGCATGGTGCTTCTAGCCAAAGCACTCCTAAGTGGAGTGCTCTTTAACAAAGCGCTAGCTCATGGAGCGCTTTTCAGCTAAAACGCTCCCTTGTGGAGCACTTTTTAGCTAAATTGCTCCCTTGTGGAGCGGTTTCCAGCAAAGCACTCCTAAGTGGAGTGCTCTTTAAGAAAGCGCTCCCTCGTGAAGCACTTTTTAGCTAAATTGCTCCCTTGTGGAGTGCTTTCCAGCAAAGCGCTCCCAAGTAGAGTGCTTTTCAGCTAAAGTGCTCCCTTATGGAGCACTTTTCAGCTAAAGCGCTCCCAAGTGGAGCGCTTTTTTGCTAAAATGCTCTCTTATGGAGCACTTTCACAACAATGGAGAATTACTTCTTTGAAAACCTTTGGGAGGAGCACTTCATAGGTGGAGCACTTTTAGGTAATCCGTTCAACTCTTATCATGGCGTACACCAATCGAGACAGTTCCTAGGTCACCCATCCGAGTACTACTCCACTGGGAATTGCTTAACTTTTGAAAAAGCACTAAAATGGGTACACAGAAGCTCTAAACTCATCAATCCATCACCCCGCCTCATCGTCGTGGAACATCTGCCTATCTCTAGGATGAAACCCTTGCACTTTGGCAACTCGACGAGCAAAAACTGCTATGCCTCCTTAGGCTCTTCGAGCGCTCCCTAGATGGAGCATTCTTGGAAAAGTGCTCCATGGGTGGAGCACTCCCTAGGGAAGTGCTTTTGTAAAAGCGCTCCCTAGGTGGAGCGCTCTTGAAAAATCACTCCATGGGTGGAGTGCTTTTAGAGAAGCGCTCCATGGGTTGAGCGCTTTTCACTCAAGCTATTTTTTTTAATTTATGAAGACAAGGAAAATCTTACAATAATTAGCCTCAGAAACTATACAACATGGATTTTAACAAAATGTGGCAAAACTAAAAATATCTCTGGCGGCTCGCGAGGTATTGAGCCTACCTCAATGTAAAGATCCTAGGCCTTTATCCTTGGGAAATAGAGTCCTCCTTACTCTCAGAGCCTTCAAACTTCCCTTTTGAAGCACAACACACAGAGAATCAACCCACCAGCTAAACTTGCATCCTTTCAACTTATGGCACATTTGAACTTTAGTGGGCTCTCCAATATAGGATCGTGGTGAACTCGACTCCCACCAACTTAACCCAATGTGATACCTTTCCATTCCATACTTTGGCGGCCTTCCTTTGACCATGGAAATCCTTGATCTAAGCTCAAACATGAGCCCCTTTTATTTTGGCTGAACAACCTACTTCTAGCTTACCACTTGGTGACAATGGAACTAGCCTGCTCCATGGAGATCATCCACGCCTTCACCTGATTCAAGACTATTGCCAACTATCTCATCCTGGCTAAAAAACTCTTTTCAACAACCAACTTGCCTCTTATTCCAGCAACAGTTTAACTCTCATGGCAACTTTTCAACCTTCACACTCAAAACTTACCCTGGTGCGTAGCAACCGAGATAGTTCTTAGAAGGTCACCCATTCGAGCACTACTCTATCCTGCTTAACTTCTAGGAAAACACTGAAAGGAGCACACAGAAACTCTGAACTTGTCAACTCGTCACCCCGCACCATCACCATGGGACATCTTCCCATTTTTGGAATGAAACCTTTGTACTTCGGTAACTCGGCGAGCCAAAAACTTGCCATGCCTCCTTGGGCTCTTCGGAGAAGCGCTCCCAAAACTTGCAGTTCATCTCCTCTACTTTTGTTTTGAAGAAGCGCTCCAAGCGGGAGCACTTTTAGAGGAAGCGCTCCAAGCGGGAGTGATTTTTAGAGGAAAAGCTCCAAGCGAAAGTGCTTTTAGAGGAAGCACTCCATGAGGGAGTTCTTTTTAGAGAAAGTGCTCCATGTGGGAGCGTTTTTTAGAGAAAGCACTCCATGAGGGAGCACTTTTAGAAACTCTAATTTTTTTTTTTGAAAAGGTGCTTGCCACTAGGGGATGGGGCAAGCGCTCCATGGGTGGAGCACTTTTAGGGAAGCGCTCCATGGGTGGAGCACTTTTGGGAAGCGCTCCACCAGACTTGGGGATTTTTTCTTTTTTAAAGTTGTGCTCAAAAGTTGGAGCGACAACAAACTGTACAGACTTTGAAAGAGATTATATACACGAGAAATACCTGGTGGATTACTGACGTTCCTCGGGATTCGGCGGGTGATAAATTTTCAAAAGAAAGTCATTCACTAAAATTGGGAGAGTGAAACCCTCCATGTCTTGCAGAATGAATGAGTTGATCTGGTTAACGCTAGAGACTCGAAATGGGCCTTCCTAGAAGGCGTCAAATTTCTTATGGTTCCCCAGCTTGGACTTGTTTTCATTCCACTTTAAGACCAAATCTCTGACAATGAAGGTTCGATCTGAAGTCTTTTTCCTGAACCAGCCTTTGGTGGATTCAGCATGTTTGGTGAAGGCTTCATAAGATTTCTCTCTTTATTACTCTAACTACATCAACTACACCAACCTCGCATCCACCAGATTGAATTGGCCTTCTTCAGTGTCGAGTCACTTAAGTAACTGCAATGCGGATAGCTCAATGTGCATTGGCAAGACTACGTATTTCTCGTACACCAGTGAGTAGGGTAAATTTTTGTGTTTTCTTGATAGGAAAATGAGAGCAATTCCAACTCCCACACTATTCTTACATCGGGCGCCATCAAAGTACAACTTCCATAGCGGATTAGGTATTGGGGGCACTTCTACGAGTGCTTCTATTTTGGCCTTTTCAGGCTTGGTGAGCGAATAGCACCCCAAGTCGGTCCCGATGACAACATTGAAATGTCATAGAGAATTCTTTCTGCATTCGAAGCTTGTTGAGAGTTTCCTCCATCATGTCTACTTGTATTTCTTCTACCATCAGGTTAATAGAGACCGAGCCTTTCTCTTCGTCTTCAAGTTTCTCAACATGAAAACCAATAGGTTTCTCGTTGAAGAGTTTGAACCTGCTTCCCTTGAAAGGGATCTCTAAGTGGGTGTAGTCGAGGGAGAGGTAGCCTCCCATCTTAGTTGTAAATTCTTGCAAGAGGCACATACTTAAGTATGACTCTAATTCAACCACCATTATCTCTTGTATGACTATAACCTATGGCATATTATGGAGCTGGATTGGAACATCTTTGATAACTCCTACCATCTATACAAGGTTCTCGTCTAACTGCAACACTCCATGGTTGTTGCGGGTGTACTCTATACCCATGATTTCACAAACTGGTTTGGGCATGACAGTTGTCGCCATGCCAAAATTGATCATTCAATTATGCATGACCCATCCTTCCATCCTAAGGGAAAGATAGAATGGTGGGGTTCGATTCTTACCTGTGGCTAAGGTCATCAGTGATGACGCAAACACTGTCTGTGTTGGTTTACTCTCTTTGTCCTTAACGGACTTGAGAGATTCCTACAAAATGTCAACTTGACCCGGGAGTTGGAGAGCATCATAAAGGCTCACCTTCGCCAAGGCCTTCTTCATTTCTTTAATGATGTTGTACATCGTAGTGTTCGGTCTTCCTGCTCCCTTTGCAGATTCGTACGTATTTAAGTACTATTGTGTGGCATCTACCCACTGGCGCTTGGTCAACGAGGGATATTTGAGTTTCTCCCTGGCCTGATCTTGCGCTTCTGCCTATAGCTGAGAAGTTGGAATTCTAGGCTAAAACACCTTTTCTCGAACACGAGGCGGCAGGTGATCTTTCAGCAAGTTGGATTGCTTTGAGGCTGCTACTAGATTTGGAGTTTTTGCTAGTGACTAGGCCTTTTGGACCCATGTCTTAGGTGTAGCAGGTACTTTTAACGAATCCATCCGAGCAAGATCCACTTCAATGGGTTTCTTTCCTTCCTTAGTGAGGACTAGAACTTGCTCGGTGGAAGACATCATAAAATTATGACCAGCTTCCCTGATCATGTTAACTTGCTTGTAGGGGACACCGACCAACATCTAAATATAATTGAGGTGTACTATGTAGATTTCTTCATTATGTGGGTCGTTGCACATGGTACACCAATATGTCAAATCCGAAGTTCCAGCCTCTCCGCAGCTCATCACAGCTGAATTTATTTTGAGGGGCCTGTGAGCATCGAAAGTTGTGTGTTCCTTGGTGATCGGGGGAGGAGGTAATCTCCTTTGATGAAAACCTTGGTCATCTTACCTCTTACTCATGAAGTTAATCTGATTCACCATTGTTTTCATGAATACCTTCATTTCTGATAGCTCTTTAGCCTAGGCCTCAATCATAACTGCTTGATTGGCATTTGTCTAACTTGTGAATACTGACAATGGAGTCAACAGTGCAGGTAGCACCGGGTACTGGATAGGAGATGGTAGTTGGGGAATGATGAGTACTTGATATTGTGACATAGGTATTTGGAATTGTGAAGTAGGCACCGTTTGGTACTAAGAGAATGGGTTCCATGGTTGGTTGGGATACGTCTGATGCGTAGGCGGAGCGGATGCGCTCGGGTACATATTTTGTAGAAAATCTAGATAAGTCGGGGTCGTCGCCTTGGGAGGTAACTTTTCGATAGCTATTAGGTCAGCCTATACCTTCTAGGCCTACTCGTAAATAGTAGGAAATGTATTTATATTAGCATGTTAGATGCTAATACTAATATTTGAGTGGAAAGCCCTTAGGTAATAAAATACGACTTTCTTGGGTGTGGTTCAAAGGCCGTCTATGATTCTCTGCCAGGTCCTTGCGAAACTAACATTGAAGTTGGCTATCTCTTCTTGAGGATTCCTTTGAATATTAGTAAACTAGTGCTACAGAGAGAAGGGGTCTTCTTGTTCATTGAATCCCCTTATCAGATGTCTAGCTAGTTGATCCCATGAAGTAATGATGACAAGCGGGAGCAACCGGTACCAGTAAAGAAGCTTACCTCTCAATGAAAGAACCAGCAACTTCACCATGACATCTTCATTGGTGATTTGATGAATGGTCTCCAGTCCTACGATGTCTTGGATATGCTCTTGCATCGTCTTTCCCATGATGTCGTAAGTAGGTAGAGCTTTCAAAGCTACGAGTGACACCGTATGTTGAGCCTGCAAGGCAAGTGGTCACGTATGCTTCTAGGCTATGAACTTCCTAGGTGGATTTGGATGTACCATATGGAATGGCAGATTTGTATAGAGCAGTGGAGGCGATAGATCTTACTGAGTCAGAATGGTCAGAACACTCAGAGCACCTGATTGATCGTTTGGTGGAGCCAGAGTATATTGATGATCCGAAGAGTTTGGCAGATTTTGAGGCAAGCTAGTCGTTGTGCTATCAGAATTCAAATTTTGTGAATCAAGAACAACTTCTTATGATGATGTCTCGACAAGAGGAATGTTTGACCCGACCACCCTAGGATGTTCTCCTAAAGCATCGATGTCAAGCTCATAGAACTCGATTTCTTCTTCTGTATTTCTAGCTCTCCACATCGTACACATGAAGACATGAGTTCTTACACTGATCTACTAGATTTGAAGGTCTTTGATTTGAGCAGAGTCACCAAATTTTCATATTGGACAATAATAAGATGAACATCACTTCTTAATATTGATAAAATATGGAACATTTGTGTCCCACTGGGCATAACAGAAACTGTTGGCAATCGAACCGTCCTAGATATAGGATTTCTAAGTCTGCAGCACCCTAGGCCTATTTCTAAGCATTGAATTCCTAAAGGAAATGGATGTCCTCCGTGGCAATCTCCAGTAGGGTTGGTTCCAAAAATAAAAATGGGGTTTTTGAGATAAGGGTTAGGAAGATACTGAAAGAGATGGGAAATTACAAAAAGAAATGGAAAATGGCTAAAAGCCAAAAATACAGGGTGATGGACCAGAAGCACGATAGACAGTCTAAGTACTTGAACCCACAACAATAAAAGCAATGAATTTTAATAGAAACCAGTATAAAATCCTCAAAACTATGTAAACTCCAACAAGTATTCCAGGGACTAGTACTCTATCAACAACAAAATCCAAAAAATAGAATTAAATTGTATAATAAAGACACTAATTTAATAGAAATAACGGATTTAAGATCATCACTGGAAACTTCTAACTTTGATGTCAAGCTACCTGTAAGTCCAGGTTGATTGTTTCAGGTCCTCATCGAAATCTTCTGCCTTTAATGTTAACTTATCGATAAGGCTAGAATAGACTATTTCCAGTTATGACCGAAATCGGATCTGCCCGTTATGAAAGTGGTTGAACATTGATGTTTCAAGCGGCAGGTTTCTTCTATTTAAATCAGCTTCTTTGTAACTAACATGGATAACTTCTACTAGAAAAGTAGTTGTGTACTTGAAATCTGCTTCCAAAATAAAGGCTTTTGGCTCCGGTTCAAGTTCTCAATCTCTGTGTATGACTTCTATTCTATGATTTCTATTAAATTAGTGTCTTTATTATACAGTTTAATTATGTTTTTTAGATTTTGTTGTTGATAGAGTACTAGTCCCTGGAATACTTGCTAGAGTTTACACAGTTTTGAGGATTTTATACTAGTTTTTGTTAAGTCATTGCTTTGATTATTGTTGGTTCGAGTACTTAGACTGTCTATCATGCTTTCGATCCATCACCTGACATTTTTGGATTTTAGCAATTTCCCATTCCTTTCTGTAATTTCCCATCTCTTTCAGTATATTCCTAACCCTTATCTCAAAAACCTCATTTTTATTTTTGGAACCAGCCCTACTGGAGATTGCCACGGAGGACATCCCTTTCCTTAGGGAATTCAATGCTTGGTAGCGGGCCTAGGAGGCTACAGACTTAGAAAACTTGTATCTAGGCTGGTTTGATTACCAATAGTTTCTAGCATGCCTGGTTCGATTGCCAACTCAAGTGGAGCACTTTTCAGCTAAAGTGCTCCCTTGTGGAGTGCTTTTTTACGAAAGCGCTCCCTTGTGGAGAGCTTTCGCAACAAAGGAGACTTACTTCTTTGAAAACCTTTGGGAGGAGTACTCCATAGGTGGAGCACTTTTAGATAATCCGCTCAACTCTTATCATGGCATGCACCAACCGGGATAGTTCCCAAAAGGTCACCCATCCGAGTACTACTCCACCGGGAATTGCTTAACTTTTGATAAAGCACTGAAATGGGTACACAGAAGCTCCAAACTCATCAATCCATCATCCTGCATTATCATCATGGAGCATCTGCTTATCTCTGGGATGAAACCCTTGCACTTTGGAAACTTAGTGGACAAAACTTGCTATGGTTCCTTAGGCTCTTCGAGCGCTCCTTGGATGGAGCGTTCTTGGAAAAGCGCTCCATGGGTGGAGCACTCCCTAGGGAAGCACTTTTGGAAAAGCACTCCCTAGGTGGAGCGCTCTTGGAAAAGCGCTCCATGGGTGGAGCACTTTTAGAGAAGCACTCCATGGGTGGAGCGCTTTTCACTCAAGCTATTTTTTATTTATTTATGAAGAAAAGGAAAAGCTTACAATAATTAGCCTCAAAAACTGTACAACATGGATTTTAACAAAATGTGGCAAAACTGGAAACACTATTCCTTTTCACAAAATTTTACCTTTAACTTCTTCAAAAGAGCTCTTGATAAATCTGCCTTTGCTCACTGATTAGGCTGAAATAAATCTGGTATTATTATTGCCTTTGATCATTGGCAATTTCTTCCTTGCTTGGTTATTTTTCCACTTATAAATCCAAGCTAATCAATGTAATACTTTGCACTCTATCTTATGCAAGTATAGTCTTATTTTATTTAGAATGAGCAATAGAATTTTGATACGTTTCTTTCTCTCAAAATATACCTAACTTCTATTTTCTTCTATGTGTAGGTTTGAACTTTGAACCTTGTAAACTATAACTTGTGCACTATTTTGAAGACTTGAAATGAAACTTTTGATGCAACCTTTAAGCTTTGTAATTGGTGCTTTAAAAACTTTAATAGAAACCAAATATGAAAGCTCAACTAATGAACTTTTGCACCTTTATGTTGCATACCTTTTCAATATTGTAGATGATGAAGATGGTGGTGATTTAAGTCAGCTCAATGGCTGCCTTTTGTGGATGATTTTGCAGCTCTTCTATGTTGTCCAAAAATAGCTCTTTGCTCACCTTTTTGCAGCTTCAATACCTTACCAATTTGCTGCTCAAAACTCTGATTTGGTGGCTTCAAAACTTCTTCAAAATGTACTTTTGGAATCTGATTTTTAGCAGTCACTAACGCTGCCCAAATTTTCTAAAATTTTCAGCACTAAGCAATCTTAACTGTTGCTTCTAACTCCTTTGATTTGCTACCCTTTTCGCTGTCCATGAACTCTGTATTTTGCAGCTCTAAGTGTTGTCAATGTGCTGCCTTTTCTTTATCTTCAAATCTAAAAAATTTCATATTGTAAGGCAATCAATACCATCACTAAAATGCTATATTTGAATCCCAAAAATTTGGTAGAATTCTTCCCAAATTGTAGCTGAGATGTTTTCTCAAGAACCCTTCAACGATGGCCCCCAAATATTGCAGATTTAGTGATTATTTTATCTCTTTTATCTTGCCAAATTCTGACTTCAAAGTAGATCTCCTCCTCAAACAATCTATCAATATTGAGATCTATTCAATACTACCTTTTTGGTTTGACAATCTTCTTGCCAAAATTTCTCCTTTGGGCTTGTTGTTGAATGGCGATAATTGTCCCAATTACTTAGCTTCTTATTTAGTAGTAATTTCTCCAATGTGTCCTTCTAGGGATTCATTCAATGAGGCTCACCAAGCCTTCTTCTTGTTTCTCCTTAAGACCTCTCTAAGGTTCTCAATCTTGCAACTTCAAAATTTTTAATGAGACCTTCCTTGGCCTCTTCAATATTCAACTATGGAAATTATATCTCCTTCTAGGATCTCCTAAGTCCATTGCTACTAAAATCTATAATAAAACATTTTGTTAGTTCTTATCAATGCTCAATATTCCACTATGGAAGTTCTTCAATAGGGCCTTCAATGGACCTCTTCTTCAATAGGGCCTTCAATGGACCTCTTCTTTAATAAGGACTTCAATGGACCCCTTATTTAATAGAGCCTTCAATGGACCTCTTCTTCAATAGGGCCTTCAATGGACCTCTTTCCTAGATTTACAATATTCAATGTGGCTTCCTTGGCCACTAGCTCTCTCCTCGATATTTTAACTAGGAGTCTTTAATCTACAAATATTTCAATGGGACATTTCTCCTTAGGCCTCCAAATCATCAATCCTCATTTTTTTGCAACAAAAAATCAATTCCTGCATGAGTAAAGTAACTTCAATTTTCAAGCAACAAAGATGAAGTTCTTCTCTATCTATTGTAGGAAGCTTCCCACCTTTTGAGATTTTTTTACAACAAGAAAAACTTAGATGATAGTAACCCAATGGTTCTCCTAAAAATTTCTTTTTCTCTATTGCAATGGAATAAAAATTCCTACGACTCTATGAAAAATAATCTTCGCTAGTTGGATTGCCAACGTAGTGGATACAATGTTGAGTTCTAGTCTTCACAAGTGTTATAACTCTTGTGGAAAAACTCTAGCCAAATCTATCATGTGGCTTTCTCTATTTTCTATTCTTCTACCTAGAGCTACTTCTATATAAAACAAATCTATTGTGATGGTATTTGTATGCAGTTATGTCTATGGCTGGTCCGATTTGTAAATACTCAACAATAGTAATGGTGATCACTTGTGGCTTTCCTTTGATCCACTATGGTTCTAATACCACTGTTAGTTTTTGGATCCATAAACATAAAGGAAATGCATTCAAAAGTATTGAAATAAACATGCAATGAAATAAATATGATAATGGCAACTTAACATGCATGAAAATATGATAGAAAACTTGATACAATGCTCTAGAAATGCTCATATAAGAAATCTCACGAAAATTACAATGCTCCTCTCATAGAGTTTGCAACTCCTCCATGATAGAAAAATGGAGCTACATTGTGCCTACTACTACTCTCATCTTTGAACTACTCAAGACTCCCCAAAATCACTCACAATGAGGCATTTATATAGAAATATAGATTCCTTACCTCTCACTCAACCCTAAGACTCATGTACATGTGGACTACATGCACATTTACATCATTGCACATTCTAACACTTGTGCATTTATTAAATAACTCTAATAAACTATTTATCTCCTAATATAATCCTAATCTAAATATGTACCCATGAAGGTACATTAGATTTGGTCTACCAACAAGGACACCACTTGCATTATCGGTGATGTGACTCGGGTTCAATCCCCACAGTGGATATGTATATGTATAAGAAGTATTTACTCAATAAAAAAATAAAAATAAAAATAACCAAATGATGTAATATCCATATTTTCCAACAAATTTACAATTGGATGTAGATTGGTCTAGGAGGGATAATTTGGGCTTAATTGGCTAATCTAGTTTTTGAGTCATATGTTGTCTTGAGTAAAGAAAAATCATAGCATTATGAAGAGATAAGGCTTACATATGGTGTAAATAGTGTAGAAATTCAGATATTATCTTCTTGTTAGTCCCTTTACCTTCTGTGTTGACCATCAATCATTGTTATTCTTGATCAACAAGCCAAATATATATGGGCAAGTGAGCAGGTGACTGATCATGTTACAAGAATTTATGTTTTGGGTGGTGGTAAGACTTGGAAATAAATATGTAATAGTAGATTAGCTATCATAGATCACTCAAGAGAACCTACTGAGGAAGGAACACCAGATAAATATCCAATGCTCATTTATTCATGATGAATGCAGTACCAACACGATATAAATATATCAGGGAATATTTATCAACACTAGACCTTCCAAAGGAGATAACAATAGAACAATGATGCAACATTATCAATATGACACTATTTTAATTGATTGCAGGCTTGCTATATAAAATATAACCCAATGGGATTTTGTGGAGATGTGTGATGGAGGAAGAAGTAAACATGATATTAAAAGAGGTGCAGGAGGGAATGAAAAGAGAACATGTGGATCTAGACACAACAATAAGAAAAGTATTTTTTAAAGGGTTATGGTAGACTACTCTTTATCACAATGCTAAAGAGTATGTGAAAGCATGTGATACATGTCAATTAATAGGGAAGTAGTTGAAGAGATATTTCATGTCGCTACATCCTTCACAACTACAAGAATTGTTTGAGTGATGGGGTATGTATTTTATTGGACCATTGAAGATAAGCCAAAGCAGGAGGTGTGATACATTATAGTAGCAATTGAAATTTTGGCAAAGTAAATAGAGACATGAATCCTACCAAATAATTTTATAAGTATAGATCGATTTTTAAATGAACATGTGAGTACAAGATTTAAAATTCCCTTGTATATGATGAGTGATAGGGGAGGATACTTTGTTACTAGTAACCCTAAAGTTCAATATCCTTCATTCTTTTTTAATTATATATTACCCCAAAGCCAATGGGCAAGCAGAGGCGACAAATAAGGCCTTGGTCTCAATCATATATAAAATATGTAAAGTGGAAGGATTTGATCGAGAAGAGAGATTGCCAGTTTTCCTATGGGAATACAAGACAATCTTCAATCCAACTATGAAATATATTTCATTCCAATTAATGTACAAGTAGGATGTAATAGTTCCAATGGATTTCTTGGTACCTAGTTTGAGGGTGGCGATAGATAATTTTCTAGATGACCAGGCAAGCCTAGAGGAGAGGCTTACAATACTAGTACAATAGGATGAGAGGTGAATAATGTATCAATGGGAAATAGAGATTTGCCTAATGGTAGAGAAAATTATGGTATAATAAGCACCTTAGAAATATGAAGCTAAGGCAAGAGACTTAGTGCTAAAATATAATGGCAAGAGAGAAATCAAACCAAGGAAGTTGAAGACCCTATGGCTTGGACCCTTTCAAGTGGTTGAAATAATGGATAATGGTGTGGTAAGGCTACAAAATTTGGATGGGATTACATCTCCCAAAATGGTAAATGGATCAAAGGTAAAGCCATATAAATTAAAACCACAAGTTAATATGGTTAATGCCAGACCTTAAAAAGAAGAGACCATAAGAAGACTAGTTGAAGCACTGTAATATTCTGTAGAAGGGAATACTAGTCCAGGAAAGAGGCTAACCTATCAAAACCAATCAAGAATAGGGTTAAATGAAGGAAGATGAAGAAATTAACCTAGTATTTTTTTTTGGAAAAATGAATGGTAAGCACCTCATCATTGAATAGGAGTTTGGAACCACATCCAATAAAATATAGAAGGCTACAAGTGCATGTAAGATTTCCATGAATAGAGGAAGAGAAAGAATAATTATTGTTGTATATGGAAAATGGAGAAGAGATAACCAATCACAAACCTTAGAGTGAAGACAATGAACAAGAGGCGACAAGGTTACCAACACAATTTAATCTCCTAAAACAAATGATACGTTATAAAATACAAATGTTATATCAAGAGTATGAAACTTTGTGAAGGTACAATGTGTAAATGTGGGAACAAATTGCTCAAGAAATTGATAGCATAATGTAAAGCCTTAATGAAATGGTAGTATAGAGATAGGAAAAGTTAAATGATCTTTAACATAGGTTGACTAGAGTAGAAATGAGTGAGATATTATGAAGAGATATTTTTGAAATACCTACATCTCAAGAAGGGGATGGTAGATAGATAGATAGTAGTATATTATTCTTCATAAATTTGAGTAGTTACTTCATAAGTTGATATGTAATCAATATAAATACTAGTAGCGATAGCTCGAGTTCACCACTAATGAGAAGATATAAAAGGAACATGGCAAGAGCTCAACTAGTTCCTTAATTAGAAGAAATAAGGAATACACAAAATGACTTTGAGGAGGGAAGACAAACTAGAAGATGATTGGATAACACACCAACAATGGTTGTTGCAAAAGGAGAGCCTAATAGTTTACAAGAATTAATAGGTACCCCAATTGTTATGCAGGAGATAGGTAACTTAGGCAACTTGAGGAGATAGTCAAGTATTCTTGGTCATCTAAGCTTGCCTGGCCAAGGGAGAAGTTTGGTTGGTCTACCTCTTGGTAGTTTGAGGCAAAGGATTTTCTTCCAATTACCTCTAGGTCACATGGTCAATAATATGGGCCACAAGAACCATCTATTGTTGATGTATAAAATAACCAAGTACCATGTGATCATCAGGTTGGCCCATAAGGACCACCTCATGGTTTGCATAAAAAAAAATGACTAAGGAACCCAAGTGGAGGATAAATAGACCTCAAATAGCTAGGATAAAATAGGTAGTCCCACATTGTGGAGGCCCACCCAATGGAAGGAAATGAGAGAAGGAATGTGCCTCAATAGAAAAATCATTGCAAGGGAAAATATAATGATGACAAGGAAGAAATAATCAAGAGTGAAATTGGATAAGAGAAGAACAAAGACAACAAAATAGGAAATAAATAAGGAGAGTTATGGCTCATCATCCTATAATAGTAAGGCAAGAAGGAGCTTATATGAAAAATTACCATACAAATAGAAATTTAGAGGGTCATATAGGTGGAGGCCATATAGATGGCATAAACCATTAAAATGACACAAATGGTATGGTAGAATTTCATCCAATTATCATGTAGTAAGATCATTGTAAAAATGAAGGTAATAGAATGATAGATCGACTAGAAGATCCTCGTAAATAGGAGGAAACAAATCTGATGATGAAATGGGTGATTGAGGTAGAAAAAAGAGTGAACTTATGAATTGTACGATGACCTCATACCTAAATTTAAATAGTGGAAAACCCCCTTGTAAATGATTAAAATTCAATTTCCACACATACACACACAAATAGAAAAATATAAAAACAATAAAATCACATGTAGAACACACAAAGTGGTAAAATAAAGTTCACCTGATAGTTAATGCATGTAGGTGTAACAATTTTTCCTCTAAATGATTATAAATAGGTACATTGGGCATAGTTTGGATAATGCATTCTAGCAGGAGAGTGGACTAGTGTGAGCAAAAAAAGAAGAACTGATAAGAGTGCATAATTTTGAGGATGAAGTGAAGGTGCAAGTGCAGCACAAAGGAGTTTAAGAACATTGAAGAAGAATAAGACTATAGAAGAACCCTAGCATGGAGAAATTGCTTGCAAGAAAGAGTTTGTAGAAGGAGTTGCAAGTGTATGGGGTAAAAGTGTGAATATTTTTAGTAGGAGCAGGAGTAACTTGCTACGAAGTTGTACAAAGGAGAATGATAATTTTATGAAGGAAAGGCATAAAAAGCAAGTAAGTAAGACATCACATGAATTCACATAAGTTGGCTTCCATACAAGCAATAACCTTGTATCATGCAAAGTTAAAGATAGAGTCATTCAAGTAACATAGTAGAAAATGATGTCATCCAAGTACAAGCATCATACAAATAGGGAGTCATAGGGCAATGTCGTATAACTGCAAGGTCATTTAGACAAGAAGTTGAATAGTAGCAATAAATATTGCATTTAGAGGTCAGAATTGCTGAAGATTAAAAGTATACAAAATATACCAAGCATCGCCAATCAAATACACTAAGCAGATTAGTAGAAGAGAGCTCCATCAAAACTAAGGCCACAGTCAAAATATTATTCACACGAAGAAGTTAGATTCACTAGAAGGTGAGGAATCAACATGAGTATGTGCAAGAGAAGTAGAATGAGAGAGGCAATATGATGATAGGTCGAGAACAAGTACTTCATAACAAAAATATATGGAAGTTGTACCTTAAGAGAAGGTAAAAGTGAAATAGAGGATGCCAATACCACTACACAAGATGACGTGGCAACAACCAATATAACTCTACCAAAACTAGTGGAATGAGAAACATCATGAACATCCATTGAATATTGCGTTCAAGAATGCAAGTATCCATCAAATTTTACAAATTCTAAATTTTGAAAAAATATTTTTCAAGGACTAGTTGTTGTAGACACTAAAGACTTATGATGAGTGACATCACATGATTCGATTGGTGATTGGTTATTTTGAGATGCACGTAGTATTTTCACCAGGTAACTAGTGTGTGATGAATGTGGTGATGTCAAAATTATCATGAGAGCAAATATTATCAAAGATGTATGCTTGGCTTATCCCATACATGGAAGGGATAATGTATGGAACTACATTTGATTGGGTGACATAATTAGAATATCACATAAGGAATTTTTTGATGCAATATTATAAGAAATTATCGATGGCTTTTCATGTCATTTCCCTAATAATGTATGTTGTGACAAAAGATATGTGGTTTCCTAGATTGAATTTTCCAAAAGTAATCTTAGAGCATTAGCCTATGAAATGGTGATGGACCCATGTGATACCATGAACTAAGTCAACTACTTCAATCAAGAAGATTAAGAGTATGCCAAAGAAAAGAAAGAGTTGAGGACCTCCAATAGAGGAGGAGAGCACATGCTTCTAAGGAACTGACACTCAACCACAGTAGGAGGAATTGACATAAATGGGAAAGAGGAGAAAAAGGTTGGAGCAACATTTGGAAGCACAACCTCAACCACAACAAAAATCATAGCCAAAAAAAGAAAGGATGGAGCCACCAATAACAATACAAAGGAATGCTCCTACACCACAAGTAAACCAGGATGTGTAGAAATAAGGTGGACAATAGTAAAAGTCTTAAAAGAATATTGTGGATAAAGAACACCTAAGTAGTAATGTTGTGCAAGCAGAGTAGTAGTTGGAGAAAAGCACACTACATAGGGAAGAGATATCTCCATAGAAAACACACTAGTTATAGCAAATGTGGTAGTGGAAGAACAAAATGTAGTGGAAGATGATACGAGGAACATAATGGTAGATAATACTCAAACACTAAACAACTAGGAGAATAGCCCATTTTATTTTACATCAATAAATCCATTTAGATCTCCCCCATTTGATTAGACCTTTAATCTACAACACTAGAAGTAGCACCAAAGCTAGTAGTGGAAAAAGGAAAATAGTTGGCAAAGGAGAACATAGTGCCAACAAAAGCAAAAATAAAGGAAAACAACCCATAATAAAATAGAAATTGATAAAGGATAAAGTAGGCAAAGGATGGCGCAATTGGTTGATACTATGGAGTAACCTATAATAGAGGTCAATACAACTATGAAACCTCTTAATATGTCTATATAAGGAGAATATGTGAAAGAAACAACTATAGAATATGACATATATAAAGAGGCGAGTAATCATATTATGATAGAATTGCCAAAATTTAGGAAACTACTATAGTTAGGAGATTATATTGATGAGCAAGTGGATAATTGCTTAGAAAATAATATGGAGTCATAGACAAATTAAGACTAGAATTCCAAGTAGGATGTGTCAACCAAAGGGAAAAATGACAGTTTATGGTGGAGAATGATCTAGGAAAACTAATACATTGGATCTAGGATGAGAAGTAGATGATAAGACTTGCCATCATACATCAAATGCAACCATGGGAAATGGATACTAGCAACACTAAAAATATGATTGGTGTGCAATAACTACCAGAGGAAACACATATCTTATATAGGCAACCAACTCATGTATATGTTAATGGATACATCAGACCTTTTCCAAAAGATGAAATAGGTGTGAATATTGTCAAAATTGCACCCGAGTTGTTAAAAATGTATGCCACAATCAATTTTTGGCATATTTAATTCAATGGTTAGCCACAAGCATTGAGAAGATTCATAATGTATGGGTAGAAAGGGTTAACCAATTACAATAAATTGAGGCAAAACTTTGATAGGTAAATGAGGAAGCTGAAGCGGACCTGGCTAGACTAATGAAGGATGATGAGAAGAAAACCAAGGTGCATGAGGAATAAGAGTAGTTGATTGGGTAGCTCAAGATGAATTGTGCAACAAAGGAGCAACTATTGGAGGTAAAGACATTTGAGGTCAAACATTGCGATTATATTATAACAGATAAAGACAAGCAATTAGAAACAACTACGAAGGAAGTCGAGGTGAAAGCTAAAATAGCTAATTTGGAGAAAAAAGCAAAATAATATGGGATGAAGCAGGTCTAGTATCAAGCTTATGCTCATTTTTTGAAAGGATAAAATGAGGACTCTGAACTACATATTTAAGAGCTTGGAAAAATTCTTATTCCAACCCCTCATCATAACTTGATCCCCTAGGAGCAAAGGTAGGGGTCATCAAGGATGCTGACCAAAATAAAGGAAAGGGTGGATGTAGGTGCTAGTTCTAGAAAATCTAAATCTTAGTGTATATAGTCATAGTAATAAGTCTAAGACACATGAAATGTAAATGTGCATGGGATGTAATTTTATTTGTCATCTAAAAGAAATGTGATGTCTTGATTAATATTTTGTAGTAGTCTAAGGTGCATAAAGTTTATGTTATGTATGTGCAAATAGTTATGTGCTGAGGTGGTCGACATACCATTGTTGGTAATGACCTAGGCTCAACCATAAATAGTTCTCCTTCATTTTTTTGAGACACACATATATAGAAACCTTTGGTAGATAAAGAGAGAGAAGAAGCATAGGTGCATTATGTATTTTGTAGGACAATACTGTATGGTAAAACCTTGTAACACCATAGATATGATGAATACAATGATGGATATTCCTTTTTTTATTCTTTGAGTATAATTTGTGCATGCTATAATTATATTGGTATATTACTAGTGTGCATATAGAGTTCTATGTGCAGGTAGAGGTAATACAGTTAGAGTATATACAAGAAGTTGCAATCTGGAGCATGAGATGGAACTTGTCGTAATAGAGGAAAACATGCAGTGTCCTTCTGGTGAAGCCATTCTAGTAAAAAAATTAATTGCATGTTGTCATTCTAATGAACATCATTCTAGTGCTTGCCATGCAAACACATGGTCATTCAAGTGATGAACTAATTATCGTTCAAGTGATCATATTGATGTTGTACAAAACAAGTGTTATTCAAGTCTAAATAATGTTATTGGTTGCATTGACAATGACTACATTTATTGTCGGATTTTAGGACGTGTTATCTAATTGTTCCTATAATTGTTGAATTACTCATCGTTGTGCTATAATAGTTTCTTTTCATGTTAATGTGGAAAAAATCAGATTGCTCTTGTTGTGTAAAAATCAATTGATTGTGTAAAAGTTTTGAGATGTGTTTGGCTATGAATAAAAATAGTTCTAAGATATGTTTGGCTATATAAAAGAGGATTTCTATGGTTTGTTTGGCTTTGTATTGTTGCTACCAACTTTAGAAGCAAAATATTCTTCCTCATTTGTATTTTTCAATTGTGTATTTTTGGAAGCCATAAAAAATAGACTGCACATTTGGTATTAGATCCATTATTGGTCTTGGGTTAGAATGAGGTTGAGTACCTAATATTTCTAACCATTGATCATAACCAAAAATAACTCCCTTCCTATTCTAGAGTTCAATGGAAAATATTATGACTACTGGAGCATTAAGATGTGAATGTCGTTGACTAGGAAAGATATTTGGATATGATTGAGGTTGGTTTTTATGAGCCAATATATTATTCTATTATCCCACATAATGATAGATAATAAAAGGAGGCCAAGAAAAAAAATATTTTGCATTATACCACATTCAATCAGCTTTACACAAGAGATTTTTCTAAGGATTGCAGGAGCAAAATCAGCCAATGATGCTTGGAAGGCTCTACAAGAGGCTTACCAAGGTAGTGACCAAGTGAAAGTGGTCAAGTTGTAGATATTGAAGAGATATTTTGAGAACTTGAGGATGCAATAATTTAAAATTTTAAGTTAATATTGTGTTAGAGTAAAAGATGTGGTTGACAAAATGGCCACTCTTGGAGAAACAATCAAGAAGGAAGTTGCTGTAAAGAACATGCTATTAACTCTAACACCAAGATGGAACCATATTGCCATCATTATTAAAGAGAGTAAATATTTGATAATATTGGATTTTGATCATTTTGTTGGTTCTCTTATGTCACATAAAGAAAGACCAAGAGACACCTTTGGTGAAGGTGAAGAGAAGAATTTTGCCTCAAAGATAAAAGTCTCAATGAATGATGGTGCTAGTACAAGCAACTAAGGACAAGGTAGAGGGTATAATATGAATATTTTAAAATGAAGAGGAGGACTTGACAAGAGAAATTTCCAATGCTATCAATGCAAAAGGTATGAACATTTTGAAAATAAATGTTAAGTAAAAGCTACAAAAGAAGAAAAAATAGTAAATTATATAAATGATAATGAATATACTTGTTTTTATCCTATGAAAAGGCTAAAAGGACTCTTCAAGAGACTTGGTATCTTAATTTTGATTGTTCCAGCCACATGATGGGTAACAAGAAGTTATTTGCCACTATGGATGAGAAATTTAGGACCAAGATCAAACTTGGTGATAAAAAGTTTTTGGAGGTGGTAGAAAAAGGCATAATGGACGTAAATACTAAAGAAGGTAACAATAAAATTAATGATATTTTTTACATTCCTAATCTTAAGAATAATTGCTTGAGTGTTGGGTAGCTTTGTGAAAAGAATTACAAAGCAGTTTTGATGATAAACAATATATCTTATATGACAAAAACCATAGGAACAAAGTTGTCACTATTGTTCCCATGTCAAGCAATCAAATATTTCCTTTGAATTTTGGATGTAATGATAGAATATTATTAAAAATTATTACTAAATACAAGATATGGTTGTGGAATTTGAGGTATGACCACTTAAATTTTCAAAGTTTGAAGTTGTTGACTTCTCAAGAGCTAGTTTTTGGTTTACCCAAAGTTGAAGATCATAAAGAAGTTTGTGAGGGATGTGCCAAAGGCAATTATGCTAGATAAAATTTTCCAAGAGGAAAAGTGTGGAGGCTCAACATCCACTCTAATTAGTTTATTTTAATATTTGTGGCCCAATGCAAACCAAAAGTTTCAGTAAGTCATATTATTTTATTTCTTCTATTGCTAATTTTTCCAGAAAGAGTTGGGTATATTTTTTGAAAAATAAATATAAGGCTTTATATGTTCTCAAGAGATTTAAAGTATTTGTATAAATTGAAAGAGGATTTAAAATTAAGTGTATAAGTTCTGATCATGGTGGTGAGTATTTTTCAAGGTTGTTCACATAGTTTTGTGTTCATAATGGAATCAAGAGGTGGCTCACAACTGCCTATACTCCTTAATAAAATGGGGTGGCTAAAAGAAAGAACCAGGCTATGGTTGATATGGCACAAAGCATACTTCAAAGCAAGGTGTTGAGCAATTCTTTTTGGGTTGATGTAGTTGCTACATTAGTATACATTCTTAGTAGGAGTCCCATAAGTGCTCTTGATAAGATGACTCCTTATGAAGCATGACATGAGAAGAAACCCAATGTTTATCATTTTAAAGTTTTTGGTTGTTTAGGCTATGTTCATGTTGTAGATGAGAAAAGGAAGAAGCTTGATCCAAAATTTGAGCCTTGCATTTTTGTTCGATATTATAAAAATAACAAGCTTATATGCTCTACAATCCAAATACTAACAAAGTGGTGGTTTTAGATAGGTGATTTTTGATTAAGGGGAAAATATGGTCATCAAAGAGGCCAAGCTAGTAAGACCATCAATGTTGGTAATAATAGTGTTAGTGATGAAACACACTAGTGTGCCTACTCCTCCATTAAGTTCTCCAAGAAATCCTTCTAGTAGTTCTTCAAGCAGTCCTAATGAGAGTTCTTCAAGTAATTCATCACCCATTATTGATTTTATGAAGACTAAGACGGGTAAGAGAACTCTTCAAACTTACCCACTAAGTCAAATGATTAATAGCAATTTTGAACTAAGGCTTACAAGATACCAAGATCAAGAAGTTGATCAAGTTGTTTCAAGATTGGAAAGACTACACATATATGGAGATGATGAAGAATATTCTAAAGGTGAGTTAGTTAATTATACTTTGATGTCACATGCTGAGTTTGAAACTTCTTGTTTTTAAGATGCCTGTACTAATGATGTGTGGGTGCAAGCAATATAATAAAAAATTATTTCCATTCAAAATAATGATACTTGGGAGCTTGGGAGACTTTTCAATGGTAAGAAATATGTGGGTTCAAAGTGGGTCCACAAGACCAAGTATAATAATAATGGTAGTATTGAAAGACATAAGGCTAGACTTGTTGCTAAATGATTCACAAAAAGGTATGGAATTGATTATGAAGAAACATTTGCACCTTTAGCAAAGCAATAAACAATCATATTAGTCATTACCATGGAAGCCCAAAGGATATGGAGTGTGCATCACTTGGATGTGAAAAGCGTCTTCAAGAATAGGTACTTAGAAGAAGTGTATGTACATCAATTGTAAGTTTTTGAGGTTAAAGGTAAAGAAGACTTAGTATACAAGTTGAAGAAGGCCTTATATGGACTCAAGCAAGCACCAAGGGATTGATATGCCCAGATAGATGGATACTTATAACAAAGTGTCTTTAAAAGGAGTAAGAGTGAGCCTACCCTCTACTCTAAGAAAAAATTTAACAATATTATTCTTTTATGTTTGTATATAGATGATTTAATTTATATAAGAAACGACTCAAAAAGAAAATATGAATATCAAAATATGAAAATGAAATATTTGGGATTGATGCATTACTTATTTGGAATGAAGGTTCATCAACATGAAGATAAAATTTTTATTTACCAAATAATTCATGCTAAAGGTATGTTGAAGGAGTTTTTTATGGACAAATGTAAACCAATTATGACTTTGGTTGCTCATGGAGTAGTGTTCTGCAAGGAAAATGGAGTTGAAAAAGTGAATGTGATGGATTATAGAAACATTGTGTGAAGTATGATGTTTATCATTAATACTTAGACCAAATATTGCTTATGTCATTTCTCTTGTTTCAAGGTACATGAATGAACCATCTCAAATTTATTTGAAGGTTTCCAAGTATCTTGAGGTATCTGAAAGGTATTTTTGACTTTGGCATTCATTATTATATAACTAAGAATATGGAGCTTATTGGTTTTAGTGATTCTAATTGGGACGATAGCTTGGATGATCGAAAGTCTATTTTTGACAAATATTTTTCTCTTGGTTTTGGGCTGATCAAATGGAGCTCAAAGAAACAAGTATTAATCGCTCTTTCCTCCATAGAAGTCGAGTATATTATAGTTACTTTAGCTAGTACACAAGATTTGTGGCTTAGGAAGGTATTGGAGGATATTAGTGAGAAGCAATATCATCCTACAATCATTTTTTGTGATAATATGGGTACAATTCAATTGGCAAAGAATCCCATCCATCATAATAGGTCTAAACACTTTGATTTGAAGTATTATTTTATCAAATATATGGTACAAAAGAAAAAAAATTAGTTGAATTACTATAGCACTCAAGAGCATCTTGTTGATGTGTTCACAAAAGGAGTTGCTAAAGCTCAGTTATTAAAACTTAGAGATAATCTTGTGAGACCTCTCAACATCAAGGGGGAAAATGTTGGAAATGTGATGCTAAGAAAAAATGCATAATAATCTCTTTTAGTTAGGTGTGCATAGTCTCTTTCACTTAGTTGCGCACTTTCTCTTTCAATTAGCTATGCATATTCTCTTTCAGTCAGTTGTGCACATTCTCTTTTAGTTAGCTATGCACATTCTCTTTTAGTTAGTTGTGTATATTATTTTTCAGTTTGTTGTGCATATTCTCTTTCAGTTAGTAGTAGAATTAGTAATTAAATGGAATTTAAAACAATTCTCTTTCGTATCAATATTTTTTATCCTATAGTTTTTATCCTATAATTTCTTTTCATGCTGGTGTGGAAAAAATCAAATATTGTGTAAAAATCAATTAACTGTGTAAAAGTTCTGAGATGTTTTTGGCTATGAAAAAGAATAGTTATGAGATTTTTTTGGTTGTATAAAAGAGTAGTTCTATGGTATTTTTGGCTTAGTATTGTTGTTGTTAGCTTCAGAAGCAAAATATTCTTCTTCATTTGTATATTTTAGTTGTGTATTTTTCAACTATGTATTTTTTAGAAGCCATAAAGTAAATTGCACATCTTGTGATAGCTAAACGTTATTCTTTAGAGTTGTGCATTAGGAGATATATCACAATGATGTATCCCTTTTTAAATAATTAAGAAATGCACCTCATACAAAATAATAAACACAATTATTATTGATGATGTAAATATATAAATATACTTTAGAATAATGCGTATGTATTAAGTAAAGCAACTATGAAATAATTTAATACAATTCTATAATGCTATAGGATGTAGGACACTATATTCTATTATAGCAACAAGAATAAATTGTTTAAAAAAAAGGAAAGAAGAAAAGAAAAGCATGAACACTGACAGAGGAATGGAAAATACTAAGAGAAGAACGAAGAAATTCTTACACTAGGTTTTAAATAAATCATGTACATAAGTTACAAAAAATTTGGAAGGTGAGACTTATCTTCCAATTATATAAGAAGTAGCTTCAAAACAATTTAAACATTGCATCTTTAATTTCCTTTACAAATGATGCCATTATTTAGATGGATATGTGATTGAACTAGTCCATCATAGAAAGGTGTATGGCATATGGTATTGTAAGATCATATTTTAGTCTAACACCAAATGGTGACACGTACGATCGACACCACTATTCTATAGGCTTCTATGCATTGGTTCTGGGGAAGGTTTAACACCAAAAATTTTTGGATGTCATAAGTTGAACTGGCAATAGCCAGTTTGATAAAATTTTTAGATAAGCATCAATGTTTACCAGTTGTGAAGGTACTGATGTCATTCTACTTGGAACATTGAGCAACCCTACTTTATTCTAATCATATATGTATACATATGTATCAGTGTTAGTAATTTTTTTTAGTGTTTATTTTAATGTGTGTATAATAACATATATTATATATTTTTAAAAATTATAGAGTGATATGTTTGATGGGAGTAGAGCAAGCAATGGGAATTGAGGATTTTCACATCCTAAGCCAAGATTTAAATATTATGGATTGACTTTAACATTTTTCTTATACATTGCAATTTGACTCATGAAATGATTTGTCTTACAAAGAGCCCAATAACATATCCTTTATGTACCATGATAATGTCATTTCTCATTTATAAATTTCATAGGCATTTAAATAAAAAAATTAAATAATTACAACTCACATAAATAATTTATTTAGTATACCAATATTCCAATCCTATGGGTGAACCCTTAACATTTGAAGCCATAGACAAACCAAGGTTCAGGAACAAGTGGTGTGGAGCAATAAGTTTCATATCATAGACCAAGATCCAAATATCATGGGTGAACCTTAAAACTAGCCCAAGGGATCTAGGGCAAAGAGTTGGAAATAAATAGTTTTACACTATAAATCAAGGTTCCAATCCTATGGACGAACCTTAATGTACACCCAAGGGATTTTGGGTCAAGAAGTGGGGAGTAAGGATTTTTACATTTAAGACTAAGGTTTCATCCTATGGGTGAGCCTTAATATTTATCAAATGACACAAGCTCAAATGATTCAAAACGTAGCTTTCAAGGCAATGAACTTGCAAAGTGATATATACATAATTATAAAAAATCTTATTGTAAAATAATATCATGTGGTTTATTGAACTATTGTGATAACACAACTATGATATAATATGGGGAAACTCATTTCAATCCCATATAAATAATTTTAAGAAAACATTTATTTTAATTTTGATTTTTATATCAAATGACATAAGCTTGGGGGTAAAAATATAGATTTTCAAGGTGGAGCCCTAGGTTCAGTCTTACCTAGCACTATTCACATAAAATATTACTGTAGTAACACCACTATGTAGTTGATTGAACTATTATAATGTATAACCTAGTTATGATGTAATGTAGGAGGGGCTTGTATCAATCTCATACATCCAATTAAATAATATGATTTCATATTTTTAATATTTCTTATTTAACATTTATAAATCTCATGAAATATTAATAATAGTAAAACATGGGCTACAAAGGACACATGCATGTCAAATGATGTTAATACCCCCAAAACATATTATGTCCAAACCATAAAGAGAAGAATACTAATATAGAATAGAATAGAATGCTTTTAATATCCACAAAGTCACATAGATCATGGCACCATGAAAATACAATATTACTAACCAACATGGATTTTTTCACTTAATCTTTTGGAAAAGAAACAATATTGTAGAAAATTATTGATGCATGGTGATTGATTTTGATGATAAATTATCCTATTTTCTCTATTCCTAGATTTAAAATAGTTCATGCATACAGTCAATTTCTAGAATATTTATATAACTTGTATATAATTATAAACATTACTATAAAAAATGAAATACTTCTTTGTTTTCATTGCCCTAGATGTACAAAAGGTATATATCTTCTCCTTAATTTTATCTTTTGATATCTTTCGTCTACTTGTCTCACATTTAAGTTGGAGTGAGCTTAGACCTCTTGACTAGGATAAAAGCATCTTTGCCTTCCATTTTATTTTTACCCCTATATATGCCTTTTGATGGTGTTCATATGTAGGGTTAGGTTCAACAAGATAATGTTTTTTCTTCCTTCTTATATCCTTAGTCCATAGAGATGCCTTAAATTTTTCCTTGACATAAACCTTTATATCCTCATTATTATTCAAACATTCAATTAATTCAATATCCCACATACTTATCCATTTTTTGTGTTTCATCCATGTATTTTTTTTTCAACTCAAATTTTCTTCTACTATAGCCTTTGGGCCTTATTTTTCTTTCATCTTTTAAATATTTTTTAGATAGCCTATAAGGCAAATCACACCACAATGTCTATATTTACGAGAAACATACTTTGTTTTTATATAATGATTTCACATGCCACAACACAACGTCTATCTTTACAAGAAACATACTTTGTTTTTATATAATGATTTCACATGCAATTAAAGCTTTTATTTTGAATTTGCTTGTGATAAAATATTTTTAAATCCTTTATTTTTGTCTTTATTTTAATGTTGATTGCCAATACTTCATACCAACAAAATACCATTGACACCACTCATAACTTGAATAAGCATATATAGTTTGCCAATCCCACATACATGTTCCTCAATATGTGTTTTATAAAATAAAAGTGATCTCCATCCTCCTCTAGTTCTCTTCATTTTACATGATTCTCAACTAAGCTTGTTATTGAACTCTATCCCAAGATATTTGTATTCTATTACTTCGTCTAAGAGACCTATCAAAATGAAAATTTCATTGTTTCTTTTTCTTTTCGATGGAGAAAACTAAGATATTGGTTTTGGTAGTATTTACTTGTATGTCTATTTTCTTGCAAAATTGTTCTAAGGCCTTTAAATGCTTTCTCAACCCATGTGTTTTCCATAAAATCAAAATGAAATTATGTTTGTATAAAAGAAGTCTCATCACATATATGTCTAGTTGAACACCATCATGATCTTTCAAATTTAGTTATTTTCTGTTTTTCAATATATCAACCCAATAAAGCATATGACAACATATAACCTTGTTTAACTCTTATGTCACTTCCTAAACATTCTTAAAGATATGCTTATGTTCTGATTTGGGCTTATATCTCCCCATAAAGTCTTTAAAAATATATTTTTTAGATATATCCAATTCCTTTGTTCTAATCTAAAGTTTACTTTGAGAAACCATATCAATTGAAGTTAAGAAAACAATAATAAACTTTCCCTTTTTTATTCCTTATTTTCAACAATGTTTCATTGTGATGCAAAATGTATTGTCATTTGCTTTGGTCTAAACATGCTTGTCATCTTGCTCTCTTTCCTTGTTACTCTACCCACTTGTTGCTTTTATGTTAAACCTTACTTCCAAATAGCTTTGCAAATACAATATTGACCACAATGATTCAATACTTTGTAGAATTGTCCATATCAACACTCTTGAAAAGAGGTATAGCTAAAATTGTCTAATCCATTGGAAATTAATGTTGAATAACATCGTTAAATATTTTAATGGTGTCTAGTGCTTAGTCTTCTATTCTTCATTTTATATATTTTTTCAGTAATCCATCTACATCTTAATACTTTCCTTAATCTTTCTTAAGGAAAATGATTGTTATGTCGTGTCGATTGTAGGAGAAACATATTTTTTAATCACACACTCATGACTGCTTTGTATATTATATATATTTTTTATTTTTGTTGTTGAAGATCCCTTTCAAAACTATATTTTTAATTATATTTTCCTCAATAAATTATTCTTCAAGTGTTGCATCTATATATTCCTTTTTTCTAATCTCACTATTTGTTTGTATGTTTTTTTCTTTTCCTTTTTTTTACCCATCTCTTTTGGAACTTTTTGTTTTGTTTTACATTCTTCATTGTACTCTACATTTCTTACTAAGAAGCTATTTTTTTTAAAGATTCAATATTTCACTTATTTTTAATACCTTTCAATTATATTCTTGAGTATGAAGTTTTGATTATTTTTTTCCTTTTTTTTCCCTCTTAGATTTCCTTTATTTTTACTACATTTTTAAAGATTAAATTGGTCCTTTTGGATCATGAGGGCATGTTTCTTCAGTGAAGATTACAATTCATTGCTCTAGACTTTAAATTTCTCCTTTCTTATTGGTTGTGACACTTTTATATTTGATTTTAATTCTATTAGATAATCTTCAACTTCTACCTTCATTATCTTCACTAATAGGCTATGTGAACAAATGATAGTCTACAATGCTTGTCCCATTATGTGTATTACATGTGTACTTGTTAGGCTTTTTTACATACACATACTATCTTAAATAATCAAGTTGTCTCTCTCTACATATATGGCCTAAAGCCCATAATTCTTCACTAAAATATATAATGATCTCTTTATCTTTTAAGAGCCTGCCCATTATTGATTTTCTTCTTCTTCTAGTCATCTTCAATTGCTATCCAAGTTTTTATTGCTAGTTAGAATGTTGTTTTACTTGTTATTCTTAAATTGAAATATCTTTTTTGAATGCTTTATATGAATCCTTACAATCTATACCTTATTTTTTATGAAATATTTGTAGAACAAAATAATAAATTAAAATTCTAATTGTTCTTTCACTTTCAATTATTTTAATTCAAATACTTATTTATTTAATTTTTTTTCACATTAAATAATTATATCTCAAATATGTTTTATTTCATATTGTTATCTTCCTATATTATTAAAAAAAATGGAAATTTATACCATCTTACCCATGTTACTTACTTAAATATATATATATACACACACAGAGAAGAAGAGTTGGTCACAACCACACTATTTTTAGAGCACAGGATTTAAACTATAGGGGCTGCTCCAATCAAACCTATTTCACTTCCTTATTATTGACCCACTCAAAACTTGTATATATTTCCTTTTACTATAAAACCGACATTCTCTTTTTTGAAGATAACCTCTTTAATTAATTAATTAATTTATATATATATATATATATATATATATATATATATATAAACTATTAAAAAATAAAGTTCCAACTTATAATATAATACCATTAAGAAGAGGAAAAAATATATATAAAAAAAACAAAAAAATATCAAATATTGTCAATACCATTGGAAGAAAAAAATATGCCCTTAAGAACTGTTAATAATAGAACTTTTACTCTTTACTTCTATAATTCTTTATAAACCCTCTTTTACTAGGATAATTTTAAATTTCATATAAATTTGATAGTAATTATAAAACACACAATTAAGTTAATTTTTATTTTTTATTTTTTTCCCTTTTCTACCAAATACCAAAAGTATCTCATTCCTGAGATCAGAATCTCCAATTATTTTATCTAAAATAACAACAAAACAAACGTAGTGTTTTAAAATAAATTATACTGTAGCAGTACTGGTTTATCAAAGTGAAACACCACGTGCAAAAAATACCGGGGCATTGCCAAATGTTACAATTTCGCCGTCTTCAAAATCACTAGGAAACTTTGCATTGTCCGTCTGAGGAAAAGCCTGCAACCCATATGTCCAAGCATGTAATATTACATCATGAATGCTGAACCAATTCCGAGGGTGGGATAAATACGGAAAAAAATGAAAACCATCTACGAGATTTTTATTTTATTTATTTATCTCAATTGGCACCTCAAATCTATTCACATTGCCAAAATAACGAAGGAGAAGAGTTCCAGCCAAACGCTAGTTTTGTCAATCTATTCACATTGCCAAAATAAAGAAGGAGAAGAGTTCTGACAAACCAGGTATTTACATCGATGCTGACGTAGAGCCCTCCAAATGCCACAAACCCGCCTTCAAAGTGTGCAGAATCATTGAACCGATGGTATGGGCGAATATGGATCTTCGAATGGTTTGACATTGCCAGGCCGAGAGAACACCATCTGCCCACGTTTGTAAATTTATTTACACGTAACCATTGAATTAACTATATCTAAGAGAAAAAGCAGTATGTGAGACGGACACACCTGGTAGTCTGCTAGTGTGAGAGTTTTAAATCCCGCTGCACAATATACAAAATAGTAATCCCATGTCCGTATAAATTGCTCGTTGAAACCCAGCTTTAAGATCTCACTGTGAAAAGAACAAGGGAGGGATTCATTTGTAAAATCTCTTGAATTTGCTATTATTCTCTATTTCTGGTATATACACACCCACACAAGTTTTGTTTTATTGAATGGAAAGAGGAATCCTGCCTGCGGTTTGCATGGAAGTTTTTCCTCCAGTATAGCAGGGTCTGATAGTAGTGTATGCCTATATTCTCCACATGCTCCACACTGAACCCACCAAAACTGCCTTATATCAGTATTGAACTGAAAAAATACTTTGCCTTCAGAAATTGTTTTTACTGGGTTTCGCTGAGAATGTCTTCTGCCTTTTTGTTATTTTGACAGCAGGTTAAAGTTCAAACAACAGAAAGTAGGAGAGATTTCAAACCATAGTCTAGATGCAGCTGCCATGGCTGATGTTGTTCTGCTCATTGAAGGCAGGCAAGCTCCTGGGAATATGTATTCTTCAATAAAGTCAGTGCTTCTTCTGTATTCATCGTATCTTTGATCAGGTACTGAGCTAAACTGTTGACAGATCCCACTCAACATTAGTTAGGATTGAAATCCAACCTCTGGAAGCAATGAACAATAGCAACTAAGAAGCAAACAGACAAAACGTCTAATCATCGAGATATTGTCGTTTCAAGTGCATTGTTCTCATGTGGAAGGCAGAAATAGAATCATTGTGGCAACGCATAATAAGTCATCCTTCCAACGCAAATTATGTTCTAAAAACAACAGAAGAAAGTATTGGAAGAGCCAACCTGTAGAACAAGAATCCCATCCTCTGCTAAAAGATATTCACATCTGCTGAAAAAATCTTCCATAAACTTATGACCCACGTGTTCTATCATCTCGCTTTAAACATCATGAATGTCACAAACTTAGCTACTGGTGAATTAAATAAAAACCTTAAAAAAGCTTTTAGAATTAATGGTTAACGATATTCAGTTCAAGCATTCTCTCTTTCAAATTTACCATGATATGATTCTGCTGAATTTATGAGAGCCCAAAAGCTGTCGATAATCACACAATAGCAGTGTTATTTGATCCTGGAAAAACAATTAAAGAATAGTTTAGTCAGCATTGCCTTCCATTTATTAAAAAGAAATTAACAAAGTGACTATGATGAGCTTAAAACCCATACAGAACATTCTTTGTCTGGGATATAACAAGTAGGAAAACAATAAAGAGCTTTATTTGGAAGCGACTTTTGCTCTCTCATTTGTGAAGTGTTTGTGAAGAATTCACAATGCCCGCATGCATCACTTTAGCCTGAGGACCCATAATCCAGCTAGCCAAAGAAAACCCTTGATGGTATATATAATGGTCTCTATTCTTAATCATCTCTTTCATCAGTTAGAAACTAGATAGTCCTAGTTTGCATGTCTATTTCATCTTGGTTGTACTACATGAAGTGTACATGCACCTGTATAGATCACTAAGTGCGTGTAAGTTAGACTAATTGAGGTGTCTATGCATGCCCAGTTCAAGGGCAGTTTGCAACCATTCAACCTCGCCTTTTTAAATCTATATATAGCTTACTAATGAAGAGTATAAATCATCAGTTTTGGTGGCTATCTTCTCTCATTTGTTCCTCAGTTTGTTTTTGCTGTTCGCATTCCAGATTGAGTGTTCTGCTGTTTTAATTTTAGTGCAGGTTCATATCAATCCTTATTTCCTTTTGCCATTTTTTCCTGGAGTATTTTAATAATTTATCAGATAACTCACATTGAAGGACAAGTAAAAATCTTGTTAATTAGAAAGGTTGTTTGTTATCAACTCATTTGGTTTTAAAATTGTGTGATTTCATGTAGCATATAGGGGTATCATACATGCAATCCCTCGAAAAAAGTGTTAACATTGTGTGGAATGACTTGCTAGATGCTTGGAGCCTTGGAGGTAACTTCAAGCTGTAGGGATACTATACCACAATATTTGAGGCCAAGGCAAAGCATAAAAAATCCCAATAAGTTGTTTAAGACTTTGGAAAATGCCTTGGGGCTTGCATTGTGGGTATTTGAATGCTTTTTTGCATTATGGTCCTTAAGAGCCAACCAATACAAAGCTTAAGAGATTGAGACTGAATGCTTATAGGGAGAGGATAAATTATGCGTACGTGTACTTAATAAAGTTCATGAAATGTAAATGAAGATAAATGTATGTGAAATGTAATTCAAGAAATGATGAGGTGTTAGGGTAGTTATTTGGAGGAAGTTAAGGATGCAACTACCTCCTTAGTTGTATAAATAAGACCCCTCTCTCATTCATTTATACGTTTGTATTGCAGATGGTAGTGTTAGTTGGGTGTAATCAAACATGTATGCGTGAGAGACTTGTGTTGGGTTTTCTAACTATTGTGCTAGGCTGTCTGACTATTGTGCAAGGCCATATGATATATGTTGTGTGTGCAGTGTACACATTTGTAATTGTAAGTTATTCCCATTGTGTCTTTTGTTTATTTAAGTGGTAGTGGAATTGTGTTGCAGTACATTGTATTCCATTCTACACCGTTCGAGGAGCGCATATAGGCAGATGAATTGACATGTCTACATAATCAATGAATGAAGTTTTGTCTTTTTGTTTCATTATGTAGTCCGTACGCCAAGTGTTTGATGGTGTTTGTGCATGTGTAATCAGAATGTACATGTAATTCAGATGTTGATGTAGATGAACATGTAATTAAAATGTTGGGTAATTAGAATTTTTGTGGTGGGGAAATTAGGGTTAGGTACGAGGAAGTTGCGAAAGTTGGCAACTACCTCCCCTTTCCCAGGAAAAGTATAAGTAGACCCCTTACATTTTCCGAATAGAGGATAATTTATCACCCATTTATTTGTCTGTATCTGAGGGTGTGTGTGTGCATGTTGTTGTTGTCCAAAGTGTATTGTTGATGGTTCATCAGAGTATGGTTTATTGCAGATAGTTGTTGTGCAGGATACATGTTGTGTATGTAATGTATCCATTTGTAATTGTAAGTCATTCCCATTGTATGTTTTTTTATCTAAGTGGTAATGGAATTGTATTGTAGTGTGTTGTATTACATATCTACAGCGTGGATGAAGCTTAGCAAGCCATCCATACGAGGCAAAGTGGGACTTTTGTTTGGGTCAAGGAGGTGGTTGTCGAGGATGCAAACAACTACCATACCATCTAAGAGTGTACTGTTTGCAATTATACAGATTATACAATTTAAGAGCATAGAATTTAGGCAACCAAAATGTTGTCATGGGAAAGATTTGGCTCAGATAGTGAAGTTATTAGCTATTGGGCTGCCCCTTGATTTTGAGAGGGCTCCTAGCCCCTTGTTTCCCTTCATATTTTTAATGTGGTCTATTGTAGGAAGTAGTGCACACAAATGGAGAACAATGTTTTGTTGGTGGGAGTTTGCAATGCAATCAATTGCAAAAGACACATTGAACAAAAAGAAGCAGAAAGAATGCAATGAAAGATTCAAGAACTGCGTTTAGTATTTATACCTCTAGTTTTCAGTTGGTTTGTCGACGACGACACCAACAAGTCTAAAGGAGGGGATGAATGTGGGCAGACAAGTTGACTCATTGAATGTTATGTTTGCATGAGTATGTGTTTGCATGAACTTATGAGTGTATGGATGTATTCACACATGGACGCATACGCATATGTAGGTGTTGGTGATACGTGTAAATAGAATTGTCATATGTAAATATTGTTACATAGTGTTGTTGTGTGTGTACACGTAATATATGTGTTTGTAATGTAATGTTATGGGTTGTTTTTTTGGTGTACGAGTAATTCAGTGGTACTTAGGCAAATGCCAACCACCTATCAGTCCCATAATACGTATAAGTATGCATCTATGTGGAAGATGTTGGCAATACTGTTGGCTGATGTTGTTTGTCGAGGTATGATGTTGGTCAATGTAAGTGTGTGTTGTATATTTGATCAGGCTATAATGTATTGTAGATAATTGCGTCGTGCAAGATAAATTTTATGCACGTAGTGTACAATTAGGTATATGTAAGTTATTCCTATTTTGTACCTTTGTTTATATATTTGTAATGGAATTAAATTGTAGTGCATTGTATTACATTTCTATGGTGGTTGCATGTTGACTGTAGAGGGAATATCAAGAAATTAAACAATTGGACATCCAACCAACAAATTATTTCATTTTTTTTTTGTTGCATATTGTTTTGTCTTGTAGTGTTGATTTTTGTGTCTTAGTTGTAGTTTTTGGTTTATATAAAGTAGATTGCTCAAGCTACTAATACATTTTGCATAGAGGATATGATATAAGCAGAATGAGTTAAGGAGCATTGCTGCCTTTTGCAAGCAGTCATTCTTCGTACCTAGGAATTTTTGTTATGAATAATATGTTTTGCTTCTGCTTTATATATTTGAAATTATGCCTGCAATCAAGTTCCCTAGTGCTCGTTTTGCTTGTTAAATATTCTTCTATTGGTTTCTATTGTGATTTGTTGCGTAGCCCCCAGTTTTCTAATGTAATTTATCATGTTTTTTTGGCAAAGAACATAAGCTATGGATGGGATATATATATTTCTTTACATAGGATTCTACCTCCTTCATCAACAAGATCCAAAGTCTCATGGTATTAGCGTGATCTATTGGTAAGATCTGACGTTATGTCACTCTTTACAAAAATTCCAATTGATGATGCCACTGAAACATGTAATGAGACCACCAAACTAATGTGGATTTGTTTAAGATTATTTTTTTTAGTTTTCATATAGAAATTTATCAATAACGAAGTGATAAAATGAGCCAAGAGGATCTTCATTGTCAACACTTAAGAAAATAGGAGGACAAAGGAAAGAAACAGCCTAACTAAATCCCAAAAAAGGCACTACTCAATAGCCATAGAGATAGAGCAAGAGGTGACTACTTAGTTCCAATACCTAACCAAAAAGGTGAAGGCATAAATGCAAGGTTTGTGGGAATGCGAGGGTTCAATTTTTTGATTTGGAACATTGCAATTGTAGAACTCAGCTAGAAGCCTATGGACAACATATATAGGAGTATTGAAGTCGTTCTCTAAAGTCCTCCACCCATAAGGTACAACATATATAGGAGTATTAAAGTTGTTCTAGAAGCCAAGTACATACAAAGTTACTCATTTTCCAATATAAGCAAGTCGAGTGCTAAGAAATAAGGCATGTACACACCACTATTCCTAGGAAGTCATGGCTATAGTTTTGTCATAGGGGAGAGTTTTTATACTATGTCCATACTAACCCCATGCAAAAAGTCAATAGATGCAAAATGAGCATACCACAAATTCCTAAAGAAGAATTGGTTACATTTTTGTTTGCTAAAGTTGATAATTTCAAAGAGGGACACAAAGTTTCAAAGCACTTTATGGAAGGCGTTGTGGAAGAGATTGATTACTTCATTATGTTGGTCTACTTTCTTTCATTCTCAAAGTAATGGACAGATTGAAGTTTCTAATAGACCCATTATTCATCTACTAAGAGGGCACAATTACAAGCATCCCAAGACTTACGATGAAAGGATTCCTTATATTCATTATTCAGTCAATAGGTTGCTTCATTCATCTCTTGAAAGAAGTCCATTTGAAGCATGCTATGGTTATTTTCATCCATCCCATTTGATCTTCAATGTGAGGAGCAAATATGCAAAGCAACAACAAAAACTGAGGAAGAAAAGGCAAATCAATTTGTTTGGAAGACAAGGCAAGTTCACAGGCATATTCAAAAGCAGCTTGAAGTTGCTTGAGCAACATAGAAAGTAAGGCATGACCAGTATAAGAAAGACTATAAGGTTCAAGTGGGAGATGAAGTATGGCTTCACTTGTTAAAAGAATGTTTGCAAGAGGAAGTCAAATATCTCAAACCTTTGAGATTTAGCCATTGGGTTTGCTTTGATATATGAATATTCATTCAGAAGTTAATATGGAAAGCCTAAAACCCTTTGAACCAAGTTTGGTTGATGAAGAACGAGTTAAAGAGCCAGTACTACTGCCAAGTGTAAAAAACTTAGCTCCAGATGCACTAAAGGAGTAGATGAAGATATGATTTTGAGCAATATGGTTTAAAAGATAATAACATGTTAAGAGGGCTATTGGCAGGTTATTTAGCACAGAGGCCAAACAAAGCACGGTGGTATTTAAAAGAGAAGGTGTTCTTTCCTTCTCTTATACAAAAAAACTAATCTTTTGGAGAATGAAATCCTTTCCATTTGGGAGGTATAATTAGGAGGATCTTCAAAGTTAACAAGAGATTGCACAAAAAAAGGACAAAAGCAAAAGAGGAAAAGGAAAATAGGAAAAACAAAACCACCTCATTAGCCCGAAAAAGGAACTGCTCAGCCACCACAAAGGAAGAGCAATAGATGACTTATTGGTTCCAATACCTAGCTAAGAGAATAGGTGCAAGATTTGTGGGAAATTGAGGGTCCATTTTTCAGATTTTGAACATTTCAGCTGTAGAACTCAGATTAGATATTTATGTACAAAGGAGTGTTGGAGGATTCCAACAAGGTCCTACACCCATACTAGGTCTTATTCCTGCAATATATGCTACATACATAGTTATCAGAGCAATAAAATCGCTTGTATATTTGCTTCATGGTGATGTTTCCTTATAAAGAGTTTTATAACTCGTAAATTTTGTGTTCTTGTTGAACACGGAAATCGATAAATGTGAATTGTGCCTGTGACTGCAGTTCAATAACTCAATGGGGAGGTTTCTACTCTCCCCAGCCTCCAAATCTCGAGCTGGTTCTCTTTCTATATTATATCTAATGCTGAAAATAAATAAACTGATCTAAAACATGCAAAAACCAATGAGCAAACTGATGCAGAAAACAAATTTAATCTAATTTTGTTTGAGAGTTAAGCATGAAATAGAAAAAGAGTGAAAAATACAGCCGAAGCTGTTGCGAGATTTAAAGTTGGTGCAATCACCAACTCCAGTGGATACCAAATAACTTCACTGTGATCAAATCTCCAAAGTAATCATCCATATCACAAAGAAAGACAACTAATAGAGGGAAAAAGAGTGGTGCTACTAGTTCCACGCATCCATAAGTTAAAGGTTAAAGACAATAATTTATGAATTTCAAGCATAATCCTTTGTTTTATTGATCTCAATGTGTTGAGTGCAATCACCAACTCCAGTGGATATCAATTAACTTCACATTGATCAGATATCCAAGGTAATCATCCATATCACAAAGGAAGACAATTAATAGAGGGAAAGAGCAGTGCTACTAGTTCCACGCATCCATAAGTTAAAGGTTAAAGACAATAATTTATGAATGTCAAGCATAATCCTTTGTTTTATTGATCTCAAAGTGTTGAGTACAATGATCTCCAAAGAGTAGCTCTGGTATGCTGGGTAGCCAAAAGACCATTACAATGAGCATTTAGCTCTTATTTATACTTGAACCTGTAGCCAGGAAATGGACTACATGGACTACATACAATGTACCTTGGTGATAATTACAAGGTGATTACATCATCCTTATCTTGTTTACTAAAAATAAACACCGAACGGGGTGCTTTAGCGATGGGGTGCTCTGGCAAATGAAGTGCTCCGACAGTGGGATGCTCTGGTGAGTGGGTCGCTCTAGTAGCAGGTTGCTCCGATGAGCGGGGCTCCCTTTTCCAAACACTTATCCAATTCTTGTTGATTTTTACCTTGCTTTATCTTTTGCCTGAACTTTTGTGAGGACCTCTATTCGGAGCATGATGGCAGTAGCGAGCTACTACAATTCTAGAAACTTAGGGGGTGTCAATCCTAATTGATGGAAGATCCCATATTGTGCCTTATTTTTGGGTGCAGAGTCAAAATTGAGGTACTCATGCAACAAGATTGATGCTTCTGGAGGGAAGAGTGTTAGTGCTTGCAGCGACCTATGAACTGATGAGGGCAAAGAATACTAGTATTATGTTGGTGACATTCGGAGTAAGGGTCTGCATATTAGAGGTGAGATGGCCACAACAAAAAAGGTGAAGGGGATTTGAGAAGCAGGAACAAAAGGAATAAGAGGGGAAGGGAAAACAGTGACAATAGAAGAAACAAAGAAGATGGAGGTGAAGTGATCATGAGGTAGATGGTGGAAGAAAGGGATGAAAAGAAGCGGGAACCTGAGTGTCCTTTGCGAGATTTTTTCTCAAGCGAGACAACTTTTTTTTTTTTTCTAAAGTATCTAAGGCTTTTCTTTATATGGGAAGGGAACAACCTTAAATAGGAAAATGGAGGTTCTCCTTTTTTTTTTGTGTGTGTGGGCGGGGGGAAAAATCAAGAAAAGATCAACGAAGGAGTATCCAACATCCTGATTTGGGATTTTCACTCGAAAAGGACTTTTTTTTTTTTTGGGTAATCTGATCGCTTTGTACGAGCAAGGCAATCAATGAATGGGGAACTTTGCTTCGTAATGCCTAGAGAACGTTTTGTCCTGAAGATCTTTGAATGGTTGAAACCCTCGCACTGCTGAAACAAACTTTTGGGATATCTCTTCAAAAAAAAAAACAATGGGATGAGTTGTTTTTGCATGTACTCAAATGGGCCCTGTTGCCACATTTTGCACAGGGGTGCCATGTTTTTAGTTTCTATTAGAGAGCTTCTCTTTTCCTTCCCTTATCCTCATTTCCCCTTTCTTCATTTCTCCCTTTCCCTCTCTCCCGCACAGTTTCATTCCCTCTCCTTCTTCCTCCCTTTCTTCCCCCAAGAAACTTCAGCAGGTGTACCTTGAAAAGTTTCTAAGTGTTGGGGCGACACCCGACTTCGTAGCGAAGTCGGAGTGCGCCCCTCAAGTGGAGCGCAGTAGGAAACCCGAAGTGCGCAGCAGAACAGGAAATAATTGAAAATCTGACTAAGTTTCAGGGGCGACACCCGACTTCGCAGCGAAGTCGGGGTGCGCCCCTCTTTCTGGGTGCACTAGGGGAATGGTCTAGCAGATAATCGGCTAAGTGCTGGGGCGACACCCGACTTCGCAGCGAAGTCGGAGTGCGCCCCTTTTCCAGTGCGCAGTCCGAGCAGCGGAAGAAAGACAGCCAAGCACCGGTGCGACACCCGACTTCGCAGCGAAGTCGGAGTGCACCCCTTTTCCAGTGCGCAGTCCGAGCAGCGGAAGAAAGACAACCAAGCACCGGTGCGACACCCGACTTCGTAGCGAAGTCGGAGTGCGCCCTTTGACCGGTGCGCAGTTGGGTAAAGTCGACTCAGAAATTTGCTAAGGCAAGAAGGCCTTCCAACTGCGCTGTTTTCCTCCTGCGCAACCCGATAGCGTCTGAATTCCTGGCGAAGTCGGATAAGCTGCCTTTCAAGGCAGAAACGTGTCATACATCAACATCTGACAAGTATCCACCTTTGGGATTCGAGCCAAGACTTGACCGTGCAAGGACAAAGCATGGGCTACACTACCGGCGCCATCTATCACCATTTAAAGCCGATGTGAAGTGCCATCTGCCGCACCTACCCACATTCCTGCTAACCAAAGACTTGTCCCAATGCGCTGCCACATAGCTGTACCACCTTCAAGCACACCATGCTGCAAGTACAGTCCTGCCAGACAGAAGTCAGCATCAGCAGCTCCTCAGCCGCTCGTGTCAGCAACTGTCTTGTCTGGGACTTTGTGCCCATGAATGTAATTGGGGGTAAAATGGGCTATAAATACCCACCACTTTTCCATTGTAAGGTGGTGGAAGGGGAATATATTGCTAGGGGACAATTGTAGCTGTGCGTTTGCCTCAAATACAGACATATACTTGGCTCTGCTTACTGTCTTTTATCTTGTATGCTGCCTCTCCTTGTCATTTCTGCCTCATGTTTCTTGTGTCATTGCTTGCTGTTGTACTGAACTCTGGACTCCAACATTTGGTGGCCAAGTATTCCTGGAATGCATAGATAGAGGATACATAGGATCGCTGATAGCTGCAGTCTCAATGTATGTTTGTAGATGAATGCTATTAGTAGTGGTGATTGATTCGTCGTCGTGCTGCTTATTCCCCCCACCCAACTCCAATCACATTTGGAATCCCTTTCTGCACTTTTATCTCTTTCCGCATTTTTATCTCTTTCCTGCACTCTTATCTTAACCCAACCCCCATAGGAAGCCGACCTTCTCCGGAGATTGGCACGGAAGGCATTCCTTCCTTTTGGCCTTTCAATCTGTGGGCGAATCTGGGCGCAATAACAACAAATCCTTTCCTCATGGCAGATTCATAACCAACAGTTTCTCTGGCACGCCCGGTGGGACACGTGTTATTCCAATTTGATAAACCCGCCTGTGTCAAACGGTTTCACCGGTGGGACATGGAAGTTTCCCACCCCCAAACAGAATCGAAGTACTAGTGCTCGCTTCATTGCTGTTCAAAATCTGAGCACCTGGAAACTCTGCAAATTATCTGAACATTCTCTGAGTCCGTGAAGACCGGTCCTAACGCCTTCATGCAAACGAGAAGGTGGTGAGCAAGGAATCCGGAGAACCCGCCTGACTTTTACGAACTTGACATTGACGCTCCAAGCGAGCGTGTCAGGCTGGCTGATTACCAAGCTCGCGAAGAAGAAATCCAAGAAGAAGCCGAGGTTGAAATCCAAGAAGCCGAGGCTGAGATTGAAGAAGTTGAGGCCGAAGAAGAATCCACATCTTCAAACAGTTCCGATATCGAGTACACTACCGGGTCAGAAGCAGAAATGGCTGATCATCTGGATGATGATGACCTCTTCCCGACGGTGGATTCTACGGGGCCCTTGGCCCTAGTCGGACAGCAAGCTATGCCCCCTGCTGCCTTAAAGTCTATCCCTACATACGACGGCTACGGCAAGACGGCGTATGAACACATCCAGGACATTCTTGCCCTGGCTGCGCTACACTCGCATTACGACAAAAGTGTGAAGACCCGTCTGCCGGCCCTTTCCCTAAGGGGAAAGCTTCTCTACCGGTGGAGATCATTGCCGGAGGGATCCATCACAGGGTGGCGACAGTTAGCCGGCAGGCTCGTGAAAGGATGCAACGAGTTTGCTGATCCCTCTTCTTTGCTGCATCAATTCCAAAGTATTCAGAGACACCTCCAAGAGGAGGTGTCAGACTTCAACATCAGGTTTGTGAGGTCTTGGGAACGAGTGCCTCGCAAACTCCGACCGTCAGCAGGTCAGGCCGCCTACTACTACCTGAGATCATTCAACTCAGACATTTGCCTGCTGCTGAAGGTTTCCAGAATCAACACGTTCCCCACTCTGTACGAGGCTGCCCAACAAGCTGAAATGGACATCATCTCCATCGGCAGGCTTCCGCACAGAGTGCAACCACCCATCTACCCTGATTTTCCCCCATCACAGTATCCATCAGCCTCTGGTTTGGAGTCGTCCACTTCAGGACAGCAACCCCAACAGCAATGGAATCCAGCGCTGGTCGTGAACCCTTACGGCCCGTCGTAGATTCATTATCCGCCTCCCCGTCCTTCGCGTTTTCCAGCACTTCCTGCTCCCCCGCAAGATGCACAATATTCCACTCCTCCTCCATTGGCTGCATTGCCTCCCCTAGCTCAGTTGCCGCCGCCTCCTGGCCATGATATTCAAAATCAAATCCTACAGGAGGTACGGGCTCTGGCCTCTGGCTATCACACCATGTCTAACGACATGACTGTCCTGAAAAAGAAGCAGGCCCAGATGGACCTAGCTTCAAGGAGGCCATATCCGCCCCTGGCATTGACAAAGGATCGGCCCCCCGAGCAACAATTGCAACGACGGCCCCCTCCGAGGAATGCTGCCATTGAGGACGAACCTGGTACATCTGACCAGGTCAACTGGTGCACCACGTGCAATGACCCGCATGATGAGGAAGATTGTACACTGCATCAACACTACCTCCAGACCTTGGCCGGCAGCGCCATAGAGGACGAAGAACTCTACATGATCCTGGGCGACGAAAGCAATTTCGCCATTTCAGACGAAGTTCCTATGCCGCCTCCTGCCAAGGAGATCAAGAAGTCTGCCAAAGATGCAGCCAAACCCTTAAAAGTGTACACCAAAAGAGACAAAGCGCAACCTGAGGAGATACCGCCCTACAAGAGGCTGTGGCCCTACACAGCCAAATACAAGGCTCCTCCGGCGAAGACTCCCGCAGTCAAGCCTCCCATAGCCAAAACTCTCCCGGCTAAAGCTCCCGCTGCTCAGCCTCCAGCTGAAACAAAAGAACAAGCTCAGGAGAAGCTGAGATATCCGTCTCTGACCAAGAGACAGAGAGTTGAGGCCACTCAACAGTATCGGACAAAGTATGAGCCGGCAAAAGAAGTGGAAGGAGCTAGCACTTCAGGCTACAACATAGTAGACGAGTTGAAGAGAACTCCCGCAAGAATCAAAATGTATGATGCTCTTCAGCTCCCAGGCCAGGTTGATCTGCTGCAGGAATCTCTGAAAATCATGAAAAACGGCAAGCGGATACGACCCGCTGTCCCGGTGCAACCCCCTGACAGCCTCACGCACCGGGAAGAACAGACCACCTCCCTTCTATCTGTCATTACGGATGCAAGGGTACATACTACACAACTGCATGGTGGACTCTGGCGCTTCCACGACCGTAATGCCGAGAGCCATCTGCGATGAAATCGGGATGGAGTACACAAGGATCAGCCAAGGCGTGCTGCAACTAGACGACACCCCTGTCAAGACAGTCGGTGTCATTAAAGACATCCCCATTCGGCTGCACAAATCTCTCGACATCGTGGTCATCCAAGAAGTTGTGGTCGTCGACTTGGAACCCTACTTCGGCATGTGTCTCTCCAGGGAGTTCAATGGGAAGTTGGGAGGGTATCTGTCTTTGGACTACTCGCACATGGAAGTGCCCTTCAAAGGAAGGAGACTGAAGATTTTCAATGAAAAGCCTTCCACCTACTTAGTAGAGAAGATACCCGGAGAAGAGCCTGAGGATTGCATGGTTCAGCTGATGGAGGAAGAACTGGTAACAGTGGACATGACGGAGCAAGCTCTCGAGCAGCTGCAAGTAGAAGACGAATTCTCCTTTCGGTACTTCAACGTCGTGATTGAAATAGAGCAAGGCTGCTACACCATTGTTCAGCCTGAGAGGCTTGACAAGTCAGCCAGGAGAGAAGTGGGACCTGCACTTGAGAAGCTGTGGAAGATTTTCTTTGACGGCGCATGATGCAAAAATGGCATCGGTGCTGGAGTACTTTTGGTTTCCCCAACCAGGATCCAGAAGGATTACACCTACAGGCTGGCTTGGAGCTGTACCAACAATGCGGCGGAGTATGAAGCCCTGTGCTTGGGTATGCGAAAGGCGGAGAGGCTAGGGATCAAAAATCTGCAGATCTACGGAGACTCAGAGCTGGTGTGCCACCAGGTCACGAATAAGTGCGCCTCCAAAAAGCACTATCTCAAGGCGTACCGAAATTGGGGCTGGGATCTGATGGAGTCTTTTGACTCGTTGAATGTCAAGGCCATTTCACAAGGGAAAAACAAGCATGCTGACATTCTAGCATCTGTTGGAGCCAGGTACGTTTTGGCTGATGACACTATCCAGAAGCCGAAGCCGGTTCGTACCATTTACAGGCCTTCTGTGCCTGATAAGGATACCCACTGGCAGGTGTTCAATTGTGACGAGGAGATCGTCACATTTTTGATAAATGAAGCCTATTCAATCGAAGGTAGAGACCCTGATGACGAGCAATATGAGGGGTTGATACAATTAAAAAATAATCATGTCCCAAAAGGACTGATTACTCTTGAGAGTCTCTTTGATCAAAATGACAGAGCTGAAACCCGAACAAGGTAACCACAACAAGGGAATAATTGGAGTACCGGATCAAAGTAGACCCGAAGCAGTATACTGACTTGGAGCTGAAACCTGGTAAATCAATCAAGGTCGGGACAGACTGCACCACAGAGGAACTCGAGCAGATCAGAGCATTATGTCGAGAGTCCCCTGACATAGTAGCCTGGAGCTACCAAGACTTGAAGGGGTATGACAAAGAAATAATCCAGCATACCATCAAGCTAGAAGATGGTGCCAAGCCATTCCGGCAAAAGCAGAGGGCCGTCAATCCAAAAATCAAGGCCATGATGAAAGCCGAGCTCTTGAAGATGCTGGAGGCCAAGATCATCTACCCCATCAAGCATTCATCCTGGGTTGCGAACTTGGTTCTTGTGAGGAAGAAGAACGGAGACATTCGTCTTTGCGTGGATTTCAGAAATCTAAATCAAGCCTCCCTCAAGGACCATTATCCGCTTCCCCAGATCGATCAAATCCTCCATATAGTTGCTGGAGCCCAAATATTTTCCCTCTTAGACGGTTTTTTCGGCTACAACCAGATATGGGTCAAGGATGAGGACCAGCACAAGACGGCGTTCACCACCAAATGGGGAACGTTCGCCTATCAACGCATGCCTTTCGGCTTATCCAACGCTGGCACCACATTCCAAAGAGCCATGGACCTGGCCTTCCGAGAGCTGCTCAACAAAGTGATTGTCATCTACTTGGATGACATGACTATTTTCTCTCACAAGCGAGAAGATCATGTTCCTCACCTGTGGCAAATATTCGAAAGGTGTCGAGAATTCGGCATCTCCATAAACCCGAAGAAATATGTCTTCGCGGTGAAAGAAGGAAAGCTGTTGGGGCATGTCATCTCCGAGAAAGGCCTGGCTATAGATCCTGATAGAGCAGAGGCCCTCCTCCGCTTGCCCGCCCCAATCGACAAGAAAGGGCTGCAGTCCTTCTTTGGCCAAATCAACTTCATGCGAAAGTTCATACCTGACTTCGCACAGGTAATCAAGCCTATGGCCGAATTTTTGAAAAAGAATACAGAATTTTTGTGGAATGAAGAAAGGGGGCAAGCCTTTGAGGAGATCAAAGCTCAAATTGCACAAGCACCGGTGTTGATCAACCCCGACTATTCCAAGGATTTCATCCTGTATGCAGTGGGAGAACCAAAGAGTTACGTCGCAGTCTTGACCCAAAAGGGAGATAATGGCGAGGAGTGCCCCATAGCGTTCCTGAGCCAAGTGATATAGCCGCACGAAGAAAAGTACAACTTTATAGAATGGCAGGTTCACGTAGTCATGAAATCTCTCCGAAAGTTTAGGCACTTTGTCTCCCAGAGCAAGATCACCGTCTTTGTGATCCACCCGGACGTTCGAAGCTTCATCATACAAGGAGAGCCGGGTCACAAAAGAGCAGGATGGATTGCCAAAATCCAGGAGTTTGACATCGAAGTGCGGCCAACCAAGCTAATTAGAGGCCGAGCCTTGTGCCAGGAGCTAGCCCGAAGCGCGGCAGCCGAGATATCCGCTTGCGAGTGGGAGGATCCAACAACACGCATCAACCTAGCCAACTCCTTACCCGAGGAGTGCGACTGGACAGATGAACTGGTGAGATATTTCTACACCGGAAGATGTCCAGACCACGTGAACGCCTCACAAAGAAGGAGGTTTCGACTAGGTGCACTGAAGTACACTCTTCGCCCCGAGGGGCTTTTCTTTAAAAACATCGACGGCATCCTATTGCGGTGCGTCGAAAAATCAGACCAGTCTAGGGTCCTTGGAGAATTTCACTCCGGGATGCCTGGAGGTCATTATTTTGCAAGGCCTACGGCCTTGAAAATAATCAGAGCTGGGTACTACTGGCCCACTCTGTTTACAGACGCTCATGCAGTCTGTTCCAAGTGTGATCAATAACAGAGATTTGCTGGCAAAAACAGAAAAGCACCCCTGCCCCTTCAACCAATCCAAGCCGAGACTCCGTTTCAAAGAATGGGGTCTGGACTTCATCGGGGTGATCTCGCCGAATTCTGCAGCGGGCCACAATTTTATCTTAACCGCCACCGATTACTTCACACGGTGGGCAGAGGCAACCCCCACGAAGAATGCCGACCAAGAGACGGTCATCAGATTCCTCGAGAGCCTGATTACCCGTTTCGGGGTCTTCGAGTCGATAGTGACGAACAATGGTCCGGGGTTCGCAGGCGCAGTACTCACGAAGTACACCAGTAAATTCGACATCTATCACAAGATGTCTTCCAACTACTACCCGCAGGGGAACGGTCTCGCCGAGTCCACCAACAAGAATCTACTGAAGATCATCCGAAGGACAATGGAAAATAACAAGAGGACTTGGCACCTACTCCTGAATCGGGCGCTATGGGTGGACAGAATTTCATTCAAGAAGTCCATCAAAACGTCCCCTATGTGCTCGTGTACGGCAAAGAAGCTATCTTGCCAACGCACATTGAAATACCCGCTCTCTGGATGCTTGACGAGGAAAGAAGCAGCGGAGATCCAGTAGAGGGCAGACTTTGCCAACTGTTGTAGTTGGAAGAAGACAGAGAGAAAGCGTACCAAGCCTTCACCAAGCACGCTGAAGCAACCCAAGGCTGGTTCGCAAAAGGCACCACTGTCCGAGTTTTCAAAATCGGGGACCTGGTGTTGAAATGGGACTCGTTGAAGGCGAAACCCGAAAACCATGGAAAGTTTGATGCCCTCTGGGAGGGCCCCTATCAGATTGCCCGGGTGAACCAGTTCAACGCATATGTGCTACGAGACATGGAGGGACATCCTCTCCCCATTCCCGTCAACGGGTTCCACCTGAAAATGTACCACCACTGAAGGCACCCGAAGGGGTCCTTTGTACAGATTTCCTTTGTTTTGTATTTTCAATTTTCAGCATGTGAATACTTCAGTTTTTTTTCAGTTTTAGTTTTCCAAGTAGCCTAAGTCTGAGGCAGAACCCGACTTCGCAGCGAAGTCGGGTAGCGCTCATCAAATGAGGCGAAGTAGGGAAGAAAGCAATTGAACAAAGAGCTAAAATATCTAAGTCTGACCGCCCAACCCGACTTCGTAGCGAAGTCGGGCTGCGCCCTCTCCAAAGGGCGCAGTCGGGTAGCAGACTACAAAGAAACGTCAAGTGTCACACTGCACCCCAGTTGCTTGGGCGAAGTCGGATTGCGCCCGTTTTTCGGGCGAAGTCCGAGTGCGCCCCCATTCTCGGGCGCACCCTGGGTAATCCTGTGAAAGCTGAAAGCGTCCAAGTCTAGTTTCGAAGTGTGCCCATTTTTCGGGCAAAGTTCGAGGTGCGCCCGTTTTTCGGGCAAAGTTCGAGGTGCGCCCGTTTTTCGGGCGAAGTTCGAAGTGCGCCCTTTTTCTGGGCGAAGTCCGACTGCGCCCCGAATTTCGGGCGAAGTCCGAACAGCTCACCACGGAAAGCGAAAAACCATAAGTATGGGCCCAGGTTGAAGTTCAGCACATGGCGAAGTTGGGTTGTGGACCATAAAGTTGTTCTTTGAAAAGTGTGCCCAATGGTGGCGGTGACGTCAGCAACGGCACGACGATCAAGGAGGCTTTAAATGATTGTGCAATTACCAATGATGATGCATTTAAAGGGTAAGGTGCGTTCTGGGCCAATGACTAATAAAGCACGCTTTTCCAAAAAGCCCATGCGCAGCCGCCAAAATCATAACGTCTCCACCAACCCAGAGTTAACTGCCCTAACTCCCTCCCTCGCGCCATTAGTGAGCAATCACTGTCTACAAAAGAACCCTGGCACGGCCAAAAAATTCATAGTGTCGAGCTGACTCTCTGACTGCAAAGAATAAGCCTGACAAGCTCAGAGGCCGTTGATCTTGTTGTTTGTTTCGACAAGGATGGACAAGGGGAAAGCGCCCGTACAGGCGCAATCAAGTGAAGAACCGCGCGAAGCTGAGTCTCCAGAGTCAAGCGCTCATGAGAGCGCAGCACCGCAGAAGGACAAGAAAGGAAAATCTAGAACGAAGAGGCGCGTAGTTGGCCAGACTTCGCCGCCACCAATCAACCGCTTGTCCGGGTACAAAGATGGTTCTTTTTCTATCAGTCTCTCGAAGCTGCGTCTGAATATCGCGAAGTGGGTGGATAAGGTTTCGCCTTCCCACCACCTCGAAGCGGCGTACAAATCAAACCTTTACTGGTTCCTGTGCCCTCCGACTCATTGGTGCCCAGACCTGGTAGAAGCGATTGCTGAATACTACAAACCAGTTGCGCGGCAGGTCTGCGATAACAAAGGAAGGGTGTTGTTTGCTCTCTTCCGAGAGAGCATCCAGCCAGCATTCGCCCCAGGGCTTTAGTACAACCCAGACGCAATTATCAGAAGGGTGAACATAGAAGAGAAGACCGACAAATTTTGTCAGACGAAGCGGATGAGAGAGTTCCTGGACTCAGAGCTGAAGACTCCGCTAAATGCTGGACAGTGGCCGACCGGCCCCATACCACTGGATCGATTCGAAAATAGATATATCTATATTATCCTGGTGTGGGTCCTCGGTTGCGACTCGATGCAGGTGGTGCGGCCTTTTCATCTGGCAATGGCCGAGTGTATCCTGCACGGGGAGTTTTACGACTCCACGACACAGAAAAGCAGGAAACACCCTATCTTCTACGACTGGGCGGACTTGTTGGCCTACGCAATTCATTCGATCCTGGTGAGACTGCAGCAGAAGCAGTCGACGAACTTCCGGTTTTGCTCTTTTCTCACATGGCTATGCCTGTATCACATGCATCACCGGATGAACGTCCCCAACCTAAAGAAACTGAGCAAAGCAAAGGAGATGCGCGCTAGTCTGCTACAAGGTTGCAAGCCAAACCTTGTCAAGTCTTTGACAGTTTTGGATTTCATATCCAGAATTGAAGAAGTGCCTGCCCAGGGAAAGCCTGTGGTAGAGGAAGCCGAACACCAGGCAAGGCAATGGCTAGACCTGGCTGTGAAACTCGAGGAGTTAGAGCACGAAGGCTTCCAAGTCGCCCCCATGTCGCAACTTGCATCAAAGTGGGCAGATGCAAGGGTAACCTTGCACACTTATTTTGCCAGGACAGAAAAGATCAGAACGGCCAGGAAGACACATGAAAGACACATTCTCCTGGCGCCCTTTCACATTCTGTCCGAGCACGGGTGCCCGAGCTACATCAGAAATGGTGAGTTCCTCACCCTTGAGCAGGTAAAGAAGAACTGGCTGTCCTTCGAGACAGATACAGCTGAAATTGATAGCCGGACAGAGCCGGCTCAAGAAGCGCAGGTCGCTCAAATGGTGGCGAAGTACTGCAAAATCCACTCTTCCCTTGAGGAGTTGGGAAAAAGATACAACACCATTGACCTGCACACGGTCGCTGCATTCCACGCAGTACTCAGAGAAATCAGCGACCCCACTCCATTCCAAGCCGCAGTCTGGGATCAAGCTAAGGCTGTGCTCGAACGCATAAGCAAGCGAGAGGCCAAAAGTGGAGAGCCTTCAGATTCAGAAGGCGAGACTGAGGAGGCAACTGGTGAAAGTGAACCTGAAGAAGAACAGTTGCCCAAAGGAAAGCGACCAGAGCAGCAGAAGATAGGGGGGGAAGGAAGTTCCTCTGCACCCAAAGGATAAAGGCATGGTTCTTTGCGTCGAGGCGAGCTTGACACCCCGCGAGCCACCAGGAATGTTGCCACATTTTGCACAGGGGTGCCATGTTTTTAGTTTCTATTAGAGAGCTGCTCTTTTCCTTCCCTTCTCCTCATTTCCCCTTTCTTCATTTCTCCCTTTCCCTCTCTTCCGCATAGTTTCATTCCCTCTCCTTCTTCCTCCCTTTCTTCCCCCAGCAAACTTCAGCAGGTGTACCTTGAAAAGTTTCTAAGTGTTGGGGCGACACCCGACTTCGCAGCGAAGTTGGAGTGTGCCCCTCAAGTGGAGCGTAGTAGGAAACCCGAAGTGCACAGCATAATAGGAAATAATTGAGAATCTGACTTAAGTGTCAAGGGCGACACCCGACTTTGCAGCGAAGTCGGGGTGCGCCCCTCTTTCTGGGCGCACTAGGGGAATGGTCTAGCAGATAATCGGCTAAGTGCCGGGGTGACACCCGACTTCGCAGCGAAGTCGGAGTGCGGCCCTTTTCCAGTGCGCAGTCCGAGCAGTGGAAGAAAGATAGCCAAGCACCGGTGCGACACCCGACTTCGCAGCAAATTCGGAGTGCGCCCCTTTTCCAGTGCGTAGTCCGAGCAACAGAAGAAAGACAGCCAAGCACCAGCGACACCCGACTTCGCAGCGAAGTCGGAGTGCGCCCTTTGACCGGTGCGCAGTTGGGTAAAGTCAACTCATAAATTTTCTAAGACAAGAAGGCCTTTCAACTGCGTTGTTTTCCTCCTGCGCAACCCAATAGTGCCCGAATTCTTGGCGAAGTTGGATAAACTGCCTTTCAAGGCAGACACGTGTCATACATCAGCATCTGACAAGTATCCACCTTTGGGATTCGAGCCAAGACTTGACCGCGCAAGGAAAAAGCATGGGCTACACTACCGGCGCCATCTGTCACCATTTAAAGCCGATGTGAAGTGCCATCTGCTGCACCTACCCACATTCCTGCTGACCGAAGTCTTGTCCCAATGTGCTGCCACATAGCTGTACCACCTTTAGGCACACCATGCTGCAAGTACAGTCCTGCCAGACAGAAGTCAGCATCAGCAGCTCCTCAGCCGCTCGTGTCAGCTACTGTCTTGTTTGGGACTTTGTGCCCATGAATGTAATTGGGAGGAAAATGGGCTATAAATACCCACCACTTTTCCATTGTAAGGTGGTGGAAGGGGAATATATTGCTAGGGGACAATTGTAGCTGTGTGTTTGCCTCAAATACAGACATACTTGGCTCTGCTTACTATCTTTTATCTTGTATGCTGCCTCTCCTTGTCATTTCTGCCTCATGTTTCTTGTGTCATTGCTTGCTGTTGTACTGAACTCTGGACTCCAGCATTTGGTGGCCAGGTATTCCTGGAATGCATAGATAGAGGATACATAGGATTGCTGATAGCTGCAGTCTCAATGTATGTTTGTAGATGAATGCTATTAGTAGTGGTGATTGATTCATCGTCGTGCTGCTTATTCCCCCCACCCAACTCCAATCACATTTGGAATCCCTTTCTGCACTTTTATCTCTTTCCTGCACTCTTATCTTAACCCAACCCCCATAGGAAGCCGGCCTTCTCCGGAGATTGGCACGGAAGGCATTCCTTCCTTCCGGCCTTTCAATCTGTGGGCGAATCTGGGCACAATAACAACAAATCCTTTCCTCATGGCAGATTCGTAACCAACAGGTCCCTCGCGGAATTAAAATTTGTTGGGTGGATTGTTGGCATTGGGCAGCAAAAGAACAACCCCAAACCCTCGTGCTATTGAAAATTGCACCATATACATTGATCTTGAAATCTGAAATAGTCCGTAGTATTTTCCTCCCTTGTGCTCAAATGGGTCTTTTGTGAAATTTGAATCCATTGAGTAGTTTGATGTTAGCGAAAGAATTTCTAGGAACCCACAAGCTGCAAAAAATTGCAGCATGGATATTGTTCTTGAAATCTGAAATAATGCGCAATCTCTTCCTCCTTGGTGCTCAAATGGGCCTTCTATGGAATATGAATCCCCTGAGCAGGTTGATGGTAGCAAAATAACTCTTTTGAGTGAAGTTGAGAACCTTTGTAGGATGAAAAGTAAAAAGTGAATTATGAAATTCACTTTACCCCTTTGTAGTTAGTGGCCCTTTTTTTTTTCTTCTTTTAAGAAAGTCAGAAAAAACGAGGACCAGAAATTGATTAACTAAAGATGGGATATTAAGCGTCCCAATTGGGATTTTAGCTCAAACAAGATTATAGAAAGGAAAAAAATAAAAGAGGGGACATTGAGAATCCCAATTGACATGTTCGTTCAAATAGGAACAAGGCGCCCTGGCAATGGGGCACTTCAGAGCAAGGGGCTCCAATTCTTTTTTTAAGTTGGGTGTCGCTCAGGTTAGTGAGGCGCTCGTAGACTTAATTTTTTAAACTTATTTTTTCTTGAATTGTATGAATCACTTATCTTGGATTCATTGGTGACTATTCTCGTTGAGCGGGTCACTTCCATTGACCAACTCCAAAAAGGAATTGCTTTTCCTCTTGACACAAGTGTTCCAACTGACAAAATATGTTAGATGGCATTAACAACATGCTGCCAAGAAGTCTTCTCTGACTTGGAACTTCATAGATGCTCTCTAGTGAACAATAAACTCTCCCATAAAAGGAGTGTGTAGATCCAAAAACAAAAATCAAAGTCCTGGAAATGAGAGTTGCATTTGCCCATTGGATTCCTCCCCGGTTTTACCAAACGTCTAGAGAAGAATATTTCCTTTTAGTGCCATATTGGTTTGTAGCAAGGGTGGATGCATGAAATTCTATGAATTGGTTGGTATTTGAAGCTAGTCCGGGCTTTTGTTCCCATGTGATCAAATAACAAATTGTTATTCAGCAATAGCAATCCTTGTTGATGTCGTTCTTTAACAAACCTGCTATTGTTCTCCATAGAGTTGAACTGTTGGAAGGTGGGCCCTACCTCAACCTTACTCCCCAAAATCGTGGGAAATTACATCAATCTTAGAATTATGATCTCCATATTGCTTAGCATGGTTCCGTCACATGAACTCTCCTAACACTTTTGGAACTTGCAGATGTATCCATACCTATTGCTTGGATAAGGTTTGTATCTAGGGTAGAACTGCATGTTTCATACTTTGGAGGAAAATTTGTTTTCATTTTTTTGTGGTAGAGAATGGCATCTATGCATACAATTGAATGTCATTTGGTTTATGTAATGCCCTGACCGTGATCCAAAGAATAATTATGTATATATTTGAGCAAATGTCCATTGGAAAGTTTAAAGTCTTCTTGGATGACTGGTCATTGTACGGGAAAAAGGACGAGTATCTAAAGGCATAGAATGAGTGCATGACGCCGTGTATGAATGCTCGCTTGTTGTTGAACCCCAAAAAATTGCAAGTTGTTGGTGTAGTTGTAGAAATGAAATTTAACATGCTTACACACAATTCCATTTCTACTTAAATAATTCGTCAAATCTGCAGTCATTAGCAATACATAGGAAACAACAGCAATAACAATAGCAGCAACAATGGCAATAACAACAACAATAGAAGATGACAATGAATACAAGCAGTTTTATATTAACAATGGCATATATGGTTACAACAATACAGTTTCAGCATTACAATCTGCAGCCTGCAAACCCTATGCAGAATACTCTTCATGGTTGCATACAAGACTGGACTGCATCATGCCCTAGGCACATATGCACCAACTCTCACACGTACCAGTGCTCTTCTATCAATCTATCAACCTGCATGACTGCAACATCCATTCCCCTGAATGAATGAAGGGAGGGCTTATTTATAGAATAGCCTCGGCGGTTACTACAACCAACCATGCTCAATCGTCCTTAATTGTCTAGTCGTTAATGCCTTAAATAATCAGTCTAAAATGTAACTAACCAGTCTCAGACTAATTAACTAGTCTGACTTAACTAAACTAGTCGTCTAATTAACATGACGACTAGTTGTACAATTTTTCATTTTATTCCACGTTATTAATCAATCCGTATTACATTATGACGACTGATTTACATTGCCAAAACATTACATTATCAATTTGCTTGTCTACAATCGTATGGCAAGTTGTTGGGACATGTAGTAAGGAAGTGCTGCAAACTGATCTTGACAAGATTCGTGTCGCGATGAGTATGGAGGAGCCATACGGCGTGATCTCGTTGAAGTCCTTTTTAGGATATGTCAGATACTATAGGAGATCCACCAAGAATTTTTCCCAAGTGTCCCACCTGTTAGATGCTTTGATGGACAAGAATGATCCTTTTTTATGGATGGAGGAGCATCAGAAGGCCTTTGAGGAGCTAAAGGCAAAGTTGGTTTGCCCGCCCATTTTGGTGTTTCCAGATTGGGATAAGGAATTTCACGTCCATATTGATGCGTCAAATTTTGCAATTGGATTCGTGTTGGCCTAGGAGGGGCAGTTTGGGCTGGATCAGCCCATTTATTTTTCTAGTCGGTTGTTGTCAAGGGCAGAAAAGAACTACAACAAAATAGAGAGGGAAGCTTTAGGGATGGTCTATGCAGTCCAAAAGTTTAGGCATTATTTGTTGGCCAACCCTTTTGCTTTTATGTAGATCATCACTTGTTGTTGTATCTGATCAACAAACCGACTATCCACAGGCAAGTTGGTGGCTCTTCACGTTATAGGAGTTTGTATTCCGAGTGGAGGTGAGATATGGAAAGAAACATGTAATAGCAGATTAGTTATTGCAGATTCTCTCTGGAGAACCTGCTAAAGCAGTGTCAAATGAGTTTCTTGATGCTCATTTATTTGCAATCAGTGTACTACCGTTGTGATACAAGTTGATTGGTGAATACTTGTTGACTAGAGAGCTATCAAGATCAGATCAACACCATTCCATTTGATTGTTGGCTTGCTGTATAAATGGGACTGTTGGTTACGAATATACCACTAGGAAAGGATTTGGTCTTTTGCACCCTAGACCTGCCCAACAAATTGAAAGGCTGGAAGGAAGGAATGCCTTCCGTGCCAATCTCCGGAGAAGGCCGGATCCTATACTAATCTACTTGATGTTTGAGATAAGGGAACTGGAAAGAGATTGTAAAATGCAGAAAGAAATGTAAAAGCATAGCAATAGTTGTGGGGAAGAACAAGCAGCACGATCACTAACTAATACCCAAACCAATAGCAATCAAAACAAAACATGTAACAGAAACCAACACTGTGATTCCTCCCTATGTATCATTTATTCAGTATTCCAGATTCAGTTAATTGCCAATGCCTTAATCCAGAGTTCAGAATTACAACAATCAGAAAAATAAATGAACACGGAGTAGAATTACTTGCAGAAGGCAGCATAAAAGGAAGAGACAGGAATTGGAGCCAAAGATGCCTTGTATTGAAGCAAAATGTTTGTTTACAGCAGCTTTCTTAGCAATATGTTCCCCCCCTTTACAATGAAAGATCATTGCTATTTATAGCAGAATTTCCCCCCCAAAATACATTGATGCACAGAACCCCAAAATTGCAAAAGCTGTCGAGATTTGACCCCTGCTGGCCGTGAGCGTACCTGCAGCAAGATTCACTTGAATTTGGTACAGCTCTGGACAGATATGGTGGTTGAGAAGGTGTGTCTTGTTAATGTGGTAGGTGCAGTACAGTTTTTCGTTGAATACCTGCTGTTAATACCCGCCTACCCTGTACTTGAAATACACCTTCAGCTTTTCTAAAATTGGCCCGAATCTCGAAATCCGCACGCTTTCAGCCCTAGTATCAGGTTCGCTAATATGAAGGGAGACGACAAGAGTCGCTCGAAAACAAGAGCGACCCCAGGAGTTGCTCCGGAATGGAGCGAACCCAGGACGCGTATGCCTTAAAAATGTTGTAACTATCTGCCATTCTGCTTGAGCTTGGTATATGAGGGAGCGACGACGGGAGTCGCCAGGCTACCAGAGCGACGATGAGAGTCGCTCGAAAACGGAGCGATTGGCGTCATCTTTTCATGCCTTAGAAAATTCTTTGGAAGCTCTTCGCCCGCGGTCGCTGGAAGGGGCGGCGACAATGGGAGTCGCTGGAATGCCGCAGCGACACCGAGAGTCGCTCAAAAATGGAGCGACTATGGTCAACTTTTAAAAACCTGCTGCTATTGGTGATCGTTGGAGAAGTGAGTGACGATGGGATTCGCAGGAGTTTAGTGGCGACGACGGGATTCATTGCCAAACAGAGCGACCGGCGGGCGCGCACTTAGTCTTTTTTTGAATTTACTCCCTACCGCGGTTCACCAAAAATAGAAGCAACGACGGGAGTCGCTAGGAAAAGAGAGCGACGAGGGGGTTCGCCCTAAAATGGAGCGAACCTTGGCAACAATCCATGCCTTAGAATTTTTCATGCTTTCCTTTGATGTTGTCGGTTGCTGACGCTACCAAGGGTCACTGGGGGAGGTCGACGAGGATGGGAGTCGCTCTAGAATGGAGCGGCTCGCGGGAAGATCATACTTAGACAAATTTTGACTCCTTTTTTGTCGTCATGCGTCGCTACTTGGTGTCGCCATTGGTCGCCGGAGGGAGGGGCAAAGCTGGGAATCGCCGAAAAAAGGGAGCGACTCCCGGAATCGCTCAAAAAGAGAGCGACCACGGGAGTGCCCCTGCCTTAGAAAATTTTTGGGCTTTTCCCAAACTTGCCAGAACCTGCTGAACACTTAGAAACTGAACCTGAAAACCGAAAACCTGAAGATTGCATGGACTAAACCGTTGGGAAGGAGGAAGGGAAGGATCTGGTCCCGAAAAATGCAGCAGTTTTTTCAAATTTTTCAAAATTTTTACCCCTTAGCAAAATGTGGCAACATTCCTGGCGGCTCACGGGGTATCGAGCTCGCCTCAATGCAAGGACCCATGCTTTTATCCTTTGGGCCCAGAGTCATACCCGGTCCCTGCTTCTCCTTGATGTTGTCCTTTCTACTGCTCTATTTCTTGCTACTCCTCTTCTTCAGCACTGCCATCCTCGAACTCTTCCTCGGTTTCTCCTTCTTTCGTTTCTTCTTTCGACTGCTCCTCGCCTTCCTCCTCTGCTTCTTGTTATGGGTTCATGTTGAGGGAGGCGAGGCGATCACGGATGCGCTCATATGTAGCATGAACCTGAGTCCAAGCCCCCTCCTGGAAGGGCTCGAGATCCCTGATATCCTTTATCATGCATCTGAAGGTCTTGACCTGAAGCATATCAACCTTGCTGACCCTTTCACTCAAATCAGTGAGGCAGGCACTAATCTGGCAGAACCTGGATATCAGCTGTGTTACCTGCAACTCTAGAATTGGGTCTGCCTAGTTGTCGATCTCCGAGGTGTCCTCCCTAAAGGCGTCCCAGATCGGCTTCAATTCCTCCCTAGGGAGGCAATCTCCATTCTCATCCGTGAAGCTCGGGAACCCAAGCGATGCAAGGGCTTGGAAAGGGAGCAGGCAGATGTTTCTCTCTTTCTCCAATGTGTCCAGCAATCTCCTGGCCTTCCGAATCTTTTCTAATTTTTCAAAATAAGAATGCAAGGTTGCCCTTGCAGTGGCCCAATCCAGGTCAATCTATGTCATGGGGGGAATTTGGAGGTCCTGGCGCTCATAGTTTTTATTTTTGACAAGTTGAACCAACGCTTCGACTGGCGTTCGGCCTCCTCTACCGCAGGCTTACCCTGGGCAGATACTTCTTTCACTTTGCAAATAAACATGAGAACCGAGAGAGATCTGGAGACTCGGGTTCTAAAACCCTTCAGCAGGCCTGCACGGATTTCTTTGACTCGGTCTTTTGAGAAGACCTCAACCTGTGCAGCCTTTTCCTCTAGCTGCAGCTAAACTCCCTGAAGCTGGCTCTGTAGTTCAACTATTTGGGCCTGTGCTTCCTCTTTCTCTTTGTTCTACCGTTCCGCAGCCTCTTTCTAATCAGTTATATCCTTTTCCAAGGCTGCCAATTGTTGCTTCAACTGCTGGGACTCATTCTTGGAGTCATCTAGCTGGGCTTGCATTTTCGCCATATCTTCCTCCAACTTCAGCTTCTCATTCTCCACCTTGTAGAAGCGCTCCTTCAACTGGTAATGGTTCACATATAATGTATCAACCCTCAGATGAATGGCCCCCACCTCGTTCTCTACACTGATATTATTCATGTCTTTGGCTACACGGTGGTAGGTGTAGTCATCTGGAGTCATGTCTTTTAGGGGCTTCTTCACCTTGGGAACCCTCTTCTCTTTATGCAACAACATGTTGTCCAGGTCAAACCTGGCGCGCTTCTCTACTCCAGCCAGTTCATCACCTTTTCTCTATTTCATGTCCTGAATCCACCTAAAGGAGCTTTGCTTGGCCTGGGCTGCTACAGGTTGACTCACCATCATATCTGACTCTTGCTCAATGAGCGCCATATCTCCAAAAATAGGATGGGCCAAAGGTAGATCCTGTTGGAGCATATGTTCATTTGCGAACAGATAATGGGAAACGGCGCTTGGGGGCTCGATCACCTTTGAGGATGACTCGGCTTGGGCAGAGGGGTGAGGATCCTCGATATTTACAAGCGGTTTTTCAATTAAGGCACCGGTTGAAGATGGCGGATGGGGAGACTGCGGTGGCTCTTCGCCGGCAGCACCTGGCTGGGTATGGGCTATGGCCTTGAATGTGTTGGGATCTGAGGAAAATAGGCTGAACACCTATGGGTCGCTCTGGGTGGCGGCGGAAGGCTAGGGTTTTTCAAGGATGGGCTAAGATACGACAATGAGGATGGGTTTGACAGAGGTGAAAGAGGGCACCGCAGCCAATGATTCAGAAGGTTGTTGAAGGAAGAGGGAATGCATACCTGCGAGCTTAGCTCGAGCTGGCGTGTTGAAGACTTGAGTTATCCACGGGTCCGCTTTTGGTGAAAGCGTATCTTCCCTCAAAGTGATAACTTCTTTGGCGGCAACCTTCTTCTGCGGCATAACTACAGCCTGATGCACAGTTTCCTTATTAGGTGTGGCCCTTTTCTCTTTTGATTTTTTGGAACTCTTCTTCTCTTTTCGAAGCGTGGCCTCCTTTTCTTTCTGAGGCATGACTTGCTTTTCTTGGGCAGCGGTTGACGTAAGTGCACTGTGTGTTGGGCCAGCGGCCGCTCCTGAAGGGGCCTTGGACGACCTTATCTTCACCTTCAACTTGGTCTTCGAGGGTGCCAAAGTTGCCTGCGCTGCTTCGATCGGTTGTTCCAATGACCCTTGTTGCTTTTCAGGGGGTTGTTACACCATGGGCCCTGCCGCCTGACTTTCCTTTACCCCACTTTTGGACCCCCCTCCTATTACGAGTGGTTGCCTGGGTGGGGCCTGTGCCTTTTGTAGGCGTTGGATGCCTCGGGGTATGATATCTCTGAACACGATAGGCCGCCACGTGGCGTGGTGGTCATCATAAAGTTTGGAGAACTGATGGTCATTGGCCAGAACTTTTTCAGACTTTTCTTTCTTGGTGTGGGCCCTCATGATCCACCATTGCACTATCTTCTCAGGCTTCCACCCCATATCCTGCAATTTAGGCAGCATTCTTTTGTAGGCCTTGGCATCTGTTTTGTGGGCCTTATTATTGACAGGGTCGTACTCTGCTTCAACAAAATAGAAGTCGTGCCATGGTGGGAAAGACTGCATCTCTTCTATGTTCCACTCAAGGTCTCCTCCCGAAGGATTATTTCGCTCCCCCATAATCTCCTGGCGAGGGCAGGCGTGAAAATTCTTTATCTCCGTGAATTGTTTTACTATGTCGAGGGGATCATACCTCCACCATTGGGGAAGCTCAACTAGGCAAAAACTTAAGAGTGTAGCCGCCAGGTATTCGTTCTGCCCATTTACGTTGACTTTGATCTTTCCTCATGTGATTGGGAATTCGAAAATATGGCCCATCTTCTACCCTGACCATAGTTTTTGTCAGTGTAGTCCATCTGTTGTGTTGCCTCCAAGGCGAAAAAGTATTCTGTGGCGTAATACGACAGAAGGAAGGGTTTTCCCGTGAACCCAAAAATCTTGATAACAAACCCTTGTGTCAGTTGGAAAGTATCACCCATATTTCGTCGGACCACCCTGTCTCTCATTTGCGCGGGACGCGCGGGCAGGAGCTGTGGAGAATGGCTAGGGCAGGGCCCAAGAACGCCAAATTATACTTGTAGTACGATCCCCTCCTCGACAAGACCCAGGTCCATTGGTACACTGGGAGTTGCGCGCCATCCTTGTCTTTACACTGAACAGGAAGCGACCTCATCTTGCTGTGCATATGAAATAGAAAGAGCCAGGCCAGGAATGAACACTGCTAAAGGATTGGCTCTTTCCTTCTTTCAGGTATTGCAGGCGCGCATGCAAACTGCGTGCTACACAATCTGCCCAGTAGAAGAATACCGGCTTGGTTTCGGGTCTCATTTCGCTGGGGTCATAGAATTCCCCGTGCAAGATACATTCTGCGATAGTTGCTTGGTAGGGAAAGACTGCAGCGTCTGTACCATAGCCCAAGACCCAGGCCATCATAGTATAGAGGCCAGTGATTTTGAAGTCTGTTAGGGGTTTAGGCAACTCTGGCCACTGTTTGGGCCAAGGTGGCTCATGCAGCTGGGAGTCCATGAAGGACCGCATCTTCAAGTTGTCCAAATACCTATTAGTCTACTTGCCAAGATTGATGCTTCTGATAGTATACTGTTTGGCGCATGATTGGGCGCGAAGGCCATTTGAACAGTTTCATAATAGAGTGAGAATAGGAAATTCCCCTCATGGTCCCGAACTTGCCTGGTGCTCGGCTTGTAATATTTTGCGACGGCCGCTACCAGCTCTGGGCAATTGTGCACCGACGGGCAAAGGAACCAGTACAGGTGCGAATTATGAGCTGCAGTGTAAGGATGTGAGGCAGGAACTTTCTCTCACCAGTCTTCTATGGTGCGTCACAGTTGCTCGATGCTCTGAGAGTAAAGGTCGTCTCTGTACTTTATCAAATTGTCCATAGGCGGCTGGGGGACCAGTCTCGCTGGCCTTGATTGAGCTTTTTTCCCTGATGCTGCTTCTGTCACCTTTGCTTTTCCTTTATCCTTTTTCTCTTTCTTTTTCCCACTTTTGGGTGTGCTCAAAGCTGCCTACCCAGTTGCTTTACCCTTCTCCTCAATCTCCCTTTTACCCATGGTGATGGAAGAATTTGAGTAGAGTGTTGTTTGCCAGTAAAATTTTTGAATTTGACCTCAGGTGCAGCTTGGAGTGTGTTTGGTTTTAACTGGTAAAGTGAATTGGGCGACTGAGCTTTTATGGGAGTGGGTAAAAAGTTGGCCATTAATGGCGAATGCTCGAGTTAAAGGCAAGGTGCATGGAGTGGGTGGGTGCGCCGTTATTCTTTGGTCACTGTGTGCAAGATCTCCTTTGGAAGCATAGCCCATCGATTACTGGTCCCTGATTCGTCCTTTTCTTTTAATGAATCTGCTTAGAAATTCGTGCGAGAATCTCCCTTTATAATGTGCACCTCGAAAACGTCACCCGCCCCCACTTATGACGCGCATCCTAAGGTTCGCTTGGCTGGAAATTGCATTGGAGACGAGGGTCGCTTTGAAATTGAAGAAATTCCTGGAATCGCTAAGGAATTGAGTGATTTGCGTCTTCTGATGCCTTGGACGAGCGACTGGCGTCTTTCAATACTTAGAAAAATTTTAAACTTTTTCCTCCCTGAAATCTTTCGTCCTGCTAGGGTTCACTCGAAGAGGGCACGACATCTGTCATCGCTGGAAAACTCGGGCGACCATGGGAGTCGCTCCAAAATGGAGCGACCGGTGCACCATCCCTAGACTTAGCATTTTTTGGCGTTTTTTGGATTTTGACAACGCTCGCTCTGAAATGAAGCAATTCCCGAAATCACTCAGAAGTACGAGCGATTCCCGGGGTCGCTCAAAAAATGAGTGACTTTGGACACCCTTTTTAACACTTAGAATTTTTTCGGCTTTTTCTTTGACGCTTCCTTGACGTCCGTAGCTCGCACCGCATCCACGCGATTCCCAGTTTCGCTTGGAAGAATGAGCGACTTTCAGCTTCATGAGGATTTTGAGCGACTTGCTGCCTTCTTTGTCTCCAACCCAACCTTGGTGCTTTCCTGAGGTTCGCTGATTTTTGAGAGCGATTCCAAGAATCGCTTTGGCGTGGAGAGACCGTTAGCACGGGCTATTCGAATTAGCCATTTTTTTCTCTTGAAGCTCTGAAGTTGCCTGCCCGTGGTCCTGGCAATTCCCAAAATTGCTACAAATTGCGGGCGACTCTCGGAGTCGCTGAAATATTGGGCGACCTTGGGCGCTAAGGGAGTTAGCCAATTTTTCATGTTCTCTTCCCTTAGCTTTTGGAACCTATCTGGAGTTTGCTCGAAACTTGAATGATAATTGTCGTCGCTGGAAAACTCGAGCAAACTTTAGCAAATTCCATTACATGGGCCCAGCACTTAGTGAAATTTTCAGCTTTTTTTGACCCTGCTGACTACTTCCGCCTAAGGAACCTGGCGAACCTCGCCTTGCTGCTCTGCTAACAGGGACCATCTTCTACACAAGAAACTTGGCTCTGCGTTTTCTTGGAACAAAATTTCCAACCTGAAGACCGATTGCTTGGGCTAAAAGCGGGAAATTACATCTACTTGAAAAGCATATTTACATTCAGAAAAACAAATTAAAACTATAGAAAATAAAATATGTACATAGGAGGACCTTCTGATAATTCTTAGTGATGATAGGCTTTCATATGAAAGCCATTGACTCGTATTGGGAGGATCTGGCCCTCCATGTCTCGCAGCACAAATGAGTTGAACTAGTTAACCTGGGCAACCTGAAAGGGGCCTTCCCAGAAGGCCTCAAATTTGTCGTGGTTCCCTGGTTTTGCTTTCCATACATCCCATTTCAGTACTAGATCCCCAATCTTGAAGACCCTGGCTGTAGTCCCTTTTGCAAACCAGTTTCGGGTGGTATCTGTGTGCTTCATAAAAGCTTCATAAGCTTTTTCCCTCTCTTCCTCAAGCTGCAACAACTACACTAGCCTGGCATCAATAGGGTCTAGGTTATCTTTTTCATCATCCAGCAGCCAGAGTGTGGGCATCTCTACATGGGTGGGCAAAACAACCTCCTTCCCATAAACAAGCGCATATGGCAATGTTTTGATATATTTTTCGACAGATATGCGGTCTGCCCATAGCGCTTGATCTAGGTGCAAGTTCCAGGATCTTTTATTCCTCTCTAGATTTTTCTTTATGATCTTCATCAGATTCTTATTTGTCGACTCGGCCAGACCGTTTCCCTGCGGGTAGTAATTGGAGGAAGCTTTATGATAAATTCCATACTTGCAAGCAAACTCCGTGAGTTTAGCCTGTGCGAACCCCGGACCGTTTTCTGTCACAATAGCTTCTGGTATCCCGAAGCGGGTGATCAAGCTCTCCATAAAGGCATTGACCATCTCTTGGTCGGCATGCTTGGTAGGTATCGCTTCGGCCCATCGGGTGAAGTAATCTGTAGCAGTCAGAATGTACTTGTGCTTCGTACTCTGCCGCATTATTAGTGCAACTCCAGGCCAGCCTGTAGCAATAATATTTCTGTTCTCTCGAGGGTGAAACTAGGAGAACCCCTGCCCTTGCTCCGTTCTTGCATCGGGCGCCATCAAAGTACAGCTTCCACAGCTCGTTCGCCACAGGGCCTATGTCTTCTTTTGCTGTCTCCTTTGGATTTTCGGGCTTGCGTTAAAATCAAGCAAGGAGAATTCATCCTCCGCTTGCAGCTCCTCTATGGTCTCTTCCACCAGGTCCACTTCTTCTAACTCTTCTGTCATCAGGTGAACCGATTCATCTTGCTGCCCTTCTTCGGGTATCTTTTCAACCAGGAAAGTGGAGGGTTTTTCATTGTAGATCTTCACTTTCCTCCCTTTGAAGGGGACCTCCATGTGCGAGTAGTCAAGGGACAGGTATCCACCCAGCTTGGCGGTGAATTCCCTCGAGAGGCACATGCCGAAGTAGGGTTCCAGGTCAACGACCACAACCTCTTGAATAACAAAAATCTGAGGCGCCTTGTGTAGCTGAATAGGGATATCCTTAATGATGCCCACTGTTTTCACAGGGGTGCCATCTAGTTGAAGGAAGCCTTGGCTGCTCCACATGTACTCCATGCTGATCTCCTCGTAGACTACCCTTGGCATGACGGTGGTTGATGCGCCGGAATCGATCATGCAGTTGTGCACCACGTACCCCTCCTTCCGCAAAGACAAGTAGAATGGCAGCGGTCTATTTTTTGCCGTGATTGAAGTGGTCAAGGGCTGAGCTAACACGGGTTGTGGTGGTTTTCCTCCTTTGACAGATTTTAGAGACTCTTGCAACAGATCCACCTGCCCAGGGAGCTGCAGGGCGTCGTACATGCTTATCTTGGCCGGGGTCTTCTTGAGTTCATCAACAATATTGTAGGCCGAAGAAGTGGGCCCTTCAATTTCTTTTGCCTAAACCCTTTTTCCGCTTTGTCAACGACGGGTACTTGAGCTTCTCTCTCGCTTGCTCCTTGGTTTCAGTCGGAGGTTGATTCGCTGGAGCCTTTGCTGGTGGTGATTTCTCTTTTGCCGACGGGGGCAAAGGGACTTTGTCAGGTCGTCTGGTATACACCTTTAAAGGCTTCATCTGGGCCACATCCACCTCGATCGGCTTCTTACCACCTTTGGTCAGGACAGACACTGACTCCTCCTCTGAGACCACAAAATTGTGATCCGTTTCCCTAATCATGTTGACTTGATCACCTAGGTTGTTGCTTGCCAGAGTTTGGACATAATGCTGATGAAGCATGCAGCTGTCTTCTCCGTGAGGGTCATTGCATGTGGAGCACCAGTGCACATAGTCTAAAGTGCTCGGTTCTTCGTTGATAGCAGCATTCCTCGCAAGAGGTCTATTAGCTTGAGCTGCTTGGTCTCTTGTCAGCGTCGGAGGAGGATAGGGTCTCCTAGGAATGAACTCCTGTTGGGCTTGCTTCTTCTTCATAACAGCTATGTCATTGGACAACGTTCGGTAGACAAAAGCAAGAGACTGTACCTCTTGCAGAATCTTGGCCTGCACATCAACGGCTGGTGGTGCCGATTGGGCTGGTGGAGGCAATGGTGCTAACGGTGGAGCTGGGGGTAATAACGGATATTGTGGAGGAGGTGGGAGTGCTGGAAACTGCGGCAGTGATGGAAGCTGAGGCGCTTGTGGAGCGGTAAAATGCACTTGGGGAGCGGAGACTTGAGTGACCACTGGTGCGGGGTTCCATGAGGAGAACCAAATTGCCAAATCTTATAAAGCAAGGTGCAGCCCGGGTTCGCTCCGTTTCAGAGCGACTCCCGGTGTCGCCGTAGTTTCTCAGCGACTTTGGTTGCCTCTCCCCACTGCAGCGAACCTCAGATCCAGGCCAGACCACGCAGGATTTCGGGATTCGGACCTATCAAGATGGGACAGATGGTGTGCATTGAAGGTACAGGGTAGGTGATCATTGATGAATCCTCAGAGGGAAATTGTACCACACCTACCATATTGATCAGAATTGATTTCTCACCCACAAAACTTGTCCTGAGTTGTACCAGAATTCAGGTGGACCTTCCTGCAAGTACTCTCGTAGCCAACAGAGGTCTAATCCCAGCGCTTTTTGCAGGTTTTGGGTTCCGTGCATAATTGTAAAAGGGGGGGAAAATTTTGCTATAAATAGCAGTAGAACTTCATTGTAAAAGGTGGAGGGGGGACATATTGCTAGAAAGCTTTTCTGTAATCAAACACTTGTGTCAATACAAAGCATCCCTGGCTCTGATATCTGTCTCTTTCTTTTATGCTGCCTTCTGCAAGTATTTCTGCTTATGTTCATTTATTTTTCTGATTGCTGTAATTCTGAAATCTGGATTAGAGCATTGGCAATTAATTGAATCTGAAATATTGAATGAAGGATACATAGGGAGGAATAACAGTGTTAGTTTCTGTTACATGCTTTGCTTTGATTGCTGTTGGTTTGGATATTTGCTAGTGATCGTGCTGCTTGTTCTTTCCCACCCGAAACACATGCTATTTACATCTCTTTCTGCAATTTACAATTTCTTTCCTGTTCCCTTATCTTAAACCCCCCAAATAGATTAGTATAGGAGCCAACATTCTCCGGAGATTGGCATGGAAGGCATCCCTTCCTTCCGGCCTTTCAATCTGCTGGGCGAATCTAGGGCGCAAAATATTAAAAACCTTTCCTAATGGCAGATTCGTAACCAACAGGACTATTCATCTAGGCCCTAGCTGCTGTACTACTTGTCTAGACTTGTGCACTACCTGTCTAGCGCTCAACCTGTCTGGACTTGCAACTACCTGTCTGATTGGAGCTACATGTTTGAGGGAATCCGTCTAGGATCATACCAGTCTAGGATCCTACCCGTCAAACCCTACTTGTCCAGAGCCACCAGTTTAGTCCACAACCCGTCTGGACCTATATGTCTGGCAATTACCCCATCTAGACTGGTTTACTCATCTGGATTAGACGTCTATAGCAGTCTACCCGTCTGGGACTGAACAATGTAAGTTGACACCATGTCTTATAGTCAAGTTTGTCAATTTCTTCCTTCCTAAACTCCTATCATTCCCTCGTCTCGAGAAGGCACTCACCTCTGTCTACACTTGTGACGATGTTGTTTGCATTTTAGGTGGTCCTAACGGGCCATAATCGTGATCTCGTGGATGTTGGGTGTTTTGTATTGGATCTGCGAATAGTCCTTGCAGCCGATTATGTTGATTAGTCAACCTACAGGTAGCAGGAAGGGAATATCTTCCCCTCGAGCCACCAGGAGGGAGATCAATTGAACTCCTCCCTTGGCCACGTATACTTGGGTTGCCAAGAAGCTAGTCGATCCTCTTGGATTGCTAAAGTTACCTCCACTCTGTTCTCTCTTAGGTAGTTTTTCTCTTGTTGCTTGTCCTTCTCTGTTTTGAGTTCTTGGCGACAATTGTCTTAAGGTCCTTAATCTTCGATCTACTAGCAACAATCGTCTATGCCATATTTCTTCCTCAAACTATCTTTGTGGTTCACAATCTACCAATGATCCTCTATATTGAATTGAGAAATCAGAGTTAGTGCTTCAGTAATTTCCTTTGCTTGTTGTGTGCATAGGTCATCTAGATGTTTCTTGCACTCGTCTTTGTAGCCTTCTCACTTTTCTTGTCTGCCTTCTCAATTTTTTGGTTGCAATTCGGTATTCTTGTACCTTCGGCCAACCCTTAGGTCCTCTTACTGGATCATTATTGCTATTTGAGCTATTCCCTGTTCTTTCTTCCTCCTCCTGAGGGGTTACTAGTTCATTATTTACATCCTCCTGAACCATTTTAAGGAATCTTACACATGATTGTTGGATTTGATTTTTGTCCCTTTGTCTCCTTCTCAGAGGATTGGGACTTGGATATGGAGTATTAGGGTCTTTTTCACTAGGAAGACTTTCATCACTGCTTGAATCTTCAATCCAACATCTATTTTTAGATTGTGTCAGTACTTCTCTAATATCTCTTCTTAATATTTCAGCAGTTTGTTCTTTGCTTAATTGATATTTTGCGGGATCAGCAAGTTCTTGTCGTGATCTTTCCTCAATCCTCTCTTGTTGTCCAAGTGCTTCCTTTTGTCCTAGCCTTAGAGAATTTAATGGAGCCAGGTTTCTATTCCTTCTTGACCTTCTTGTCAGCAGGGAACTTGAATTAGTAGTACTACTATTGTTCAATCTAATTCTTGATGCATCCGAAGATGAGCTACTTGAGTTTAAGGAGAAAAGACTAATTTCTGATGGTGATCCTTTGTTGTCATCGACATTTCTCTATAACTCCTCTGTTTGCCTTTCTATCCCTTGTTCAATTTCATCTATCTCTGTTCATCTTAGTTCTTCCTTTTCGTGTATTTGTTGCATTGTTTCTTCCAATTCTTGAACCACTTGCTCTCTCAATCTTGTATTATACATACTCAAAGTTTCATACTCGTAATTATCGCATTTCCTTGATCATCTGTTGTAAAAATATAGATTCTATTAGTTAGCGCGGCTCATCTCTGTTTTCTACATTCTGAGTTTCATCCCTCGATTCCCTCGCGCCTGATTCCCTTTCTTGCAACGCTACATTAGTTAAAGTACAGAGTCTCATTTCTTCCTCGTTATCCAGGAATTTTAAGTGAACTTGTAGCCTTCTTCATTCTGTTGATCTAGGTGCCAGCTCCCAGTGTTCAATCACAGGCTCTCTTCCTGTCCCAAATAAGCATTCTAAATTGATTTGCTTGTCTTCGCTAGCTACACTTGGATTAGTGGTTCCACTAAGTTCTCCTTGTTCATAGAATTGTATCCCTTATTGTTGTGCTTCTGTTGATCTCACAGAAGTTTCTCCTTGTGATGATTCTAAGTTGATCACATTTACGTATGCCTTCCCCTTATACACGAGCTTAGAACCATTCAATGTCTCGGGGCAAACTATTCCATCCAATTTCTTAAGTTGAACAGCCCCATTGTTCATCACTTCTTCCACTTGGAAGGGCCCAAGACATAAGGTCTTCAACATTTCTAGATTGATTTCTCTTTTGCCATTAAACTTAAGCACTAAGTCACCTGTCCTTATGTTCAACTTCTGTAGATGCTTATTGTGCCATAGCTTCCTTCGACGTTGGGCAATTTCTGTTTCCCATTGTGCCATCACCGTTTTTCCTCTAGTTGTACCAGTGCCGTGAGCTCTCTTCTAGGCTCTCTTTGTCACAGACGATTTTCCACTGCTACCCTTAGACTAAGTACCAGGAATTCAACTGACACTACAACCTCCTGCCCATACATTAACTGGAAGGGTGTTTGGTTCCTTGCCGGTTTGAAGGTTGTCTTGTACGCCCACAAGACTGCTGGCAATTTTTCTTCCCAATTGGCTTCTTCCAAGTTGCATGTTTTGTGTAGTATAGAGACCAGGACCTTATCCGTCGCCTCAGCTTGTCCGTTAGCTCTAGGATAATATGGACTAAACAAGGAATGGAAGATCATGAATTCGGTGGTCAAGTTCTGAATGATCTCATTGACAAAATGTCCTCCCCTATTGCTTATCAATTGTAGGGGGATATCGAACCTTGTAATAACTTGTTCGTACAAGGAACGGGCAGTGCTCCTTGCGGAGTTGTTTGTTAGAGCCCTCACTTCCACCCATTGTCAAGTATTCAATAGCCATCACGATGTACCGACACCTCTTCTTCCTGCTTGTTCTGAATGGTCCCACAAAGTCCAAACCCCATATTTCAAAAAGCTCTTGTGGTTGAGAAGGGTGTAATGGCATGAGGTCTCTTTTTAATGGCACGCGTCACATGCATAAACATATTCTTTGGCATCATGATAAAGGGTAGGTCACCAAAATCCTACTAATAACACCTTGCTATTGCATCTAGTCCCATATGTCCTCCGGCTAATCCTTCATGCACTTCTTTCAATGTTGCTTGTACTTCCTCCTCCATAACACATCTTATTAGGATTTGGTCAAAGCCCAATTTATACAAGCCTGCAATCAATGAAAATGGTGTCGCTTTTGCAATAATTTTATGTTTTTCAACTGTCAGCATCTCCTTTGGCAGCTTTGCTATCGACAAATATTCCCTTATTTGTTTATTCCAAGCTGGCACTACACTTATCATAAAAAATTGTGCATCTTGGATTCATTTGGGACTCCTTGTGCAGGTTCTCTCGAGTGAATCCTTGAGAGTGGATCAGCTATTACATGTTTCTTACCAGGTCTCACTACCACTCGAAACACGAATTCTTGTAATGTGACGAGCCACTTGCTCACTCACCCATATATCGTCTGTTTATTGATTAGATACAACAATGCCTGATGGTCTACATAGAAAGTGAATGGGTTGGCTAGCAAATAATGTCGGAAATTTTGTATTGCATATACCATCCCCAAGGCTTCTCGTTCTGTAGTGCTGTAGTTTTTCTCCGCCCTTGACAACAACTGACTTGCAAAATAAATGGGCTGATCTAGCCCAAATTGCCCCTCTTGGGCCAAGGCACATCCAATAGCAAAATTTGATGCGTCAACATGGACGTGAAATTCCTTCTCCCAATTTGGAAATACCAAAATGGGCACACTTACCAAATTCGCCTTCAATTCGTCAAAGGCCTTCTAGTTTTCCTCTATCCATTTGAAAGGAACACTCTTGAGCATGTGGCCATTTAGCAGATAAGCAATTTGTGCATAGTTCCTTATAAACCTTTTGTAGTATCCCACTATTCCTAAGAAGGTCTTCATGGAACTTACGTTGTATGGTTCCTCCATCAACAATACGACACGTATCTTATCCAAATCAGGCTTCAATCTTTCCTTATAGACAATATGCCCCAACAACTTGCTGTAAGGTACCATCAATACACATTTTCTAGGATTTAATGTTATTTGGGCATTTTGGCACAAGCCCATACATTCCTCTAATGCTTGTAAATGTTCAGTTGTTTTGTCATACAAAGACCAACCAATCGAGAAAAGCTTTGAAATTTCCCGTGGACATGTGATCAAAGATATACAAAATTATTTGGAAGGTAGTAGGTGCATTGCATAATTCAAATGGCATCCGATTGTATGCATATATGCCATTCTCTACTACAAAAGTAGTTTTAAGCTTATCCTCCTCAACAATGCTAATTTGGTTATAACTAAGAATCTATACAAAAATGAATAGATTTTGTGTCCAGCTACCTCTTCTAGTATGGAGTATGTGAATGGGATTGGGAAGGGATCTTTTATAGTTATGGCGTTTAGACTCCGAAAATCTACACAAATCCGATTTTGTTTGCTTCTTTATTCAAGGTGATCACTATCAGTGACACCCATTCACTCATCGTAACTTTGAAAATAATGCCTGCTTCCAACATTTTCTCAATTTCGGCATTCTCTAGAGCTGCAAATTTTGGATTCATTCTATAGGGTCGTCTTCTCATTGGTTACACACCTTCAATCAAAGGTATCCAATGTACGCATAGTTCTGGTGGTATTCCCTTCAAATATTTATAAGTCCATGCAAACACATCCTTGTACTTCATGAAAATTTTAAAAGTTGTTGCTTTCAGTACAGGATCCCAATCATCTCCACATTGTATCATCTTTGCTTCCCCATCTTCGCCAAGGTTCATCTGCACCATCCTTGGTCCTTCATACTTTACTATATCTGGTTCTTCTATTGCTTTGAGTACATCAATCGGGTGGGCTGGTTTATCTTCAATAACCGCATTGCCTATTGTGTATTCTACAAATTTTTTCGGGAATGTCCACTTCTCGTTTTCCTAGTCCTCCTTTATTGTAGATTTTCTTTGACTACTTTGGCCAATTTCCAACTCTTTCTTCTTTTCTTCATCCTGGTTTTCCTCTTCTGCATGATTGCACAAACATTGCAGAGTGAACACTTAATAATATTCCGTTTGCCAATGGAGAAGTCCTTTGTTGTCATTTTTTTCATCTTCTGTGCAATCCTCAATTTGCAACACTCCTCCATCAAGCTCGTATCCTATTTCATCGTTTGATGACAAGCTTCCTGATTCGTTTGAAGTTGCAATGTCACGGATTGATTCTTGAGATTTATCATTTACTTATGTTGGCCCTTCTTGAATGTAAGGCGTTCCTTCTCCCAATTATGGTTCATTTTTGTCATCCGCAACCATCCACGTCCCAACAATGCATCATAAGCAGGTTTTTGCATTGCGATTATCACAAAATCCAAGATAAAGTCTTGATCTACTATTCTTACTTTCTGGTTTGTTAGTACACCTTTTGTTTCTATCTCGTACCTGTTGGCATTTTTGCCACATTATTTTTTTGATAAAATTTGGCCTAAGTATGGAGCTTTAAAGCGGCAAGGAGCATGCAGAGGTGTTAGGTTTTCATGGGCCATAAACGGGGGTGATAAAATGGATGAAATAAGATTTGGATATTTTATCATTGCAGATCTTTTCGCTAGCTTTCCGACGATATATTATAATAGGTGATCGGGTCGGCGGATCAAAAGTTATGGCCCCGGGAAGCAGGACCAAGAAGCTCAATTTCGGGCCAGAAAATATTCTAAGTGTCGGGCCCCGCCCGACTGCGCTCATCAATTTGTGCGCAATAGGGTGGAAAGACAGGAAAATGCTGCTGAAATATTCTAAGTGTCGGGCCCTGCCCGACTGCGCTCATCCGCCCGACTACGCTCATCAATTTGTGCGCAATAGGGCGGAAAGACAGGAAAATGCTGCTGAAATATTCTAAGTGTCGGGCTCCGTCCGACTGCGCTCCTCCGCCCGACTGCGCTCATCAATTTGTGCACAATAGGGCGGAAAGACAGGAAAGGTTGTTGAAAATATTCTAAGGCATGAAGGCTCGCCCAACTGTGTTGTCTTCACCCTGTGCTGTCCGGCTGCACTCCAGTTTTGTGCGCAGTCGGGCGGGATAAAAATACAAAGGCTGAGCTTCTAAGCTCGATTTTTCTCCCCTCCATAAGCCGATTTCAGATGCTGATAGGTGTTTGGTCTTGGGATAAGAGTCCGGATGTGACAGAAGGTGTGCCACCAGGGTACAAGGCGGATGAGCGTGAACTGACAGATTGTACCGCATCTGTCCCCATTCAAACTGACTCGATTTCTCACCTACCGGATCACCACGTAGCTTCCGTGTTTTTAGGTGGACCTTACTACAAGTACATTACTTGCCCGCAGAGGTCAAACATCAGCCACTTTTGTCAGCTTTTTCAGCTTTTGTCAGGTCTGGGATTCTGTGCCCAAAATGTAATCGGGGGGGAAAATTGCGCTATAAATAGAAGCCTCATTTCATTGTACAAGGGTGGAGGGGGGACATATTTCTAGAGAACTCTGCTATGACGGACCACCTTATAATTAATTCAAAGCATCCTTGGCTCTGCTTCTTGTCTTTGTCTTTTATGCTGCTTTCTGCTCGTATTTATGCTTCATGTCCATTTACATTTCTGTCTGTCTGAATTCTAAATTCTGGATTTGGGCATTGGTGATTATTTGGATCTGGAATACTAAACAAAAGGATACATAGGATAGAATAACAGCTGCAATTTATGTTACATGCTTTGTTTTAATTGCTCTTGGTTCGGATGCAAATTTGCGATCGTGCTACTTGTTCTCCCCCCACCCGAGACGCATGATATTTACATCTCTTTCCTGTTCCCTTATATTTTTCAATCTCTTTCCAATTCCCTTTACCTTTTTTTAATCTCTTTCCTGCACCCTTATCTAAAACCCCCAAGTAGGTTAGGAAAGGAGCCAGCCTTCTCCGAAGATCGGCACGGGGGGCATCCCTTCCTCCCGGCATTTCAATGTTGGTCTGCGGGTCTAGGGCGCATCGACACACCAAGTCCTTCCCAAGTGGCGGATCCGTGGCCAACAGTACCGATCCACTCCATACAACTGACAATTTGGGGACCGTAAAGATGGTGCCCCAATGTCCTTCCACATCTTTGCAGGAATGACATTTACGCTCGATCCTCCATCTACGATTACCTGAGTCAACTTATGATCCAATATCTCCATGTGAACCAAAGTTGGCTTCTTTCCTGCTTCAATCATCAATATCATAGGATCAATGAATTGTTCTTGCTTTATGGTGGCAACCTCTCGTGATTCTTCTACTTCTTGGTCTTCACCATTTCTCCTACTATGGCATATAATTCTGGTAGTGCACCAAGCAAATTATACATTTTCACTTCGACTGTCGTGCTCAGTACTTGTGCTGCCAATTGTTCCATTGATTACTGCTTGCTTAGTATCGCCTTAGGCTTTTTTAGGGGTTTCTACTGGAGCAATCTCCCTTATATTGCTTTCTTGAGTTCCTCCTTCATCATGTCATGGGCTTCTTGCCATCGCTCCTCCTTGGCAGGGTTTAGGTATTGCTCAACCTTCCTAGCTTGAGCTCTTGTTACCGCTAACACTTGTTTCTCATTTTCTTGATGGTCAATCACTTCACCAATGTCAATCAAATTGACATTTTGTGTCCCACTGGTACTTGCTTTATTCGGGCAGTTTACCTCCTTGTGGTTGCTTGGTCCACACCATCTACACATGTGGGTGATATTATTCCCATTTGTTCCTCCAATTTGTGGTTTGGGACAATTCTTCACAAAATGCCCCCATTCTTGGCAATTTTGGCATTGGATGAGCGGTCTCCCGTCCGAATCATACTGTAATCGACTCTGCCCTCCTTGTCGATTGCCTTGATATTGCTTGCCACCACGATGGTTATTCCTATAGCCACCACTTGTTGCTCCTTGTCCATTTCTTGGGTTATTCATTTCTTCCTCTTTCTGTATTGTCATAGCCTAGTGTCTTGCTCCCCTTAACTTAAATGGACAATCCGTTACTGGATGTCTTGCTACATCACATATGTTGCAATATGCATATTTAGGACACTTAACATTATTGTGTCCCTTCGACTTACAAACTAAGCACCAAATATCCTTCCGATCTTTCTTTACTTCACATTTCACTTTATTTTATTGAATTCCTTCCTAAAGGAGTGGATAGCACTCCGTACCTTGTTATTGGAGTCGCTATCCGAGTCCTCACTCCTAGGATGTCCCACATTTTCGGCTACTGTTTGTTTTGCTTTGCTTTCAAAATTATTTGCCTTTTCTAATGCTTCTGCATATGTCGAGGATGGCACGACCTTCATTTTCTTCCTATATTTGTGCAACAACCCATCAATAAACTATCTTTTTACCAACCCATCAGTGGGTGCCATCTGCATTTTATCGGTTAATTGCTTTAGTTTCCTATTATAGGTTTTGACATCTTTGTCTCGCTTTTGCCGTATGGCATATATTTTTGTTATAATCTTCGTATCATCTCTCAATGATCGGAATTCGTTTACAAATTCTTCTACCATAGTATCCCATTGTTGAAAGGCTTGTGTGCTTTTCTCTTTTTAGATACCAATCAATTGCAATTCCTCATAACATAGCAGGAAAAAATTGCGACCATTCATCTAGTTGCATCATCCCATTTGCTCTCCAAATGGTGGTGCAAGTACCGATATGCATACTTGAGAAAATCGGCAAAAAATCGGCGGACTCCCGATTTTTTGCTGATTTTTTCGCTGGCTGATTCAATCGGCAAACTATAGCAAGTCCGACGAAAAATCGGAAAAAAATCTGCAATTTTTTTTTTTTATAATAATTTTTTTTTTTTTTAAGGTTGTGGCCGATTTAGGGTTTTTTTATGCAAGCCCATTTTTCAGCTGTTAATGTTTGAACTTCGAAGTTTAAAGTTTAAACCCTAAATCTGAAACCCTAGTTTAGGGTTTCAGGTTTTTTTTTCCTCCTCTTTTTAAGTAAATATTGCTGCCTGATAACTATGTATGCAAGCCATTTTTCAGCTGTTAATGTTTGAAACTTTGAAGTTTAAACCCTAAACCCTAGGCTAGGCCCTAGGGTTTGGGTTTAGGGTTTGTTTTTTTTTAATTAAATATTGTTGTGTGGTAACAATGTATGCAAGCCCATTTTTCAGTTGTTAGTGTTTAAATTTGAAAGTTTGAACTTTGAACTTGAAGTTTAAACCCTAAATCTTAGTCTAGGCCCTAGGGTTTTGGGTTTTTTTTCCTCCTCTTTTTAAGTAAATATTGTTGCCTGATAACTGTTGCCACATTTTACACAGGGGTGCCATGTTTTTAGTTTCTATTAGAGAGTTGCTCTTTTCCTTCCCTTCTCCTCATTTCCCCTTTCTTCATTTCTCCCTTTCCCTCTCTCCCTCACAATTTCATTCCCTCTTCTTCTTCCTCCCTTTCTTCCCCCAGTAAAACTTCAGCAGGTGTACCTTGAAAAATTTCTAAGTGTTGGGGCAACACCCAAATTTGCAGCGAAGTCAGAGTGCGCACCTCAAGTGGAGCGCAGTAGGAAACCCGAAGTGCGCATCAAAACAGGAAATATTTGAAAATCTGACTAAGTGTCAGGGGCGACACCCGACTTCGCAGCGAATCGGGGTGCGCCCCTCTTTCTGGGCGCACTAGGGAAATGGTCTGGCAGAAAATCAGCTAAGTGTTGGGGCGACACCCGACTTCGCAGCGAAGTCGGAGTGCGCCCCTTTTCCAGTGCGCAGTCCGAGCAGCGGAAGAAGACCAAGCACCGGTGCGACACCCGACTTCGCAGCGAAGTCGGAGTGCGCCCTTTGACCAGTGCATAGTTGGGTAAAGCTAACTCAGAAAATGCTAAGGCAAGAAGGCCTTCCAACTACGCTGTTTTCAACCTGCGCAACCCAATAGCGCCCGAATTCCTGGTGAAGTTGGATAAACTACCTTTCAAGGCAGACACGTGTCATACATCAGCATCCGACAAGTATCCACCTTCGATATTTGAGCTAAGACTTGACCGCGCAAGGAAAAAGCATGGGCTACACTATCGGCGCCATCTGTCACCATTTAAGCCGATGTGAAGTGCCATCTGCTGCAGCTACCCGCATTCCTGCTGACCGAAGACTTGTCCCAACACTCTGACACGTAGCTGTACCGCCTTCAGTCACACCATGCTGCGAGTACGATCCGCCGCGACGAAGTCAGCATCAGCAGCTCCTCAGCCGCTCGTGTCAGCTACTGTCTTGTCTGGGACTTTGTGTCCATGAATGTAACCGAGGGAAAATAGGCTATAAATACCCACCACGTTTCCATTGTAAGGTGGTGGAAGGGGAATATATTGCTAGGGAACAATTGTAGCTGTGCGTTTGCCTCAAATACAGACATATACTTGGCTCTGCTTACTGTCTTTTATCTTGTATGCTGCCTCTCCTTGTCATTTCTGCCTCATGTTTCTTGTGTCATTGCTTGCTGTTGTACTGAACTCTGGACTCCGGCATTTGGTGGCCAGGTATTCCTGGAATGCATAGATAGAGGATACATAGGATCACTGATAGTTGCAGTTTCAATGTATGTTTGTAGATGAATGTTGTTAGCAGTGGTGATTGATTCGTTGTTGTGCTGCTTATTCCCCCCACCCAACTCCAATCACATTTGGAAACCCTTTCTGCACTTTTATCTCTTTCCGCATTTTTATCTCTTTCCTGCACTCTTATCTTAACACAACCCCCATAGGAAGCCGGCCTTCTTCGAAGATTGGCACGGAAGGCATTCCTTCCTTCCGGCATTTCAATCTGTGGGCGAATCTGGGCGCAATAACAACAAATCCTTTCTTCGTGGCAGATTCGTAACCAACAGTTTCTCTGGCACGCCCGGTGGGACGAGTACTATTCCAATCTGATAAACCCGTCTGTGCCACCAATTGCTTGGTCTTAACCAGTGGGACATGGAAGTTTCCCGCCCCCAAACAGAATCGAAGTACTAGTGCTCGCTTCATTGCTGTTCAAAATCTGAGCACCTGGTGACTCTGCAAATTATCTGAACATTCTCTGAGTCAGTAAAGACCGGTCCTAACGCCTTCATGCAAACGAGAAGGTGGCGAGCAAGGAATCCGGAGAACCCGCCTGACTTTTACGAACTTGACCTTGACGCTCCAGACGAGCGCGTCAGGCTGGCTAATTATCGAGCTCGCGAAGAAGAAATCCAAGAAGCTCTTCTTTGATGATGCACGATGCAAAAATGGTGCCGGTGCTGGAGTACTTTTGGTTTCCCCAATCGGGATCCAGAAGGATTATACCTACAGGCTGGCCTGGGGCTGTACCAACAATGTGGCGGAATACGAAGCCCTGTGCTTGGGATTGCGAAAGGCGAAAAGGCTAAGGATTAAACATCTGCAGATCTACGGAGACTCAGAGCTGGTGTGCCACCAGATCACGAATAAGTGCGCCTCCAAAAAGCACTATCTCAAGGCGTACCGAAATCGGGTCTGGGATATGATGGAGTCTTTTGACTCGTTGAATGTCAAGGCTATTTCACGAGAGAAAAACAAGCATGCTGACATTCTGGCATCTGTTGGAGCCAGGTACGTTCCGGATGATGACACTGTCCAAAAGCCAAAGCCGGTTCGTACCATTTACAGGCCTTCTGTGCCTGATAAGGATACCCACTGGCAGGTGTTCGAATGTGACGAGGAGATCGTCACATTTTTTATAAATGAAGCCTGTTAAATCGAAGGTAGAGACCCTGATGACGAGCAATATGAGGGGTTGATACAGTTAAAAAATAATCATGTCCCAAAAGGATTGATTACTCTTGAGAGTCTCTTTGATAAAAATGACAGAGCCATATCTCACCGGATCAAAGTAGACCCGAAGCAGTATGCTGACCTGGAGCTGAAACTTGGTAAATCAATCAAGGTCGGGACAGACTGCACCACAGATGAACTCGAGCAGATCAGAGCATTATGTCGAGAGTTCCCTGACATAGTAGCCTGGAGCTACCAAGACTTGAAGGGGTATGACAGAGAAATAATCCAGCATACCATTGAGCTAGAAGATGGCACCAAGCCATTCCGGCAAAAACAGAGGGCCGTCAATCCCAAAATCGAGGCCATGATGAAGGCCGAGCTCTTGAAGATGTTGGAGGCTAAGATCATCTACCCCATCAAGCATTCATCCTGGGTTGCGAACTTGGTTCCTGTGAGGAAAAAGAACGGAGACATTAGTCTTTGCGTCGATTTCAGAAATCTAAATCAGGCCTCCCTCAAGGACCATTACCCGCTTCCCCAGATCGATCAGATCCTCCATATAGTCACTGGAGCCCAGAGATTTTCCCTCTTAGACGGTTTTTTCGGCTACAACCAGATATGGGTCAAGGATGAGGACCAACACAAGACGGCGTTCACCACCAAATGGGGAACGTTCGCCTATCAGCGCATGCCTTTCAGCTTATCCAATGCTGGCGCCACATTCCAAAGAGCCATGGACCTGGCCTTCCGAGAGCTGCTCAACAAAGTAATTGTCATCTACTTCGACGACATGACTGTTTTCTCTCACAAGCGAGAAGATCATGTTCCACACTTGCAGCAAATATTCGAAATGTGTCGTGAATTCGGCATCTCCTTTAACCCGAAGAAATTTGTCTTCGCGGTGAAAGAAGGAAAGCTGCTGGGGCATGTCATCTCCGAAAAATGCCTAGCCATAGATCCTGATAGAGCAGAGGCTCTCCTCCGCTTGCCCGCCCCAATCGACAAGGAAGGGCTACAGTCATTCTTCGGCCAAATCAACTTTGTGCGGAAGTTCATACCGGACTTCGCACAGGTAATCAAGCCCATGGCCGAGTTGCTGAAAAAGAATACAAAATTTCTGTGGACTGAAGAAAGGGGGCAAGCCTTTGAGGAAATCAAAGCCCGAATTGCACAAGCACCGGTGTTGATCAACCCGAACTATTCCAAGGATTTCATCCTGTACGCGGTGGGAGAACCAGAGAGTTATGCCGCAGTCTTGACCCAAAAGGGAGATAATGGCGAGGAGCGCCCCATAGCATTCCTAAGCCAAGTGATACAGCCGCACGAAGAAAAGTACAACTTTATAGAATGGTAGGTTCACGTAGTCATGAAATCTCTCCGAAAGTTCAGGCACTTTGTCTCCCAGAGCAAGATCACTGTCTTTGTGATCCACCCGGACATTCGAAGCTTCATCATACAAGGAGAGCCGGGTCACAAGAGAGCAGGATGGATTGCTAAAATCCAGGAGTTCGACATCGAAGTGCGGCCCACCAAGCTAATCAGAGGCCGAGCCTTGTGCCAGGAGCTAGCCCGAAGCGCGGCAGCCGAGATATCCGCCTGCAAGTGGGAGGATCCAGCAACACGCATCAACCTAGCCAACTCCTTACCCGAGGAGTGCGACTGGACAGATGAACTGGTTAGATACTTCTGCACCGGGAGATGTCCAAGCCACATGAATGCCTCACAAAGAAGGAGGTTTCGACTAGGTGCACTGAAGTACACTCTTCGCCCCGAGGGGCTTTACTTTAGGAACATTGATGGCATCCTATTGCGGTGTGTCAGAAAATCAGACCAGTCTAGGGTCCTTGGAGAATTTCACTCCAGGATGCCTAGGGGTCACCATTCTGCAAGGCTTACGGCCTTAAAAATCATCAGAGCCGGGTACTACTGGCCCACTCTGTTTACAGATGCCCATGTGGTCTGTACCAAGTGTTATCAATGCCAGAGATTTGCTGGCAGAAATAGAAAAGCACCCCTGCCCCTACAACCGATCCAAGCCGAGACTCCTTTTCAACAATGGGGTCTGGACTTCATCGGGGTGATTTTGCCGAACTCTGCAGCGGGCCACAAGTTTATCTTAACCGCCACCGATTACTTCACACGGTGGGCAGAGGCGATCCCCACAAAGAACGCCGACCAAGAGATGGTCATCAGATTCTTTGAGAGCCTGATTACCCGTTTCGGGGTCCCCGAGTCAATAGTGACGGACAATGGTCCGGGGTTCGCAGGCGCTGTACTCACAGAGTACACCAGCAAGTTCGGCATCTATCACAAGATGTCTTCCAACTACTACCTACAGGGGAACGGTCTCGCCGAGTCCACCAACAAGAACCTACTGAAGATCATCCGAAGGACAGTAGAGAAAAACAAGAGGACCTGGCACCTACTCCTGGAGCGGGCACTATGGGCGGACAGAATTTCATTCAAAAAGTCCATCAAAATGTCCCCTTATGCGCTCGTGTACGGCAAAGAAGGTGTCTTGCCAACGCACATTGAAATACCCGCTCTCTGGATGCTTGACGAGGAAAGAAGCAGCGGGGATCCAGTAGAAGACAGACTTTGCCAACTGCTGCAGTTGGAGGAGGATAGAGAGAAAGCGTACCAGGCCTTCACAAAGCACGCTGAAGCAACCCAAGGCTGGTTCGCAAAAGGTACCACTGCCCGAGTTTTCAAAATCGGGGACCTGGTGCTGAAATGTGACTCGTTGAAGGCGAAACCCGGCAACCATGGAAAGTTTGATGCCCTCTGGGAGGGCCCCTATCAGATTGCCCAGGTGAACCAGTTCAACGCATATGTGCTCCGGGACATGGAAGGACATCCTCTCCCCATTCCCGTCAACGAGTTCCACCTGAAAATGTACCATCACTGAAGGCACCTGAAAGGGTCCTTTGTACAGATCTCCCTTTTTTTTTGTATTTTCAATTTCTAGCATGTAAATACTTTAGTTGTTTTTCAGTTTTTAGTTTTCCAAGTAGCCTAAGTCTGAGGCAAATCCCCGACTTCGCAGCGAAGTCGGGTAGCGCTCATCAAATGAGGCGAAGTAGGGAAGAAAGCAGTTGAAGAAAGGGCTAAAATGTCTAAAACTGACTGCCCAACCCAACTTCGCAGCGAAGTCGGGTTGCGCCCTCTCCAAAGGGCGCAGTCGGGTAGCAGACTACAAAGAAATGCCAAGTGTCAGACTGCGCCCCTTTTGCTAGGCGAAGTCGGATTGCGCCCATTTTTCGGGCGAAGTCCGAGTGCGCCCCCATTTTCGGGCGCACCCTGGGTGATCCAATAGAAGCTGAAAGCGCCTAAGTCTAATATCTAAGAGCGCCCATTTTTCGGGCGAAGTTCGAAGTGCGCCCTTTTTCTGGGCGAAGTCCGACTGCGCCCCGAATTTCGAGTGAAGTCCGAACAGCTCACCACGGAAAACGAAAAAAAAACCATAAGTGTGGGCGCAGGGCGAAGTTCGGCACATGGCGAAGTTGGGTTGTGGACCATAAATTTGTTCTTTGAAAAGTGTGCCCAATGGTGGCGGTGACGTCAGCAACGGCATGATGATCAAGGAGGCTTTAAATGATTGCGCAATTACCAATGATGATGCATTTAAAGGGTAAGGTGTGTTCTGGGCCAACGACTAATAAAGCACGCTTTTCCAAAAAAGCCCATGCGCAGCCGCCAAAATCATAACGTCTCCACCAACCCAGAGTTAACTGCCCTAACTCCCTCCCTCGCGCCATTAGTGAGCAATCACTGTCTACAAAAGGACCCTGGCACGGTCAGAAAATTCATAGTGTTCAAGCTGACTCCTGGACTGCAAGGAATTAAACCTGGCAAGCTCAAAAGCCGTAGCTTCTGCCTCTGTTGTTTCGACAGAGATGGATAAGGGGAAAGCACCCGTACAGGCGCAATCAAGTGCAGAACCGCGCGAAGCTGAGTCTCCAGAGTCGAGCGCTCATGAGAACTCAGCGCCGCAGAAGGACAAGAAAGGAAAATCCAGAACAAAGAGGCGCGTAGTTGGCCAGACTCCGTCGCCACCAATCAACCGCTTGTCTGGGTACAAAGATGGTTCTTTTTCCATCAATCTCTCGAAGCTGCGTCTGAATATCGTGAAGTGGGTGGATAAGGTTTCGCCTTCCCACCACCTCGGAGTGGCATACAAATCAAACCTTTACTGGTTCCTGTGCCCTCCGACTCACTGGTGCCCGGAGCTGGTAGAAGCGATTGCTGAATACTACAAACCAGCTGCGCGACAGGTCTGCGATAACAAGGGAAGGGTGTTGTTCACTCTTTTTCGAGAGAGCATCCAACCAGTGTTCGCCCCAGGGCTTCAGTACAACCCAAACACAATTATCAGAAGGGTGAACATAGAAGAGCAGACCGGCAGATTTTCTCAGACGAAGCGGATGAGAGAGTTTCTGGACTCAGAGCTGAAGACTCCGCTGGCGGTTGGACAGTGGCCGACTGGCCCCATACCGCTAGATCGATTCGAAAACAGATATATCTATATCATCCTGGCGTGGGTCCTTGGCTGCGACTCAGACAGGGTGGTGCGGCCTTTTCAGCTGGCAATGGCCGAGTGTATCCTGCACGGGGATTTTTACGACTCCACGACGCAGAAAAGCGGGAAACGCCCTATCTTCTACGACTGAGCGGACTGGTTAGCATACACAATTCATTCGAGCCTGGTGAGACTGCAACAGAAGCAGTCGACGGACTTCCGGTTTTGCTCTTTTCTCACATGGCTATGCCTGTATCACATGCATCACTGGATGAACGTCCCCAACCTAAAGAAACTGAGAAAACAAGGAGAGTCGCTCCCCATGTACGAGTGGACTGAGGCCCTGTACCGGAAGGGCTCATTTTATGATTTCAACATTTAGATTCTGGGCCAGGCCATGGGATTGTTCAACCGGGGCGCGACTCACCCACCAGCGGCTATGACCAAGTATCTATGGAACAACGAGTTCGGAGATACCTTCAGGCTGACCCAGGGCATTGTTGTCCGAATCTACGGATTCAAGGGAAAACCATGTTTGCTGCCCTACTTCTGCACTGACCATCAGTACGGGATGGAGGTGGCGCAGCAAATGGATTACGTCGAAGAAGAATTTGTCCAGGGAAAGAAGAGGGGTCACATTTTTAAATATCCTATGACCTGGGCCAATATTCAATTCTTCGAGATCGGGTAGTACGTTTATCTTGAACGGGAGCTGATGGAAATGGGCCTGATTATGCTGCCCCAGTGCTGGAAATATGACCCAATCGGGGTCTGGGGAAAGTTCACGCACATCTCTCCTAGAGCTGAAATCATGCAAGAAAGAAGGAACAGGACAGGTGCGGACCTCCACTGGCGCATTCATTTGATGCAGTCATGGCCACCATGGCATGAGTTTTACTGTGAGGAGGTCACTTACGATCCTGATCGAAACCCGGACCATCGAATGGAGTCAGCTAGATTCAAGAAGTTCCTCGCTAAGGTGGCGCCACTCAACTGGCATAAGGACAAAATCCTCGAATGCTGGAAGATGAGGTGTCGCACGCAACACGACAAATCAAGCCGGAGGAACCTTGTCGTTGATGATGAGTTTTCGGCACTTTATGATCAACACGTCGACATGTGGCAGCCCTTTGAATTTCGCAATTGCGTCCCCCGAGGCGCAAATATAAGGTATAAAAGAAGGGCTACCTCTCAGTCATTGTCAACCCCGGCGACTTCCAGCGCGACTCCATCCAGCAGTCAAGTGGGCCCGATGCAGCCTGTAGCTCCTAAGGTAGTGCCCGAAGCGGCACAAAGTTCAGAACGGTCAACTCCTGAACCGGATCCCCCAGCAGAAAAGGCATCAGTACTGCAAACCGACTGACCGAGTGCGACAGGTATTCTCCCAGTGCGACCCAGGTACAAGTTTACCGTGGGGACATCAGCGCCTGCCGCCCCTTTATTGCCGCTTTCTTCTGGACCAGTCACAGCGTCGGGAGAAAAGAAAAGGAAAAAGGTCGAGAAGACCAAGCAACCTAAAGAGCCAGTGCAGCAGTCAGCCGCAGAACAACCGCAAGCAGCAGCGCCAGAGGTTGTCTCTTCAGACAGCCCTGAACCAGAAGCAGATACCCAGGTTGCGACCATCCCTTCAGCGTCGGCTCAGGCGGAGCCCACAAGTACGCCCTTTGTTCCACTTGCCCAAGTCCGCGTCGGCCCTGCAAAAACCCCATCTTCCACTTCATCAGGGCAAGCCGTAGCCGTGTCTTCCGCCTCACAAGCTACCCCGCCATCCAGCGGCCTCCACTCGTTTGACCAGTTTGCTCAGGATCCCAACGCCTTTCAATCCCTGAGTCAAACCCTAGAGCTCTTCCCCGCAGCTAGCACCGAAGCTGCTCCCTCATCTCCGCATCCTTCGCCCCAGCCGACCGAAACCCTACCAGCGCCATCCACTCAAACTCCTGTCACCCCTAGGACCCGGTCGCCCTCAAAGGCTACTACCCCCTCTGGTATCCCTCCTACTTCACTATTTGCAGGGAAGATGCCGTAGCAAGCCCAGGCACTGGAAGACCTCGATTTCATGAGTATCACCGAGGATCAGCCTCTGGAAATAAGAGCCGTGGGGGGATCTACCTCCTCTCTTCAAGGCGTTAAGCGCAGAAGGGCCGAAGAGATAGCCGCCCCAGTCAAACGCACAAAGTTTGACCTAGACCGGAGAGTGCTTATGACAGAAAAGATGATTCCTAAGGTGAAGAAGCCTCTCCGCGACATGAACGAGGCTAACTATGAGCTTCAGACAAAGGAGAAGAACTTTGACGATATCAACGAGGAATACAAGATCCGCGGTATTCGTCGTAGAACAGACAACCTCCTTGTCAAGCATCTCGAGACCCAGGAGGCGCTTTTCCAGCTGCAAAATACCACAAGGCAGCTCGAAGAAGACTTGGCTAGGGCCACTGCGCAGTTGGGGTCAGCAAAGCAAGAAGTAGAAGATCTTAAGGCTCAGCTGGCCGCCGCTCAGCAGACAGCCGAGCAAGAGAGAAAAGCAGCGCTAGAGCAGGTTTCGCAACTGCAAGATTCGCTGAAACAAGCGCAGTCGCAGCTCGCAGAGAAAACATCACAAGCGACGGCATTTTCCAAGAGCAAAGCAAAGGAGATGTGCGCTAGTATGCTACAAGGTTACAAGCCGAACCTTGTCAAGTCTTTGACAGTTCTGGATTTCGTATCCAGAATTGAAGAAGTGTCTGCCCAGGGAAAGCCTGTGGTAGAGGAAGCCGAACACCAGGCGAGGCAATGGCTAGACCTGGCTGTGAAACTCGAGGAGTTAGAGCGCGAAGGCTTCCAAGTCGCCCCCATGTCGCAACTTGCATCAGAGTGGGCAGATGCAAGGGTAACCTTGCACACTTATTTTTCCAGGACAGAAAAGATCAGAACGGACAGGAAGGCGCTAGACGCCCTAGAACATGAAAGACACATTCTCCTGGCACCCTTTCACATTTTGTCCGAGCACGGGTGCCCGAGCTACGTCAGAGATGGCGAGTTCCTCACCCTTGAGCAGGTAAAGAAGAACTAGCTGTCCTTCGAGACAGATACAGCTGAAATTGATAGCTGGACAGAGCCAGTTCAAGAAGCGCAGGTCGCTCAAATGGTGGTGAAGTACTGCAAAATCAACTCTTCCCTTGAGGAGTTGGGAAAAATATACAACACCATTGACCTGCACGCGGTCGCTGCATTCCACGCAGTACTCAGAGAAATCAGCGACCCCAATCCATTCCAAGTCGCAGTCTGGGATCAATCTAAGGCTGCGCTCAAACGCATAAGTGAGCGAGAGGCCGAAAGTGGAGAACCTTCAGATTCAGAAGGCGAGACTGAGGAGGCAACTGGTGAAAGTGAACCTGAAGAAGAACAGTTGTCCCAAGGAAAGCGACCAGAGCAGCAAAAGACAAGGGAAGGAAGTTCCTCTGCACCCAAAGGATAAAGGCATGGTTCTTTGCGTCGAGGCAAGCTCGACACCCCGCGAGCCGCTAGGAATGTTGCCACATTTTGCACAGGGGTGCCATGTTTTTAGTTTCTATTAGAGAGCTACTCTTTTTCTTCCCTTCTCATTTCCCCTTTCTTCATTTCTCCCTTTCCCTCTCTCCCTCACAGTTTCATTCCCTCTTCTTCTTCCTCCCTTTCTTCCCCCAGTAAAACTTCAGCAGGTGTACCTTGAAAAATTTCTAAGTGTTGGGGCGACACCCGACTTCGCAGCGAAGTCGGAGTGCGCCCCTCAAGTGGAGTGCAGTAGGAAACCCAAAGTGCGCATCAAAACAGGAAATAATTGAAAATCTGACTAAGTGTCAGGGGCAACACCCGACTTCGCAGCGAAGTCGGGGTGCGCCCCTCTTTCTGGGCGCACTAGGGAAATGGTCTGGCAGAAAATCAGCTAAGTTCTGGGGCGACACCCGACTTCTTAGCGAAGTCGGAGTGCGCCCCTTTTCCAGTGCGCAGTCCGAGCAGCGGAAGAAGACCAAGCACCGGTGCGACACCCGACTTCGCAGTGAAGTCGGAGTGCACCCTTTGACCGGTGCGCAGTTGGGTAAAGCTAACTCAGAAAATGCTAAGGCAAGAAGGCCTTCCAACTGCGCTGTTTTCAAACCCGATAGCGCCCGAATTCCTGGCGAAGTTGGATAAACTGCCTTTCAAGGCAGACACGTGTCATACATCAGCATCCGACAAGTATCCACCTTCAAGATTTGAGCCAAGACTTGACCGCGCAAGGACAAAGCATGGGCTACACTACCGGCGCCATCTGTCACCATTTAAGCCGATGTGAAGTGCCATCTGCCGCACCTACCTGCATTCCTGCTGACCGAAGACTTGTCCCAACACTCTGCCACGTAGCTGTACCGCCTTCAGGCACACCATGCTGCGAGTACAGTCCTGCCAGACAGAAGTCAGCATCAGCAGCTCCTCAGCCGCTCATGTCAGCTACTGTCTTGTCTGGGACTTTGTGCCCATGAATGTAACCGGGGGAAAATAGGCTATAAATACCCACCACGTTTCCATTGTAAGTTGGTGGAAGGGGAATATATTGCTAGGGAACAATTGTAGCTGTGCGTTTGCATCAAATACAGACATATACTTGGCTCTGCTTACTGTCTTTTATCTTGTATGCTGCCTCTCCTTGTCATTTCTGCCTCATGTTTCTTGTGTCATTGCTTGTCGTTGTATCGAACTCGGACTCCGGCATTTGGTGGCCAGGTATTCCTGGAATGCATAGATAGAGGATACATAGGATCGCTGATAGTTGCAGTTTCAATGTATGTTTGTAGATGAATGTTGTTAGTAGTGGTGATTGATTCGTTGTCATGCTGCTTATTCCCCCCACCCAACTCCAATCACATTTGGAATCCCTTTCTACACTTTTATCTCTTTCCGCATTTTTATCTCTTTCCTACACTCTTATCTTAACACAACCCCCATAGGAAGCCGACCTTCTTTGGAGATTGGCACGGAAGGCATTCCTTCCTTCCGGCATTTCAATCTGTGGACGAATCTGGGCGCAATAACAACAAATCCTTTCCTCATGGCAGATTCGTAACCAACAATAACTATGTTACTTGTAACTTTGTACCTTTTCATATCATAAGCAATACAAGATGTCTTTTGTCACTTTCATTTGTACTTAAAGCTTGAGCCTTGTATGATGTATTGACATGAATTATTCTTTTATTACAATATTTTATTTGCATAATGTTAATTCATTGTAATATGCATGAAAAAAAAAAAATCGTTTTCTTCGGGTTTTTTTTCCCCCAAATTTTTGCCGATTTTTTCCTCGATTTTTTGCTGATTCTGATTTTTTGCCGATTTTTACAACTGCCGATTCACTCTTGATTCCAATTTTCTCAACTATGCCGATATGTCTCGCTAGATCTTCTTTTCCCTCTCCAGTAAAGGGTGGGCATTTCTATTTGCCCGCTCTATTTGTGACGTTTGCCATCAGATCAATTTCGGCCTCTTCGTCACTTGATGGTTCTTGTCGGATCTTGCCCCACTCTATTTCTACCGTTGGTGGACTTGTTGCTCTTGCTTTGGTGCTTCTCTTCCAAATAGTCTTCGTCCTAGTGCTCGTGCATCTATGCTTATTCAGACCTCTAAGGGATGGCACAAATATTATAACCGATATTTATTCTACTAAACAGAAGAAGGATGAAGATATTAAGACTTATAATCAAAGATTGAAGCAACTCACGGATATGAGATGGAGCTGCCATCGGCCGATGAAAAAGTCAAAATATGGTTTATTGATGGATTATTACTTCAATATAAGAAGATGAAGATCATACCAAGTTTGACATACGCGGAAGCCTATGAAAGGACAAGGAACTTTGAAAGCGAGGCAAAGCAAATAGCAGCTGGAATTGGAGGTCATATCAAAAGCGATGATTCTGATAGCAATAAGGATGAATGGAAAAATGTGATTCAATCTATGAAAAAGCAGAGTGATAAAATGATCAAGGAGGTTAAGGGTGAAGTTAGAAAAGAGAAAAAGGATATATGGCGCTCAAACTGTAAGTCTGAAGGCCACACAAACGCAAACTATTTGAAGAGCGCATATTGTAATATATGCAAGGTATTGGGACATGCGATCAACGAATGTCCATTCAATTTAAGAGGCGCAAGGCACCAAACAATGGTGGTGCAAGGCAAAGAGGAAGAAAAACCAAATACCTCTAGGAATGGGCAAGGTGCGACCAATGGTGGTTACAGGAATAATCGCCAAGGAGGCAGGTAGTACCAACAAGGCAATCAACAAAGTGGCCAAAGTTGATTACAGAATGATTCGAATGGAAGACCAATCATTTGGTGCCGAAATTGTTAGGAATGGAGACATTTTGCGAAGAATTGTCCCATTCCCAGGCAAGAGGAGGAACAAGAAATAATGTGCCACAAATGTGTTGATGTTGTGGTCTGGGCAATCATAAGGAGGTGAATTATGCTAAGAGATTGAAAGGAGAGATAGAGGATTTGAAATTGCAAATCCAGGAGCTAGGAGGTGTATCTGTTCCGACTTCTCAATAGAACCCGAGTCCCCAGGAGCAAAGGTAGTCTTCGACGAGGACATCGACCAATTTAAAGGAGAGGGTAGATGTAAGAGCCAGTTATGACTAGTCAAAGAAAATGTGTATATAATAGTAATAAGTTTCAAGTGCACATGTAAATGTTAATGTAATGAAATGTACATGAAATGCGAATGTAATGCAATTTTGGTGTGACGTTAAGGGTGATGACGTCATTGTTGGTACATTGCAATATAATGTAATGTGTAATTAAGGTGTGTAATGTATATGTGAAAGGGGGAAACAATTATGGGGTGAGGTGTCCTGGAAGACCGTTGTTGCCACTGACTATGGCCCAATGATAAATAGGACCCCGATTCAATTGTTCGAGTACCATGTAGATCTTGGAGATCATGCCATAGACTGTGTGCCAGGAGAGGAGAGACTGTTGTATTGCTGTGAGAGATACTTTGTACATGCTGTACAATTGAGTAATACAATGATGATTCATCCTTCATCCATGTGATGTGTATGTTCTGTGTGATATTGCTATTGCTGGTAGTTGGTAGATTGCATGTGCATTGGGTTCTGTATGCAGGTGTGGAAGCGTTGTAGTCAAATCACAGTACGAAGAGAGAGTTGCAGTCCAGAATGCCATACAAAAGTTGTTTTACAAGTGGAGTTGTTGGTTGTGCCGTTCAAGTGCGTAAACGCCGTACAAGTGAGTTGCTGACATTGCTTTACAAGGGCTCCATACAAGCACTTGCCATTCAAGTGGAAGCCAACCTACCGTACAAGTACTTGCCGTAAAATTGAACAAGAGTTGATGCTGTACAAGTGCATTATGTGTTGCAGAATTGCATTGACTGCAGTCTTGTTTGGCCTCTAAATCTGTCAAACTTATACATGGGAAGTTATGAGAAAAATTCATTAAACTCTTTTTGTTAGAACCAAAATGGTTGTATGATGGTACATATGTCCATTGGCCACATAGGAAGTAATTGGTCGATGATTTCTTCAGTCCCCTCAACAATTAGTCAATGCCTATCAAGTTAAGTATGGAGATTGAAGAGAACCTGGGTTTTCCTTTTTCTAGATGTTCTAGCTTCTTATTTCAAAAAAATTGGCTGGCTCCATTGTACGTTGAGTTTGCAGAAACAGACCAAGTTCAAACGGAGATTGAAGAGAACCTGTGTTTTTGTTTTCTAGATGTTTTAGGTTCTTATTTCCAAAACATTGGCTGGCTCCTTCGTACATTGGGTTTGCAGAAAAGGACCCACAACATTTCAAAGATACATTAAACATCCTTTTGTGCACATGCAAAATGACATATTGGAAGAAACACTTTAGAAATACCTTCCCTACATCTGAGGCATGACGAGCAAAATGGCAATGATTCTCAGAAAAAATTAAAAAATAGTCCTCTTTCGATCCTCACATAACATTATAAAATATGCTGAACTCTGCTAGTAATTCCTTTGGCCCTCCTCAACATCAAGGTGTCTATTTGTTTCCTTTGTCATATGAAAAATTGTATTCAGGTAAAATGGGTCACTCACATAAGTCAGATTCTAAAATCAGAGTGTTTGTATTCTTCATAATCAAATACACAAGTTATCTTTATCAGATCATTTGTGCAAGACTTATCACCATGTCTTCCATGATCCAAAAGGATTGCCAAAGTTGATACTATTCAAATAGATAAATAAGAGAGACCATGGAATTGAGAAAAATATTCACAACTTAGATGGGGATGGCAGATTCACGTTATTCATCATGGCAAAGAGAGGGGCATAATATTCAATAAAAAGGATTTATTCACGAAGTGCACATTGGGCTGTCAGGAATGACCTATGTTTCTCAGGGATAAATTCATGCTCAAGCGGAATTGGAAAAGGGTGACAAATTTATAGCATGGTGTAGTATTGGCATACAATCAGCCTAATTCTTCCTTCTTCATCCTGTTTTGTCTCCTTAAAGCTCTTTCTACCTTTCCATCAGTATTTCATTAGAAGAAATATCATGCTCAACCTTTACCTTGTGACCCAAATGTTGAAATATATTTCTCAAAATTTGCCTTGGAGGCTTCTAATGAAAAAGTTACTAAGTAACCTTGGAAGTGCCAATAATATAGATTTATTGGGTCAACCCTAAAGCCACTATGGTTAAATATTTGCCCCACAAAATGACCTCTAGAAGCCATCCCCTGAGTTTAATAATAGGTAATAATTATGATATCCATTGAACGTGAGTATTCTAGTTCTAAAAAATGGTGCAATACCTTGAAGCAAATATTGTAATAAAAAGATCAAGTGGCATTAGCTCAAACGGTTAGATTCCTCAACATTCAAGGAGGAGACCATAGTTCAAATCTTGCCAAGCAATACATGGATAATATCCAAGCTTTATTATAATACCACTATGTGGTGATGATGTAATACGGGTGGGGCCCATTTCAATCCCATATAACCAATTGAAAAAAATATATTGTAATAAAAAGAGAAATGTTTTAATAATTTACCAGTATTTTCTCTCAGGTTCATTGTCTGGAGAGAATCAGTAACCTCTGATGTTCCATATATGTGTTTGTCATTGACTCTCATACCTTCATATTCATAGTAGATACTAGTTTATTTTACTAAAACAATATCATCAGGGCAGAGTGTATGTTTACAACGATGATATTGTTATATTGTCATTACATTTGTCTTGCCATTTATTCTTATTTTACTTGCCAATTTTTGTATCTTATTATCTCTAATAAATGAATTATTATTTCATATATAGTTGCCAATATTGATCTTGAAATCAATGGGATAGTTAGATGCATCTTGAAATTATCCAAATCTCTGGTAAAGGAGGAGTTTACAAGACAAAAGAAGCTTGTATTCTGTGCATAGGGAATATCTTGGAACAGTTGAATGTCTTCCAGTGTTTCTCTTTAGAAAAAATAGTGAACTCTAAAAAGAAACATTTTTTCTGAACAAGAAAACAAACACATTATAGTTAATCCAAAATACATGTGAGCAAAATGGTGATCTATGTAATTGCCAAATATGTTATGTAGGTTGTGGCATGCCCATTAACATAAAAATATAAAATGAATCAGTTCAGTCCACTTTGTAGGAGTAAATAGGAAATATGCACCTGAAGACAAGCCTCCTTTACTTTCTTTTGTACAAACTTCAATTGCTCTTCTGATAAAGTGATTCCTGTGTATTTGCATCCAGTTCGCTTGACAACCTCTATGGCTAAGCTACCCCAGCCGCAACCAATTTCTAGAACCTCATGGTTGTTATTTATTCGGGCCTAATAAAAGACTTGAAGATCATCAATTAATAAATTGTCTCTTAATGGAAAATCCATTTAAATAAGGCTACACATGAAATGGAGTTTGTTTTTCCCTTGGGGAGAATGTTAAGGAAATTATTTCAATTTAAGCACGTGCAAATCAAGTTGGCTCACCTTGTCTATTAATAAGTGTAATTTTCGCATCTGTGCATCCTCCAGTGGCTCCTCTGGCCCCTGCAATTCATGTCCAATCATGAATACAAGATGTCTTGGACCGTTATTTGAATTTCTCATGAATAATATGCCAAACCATTTGTGGAAGATCTATTATAGGATCATTTTCAAGACCTTTAAGTGGTGACTATCAGATATATTCTGACAGATGTTTTTCCTTTCTGTAAAGTCTATGACTTGAGCTATAAATTTCAGCATAATGCTTGATTCCTAGTTACTGATAGTTGGGAAATTAAAGACAAACCTTGAAGATTGCAGAGGAATATGTCATTGTCTCATCCAGAAACAAAGAGAATAAATCATTGCTCTGCATTGAGGCCATAAGAAACTTGTTATTGCATTTTTCATTCTCCACTATTTATCTTCATTTGAGATTACAAAAAATATTGCAAGAAAGATTCCTTTAAACATATCCATTATACCAAAAAAGTTTTCTTTCAATGGTAATGTAAAAGATAGTCCTATGCAAGAGTCGACCTCAATATTTGCCATTGGTTTTATCCTAGCAGGTTCATAATCAAACATCGTTCAATGACCGATAAATAGGAGCCATGTCGTGGTGCTGCAAAAAGGGAAGATTAATAATATTTTGTTTGTTTCTAAAAAATTAATTATGTAAGTGAAGAAAGATAGGATTACAGGTTTTCTTTCAAAATTCAGCCTCTTATATAGGCTGCTTGCAGTAGAGAGAAGAGCTCATTTGATGCTTAGCATAGGAATACCAATTTCATTCCAGGTGAGGCCAGACACTTATTAACCTCTTGTAGTATACCAAGTTTGAATCTGCTATAAAGAGGATAGTCTTCCCCTAATATTTATTCTTGATTGTTGCTCCAATGCAATGCAGAAAAGGGTTAGTTGGAGGAACTAGACTTGGAATGTCTTGAGTGTCTTGGTGCTACCACGCTGTAATGTTTGGTAGAGTGTTGACCATTATCAGCATATAGTATCACAAGTTCTTCTTCACATGAGTCTTATGGGAGTTCTTGCAAGGCTCTAAATGAACTTTGCTTTCTGGAAGGAGAATAAATAATTTTATTTCCGTGTCTTTTGGATGGTTGCTTTCCATCTTAAATAATCCAGATTTAGGAGCAATCCAGGGGATAACATATTAAATTGCTGAATTTAATTCCTTAGAACAGAAATGATCCACGATGATATTTTTAAACCACTGACTGACTGTTAAAACAAAACATGGCACAATTTATACACACAAAGAGAACAATATTGACAAGAAGAACTGAATCAGAAATTCCATCATAACTCTATACGCTATGCGGATTTCTGAGAAGAGATGTAAAGAAATCAATTTTCCATAATCATGCAACTCATCTTAATAAGAAATATATACAGTAGGAAATAATCAGCCATTGTGAAAAATGGAAGAGTTCATCCTCTACTGAACAAAAATATTATTATTATTTCTTCTCCTTTGAATTTATAGACCTTTTACATTTTTTTGCTTAAACCTGATTTTATGACGAATTTTTTTTTTCAATTGGTTATATGGGATTGAAACAGGTGCCACCTGTAGTACATCATGACCACATTGTGGTATTACAACAGTTTGACTATTATGAATGTCTCATTTGACAAGATTCGAACCTGGGTCTCCTCTCTTTTTGCACATGTTGATACACATTTCCTGCATTTTGATCAATAAATATTGGATGCTATTTCCTTCCTCCTGTTGGGTCTTTTCATGCATAATTCCTGGAAACTATGTTTGATAGATAAATTCTTCAGCGAAGTTGAACAATAGTAGGAAGCTGCTTTGTAAACTCATCATTTTAGGTAGAAGTTGCTTCCTGTTGGTTACGAATCTGCCATTAGGAAAGGATTTGGTTAAATGCGCCCCAGATTCGCCCACCAGATTGAAAGGCCGGAAGGAAGGAATGCCTTCCGTGCCAATCTCCGGAGAAGGCCGGCTTCCTATGGGTTTTCTCGATTGTTTTAGCTAAGAGTACAGGAAAGAGATAAAAATGCGGAAAGAGATTCAAATGTGATTTGAGTTGGGTGGGGGGAATAAGCAGCACGGCAACGATCAATCACCACTACTAACAGCAATCCAATACAGAACACACAATAGAAACTACCACTGTCATGCACCCTATGTATCCTCTATCTATGCATTCCAGGAATACTTAATCATCAAATACCGGAATCCAGAATTCAGAATAACAGTAAGCAATGAAATAAGAAACATGAGGCAGAAATGACAAGTAAAGGCAGCATAAAGAATGACAACAGCAAAATAGAGCCAAGTGTGTGTCTTGCATTCAGAGGCAAACGTATAGCTACAATGGTTCCCTAGCAGGATATCCCCCTTCCACCCCTTTACAATGAAGTAGTGCGGCTATTTATAGCGCAATTTCCCCCCAATTACAATCTTGGGCACAAAATCCCAGAGTTGACAAAAGCTGACAAAAGCGGCGAAAGAGCTGCTGATGTTGACTCCTGCAGACAAGGACTGTACTGGCAGCAAGGTCCACCTGAAGACTTGGCAGCTACGTGGCAGTGCGGTTGATGAGACTTTGAGTCAGCATGAATGCGGGTAGCTGCGGTAGATGGAACTTTGCGTCAGCTTGAATGAGGGCAGCTGGTGGAGGTGATTTGGCCCATGCTTGTCCTTTTCCCATCACATCTCGGCTCGAATCCCGAGGCTGGACACTTGTCAAATTCTGATGAGGGACACATGTCTGCCTTGAAAGGCAGTCTTTCCTTTATGTCCAACTTCGCCTGGAAACGGAGCGCAACTGGGTAGCGCAAGCGGGGAACAGCGCAGTTGGGGAGGCCTCCGTGCCTTAGTCTGTTTTGGGCTGCTTGAGGGATATTTCCCAACTGCGCACAGGTCAGAGGGCGCAGCCCGACTTCGCTGCGAAGTCGGGTTGCGCACTCCAGCACTTAGTCAATTTAGCTGCTGCTCGGACTGCGCGCAAGAAGGGGAGCGCACCCCGACTTCGCTGCGAAGTCGGGTTGCGCTCCGACACTTAGCTGATTTCTGGAGACACTGCTTCCCAACTGCGCACAGGAAGAGGAGCGCACCCCGACTTCGCTGCGAAGTCGGGTTGCGCTCCCATACTTAGCCAAATTCTGCTCATTTCCAGCCTGCTTCCGCACTTCGCATTCCCTAGTGCGCTCGTACTTAAGGGCGCACCCCGACTTCGCTGCGAAGTCGGGTTGCGCTCTCAGACTTAGAATTTTTCAGGGAATGTGAGATCTGTTTTGGGAATTCTGACTGCAGAAAGAACCGGGGGAAAAAGGGAGGAATGCAACTGATACAAGGGGAGAAAGGGAACAGTGGAGAAAGGGAAAGGAGATGGAGGGAAGGAAGAGCAGCATACTTACAAAATTTGAAAACATGGCACCCCGTGCAAAATGTGGCAACATTCCTGGCGGCTCGCGGGGTGTCGAGCTCGCCTCGACGCAAAGAACCAGGCCTTCATCCTTTGGGCGCAGAGGAACTCCCTTCCCCTGCCTTCCGCTGCTCTGACGGCTTCTTCTTGGGCAACTGCTCCTCTTCAGATCCGCTTTCGGCAGTTGCTTCTTCTGTTTCTCCTGCTCTTTCCGAGTCTGAATGGTCGCCACTGTCACCTTCTTGCTCGGCCGGCTGCTCCCGCTCACGGACAAGGTTGTATGCGGTCCTGGCCTGGTCCCAGGCTGCTGCCTGAAATGGCCCTAAGTCGCTGACATCTTTCAGCGCTGCTCTGAATGCTGCGACCGCATGCATGTCGATGGTGTGGTATCTTTCTCCCAACTCCTTAAGGGAGGTGTTGATCTTGCAGTATCTCGACACCATCTGGGTGACCTGAGCTTCCTGGACTGGCTCGGCCCAGCTGTCAATTTCTGACGTGTCTGCCTCAAAAGACAGCCAATTCATCTTCACCTGCTCAAGGGTCAGAAATTCTCCATCCTTGATGAAGCTCGGGCAACCGTGCTCAGAAAGAGCGTTGAAGGGGGCCAGGCAAATGTTCATTTCGTGGTCTAATGCGTCTAGCATTTTCCTGGCGGCCCTTATTTTCTCTACTTTTTCAAAATAATTATGCAAGGTTACCCTTGCATCTGCCCATTCTAGGGTAATTCGGGACATAGGGGGAAATCGGAGGCCCTTGCGCTCGTACTCCTCAAGTTTCATTGCCAAGTCCAGCCACTGCTTCGCTTGGCGTTCGGCCTCCTCTACCACAGGCTTTCCCTGGGCAGATACTTCTTGGATCCTGGACGTGAAATCCAGGACCGATATGGACCTGACAACGTTGGCCCTGCAACCCTGCAGCAAACCAGCCCGCATTATCTTGATCTTATTCTTCGAAAAGGCCGCCGTCTGGGATGTTTTCTCCTCGAGCTGAGACTTAGCCTGCCTTAACGAATCCTGGAGCTGGGAGACCTGCTCCAGCGCTGCCCTTTTCTCCTCTGACAGTTGTTCGGCTGTCTGTCTTTGCGCTGCGGCCTCCTGCTGAGAGGCGGCGAGCTGGGCTTTCAGGTCACTGATTTCTTGCTGTGCAGACTCCAACTGCGCGGTGGCCCTAGCCAGATCTTCCTCCAGCTGCCTTGAAGTATTCTGCAGCTGAAACAGCGCCTCCTGACTCTCGAGTCGCTTGACAAGGAGATTATGGGTTCTGCGACGAATGCCGTTGATTTCATACTCCTCGTTTATATCGTCGAAGCTCTTCTCCTTGACTTGGTGTTCATAATCCGCCTCGGTCATTTCCCGGAGGGGCTTCTTCACTTTTGGAACCAACTTTTCAGTTCTCAGCACCCTCCTGTCCAAGTCGTACTTGGTGCGCTTCACCGGGGCAGCTATTTCCTCGGCTCTTCTGCGTTTGACGCCCTGAAGGAAAGAGGCGGAACACCCTACGGCCTTTGCTGCGAGGGGCTGATCGTCTGTGATCTGCATGAAGTCAAGGTCTTCCAGCATCTGATCTTGTTGCGGCATTTTTCCTGCAAACAGCGAAGCAGGAGGTATTCCAGAAGCCGTGGTCGCTTTTGAGGGCGACCGGGTCCTAGGGGAAGTGAGCGGCTGAGTGGAGGGCGTTGGTGGGGTTTTGAACAATGGAGGTGAGCGGCGCGGCGATGTATGCGTAGCTTCGGCACTGGCCGCGGGCGAGGGTTCTAGGGTTTGGCTGAGGGACTGGAAAGCGTTCGGGTCTTGGGCGAACTGGTCGAAGGAATGGGGGTTGTGCGAGGGTTGGGTGGTCTGAGATGAAGAGGATGGGACTATGGCTTGCCCTGATACAATGGGGGATGGCGTTATGGCAGGGCCGACTGGGATTTGGGGGAGCGGGGAAGTGGACGTACCTGCGGGCTCCGCCTGAGCCGCTGTTTGGAGGACGTCTGCAGCCCAAGTTTCTGCTTCTGCTTCAGGGCTGTCCAACGAGACAATTTTCGGCGCGGCTGTCCCTGTCCGCGCTGCGGCCGTTTGCTGTGCAGGCTCCCTAGGCCGCTTGGCCTTTTCGCTCCTCTTCCTTTTCTTTTCTTCTGGCGCTGCGGCTGGTTCAAAGGAGGGAGAGGAGGTTGGGGCGGCAGGCTGCGATGTGCCCACGGTAAACTTGTACCGGGGTCTAGACGGGAGGATGTTCGCCGCGGCCGCTCCACTAGCTGGCTGTTCTGGCGCTTTTTCCACTTGGGGGGCCACCTCTGGAGTTGACTTTTCTGGCCGCTGCGCCCTTTCGGGTAATGCTTCAGGAGCTGGAGGCAACATTGGGCCCACTTGGCTGCTCGTTGGCGTTGCGCTGGAAGTTCCGGGAGTAGACAATTGCTGGGACGGGGACCTCCTTGTATACCTTTTCCTAGCGCCTCGGGGAACGCAATCTCGAAATGCGAAAGGCCGCCACGTGTCAGCGTATTGATCATATAGGGCCGAAAACTCATCATCAACGGCCAGCGTTTTCCGGTTGGATTTATCGTGCTGCGTGCGGCATCTCATCTTCCAGCATTCAACGATTTTGTCCTTTTGCCAGTTGAGGGGCGCCACCTTGGAGAGGAATTTCTTGAAGCCCGCCGAATCTAACCGGTGATCCGGGTTTCGCTCTGGATCATACGCCACCTCTTCGCAGTAAAAATCATGCCATGGAGGCCATGATTGCATCTGCTCAATGTGCCATTCCAGGTCTGCACCTGTTCTGTTGCACCTTTCTTGCATGATCTCTGCTCTGGGGCAGATATGCACAAATTTTCCCCTGACCCCAATTGGGTCGTACTTCCAGCGCTACGGCAGCAGTATTAGGCCCATGTCGATGAGCTCCCGTTCGAGGTAGACATGTTGTCCAATCTCGCGTACTTGAATATTCGCCCAGGTAATAGGATATTGGAAAATATGGCCCTTTTTCTTTCCCTGGCCGAACTCTTCCTCGACATAATCCATCTGGCGCGAAATCTCCATTCCGAACTGATGGTCAGTGCAGAAATAGGGCAGCAGGAACGGCTTCCCCTTGAATCCGTAGATTCTGACTACAATGCCCTGCGTCAGCCGGAAGGTGTCCCCGTACTTGTGCTTCCTCAGATAGCTTGTCATGACCTCTGGTGGGCGGGATGCCTCACCATTGAACAGCCCCAGGACCATACTCAGAAATTTGAAATTGAACTCATAGAATGACCCTTTTCTGTACAGGATCTCGGTCCATTCGTACACGGGCAGCGGCTCTCCTTTTTCATTTACCTTCTTCAAGTTAGGAACTCTGATCCGGTAGTGCGTGTGGTACAGACACAACCATGTGAGGAAGGAGCAGAACCGGAATTCCGTTGTCTGCTTCTGTTGCAGCCTGACTAGGTTTGAATGAATGGCGTACGCCAGCCAGTCTGCCCAATCGAAGAAAATAGGGCGCTTCCCACTCTTTTGCGCCGTGGAGTCGTAAAACTCCCCATGCAGGATACATTCTGCCAGCGCCAGCTAGTACGGGCGTACCACTCTGTCAGAATCGCAGCCGAGTACCCATGCCAGGATGATGTATATATATTTGTTTTCGAATCTGTCCGGGGGTATTGGGCCTGTGGGCCATTGTCCGGCTGGAAGCGGAGTCTTCAGTTCTGAGTCGAGGAATTCTCTCATCCGCTTGGTGCGGGTGAATCTGCCCGTCTGTTCGTCCAGGTTGATCCTCCTGACAATTGCGTTGGGGTCGTACTGGAGCCCCCGGGCGAAAGCTGGCTGGACGCTCTCCCTGAAGAGTGTGAACAAAACTCTTCCCTTGTTGTCGCAGACTTGCCGGGCAGCTGGCTTGTAATATGTCGCAATGGATTCGACCAGCTCCGGGCATTGGTGGACAGGAGGGCACAAGAACCAGTACAGGTTCGATTTGTAGGCAGCCCCGACATGGTGCGAGGGCGAAACCTTGTCAGCCCACTTCGCAATATTCGGCCGCAGCTTGGTGAGGCTGATAGAAAATTCGCCATCTTTGTACCCGGCCAGGCGATTGATGGGCGGCGGTGGAGTTTGCCCTCGGCTTTTCTTTGACCTGGTCCTCCTTGTTTGCTCTTGCGGCGCTTCGCTCTCATGAGCGCTGGATTCTGTCTGCTCCTCAGCTTCATGTTCTGCGTCACTGGACTGCGCCGGCATTGGCGCTTTCCCCTTGTCCATCGTTTCTTTTCTGCTCGAATTGGCAGAGACGGGGATTCTGGCTACTGATTGCTTAATTCTGGACCTTGCAGCACAGAGTCAGCTTGACAACTTGGATGTTCTGAGTATGCCAGGGCCTCCTTTTCTAGGCAAGGGAAACAACATTAATGGCGCAAGAGGAGAGGTTAAGGTGATTTGCCGGAAGTTGGTGGAAGCGTTATAATATTTTGGCGGCTGTGCGTGGGTTTAATCTTGAAAAGCGTACCCCGGTTGCAGTTGGTCCTAATGCGCCTTGCTTTCTTAATGACATCCTTTTTGAAAGTCGCGCAATCATTATTAAACATTCTTTGGACTTCGTGCTTTTGATGACGTCATAGCCGCCGCTTGGGCACACGTTTCGAGGGAGAACTTTGGGCCCAGGGTTTTCAAGAGGGACGCAACCCAACTTCGCACTATGCCAAACTGCGCTGTCCGGGCCCACACTTAGAAACATTTTATCATTTTTTTCTTGTTTCCCGCGACAGGTCACCCAAGGTGCGCCCGAAATTGAGGGCGCACTCGGACTTCGCCCCAAAAACGGGCGCACTCCGACTTCGGCCAGATTTTGCTGCGCAGTCGGACTTCGCCCAAAAAATTTGCGCAGTCTGATTTTGACACTTAGCCGTTTTTAGCTCTGCGTTTCCCAACTGCGCTCCCAAGACGGTGCGCAGCCCGACTTCGCTGCGAAGTCGGGTTGCGCACCCAGCACTTAGTCAAATTTTGCCCTTTTTGTCAGCTGCTTTCTTTCAAACTCCCGATGTCGCACTTTTTCGGGAGCGATGCCCGACTTCGCTGCGAAGTCGGGGTTTGCTCTGAGCTTTACTTGGGCTCTGAAAACTAAAAGCTGAATGCTGAAATAAATATGTACATTGATAAACTAAAATGCAGAAAAGAAATCTGTACAAAGAAGGACCCATTGGGTGCCTTCAGTGGTGGTAAATCTTCAGGTGGAACCCGTTGACGGGAATGGGGAGAAGCTGTCCCTCCATGTCCCGGAGCACGAATGCATTAAATTGGTTCACCCGAGCAATCTGATAGGGACCTTCCCAGAGGGCATCAAATTTACCATGGTTGCCCGACTTTGCCTTCAATGAGTCCCACTTCAGCACTAGGTCCCCGATTTTGAAAACTCGGGCGGTGGTGCCTTCCTTTCGCAAACCAGCCTTGGGTCGCTTCAGCATGCTTAGTAAAGGCCTGGTATGCTTTTTCTCTTTCTTCTTCTAACTGCAGCAGTTGGCACAGTCTGGCATCCACTGGATCCCCGTTGCCTCTTTCTTCATCCAGCATCCAGAGTGCGGGTATCTCTACGTGGGTAGGCGAAGCGCCTCCTTGCCGTACACGAGCGCGTAGGGGGATGTCTTGATAGACTTCTTGAATGATATGCGATCCGCCCACAGCGCCCGATTCAGGAGTAGGTGCCATGTCCTCTTGTTTCTCTCTATTGTCCTTCTGACAATTTTCAGTAGATTCTTGTTGGTGGACTCGGCCAGGCCATTCCCCTGCGGGTAGTAGTTAGAAGACATCTTGTGATAGATGCCATATTTGCTGGTGTACTCCGTGAGTACAGCGCCTGCGAACCCCGGACCATTGTCCGTCACTATTGACTCCGGGACCCCGAAACGGGTGATGAGGCTCTCGAGGAACCCGATGACCGTTTCCTGGTCCGCATTCTTAGTGGGGATCGCCTCTGCCCACCGGGTGAAGTAATCGGTGGCGGTAAGGATAAACTTGTGCCCCGCTGCAGAGTTAGGCGTGATGACCCCGATGAAGTCTAGACCCCATTGCTGGAACGGAGTCTCAGCTTGAATTGGCTGGAGGGGCAGGGGTGCTTTTCTGTTTCTGCCAGCAAACCTCTGGCATTTATCACATTTGACACAGACCGCATGTGCGTCTGTGAAGAGAGTGGGCCAATAGTACCCAGCTCTGATGATTTTCAAGGCCGTAGGCCTTCCAGAATGATGTCCCCCAGGCATCCCGGAGTGAAACTCTCCGAGGACCCTGGGTTTGTCAGTATCTCTGACGCACCGCAACAGGATGCCGTCAATGTTTTTGAAATAAAGCCCCTCGGGGCGGAGTACGTATTTCAAGGCGTTTAGCCGAAACCTCCTTCTTTGTGAGGCATTCAGGTGATCTGGGCATCTCCCGGTGCTGAAATACTGCACCAGGTCATTTGTCCAGTCATTTTCCTCTGATAAGGAGTTGGCTAGGTTGGTGGTTGCTATCGGATCTTCCCACTCGCAGGCGGAGACTTCAGCTGCAGCGCTTCGGGCCAGCTCTTGGCACAAGGCTCGGCCTCTGATCAGCTTTGTTGGCCGTACCTCGATGTCAAACTCTTGGATTTTGGCAATCCATCCTGCCCTCTTGTGGCCAGGCTCTCCTTGTATGATGAAGTTCTTGACGTCCGGATGTATCACGAAGACTGTTATCCGGCTCTGGGAGACGAAGTGCCTGAACTTTCGGAGGGATTTCATGACTGCGTGAACTTGCCGCTCAATAAAATTGTACTTTTCTTCATGCGGCTGGATTACCTGGCTTAAGAACGCTATGGGGCGCTCTTCGCCATCGTCTCCCTTCTGTGTCAGGACTGCGGCGTAACTCTCGGGTTCTCCCACCGCGTACAGGATGAAGTCCTTGGAATAATCCGGGTTTATCAACACCGGAGCTTGTGCAATTCTGGCCTTGATCTCCTCAAAGGCCTGCCTTCTTTCGTCAGTCCATAAGAATTCGGCATTCTTTTTCAACAGTTCGGCCATGGGCTTAATCACTTGTGCGAAGTCCGGTATGAACTTCCTCACGAAGTTGATTTGGCCGAAGAAGGACTGTAGCCCCTTCTTGTCGACTGGGATGGGCAAGCGGAGGAGGGCTTCTGCTCTGTCAGGATCCATTGCAAGGCCTTTCTCGGAGATGACATGTCCCAGCAGCTTACCTTCTTTTACCGCGAAGACCGACTTCTTCGGGTTAATGGAAATGCCGAATTCACGACATCTCTCAAATATCTGCCGCAGGTGGGAAGCATGGTCCTCTCTCCTGTGAGAGAATACAGTCATGTCATCCAAGTAGATGACAATGATCTTGTTAAGCAACTCTCGGAAGGCCAGGTCCATGGCTCTCTGAAATGTAGCGCCGGCATTAGACAAACCGAAGGGCATGCGCCGATAAGCGAACGTTCCCCATTTGGTGGTGAACGCTTGTCTTATGCTGGTCTTCGTCTTTCACCCATATCTGGTTGTACCCAGAGAATCCGTCTAAGAGGGAGAATCTCTGCGCTCCAGCAACTATGTGGAGGATCTGATCGATTTGGGGCAGCGGGTAATGGTCCTTCAGCGAGGCCTGATTCAGATTTCTGAAATCCACGCAGAGACGGATGTCTCCGTTCTTCTTCCTCACAGGAACCAGATTCGCAACCCAAGATGAATGCTTGATGGGGTAGATGATCTTGGCTTCCGACATTTTCGGGAGCTCGGCTTTCATCATGGCTTCAATATTCGGGTTTACAGACCCTGCTGCCTGCCAGAAAGGTTTCGCACCATCTTCTAGCTCTATGGTGTGCTGGATCATCTGTCGGTCATACCCCTTCAAGTCCTGGTAGCACCAGGCTACAATATCGGGGAACTCTCTGCATAATGATCTGATCTGCCCGAGTTCCTCTTCGGTGCAGTCCGTCCCGACCTTGATTGTTTTTCCAGGTTCAAGCTCCAGGTCGACGTACTGCTTGGGGTCTACTTTGATCCTGTGGGATATTGCTCTATCGTTTTGATCAAAGAGACTCTCTAATGTAATCAGTCCTTTTGGGACATGATTATTCTTCAATTGTATCAACCCCTCATATTGCTCGTCATCAGGGTCTCTACCTTCGATTGTACATGCTTCGGTAACCAAAAAAGTGACGATTTCCTCGTCACAGTCAAACACCTGCCAGTGGGTGTCCTTATCAAGCACAGAAGGCTTGTAGATGGTACGAACCGGCTTCGGCTTTTGGACAGTGTCATCAGCCGGAACGTGCCTGGCTCCAACGAGACGCCAGAATGTCAGCGTGCTTGTTCTTCTCACGTGATATGGCTTTGACATTCAATGAGTCGAATGACTCCATCAGGTCCCAGACACGATTACGATACGCCTTGAGATAATGCTTCTTGGAGGCGCATTTATTCGTAATCTGGTTGCACACCAGCTTTGAGTCGCCAAAGATCTGCAGATGCTTTATCCCCAGTCTCTCCGCTTTTCTCAAACCCAAGCACAGGGCTTCATACTCCGCCGCGTTGTTAGTACAGCTCCAAGCCAGTCTGTAGGTGTAGTCCTTCTGGATCCCGGATGGAGAAACCAAGAGTACACCTGCACCGACGCCATTTTTGCATCGGGCGCCATCAAAGAAAAGCTTCCATAGCTTTTCTGGTGCAGGTCCTACCTCTTTCTTGGCTGACTGGTCAAGTCTCTCGAGCTGAGTGACGGTGTAGCGGCCTTGCTCAGTCTCGATCATGGCATTGAAGTCCAGCAAGGAGAACTCATCCTCTACTTGCAACAGCTCAAGAGCTTGCTCTGTCATGTCTACCACCACCAGTTCTTCCGCTGTCAGCTGAACCATGCAGTTCTGTGACTCTTCTCCGGGTATCTTCTCTACTAGAAATGTGGAAGGCTTTTCGTTGTAGATCTTCAGTCTCCTTCCTTTGAAGGGCACTTCCATATGTGAGTAATCCAGAGACAGATACCCACCCAGCTTCGCAGTGAACTCCCTGGAGAGACACATGCCGAAGTAAGGTTCCAAGTCGACAACCACGACCTCTTGTATGACCACTATGTCAAGAGCTTTGTGCAGCCGGATCGGAATATCTTTGATGACACCAACTGTCTTGACAGGGGTGCCGTCTAGCTGCAGCACACCTTGGCTGCTCCTTGTATACTCCATTCCGATCTCGTCGCAGACGGCTCTCGGCATAACAGTCGTGGAGGCACCAGAATCCACCATACAGTTGTGTACTATATACCCTTGCATCCGCAATGACAGATAGAAGGGAGGTGGTCTGTTCTTTCCAGTGGCGGAGACTGTCAGGGGTTGAACCAAAACAGCAGGTTGCGTCTGCTTGCCATGTTTTATGCTCTTCAAAGATTCCTGCAGCAGATCAACTTGACCTGGGAGCTGAAGAGCATCATACATACTTATCCTTGCGGGAGTCCTCTTTAGCTCATCCACTATGTTGTAGCCTGAAGTGCTAGCTCCCTCCGTTTCTTTCGCAGGCTCATACTTGGTCCGGTATTGCTGCGTGGCTTCGACTCTCTGTCTCTTTGTCAGGGACGGATATCTCAGCTTCTCTTGAGCTTGTTCTTTTGTTTCAGCTGGAGACGGAGCTGCGGGAGCTTTCACTGCGGGAGGCTTGAGTGCAGGAAATTTTTCTTTGGCTGCGGGATGCCATAGCCTTTTGTCCTCAAATTTGGAGGAGCTTGGTTTAAGATCCAAGAAGATGCCATGACAGATCGAAGAGAAAGAAAAAAAACTGCATAGAGGTCATCGAACCCACGACGTTAAGAGGACAAAGGAGGGTGCAAATCATTGCGCCCTTCTCCATCGATGGACAAGGAGGAGCCCGTGGAGGATAAGGGCACAGGATGCAAGGATAGAGGATAGGCGCTCGCATAGATGCATGCGCACGAAAAGGAGGGAAAGGGCTTGGCGACTTTTTTTTTTAATTTGAAATTTAAAGAAAAAAAACAGATTTAAGACTTTTGTTACCTTTTGAAAATCCTTCCTTTCTTAGAGTGATGCAACTTCGTCCTTTTGCTCTAATACCATGTTCGAATTTGCAATATTTTCCAGAAACATGCCGAAACATACATTCACCACCATCAAGTCTCAAAAGGAATGTGTGTAGTCACGAACACTTGCACGACCCCAACTGACTATGCGATCTTAATTGGTTGCACAACTGCCGACTCTTGTGCAATTTTGTGCTATTGGGCAATGCTCCCCTACATAATTGATGTGTGCCTGCTTCTTCCTATGACCACTCTTCTCCTACTCATACAGTCTACTTTGGGGAGGAATTATCCCTACCGTATGTTTGGGACATTGCAATTGTTGCTCTTCCTTGCTTGGTTCCTCCTCACTGTCCTCTTCTTCCTCTTCTTGGGCGTCTTCTTCTTCTTTCCATTATGCTGATGTGGGAGTAGTTTTTCGCTTCATCTATCCACAAACACGTTGTGTTGGTGCAATGTCTACCCAATGGAAGGCCGTAGAGGTGCCCTCTATGATTGCCAAGGGCTTCTCTCACCTTGGCATAGTGATGACTTCCCTATATATCACATTAAGCAGCGCAATTGCATGAAATGCCATCTAGGAGTCTTTTGTCATGCGTATCAAATTGTGGATGAGCTTAGATAGGCATGATGCCCAATCATACTTCGTTCCCCCTATGATTCCCTACAAGTACAACATGAGCCATGTGGGCATCTCCAAAGCTTGTTGCTCTCCTGACAAGCACAACATTACAAGATACATTGTGCACTTAAACTCCTTTGTTCACTACATTTGCATTTTCAACCTTTTACTTTTGAGGATCAAAAGTTTAGCCAACTCTTGTATTGTCAACACTCCCATATTACAATATTCAGCCAAATAGTCTTGCAACTTGAGCTGTCCTACTTTCTCTTTGTGCACTTGAAGGTGTGGTGGACCAGGTATCTCTAACACACTGAAAATCCTATGCAATGTATGCCACTTGCAGTGTATGAGATCCAATCTCAACTTTGCTATATCTCTTGTCTAGGTCATACTTTGCCAACATTTGCATCAGATACGACTTAAAAGACTCCTTGTCATAGTTTGGAGCCTACAACACATAATGCATGGATGTTTGTCTCAACGTCTTCTTCAAGTCAACCACTTCCGACACTTGTCTCTTGATTTCCGACAAGGGAAAGTGTATTCATGCCTTTCCCGTCCCTTTGTTGGCGACGAAGGCGTGTCCCATTCCTGTGATAGAAGTCTCATTAATGCAAGTTGTTTGACTTGCAATTGCACAAAAGATACACAAATGTAGACCCTCACTAGAAATTTAGGCACATGTTGTCAAGGTTCTCCTTCAACACCTAAATCTTCAACTGCAAAATTTGTTGCGATGGTGGGCATCTCTATGGTGGTGGCTGCCGCATACAAGTCCTTGACCTATCATTTCTATGTGCAAAGTGGTACCCATGTCGTGAATATGATTTGTGTGTGCGCGCATGATGACCCTACCACACACTTATATGTTCGTGTGATTGTGCCCTATGCTGTAATGTTGGAGGGCTTTGTTGTTGTCTAATATGTGGAGGTACTCGTTGCAATTATGGGTCGTGGTCTTTTTTTTATCATCATGATGCATGTCTTGAACATGGCCTACTTGAATACAGACTACCTAACCTACATGGTCTGAAAACCCTCGCACAAGTGTTGTGGCAACACCACTTTGATGTCACTCTATACCTCTTGCGTCAACTCCTCCGAAAACCTTGTGCAATGTGCACAAAGGCTGATAATGCTTGCATTTGTGCAGTTCACACTTGCATGGCAATAACAATGATTTTTCTCTATGCAGTTGTTTTCCTGCTATAGTTTCCAACATTCGACGTCGACAATGTGCACAACTCGCCAAATTCCTTCATGGCAGCAACGTGACAAGTCTTGTCTACACACTATTTGATACCCTAGGCATCTATGTGCAAGACTATAATTTCTCTTTACCTAGACAATCAACATTGCATGCCCTTGCTTCTAGACGACATGCCTTGAAAGAAACCAGACAACAGTCTGTCCTCAGATGACCTCATGAACCACCTCTAGATGGCAAACAGGATGCGTATGGTCTCCCGAAAGACAAACTGACAATGTTCTTTTATGTATGTACGTATAGTGTGTATTATTTTGCATATTGAATTATTTGTACATGTGATGCATATGGTGTTTTATGTTTCAATGTTGTAAACTTAGGCATCTGAATTAGGTTTTGCACTCATATGTCTAAGAGACGTAAGTGTTCCTTAACTTTATTGATCTGTGCCAGTGCTTGTTTATATTGAATATGATGCGTTATTGATAAATTCTTTAGTTAGTTTTTCTTTAGGTATTGTAATTATTTGCAAAGTGGGCGGTCATTTGCACACTGAATTATCTTTGCGGGCTAACCATTTCTACATTTGGTGATCACCACTTCAATCTATTGTGAACTGGATCTATTACACAAAGCAATAAAAATACTTTAATTCCCATAATATTATTTACTGGTAAAATAAATTGTCTAAATGCATAGAGGAGCTTCATTCATCTAAAGGTTGCTTTCTAGTTCTGCAGCTTTGGCTGGAAACAGCCATACATTGGTCTGCAAGTAGAAGATCCGCTGCTGGATTTTCTTTGTACAACATAAGGAAGTCTTAGTGCTTGCTTCACAGATGGAGAAAATAAAGGCTTAAAAGTGTGGTTTTTTATCAGGTATCCACAATTAAAGCATGTAGCAGTCCTAACATAGAGCTTTCACTAAATGGAAGTTAATTATGTTTTCCACTGAATTTAGCCACAAAATTTCTGCCAATTTTGATCATTGCTTTTGACATTTTCAGATTCTCTGGAATGTTTGGATTGATAAAAATAACCTTCAGCTATAAATTCTAGATCCCATGTTCTTCAAACAAGTCACCTATTCTTGAATATTGCCTACTAAATTCATATTTATATCCCTCTTGCATTCAGATCTTGTTCATCAAGGGTGTAAGGATTTTGTGACTGCTATTTGTTTATCAAGGAAATGATAACAAAAGTTGGCATTTTGAATGGATTTTCCCCCCCTGTTTGCAAAGGACATTCAGCCAGTGATGTTCTCTGGTAGAATTTGAGATATATAGAGAGACAGATACATTAGCATCTATTACAACATGAGTACACATAAAAATTATTTTCTTGGAGAAATATGTATGCATACATCCATAACACATATATGTTTATGTGTATATGCATGTGTTCATTATATTATTAAAGAATGAAATATATTATAATCTCTCTCTCTCATGCATGCACATGCCCCTATACTGTAATGAAAAAACTTCTAGAAAACAACAATTGTAACAATAAGTTTCAGAATAATAGCTGATGAGTGTCATCAAATTTTCATCATTTAATCATTATGTGTCAATCCAGGGCGGTGTCCAAGGCTATATACGAAAGTAGGGGTTAACAGACTGATTTTTAGTTCATTTAGATCATGGCTTTATTCATGGAACAGTTAGAGATTGGGGTGTTTGGGGTCTCCTTTCTTACTCCTAAAAACTAAAACTAAACTCCTACTTATCCTTGCAGAATTGAAATTCACACTGTTGCAGAAAAATAAAACTAAACTATTGCAAAGCTGAAAATAGCAGAATTTAATTGACAGGAAATTACTAAATTGAAATTGCAGCATTAACATTCAAACTGGTAAATAATGAAACTTTCTGAAATTGCAGAAAACAATGTCACTTTCTGAAATGGAAATGAGATAAAATGATAACATTCAAAAACTGATAAATAAAGTTGCACAATTTGTAACAAATTAGGCTGACAAGAAATTATGGAAATATTGCAAATTCTGAAACAAATTAGAAACAGAAAGTATTGTGTTAAATTCTACCCTAGATGAGTTACCTACCATGCATTCAAATGCCACATTATCCTAATCACTAACCATGCAAAAACTGTCAGATCTCTGCTGACCTGCTGCAGCCAAAAATTAGCAAAATTCTATCAGGTAAAAACCCTCCTCTGGACCTGGAAGTGGCCCTTGCTTCCTGAACCAGAAGAGGGCAAATGAACTTGCTTTAAACTATTAAATCTTCACACTCAACTCAGAAGCAAACATGAATGTCAAATATTGCACCTTTATTTCATTCTCAGCAGCATGACAACAGTGCAGGGGAAGATCTGCAGGCTACTGTGCTGCTGCAATACACAGTTACAACACTTAAAATAGTTCTAACTCTTATCACTTATTTCCTATATTCTTCTATATGCTCAACCAAATGGGAGCATTTTATTTATACAAGTAGGGTACAACATTGATAAGGTTTTGTGCTGCCATGTAGGAATGTTACAACTATTACAGGATTGTTTCCCAGAATGCAGGGATTAGGTCTATTATCTCTTATCCATTCCATCTGTTGGGCTTCATCCATTGAGGGACAGGTGTTGGAAAAGATAGGGATATCCCTAAAATAGCTGCAACCACCGTTTACCACCCTCTATTGCAATTAAAGGCGCTTTTGACCCAAACTATTGCTTCTGCGCTTATTCCAGAGCTGCTCCGAAATATCAGGCAACAGAATAGAGTTTATATTAATTCATGCTCCAGAAGCGCATGAGAATAGTTGTGATGGTGGAAATAGTCTCCATAAGTGCCCAGAAGACTGATTCCATATTTTGCATGAGTTGGAGTGGACAAATTCCAAGCCATGTTGTATATGTACAACTGGCTGGAATTTGTATGGAAAAGTTCCTATTTTCTGCACAGTCAAACTGTTGACAAAGTTTTGGCACCTTTTGGTTATTTAAAATGGTTAAACGGTGGGGAAATCTTATGAAAGAAGCACAAAACCAAATAGGTAGCAGCACCTTAATATTACAACATTAACTTAATGCAAAATATACTAAATAATACAACTGAAATAGATTATAAAACATAGATAAACAATCAAAACAGGTCATATGCACTTTATCATTCCAATATGCAAACATCATCATATAATGCATAGTATCACTAAAATTAGTACAAAATCATATCATAAGTGGTTCCAAATAGTTTAAAAAGTTATCAAAAGTAGTCTTTGTATGAGGTAATGTTTTGCCTCATCATTTCCCCCAACCTATTGTAATGCATGTCCTCATGCATTCTGTTCTGCTACAACAGCACAAAGATCTATGTCAAGATAGCGCTCAACATATTTCCATAGTCTGCTTCCAACTTTGTAATATCCTTTGTGCTCTTTGATTTCCCTGAGCCACTCCTGGAATTGATCGTCTGATTGAGGGTCATTATCAAAGAAATATGGAACAGGGATGATAATTGTTGGATTCCTGTACCTGAGACCTATCCATTGCTCCTTTACCTCAAATATGGTCTGGATTATACATTCTGCCCTTCTTCTAGACCACATCAGGTTATTTGGTGAGATGGGTTCTCTCTTCTGCAGTGATATAGGTAACTCTCCCCATCTATTTTTGCAAGCTGATAAAGCATCAACAAAAGATGTTGCACAAAAAGTTTGAAAACCATCTATGCATTTCTGCAAGTTCCCCAGATACATTTTTCTTACTCTGTCATCCCTCATTAGAGTATAGTGCTCACTGGTGGAGGTCCTATGGTTCAGGTGAACAGGCCTAATGAGCAAAACTGCCTGTAATTCCATGGCTTTGCTGGTTTTCTTTTCCTGCTCCCAATATATTTGATTCTGGAGTGTAGACTGAAAAGCTTTAAGCTGAAGATCACCAGTAAAAATGTGGGGAAGGAAGATAACTTCGGTTGGCAAGAAGAAATTATGCAGGAACAATTCACATAGCAAATTCTGGTGTTCTGCAGAACTTTGCCAAAAAGCTTCCAGAAACTCACTAGGTGTTTCCAATTTGTGAGAGAGGCCAGAGGTGATCCTCATCGTTTGCCAACGGAGGTATTTTTCTTTCAACATTAAGCTGTAGAATCTGGCTGGCCTCCGACACTGAACCATACACTCTGCAATCTGGCATACATCCTGCACTTGTTCCTTCAATTTTTCAATTTCTAAATTTTTTTGTTCTAGCTCTTTTGTTAAGGTCTGTAATGATGAGACCTTTCCTTCTAATTGATGACATCTTGCCATCCAATATGCCACATATTCATTATATTTTGCTAATGTAACTATTTTTGGTGACCTAACTATTGGTTGCATTTGTGGAATGACATTAACTTGGATGCCTACATCCACCTTTTCAATTACAGGGGGCTCTGTCTGTGTTCCAATTTCTACTAGTTCAATCTCAGATGCATTCAAATTAACAAGATTTTGAGGAGACTGTGGAATTACCTCTTCTTGTACTATTATTTCTCCCTCTGTAGGTGTTATTGATTCGGTTATCTGTTGTGTCCCTGGATGCTCATCCTTTGTTCTGTCTTCAACCTGCTGTGGTGCTTGTGCAACTTCTTCCTCTTCAATTGCTGCCCTAATTGGTGAGTTCCTCTCAGATAAGGCTGCATCACCAGCCAAGTTCAACAGAATATTGGCTAATTCATCTCCAGAGTCAGACTGAGGAGGATGCTACTCCAGAAGTGTGAGTCTAGCCTTTACAACCTCTATCTCTTGCCATAACTTAGCAATAATATCATATTTTTCCTTCAAAGAAGCTTCACTTTGTTCAATCCATCCTGTCTGTGTTTTAATTACACTCTTGGCTGCATGCAACTGAGTTTTTATATCCATTTCATTCTCCTCTTCGGTGCTTAAATCATCCTCCCCTTCCTCAGCTGCTACAGATTCTTCCTCAGAATCAGGATAATCTACAAGTGGTGCAGGCATTTCTGCAATAGTGGTGTGTCCCCCTGCTTCCTCTGTTATGGTTCTATCTTCTGATTCTAATGAGTAATTGAGGGACATTGTAGGCATAGCCATATCTGTTGCACTATCCGTGCCCTTGGCACTTATAGTTTCTTCCACCTGTAGGGTATCAACATGTGCAGTTCCTTCTTCCTTTTCCACATCACCTATGTTGGTGGATTTTTGAAGTCTTGAAGACCTTCTCAATCCCGAAGTTGATTGCTTTTGTTTCTTTTTAGATTGTGAAATGGAGCTTGTCAATCCTAGGGTAGGGTCTGCTTCAGGTGTTCCCTTCTCCATCTGCCCTTCCCTGCTTGAACTTCCAAATTGCTCAGTGGATTGAGTGGGAAAAATAGTTACATTTTCAGAAAATGTAACCTTCCTCCTCTTTCCTACAGGATCAATCTTAGATTGTTTCTCTCTTTGCTTCCTTGTCCTGGAGGATGGAGGTCCCTGTGGTGAGGAAGGAATTTCTTTTTGAGAGGATTCAGTTTCAATTTCATGTTCAGAACTTTCAATTTCTATTTTTGCTTCAGATTCAGGTCCTTCAACCTCTACCTCTTCTTCAGATCCAGGGCTTTCAACTGCCTCTTCCTCAATCAACTCATTCCATACATGAAAAAACCTATCAAAGCTTCTAGGGTTTCCCCTGAAGTGATGTCTGCATATAATCTTGATTAGGCCATGGTGTTTGGGAGACCCTTTCCCTGCTTGGTACTTTTTGGCCATATTTACCAGCTCCTGATATAAATACAGAGGCAGATTTACCTTCAGTTCAGGGTTTGAGCGGCCGTGACGAAGATGGGTTAAAATTCGCATATGATGTCCTGAGAGGACAGGGAATTGCCCATCACAGGTCAAAAACCTAATGACCCATACTGCAACTTCATTCCAAGGAGGCTGTAAACTTGTTCTTTTGACCCCCTTGCAGATATTATTACTCAATATAAACTCAATGGGCCTATCCTCATTTCCCCTGAATTGATTTACAAGTTCAACTAAAGTATTTTTCCCTGATTTTCCAATTTGAACCCCATGCAACGATAATTCAGTAACCTGGCTGAGAATTTCGGGGCTTACCTGGATGGTCATGCCATTGATATGAATTTGGTTGTTGCGGAAGGTACGTGCGAACTCAGCAACCAACCCTTCTGAATACCCATCGAACTTGCGCAAGAAGGGCAGAAATCCCCCTTCAGTAAAAATTTACATGCATTCCCCATATTTCTACAAATATTCTATGTTATCTGGCTCAATTTTATTCTTCTGTCCTCCCATTATCAATGATTGGGGTTCTGCGTATCTTAAGTCTAAAAATTTTACTGCAGGTTTTTCTCAGCTTTGGAATACTTGAGTCTGTAAAGAGTAATGCTCGAGGGTGAAGAGTAAATGAGTGCAACGCCAGAATAACTTCCAAACGTGCTAGGTAACATGAAATTGGCATGTGGTGGCAATTCATTGCATGCAAAAGTTACCATCAACCGGATGTTACTGCATGTCATCGTATAATTGCAGCTGCCGGGAGTGATATGGGATAATTAAATTTTTATGAGAGTCCTCCTTTTCAATAGGCTTTGAGTTGTGTGCCATACTGGTCACATGCGGCAATTTTTGAAACTCCATGCCCCCTCAAATATTTGCTTTGGAACTCGAATTTGAAACCTGCGTTCCAAATACTATTTCCAACCCAATTGGCACAAAACCTTCAGAAATTTTAATTTATTTGACTTTTTAGCCACGTGATTCCGGAGATTAATGAATTAACCTTTTTGTTAATTCATTCCAATCGGTTTTATTGCATAGTCCATTCCAGAGCATATACCCTTTTCATTCCGAAACTAATTCTAAAGCTTCTTCATTCGGAAACTTGTTATGTGCAGCAGGTTCGTTCCAGAGCAGTACCTTTCAAGAGCATTTGAAGAGCCTTTTCTGCCTTAGACTACCTTGATAACTTTTTGGAATCGAGACCTTATGTATGCTTTATACTAACTAGGGATATCATACACTACATAATAAATATTTACAATATTAAAATAGAAAAAGGCACATACCTGAAGAAACCATTCTATCTACATTTTGTACAAATGTTGTTTTCTGCTGATTTTAAGTTGACTCCTCATAGAGTGTAACAGGTGCAATCTGGAAAATAGTGAAACAGAGGTGAGAATGAGTGGAATGGTAAATAGTGAAACAATGGTGAAAATGAATGGAATGGTAAATAGTGAAACAATGGTGAGAATGAATGGAATGGTGGCGGGTCCATGAGGCAAACATGCCGAAAAAACCGGTTTTCATGTAAGCCCAATTCAGATGCGCCTCAAAGAGGTTTTCACATTCTGAATTATTATTATATATTTATATATATATATATATATATATATATATTTTTTTATATATTTTGGTTCATGTCACTTGATTGAGTCCATCTTGGAAGAAGTGGTTTCTTCCAATACCGATACATCCAAGTTTCCTACTTGCTTGAGAAACTCCTCCTTGGTTAACGGTTTGTGATATATCCGAAGACGATGACCGTTAACCACCATCTTCCTTCTTGAATCATCTATTGGTGAAAGATGTACAACTCCATTTGCAAATACCTCCTCAACCTGATAAGGTCCGAGCCATCGAGTCTGCAACTTGCCAGGATAGTCTTCATATCATGAATCAAACAACAAAGCCCAATCGCCTTGTTGAAATTTTCGTTGTTGGATATGACTATCATGCCACAACTTGCGTTGTGACTGGATCACCTCGGTCTAGTGCAATGCATCCCTCCTTAGCTCATCCAATGCATTGAGCTGCAGAATCCGGTCCGTTTGTGCCTGTGACAAATCAATACCAACTTCCAAAGCAGTTCGAAGAGTTAGTAATTCAAACTCAATAGGCAAAAGAGGCTTTTTACCATAAACCAATTCATAGGGAGTAAATCCAGTAGTGGATTTCCAAGTGGTGTTATAAGCCCAAATTGCTTCAAGTAACTTCTCCACCCAATTCCTCCTATGGGCTGCTACAGTTTTGGTTAAGATCCTCTCTAATTCCCTATTTGTCACTTCAACTTGGCCATTGGCTTGCGGATGGTAAGGTGAGGATTTTCGGTGTTTGATTTCATACAACTTTGTAAAGGCTTCAACAAATTTTGAGGTAAACTGAGGTCCCTGATCAGTGGTGATGGATTGTGGGGCCCCAAAATATAGAAAAATTTATGAATATAGGAAATCAACAACTTTCTCTTCTCGAGCATGCTTAAAAGCATGGGCTTCTACCCATTTGGTTACATAATCATTACATACCAAGATATGCACTTTCCCTTGGGAAGGAGGATCAATGGGTCCTACAAAATCTAACCCCCACCTCTCAAATGGTTCTGTTCCTATTTGAGGTTGTAATGGCATTTCACTAGTGAAGGTAGGTTTTCCCATCCTTTGGCATGCATCACAATGTCTGACATACCTTTTCACATCTTTATGCAAGGATGGCCAGTAATAACTAGTACCCAAGATCTTTCGAATTGTACTCTTGATTGAATAGTGTCCTCCTGATGGTTCATCATGACATGCTCGTAGGATGTCATATACCTCGTCCTTGCGAACACACCTGCGCAAAACATGGTCAGGACTGCATTTAAACAATAAACCTCCTATCCATTCAAAAGAAGAACTTTGCTTGATCAACTATTTCTTTTGTTTAGGAGTAAAGTGAAGAGGAATCTTCCCTGTAGCTAAATAATTAGCTATATCTGCAAACCATGGAGATTGTACAGAAATAACAAACAATTTCTCATCAAGGAAATGCATCCTCAACCAATTCCTCCGTATCTGCATTTGACAATCTTGACAAGAAATCTGCCACTACATTAGACTTCCCTGGTTTATTGACTATAGTAATATCAAATTCCTGCAATAGTATTAACCAACGAATAATTCGTGCACTAACCAAGGGTTTATTCATCAAATACTTTATAGCAGCATGGTCTGTGTGGATGAATACGGGATATCCTGTGATATAGTGTCGAAATTTGTTAATAGCATACACCACAGCTAAAAATTCCTTCTCGGTTGTGGTATAATTCTTTTCAGCTCTAATCAATTTTTTACTAATGTAGTATATGGCATAGTGTTGTCCATCTTCAATCTGCCCTAATGCAGCTCCAATAGCAATATTGGAAGCATCAGTTTGAATATGGAAGGGTAACTCCCAATTAGGACCTCTCAATACAGGCGGAGTTGTTAACTTTTCCTTTAAAACTTCAAAGGACTGTTGACACCCAACAGACCAAACAAATTCAGAATCCTTTGTTAACAATGCGAACATTGGATTAGCAATGGTACTGAAATTAGCAATAAATCTGCGATAAAAGCCAATATGTCCTAAGAAACTACGGACATCAGTTTGAGTTTTTGGAGGAGGAAGGTTCTTGATGACCTCTACCTTTTTAGGATCAACTTTAATTCCATAAGCAGAAATATGATGTCCAAGAACAATTCCTTCTTCCATCATCAAGAAACATTTATCAGGATTCAGAGACAAATGATATGTTTCACAACGTATTAAAACTTTTTCAAGTTGTTCTAAAGTATATTCAAATGTATCTCCAAACACTGTGAAGTCATCCATATAAATCTCTACACTTTCATTTGTTAGATCAGAAAAGATAGCCAAAACAGCTCTCTGAAATGTTGTTGGTGCATTGCACAAACCGAAGGGTAACACTCTGTAAGCAAATGTTCCCCAAGGACATGTGAAAGTTGTCTTTTCCTGGTCTTCTAGTGCAACTTGGATCTGATTATAACCACTAAAACCATCAAGGAAACATAAAAATTTCTTACCAGCAAGGGTGTCCAACACTTGGTCTATAAATGGTAATGGAAAGTGATCTTTATGTGTGACCTTATTCAATTCCCTGTAGTCCACACATACTCTCATCTTCCCATTTTTCTTTGGAACAATGACCAATGGTGAAACCCACCTACTGTCTGAAATTGGATAAATGAATCCTACATCCAATAGTTTTTTGATTTCTTCCTTAACAATATCCTTCAGAGCGGGATTCAGACGCCTTTGTGGTTGTCTTACTGGTTTGACATCTTCAGTGTATATCCTATGTGTACACACATCAGGGTGAATGCCAGTCATGTCCTTATAACTCCAAGCAAAATCTTGAACATGTCTCTGTAAAACAACAAATAATTTGGCTTCTTGCTCATTAGTCAACCAACTATTAATGTTTAAAAAATTTCCTGGCTGTATCTCAATCTACTTAATCCCTGGATAAACAGAGTTGACAACCTCATATTTACTGATTAAAGCATTTAAGGGACAATGATGTGGCTGCAGAGTATGAAATACTCTTGATTCTGGTGTAAATGTGATACCTGATGGGATCATTTGCATAGGACAGGTGAAAGAAGTCAGAAGATGATGATGCCATCCATGTGGCAATGTGAAGGAGCTTTCTTGTAGTGGAATAGATGACAGATGTTCAACAGTTTGTTCTTCATATTTCCATAACAAACGATGGACAAGAATTTGATCATCCCTAAGGCCTTCTTCTTGCAATGTTTTCACCAAAATTGTTTCATGTTCAAAGATTTCTCTTTCTGGTGAATTAAGTTCTTCAATATGTTCTTTTACTACAACGGTGGCCAAGGTGACAATAGTTTCATGTTCTTCATCAAACTCAGGATACCATATCTGTCCAAAAAATTTGGCTGAAGGTTGGGCTGGTGGATACAAGGAAATATTTTTTAGGTCTACACCATTTGAAATGGTCATCTCACCTGACCTGCAGTCTATAAATGCAAGCTGCAGTGGCAAGCCAAGGTCGTCCTAGAATAATAGGATAGCCATTAGCTGAGTTTCTAGGCTGCAACACTAAGAAATCTACAGGGTATTCCCAAGAAGACACTTCAATGGCAACATCCTCCAGAATTCCTTTCGGTTTAGCCACTGACCTATCTGCCATTTCCAAAACTATGGTAGTAGGACTAAGGTTATTGAGCTGCAATTTTTGCATGGTTTCCTTAGTCATCACGTTGATTGCAGCTCCTAAATCGATAAGTACATTTGGAATTTGAACTAACCCAACAGTAATTGTAACTACTGGACTCCCTGGATCACCATATTTAGGGGGTACTAGTTTTCCATAAAGCAGGTCAGCCAACTTACCTTCTACTTGTACAGTCTTAGGAAAGGCTTTCTTCTTCCTGCCAGGTTTCCTAATACACAGCTCCTGAATGGTTTTCCTAATCAGAGGTACATCCTTTATTGCCTACAACAAAGGGAGTGAGATAGACATTTTCCTCAATTCTGTGATTAATTCTGATTCAGGAGCAGTGATAGTGTGGTCAAACCTTTCAGGATATGGTAGGTCTGCCGAGGCAAGTTCAATTTTTCCTTGTAAACTTTCTATTTTTTCTTCTTTTTGCTCTGTTTGTGGTTTTTTTGGACTTGAAAATTCTTGTTTTCCATCAATTTCTTCAATAGTGGGTGGTGCAGGGTCAGTAAAACCTTCCCTGAACGTAATCGGATGTTACTACAGTCAAGGACATGGACTGTAGCAGTCTCTTCAGACTCAGCTCCATAAATAGGGGCTGCTTGTCTGTTGTTATTGGGGTTAGCCATAGGCTGAGCTGGAAGTGGAGGTTGCTTAACTGGCTGTGTTTGTTGTGGTTGAACTCTTCCCTGAAAATTTTGATTAGGGGCTGGTAGCAAGTGTTGATTTGGTGATTGATACCTCTGCTGCCCTTGATAGGATGGGTATTGTTGCCCCCATCTTTGCCCTGACTGATTTGGTACCCAAGATGGATTAACTGGATGCCATGGCTGATTCCAACCAGAATGTGACCAATCTTGAGGGGCTGCCCAAGATTGATTCCAAGTTTGGGGAGGAGGTTCGGTATACGCCCATGGCATATTCCAAGGATTTTGTCCCCAATTTGAAGAAAAGCGAGGGGCATTTTGGTTTTGTATGAAGTTGCCTCCTGGCCTTTGCCCAATAGCATGAAGTTCTTCAACTTGGGTTTCTAAAACACTCCGAAGATGGGGCAAAAGGTGACATTTATCAGTTTTATGCTCCTTTGAGCAAATGCCACAAATTGCTGAAATTGAAGTCTTGTCCAAAGGACAATCTTGCAGAGCATGCTTATTTCTGCACCTAGGACAATAGATAGATAGGGGTGGTGAAGAATTGGCTCTTGTATTCCTTTCTCCTAAAGCAGTGTTTAGTTGAACAAGTATATCAGTTTTCATATTAGCCATTTCCTCCATCAAATATTTTATATCAGTATTACCAGGATTCCTTTTCCTTCTTCTTTGCCTAGTGCGGGAATAATTTCTGCACAACTCTACAATATCATTAATATCAAGCTGGTTTATATCTCCTTTTCCCATTAAGTCTAATACTTCTCTAGAATCATCCTCGCAAACCTCTCGAAAATATAGTTTTTAATAAATTAGTTTCCACAGGACCACATCTCTTTTGGATAAAGGTAAATCTATCAAGATAATCCTCTAAGTTTTCATCCTCTTCTTGTCTTATCCGAAATAACTCATCCTTCCTATTTCTCACTCTACAATACTCCTGATACTTATCCAAAAATGTAGTTTCCATTTGATCCCAAGTGCGGATTGAATCTGGTTCAAGGCTCATAAACCACCGTAAGGCTGCATCTTTGAGTGTAGAGGGAAATAACTTCAGTTTTTGGTTATCATTGACATAGTCATAAGTCTGACACAGGACCTTGAATTCAAACAAAAATTGATCAGGATCTTCATAAACAACTCCCCTAAATATTGGCAATACTGAGGGTGAAATTGTTTTCATAGGAGCATTCTGAGTAGGATTCAGACGAATAGGGTATTCAAAAGTTCTAACAGGAGGATTGTCAGCATCATGACCAACAATATCCCTATCATGTTCTCCTTGTTCTACCATAGGTGCTTCCTCAGCTTTAATTTGTTCAACTGGTTCAGATGGATCAGCCCTATGGGTATGTCTAGAAGCAAGTGCCTCTAAGAGCTCTTCTTGCAAAGATCCTACAATTTCAGTTGATGAAGAAGATGATTCTCTTTTAAGTCTTTCAGGAAGTTCATACACAGGCAGATCTTCACCTGATCGTGAAGAACGCCTTGGTGGAAAAGAGCCAGTTCTGATAAACCTTCCTCTTTCGTCTCTTGGCCTATGCATTCATGCCTATTTACTAAATAAACTAAACCTCAGGTTTCCAAAAACGGTTTCCTGAAACAGGACAGTTTCTGGACTGCTAGACCTCTCCTAACAACACCTAAGTTTCCCCGGCAACGACGCCAAAAATGATGAGTGTCATCAAATCTTCATCATTTAATCATTATGTGTCAATCCAGGGCGGTGTCCAAGGCTATATACGAAAGCAGGGTTAACAGATTGAATTTTAGTTCATTTAGATCATGGCTTTATTCATGGAACAGTTAGAGATTGGGGTGTTTGGGGTCTCCTTTCTTACTCCTAAAAACTAAAACTAAACTCCTACTTATCCTTGCAGAATTGAAATTCACACTATTGCAGAAAAATAAAACTAAACTATTGCAAAGCTGAAAATAGCAGAATTTAATTGACAGGAAATTACTAAATTGAAATTGCAACATTAACATTCAAACTGGTAAATAATGAAACTTTCTGAAATTGCAGAAAACAATGTCACTTTCTGAAATGGAAATGAGATAAAATGATAACATTCAAAAAGCTGATAAATAAAGTTGCACAATTTGTAACAAATTAGGTTGACAAGAAATTATGGAAATATTGCAAATTCTGAAACAAATTAGAAACAGAAAGTACTATGTTAAATTCTACCCTAGATGAGTTACCTACCATGCATTCAAATGCCACATTATCCTAATCACTAACCATGCAAAAACTGTCAGATCTCTGCTGACCTGTTGCAGCCAAAAATAGCAGAATTCTGTCAGGTAAAAACCCTCCTCTGGACTCGGAAGTGGCCCTTGCTTCCCGAACCAAAAGAGGGCAAATAAACTTGCTCTAAACTATTAATTCTTCACACTCAACTCAAAAGCAAACATGAATGTCAAATATTGCACCTTTATTTCATTCTCAGCAACGTAGGGGAAGATCTGTAGGCTCCTGTGCTGCTGCAATACATAGTTACAACACTTAAAACAGTTCTAACTCTTATCACTTATTTCCTATATTCTTCTATATGCTCAACCAAATGGGAGCATTTTATTTATACAAGTAGGGTACAACATTGATAAGGTTTTGTGCTGCCATGTAGGAATGTTACAACTATTACAGGACTGTTTCCTAGAATGCAGGGATTAGGTCTATTATCTCTTATCCATTCCATCTGTTGGGCTTCATCCATTGAGGGACAAGTGTTGGAAAAGATAGGGATATCCCTAAAATAGCTGCAACCACCATTTACCACCCTCTATTGCAATTAAAGGCGCTTTTGACCCAAACTATTGCTTCTGCGCTTATTCCGGAGCTGCTCCGGAATATCAAGCAACAGAACAAAGTTTATATTAATTCATGCTCCAGAAGCACATGAGAATAGTTGTGACGGCGGAAATAGTCTCCATAAGTGCCCAGAAGACTGATTCCATATTTTGCATGAGTTGGAGTGGACAAATTCCAAGCCATGTTGTATATGTACAACTGGCTGGAATTTGTATGGAAAAGTTCCTGTTTTCTGCACAGTCAAACTGTTGACAAAGTTTTGGCGCCTTTTGGTTATTTAAAATGGTTAAACGGTGGGGAAATCTTATGAAAGAAGCACAAAACCAAATAGGTAGCAACACCTTAATATTACAACATTAACTTAATGCAAAATATACTAAATAATACAACTGAAACAGATTATAAAACATAGATAAACAATCAAAATAGGTCATATGCACTTTATCATTCCAATATGCAAACATCATCATATAATGCATAGTATCACTAAAATTAGTACAAAATCATATCATAAGTGGTTCCAAATAGTTTAAAAAGTTATCAAAAGCAGTCTTTGTATGAGGCAATGTTCTGCCTCATCAATCGCAACATAAACAACATACACCAGAATATTCATAACAAAATTAGATTCCAAAACAGTAAATCCAAAAAAATATCATAGATTCGGATTCCAAGTATGAGAAACAATTCAAGCTCCTCAAAGAGGGCAAAGTCTCCTAGCCACTTAAGAGAAGGCGAAGTCTTTTGTGTGCACCGGAGGCAATACAAGTTAGAAGAATCAATGACTTTATCACATTCCCTCCTATTTATAGTTAATGAAAATAACATACCCCTACCCTAATGCTCAAGGGCCAGCTATCCTACCCTAAGGGCTTGCCTGGGCCAACAAATAAAGATAGCCGACATGGCTACATCGGGGTCTATCATAGATAAAATGTGGGGACTTACGAAAATATTACTTGTACCTTTGGTATTCTTGCTTTCAAACAAATTCAAGAAAGACTAAAGGATTCTACACAAAGATACATGCATGCGCATTCGTACATACTTTATTATCCAGTCTTCAAATTCTATAATTTGGAAATTTGTTGCATTCATGGTTGATCCGCACCCTTGCTTCTACACTCACTTTCTAGTAACCATCTCTTTGAGGATACATGGAAATGTACAATTTAAGAAATATCAAGTTGGCCTATGACATAACTGCATATAAAGAAAGACCACCTATTCTGATGGGATCCAATCAAATGATAAAATTAAAACAGGATAATATGTTAAAATGCAACTATTACAATTTATAATCAAATTTGAGATTTAAGGGGACAATACACAATAAAGTAGCCTGGAGTGGGTATTGTACAAAGAAGAGCTCCACATACCTGTAAACATATTGAAATGCACCAAGAACTCTACACTCATCAAAGGTTGCATTATTCTCCAACAACTTCAATGCATCAGGCGCATGGGTGGCCACCATACAGCGATCATAGATTTCCATTGTACCATTTTCATTCACAATAACACCTATCATTTCATTCTTAGTATGAGGCAAAGTTGGCCTTATCATCTATATTATCAATTAGGTTAAATATTGTTTTAAAGGATTGAAGAAATATTTCAGAGCTATACTTGAAATGTAGCTGTCTTAGTCATGCATGTTCATAATCTCCTTAACATTTTGTCATGTGCTTGATCCGTTAATGGTTACATTCATGAAGAAACATATGGTAAATACTAGACAAAATTCCAAAAGGGAACAGATGAGTTTTCCCAAGCTGCTGAAAGAGACAAAAAAGGCCAGACTTGGGCACTAAATTTGGCTCGTGAATAAATTTCATAAAATATTATAGATGTCGATTCAATAGCAACAAGCATAAGGGATGGGAAAATGAGTTTCAATGTATTGAAAATGCTCAAACTTGTTACCTCAAATTTCAAGAATATAGGTCATTTCTAATATATCACAAAAAATTAAGTCATGCTTTCTCACGAGATACCATTTTAATATGAGTAAGAGTCACAAAATGCATCTTAGTTTAAACAACCATTAACAAGAGTCATCAAAGGAAATCCTAAAATACTGAATGTTGGATAAGAGAATTGGCAATATTCTTATATAGAATGTGAGAGTGCAATGCAGAGTGATTAGTTTACCATGGATTGTACAGATGTTGTAAATACATGTTACAAAACATTTTAACTTCCTGTTTATCTTCAAACTTAAAAGGTTTGGTAAGGAGTTATTCCATGAGCTCAGTCAATGGATAGGTTCGTTTATCTGAAACTTACAAGTTTTGTTGAAGAATCGTGACATGAGCTAAAATTAAAGGCCCATTTCACTCTAGAATTTTCTATTGTGAAAAAGTTCACCAGTCCTGAAGTAGGCTGGTTAGAGTCAAATGTATTGGCTGGTTGCCATTTAAGTTCACACATCAACAAAAAAATGAATTTGCCATATTGACTTTCAAGGAGACTAATGGCAAGGTTAACATTTAGGATAGACTAATTGGGCCTGCATTCTGTATGTTTTAGACTATGAGAAGAGCTGTGGTCCATCTGTTATTAATATACATACAGGGGAAGTGGGATATTATCCTACAATCTTTTGTATTAGAAGAGTTATTCTTTGACCAAAATTGATCACAGATGGTTGTGAGAGTGGTGAAGTTTTATATTTTCTGACACAAATGACAAGAAGTGTCTCGTGACTTTAATTGCTAATTTTTCAAGCTGCTAATTGTAAAACTGTGCAATTTTCATCTTTCATTAAAATTTATCAGGTCAAGGAATCACTTGTGTTGCAAGAAACTTTGGGAGATGTCATTTAGCTTGCAGAGACATTTTGTCATTTTAAAGAATTTGGCAGCACATAAAAAGCTTTGGAAACAAGCTTGAGAACCCCGAAGAGTATAGCTGGCGATGTGTGAAAGGAAACAATTTTATGGGTGAAGTGCTGATTGTTGTCATTGTAGGATCAGGTGTTATATTTGAAATTTGTTTCATAAATATGATTAAATGCCCATTGTGGAAGAGGATGGGCCAAAATATCTATGCCTTGTATAGATGAATGTCTTGGTATTAATATTTCTCATAGTAGACACTTGTTACACAAATTTCTCTTGTTGTTAAGTAATTAGGCCATTAAATATTATGTTGTTTAAATCACTAGCTGTTATACAATTTATGAATAATGTATTAAAAATTGATTATGTTATATGTAAGAAATAAGTTGTAATGACAAGATCAGGTTAAGTCTTTTCTCACAGAAATACTAGAATGAATCCTTGTTTAATTTGATGTCCATAATTGTAACAGAATTGACCTGTTTTCATTGTACATTTGACGAAGTCACCTGGAAAACATTTATATGAAAACCTATTGTTCTCCTTTTCTATTGTTCTGGGTCCTATTTTGAATGGAAGTATATTGCACTACCTACAAGAACTAAGCGAATTTAATGTGAAATTTACAATTGTTGTTGGTACTCAAACAATTCCTGCTTGTTACTCTGTTCCGTGTATTGTTTATAATTTATATTATCTCTATCTTACTTAGTTTAGTTTTGTGCTTAATGGAATAACAACAAACCTAAAGAGGAAGAGAGAATATTAAGGAATTACGGGAGTAAGTGACTGCTGCCCTAATCCACTTGCTTTAATTCATAACACTAAATTTACAAAGTAAGATTAGATCCATTGTCTATAAAATGTATTTTGTTTGTTAGTCTTTGCTAGATAAGTCCATGAGCTGGAAGCTTGGAGTTAGTGCAAGCTGAGCTCAATTTAGAAATAAGAGAATGAGCCCAATTTGGGTCTTAAAATTTTGCGGTTATCTGCTCCTCTAAGAAATAGATATAACTGTTGCCATATCTTAAAGTGAAATCTAGGCCTAGCTGCAAGCTTACTGCAGTGGTAAGGGCTTTGGCATCTCTTTTAAAGGTCCAATGTTCAAACCCCACTCGGTATGAGGAGACCAGGACCCCTCATAAAAACCTGTGTAAACTCATTGAAAAACATATCTAGGCCAAGGCTTGGCTTTAGCAACATCCTTTCCTTTTAGAGACTCATTATCATCAATGACTCCCAAGATGATTGCAACAGAGTAGCCTTTTTTGTTGGTTTATTGGATTACTCAATTAGATGTTTTTTTTTCATTTTTCTCTTTCTTAGTTTCTTTGCTCTTTCTTCTAATATTCTTGCTCATTTATGAGATAAATTGCTTGACTTTATTGGATTGACATGTTAAAGAAGAATACAATCATATCTTTACAAAGCTTTCTTCAACCAACTCCATATAAAATTTTGTACTTAAAAGGTTCATTGTTGGGTACTGTTAGTTTTATTTATTTTATTTTACAAGTGCATCATTTGCTAATCTATACTTGAGTTTAAGGTCACTTCTCTCAAGGAGTTCTATTTCGCTACTTGATGGTCAGAACATCAAACAAGAAGGAAAACAATGTTCTGCTTACATCCATCATACAAGAAGAGAAGATAGGAATTGATATTCTGCTCTACATATTTACATAGTTCAAAATGTGCTACCTGTTGGTCAAGAATCTGCCTTAGGTATGGAATGTTTCATCAATGCGCCCTAGACCCGGCCAACATTGAAAGGCCGAAAGGAAGAAATGCCTCTCGTGCCAATCTCCAGAGAGGGCTGGTTCCCTTGCTACTCTAAACTTGGGTTGGAGTTAAAGAAATAGGAAAGGAATGATAAATGACTGAAAGGGATGGGAAATGTGGTTGTGAGCCAGATTAACAGGGGGTGATGAACAAACAACATGATCACTTAGTTGTACTTTAAACCAATAGCCATTAGCACAAAGGATGTAACAGAAATTAAAACTAGATACTCTCACAATATGCAACCTCCAGAATTATTCAAGCATCTACTCTTTGTCAGAAGCTAGATCCAGACATAGAATTATAGCTATGAGACAGAGAAGCAAATTTAATAGAAATAAAGAATAGAAGGCATGCACATGAAAGGGATTCATATTTAGAGCCAAGGATCCTTTGTATTCATAGCAGAGCTTAGGCACAATAGTTCTCTAGCAAAACATCCATCATTTTACATTAGAATTGCTAGTTTTTATAGAGGATTCCACCTCTAAAACATAAATGCCCAACCACAAAACGTCGCGGTGGCAGCAAAGATTTGATTCCAGCACTCATCAAAAAGTAATGAAGCATGGCCCGAATTTGATGACTCCTTGAGAAGTAGATGCATGGCTTCAATGTGACGACGTGATTCGCCTACAATGCCGCCTCCTTTCTTGCTAGAACCGCCTTGATGGTGAAAATCGTATTATGGGATCCGGGGGGATTGGATTTAGATTCTTCTCTGACCAACCACCATTAAATGAGTGAAAGCACAAAGCTGAAAGCTGCTTCAGGCAACCGCCATTTGAAAAGAGGAGAAAATGAGTTTCGCCGAGAAGCGCGTAGAGGAGTTTCGATGCCTCTTTCGAGCGAAATAGGAATTCATTGGTGTGGGCCCCAACTTGCCTTTGTTTGAGTTTTGATCCGAAAAGGACCTTCGCTCTGCTCTTCGCTCACAGCAGGATCACCAGATGCGTCATGGAACACCACTTGGAAGTCACTTTGCGAATATTGAAACTCTTTGTCGCCTTGCTGGAGAGGTGGGGCCTAGCGCACGGACTTGGGAAATGCCAAAGGCGTTTCGCCCATACAAGGTCTGAAATGGGCTTGCGCTCTCAAGTGGGGGTGAAAGCACTTGGGCCCCACTTTGCATTTCGGTTATCTTCTAGCTCGAAATGGGCTGGCGTGCTCAAGTGGGGGCGAAAGCGCTTGGGCCCCACTTGCAATTTTCTTCGAAACTGAGTTGCATTGGCCTTAGGAAACGACAAAAGGCGCTTTCGCCCATGCAAGCTTCGAAATGGGCTTGTGATCTCAAGTGAGGGCAAAAGCACTTGGGCCCCACTTGGCATTTCAGTCATCTTTTAGCCCGAAATGGGATTTCTCTATACTCCTCCGAAATCAAGTTGCGTTGAAGCATGGCGCAAAACTACTCTCGCCCACGACTTAAAAACAAAGACCCTGCATGATGAGTGAAAGGAAAGGACTGCATGCTTCCTTGAGCGCAGCCAACAAATATTGACAACAAAACATGGAAAAAAAGGAACACATTCTGAAAAAGAAGAGTTTTTCAGGGAAGAAGAGATTATTACATGGCAAAATTTCTCACAAAAGAAAACAATGTGGCAGGGATGCCAACATCTCTGGCGGCTTGTGGGGGGATTGAGCTCGCCTCAATGTGAAGATCCCAGGCCTTATCTGTTGGGCTCAGAGTCATCGTCGCTCTCTTTTTCTGAATGCTCACTGCTGGTAGCGGACTCTAATTCCAACTTCTCCCTTTCCCCTTATTCTTCTTCTCTTTTGTGCTCACGGTCCCCTTCGTCTCCTTGGTATTCTTCTCTCTCCTTGATCTTCATGCTGCTGGGAAGACTCCGATTGTGGGAGATGCTCATAGATGCGATCATAGGTTGCTTGAACCAGGGCCCAGGCATCTTCTTGGAGTGGAGCACGGTCTTGGAGCTCCCTAACCAAGTACCCAAAAGTTTCATGTTGGTCTATGTTAGCGAAGTTAGCCCTCTGGCTGAGATCTACCAAACAAGATTCGATCCGTGCGAACTTTGTCATTAATTGCATTACCTGGGCTTCTGTAATAGGCTCACCCCAACTGTCAATCTCAGAAGTGTCGCCTTCAAAGGCATCCCAAACTGGGTTCAGTTCTTCCTTTGTCAAAATAGCCTCTTCCTCATCAGTGAAGCCAGGGAAACCGAGTTGCATGAGAGCTTCGGAATACATCAGAGAAATGCGCCTTTCCTCCTCAAACACTTCTAACAACCTTCTAGCCTCTCGGGATCTTTCCACTTTTGTGAAGTAAGCCTGCAGTGTTACATTTGTAGTTGCCCATGACAGAGTGAGTGGACTCATAGGAGTAAGTTGGAGGTCCATTTTTTCTAAGGTTTGCACCTTCATAGCTAGTTCCATCCATCGATCTATGTCCTTTTCTACATCCTCCATGATAGGTCCACCGTGAGTAACTGTTTACTTGGCCTCCCAAATGCATGTGAGGACTGCTATTGCTTTCAAAGCCCTAGCTCGGAAGTTAGCCAAGAAGTGACAGCGAACCTCCTTAATGCGGTCTTTCGTGAAGACCTCTGTTTGCACCATCCTCTCTATCAACTGAGCTTGCAGTTCCTGGATCTAAGCATTCAAGGCTTGCACCCAACTTTTTCCCTTCGCGTGTGCCTTGAGGTGATGTTCAGTCACCCTTTTGTAATTGCCCACCTCTTGCTCCAAACTGGCCATGCGCTGCTGCAACTGCTCATATTTGGACTGAGCCTCCTCGAGCTATGCCCTTGTCTGCGCTAAGGTCTCCTCGAGCTCCACGTTTTTGGCCTCGGCTTCGAAGAAGCGAGCTTTGAAGTGCTCCTCGTGGAAATAGATGGAGCCCATTTCAACCTAGATATTCCCCATCGTCTCTGCTGTGTCGATTGTTCTTAAGTCTTCAACCGTATGATGATAGGAGTTGTGGCATAGAGATTGGCAAAGATATGCCCAATCATGATGGTCCTGTAGTTATTAGGTTCAAGGGGATCATAGAGATTAAAGAGATCAGTGAGGGGATGTACAAATTGATTTCGAGGAAGGAATACGGACCAAAAGAAGATTAGATGACACACCAACAATGGATGCTATAGGAGGAGAGCCTAGTAGTTCGCAAGGATTACAAGGTACTCCAATAGATATATAGTAAATAGGTAACTTAGGCAACTTGGGGAGACCATTAGGTCTCCTTAGTTGTCTAAGGTTACCTGTCCAAAGGAGAGGTTTGCTTGGTTTACCTTCCAATAGTTTGAGGGGAAGAATTTTCCCTCCAACTACCTCTAGGTAGCATGGTCAGTTGGATGGGCCGCAAGGACCATTCGCTGTCCGTGTCCCAAACAACTAGTTACCGTGTGATAATGAGGTTATCCCATCTAGACCACCTCGTGGTTCATGACGGAACTGAAGACATCAAAGCGGATGACTGAGGAACCAAAGAGGATGGATAGACCTTGGACATTCAGGAGAACACATGCAGTACCGCATTGTGGAGGCCCATCTGGTGGAAGGACGAAGACAAAATAGAATTGTGGATGAACGAAATTGGATAAGGCAAGAGAGAATTTGGCAAAATAGAGAAGAGTTGCAGATATTGGGCCATCAAATAGGTCCAACCAAACAAACGAATAATGTCCAAACAACGCAAGTGTATAGGTGTCATCAGTAGGTTGGCAGGGCAGCAAAGTATCATCAATAAGTTGACAAGACAACAAGGTTCATTTTGCAGGCTGACAGGACAACAGAGGGTCGTCAACTAGATTCCCAGACAAAAGGGTGTCATCAGGAGGATCATCAGACAGTAGGGCATCATTGGGAAGTTGGCCAAGCAACTGAGTATTGTCAAGATGAAGGCCCTACAGAAGATTGTCGTCAAGAAGATGGGTAGATGGTAGGAAACCGTAGTCACGAGACGAAGGAAGAGGAAAATTGCAGTCAAAGGGTAAATGCACGCATTTCATCAGTGGAAGAAGCAATAGAAATCCAAGTTTGTGTGGCCATACGAATCGTATGGAGAAGGTGACACATGGCTTTTCTCAAGTTGTAAATATGTAAATAGGTTTAAAAAAATAAAAGTAATAATATTAGAAAAAGAAAAAAGCAGAAAGTGAGCTGGAAAAAGCACGGTTATTCGCATGCAAGTGGGCAAGGTGGCGGTCATCCGACAGTTTGGCCTTGGCAAAGAGGCGATTATTTGATGATTACACAGGGACATCAACCAACTCTTGCAATTATAAATAGAAGAAACTGGGAGGAATCGTAGAACAAGTTGCAGACGTCGGATGCAGTGTAGGATGAAGCCACGAGGGCTTACCGACATTGTTGAAGCTAAGAAGGAATACGCTTAGCACACTTTGAAAGGAAGATGAAGGATGCTCATATGGATGACTGAGGAGAATTGAAGTGTAGATGAGGGTTTCCAGACAAAGGTGAAGTTGTTGAACTGTCGACAGAAGGGCAGGAAGGTGTCTATGCATGAAAACAAGGGCAGATGAGGCTGCCATATGGAATGGTGGAAGGGTTGTACAAGTTGGATAAATCAATCGAGTTGAAGAATCCATAGTCGTAAAATTTCGTCGCACAGAGAAAATGTCGTCTATGATTGCAATTAGAGAAAGTTGTCGTCTGAGTAGCATCGTTTGGAGCCACAGAGCCATCTGAGCAATGTTGTCTAGAACAGTAGAGTCGTCTGAGTAGTATCGTTTGAAGCTGCAGTGCCGTCTGAAAAGGTGCAATCAGAAGGGAACACTGTTAGAGGACACAGTCTGAGGACTTGCCGTCAAAAGTACTATTATAAGTGTGTCATACAAATAGAGTTACTAGGATGCATAAAGGCCAAATATCCAAAAAAGAATTTTGCAGGTGAAGCAGCAGAAAAGAGCCCCACTTGACCTAATGACAGAAGGGCGAACCAAGCATAGTCATACAGGATGCTCAAGAGCGAATGATAGGGACAATGGTTTAGATACCGGAAGAGGCAGTGAAAGGCAACTGCAACAAAGGGCAAGTGCTAGCATTCCAAAAGAAAGAGAAAGGGATGCTAGACCTCAGGAAGAAAAGAAGAATAAAGAGGAGAAGGTACCCTTGAAAGACATCACCTGGGTACATTTAGTAGGAGAGTACTGTTGAACATGGTGGGAAAAGGCTCTAAAGAATCATCCGTTGCGGATTATGTTGCAGAATGCAAGAGTTAACTACATATTGTAGGTTCTAAATTTTGACAAAGAATTATTTAAGGAATATCTGTTGCAAATGCTGGAGACATACAACCTGCGTTAAAATGTCAGCAAAGTGCGAGTGGGTGAATTCGAGCTGACTGTTGTATTTTCAGGAGGCAACTTTAGGAATTTCAAGTTGCCAAATCATGGAATACCAGTGGTAAAAGATGCAATGGATTCTCATCAGTGTAGACAAATGATCCATGAGATTACAGATCTCACTCCATATGGGGTGCAAAAGTTGATGTCACATGGAAGCCGAGGGGTCAAACAGTAGCACTTGAGGAACAAGGATCTACAATGCATTACGAATGTCATAATGGCCAGAATTTTTGGAGAACAGAGAGCTTTGGAAATACCTATATGGCTCATACCTTACATGCAAAGAAGTAGCAACTAGCATAGCTTATGATTGGGCATCCTACCTCTCATACTGCATTAAGAATTTCTTGATGCGGAATACAAAGAACTTCTCAATGGTATTTCACACCATTGGCTTGCTGCTGAAGGTCGTGACGCAAGCAAAAGTGCATATCCCAAATTTGGATCCTCCTAGATATGATTTACCAGAATTGACACCAACAATTCTAAGGTGGATGAATGTAAGGCCACATATGAAGGGAGGCACTCCGATAAAGGCATCAAGAATGAAAAAGATCTTGAAGAGGAAGAATTTTCTAGATGACCTATCTTGTGAAGATTCAGAGGAAGATACACCAACATCATCCCAAAAGGAGAAAAGGTGCAGGAGGTTGGAAAAGGGAGAGCAACCTCAAAACCCACAACAGGCCATAGTGGGAAGGACAACAACAACATGCTAGGGAAAGAGTTGTAGTTAAATAGCAACAACTTGAGAAGAAGGCTCAACAAGAACAACTAGCACAAGAGTTTCTGGAGATTTTTCCTATGGACAAGGAAGTCTAGGAAGTAGTGGATGCGATGGGAGAAGTGCAAGTTGGATCACCTGAATTTCTTGCAGAAGCTCAACAACAGTTTGATCCAAGCATATCACCTCTAGTGTAGGAGGAGGTACAGTTTTAAGTTACATCCACCATAGAGGAAAAACAGGCACAAAAACAAACTGAGCCAGCCAAGACACTAGAGAAAGGAAAGGAGCTGTCAAAGGAGGATGTAGTGCCAGCACAACCAGAAACAAATTCAGATGATAGTGAGCCCATGGTAAAATATATGTTGCTTAAAAGGGGAGGAGGAAGCCGAAGAATGGAGTAGTCGCCCACTATTGTGGAAAAGACTATAACAGAGAGGAAAGCGGTTGGGAAATCGATCAATTTGTTAGGACGAGGAGAAAATGTGGTAGAAACAACCATGAAAGATGACATGGATATAGAGCTGAGTGATCACGCTATGATAGAAGTGCCAAATTTCAGGCAACCACCAGAGTTGGGGGATCACATTGATGCACAAGTAGACACTTGCTTGCAGAGACTATCTAGAGTAATCGATAAATTAATATTGGAGTTTCAAATAGGCTATGCTGGACATTGGAATAAATGGTAGTTGTTGATAGAAAATGAGCTGGGCAAGCTAGTAAATTGGATCCATGATGAGGAATTGGATGTCGAGACTTGCCAACATTCATTAGATGCAGCCATGGGAGTTGGAGACAGGCAGTGTTAGAACCATGGTTGGTGTGCAAGAACTACCAGAGGAAACTCCAACACTATATAGGAGACCAACTCGTATTTATATTAATGAAAGAAATAGTAGCCTTGGCCCATAGAATGAGGTAGTTGTCTAGTATGTTGAATTGGCACCAAAGTTAGTACAAACCAATGCAGGATCAACTTTATGGCATACTTGTGTGGTTGTTAGCCACAGGCATTGAAAAAATTGATAGTGCAAGTGAAAAAAAACCTAACTAGTTGTAGGCAGCAGAAGCCAAAAGACAAGTGAGTGAAGAAGCCAAAGCAGAACTAGCCAAGCTGAGACAAGAGGTTGAGGAATGTAGCACGGTGGTGAGACTGATAACAAATAATTGAGTGAACATTAAGAAAATATTATTCAGGTAGGTAGGTTTAAATAACATTGCACTTAGGCTATGAATAGCCTAAGGGGTAGTCCACCCATGAAGGTAGCTAACAAAACATGCTAAGACATAAGAAGCGCTAACTACTAACAACACTAACTACATAGTCAATTTGACTACGATGACTAACCTACTAACCAAGATAAATATCTAGGTTTAATAGTAAAAAGTAAATACTAGTGGTAAAAAGTAACAAACTACTTTTTACCATGCGGTAAATAAAATCTACCTAGGTGAATCTTACAAATTACCAAATGAGGTAATAATTTATAGTTACTATAGCATAGTAACTCTAACATCCCCCCTTATTACATTATTTGGGTAATGTATATAACTGTCCCAATACAGTGAAAAATATGTTGATCTGTTGGCTCTTGCTCTATCACAGTGCTCTGGCTGCTCCTAAGCAAAAAGTGGGTCATTCCTCACTTTGTCTTCACATCAACGAATGTCCTTATTGTAATCTTGTCATCCAACCGGATTGCATGGGTAACCAGCCACTGCAACCGCTAGGTGTAGTAGAGTAGATCACTACATACGAGGTTCATTCGGTTTACAATATGATTTTGCAAAAGTTTTGATAAGGTAGCTAAGGTGTCGGTCGCTGCCGAAAATGCACCCTTATAAGTTTTCCCCCTTGTTGCAAAACATGTTGTAATGAAATTTTTGAAAGAAGTGTGACTAAGGTGTCGGTCATTGCCGAAAATGCACCCTTATAAGTCTTCTTCCCTTTTTACAAAAAATTGTGTGAAGTAGGAAAAGAAATGTTTATCCCCCCTTAATTGCAAAATATGTGCAACTCATGAAGCTTGTTAAGGCTTTTACAAAGATTGCCTCCTAGGCAAATTTTACACCAGAAAATCCCCCCCTTTTGTTACAAGTACTTCAAACAAAGAGAGTTTGCTATTTATGAAGCCTAAAAGAGGTACAATCACCCCTTTATTGCAAGTACTTCAAACAAAAACTTATGCTATTTATGAAGCCTAAAAAGAGAGTGTAAATGGTGCTTGCCTAAGGTGACAAATTTGTTTCCCTTTACAATATTGTCTTAGCCATGAGCACTTTGTGTGCTCTTTCTGAACCAGAATCAGAATCGGAATCAGACACTTCACTAGCAACATTGCCTTTGTTTTGCTTCTGTGATGTGCCTTTGCCATTTTTGTTTTGCTTGTTTTTAAACCAACACCGATTGGTGTCATGGTTGTCCTTTTTACAATGCGAGCAAAACTTCTTTTGAGGTTTCTTTCCCTTACCTTTTGAAGATGATCCTCCCTTCTGAAAGTTTCCTTTCTTCTTTTCACCTTGATTGTTCGAGTAAAGTGCATTGTTTGTCACTTCATCGCTTTGGAGTTGATTTGCTTCCTCCGTTTGAAGCAAATTGACTAACTCCACAAAGGTGACTGTTCTTTGAGATACATTAAGGGATGTTATTAACATCTTGTAGGATTCGGGAAGAGCCCTCAATATTACTGAAGTCAAAATAGTATCTTCTACTTTGGCTCCTAAAGCATTTAGCTTTGACTTCAGTTCTGCCACTCTTTAGAGGAATAGTTCTACTGATTCTCCTGACTTCATATGGAGTGTATGAAGTTGTGTTTGAAGGTTTAGAATAGTCGATTGATTCTTGCCTTCAAAAATGGTACAAAGTGCATCCCATGCATCTTTACCATTTTTAGCTTCACTTATGTGAGGTTGGATCTCATCAGTAGTAGCTAGGAGGATCAACATGAGAAGATGATTGTTCTTTTTATCCCATGCTTTTTGATCTGCTCCTGGTGATGTGGGTCTTGTTTCAGTGCCATCTACTAAATCCCACATTTCCTCTACAGTCAAAATGGCTTTCATCTTAGTTTTCCATGCTGAATAGTTAGGACCTTTAAGCAATTGTGTATCATTTAGGTATTTGTTGATAGTTGCCATGATGAAGGTTCTAGAATTTGCACTAAGATGATCTTTCTTTCACTCTTAAGTGGTATTTAATGGCACCTGCCTGAAAAACTCTCTTTGAAGAAAGATGATCAGTTTGAGGATATTTAAGCCAAACAAATAAGAAGTGAAAGAGAATTCACTCAAAAAGATATTTAATGGCACCTGCCTGAAAATCCTCTTGAAGAGGAATAATCAGTTTGAGGATATTGAGCCAAACAAATAAGAGTGAATTTTAGGGTTTGTAAGGAGAGAATATCAATTTTACAAATGGCTTATACTTGTGCAAATGAATTACACAATTTATTGTGAAATTTTGGGGTTTTGAGTGCTCTTGATTTTGATGACTTATAATTGCAAAGAACAAGAAATTAAATGCAATAATCAATCAAAGAGTGCCCACAAAATTATTATCACTTAGGTGTCGGATGCAACCGAAAATGCACCTAATTTGCCAATTTGTAATAAAGGTGTCGAGTAATATCGAAAATGCACCTTTATTACCAACTTTTGCAACAAAATTTGGATTTGTGTTGTGCAAAAATTTGATATTTTATGTCTCCTCTTGTTTTTCAATTTTGCAAAGAATGTGGCATAAAACAATTGCCTTTCCTTTTTGTTTTGCAAAATTAACAAGTTTTGATTTTGTTTTAAGTGCTCCTCACTTTGTGTTACAATTTTGCAAAGAAATACAATTTCTTGTCTTCCCCCCTTTGATTTGCAAAATTAACAAAATAGCACTCCTTTCAAGTCAAGTCGACACACGACCCGCGTTTGAAAGGCTTCCAGAACCAGTCGACACACGACTTGGTTTTTATGGACCCAAGGTCTTCAATTTCTTCTCAATTTTGCAAAAAATAGAATGTGCAATTTCATGTATTATATCCCCCCTTGGAGAAAACAAATGCACACTTTGCCTTTGAATTTTACAAAATTTTGTGTCTCCTTGTGTTACAATTTGGCAAAAAAGAATTCAAGTTTGATCCTTTATTGTTTGCAAAATTAACAAGGTTTGAGAAGATTTTAGGTTCCCTAATTTTGCAAAAAAAATGGTGCTCTTATATGTCTTATATCCCCTTTTTGGGAGAAAACAAAAGCTCTCTTTGATTGAAAATTTTGCAAAAAAAATAGGTCTTTTAATTTTTAAGTTTATAGCAATTTTCTAATTAATTTAAGTATAATTCATTAATAATAAAAACTATTTTATTTTAAAAATCACTTTTTATAAAAAAAAATGATTTTATATAAAATAATATTAAATTATTAATAAAACAAATACAAAAAAAATTGAAAAAAATACAAAATAAACTTAAAATAAAACTTTAGCATGTTTGTTTTTTTTTTATTAGCAAAAGCAAAATATGGCGGTCACCGTCGAGAGTCAAACCCCTGACTTTGGGCGGCTTGGCCTTACCTTGGCCCGCATAGCCAGTCGAGTTACAAAGCCCGACGGATAAGGAAGCGGGCTACCTTCAATTTGAAGGCGTACCCGCGTAACAGTGGGAAAAAAAAATAGTGGGACTTTTATCCCACATGCACCAGTCGGTGCATTCTTCAAGCGCTTAAAAACAAGAGCGCTCCTCCTCTTGTTTGATTGCCTATGAAAAATCAACGAATGTTGGAGGTGGGTCGCCTTCTCTCATGAGGTGGGCCAGTCCTTCGACGTGCCGTCGTCTACCCCACGTGGAGGTGGGCTGGCTGTTAGCTCCAGACTATGCCACCATCTACCCCATGTACAGGTGGGCTAGCTGTCAGCTCCAGACTTTGCCATCGTCTACCCCACGTGGAGGTGGGCTGGCTGTCAGCTCCAGGAGAGACAGCTGTCAGTGACAGCACACAACTTTGTCAGAGTCAAATAGATTCTAATTATCCGACAAGAAAACAGTGAAATCCAACGAAAAATTCCAATGAATTTCGTGCCCCTCAATCAGTGCAGATCACCTTTGGATGCGTGTCGAAGCGTGGGTTTCCGTGCAAGCTCGAGGAGGGGGTCCCAATTTGGGATTTCAGCCCCGTTGTCCAGGTAAGCTGCTTCTTCGAAGAATCTGCCCACCTTGCTTGCTGCTCACCCAGGTACACTCTGATATCAATGATAACAAATAATTGAGCGAACATTAAGAAAATATTATTTAGGTAGGTAGGTTTAAATAAAATTGCACTTAGGCTATGAATAGCCTAAGGGGTAGTCCACCCATGAAGGTAGCTAAAAAAACGCGCTAAGACATATAAAGTGCTAACTACTAACAACACTAACTACGTAGTCAATTTGACTACGATGACTTAACCTACTAACCAAGATAAATATTCAGGTTTAAAAAGTAAATAGTAAATACTAGTGGTAAAAAGTAACAAACTAATTTTTACCATGAGGTAAATAAACTTTACCTAGGTGAATCTTACAAATTACCAAATGAGGTAATAATCTATAGTTATTGTAGCATAGTAACTCTAACAGAGACTCCCAGAAATTTAGTTAAGTATGACAGATTCTAAGACCAAACAAGGTTGCAGTCAACAAGCATCATCATGCTTGTAGGGCATCATATTGAGGTTGAATGAAAACAATTTCGAGTTGAATGACAATGACCAACTGTACGACAATCATACATATGAACGACAGGATCCAATTTGTACGACAATTTGGCTTGATGGCAACAAACTGAACGGTGATGTCAATCTTATTTGAATAGTTAGTTGCTAATCAGACAATTGAATGTACAACCTGGGTTTGGACGACAATCTACAAATGAACAACAAACTGACTTGTACTTCATCTTCCTTGCTCTCCAATGGCAACAACCAACCTGCAACACTTAGAACATAACTTGCATACATACAAGATTGACAATGCAACAATATCACACAAGATTGCACACTAAGGGATTGGAATCAGATTGTATTTGCATTAATTGTATGCCTATACGACCATTACAATATCAAGGTCTGCAACTCCACAACAGAACCCTTCAATTCTTCTATGCTGCTTACAATATGCTTACAATAGCCTGCATTCTCTCTCCTAGATGCTCTCCTCTATGCATACTGTATCATCCTATGCTAGATACTAGATACATTGCAATTGAAATGTGGGGTCCTTATAAATATTTGGGCAAATGGTTAACAATTGTCACTCGTACCCTTTCTTTCTAACTAATTCCCCCTTGGACGTACCTTTACTACCTTTTCAAAATATTAGACTATTGCAAATATTTAATCAATTACATTTCCTTGCATTTACCCGTATTTGACTTTCATTTAATTATTAAATTTCAATACAAAACTTTAGTGCATATTTTGCACTTTTTTATTATTATTTTCTCTTCCGTTGATGTGCTGACTTGTTACTTGCAAGGAAAATACCAAGGAGATTAAAGAGAAGACTAAGGCTAATGAGGAATAGGATGCAATTATTGCACAACTGAAATCCAAATGCTCAATCAAAAAGTAGCTAGTGGAAGCTAAGACAAAGGAGCTGGAGCACAAGGATCAGTTGATTGCTGAAAGAGACGAGCATCTTGTAGAACTGGCACAAAGAAATGCAAATGAAGCATTTGCAAAAAGGGAGGAGCTCTTGGTGAAGTTGGCAGCAATGGAACAAAAAGCCAACCACTATGGTCTGGAATGGGCAATGTACCATGCCAAAAGACTCAAGGACGAGAAAGAAGCCTTGAAGCTGCAGATTGCAGAAATATGGGAGTACTTGTTCCACGACCTCAACAACTAAGTATGAGTCTACCAGAGGAAGGATGTGTCAACGAGGACGTTGACCAAAACAAAGTGGAGGACAGATGTAGATGCTGGTTTTGGACATTAACAAAAGTAATACTATCTGCAAAAGTTCTGAGTGAAATACGTGCTAAGTTTTGGTTAAGTACAATGTAATGAAAGTGCAATGTAAATGATTGGTTAATGCCAATGAAATGTAAATGCAAATATTATGTAATAGCCATCATGTTTAATATTGCGCATAATGTAAGTTGGTCGTATGTCTAATGTACGTAGGAAGGGGAAATTAGTTATGCGCCATGTGTCCTGGAAGCCATTGCCAACAACGGCCAGGACTGCGTTATAAAAGAGATCTCCCACCCAATCATTGTTGCATGTGCATTTAGAGATATTTGAGGATTGCGAGACCATTGTCATAGGCGGAGTGTATGTACAAGTGTCGAGCATCTTGTGAGTCCATATGCAAGTGCTGTAATCTGTAAATGTCATGCAGATAGATTATCAATGCAAACCCATTCTCCATATATTTGTTGATATTGATATGATAGATCATTAGACTTATACATTGTTAAGGTATTATTGTTGCAGGTTGGAAGATGCAGTTAGGTGTGCAGACGCAGTCAGACATCGACGACAGTTGTTGAGGATAACTGTCGTACCAAAATTGCCGACAGGTTGGAGTGCCTTTGCTGTTTGGAAGAGTTGTCTTATGGACTGTTGTCTGCAAAACATGGCATCATGCCATCATGTGGATGCCATCACACTGATGTCGTCTGGAGGATGCCGTCATATGCCAAATGGAATCCATCATGTTGACTGCAGACTGAAGATCAACCTGTCGTCTTGTGAATTGTCGTCTAGCAAATGACTGAGTTGACATTGCTCAAGTGTGTTTATTGCAAACTGGTTGGCCTCTAAACTCTATCATTCTTTCTCATTGTTGGAAACCTCACCACTGTGCTACATGAGTATCCTTAATAACTTGATGATTTTTACTTCTAAGCACTAGTTTTGCTTTCTAATTAACATTGATTTTTTAGTTAATCTCTTAAGTTGAAGATGGAAATGCAACAGTGTATATAGGACATCCTTGTTGCCATAGAGCTTGATATTGCTATCTTTTTTTTGATATGTTGAAAATGGATAGGTATGAATCATGATGTGATCTCAAAAGAAATAGGATTTACAAAAATGATATCTTAATACATGGAAAGGATTAATATCTTGAAATACAAAAAAGAAAGAAAACTATGTTCCATAGGTACTAATCCTGGAATTTGGGGGCTGTCTCAGAGATGCATCCCACCATCCTAAAATTATATCTAATCGTCCCAAAATTGCATCCTACCACCCCAGAACTGGTCTCGACATCTCAAAGAGCCGTCTCTATGTCCATGTTTGGAAGCTTCATGGAACATAGAAAGAAAATCAAAATCCTATGGAGACAAAGATGAATCGACATAAACATAGTATCTCATATCCTATAGCATGCAAGTCCTCTTATCTAGAATATAAAAAAATCCAATTGTGGACTACAAAATTAAATTTCATGAATGATCTCCCCATTGATGATGGATGACACATATATTTAGCCTAGAAATCATTTGAGTCCTATAGCACAATAGTGAGTATTTTGACGATTGGAGGAACAATTGGAATGACATATCTTAGGAGCCAACGAAGATTGTAGTCATTGCTCATCCAAATCAAGACATTCTCATACTTGTATGACAACTCCAATTGTATGGCAAGTTACCAACTTGCACTTGTACGACACAATCAGCATACACTTGTACGACAAGTGTTTGTACTACAAACACTTGTACAACACTATCACAGTCTTCTTAGACAACAATCTCCCAACAACTTCTCACCTGTCAACAATGACTTGTACGACAACAACTCTGTCACATTCCTCGCATGGAAACCTTCCTCATATGACACTCGTGATGATCCTCGTACAATAGTCCAATTGCAATGCTTGTATGATGACTCTCATATAGTTACTTTGGACCATAACTTCCTGCAACCTACACACACAAAACTTGGCACACACAACTAACAACCTACTACAACAATAGTCTCACACAACACAGATGGAAATGGAATGTCATTGCATTATCATTGCCTGTACAACACTTGCATTACAAGTATGACTGCACTTGCAGTGCTCTCACAACACAAGACAATCCTGGAATCCTCGTACTCTCCAATGCACTATGCTCTCTCTCATACCATCATTGTTGAACAAATGAGTGGGGGGTCCTTTTATGCTTGTGGGTCGGCAGTTGGAAGCAACTGCCTCCCCGAACACCTCACCACATAACTATCCACTTTCCGTTATGCGACTAAAGACTTTAGCTGTACACATTACAAAATCAATATATTAATCTCAGGACATTAGCAATAATCTCATGATGCCATCCTTGCTAACGTCACCTAATCAAAATGGCATTTCACTTGTATTTCATTTTCATTTGACTCTCATTTACATTTCAATTACATTCCGAAACATGTGCACATTTTGCACTTGATATTCTATGTACAAAGTCTACTTCGGCTGGTTTGGTGACCGTCCAAAAGTGGATCCTACAAATCCCGCCAACAATTCTATGATGAAATCCTTTATATCACATAGATGATTGATCATTTTGAATACCTACAAGTTGGGCACAAGTTTAACATCAAACAATGTTTGCACAAATTTAATTACTTTCTTGCCAATGGCTGGAAATATAGTTTTGACCGAAAATAATTGAAATGTGGGAACCTGCCTTCTACCCTGGTAAGCAAACTTGCTTTGGAAAAATGATGACTTCATCATCTCTTTAACCAAACACTAAGAGATAATATGCATTTGCAATTTGGACAACCATCAGCCCAATGCAGCACAATTTACGGCAAGCCACAAAATATTAGGAAATTAACAGGGTTGTCTTGCTGGAAGGAAAAGTTGGACATAACAATTTAGTATGAATTATTGCAGTGAAACTTGTTATGTGTTTTTCCTATAAGACTGCAGCATTTAAGTAACGATTTTCTGGTTACATCCCTGCATGAAATGTTTGGTGGCACATGAAGCAGCCTTCAACACAAACATGTGTACCTTGAAAGATATACCAGCAAGCATGCAAAGGGAAGGAATTCCGTTAGGGGAAGTCTCTTTGAGTTTTCATTGAGGAATGGACATTAAAAATGATTCTTTTGTAGAATCAGGAGTAAAACTCAATTCCGGAGAGTTGAAGCATCTAGGCGTTGCATAGGCGTAGCTGGGAGTATATATCAAAGTTTCTGAGAGTGAGTCCAACATATTGTTGGAGTGTATCAGCGTAGGCAAAGTCAGTATGTTAAATCTCTATAGAGTCTGTCGTATATGCCTTTTTCTTCCTATCCCAAAGTATTCTGTTGTATTGGGTCTGAATGGTAGTATATGACTTTGTATTGTAACCAAGATATTTTAATGAGATGCCTCTATTTGTTTTTGGCAATTGAGATGCACCGTATTAACTTTTTTATCATATTTGTTGCAGTTTTGTGTTCAATGTCTATCTAAAGGCAAATCAGCTAGTGAGGAACGAGCGGATTCAGTTGATTGTTATCTGTCTAGAAGTTATATTAATCGGTACCTTTAGCAACTTAATGTCAACAGAGGATCTGGTTCTTCCATCTATAAGATGATCGTTTATGTGTTTTAATGCTCTAGTAAAATCATGCTTATAACTATTTTCAAGTAATAGCTATTTGGTAAATTGTCACAAATTAATTGTAAATTAAGTTAATGCTTCAAAGCAAAGAGGCATGGCCTTCTGTAGTAGAGAAGTGTACCTTGTTCACTTGTTGAAATGCTTTGTACACAACAGCCAGTTTTAATTTCACAACCTCTTCTCTCAAGCTCTTTAAAAACCTGCTATTGTAATCATTTTCTTTAATGTTCAAGCTTATATAAAATTTTAATGCAGTTTCAACAAGTCTGCTTCTTACAATTCAAGTTCAATTTATATTTTAATCATTTTGATAAGTCACATACTTCTAAAATATGTTTGTGAATTGAATTTTGTTAGATAATGCAAATTTAACAAAGATAGTTGGTATGAAGTTTTATTTCACCTTATCCACATATGTATGGGAGCGGCCCTTTACTGTAAGCCACTGTGGTCGCCCAAAGATCTGTACTTCCAAGCCAAAAATCATCGGGTTAGTTTGATCATTTCCTGTGAAAGATTCTTCTAGCTGCCATTAGTTGAAAGGAGTTACACTATTACTAATAAGAAAAGAAAAAAAAAGTACGTTAAGTGTGATAATATTTAAGGACAAGTAATTTGAAAAACAAAAGTAACCTGGAGTAGGTGATGATTGCGGCAAAAGGAAAGCACTGATGCAGCTGAAAAACCCATAACCTTTTCTGAAGAACATGACCAAAACGATGCACATATGGGAACCTGTGATGGGTCACTCCCCCAAAATCATCAAAAAGTTTATTCTTGTATATATGTTAACATTCATGAATGTGGCATCAATAAATACATAGTTAAAAAGAACCTTATGCAGAACATATATACCAAGTAGCAGTTCCTAAATTGCTTTCAATAGCCATTCAACTTGATAAAATCTTCCAATGTTTCATTGACATGAATACTAGGATTGCTCTCAAGGTTCCCAAGGTACCTGCAAGTTGCATTTTGAAGCTCAGCTAGAACATTCTGAAGTACCACTCCTGTAAAAAAGAATATTGTAGCATGCAATGTAACAAACAGATGACAACATATTTAATAGCAACATTGCCTCTGATTAATTAAAAATCGAACCCCTCATGACACAACATACTAGGGAAATTCCATAAAAATAACCATAAGAGGTTAGAAGTATAACTATGCTTAAAGTGGCCATGAGAGGTTATAGATGACATCAAACAAATTGAAACTTCCATTATGGACAATTCAAAGCAATAGTTTCCCTGCAATACATGACATGAGATGATCAACTTCCAAGCTTCTTGGTAAAGTGTGGATAATAATTTAGGTTTAATCATAAATTTAAACGACTTGGTTGATGCTACACCTTTTTATTTAATATTATGTCCCAACCCTTTATATTGACCAGGAATGTTGACAAAATGGTGCAATTGTTCTTCCATCTTTAACTTATATACATTTGTAATTTTGGATGGTTATGCAATCATTCTAGTTTGTTATTGAAGAATTTGACATTCTGAAGTCCAGGCCATATGAAGGGAACCGACACAACAAATCCCCTGAAAACCTGCCTTCCCTTTCATCCCTTCTATCCCTTAAAACATTTTGCTTGCCCCACCTCTTGTTTAGCATAATCTAAATAGACATGTTTGGTCTTTAAACAACGAATATTTAATATTTTACTAATGGGAAAAACTTGTAAATGTTGCTCTAAACAACGATGTTCCATAATAGCCATGTTTGATGAAAAAGTCACCATGCATTCATAACAATACTAGCATGGTGGAGAAAGATGATCTTTTAAAGATTATTTCCTCTTTACTACATTAGTTTTGGTAGCTTCCAATAGGCTATTCAAAGGACTTTATGTTTTTGTATGATGTACTCCTACTAAGAAGACTTTTGAATATCGTAACAATAGCTACTACAAAGGTAAACATGTGCAAAATCAAACTCATGAACTGGATGCTATTTTGAAGTATAGTTTTTACTTTTTTAATGTTTATTAATTGAATTCTTATAGCTAACGTAAAATAGGAATTTGTCTAGTGATTCAAAGTTCTAGAACAAATGCCTCTTTTAACTTCTCCCTTTGCCTAGTGCGATGAGAGATGTAGACGGTGCATTCATTTTGAAATGGTTGACTACCTATCATGACATGTGTGAGATTCGCCTATAGATTGAGACAAAGATACAAGACCTAAGATCTAGGTGAAGGAAGCAAGTTACATAAGCAAAATGATAAGCTTATTCTAGTATAGAAGGAAAAATATGCAGAATTACAACTGAAAACTTCATTCATTCTCCCATTCTTCCATCTCTACCATTTGCTCAAGTGTAAGCACAAGATGGGTATTTATAGGAAAATCCCAACAAGGAATGAGTGATGAAGAAGTCAACACAATGTGAGAGATCATGACACATGTGAGTGACAAAAAAGTCAACACAATGTGAGAGATCATGACATGTGTACGAGTGACGAAAAATTCAACACAATGTGAGAGATCATGACACATGTGTGATGGACAAATAAGTCAACACAATATGAGAGATCATGACACATGTCATCTATGAGAGACAAATAAGTAAACACCTACCTAAGCAAGCTTATCCTAAGTGCTAGGATAACTAATGCATAAAATATTAAAATGCACTAACACCCCCCATAAGCACAACTTAGGTGGGTATGGATAGATGGGTCCCGACAAATATGTAGCCATATTAGGTACCCATGTACAAAATGATCTCTCATAAGTGGGAAAAAAGAAAAAACCCGTAGGAAAAACTCCCTCCCAAAAGAGAAAATATCCGCAACTTGCTTCGATGTAGGACAATACTGCAAATCAAGAATCTACTCCTAGATGCCAGGTAAAGGTGTCAGTGTAGTCGATGCCTTTTGCCACAAGTCGTGCTTTAAACTTATCAACAATTTCATCAACAACATATTTTGTTCAGTAGATCCACTTGAATCGAACTAGTCTCCTTCCCTTGGGAAGTGTGGTTAGATCCCATGTATAATTCCTTATCAAGGAATTGTATTCTTTCTCCATTGCTGAATAAAGAAACCCCATAGAATTACTCAATAAAGAAATCCCCCCAACAATAATATTTGGCACTTTATAAATAGTGCGATTACAATCGGTGACCAAATTTTCAACAAATAGATGTATTTGAAAATATTAGTCTGATACAATAATTGCGACAAGGAAGTTTTTGCAGTGCGATACCTAAGAAAAAGTGAATAGAGATCTAGCAAGGGTAATATGTGGAAACCCTTAAGGAGGCTAGATCTCTAGCACCCAAGATGAGGGATCTGGTAAAGATTGAGCAAAATATTTTAGAAGATTGGATCCCAATATTATATATATATTAAATCTGAGTTATTCTGAAAAATATATATATATATATATAAAATACTGTTTTTTTCAATCACTATTATTTTGAAAAAAAAACAGTAAAAAGCATATTTGAGATGGCTACGGGTCTGGGATGGCCACAAGATCTGAGATGGTTGTGAGATCTAGGATGACCTTGGGAGTCTGCAATTGGGAAGCGTGCAACGTGGGCTACCTCCAAGTTTGCAAAAAATCATTTTTGCTAAAAAAAACAAACTCCAAAAATTTGAATGAAGTTTTCAAAGAGAAAGTAATCCTCGAAGCTTATGATGACCCAACTAGAAATGAACAAGATCCTTCTCTCCCTCAAGCTCTGATACCATGTGAGATTCACCTATAGATTGAGACGAAGATACAAGACCTAAGATCTAGATGAAGGAAGCAAGTTACATAAGCAAAATGATAAGCTTATTCTAGTATAAATTGCAAAAATATGCAAAATTACAACTAAAAACTTCATTCATTCTCCCATTCTTCCATCTGCTTAAATGTAAGCACAAGATGGCAAAATTACAACTGAAAATCCCAATGAATGAGTGACGAAAAATTCAACACAATGTGAGAGATCGTGATACGTGTGAGTGACAAAAAAGTCAACACAATGTGAGAGATCATGACACGTGTGTGAGTGACGAAAAAGTCAACACAATGTGAGAGATCATGACACGTGTGAGGGACAAATAAGTCAACACAATGTGAGAGATCATGACACATGTCATCTATGAGAGACAAATAAGTAAACACCTACCTAAGCAAGCTTATCCTAAGTGCTAGGATAACTAATGCATAAAATATTAAAATGCACTATTAATATGGAATCATACAAATTTGATTTTTCCTTGGAGTTGCAATGAGTAGCAAGAAATTGCAGATAAGTGTATGTTGCCATCATAGATGTAAACAAAGTGCAAATACTTGAGGTTGACACCCAGTTGCTTACAAGGCAAGGCTTACAACTTCAATTGTAATAATGAAAACATGAGTCGATAATGGGTCTCCCTCTTTTACGCCTGAAGAAGTATGGAAAGGTGCAATAGGTGTCTCATTGACTAATAATTACCATTTAGGTTAGATATACAAGTAAAGCCCCACCAGATACAAGTATTGATAATTCCATTAACATTTACGCACTTGTGAAATGAAGCTTAAAGTACAAAATTTACATTTTTTGTGATAATCATGTGTTTTATGCTTTGGGCAATTAGTATATAGATCTAGCGTTTGTCTTCCCTTCACAAAGCCTTCTTGATATTACAATATAGTTTTTTGCAACTATTAAATCATTATGTTAGTGATGATCACAAAGGCAACATTACAAAGGAGGTGAACCTAGACTGATATAGAGAATCAATTGCAGCCTCTTTTGGAATAAAAACATTGTAGGAAAATTGTAACTGATGTTAAATATTGCTTTATCATGGCCAAGAATTCTTTCATGCTCTTTAGTTCCTGCCCAAAGATTGTTTTTGTTGTTTGCTTTCAACTTGTTGAAAGTATTTTATACCTAAAGACCATTGAGATGATGAAGGAGATTATTGCATAGAGGGATTCATGGTTTGGGTATTTTGTCAAACCTGTGAGTGATAACACTCCTAACTTTTTTGAGAGGGATAAGATATTGCTATGTTCATGGCAAGAATAGAATCTAATGAACCATGTTCACAAAATACAATTATTCATGTCATTTCTTGCCCATGGATTTAGAACAATATCCATTGGGAGCCCTTAACGATGCTTATCTCAAAAATAATCAAGCAGAAGTATATGTCTTTGGTTTAGAGATCATTTTATCAAAAAATGAATAGAAATATTAGGTAGCTTGACCTAAGGAGCAATGGTAATAAAACTGTGTGCTTTTGGGTTGAATTCCAAAAATAGTTTATATGCATAATCTAAGATTTCTTGAAATTAGGGAACCCCTTATCTGGAATTTTCTATCTTTAGCAGACTTGAATTCAGCTACAACAAAACCTTTTTAAAGTGCATGAAGGTGGAAGTTTCTTAAATGTTTAAAGATAAGATTACCATAAGCAAGCATGTACATGCAATCTGTTTTGGGTGTGACTGCAGCAATGTCTCTTAAAGTTCAAAAGTGGGGACAAGGCATGTGCATGCACACACACACACATTAAGATAAATGGCATCGATACAAGAATTTGTCAATGATAAGAGCATATTTATTTCATAATTGAAATACTTTAAACATTTTTATTCAAATTAAGTTGAAGGGTTGAGACTCAAATAATCAAATATATGCATAATAGCATAATAGCGAAAATCGCTGACTGCTTGATTTTTCCTGATTTTATCATTTGCCGATTCAAATTGCCATGAATCTCTGATTCGATGATTTTTTTGACAATTTTTTGAAAACATCAGCCCCAGTCGCACATGTAGAGGCTATGACCGATTTAACCAAAAAGTGATTTTTTTTCAATTGTCTTTCATTTTACCTGTTGCAAGGGAAGAAAGGAGTCTGCCTACCTACTACCACACCAACCCAAACACACTAGGGCATCCTAACAACAAGTGGATTATGGTTTGAAGGAATCCGGCAGCCAACAACAGCCACCAACGACAATGCTATACATTATTAAGTGATGAAATTCTCCATAAAAATATGTTGAACTATCAATCCGAACTTATTGCTCAATATTATTGTATATAAGATTAATATTTAAAACCACAAATGATATGCTTGTATGCTTGTATATTGAAAAACTCAATTCAAATAGTGAAGGTATTAATGATTTTGCCGTTGAGGTTTCGGGGCTCTGCCCCAAACCCTGCAGGGACGCTGCCCTTGAACCTCGACATAGGTGATAATCGACATTAGCAGCCAAGGCAAAAAAAAGAGGCATGGACACAACAACAAAGAGAGACTAGAGCTTTTGCTAGGGCAAAGGGCAAAAGCATTCAAAGATCTTGAGACATTGTATTTGTCATGAATCATGACACAGTTTGTAATTTGCACCTTTTCTATATTATAAGCAATATAAGAATATTTGAATTTTGAAAGCATTAAAATTTCTTTATTTAAGATGTGTTTTGTCACTTTCATGTATAGTTTAAGCTTGTATCACTTACATTATTAATATTTGATTTGCATAATGTTAATTCATTGTGATATGCATGAAAAAACTTTTTTTCAATGAAAAATGTGTTTTCTTCTATGTAGACCATCAAGAACTATTGTACTTGATCAATCCATGGATGAGTTAGCAGGTGATTTGTCACATTACAAGAGTTTGTGTTTCTTGAGGTGGTGATATTGAGAAAGAAACACGTAATAGTGGATCAATTGTCATGGATTTGCTCAGGAGAACCTACAAAGGGAGGAGTGTCAAATGAATTTTCGAATGCTCATATATTTTAAATAACTATGCTACTATCGTGGTACAAGTAGGTGGGTCAATACTTGTCGACAGGAGAATTGCCACAAGAGTTGACAACAATAGAGAAGAAGAAATTCATCATCAAATAAAAAAATAAGACATGGAGTATTGCGGAGGTGTGTAATTAATGAAGTGAATGCAACACTAAGAGAAGCTTATGAAGGACTAGAAGGAAGGCACATGGGGCTATATGCGATAGCAAGGAAAGTGCTTCTGGCAAGGCTATGATGTCCCACCTTCTATCTTGATGCAAAGCATCTTGTGATGACATGCGATATGTTCCAAAGAGCTGGGAGACCGTTGAGAAGGGATTTTTATGCTATTACACCCATCACAACCATAAGATTTGTTTGAAAGGTGGGATCTAGATTTTGTTGGACCACTAAGAAGCAACAAGAGAAAGTGTAGGTACACTATGGTGGTGGCGGAGTATTTGAAAAAGTGGGTCAAGTTAAGGGCATTGCTTGACATTTTTGCAAGGAGCACTACATGTTTCTTGTATGAGCAAGTGATGACAAGATTTAGCGTACCTCTACAATTGATGAGTGATCGCAAAGGACACTTTGTCAACGGGATAATTCAAAAGCTCAAGATTTTGCATTTGTTGTCAAGTTTGTATTAACCTAGGGGTAAATGGGTAAGTGAAAGCGACAAATAAGGTCTTCGTTTCGATAATGTACAAGACACATGGAATTGAGGATGTTGAATGGGAGGAAAGATTGCTAGTAGTTCTTTGGGCATACAAAACTATATACAAGCCAACGACAAACCATACATCGTTCCAATTGATGTGTGGGTAGGAGGCTATCGTGATGGTTGAGTTCTTGGTATTGAGTTTGAGAGTGGTGGTGCATAATTGCTTAGGTGACCAGGAAATCCTGGAGGAGAGGTTAGCAACACTGATTAGATTGGACATTAAGAGGGTGATGGCAAAGTGGGCAAAAAAAATTACCCAACGTCTAAGGAAGTTTTGACATGACAAGCACATGAGGAAGATGAAATTGAAGCAGGTTACTTGGTATTGAAGTTTAATAACAAGAGAGAGATCAAACTAGTTAAATTGAAGGCTTTGTGGCTTGGACCCTTCAAGGTTGAGGAGATGATGAACAATGGCACAATAAAGTTAAAGAAACTGAACGGGAAATTGTGTCCCAAGACATTTAATGGTTCAAGATTGAAGTCGTATAATATAAAAGCATAAGTAATGTGGTTAATTTTGAAAAAAATGAAGAAGAAGCAAGTATTGGAAGGCTGATTGGAGCACCAAATCAGCGTTTAGAACCTTTTGAGGGCATCTTGGTCCAAAAATATGGGGAGCCAAGTCAAACCAAAAATGAAGATGGTGCAGAAGAAAATAATGACTCAAAATTGGCATGGTTGTTTGGAGAAGAAAGCGTACAACCATAGTTGAGGAAATCTACAAAAAATCACTATTTTTTTCTATTTTGAATTTGATTAAGCCTTTTCGAGTCAAAAATCATGATTTTTAAAAAATTGTTGATTTTTATCCAAAAATGGGCAAAAACTCAAGAATCACGATTTTTTAAAATGCAATTCTTGCTGCAAAATATTGGTCACTATAGCACAAGCTGGGGAAACAATGAAATGACATAAATTGTTTGTTTTTCATTTTGCTTGTTCTAAATTGGAGAGAGAGCTCTGCCTTCCTGCTACCACACCAAACAAAATACTAAAGTGCATCATAATAGCAGATGTTTTTCAATTTTAAGGAATTTAGTAGCCACCTACAACAATGCTATACATTATTAACTGATGAAATTCTCCATAAAAAGATGTGGAACTATTAGTCCAAACTTATTGCTCATATTTGTAATCCTAGAAAGAAAAAAATGATGTTGCAAACATTGGAACTAATGGGCAACTGTTACACAAAGCCTAAGACACCTTGCCAAAGACAAATTTCAAAGCCTAATATCAGAAGTACCTTTACAAATTTTTGTAACATTATTATGTAAAATTTGTTTGAGATCTAAAAGAAGGTTGGTGATTTCATTTTTCAATATGCTTGTATATAGGAGTAATATTTAAAAGCACAAGTGATTATTTGTTTTGTAGGTTCATTAGACCACATGGGTCTTAAGAGATAGTAAAAAGTTAAAACCAATCACAATTATCATTTAAGTTAATTTGTTGGTGTTTTATTCATATTATGAGTTGTTGAAGTCCCACATGGGTATGTGCAAAGGGCATTTCCCCTCGACTTCGCAAGGGGCATTGGCCCTTGACCCTACAAGGGGGCTCTCGCCCACTTCACCCCCAACATAGGTGTGTATGGGCATTAAAAACCAAGGCACAAGAAGAGGCATGGGCACAACAAAAAAGAGAGACTAGAGCTTCTACTAGGGCAAAGTGCAAAGGCATTCAAAGATATTAAGGTATTGCATTTGTCATGACTTATGACACATTTTGTAATTTGTACCTTTTTTATATTATAAACAATACAAGAATATTTAAATTTTGGATGCATTAAAATTTCTTTATTTAAGATGTGTTTTGTCACTTTAATGTGTAGTTTAAGCTTGTATCACTTACAATATATATATATATATATATATATATATATATATATATATATATATATATATATATTGACTGGGTGGGTGGGATTAACACACCCTAGAGTTACATATCCGCATGCATGTGAGGGGGAGGGATTTGAACCTGGGACCTCCCTTTTCCTAGGATTTTTACACAACCCACTTCCTCCAACTCCTTACAATATTAATATTTGATTTGCATAATGTTAATTCATTGTGATATGCATAAAAAAAACTTTTTTCAATGAAATATTTTATTTCTTTGATTTTTTCCCATTTTTTGTCGATTCTCAATTTTTTCTATTTTTTTTCAATGCCAATTTCGATTCGATTTTGATTTTCTCAACTATGCATACAAACATAATAGAATAGGAGGAATTGGAACCTCTCCCTACAAAACAAAGAAAAATATGAGGACATGTGAGATTCCTTGATATGGAAGAAGGAAACATGTTGAGATCACTGAGTGAAGAAGATATGCAACAAAGCGTGACAATCAAAGAGCCACCAGAGTATGAACCTTTGAGCGAGGGAAGTGATTATGCAAGAATGAGTTTGTTGGCAAGTATAGGATGTGCATAGTTGAGAATGCATCAAAAAGCACAATGGTTGCATGAAAAAAGTGAGTAATCACAAAGAAGAAAGAAAGAGTTGAGAACACAGTGTGCAAGAAGACTTGCAATAATTGAAATACTATGGAAAGATATATATGAAATACCATCATCAACTGAAGAAGTTAGGGACTTGAGAAAAGAATCCAACAATACATCCCTGACAAACTCAAGCAGTGAAGAAGAAGACTAGAGTAGTGACAACTCAAGCTTGGGACTTGGGAGAAGAGTTAGGAGGGAAATACCAAAGAGACTACAAGTTTCCCAACCGATGGAAGAATGCCAAAAAGTAACTCAAAACTGGAATACCTTTGAGGAAGCAGAGCAGACGAGTAGAAGTCATGGCATGCCACCAAATCTAAATAGTTCCTTGGGGATTTAAAGTGGTCCACAAGGATGACTAGACATCCCAAGGTGTGTGCGTAAATTAGATAATTTAGGTAGTCTAGTAGGACCATCAGGTTCCCTAGGCCATCTAAGTTTACCCGAACAAGGGGGAGGTTGGTTGACCTCTTTCCTGGCTGTTTGAGGGGAATAATTTTTCCTCAAACTATGTCTAGGATATGTAATAAATAGGGTGCCCCGTTAGGACCACCCCTTGGTCATGCAGAAAGCAACCTGATATCAAACAATTAGTAGGTGCCTTGTTAGGACAACCCCCTTGGTTATCAACAAAATAGAAGGTATTGGGTGACACTTGGATAGTCTAAAGTGGATCAAACCATCACAAGCCACCAAAGGCCATTTGGGAGGAGTAAGTGGATAAATGAATGCATCCAAGTTTGGCAAACGATCACAAAGGAGAAGACAATGTCAAAGATGGCCGTGGAGGAGGGGTGGTGAATAGTTAGACCACCTAAGCCATACAAAACATAGTGATAGGCATAGATGGTAGGTGGATAAGCAAGGAAGGATGACATACTACCGTATAAGTGAGTGAAGGATGGCAAATCATTGTACAAATAAAGTGTGTAGGGCAAACTATCGTACATATCATGTGCCTCGTACATATGGAGCCTGTTGTGCAAATACAAGTCACCATACAAATAAGGCATGTACAATAGACCATCGTACAATCAAGGTGTGCATGACAAGTCGTCATACAACACAACATCGTATGACAAGACATCGTATAGGGCTAAGGCGAATTGAAGGGAACATCATTAGAAGGAGAATGAGTCAATAGGAAGGACGGTCCGATGGGAGGTCTAGATTGTTGTAAGGGTAACAAGGCAAGAATAACTCAATTGCATGAAAAAGGGGGGAAAGCGACATATAATTAAATGCAAAGGTGACAAAGTGATATTAGGAAGTAGTTATTGCATGAAAGCTAGTTGTCCTCCCCACTCTACTATCTTATAAATACAAGCCAACGAGAGGCCAGGAGCATTCCAATGCTCAAAACTTGGCAAAGAGTGAGGGAGCTAGGGTGCAGAGTTGAAGTGGAGTAAAACTATATGAACGACACCCTGAGGAGGAAAGTTGTAGAAGACATTGAGGAAGTGACATTGTAGGTTGAGGAGAGGTTTATAGATGGCTGAAATTTTTGTAGTGTATGGCTCGGCCATACAAATGACTACCAAAGACAGGGATTCAAAATTGCAAGCGTGCATAAGGGAGATTGTGTGAAGAGCATCGTATGACAAAAGTGCAAACCTATGGCTATGAGGGGGTCATACAATAGGGTGAGTGCAACAAACATCGTACAAACAATATAATCTATTGGGTGGTAGTAGTTTAGAACAAAATAGGCCTTTCTATTCGCATACTATCCCATCTGGAATGGGCTATATAGTAGGAGAGTTCCACACAAATCAGGTGTGAAAGGTAGAAATGTGATGCAGGAGCATCCGGCGGTAAAAGAACAACCTCAGAAAGGTTTTGAAAAACAGGGGAGAAGCTTAAGTTCAGCAAAATTAGTTTTTTTTCCTAAGGCAAAAGTTGGGGAGGGGGTCGCGAAATCGTGACCCCAAGAGCTGCAGTGTAGCGAGGAGAGTTTTCGTCGCGATATCGCGACATCATTGGGAACACAGAGTGGAGCGGCTGTGTTGTCGCGATATCGCGACGTCATTGGGAATGCAGAGTGGAGTGGCTGTGTTGTCGCGATATCGCGACGTCGCGATATTTTCGTCGCGATATCGCGACATCATTGGGAACACAGAGTGGAGCGGCTGTGTTGTCGCGATATCGCGACGTCATTGGGAATGCAGAGTGGAGTGGCTGTGTTGTCGCGATATCGCGACGTCGCTATATCGCGACGGCTTTTCAGAGCAAAGTGTAGGGGGGAGTCCTGTCGCGATATCGCGGCAGGTCACGATATCGCGATCGGTTGCGATATCGCGACCAGTGAAAAGATGCCACGTGGCGTGGTCTCGGAACAGCTAAAGCAGAGCAAAGTTCGGCAAAGGCAAAGGCGGAGGGGGAGCCGCGAAATCGCGACATGTCGCAATTTCGCGACATGTCGCGAAATCGCGGCTCCCAAAGGCAAGGCAAGGCAAAGGTCGAGGGGGGAGCCGCGAAATCGCGACATGTCGCGAAATCGCGGCTCCCAAAAGAAAAGCTAAGGCGGGGCAGTTTGGGTCGCGATATCGCGACATGTCGCGGTATCGTGGCTTTTTGCGGACCAGGGTGCAGGAGTGCAGTTGGGGTCGCGATATCGCGACATGTCGCGGTATCGCGACATGTCGCGATATCGCGGCCAATAAGAAGACAGTGCAAATTTTGTTAAGCGGACGGTCGGGCAAGGCCAATATTGGCACGTGGACTGCCACGTGTATCGTGACAGTTGTGAAGGGCACGTGTACCAAATATATTGCGACAAGGAGAAGGCATGGCCAGATTTACACGCGGTCGGCTACGTGTAAGAAAACAAAGATGGGGGATCACGTAGGTTGATAAGGGAGGTGTCGGCCACGCATTCTTTTATTGTTATTACTTCTGGCAACACAGCCATTACAGGTGATGGCTTAATGGAGGAGACAACAGTGCAGAGGACAGTCAGAACAAAGCGGCCGGTGCAGGGAGGCCATCAATGCTAGCGTCATGGTGGATCGGGCAGTTGCCCATTTATGGCAAAAATTTGAAAAACTCGGCCGGAGGGAAAGTCGAATTTGAATTTTGTTAGGCAGGGGCATTAATTGCCTAGAGGACCGGGACCTCCTTAAAAAAAACTCGAAATTTTGTAATAGGGGGGGATGGTGGACTGGAGGAAGGAGGAGTGTCCTGCATACCAGAGAAGCTCTGGCCATTGTAAAGCCTGCGGGCTATTTTATTTAGATGCATGTAAATATTTTCAGCAGATTTTAATGAAAATTTTGAATTGGTGAAAGTGTTGATCTTCCGGTCCCCGTCAGTGGTATCAGAGCCAGTAGTTCCTGAGCATACAGCAGACCGCCGAAGGAGAGGCAGTTGTACCAGGACTTGTGGGAGGGCTTGAGATCGGGTGAACAGAATGCCTCCAAGGAGAAACCCCGTTGGTGGAAGAGGCATGGCAGCAGAAGATTTCCGGGCTTTGCAGCGGCAAGTTCAGGCCCTGCAAGAAGAACTGCGCAGAGGACATGAACCGAGAAGAGATGCAGACAGTGAGGATGAAGCGGATGAAGAAGAAAATCAGTTTGAAGAAGAAGAAGAAGAAGTTGTGGATCCGGCACAAGCCAGACTGTACAAGGCCATATCCCAGATCGGGAAGAGGCCGAAGATAGAAGTTTCCACATATTCCGGGAACTTGAATCCGGAAGAATTGATAGACTGGATAAATGACTTAGAAGAATATTTTGAATATGAAGAGGTTGAAGATCCCGAGCGGGTCAGGTTTGCTAAAACCAAATTAAAGGGTCATGCCAGCATATGGTGGAAGGGGGTACAGTTGGAACGGAACAGAAGAGGAAAAGAACGGATAACCAGATGGGAACGGATGGTAGAAAAATTAAAAAGACAATTCATTCCCGTAGATTATGAACTGGATCTGCTAAGAAAAATGCAGAGTTTAAGACAGATGAATAAAACTATCCAAGAATATACGGAGGAATTTTACAAAATCTCCATCAGAACCGGCCATTTAGAAGCAAGCAAGGAAAAGGTGGCCCGTTATATTAATGGGTTGAGACCCAGTGTCCAGGAAGAGTTGAGCTTGGTTCGGGTGAGCACCATTGAAGATGCTTACCAGTTTGCTCTAAAGGTTGAAGAAAAACTGAACAGAAGGTTTGAAAGCAAACAAAGAGTAAAAGGACCTGGAGGAAAGAACGGTGGAAGAAAAGAGGAAGGAAAGGAAGAGAAGAAAGAAGAGGTTAGCAGCAGTTGGAATCAGAAAGAAGATGAAGAACCCAAACCGCAAGTTCAGAACAATGGCTACCCAAGAGGAAGAGGTAGATCTGGACGCGGGTATGGAAGAGGAGTGTTCCGAGGAACATGTTTCCACTGTGGAGAAGAGGGACATCGGGCATATGAGTGTCCCCAGCACCCCGAGAGAGTGAACAAGAAACAAGTGGGTCCTGCCAGAGCTGTTGTGGCAGTTGAAGATGCTGACTCAGAACATTCTGAAGAAGCTGAGAAAGGAGAAGCAATGATAGTAAGGAGGACCATGTTGATTGAGGAAGACAAACCAGAGCAGAGGAGAAGCCTGTTCCGCACACGGTGCAAAAGTGCAGGCAAAGTCTGTAATGTCATTATAGACAATGGAAGTACAGATAACTTAGTTTCCGAGGAGATGGTTACTAAGTTGTAGTTGGAGAGAAGGAGACACCCGCATCCATACCGGATTGCGTGGTTGCGGAAGGACCACAGAGCATGGGTCCGTGAACAGTGCTTAGTCACGTTCAATATTGGGAAGTACCAGGATGAGGTCCTGTGTGATGTTTTCCCCATGGATGCTTGCCATTTGCTGTTAGGGAGGCCATGGCAGTTTGATCGGAGTGCAGTGCATGATGGTCGTGCAAATACGTACTCCTTGATGAAAGATGGAGTGCGGCACAAGTTGAAGCCATTGCAGACAGTGGATGAGAAGGTGTGCAGCAATGCCAGAATTTGTCTGGTAGAGGGCAAAAAATTTTCTTGCCAGGAAACGGGATTGGGACAGGTTGTGAAGGTTGATAAGTGTTCGGATATATTACAAGGGACGCGGACCGAACAACACAGAAGTGAAGGTCACTTCTCCATTTACCCCGGATGTCTGATGCAGGAGCATCCGACGGTAAAAGAACAACCTCAGAAAGGTTTTGAAAAACAGGGGAGAAGCTTAAGTTCAGCAAAATTAGTTTTTTTTCCTAAGGCAAAAGTTGGGGAGGGGGTCGCAAAATCGTGACCCCAAGAACTGCAGTGTAGCGAGGAGAGTTTTCGTCGCGATATCGCGACATCATTGGGAACGCAGAGTGGAGCGGATGCGACGTCGCGATATCGCGACGTCATTGGGAATGCAGAGTGGAGCGGCTGTGTTGTCGCGATATCATGACGTCGCGATATCGCGACGGCTTTTCAGAGCAAACTGTCGCGGCAGGTTGCGATATCGCGACCAGTGAAAAGATGCCACGTGGCGTGGTCTCGGAACAGCTAAAGCAGAGCAAAGTTCGGCAAAGGCAAAGGCGGAGGGGGAGCCGCGAAAGGCAAGGCAAGGCAAAGGGCGAGGGAGAGCCGCGAAATCGCGACATGTCACGAAATCGCGACTCCCAAAAGAAAAGCTAAGGCGGGGCAATTTGGGTCGCGATATCGCGACATGTCGCGATATCGCGGCTTTTTGCGGACCAGGGCGCAGGAGTGCAGTTGGGGTCGCGATATCGTGACATGTCGCGGTATCGCGGCCAATAAGAAGACAGTGCAAATTTTGTTAAGCGGACGGCCGGGCAAGGCCAATATCGTGACAGTTGTGAAGGGCACGTGTACCAAATATATTGCGACAAGGAGAAGGCATGGCCAGATTTACACGCGGTCGGCTACGTGTAAGAAAACAAAGATGGGGGATCACGTAAGTTGATAAGGGAGGTATCGGCCATGCATTTTGGCAACACAACCATTATAGGTGATGGCTTAATGGAGGAGACAACAGTGCAGAGGACAGTCAGAACAAAGCGGCCGGTGCAGGGAGGCCATCAATGCTAGCGTCATGGTGGATCGGGCAGTTGCCCATTTATGGCAAAAATTTGAAAAACTCGGCCGGAGGGAAAGTCGAATTTGAATTTTGTTAGGCAGGGGCATTAATTGCCTAGAGGACCGGGACCTCGTTAAAAACTCGAAATTTTGTAATAGGGGGGGATGGTGGACTGGAAGAAGGAGGAGTGTCCTGCATACCAGAGAAGCTCTGGCCATTGTAAAGCCTGCGGGCTATTTTATTTAGATGCATGTAAATATTTTCAGCAGATTTTAATGAAAAATTTGAATTGGTGAAAGTGTTGATCTTCCGGTCCTCGTCAAAATGTAAGAGGAAGAAACATACAAGAAGTTATTATATAAATCATGCATAGGAGACGTTGCATGAGGCAGTGGTGTGTACGACACATAGCCATACATAAGGTAGGCTATGTATGGTACATTGTCATACAGGTGCAATGCAACATTGTGTATGATACACTATCCTACAAATAAAGAATGCAGTGGTATGCACAACACATCATCATACAGGAAAAAGGTGTGAACAACAAAGTTGTACTAGGCATAACAGGAGTTAATGAAAGTATACTATGAACATGATGCAAAGAAGGCCAAGTATCATAGAGAGGATCTAATAAGTGTAATAATAACAATGTAGGATTCCACCTAAAGCAATTTTGTAGTCAGAACCTCACTCATAAGAGGAAGGTGTCAAAGCTTCGAGAGAGGCCTAGTAGAACGCGTGTGTGTTAGCTAGAGGGAACACGACATGGATGTCGAGTGAGATAGGATGAGGTAACATGAAGAACCAATGGGAATGCCAAGGACCAACATTTCAGAGTAAAGAGAAATAGAAGCTTTGCCTCAGGAGAGGAAGAAAGGCAAGGGGATAGAAATAATGCAAATACACTTGTAGGAGATGTCATGGCTAAAACCAGTCAGAGAGTTTTATAAAAATTGGTGGAAGGAGATTTTGTAAAAGCATTTATTAAAAATCGCATTAAAAAATGCAAGAGTGCATTACATTTTGCAGATACCAAATTTTGAGAGAAAATTTCAAGCTATTTTTGTTTTAGATGCTAGAAACATACGATTCTAAGCATAACATGAGAAGAGTAATGGTTGGTAACAACAAGATTTGTATGGTATTCTTCCCCAACAATTTTCAAAGAACTTTCAGATCGCTGAATTCAGATATACCAATGAAGAAAGAAGCATTTGATCAATACCAATGGAAGAATTTTGTGGATAAGGTTACCGATCTTAGTCCACAAGAGAGCAAAGTTGATGAAGCATAAGAGTCGTAGACTGAAAATGCAACAATTGAAGGGAGCTACAATGTACTCTCAACGTGATAATGTTGAAATTGTCTGGTGAACAACAAGCTTGGGATATGCCCACTAGGCTCATACCATGTGGAGGGAATAATGGAAAGAGTTCCATTTGATCGAGAATTGTATTTGTCAAATCGTATTCAAATTTTTTTGATGTGGTATACAAGAATGTTTTCACTGTCTTTCCACACCATTGCATTGATGAAAAATGTTGTGACTTAGGAGATGCTTCAGTTTCCAAGATTGAACCCCCCTTGAGTGATTTTGGAGCATGCACCAACCATATTCAGGTGGATTCATGTGATATCACTAACAAAGAAAATCACTCTGACAAAGAGGAAGAAGAGTATCTTGAGGAAGAGGAAGACAAAGAAAGCTTTAGTAGACGAGGGAAGTGAGGAGTTAGGATCTAAGGAGCAACCATATGCTGAGGAGCTAGTGTGAAAGGAGAAGAGGGATAGGAGGTTGGAGAAACAATGAATGTGAGCCTAATCACAACTTGGGAATTTGCAAGAATGGCAACAACAGTCACAAAGAGAACCCCCACATATAGGCCACAATAGGAGAAGATGGCAGTGCCCATAAAATAGTGAAGGATCGAAGTGAAATGCGTGGAATGCCACATGAGATAGTATAGAAGGAAGTTCCTACATAGCCAAGGAGTTATATTGTGCAAGAAGGTACTACAGATAGCGATTTGGGTACCAAGGGATTGATTTTAGATAGGTATGTTGCAGGTAGACAATAGTCAAAAGAACATGTTGTGCATGAAGTACAAGAAAAGAGGAGAGTGCAATAATTAGAAGAGAGGATTGTGCAATAACAAGCACAAGAATTGGTAATTGTTGTAGATGTAGATGAAAAGGTCCAAACTAAAGTGGACACAATGCAAGCATCACCACCAACGGATGGACATTTTGTTGGAGAGCCTCTAGTATAGGTGGAGAGTGTCAACTCACTTGATAGCTTTGATGCTACACCCACACAGTTTGTGTGATAGGTGTATCCATGTGGATCACCTCCATTGGACATGGAAACATATAGAAATCACATCTACAACATAAGAGACAACTGAGTGTAGTTGTGCCAGAGGAAAGGAGGAATAAAGGCAAGCAAGACGCAACAAAGTTTAGGGTGTGGTAGACAGGTGAAAGTAGCCAACCGTTGGAGGAAGAACTAGAGAGAAGACAAGGGACGGTGGCAGAAGCAAGGATCACTGATGTAGATGGATAAATTTAGGATGAAAAGGTAGCCAAACAACCAATCAACTTGATAGGTCATGGTGGGGAGAGTAGGGAGGAAACTACCATCGAAGATGATACTAATATGGAACTGGCAAAGAGGACTAGTGAGCATTTCATCTTTGAAGTGCCAAACCTAAGGAGACCATAAATTATAGAAGAAAAGATAAATGAGTAGGTTGATACATTTTTTGACAAGCTGATTGGAGTGTTGGAGAGAGTGCATATTGAGTTCAAAGTCGGTTGTGTAGGAGACTAGTGACTATGGTATATGAAGGTGGAAAATGAATTAGGAAAACGGGTGCATTGGGCTCATGATGAGGAGCATGTGAAGAAGTATACCGATATCGATCAAACATAACCATGAGAGTTGGAGACTAGTAGTATTAAGTTGATAGCGGGATTGAAGAACATGCTAGAAGGAACTCAGGTGCTCTACCGACACCCAGCGTTATATGTGAATGAAGGACGTTTGTTGGCCCATCCTAGAGAAGAGTCAGCTATTAATTATGCCAAACTTGCACCTAAATTAGTGAAGTTATATACCATGATGAAGTTTTTGGCATATTTGATTCAACAATTATCTATAGGGTCAAAGCAATTTTAGTAGAGGGTTTGCAACTAGAAGCTAAAATAAGAAGATCTAGCTAACTACTTTTAGATGGTGGAGGCATAAATTTAGTAGGTGCAGGAGGATACTGAAGCAAAACCAACATAGCTAAGGAGGGAGGTAGAGGAAAAGAAGGCACAATAAGAGAAGGATCAGTTGATTGGACAATTGAAGTCTGAGTGCACAATGAGAGAGCAATTGTTGGAAGATAAGAACCATGAAGTTACTCATTGAGATCAACTAATAGTAGAAAACAATTAGTAGTTGGCAATTGCATCAAGGAGAGGCTGGAGTAGCCAAGAGGGAGGCTGAATTTGCAAAGAGAGAGGTCGAGTTGAAGGCTATACTGGAAAAGTTCTAGAAGTTGAATCACTCTGGCTTATAATGGGCTCGATACTAGGTCTACGTGAAATCGTTGAAGGGAGAGACAAAGACCTTGAAGATATAGATCTAAGAGCTCATAGGTGTACCTTCTCCTACACCTCAACCTCAAAAGAATCCAAGTCCCTAGGAGTAGAGACAGTCATCAACGATAATGTTGACCAATTTAAAGAGGAGGGTAGATGTAGGAGCTAGTTTTGACGAGCCTCAACCAAAGAAGTAGAAATTAAATAAGTGTGGTGCGCACAAATGTAAATGAAATGCCATTTTGTAATGTTTGTTTGACATCACAAGTGATGATGTAAACATTTTTTATAACTCAAAGTTTTTAATGTGTACGACATAATGCATGTAATTATGTATGTGCGAACGTAGGGTAGTTATCATCTAATTAGAGATGATGTGCCCCAGGTGGTAGTTGTTGTTAACTACCATCCCTCAAGGATAAATAGGACCCCCCATTCATGTAAGAGGAAGGGGATGTACCAGAAACATTTTATCAATTCGTAGGTATGTATCAATCATCAAGTATTAAGTAAATATGTTTGTATACATTGTTTCAAGAGATATCTACATAGGATTGCAGACTAATATATAATGCAAGTGTCATACATGCAAGAGTGAATACAATATCTACTCATTTCCTCTTTCATATGTTATGATTGTGTACACATTGTGTGTGATATCATTGTGGGTCGTTGTAGCAAAGTAAAAATGTAGGATGTTCTTTTCAAGTTCTATATGTAGGATTCAAGTTGCAATCTAAGAAGTGGCATCCGAGGACTATCGTACAAGTGTCATATGAGTGACTACTGTACAAGTCATTATCGTACAAGGTTGTCATACGAGTGATTGTCGTACAAGTCATTGTTGTACAAGTGACTATCGTATAAGTGAAGAGATAAGCTTGTATGCATAGGTGAAAGGAGTTTAGCTCAAGATAGCCTTTCCTATTCATAGATTGAAGTGTTGAACCTATGATGATTGTGCTCTTGGTTGATCAATACATTTATCAATTTGTTGCTCCAAAAGTTGGAGTACTTATTGTCTTGCTACAACCATCACTACTAAACAATTTAAATTCCTTCTTGAAGGATTTGATGGCTTTTTAAGCCTTAATACTACCTCAAATATCATAGGTTATGTATCACAGGATCAAATATAATATAGCCACAATATATTAAGGTCAAGATAATAATAAGAGTAGAATAATATGAGCAAATTAATATGTAAAAGAAGGCTTATAATATATCAAATAACATTCAATAATATGTAGCAATATGAATGTAAATAGCCTTAATCAACATGTACTAAGCATGTAATACAACTTACAATATTAATTGCTCAAAATGTATACAAGCTTTATTACTCCTCTTTCTCTTACAAGATATATGAACTGTAGTTGATGATGATCGTTGTATATCATCTATGGAGCATTATATCCATAATATAGTCATAGTAGTGTGACTCTTTGGATACTTGACTATTCCTTTCCATATGCCAAGTCTCATGACTCTTGGATTATCTACTTGCCACTTGCATACTTGATGAACACTTGACACTATAACATATACACACCTATACATGAATCTTACACTTTTATAACTTGCACACTCTAATCTAAGAAACCTGTGCATATCTTTACATTACATATTTGTTCTTATACATATAAGACACTTGTGCACAAAGACTCAACTTATAATTGCACACTAATTCGCATGACACTTGTGCATTTTATATACATTCACATTTATATAAAAAGAAAAATATAACTCACACTCTAAAATATGACTCATCCCTATTTTATTATTTACAAATATACCATGAAGGTACCATGGGGGTACATTAACATGTACCAAATAATGTAATATACTCCAACACCCCCTTTGTATTACATTATTTGGTTATTGAAGACTTTAGTCTTCAATCATGGTATTCATCTTTGTCTTCAATCTTCAAGTGACCTTGCAATACATGTGATATTTTGATTGAGCTCTATTACGTTCATCTTCTTGCTATACTATTGCTTTGAGTTCATCTTCAATTTCTTTGAGTTCTTTGTAATCAAATTCATCTTTAGTTTCTTTGTATTCAACTTCATCTTCTTTAGTCTTTGTATCTTCAAGATTACAAACTTCTTAAACTCTCTCATTGTCATTAGATTGATGTATGAGATTCTTTCCTTTTTCCTGATCCTTTGAATCACTCAATTCTCTCTTTTATCGTATAGTAACTTCTGAACATTCACTTAGAGTATCATAATAAGTTATTGAGTTAGATGAACTTGGAATGTCAATACTACATGAAGAATGAAATATCTTTTCTAGAAATGATTCATCTATTTTCACTTTCTTCTTAAGAGACTCAATTAAATCTTTATGTTTTTAATTCTCGTCATTATGAAGCTTAAGTGAAATCAATGCCATATACATTATGTTACCTATATCTAGAGGTATCATAATATTATCCTTTCCATCATCAATTGCTTCAACAAGTCTTGAATGTAGATAGTATTCAAATGTTTCAAAATTTTCATCTATGATTTCACTATATATTAATTTTGAAACTAAATTTATCTTTCCTTTAGATTTTTCAATCAAATTTTTAATCCCAAACTTTATCACCTCTAATATTTCTTTTCTAATTATGGACTCCATATTCTCAAAATTTGTAACTTTGACTCCTTTGAGGTTGACAACCTTATAACTCCTAAGTTTAAATAATTCAAAGTTTCTAATTTAATTCCTATGGAGTAGTAAACCTTATGTCTTCCTAGTTTAGAAACTAAAAATGAATTTTGCAAATTTATGTTTTTCTTTGTATTCGAATGTTGAAATCCTTGTCTCCCAAATATTTGAATTTGCAAAAACTAAAAAAATTTCAATTTCAAAATTTCTCAAAATATAAAACCAAATTAAATATTCTTCAAAATCTTCAAACTTTAAAAAGCTTTTAAAAAATTTACAAATAAAATAAACTAGTTGAATTCCTTATCACTCCAACCTAATAATAAAGAACTTTAAAACCTTATTAACCTTACTCAACTTATCATTACAATCCAATAATTCAAAATACTCTAAAAATCTTTATTAATCCTTATAATTCCTATTAAATACTTAGCTTCTACAAAACCCTAAAATTAAAATGCTAGCCTTAGCCTTTTATTTTCATTTTGATTTTGCAACGTCTCAATTCTACAATGCTTATTCTCTGTTCTACAATGCTCGTTCGTGCAAGTGGCTTTTATAACTTGCCATGTAATATCCACATGGAAATTTGCATGAGGCATTACCCTTTCTTTGAAAATATTCCACTTCCAAACTCCAAATGGCACTTGCAATGGTGTAACATTCCTGCACTCGAACTTGCTTTCAAAAATTTAGATGTTACATAGATTAGTGCTCCAATCTAGGTTGACATTGGGTGCTTCCACTTCTAATCTATTCTTACTCCTTAAACACATCCTTATCTTGTTGCTTCCACTTCCAAAAATATTTGGCTTTTGCACTAAAATTCATACTCAGGTTTTGTTGTGAATGATTATGTTGTTGTGTTCAAGTTACTCTTGCTTCTCTTTTCCTTTTCTCATTATGTTAATTGTATTGTAGGTTTAGGCTCTGGATTATGTCTGCATTGCAAAATTTAGCTAACGTTGGTGCTATCTCTTGCACCTTGTTGAATAACCTTTTGCTTGTGCTCTTATCTTTTCCTTTTTGCAACCTTTACCCTGTTGTCTTCTTCATCTACATATGGTAGCTTGCTACTTTGAGAGTTGGCCTTTCCCGTTGTATACATAGGCCTTCATGTCAACTTGAAATACTATTATGTTGGCCTTTTCCTTTAGCTTCTAGACTATCTTGGCCTTTGTGCTATCTCAGCCTCTATACTATCTATCTTAGTCTGTGCTATCTCGGCTTATTGTTTTGTGTTACGTATCTTGGCCTTGTATTTTTCATACGTATCTCGATTTTTGCACTATCCCAACCTATGGCTTTATGTTGTTCTTAATGGTGCTATGGTGTTATCTTAAATGATGGTAATATGCTCCTATATTAGATGATGGCACTATGCTGCCTTAACAATGCCGCTATGTTATCTTAGATGATGACGCTATGCTACCTTATACATGCTTATTTTCAATTCAATATGAAGCCTCTATATTTCTTCTTAATCTTTCTTCTCTATATACAATTCAACCTCTTTCATATTATTTATAAGGGCCTCTCTTTCTATTCTTTATACAAGCCTCTTTTCTTATCCTATAAGGGCCTCTCTTCTTTGCAACTCTTATCAATGTAGATACTAATCCAATGCTTGAAGCAATATAAAGTAATCTAGGTGCTTCTTTATCCTTCTTCAAGAATGATATACCCCAATCTAATACTTGAAGCAATATAAAGTAAGCTAGATGCTTCTTTATCCTTCTTCAATAATGATATTCGATCGACTTTCTTCTCTTAGGAAGCTCTAAATGCTTCTCAATCCGTTGCTATCCTTTATATTTGCACTTAGAAGCTAAAACTCTTCTCTATCCTTTGTAGGAAGCTTCTCACACTTCTATTGCTTAATATTTGCTGCAACTCTTTTTTGAAATCAATAATGTCTTAGGTCAAACCTAAGAACCCAATATGATTCTCCTTCTTACTAGAGAATCCAATATCAATATCAATATCAGGATATCTCTTTCCTAAATGACCAACTTTCTTCTAAGTTGGTTCTCTAAATTCTTCAATATAGTTGAGCCTCTATTCTTCACTGGTTTTCCTTCAACCTAGTGGAATGAACCTAACCTCTTCTACTCAATATGACCTTAAAATAGAGTCTAAGTCTCATTGTCTTCAAAGTGGAAAGACTCCAAATTGACTTTATTAGATTGATAAAATCAATTTATAATAGTGGCTAAAATGAACTCTTGTCAATCTAGATAGAGTCTGGTGGTAGCTTTGATACCACTGATGGCTTTTTAAGCCTTAATACTACCACAAATATCACATGTTATGTATAGCACGATCAAATATAATATAGCCACAATATATTAAGGTCAAGATAATAAAAAGAGTAGAATAATATGAGCAAATTAATATGTAAAAGAAGACTTATAATATATCAAATAACATTCAATAATATGCAACAATATGAATGTAAATAACCTTAATCAACATGTACTAAGCATGTAATACAACTTACAATATTAATTGCTCAAAATGTATACAAGTTTTATTACTCTTTCTCTTACAAGATATATGAATTGTAGTTGATGATGATCGTTGTATATGATCTATTGAGCACTGTCTTCATAATATAGTCATAGTAGTGTCTCTTTGGATACTTGACTATTCCTTTCCATATCCCAAGTCTCATGACTCTTGGCTTATCTACTTATCACTTGCATACTTGATGAACACTTGACACTATAACATATGCACACCTATACATGACTCTTACACTTCTATAACTTGCACACTCTAATCTAAGACACTTGTGCATATCTTTATATTACATATTTGTTCTTATACATATAAGACACTTGTGCACATAGACTCAACTTATACTTGCACACTAACTCACATGACACTTATGCATTTTCTGCATATTACAACTTTACATGACACTTGTGCATTTCCTGCACATTCACACTTAAATAAAAAAGAAAATATAACTCATACTCTAAACTATGACTCAATCCTATTCTATTATTTAAAAATATACCATGAAGATACCATAAAGATATGTACAAAATAATATAATATACTTCAACAATTTTTTTGTAACTCCTCCCATATACTTTTCCTCTTAACAATTTCATGTATTAATCCATTATTTCATGCAATGTTAAAGAAATAACCTCCTCCAATCTACTTCATTCATTTGCTGATTAACCTTAGTGAACCACCATGAATGTAAAACACTCAAGAGTTATGCCAAAATTGATTCTTATCTTGATTTGTGGACACTCCGGCTGTTTATTACCTCAATCAAGGTTTTGGTTAGACAGATACATGGTCAAAAGTAGGAGAAGGACAACTGCGACAAAACTCTGGCCATGCTAGGACGTGAATGCAAGGGCCACGCTAGAAGTGTGTTAGCCTACGCTTCGGTTTAAAAATAGATCTTTAAAGCAATTATAGTATGAAATAGAAAATGAACAAGAAATAATAGACAGACAAAACATACTGAATAACGTCTTCCTTGAACTTGAAAATTTCTTTGATCATCCGCCAGAAGAAGGGATTCAACGCATTTGTTTTTTGCGCAAATAGCCCGGCCAGACCATTGTTGCTGCTCCATTCATATCCCTTGCCATTATCCAGGCTTACAGAGAAGGACATCTCAGATACCTCCAAATCCACTCCAAGCTTCTCGAAGAATGTCATCATATTTGAATATGTGACCTGCAATGCCACGTATCCATTTCATTCCAAGAAGCATGTGACTAAAACCATGAGAACCTGATATCAAGATTCTTGTTCATGTTCACTTCACAAGTAAAGACTATTCATTAAAAGAAAGCTCACAAGGACAAGAAAAACTCACGCCATTGCAGACCATGAATCCTAAGTCCAGTTTGATTCCATCCGCACAAAATGTACGTGCGTGGCCGCCCAGATAATCTTCCTTTTCGTGTAAAACCACATCAACCCCCGCGCGAGCCAGAGTATAAGCGGCCACTAGGCCACTCACGCCTGCTCCCACCACCGCCACCCACATTTTTCTTTTAAATTGTTCAAGATTTAAGCTTCAATTCCTAGAACTTCGTAAAGCCTGACCTCTGAGCTTCTCTATCAACAAATTAAGCTCAATGTACAAAAAAATCCGCAGATTTTATCAGTTCAGCAACCTGCATGAGATAATTTTACTTCTTTTTTGTGTTTTCCTTGATGGATTATATAATCATGTTAGCACCCATAGATGAATGTGGAAAATTATTTGCGAGGAAACATTGATTAAGCGTTGGACAGCACCGCATTATAATATGCTGTAATTGGTTGTGAAATTAATTGGTGAGAAATAGATAAATATAATATCATTTTTGTTCGAATGATTGAGGGTCGACCATTAGGGTGCGCTTCTAATTTCGTCATACAATCGACGTCATAAGCAAGTTGCTTCGAATGAATAATATAAATTATTTTATATCTTATGACCAGATTTGGCGGAGATTCGAAGTTCGAAATAGAGGTTTTATATTCTTATTCTTATAGGGCAGGTGGTTAAATTTGCCTCTCTTTTGTGGCGTCCACTTCTGGTGGGAACCAGTCAATTTGGTTTCCTTGCTGAGTAAAAATGGCATAAACTTTCTCATTTAAATTTTGATATAAAAAAAAATATATTTTATTTTAGATTGTTTTGATTTAATAATATATCTTTAAATTGTTATTGAAAAGACTCAAATTTCTTTAATAATATTTTATAAATATTTTAATTCCTCTTTAAATGGGTCATGGCTATACACTTCAAATCAAAATTAAAAAATATATATTTTAATATTTATTTAACCAAACTTCACATTAAAATTAAAAAGATATTTTAATATTTGATTAACCTTTTCGCATGACGTTACGTCCATTAAGCACTCTCTGATTGCGCCAATAACGAGACCTTATTTTATAAATATTTTTATTCCTGTTAGGTGGATCACAGCCGTAAAACTTCAAATTTAAATTAAAAAATAAAAACTTAATATATTTTTAACTAAATTTAATAAAAATAAAAAGATAAAAAAAAGTTATGAAAAGATCCTGGGGCGTAAGATCACCTATTGGAACGAATACACATACTAACGTAATTAGAATAATAAACACGCCGGTACGAACCTAAGACTGGCGGTCCCATTCCCATTTTAAGTCGGGTCATTTCTATTTTAAGTTGGGTCAACAATTAACGAGACGGATAGGTTTTATAGGGGTCAATAATTGACGAGACGATAGGTTTGATAGGGGTCAACAATTAACAGAACAGATAGGTTTGGTGGTTGCTCTGCGTTACCAGTTACTAAAAATTGTGGCTGTAGTAACCAAAAAAATTAAAATTAAAATAATAAAAAACTTTGAACTATTAAACTGTAGCTCTAAGCATAACTTATTACTATAATTTTAATAAGGCAAAGCTATTGAAATTTTTGAATCGAAAGATTAAAATCCTTTTTCAAATAAACAGTGTCCATCTTCTTTCCTCTATGAAAGACTTCTCTTATATTAATATTTGTTTTACGTGCATTAAGCACTGTGGCACCTCGTTGATGATGAGTCCCTGTTTTATAAATATTTTGATTCCTGTTCAGTCGCAGCGATAAGTGTGTGATTCTGCTGCCTTGCCGACATGGAGTTGCGAGTCCCGTCGCGAAGGCACCGTCGTCTTGTCAATTGCCATCTTTGTGTCTGCCGACATGCCACCACTCCATTATCATTTTGTGACCTTGACGTCGTGTTAAATTGCCGTCACAGAAAGTTGCCAACTTAAGGTCTTGTCACCACGAACATCGCCGTCAGATACTGTTGCCGTCTCGTAGGTTGCCACGTTATCCTACTTATTTAGATCTCTGAACAGACGTATGTATATGGTAATAGTGAATTTAAAGCAGTTCATGCAAACCATTAATAACATTTAAATAAACTCACAGACCTCAACGGCTTGGAGTGCTCCTCCTATGTCTATCCCGCTGATGAGGCGAAACAGGTAAACCTAAGTCGCAACGTGCCAAAGGTTTAGAAACGTGTAGATTTCGTTGGAGATCGAGATAGTATCTATTAAGCATTGACCTGCCTTGCAATCATTCAATTCAAATTCCTTTTATTATATTATATCATTAGCAGTATCTCATCAGATTTTTATTAAAGCGCTCGAATCGTCCGAGTTATAGTAAGCAGAAAGTAACACACAGCAAGAATGTCGACAAATTATGTGTCAAGCGTGTCATTAGGCCTGCTCCGTCTCCTTGAGTGATTTTGGCGAGCAAAAGTTACAGAGACAAACGGCGAGGAAGGCTTGGCCAGACTTACACTATTTGGCCTACAGAGCCTACGTTGCTATCATTTGAACTCCAAACTTTTCCATTGACTGTGAAAACGCTCACCACGAGGTAAAGTTCGTTCACTTAAGGAGAATTGTAAATCATCTCTTCAAGACAAAAGAGTACATGGAATTTCAACAGTGGCATATACACATTTATTAACGATTGAAAATTTGGTCAAACTGCTGGAAATATGAATCTTCTAAGAATTAGAAAAGGTACACGAAACACTATGAATTTCGAATATAAGATATAAAATTGATAGCACAATACCATCAGTATTACATCATCACCATATTAGTATTACAATAAAGTTGGGATATTATTTATGTATAAAAGATGGAACTTTGTTCTCCTTAAACATTGAAGAATCTAACCAGTTGAGCTAATACCACTTGATTAAAATTTTAAGTTTACACGAGTTTTTATGAGGGGTCCGGGTTCCCTCTTACCGAAGATTGAATTTAGGTTTCCTCGATGGAAATCCAAGAACTTACCACCACTGGTCTTTATATTTGCTTTTATTATAATTCATATAATTTGATTATTTTGAATGATTCCATCTTTTTATACTCGAGGAATGAGATATAATGAGTAAGAATTATTTATATTAAATGAAGATACTTTAATTTATAGACGTACATTATATTTTTATTATTATAAGAGTTTTAATAATAGACTGTTTACCTGAAGATAAGAGCTAGAGCAAGAAGCAGGAGCAAAAAAAAGGAAGCAAAGTGTGAGCAAGGAGAGAGCACTACTTCTTGTTTGATCTTAGAAGAAACTCAAAAACTAAAGGATTTATGTATAGAAAATTTAGGTAACATGGTAAAAAAAGTCATTTTTGAAAGTCCTTAGTGAAAGTAAGGATGTCTTAGGTGGAAGTAAGGATGGTTTAATTAGTGATAATAGGAAGAACAAATCCATGGCAAACCCTATCTAGGTAGTAAATACTATACCAAAAGTAATTATCAAGGATAATATGATTGAGCATGATAATTATCAAGGATAATATGATTGAACATGATATAATGGTTCTTAAAACTAGAGGGTTAATATGTAAGTTCCATGGATATTGGCCATGTTTTTCTAAGATTCAAATTTTAGGTGACTTGGAATTGAAGTTTAATGGCAAGACAAAGATCAAGCCAAGTAAATTGAAGGATTTGTGGCTTGGACCATTCTAGGTTGAGGAGATGATGAACATTGGGACAAAAAAATTGAAGAAACTAGATGGGACATTATGTCATGAGACATTTAATAGTTCAAGATTAAAGTAGTATAAGATAAAAGCACAAGTAATCTGGTTAATTTTGAAAAAAATTAAGAAGAAGCAAGTATTGGAAGGCTGGCTGCAACACCAAATCAACCTTTCGAACCTTTTGAGGATATCTTGGTCCAAAAATATTGGGAGTTGAGTCGGACCAAGAATGAAGATGGTGTAGAAGAAAATGGTGTAGAAGAAAATGGTGACTCAAAATTGGCATGGTTGTTTGGAGAAGAAAACGTACAACCATAGTTGAAAAAATTTGCAAAAAAATATTATTTTTTTCGATTCGACATTGTCGAGTCAATTGGCATAGAAAATCATGATTTTAAAAAAATGTCGAAAAAATCAAGAATTATGATTTTTTAAAATCACAATTCTTACTGCAAAATATTGGTTGTTGTAGCACAAGTTGGGGAAATGATAAAACAACATAAAATTGCTTGTTTTTTTTTTTGCCTCATTTTTCTTGTTCCAAATTGGAGAGAGGGCTCTGCCTACCTACTACCACACCAAAAAAAACACTAAAGTGCATCATAATAGTGGATTTTTTGTAGTTTGAAGGAATTTAGCAACCACCAGTAATAATGCTATACATTATTAACTGATGAAATTCTCTATAAAAAGATATGGAACTATTTTTTTTTTTTTTAATTTACATGGTGGAATCGGTAGCCGCCATGAATTCGGGCAGGCTGTCCAGCTTTTATGGCCATCACAGTATTCTGCACTGTCTGCCCCAGAAGCCGCCACACAGATCTTCGCACAGTCTGCCCCTATAACCACCATGTCACAAGCATTTTAAACCTTTTATGCCGCTGAAAAAACCAGGAAAGGGACAAGCGTTCAGTCCAACGAGGCCGGAGATTTGAACCTTGGACCTCCGCCCCCTTATGGGGTTTGGATGAACCAATTGGTCTACACCTCGGACCTAAAGATATGGAACTATTAGTCCAAACTTATTGCTCAATTTTGTTATCCTAGAAAGAAAAACAACGATGTTGCAAACATTGTAACTAATGGGTAGAGTGAGACTAACTATTACAAAAATCCTAAAACACCTTGCAAAAGACAAATTTAAAAGCCTAATATCAAAAACACCTTTACAAATTTTTGTAACATTACTATGTAAAATTTGTTTGAGATCTAAAAGAAGGTTGGGGATTTCATTTTTCAATATGCTTGTATATAGGAGTAATATTTAAAAGCACAAGTGATTATTTGTTCTATAGGTTCATTAGACCACATGGGTCTTAAGATATAGTAAAAAAGTTAAAACCAATCACAATCATCATTTAAGTTAATTTGTTGGTGTTTTATTCATCCTATGAGTTGTTGAAGTCTCGCATGGGTATGTGCAAAGGGCACTGCCTCTTGACTTCACAAAATCCTAATATCAAAAGCACCTTTACAATTTTTTGTGATATTACTATATAAAATTTGTTTGAGATCTAAGAGAAGGTTAGGAATTTTGTTTTTCAATATGCTTATATATAGGAGTAATATTTAAAAGCACAAGTGATTATTTGTTTTGTAGGTTCATTAGACCACATGGGTCTTAAGAGATAGTAAAAAGTTAAAACCAATCACAATCATCATTTAAGTTAATTTGTTGGTGTTTTATTCATCCTATGAGTTGTTGAAGTCCCACATGGGTATGTGCGAAGGGCATTTCCCCTCAAATTTGCAAGGGGTATTGGCCCTTAACCCTACAAGGGGGTTCCTACCCCCTTGACCCCGATATAGGTGGTGATGGACGTTAACAACCAAGGCACAAGAAGAGGCATGGGAACAACAACAAAGAGATACTAGAGCTTCTACTCTCTCTTTGCACTTGTACATATACAACAACAAAGAGATACTAGAGGCACGCCAATAAGAAGATGCATAATAACAAAAAAATGAAGAAGAATACATGTACATGTGATATTCCTTGATATAAAATAAGAAAATAGGTTGAGATCATTGAGTGAAGAAGATATGCAATAGAGTGTTACAATCGAAGAGACACTAGAGAATGAACCTTCAAGCGAGGGTAGTTATTATGCAGGAATGATTTTGATGGTAGCTATATGATGTGCACAATTGAGAATACGTTAAGAAGCACAACAGTTGCACAAAACAGTGAGTAATTGCAAAGAAGAAAGAAAGAGTTGAGAACATAGCGTGCAAGAAGACTTGTAGTAATTGAAATACTATGGAAAGATATATATGAAATACTATCATCAATTGAAGAAATTGGGAACTTGAGAGAAGAATCCAACAGTACATCCTTGACAAGCTCAAGAAGTGAAGAAGACTAGAGCAGTGACAACTCAAGCTTGGGATATGGAAGAAGAGTTAGGAGGGAAATACCAAGAAGACTACAAGTTCCCCAAATGATGGAAGAATCAGCAAGTAACTCAATACTAGAATACTTTCGATGAAGCAGAAAAATCGAGTAAGAGTCATGGTATGCCACCAAATTTGAACAGTTCCTTGGGGAGTTGAAGTGGTCCATAGAAAGCAACATGATTTTAAATAATTAGTGGGTGGCCCATCAGGACCACCCCATATAAAAAAAATAGAAGGCATCAAGCAACACTTGGATAGTCTAAAGTGAGAATCAGACCGTCACAAGCCACTAAAGTCCATTTGGGAGGAGTAAGTGGATAAATGAATGCATCTGTGTTTGGCAAACCATCGCAAAGGAGAAGGCAACGCCGAATATGACCATGGAGGAGGGATGGTGAACAATAAGACCATCTAAGCCATACAAAACATAGTGATAGGCATAACTGGTAGGTGGATAGGCAAGTAAGGATGACATACCACCATACAAGTGAGTGAAGGATGGAAAACCATCGTACAAATGAAGTGTGTAGGGCAAACTCTCGTACATATCATATGCCTCGTATATATGGAGCATATTGTACAAATGCAAGTCGCCATACAAATGAGGCATGTAGGAAAAATTGTCGTACAATCAAGGCATGCATGATAAGTCATCATACAACACAACATTGTACGAAAAGACATTGTATAAGGCTAAGGTAGATTGAAGATAAAAATTGTCAGAAGGAGAATGAGGAGTTAGTAGAAAGGATAATATGATGGGAGGTCTAAATCGTTGTAAGGTTGATAAGGCAATAATAAATCAATTGCATGAAAAGGGTGGAAAGTAACATATAGTTACATGCAAAGGTGGCAAAGTAGCAGTTTAGAAGTAGTTATTCCATGAAAGCCAATTGTCCTCCCCACTCCACTATCTTATAAATACATGCCATGGAGAGGCCAAGAGCATTCCAATTTTGAGAACCAAACCAAGAGCAAGAGGGAGCCAACGTGCAGAGTTGAAGTGGAGAAAAATTGCATGAACACACCTTAAGGAGGGAAGTTGCAAAAGATATCGAGGAAGACAATATTGCAGGTTGAGGAGAAAGGTTTATAGATGGCTGAAATTGTAGTATATGGGTTGGTCATACAAATCACTTCTAAAGAGAGGGATTCCAAATTGTAGACACGCATAAGAGATATTGGAAAGACCATCGTATGAGAAAAGTGCAAACATATGGCTATGAGGTCATTGTACAATAGGGTGAGTGAAACAAATGTTATAGAAATGACGTTGTCTAGTGGGTGGTAGTAGTTTAGAACAAAATAGGTCTTTCTATTCACAAAATATCCCATTTGGAATGGGCTACGTAGTAGAAGATGACCACACAAATCAGGATGAAAGGTAAATGCACAAGAGGAAGAAATGTACGAGTTACTATACAAAGCATGCATAGGATATGTCGCACGAGGCATTTGTGTGTACGACACATTGCCATACATAAGGTAGGCTATGTATGGCAAATTGTTGTACAAGTAGAGTGCAACTGTGTGTACAACACACTATCTTGCAAATAAATAATGCAATGGTGTGTACAACACATCACCATACAGGCAAAAGGTGTGAACAACAAAGTTGTACAAGGTATAATAGGAGTTTCTAAAAGTAGACTATGAATGTGATGTAGAGAAGGCCAAGGATCATAGAGAGGATCTAGTAGGTAGAATGGTAACAAAGTAGGATTCCACCTAAAGCAATGTTGTAGTCAGAACCTTGCTCATAAGAGAAAGGTGTCAAAGTCAACTTTGAGATAGGCCTAGTAGAATGTGTGTGTCAACTAGAGGGAACATGACATGGATTTTGAGTGGGAGGATGATGCAACATATAGAACCAAGGGGAAAGCCAAGGACCAATATTTTGGAGGAAAGAGAAATGGAAGCTTTGTCTTAGGAGAGGGAGAAAGGCAAGGGGAGAGAAATAATACAAATACACTTGCAGGAGATGTCATGGCTCTAACCAGCTAGAGAGTTTTGTAAAAATTGGTGGCAGGATATTCTATCAAAGCATTTATTGAAAATCGTATTAAAAAATTCATGAGTGCATCACATTTTGCAGATACCAAATTTTGAGAGAATTTTTCAAGCCATTTTTGTTGCAGATGCTAGAAAAATATGATTTTGAGCATAACATGAGAAGAGTCATGATCGGTAACAAGGATATTTGCATTGTATTCTTCCCCAAAAATTTTCAAAGGACTTTTAGATTGCTAAATTAAGATATATAGATGAAGAAATAAGCATTTGATCAACACCAATGGAATAATTTGATGGATAAGGTTACCAATCTTAGTCCACAAGAGAGCAATGTTGATGAAGCATGGGAGCCATAGACTGAAAATGTAGAAATTGAAGGGAGCTACAATGTACCATGAACGTGATAATGTCGAAGTTATCCTGTGAACAACGAGCTTGGGAGATGCCCACAAGGCTCATACCATATGTGGAGGGAATAATGGCAAGAGTCCCATATGATTAGAAATTGTATCTGTTGAATCACATTCAAAGTTTTTTGATGCGGTATACAAGAAATTTTTCAATGGCTTTCCACACCATTGCATTGATGATGAATGTTGTGACTTAGGAGAAGCTTCAGTTCCCAAGACTAAACCCCCCTTAAGTGATTTTAAAGCATGCACCAACCATATTTAGGTGGATTCATGTGATGCCACTAATAAATCCAAGCACTTTGAGAAAGAGGAAGAAATTTATCTTGAGGAAGAGAAAGGCAAATGAAACTTTAGGAGACGAGAGAATTAAGTTAGGAGCTAAGGAGAAATCATATGCTGAGGAGATAGTATGAAAGGAGAAGAGGCGTAAGACGTTGGAGTAGCAATGAATGTGAACCTAACCACAACCTAGGAATTTGTAGGAAGGGTAATAACAATCATAGAGAGAACCCCCACATGTAGGCCACAAGAGGAGAAGGTGGTAGTGCACATCAAATAGTGAAGGGTTGGAGTGAAATGCATGGAATTCCACAAGAGCCAGTGTAGAAGGAAGTTCCTACACAACCAAGGAGTCAAGTTGTGCAAGGAGCCACTATAGATACTAGTTTGAGTACCAAGAGATTAATTTTAGATAGCGATGTCATGGGTAGACAATAGTCAAAATAATCTATTATACACAAAGTACAAGAAGAGAGGAGAGTACAATAATTATAAGAGAGGACTATGCAAAAACAAGCACAATAATTGGTAATTTTTGTAGATGTGGATGAAAAGGTTTATATTGAAGTGGACATAGTGCAAGCATCACTACCAACAGAAGGAAATTTTGTTGAAGAGTCTCCAATACAGGTGGAGAGTATCAACTCACCTGATAGCTTTGATTCTACACCCATGCAGTTTGTGCGATAGGTTGATCCATGTGGATCACCTCCATTGGATGTGGAAGCACATATAGAAATTAAATATACAACATAGGATACATAACTAAATGTAGTTGTGCTAGAGGAAAAGAGGAATAATGGCAAGCAAGACACATCAGAGTTCAGGGTGTGGTAGATAAGTGAAAGTAGCCAACTATTGGAGGAAGAACTGGATAGAAGACAAGAGATGATGGTAGAAGCAAGGATCACTGATGTAGGTGGATATATTTAGGAGGGCAAGGCAGCAAAATGATCAATCAACCTGATAGGTCATGGTGGGGAGAGTCGGTAGGAAACTACCACCAAAGATGATACTGATATGGAACTGACAAAGAGGACTAGTGAGCATTTCATATTTAAAGTTCCAAACCTAAGGGGGCCATTAGTTCTAGAAGAAAATATAAATAAGCATATTGATACATTCATTGACAAGTTGATTGGAATGTTTGAGAGAGTGCATATTGAGTTCAGAGTTAGGTGTGTAGGAGACTAGTGACTATGGCAGTTGAAGATGGAAAATAAATTAGACAAACTGGTGCATTGGGCTCATGATAAAGTCATGCATAACGGCTAATCATATTTAATTAACAAATATTTTGATTTTTGAAATTTAGAATTGGCTAATATTAGGGACCCTTGATCGGGGCCCATTAGCCAAAAAAATTTGGGTGTAAATTTTTTTTTGGGTAGATTCGCCCCAATTTTATAATAATTGGACCATTTTAAGTTTAAATCTCCAATATTACCCCTAATAATAGGGGACCTTTTCACCTTGAAATTATAAAGAATTTTGGATTTCAAAACTGATTCATCCCATTTTTATAAATACATTTTAGGGCCAACCCATTACACATAACCTTGGCTTATGATGAGGACCATATGAAGAATTTTGTCGAGATCCATCAAACACAACCATGAGAGTTGGAGACTAGCAGTGTTAAGTTGATATTTGGATTGAAGAACATGCCAGAAGGAACTTAAGTGCTCTATCGAAACCCAATGTGCTTGTATGTCGATGGTCGTTTGTTGGCCCATCCTAGATTCAACTATCAAGATGTCAACATGGCACCTAAGTTAGTGAAGTCATATGCTAGGATGAAGTTTTTGGTATATTGTATTCAATGATTAGCTATAGGGTTGGAGCAATTTTAGTAGATGATTTGCAACTAGAAGCTAAAGGAAGAAGAGCTAGCTAACTAGGTTCAGATGGTGGAGGCACAACTTCACTAGGTGTAGGAGGATTCTAAAGAAAAACTAATATAGCTGAGGGAGGTAGAGGAAAAGAAGGCACAAGTTGAAGTTTGTGTGTGCAATGAGAGAGCAATTTTTAGAAGATAAGAACCGTGAAGTTACTCATCGAGATCAACTAATAGCATAAAGCGATCAATTGCAGCAAGGAGAGAATGAAGTAGCCAAGAGAGAGGTCGAGTTGAAGGCTAGGTTAGCAAAGTTCAAGGAGAAGTTGAATCACTATGCCTTACAGTGGGATCAATACTAGGTCTATACGAAATAGTTGAAGGGAGAGACCGAGGTCTTGAAGCTATAGATCCAAGATCTCAGAGGCGTGCTTGCTTCGATACCTCAACCTCAAAAGAACTCGAGTCCCTAGGAGTAGAGAGAGTCATCGATGAGGACATAGACCAATTTAAAGGGGAGGGTAGATGTAGGAGCTAGTTTTGACGAGCCTCAACCAAAGAAGTAGAAAATTAAATAAGTGTGGTGTGCACAAATGTAAATGAAATATCATTTTGTAATGTTTTTTTGACATTACAAGTGATGATGTAAGTATTTTTTATAATTTGAAGTTCTTAATATGTACGAGATAAGGCATGTAATTAAGTATGTTTAGGGTAGTTATCACCCAATTAGAGGTGATGTATCTTGGGCAATAGGTTGTTCTTAACTACCATCCCTCAAGGATAAATAAGACCCCATTCATTCAAGAGGAAGGGGAATGCATTGAAAACCTTGTATTAATTTGTAGATATGTATCAATCATCAAGAATTAAGTAAATATGTTTGTAAGACTATTCCAAGAGATATCTATGTATGATCACAGACTGATATATAATGCAAGTGTTGTACATGCAAGAGTGAATACAATATCTACTCATTTCATCCCCCATCTATTATGATTGTGTATACATTATATCTGATGTCATTGTGGGTTGTTGTAGCAAAGTAAATTTGTAGGTTATTCTTTCCAAGTTCTATATACAAGATTCAAGTTGCAATTTGAGAAGTGTCATCCGAGGACTATCGTACGAATGTCATACGAGTGACTATCACACAAGTCATTGGTGTACAAGGTTGTCGTACGAGTGATTGTTACACAAGTTATTGTTGTACAAGTAATTATCGTATAAGTGAAGAGATAAGCTTGTATGCAATGGTGAAAGGAGTATGGCTCAAGATAGCCTTTCCTATTCACAGACTAAAGTGTTGAATCTATGATTATTGTAGTTTTGGTTAATCATTATATCTGTCATATTAATTTATTGCTCCAAGAGTTGGAGTACTTACTACCGTGCTACAACCATCACTACTAAACAATTCAAATTCCTTTGTGAAGTCTTATTGTAACTCCTCCCATGTTCTTGTCCTCTAGAAAATTCTATATTAATTCACTACAATTTCATGCAATATTTTAAGAAAATAACCTCCTCCAATCTACTTCATTCATTGTGAACCACCATGAATGTGGGACACTTATGAGTTATGCCAAATTATTTCTTATCTTGAATTATGGATACTTCAACTGTTAATTACCTCAATCAAGGTTTTGGTTAGACACACATGGTCAAAGGTAGGAGATGGACAACTACGACAAGGGTCATGTGAGGAGTGTGCTAGCATGATTTAAAACATCTTTAAAGCAATTATAGTATAAAATTAAAAATGAATAAGAAATAATAGACAAATAAAACATACTGAATAATGTCTTCCTTGAACTTGACAATTTCTTTGATCATCTACCAAAATAAGGGGTTCAACGCATTTGTTTTTTACGCAAATAGCCCGACCAGACCATTATTGCTACTCCATTCATATCCCTTGCCATTATCCAAGCTTACAGAGAAGGACATCTCAAATACCTCCAAATCCACTCCAAGCTTCTCGAAGAATGTCATCATATTTGAATATGTGACTTACCACATATCCATTTCATTCCAATGAGTATGTGACTAAAACCATGAGAACCTGATATCAAGATTCTTGTTCATGTTCACTTCAAAAGTAAAGACTATTCACTAAAAGAAATATCACAAGGACAAGAAAACTCACGCCAAAATGATTCTAAGTCCAGGTTGATTCCATCCACACAAATTGTACGTGCGTGGTTGTCCACATAATCTTCCTTTTCGTATAAAACCACATCAACCCCTGCGTAAGCTAGAGTATAAGCGGCCACTAGGCCACTCACGCCTGATCCTACCACCACCACTCACATTTTACTTTAAATTATTCACCTAAATTGCTCAATATTTAAGCTTCAATTCCTGGAACTTCGTAAAGTCTGACCTTTGAGTTTCTCTATCAACAAATTAAGTTCAATGTACATGCAAGTTTATTGTAGTAATAAGGGTTTTGGTCTATTTGAGAGGTCCAAGATTCAAACCTTACTTAATATAAGGAAACCATGACCCCTCAAAAAAACATATGTAAACTCATAGAAAAAATATTAATTTTATAGTAAGTTTTTAGCAGAAGCATATAAGAATGTACAAAACAATCTGCAGATTTTATCAGTTCAACAACCTGCATTAGATAATTTTACTTCTTTTTTGTGTTTATCTTAATGGATTATATAATTATGTTAGCACCCAAATATGAATGTGGAAAATTTATTGCGAGGAAACATTGATTAAGCATTGTACAACACTGCATTATAATATTCTTTTTGTTCTAATTTCATTTGACATTCAATCGACGTTTGGATCCATTTGTATGCACTTCTAATGGAGTTCTAGAGTGAGCAAGTATTGGAAATCATCAATAATTCCCTTGGAAGATATTTGGGTGTTTCTAGAGACACAAAAGAAGGAAACATTGTAGTTTATGTTAGATTATGTGTGGAAATGGATCTTAGCTAGCTTTTGGCAGCAAAGGTTGAAATCGAACTTGCAAGTATATCTTGTATTCAACAACTGTATTATGAGGGGTTGCCCTTCAGGTGTAAATTTTGCCATAAATATGGGCATTTGGATCGGTCTTGCCCAAAAAATATGAATACAAAAATGGAGGCTCCTCTAGGAATGTCATCTTCCTCAGGAGGGTAAGTCAACAGTCAATAAAGAAACAACCAACATTTTTCAGGGTGGAGAAGCACAAGGAGATGGTTTTGAACAACCCAAAAGAAGGATAAGGCAATAGAAAAAAGTTGGAAAAGAGCAAACCTAGCTCAAGCCCTCAAATAGGTATGATATATTCAAGACACTAGTGGACCAGTAAGAAGAACGATTCATGGAAGGAGTGGATGGGAATAATGAAAACAATAAAAACCATGTTCAAGCCCCTCTTTCACCTCCTCCTATCCTAGAGCAAGTAACAAAGTGCAGTGGATTACCACAATCAAAGATTGCAGGGGTATCATAACCAAGAGCAACCAATAATTAAGGATGTCATAATGGGTATACTAGGGATAAATAAAGTGGAAAAGAGATAAAAGAATATCACCTCTCAAGGAGTGGGTAGAAAATCAAATAAGAAATTGATAGCAGTTCAAGAAGACAAACTGATCACTAGGGATTGGTGAGGACAATAGAATCTTACTAGTCTCAAAGTAACCAATGATTATACAATCATGGAATATTAGGTGTTTAAATAGTAGAACCCATCAATCTGCTTTTCAAAGACTCTTAGAAAAAGTAAAACATATTTTTTGCTTATCCAAGAGACAAAAATGTCGTTAGATCTTATGTGTAAAACATAAATAGACTTTGGAGGGGTGTTGGTCATATGGAAGTGGCTGCCCAAGGGGTCTCAGGGGGGATAGTTACCTTTTGAAAATCTCTTGAATGGACAACAATAGAACATATAGCTTGGAGGGGTGTCCTCACATCACAATGTGACAACTGAGCATGTTTTAATCACAAATTCTTATGGGGCTCAAAACCTAGATGGTCAAATTTGTTAATGGAAAGTAGTGCATAATATGAAAGTATCGAGGGAGTAGTTATACTGGATTGTTTTTGGGGGTTTTAATGCTAAATTATAATCTAGAGACCAGGAAGAGAGATGCCTGATATATGGGACCACAATGTTTAAATTCCACAAACAACTTAATTATCAAGGATCAACTGAAACAATGGAGGTGAGCTAACAAGACAAACTACTAGGTCCAAAGAGCTCCATTGGTAGCCAGATGGGGTGAGGTTCAAAACACTTCAGGGAAGGAACAATTACAAAGCAACTCAATGATGAGGATGATGCATTGCGTAAAGCAGTTGAGGACATTGACAACTAAGAGGAGATCTACTAGAAACATAGAGCAAGAACCACTTGATTATTAGAAGGTGACAAAAACACCAAATTTTTACATCGAAATGCTTGTGCTAGGAGATAGATGAACAAGATGGAATCTCTTCAAAATGAGAACGAGCACTCCTTTGATACAATCCCAGGTATGCATTTCCATTCAATGGATTATTTTGCTAAATTTTTTAAGGAAAGTATGGTGCAATATGAAGAGGCTCAAAAAGAAGTTCTTGATATCATACCCTCTATTATCTCTGAAGAAGAAAATTGGGCCCTACTTAAACCCATTGATAGAGAGGAACTCAAGAAAGTAGTCTTTGGACTGAGTACCAAAAAAACACCAGGTCCAGACAACTTTCCAATTGATTTTTTTCAGACCTTCTGGGACAACTTGGATGAGGATGTAATGGCTATTATAAAGGAGTCCAGAGGTAGTAAAATATTTCTTAAAGCATTAAATCATACATTCATTACCTTAATTACGAAAGGGGGAGGAGAGGGTGAATATTTCAGATTATAGACCTATTGCCTTATGCAATGCAATATATAAAATAATCACAAAGGTAATGGTTGAGCAGCTAAAACCTCTCCTGCATAGCATTATTTCCTCGAAGCAAGGGGGTTTTATAGAGGGCAGATAGATCTTGGATAGTGTGGTTTTAGCTCAAGAGGCAATCCACTCAATGCAAAAATATAGCAATAGGGGAATGTTTATAAAATTGGATATGTCAAAGGCTTATGATAGTGTGGAGTGGAGCTTCTTGTCAAGGATGATGGCAGTCTTCGATTTCTCTCAAGATTGGATAGAATGGGTCATGAGTTGTGTTTCTACTCTGATATACTCAGTGTTAATCAAAGGCCTTCCCTCGCAACCATTGGAGCTACTCGAAGCCTTCGTCAAGGAGATCTATGTTCCCATTATCTCTTTCTCATATTGGTTAAAGGCTTGGGTAGACTTACCTTGAGGAGAAGACAACAAGGTTTGCTAATAGGTATCAAGGTGGGCGAGGAAATTTTGACTTACAGTTTGTGGATGACATAGGATTGGTGGGAGTGGCCAACTTCAAGGAAGCAATAATGATTAGAGATACTCTTAATGTTTACCTTAGAGCCACAAACCAAGTCATCAATGATAAAAAAATCCAAAATGGTCTTTTTCAATCTTGATCAAAGGCTTCAGGACAAAATTTTAGAGATCTTGGGATTCACAAGGACTTCTCTCCCATTGGTATATTTGGGGGTCCCTTTGCATTTTAAAAAACTGAAAATAGATATTTGAAGGAATCTTTTGGATTGTATCAAAGAAAGAATTAGTCATTGATATCACAAATGGTTAAGTTATGGAGGTAGACTAACTTTTTTGCAGTCAGTCATTTAGGCCATGTCAATTTATAAATTTTCCATCCTTGCTACCCCACATACCATATGGAAAGAGTTAGACAAGATGGCTAGAAAAAAATTATGGGAAGGAGTAAAAGGAGAGAGGAAACGGGCCTTAGTAGGTTGGGAGAAAGTTAAGTCAGCCCAGGGTAAAGGGAGGTTTGGGATTGAGGAGATCATAGTTAAATAATAAAGCTTTGGTTGGAAAGCTTTACTAGAGGTGGATTTCCCAACCAAATTCTTTATTCAGTAGAGTTTTAACTAGTAAATATTTGGGACAAGTGAACCCGAATGAGGTGAGTCATTTCCATTTGGATGGTAATGGGTCCTTGGTGTGGCAGCCTCTAAAGTTAGGATCTCAGGTAGTGAAAGATGGATGATTCTAGAAAGTGAGAAGAGAGGAGAATGCATGATTTTGGACATATTCGTGGGATCGATACTCACCTATCATTGTTGAATTTCCAGAATTACAACCAGTAAAAACAACCATGGAAATCAGGGGTTGGATCCAAATTGAAAGTTATTTCAACACTAACCAGCTGGGGGATTATAGGTTTAAGCAGTTTAAGAAATTGGATGAGTGGCCAATTCCAATCCCTTCGGAATTGACACCCATCATGACTAAAATATTGGCAAAAATATTTCTCACAGGTAGAGATGAGGAGGATGAATTAGCTTGGGGCTATGGGAGCCTTGGAGTCTACACAGTGAAGGATGGATATGATAAGATCCTTCCAGAACCTCCTCATGCATATCAGGTTGAGGATTGGAGAAAGATTTGGTAGTCCAAGGGTTGGCCGAAAGTAAACTTCTTTGCCTGGTAGTTTATACACAATGAGATTCTTACTTTTGATAATATGAGACGTAGGAAAATCGTTGGTCCATCTCAATGTATTTTATGCTACAAAAGTGAGGAAACATTTGACCACTTGATGTTTGAGTGCCCATTTACGCACCAGATCTAGATCTGGGAGCAATGGTTTTATCTTCATAGAATTCAAGCCAATAGTGATTTGAATCAGATTAATATTTGGGAAAGATAGAAGATGCGTATATTTAAATCTAAAGCTCTTTGTATCGGTTGGAAACTGGGATTAAACTTCATTTGGTGGCAAGTGTGGTTAGAGAGAAATGGTAGAATTTTAGAGAAACCTTTTCATCCTTAGATGGCGTTTGGCAAGCCATTTGGAGCAAAGTCACAAAAACGGTGGTAGTGTATGCTAAAGAGGAAACTCGGGTTGATATAGGGACGATGGAGAAGGAAGTTGAAGTGCAAGAGGGGCAGGACATAACTAGTTGGAAACCACCCCCAAAAGGTTAGATTAAAATTAATACTGATGGAGCTGCAAAAGGTAATCCGGGTAGAGCTAGAATTGGAGTGGTCTGCAGGAATCATGTTGGGACAATGCTCTATTGGGAACTGCAAGGCCTAGGAAGGGCCACGAACAATGAAGCAAAAGCCTTAGGTATCAAATATGCTTCTATTTGGGCGGTAAGACAAGGTCACAGGAGGATAATCCTAGAATCATATTTAAGGAATTGTGGAGAGAATTAGCTCTAGATTGCATAGGAACGTTGCTTTAAAGACATGGAGGTTGAGGATTCTTGTCACCCAAATTAAGGAATTGTGGAGGAAATTAGATGATGTGATTTTAGTCTATGTGAGTAGAGATCTAAATAAAGTGGTAGACTTCCTGGCTAAGATGGGCATTGAGAAGGAGGTAGGGGTTCAGTGGCACAGTGATATGGCTATTGAGGATAAGAAAATTAGCCAAGTTGGTAAGCAAATCCAATGTTTAGCTAATTTAGACAACCATTGTAAAAATATGGTTTAAAAGATTTGATTCCAATGCAGATCTTCTTTTATTATTATAAACAAGTGTTCTTGTTAATTAATATTGGGAAAAGTCTCATCCCAATTTATAAATGATCTTTCTTTTAATATAAAATTTTCAAATTATTTTTCAAAATAATTTCAATCGACGTCATAAACAAGTTGATTGGAATGAATAATATAAATTATTTTACATTGAAATAGACGTTTTTATGTTCTTATATCACGGCAGGTAATTAAATTTGCCGGTGTTTTGTGGCGTCCACTTTTGATGAGAACCAGTCAATTTGGTATTCTTTACATAATGTGAGTGAGTGACAATAGTATAAACTGGCATATCAAGTATATTTTTGGATCTTCGAACCTTAGAATAAGTGTATTTATTTTAAAATTTGTGGTTTCAATATATCTTTGAATTTTCACTGGAAAATCTAAATTTTTTAATAATATTTTATAAATATTTTAATTATTCTCCTGGCTGTAAAACTTCAATTTAAAATAATAATAAAAAACATTTTTTAATATTTGTTTAACCTTTCTTTTTCGCATGACGTTACGTGCATTAAGCACTCTCTGGTTGCGCCAATAACGAGACCTTATTTTATAAATATTTTTATTCCTGTTAAGTGGATCAGAGCTGTAAAACTTCAAATTTGTTTTACGTGCATTATGCACTCTCGCACCGCGCTGATGATGAGACCCTATTTTATTTTATAAATATTTTTATTCCTGTTAAGTCGCATCGCTATGATGGTTAATGGTACGAATTCAATTTTATTCAAGCGCTCGAATCGTCCGAGGGATAGTAAGCAGAAAGAACGCACAGCAAGAATGCGTACAGATTATCGGTGTCAAGCGTATGTCATTGGACCTGCTCCCTCTCCTTGTGATGATGGCGAGCAAGAGTTAGAGAGAACCTACGTTGATCGCATTTTGAACTCTAAACTTCTCAATTGAATGTGAAAACGCTCACCACAAGGTAAAGTTCACTGGAAAAAGTCATGTATCTTAACAAATAATATTTTTTTTTTACCGACAAGCCAAAAGAATACATGGAATTTCTAAAGTGAAATAACCTATGAGACCCGGGAGGCATGCTGAATTTGGATAAATGTAGTAGTCTAACTTGAGTCCGTTGAGTAGTTTGACGACTACGGTAACAACCTTAAAAACCTTGAGCCACCCGATCTCCCTCGTTGGAGCCGTATTTACTGAGGAGAGGCAAGGGTTATAGAGGCATGACCTATGTTCAAAGGCAAAAACCTTGAAGAGAGGCAGGGGTTATAGAGGCATGACAAACCTGTAAGCAAATGTACTCACTTGTTAAGGATGAAAGGATGTTATTGAGTTAAAAAAAGATGTACCCATTTGTTAAGGATGAAAGGATGTTATAGAGGCATGACCTATGTTCAAAGGCAAAAACCTTGAAGAGAGGCAGGGGTTATAGAGGCATGACAAACTTGTTAGCAAATGTACCAAGTTATTAAGAATGAAAGGATTTTATCAATTAAAAAAAAAAAATTGGTCAAACTGTTGGAAATATGAATCTTTAAAACGAAACACTATGAATTTCAAATATAAGATATAAAATTGATAGTATAATACCACTAAAATAGGATATTTACATTTATTATAATTTATATAAATTGATTATACTGAATGAGTCAACTTTTTTTACTCAAGGAATATGATATTTATTTTATAATAAAAGAGATACATCTACCATGGGGTTGAACCTAGTCTCATCATTGATAATGCAAGTGGCAGTGATAAGAAGTAAGAAGCAAAGTGTGATTAAGGGGAAGCATCACTTCTCGTTTAGAAGAAACTCAAAAACTAAAAGATTAATGTGAAGAAAATCTAGATAACATGACAAAAAAGTTATTTTTGAAAGTCCTTAGTGAAAGTAAGAATGCCTTAGGCGGAAGTATGAATGTCCTAGTTAGCGATAAGAGGAAGAGCAAATTTATGGAAAACCCTATTGAGTTAGTAGATACTTCACTAGAAGTAATTATCAAGGGTTCTTAAAACTAGAGGGTTAATATGTAAGTTCCATGGACACTGGTCAGGTTTTTCTGAGATTCAAAATAAGATCAAGTGGAAGTAGGAATTGAATTCAAATTACTTAATGAGTTTTTCTTTGAAAGGAATTTTCTTCATTATCTTCTTCAATTTAGAAATAAGGGATAAACTAATGGATGGAGACCCTTAGATTAGGGTTAAAGATGCATTATATTTAAGACAATGGAGTAAGAATTTTGCTATGGGGACAGATACTATTAAAAGGCTTTTGGTGTGGATTAGGCTTTTTGGACTTTCTTATCAACTCATCAATAAGGAGGTTGTGAAGAATATTGGCAATACTTTAGGCAAGTTCATCTAAGAGAAGACATGTTGTATACACTCGAATATGTGTTGCCATGGATATCTTAAAATCTTTACCGCAGTCCATTATGATTAAATATGAGTCAAGAGAATGGGATCAACAAGTGGATTATGACAACATTGCATTTTGACATCACAAATATCATGAAATTGGACACATGGGAAGAGATTGCAAAGTAAACATGATACAAAAAGAGATGGAAAATTTTGGGCATGGGGTAAACTTTAATGTGAAACAAAGAGCTCATATCATAGGAGAAGCTAGGTTAAATCAAGGATTTTCCACTCTTGAGAAAGTGGCAAGAAAAGCCCCTCTATCCCATAAAATGGAAAAGACCATTATAGTTCACTTGAATCAACCATTAGAAGAAAAAATGATAAGAGATGAGGAAGTACAATGTGCAAGTTCAAATACGGAAGGAGTTAAAGGCGAGAAGGAAGATGGGGAGGCAAAATTTAAAGCAAAGGAATATGGGGAGTTAAAGCGAGTGAGGTGAAGGAGGTCAAGGTTAATCCAGGTAAATAATCTTCATTTTACTCAAGTAGCATAAAATCATATCCTTGCAATAAAAATAAAAGTAGTACAAAGTGTATTTGTTGTACTTTGGGGTTTTAAGAGTAGCATAATAGAGAAAAAAATATAGAGGATATCTAAGGGAAATTAAGATTTTCAGGGCAGCATAAGAAAGTAATTATTGAGGATCATTTATGCACTTTAGGGTTTTTAATGCAACATAAAGAATAAAGTGTTTATGAGGCTATTCTTTGCATTTTAGATTCTTTAGGGAAACATAAATATTTAGAAGATAAATTTCATTATAGATTATATAAAAATATAAAAGATATGGATGAAGATGAGAGTGTTGGAGATAATATAAAAAAGAGAGGAAGGTCATCAAAGCATGAACAAAGAGAAAAAGAAACTCAAAGGGATATCAACTTGAGAAGCCAAACAAATATCATAGATGTTAACAAGAAGTGGGGCCTAAGCTCACTAATAAAAATGAAAAGTGGTGATTATGAATATGATATCATGGAATATTAGGGTTATGAATAAGACCCTAAAAAATGAGTTATTAAGGAATTAATAGGTTATTATAGTCTTGAGTTTATTTTAATACAAGAAATAAAATTAGGTAGTGAGGAATGTAAGGATGCTTTTAAAAATATTTAGAAGATGAATGATTGTCTAGCAGTTTCTTCTATAGGAGCTTTAGGCAGTATTGCAACAATATGGGACAAATACAAATGGGATGGGCAATTGTTAGAAGCAAAAAGTAATTGGGTTGTTGGATTATTTTGCAAGAAAGAGGAAAACATCAAAGTTGGGGTTATAAATGTATATGCTCTAACTATAGTTACTCCTCGTGAAAGATGTTGGAAGGACCTTAGCATATTTTTGTCAAACACAATGATGATTCATTATGGAGATCCATGGATTCTTGGGGGTGACTTCAACAATGTTCTATCTTCTTTGGAAAAGAAGGGTGGTATTCCAGGATGGTCTAAATCAATGCAAGATTTTGCTTCTATCGTCAATTCAAATAGCCTTTGGGATGTTAGTCCTTAAAGTTTCTATGTACATGAGATATAGTAGAAAGATTGGATAGTTTCTTGTTATCCAACAAATGGTTGCAAATAAAGTATACAATCTCTTTAGATATTTTATTGCGAGCATGATCGGATCACAAACCCATTCCTTTGACTTGTGATTTACCTAATAATGGTCATCCAAAGCCATTTTATTTCTAGTCTATGTGGCTCCAAGACCCCGATTTCTTGTAGATGGTTATGCTATGGTAGATGAAGCAAATTTTGAAGGATCATATATGTACAAGTTTTTTCAAAAGATGAAATATTTAAAGGAGAAAATGAAGATTTGGAATTCCAAATATTTTGGTAACATTTTTAAAGAAAAGAAAGAAATTGAATCCAAGCTCAAAAATTTACAAGAGATAGTAGAAACTAATGGAATGGATCAAGATTCTTATATGAAAGAAAAACAATTACTTTCTAATTATCATAATGCATTGAAAAATGAGGAGTCATATTGGTTCAAAAATCGGGAGAAATGGCTCAAGGAAGGAGATAGAAATACAAAAAAAATCATGCTATAACAAAAACAATTTTTTCTTTTCATCACATTAAAAATATTTTAACTCTAGATGGAAGAAATATTGAGGAAGAAGAAGATATAAGGAAGGAAGCAATTAATTATTTCAAAAATATTTTGTTAGATATTGGGCAAGATAAGGAGGCACAAGATAAGCTTTTGCAAAATATTCCATCAATTATCACACAAGGACAAAATGAAATTTTGATGAAGAAGATATCTATGGAGGAGCTAATGATTTCTCCTTGCCCATCCTAATAAGGCACCTAGCCTTGATGGATTTCTTGCAATTTTCTTTCAAAAAATTTGGGATTTATTGAAGAGTGATATGTTAGTTGTAGTTGAAGAGGCCCAGAAAAGGAAGGCTATAATAAGTGAGATCAATACCACTTTTATTACATTGGTTCCCAAGAAAGGCGAGACAAAATATTTTGATAATTTTTGTCCAATAAGCCTTTGTAATATGATTTATAAGATCATTTCAAAAATTATGGCAAACAGGTTAAAAGGCATTCTAGATTGTGTTATCTCATAGGAACAAGGTGGTTTTGTTTGTGGTAAACAAATTCTTGATGGTATAATCATTGCACATGAGGCCACACATTCTCTTCATTCCATGAAAAACCAAGTATGCTTGTGAAATTAAATATGAACAAAGCATATGATAGGGTTTCTTGGAGTTTTCTATATGATATTCTCAAAAAAATTGGTTTTGATTACAATTGGTGATAATTGACTAAATATTGTTATAGCATTGCAAAATATTCTATTTTGATCAATGGTTCTCATGTTGGTTACTTCAATTCATCTTGTGGACTTTGCCAAGGTGATCCACTATATCCTTATCTATTCATTATTCGTGCGGAGGCATTAGGGAGATCTTTCTCAAAGGTAAAAATGGAAGGAAAAATCAAAGGTATTCAAGTTGCAAAAAATGGTCCCTTTGAATCTCATCTCCAATTTTTTGATGATACTTTTCTTTTGGGCCATCCCTCATTTAGTGAGGCCATGGAGTTTATATAAATATGCTACGACAAGGATTTTGAATAGTTGACTAATGCTACAATATCCAAAATTTTTCATTAACATTTCCCTATATTTACAATGAATCATTATGAATATTTTAGGGTTTATTATATAAAAAAAATCCATCAACCTACTTGGGTATTCCTTTGTCTCATAAATGAGATGAAAAGGAGATTTTGGTATCTTATTTGGAGAGAAAAAAATCTTGTTTGGTAGGTTGGAAAGCTAAGTTCTTAACCATGGTAGGAAGACTACAACTCATAAAGACTACATTGCAATCCATCCCTATTTATATGATGTCACTTTCAAGTTTTCCAGTAGGTATAGCACCTAGAATTGATAAAATTCAAAGAAACTTTCTTTGGAAAGGATGTAAGGAAAAATCTAGATTTCCTATTTATAAGTGGGATAGGGTTTGCAAAGGAAATAATATTGGAGGATCAAGCATACAAAATTGCAGATTTATGATGTCATTGCCCAAATCTTATTTGATTCCAACCCCTATATATATATATATTAAAAGGGATATATATACATATACCTATAACCTTTAAATTCTTTAAACAAGGATCCCATACACATTACACCTATCCCTACTTCTTCACATTTTCTTTCATGTAGGAGTACTAGGTGTCACACCCTTTTAAGCTATTAGTCTCATTGGCCAGATGAGTTAGCTTAACCTTTCTTTTAGTCAATCGAAATAATATTACTAATCTCTGCTCCTCACACAAGTCCCTCTATGTGAGTGCACTTAGCACGATGGGTGTTGACTATAGCTCACATCTATTGGAGAGATAGTCTTAATTTTGAGCTCATTTTTAACTCATGGTGGTATCTAGTCATTGAATACCTTCCAGAGAAACTCCTCTAATAATTCTCATTTTATCTTAATAATTTTTCCTTAAAATCTACTATTCCAAGGGAATTTATATATTCCTTTTTATAATAATACGGTTAACTACTCATTGAAGCAAACCAACACACAACACCATTAATCATTAATTCCAACCATAAGTTTGGTCAATAATATCCATAACTCACGGATGACTATCACTTGACGACCAAACGTTGGCCACAATACACTAATCATAATTCTAAGGGTTTAATACTGCAACCCAAAGGATTAGCTCTTCCTCAAAAACCAGTGTACGAGGGTTTTGGTGGATATAAATATCCCTCTTCATAAACTACCAGAAGACTCAACCAATCAGTTCAGTGACACAAGAGATGGAAATAACTTCACTTAAATCTCTATTTAAAGCATTTACAATATAGATTTCACCATCTGGCTTGATGATGTCACAAGGCAAGTGACCAAATTACAATCAATTTCATTTATACCAGAATCATCGACAACACAAGGCTCTATTAACAATATCTCCACTAAAGCTAGTGTGTCACTAAGAAAGCATCCATAGCTCAGGTTACATTAAGATAACAATCCGTGATGAACTCATTTTTGCCTTCTTATCTAGATAGATGTTCCTCCAACAAGTCCACCGTCCATCACAAGATCTTTTGTTTTACCAAACCTTAGACGTACTCCACCCACATTGATTGCACTATTAGAAGTTCCTCTTTTGGTAACCGCTCCATCGTATCCAACCAACAAGAAGTCATATTTTCCTTCTTCAAAGCAGCTTCACTAACCACCGAGTAAAGTTACCTTTTATTGGGGATCAGAGACGACTCCATTTTCTATTTAGCAAATCATTTTGCCCGGTGGTATATTTTCAACCACCCCCTTTCCACCATATCCATTTCAATTGGAATTTTCAACATAATACAATAGCAATTTTCCTTCATTCTAATTCCAGAGAACAACAAGTATAGAAGACGTTTCATCAATAAACAAAATCTTCTAATCAATCAACACTATAACTCAATCATACTGTCTCTACAGAATTATTACAATCAATAGCATTCTTTCTTTTTCCAAAAACAATAGAATAAGAAGACGTTTCATTAAAATATAAACTCTTCCATTCATTCTACAATATAATTCTCAGTCATACTATCTCAACATAATGTAGCATTCAGTAACATTCTTCCTATTCCTGAGAATAATACAATATAGAAACATTTCAAAACAATCTCTCCTCTTCCTACTTTTGCCATTAATATAAAGACTTAAAAATACAAATTTCCTATTTCAAAATCAATCCAGATTTCTTTTCTCAACCGAACATCAACTCCTTTCTTTTCACAGATAACGAAAATATGAAACCAATTCCATAAAATAAAAAAATATGATTTCATAAAAATAAAGGAGATAAACTAGCAGGAAACATCTTTTCTTTTACATATAAATAGCCACCACACAACAAAACACATTCGGTTATAACATAGGTTTCATTCCATTCCAGTGGATGATTTACTCTCTACCTTCCCTTGAAGTCCAAATTCTCTTCTCTTCAAACAAAAGGTTATAACAATCGTTTAAGAGATGCTCCAAGTTTTTCTACTCCATTAATAGTCAGGTTTCCTAATCTCCACATTCTATATGTTAAAGAGAACTCATAGACATGGTTTCCCTTGTTCAATCAGAGAAACATCAAGCAACTAACAACAAACAAATTTTACTTGAGTTCTATCTATCACCAAGCAAAGAATGTATTATTTCAAACTAATTTGAGCATCATCGATCATTCTTTCCCTAGCCAGAGTCTAATTTTCTAGATAAGACTCGACTACTCTATTCTAAATGAGTCTGAGAGCATTCTAGCACGTATATTATTAAAACCAAAAATAACACATCAACATGACAACAACAAAAAATAAGTACAAAGCAACCTGGTTTCCTTTCATAGATAACCGAGCACTCCTCCTCTTAGAACCATCCTTCGCTCCCAATCATCATTGTTCTCTCTATTTTCCTCATGAATGATTCCCTTGGACATTTTTTCCAAACTCCCCATTATCCCAACTAGTCGCACGAAGTCTCCGATGTCCATTCTCCACACAATGAATTTTCCACTTCTTTTCTCATTAATGAGAAGTCTTATTGGTCGACCTCTATCTCATGATCGACCAATGACTACTTCTCATATTTACTCTAAAATTATGAACAATAGTCTTCTAGCTCACAACTATGGTTCTCTAAAGTGCAAGTTCAAGCTACTTTCATCGGATTCTAGAAAATATAACTTGAGTTATGCAAAGCACTCTATTAATATTTACTAGATAAAACAATAGAGCATATTCATTCTTTTCATTTTAAATTAAATCATAACCTTATTTCTAATCAATCAATACAATATCAACAAGGATGAACCCTTAATAAAATATTAAAGAACTAAGGCATTCATTTTCTTTTGCAACAAGAAATAAATCAAGTAAAATTCCTACATAGAGAAAACTAAAACTTGATATATTTATTCTTATGCAAATTATGATATGCATCTCCATGAAAAGGGGCATTCTTCCATGTTGCCTCCTCAATTAATCCGACAAATAACCCATCACATCATTTCCCCAAGGCATCCTTTTTCTCGGTGGTTAGTTTCTTTCTGCCACCATAAAGGAACCTATTCCTACAAAAGTGAAATCCATTAGCAACATCTTATCCTTTCATAAAATCTATATAGTTATAAACCAAACATGAAATAGTCTATCATTTCATTATGGATTTGTCTACATTTTCCACAACATACATATATCTTCATAACAATAAACACATAGTCAAATATCTCATCCATAAGACAACTATCCAAAACATATGTCCAAGCAAAATAAAAAGTCTACCAAGGGATGGGTCATGACATCATCCCCCCCTTAGGCTTAACATAGTCCTCTGTGTTTTAAAACTTTATAAACATAAAATACTATCTACTCAGCATTTTCAAACAAAAATGGAAAATATTTTTGCATATCCGCTACTTTTTCCCAAGTAGCATTTCTTTTAGAATAATGGTCCCACTGGACCTTGCACTGCTCCAAAGTTCCTTTCCTCATTGATTTAGATCGAAACTCAAGGATTCTTACTAGTTGAACCTCTATAGCCTCTGGGTTCACCATCTGCAAATTAGAAAAATCCCACACATGCTCTAGGATTAGCAACATACTTTTTAAGCAAAGAAATATGAAAGGTGCTGTGAATCTTGGACAAATTGGGTGGTAAGGCAAGTCGATATGCCATAGGACTAATATTCTCTATGATTTCAAAGGGTCCAACAAAGTGAGGATCTAGCTTTGTGGACTTAATTGCACTCTTTCTTGGCTTTACCCTCAGAAACACTCTGTCACCCACAACAAACTCTTTTGGTGATCTCTTAAGATCGACATAGCTTTTCTGTCGATCTACAACTTCCTTCAACCTTTCATTGATCACTCTTCAATTGTTGCTCCATTTCTTTGACCATATCTGGTCCAAGCACAATCTGATCTTCTGGATTATCCCATGTCAATGGTGTCCTGCACTTTCTACCATACAAAGCTTCGAACGGAGCCATGCCTATGGTTGAATGGTGATCATTATTGTAGGAAAATTCTACCAAATGCAAGTAATCCTCCCAATGGGTTTTTTGATCCATACAATACATGCGAAGCATATCTTCTAGCACTTGGTTCACTCTTTCAGTTTTCCCATCAGTCTCTAGATGGTAAGCAGAACTGATGTTTAATCTAGTACCAATGGCATGATGCAAGGATTGCCAAAACTTAGATGTGAATTTTGGGTCCCTATCTGATATGATTACCTTCAAAAAACCATGAAGCCAAAATATTTCTTTGGAAAATCTATTAGCCACAACTACGACATCATCCTTGGTGTTCCTGGGTATAAAATGCACAACCTTGGTCAGTCTGTCGACCACTACTAGGATTGCATCATGTTGAAACCTATTTTTAGGTAGCCCTACTATGAAATCCATCGAAATCACTTGCCATTTTTGCATAGGCACATCATGCGGATACAACAATCCAGCAGGATGTTTGTGTTCTACTTTTACCTTTTGGCACTCGAGGCATTGAGCGATAAACTCAGTTATGTCTCTCTTCATTCCTAGCCAAAAGTATATCTTTTTCATATTCTCCCTCATATTTGCTCCTCCTGGATGAGAAAAATATGGAGATCTATGCGCTTCATTCATTATCATCTTTCTCAAATTTTCGATCTCAAGAATTACTACCCTATTCTTAAAACATAAGAAACCATCCTTGATGCCAAAATCCTTGTTTTCATCAGGTTTCCTTTCCATCCTTTCCCAAATTTGGTTGTAGTATGCATCCTGATTTTGCATTTCCTTGACTTGTTCCATCAAGTCGACATGGATGCGAGACAAAACTGCTATATGTCTCCTCCTACTCAGTGCATCAGTGACTTTATTCTCTTTTCCTTTTATATACTCAATGCCAAAATCATATTCTACGAGAAATTCCATCCACCTTCTCTGCCTAGCATTGAGTAAAGGTTGAGTGAATATATATTGTAGACTCTAATGGTCTATCCTTAGCTCAAAGGGTCTCCCAACCAGATAATATCACCAACTCTTGAGAGCAAACACTACAACTGCCAACTCTAAGTCATGGGTTGCATAATTAACCTCATATCTTTTCAGTTTTCTAGATCCATAGGCTACCACTACTTCTTCCTGTGAGAGCACTCCTCCCAAACCTTCTAATGATGCATCTATACAAACAGAGAAACTTCCCTGAGGATCAGGTACCTTTAGTATAGGAGGTGTGGTAAGCTTTTGCTTAAGCAGATCAAAGGCTTCCTCACATTTATCTATCCACTTAAATTCTTTTCCTTTCCTCTGAAGGTTAGTTATTGGTGAGGTGATCTTGGCATAATCCCTCACATATCACCTATAGTATCCAGTTAAGCCCATGAAACTTTGAACTTCTATCACATTTGTAGGTGGTGGCCAATTCAAAATGGCTTCTATTTTCTTAGGATCCACTATGATCCCTTCAGCCAAAATAATGTGTCCTAAATATTGCACTTCTGACACATAAAATTCACACTTGGATAAATTCCCATACAACTGATTTTTCCTTAATAGCTCTAGCACAATCTTGAGGTGCTCATCGTGCTCTATCTTGTTTCTAGAATATATCAAAATATCATCTAGAAATACCAAAATAAATCTATCCAAGTACTTCCTGAAGATGTTATTCATCAAATTCATAAATATCACTGGAGCATTTGTTAAACCAAAAGGTAAGACAACAAACTCATAATGTCCATAATGAGTTTTAAAGGTTGTCTTGTGAGTATCCTCCTCATGGATTCTCAATTGGTGATATCTTGATTTCAAATCAATCTTTGAAAATATTATGGCATCTTTGAGTTGATCGAAGAGATCTTCGATTCTTGGTAGAGGATATCTGTTCTTGATAGTTGCCTTGTTCAACATTCTATAATCTATGCATAATCTCAAGGAACCATCCTTCTTCTTTACAAATAGTATTGGTGCACCCCAAGGTGATACACTTGGTTTGATCAATCCTTTCTCTAGTAACCCTTGCAATTGCACCTTCAACTCTTGCATTTCTATGGGATTCATTCTATAAGGAGCTCTATGGATGGGTTCTGTTCTAGGTTGAAGCTCAATAGTAAATTCAAATTCCCATTTAGGGGGTAATCCAGGTAAATCCTCTGGAAAGACATCCCTAAATTCCTGAAGAATTGGGTGTTTCTCAAACACCTCTTCCTTCTTCTCTTTATCAATTTCATTTATCTTAACTACATAGACCATTCCTCCTTTCTTTATGGCCTTCTTAAGTTGCATTGCCGATAGGATTTGAGGTTGAAAAGCCCCTTGTAGGCTATACACCCTTCGCACAACACCCCTATCTTCTGTATACTCAATCCATCTATCCTAAAAGTTGAGTACTACCTTATGCGCTTGCAACCAATCCATTCCTAGGATTATGTCAAAAGCATGCAGAGGCGCTACATACAAACATCCTACTATTGTTCCACTAGGTAAGGTAATTTCTGCCATAGGGTAACATTGATTAATAGAGTAGGTTTATCCTGAACCATACTCGACCTTCCACCCATGAGCCAAGATTCCTGGTCTTTCTAAAATATCTTTAGCTAAACTAGTGGAAATAAAACTATCTGTAGCACCACTATCAATCAAGATTTTAACATTCCTACCAAAAATCTTACCTTTAATCAATAGTGGTGTGGCTTGACCATCAAGATTCTGGTTTCTTGTAGCTGCATAAATCTTGTGCATGGGCTCTTTAGGTGTAGTTTCTTTGTACATTGGTTCTTTTCCTTTTGAACTCATTCCTGCTCTTTGTGGGCAATTATTAGCATAATGTGGTCCTCTACAAAGATAACATCCTTCTTTCGGTCTTGGATGTTCTTTCCATTTTTGTCCCTCTTCTATTTTATCTACATGTGGAGAATTAACCTATCCCTATGATGGTCTATTGTTACCTTTGTCATGGTTGTTGGAAGTATGATTCTTTCCTTGGAACCTTCTTCTAAACTTCCCCTATTTTTAGTCATTCCTTCTATCATGCTTAGAGGAATCTTTGTTTGCCTATTCTTTTTCCCACTTAACAAAACCTGCGCTATTCCTTTTCCTTAATGCTTCCCTACCCTGCTCATCTAATCCTTCATAGTCAAAATAGGGTTTGAGATATGTTTCAGCTTTCCTGGCCAAATCATAGGCCTTTTGTAGAGTAGTAGGTTCCCTCATATCTACTTCTTACCCTATTCTAGGATCTGCTCCTAGTATAAACTTGTGAATCTTCATTTTCTCATTATAAGCAGGCACATATTTCAGCAACTTGATAAATATTTGATAGTACTTTTCCACTGTTCTAGTTCCCTATTGAAGCTTAGTGAACTCCTCAAACTTTTGGGAATAGAAATGTTCCATGAGAAATCTATCTTTGAAGGCTTTTACAAATTCATCCCATTTTAGATCGACTATTGTTGCTAGTTTTTGATCTGCACTAAGATTTTCCCACCAATCCAAACCATCTCCTTGCAAATGCAATGTGGCATAGGATGTTCGAGTACCCAAGGAAAAATTCTTCATATTGCAATAGGTTTCTATTTCCTTCAACCATACCTCGGCCTTATCACCATATTCCTCTCCATTAAACTTGGAAGATTTCAAATGTTTCATCTCTTTGCCCAACTCGACCTTAAGTCAAATCCTGGCCAATTGTGCCTCAGTAAGGGGTTCATTTTCCTATCTCCTATTAGAGTTCCTAGCCTGTGTTTCTCAATTCAACATGACATCCAACAACTATTTTTGTGTTTCTACCTATTCTTAAAGTAGAGCCACTATCTCAGTAAGATTTTCCCTTTCATTACTAGGGTTCTCTGAACCTACATCTGGGGTTCTATTCTCTACATTATTCTATCGTGTCTACCTTGTCTATGGGGCAACACTTCCTCTTCTTCTCTTTGGTGGCATTATCCCTAGCCACACATAGAAGAGATAATAGGAATTTCATTAGCAATTATTTCTTTCAAATTGCTCCTCCTACTAATAATTATTTACTCAGTCAACTCAAATAACCAGATAGGTTTACTTCTACTAGTTTCTCTTTTGACATCATTAAATATATCTTCTATCACATACTGTAACTAACCTTACGTAGTGAACCTATTCCACTACGAACCATGCTCTAATACCAAAATGTCACTACCCAAATCTTATTCGATTCTAACCCCTACTTTTTATATATATATATATATATATATATATATATATATATATATATATATAACCATTAAATCTAATTCTTTAAAGACAAGGATACCTTACTCATTGCACCTATCACTACTTCTCAAATTTTCTTTCATGTAAGAGTACTAGGTGTCACACCCTATTAAGCTATTAGTCTCATTGGCTAGATGAGCTAGCTTAACTTTTCTTTCAATCAATCAAAAGAATCGTACTAATCTCTGCTCCTCACACAAGTCCTTCTGTGTGAGTGCACTTAGCACGATGGGTGTTGACTATTACTCACATCTATTGGAGATATAGTCTTAATTTTGAGCTCATTTTTAACTCATGGTGGTATCTAGTCATTGAATACCCTCTAGAGAACTCCCCTAATAAATTCCAATTTTATCTTAATAATTTTTCCTTAAAATCTACTATTCCAAGAATTGTCATTTATTCTTTAGGAATTTATATATTCCTTTTTATAATAATATGGTTAACTACTCATTGAAGCAAACCAACACACAACACCATTAATCATTAATTCCAACCATAAGTTTGGTCAATAATATCCATAACTCACGGATGACTAACATCCGACGACCAAACGTTGGCCACATTACACTGCTCATAATGCTAAGGGTTTAATACCGCAACCCAAAGGATTAGCTATTCCTCAAAAACCAGTACACGAGGGTTTTGATTGAAATAAATATCCCACTTCATAAACTACTTGAAGACTCAACCATTCACTTTTGTGACACAAGAAATGGTAATAAATTCACTTAAATCTCTGTATAAAAACATTTAAAATATATTCGACCATCCATCTTGATGATGTCACAAGGCAAATGACAAAAATACAATCAATTTTATTTTTACCAGAATCATCGTCAACACAAGAATCCATTAACAACATCTCCACTAAAGCTAGTGTGCCACTAGGAAAGCGTTCATAGATTAGGATACATGCCGAGATGATACCAATTCTGCCTTCAGAATTCCTATCTAGATAGATGTTCCTCCAAAAAATCCGTAGTTCGACATGAAAGATCTTATATTTTACCGAACCTTCGACATACTCCACCTGCATTGATTGCATGATTAGAAGTTCCTCTTTCAGTAACCGCTCCATCGTATCCAACCAACTAGAAGTCATATTTTCCTTCTTCAAAGCAGCTTCACTAACCATCGAGTAAAGTTGCCTTTCATTGGGGATCAAATATGGCTCCATTTTATTTATTTAGCAAATCATTTTTCCTGGTGGTATATTTTCAACCACCCCCTTTCCACCATATCCATTTCAATTGGAATTTTCAACAGAATACAATAGCAATTATCCTTCATTCTATTTCCAGAGAACAAATAAGTATAGAAGATGTTTCATCGAAAAACAAAATATTCTAATCAATCAACACTATAACTCAATCATACTATCTCTACAAAATGTATTACATTCATTAACATTCTTTCTATTTCCAAAGACAATAAAATATAGAAGACGTTTCATTAAAATACAAACTCTTCCATTCATTCTACATTATAATTCTCAGTCATACTATCTCAACAGAATGTATTACATTCATTAACATTCTTTCTATTTCCAGAGAACAATTAAATATAGAAAATGTTTCATTAAAATACAAACTCTTCCATTCATTCTACAATATAATTCTTAGTCATACTATCTCAACAGAATGTATTACATTTAGTAATATTCTTCCTATTTTTAGAGAACAATAAAATATAGAATATGTTTTATTAAAATACAAATCTCCTATTTCTAAATCAACCCGGATTTCTTTTCTCAAATTGAACATCAACTCCTTTCTTTCCACAGACAACGAAAGTATGAAATCAAATCCATGGAATAAAAATATGAGTTCATACAAATAAAGAAGATATACTAGTAGGAAAAACATTATTCTTTTACATACGAATATAGTCACCACACAATAAAACACATTCGATTATATAAATCATATGTAGGTTTCTTTTTCATTCCTATGGATAATTCAATCCCTAACCTTTCCTTGAAATCCAAATTTTCTACTCTTCAAATAAAATGGTACAGAAAATCATTTAAAATATACTCCAATATATCACACTCTATCTTTCATCAATAACAGGGTTTCCTAAAACTCCACATTCTATAGTTTAACGAGAACTCAATGACACGGTTTCCATCGTTCATTCAGAGAAACGTCAAGCAACTAAAGAATAATCTAATTTCATTTGAGTTCTATCTTTCACCAAGCAAAAGAATGTATTACTTCAACCTAATTGGAGCATCACCGATCATTATTTCCCTAGTTAGAGACTAAATTTCTAGATAAGACTTGACTATTCTAATCTAAATGAGTTTGAGATCATTTTAGCACGTATATTATTAAAACCAAAAAAGATAAACACATCAACATGACAACAACAACAAAGACAACAAAATAAGTACAAAGCAACCTGATTTCCTTTCCTACCGATAATTCCGAGCACTCCTTCTCCTCTTAGACCTTACCTTCACTCCTCTTCCATCGCTCTCCTTCCCTCCGTTCTCCTGCCAATCATGATCCTCCCTTGACATTTTTGCCAAACTCCCCATTATCCCAACTAGCCACGTGAAGTCTCCGATGTCCGTTCTCCACACAATAAATTTTCCACTTCTTTTACTCATTAATGAGAAGTCTTCTTGGCCAACCACTATCTCATGATCGACCAACGACTACTTCTTGACCTCACTCTAAAATTATGAACAACAGTCTTCTTTCACAACTATGGTTTTCTAAAGTGCAAGTCCAAGCTACTTTCATCTAATTCTAGAAAATATAACTTGAGTTATGCAAAGCACTCTATTAATATTTACTATATAAAATAATAGAGCATATTCATTCTTTTCTAATTTTAAAATAAATCATAACCTCATTTCTTATAATTCAATACAATATCAACAAGGATGAACCCCTTTATAAAATATTTCAAAAGACAATTACTTAAAGAACTTAGGAATTCATTTTATTTTGTAGCAAGGAATAAATCAAGTAGAACTCCTACATAGAGAAAAACTATGATGCAAGAAGAGTTTTAACTAAAACTTGATATATTTATTCTTATGCAAATTTATGATATGCATCTCCATGAAAAGGGGTATTCTTCCATGTTGCCTCCTCAATAATCCAATAAATAACCCATCACATCATTTCCCCAAGGCATCCTTTTTTTCTCGATGGTTAGTTTATTTCTACCACCATAAAGGAATATAATCCTGCAAAAGTAAAAATGATAAGCATGGTGAAAAGGGTAAATTTGAACGTAAATGGATTTGTCCATACCAGATAGCCTAGGTTATAGGGCAAAATACATACAAGTTGTAGACTTTGTAGGGAGAAATAATGGCTATCCCTATTAATGGCCAACACCTCAAAATGTACAATCCCTGTTGAAGGTGAAAAATAAATAAAAAATATATAAAAAAAATGGAAAAACAAAAACCCCAAAAACAGAGTGATGTATTTTGTTATGTTTTTGTACTAGATAAGCTTTCCTTTTATTGTTAGCATAATTCTGAGTTGCAGTACACATGATATTCTTAGTTTGATGAGTATACATTACTGTTGTTTTCACCAAAAGTGATAAGAAAAAAGGAGATTTATTTTAGACTCTAATGAGATTTACAATATTTCAAATATGAGTGTTTATGCAGTGGTTATCTAATATGAGATAAAACGGAATGAAAATAGAGCTGATTGAAACATAATGTCAAAGCCTCATGTTACAAATGATACTTAAAGTGACTTCGAAGGTCCAAAGAACCAAGTTATCTTTGAGAGGGTACTTAAGCTAAAAATCATTACACTCATCCTTTTAGCCAGAAACTAATCCTCAACTCAGGCATACTCTTTGCACAATTTGCTTATATCAAATACTTCTCAAACGAGAAATAAAAATTACAATAAAGTAAAATTGAGTCATTGCCTAAGATATCTTGGAAAACCTCTACCGGGGCTATAGATGCTTGACTGGAAGTAGGGTAAAACCATATGGGATTAGAAGCAACTCCACCGGGGCTATAGACGCTTGACTGGCAGTGGAGCCCTGCAGAATGGTAAAAAAATTTAAGAGTGAAATCACATATTAGGCTTAACTATTTTGCTCAGATATGGCGAAGTTTCGAAAGACTTAGAAATCAAAATGAATACACAAACACACACATGGGCTTAAACATGATGGAGCAAAAGGTTTTTGACAAATTTTGTGTAATCATATCTTATAACTTAGCTAGAACAAGCATTACAATATATCTCAAAAGCTCATATGTTTCTAAAATTCTGGCCCTACTTTTCCAGAAAGTGAATAAAAGGAAATTATAGTTTTTCAATACTCTCTGACTCTGATATCCTATCACTTGTACAATTTTTAGTTTTAAAAATTGTAATGTTTTGTTGTTTTTAAGTTTTGTTTATCAACCTTGATGATTTGAATTTTTGTCCAATTTTTGCAAATAAAACCAGGAGATTCTATGGTTCTCAAGTGCCTCATGTTTTCAACACATTGTCCTAGTCAGAGCCTATGTTGGAGCCAAATTTGACTCAAAATTTGAAACCCCCAAATTTAAATTTTTGGTTTCATCAATATAAACAAGCATTGTTGGTCTCTTTGCATCTTTTTAAAGGAGTTGGTTTAAATATTGCTATCATGTGCACCTTTGAAAATTGTTATGTCTTAAAAGAGTTGCCAAAGTCATCCCTCATGATAAAATCCGACCATTGAAATACAAGGTTTAGTCTTCCAAATAAATGAAGTCTCCCTTAGACTTAAATCAAATGATAAATCTTTAAGTCCTAAGGTATTTAAAAGTAATGGAAAAATTTAATTGGATATCTTGGTCTAAAGCCCAAAAAGCATAAAGTCTGAACTAAGGTCTTAATTAAAACCTTGAGGGTATGCGCCCGTTGCGTTAAAAATCGAGCACCTTGAGATCAATCAAAGGGTAGCGCTTCATCAAAGGAGAATCCAACGGACGCGCTTTCACAAAGAAACCCGAAGGTTAAGTCAAAGGTCAATGGTCTAAAAATATTATAACCTAAGGTCAAAAATGATTAAAATTAATAAAATTCATGCAACTTTGCTAATCTGGATGGATGCGCTTGAACTAAGCCCAATCCAACGGATGCACGCCCTCCAAAGAGTCAAATAATTAAGGAGTCAACATGGGTCAAAATTTCAATTAAACATCAACCAAGTCCGATAGATCTGAAGGTAGCGCTCAAACAAAGTCAAAGATCAATGGTTGCGCTTGATTCGATTAAACTACTCATTAAAATACTATGGTCAAAAAAATTAAAGCCTAAAGTATGCGCCCCCTTGAGTTAAACATTGAGCTAATAAGACAAATCTAATGACAACGCTCGATCTAGGTCTAATCCGATGGCGACGCTCCCATAAAAGATGCATCGAAAAGGTAAAAGCCCCCATGAGATTAATTAAATCTATTAATTAAGGTTAGTAAGGGTCTAAATGCATAGACTAATTATCCCCCTTGCGGCTTAATCTAAGTTTAAAATTATATGCCCTTTGGTAACTAACCCTGCAGGTTGATCAAGATCAACTGCACCAACATTGATCGAGATTCGACGACCGCACCAAAATCGAAACCCAAACGAGTAAATGGTAAGAAATCAAGAAAAACAAAGGTAAAGTAAAAATTAATTACACATTAGTGAGGGTATAATATGTTACTAATTACCCCCTTTTGACTTCAACCAAGAGAAATCAAATATAATGATGCACCACTTTTCGACTATCGGAGGTGCATTTTGTAGGAGATCTAATGGCAGCGCTATAACCAGCTCGAAGATCAATGACAATGAAGGAGTCAAAGTCAAACAAAGAGATTAAATGACATGAAGATCTGACGGTAGTTCTCATCTCTGCCTAGATCCAATGACAAGGCATTGTTGAAAGTGATCAAAGGTTAACTCACAAGGTTTTCGATAAAATAATTGATTAAATTCATTATCAATGCTAAGAAAAGCCCTTAATAAAATATTATAAGGTTGATACATGGATAATCTCCCCCCTTACATTCTGCTAAACCTTGTGCATATACGAGGAATCCAACGATCGTGCCCCCATCATGGTATGATCTAATGGTGAGCACGTAGAGAGATGATCTGATTATAAGGATGCCTATGTTTAATGCAATATTATTAAGGTTTTAATTATTGGATTAATCAGGATAAGAGGATTACATTATTTTAACGCATTATATTAACTGTGGGCCTAAACGTCACTAATTAGGAGTTTTAAATATTATAAACATGATCAATCTGATTAACTTGGCATGGTTTTATATAAAGGGGACTAACAATCATGCAGATTCTTAGACATAAACGACTACATTAACCATCCTCAGGATCCAACGACATCATATAAACCAAATATTTAAGTAATGAATCGACCACGAAAATCCAACGGTAGCGCTTCATTGAAGATAAAAGATCTGACGATGACAAGCAAGTCAAAGTCAACATAATAGAATACAAGCAGGGCTAATCCAAAAAGCATCTTTTGACAAATCCAACGAATGCACTCCATCTCAAAATGATCTAACGATGGTGCACACTTCAAAGGTAAGTTAAAATGTAAGCCTGAATCAACATCAGATTAATTAAATTTTAAATCACGATTAATCAAGCCTCAACGTAGTGTTAATCACCACCTTTATTTTGATTAGTCAATATTAAATAAAGAAGGTTTGAAGCATGTTTCTTTCGGCTATCTAACCTACAGGTCATAAAAGATCCAAGGCAGCGATGGAACAAAGGTTGATCGAATGATTGTGCTTGGTCAAACCTCTGGCCCAATAGTCACAAAAATATCAATAAGAACAAAGTCATGTCTTCAAAACTTTGAAAACTAATGTCCTTGCAGGTTTAAGAATACCAAAAGCAGCCATGATAGAACCTGTGATGATCACAAACCAACAAAATTGGTAGACTCTTCCGAAAGGAATATTTGATAATCTAAACTCCTAGAGAAAGATGATCACTTCACAAAAATACCCTAAACATATATCGAGATAGAAAACAAAGAGGTGACTCATTCACAACAAGGTACACCGAAATATGATATGAAGATCAACAACCAAGACGAAGTCAAAATAGTACACATAAACACCGTGAATCCAGAAGGATACCCAAGGAAGGAAAGATTCGAGCAATCAAAGTAAATCCCATGGATAGTACCTTGATAAGGATAAAGCAGACTAACCAAAAGATAAATCCTGATGCTCAAGCATGCAACTAGATCCTATATATCTCTTGGGAATAATAATGTACCATAAAATGAGACTGCAAGGCATAGTCATAGCTTATAAATAGAGATAGTAAGGGAGAGCTAAAGGCATCAATAAGCAAAAAAAATAGAGTACAAAGAATATAAAAGTATTCAATTTATGTTCTGCAAATACTTAAGACGAAGAAAGCGCGTGAAGAATAAAACATGGTTTCAACTTGTAGAAAGTCATTCAATCCATGCTTCGATGGAATATAGTTATAAGGGGAACACTCCGATGAAGTATAGTTATGGAAGCAGCTTATAGATGTTTCCAGATCTTGTTTTCCATTCCCATCTTCCTCCTACTTATCGTTGGCTCCCTCTTTTCAGGCCTTCTTTCTTAACCACCTGACATTTTTTCCAACATAGCGCTACCTCACCACCTCCCATTGTGTGAATTCACCCCCTTTCCTATTTTCTCCTTTCACCCTATCGTGTAATCAGTGCTATTCCATCTGTTTACCACTGGCACACCACCTCTTGTCTTCACCATCACATCGGGTCCCCCTTCATCCTTCGTCTAAATTTCGTGATAACATCCTAGTCAATCCATAACAACAGATCATAGTGACCAGGACAAGCAGAACAAAAAGAAAAAATATATTAATGAATCCTTAGTTTCTAGGGCCAACAAGAGAACAAAATGGCCAAATTATTCAGCAAAAGAGCTCCCTTTAGCCCAAGAACAGACCATGATAGTCAGTTCAAAGTTGCACCAGCTGGACAACATACAAAATAGGTTCAATCAGATGTTGACAAGTGTAAGGCCAGAACCAGACCAAAAATAACAGAATCAAGAACCAGTAGCTATAAAAGGAAGCAGACAAGTTTATATTTAGGATCAAGCAATTAGAGAATAACATTTTTGCTAAGAGGCATACTCGAGTGCCCATTAGAGTTGTGCTATTGTATCTCCCCTTTGTGTCTATTTTTCTCATTCATTCTTCTTTCTTCCCTTTACTGTGCAAGATTTTTATAGGAAAGTATTCAAGAAGCTAAGATTATTTCCTGTCCTATTGAGCCTAAGATTCAGAGACTCTACTATTACCATATTGGAACAAAGAGAGTAGAAGAGACTTATCACATTATTTGAATAGTCTTCTTCATTGTATTGATGTATTTATTTGAGAAAAACCGAGTTAAAAGGTATCCTACCCACTCTACATGTAATATTTTATAAAATTAATATAATTATGAGTTTCATTCCTATTATATCTTTGTTGTAGTACTGTGTGTCACTATATAATGGATTAAATTATTTGAATGCATTATATATGTTTCTTTCATTGGTTACGATATTCGAATAAATCTAAGAACGCCAATTTTATTTCCCCATTCTCTCTGTTCATGTCAGAATTGTTGTTAAATTGCTATAACAACCCAACGAATCTAGGCACCGGTCTATATAAGGCATAACAATTGGTTAATTTCTTGCTTGGTCATTTTAAAACATTATGTGTTGTATTAATATAGAGGGCGTAATCAATGATTTATCACACAATTACCGCTGGGGTTTCCTTACCCGTTCTGTAGTTTTCTTTTAGCAATATTCATGTCTATCAAAACAAAGAGGTAGGTTGACCAAAGCCTGTAATAGCTCGTTGGTTTCAAACAGATTTTTGCAGCGTGACAATCAAATCCTATGGATGCTAGAATCGGTTCCAATAGGAGGTTGGAGAAATAGTGGATGAGAGCCCAATCGTAGCCTAGGTATCAACAGGAAGGGCAACAATAGTCATAAAGAGATCCACCCCCATAACAATGCAGAATAGATGGTAAAGGATCATAATAAAATATGTGGAATTCCATAGGATGCAGTGTAGAAGGAAGTTCCTACATAGAAAAGGAGTTAGGTTGTGTAAGGAGGCACTACAAATACCAGTTTGGGTATCCAAGGATTGAATTCAAATAGGGTTGTCATGGGTAGACAGTAACCAAAGGAACATATTGCGTAGGAATTATAGGAAGAAGAGAGAAGAGTACAATAATCAAAAGGGAGGATTTCATAGAAGTAGGTGTAGGAACTAACAATTGTTATAGATGTGGATGAAGAGGTCTAGACTACAGTGGACACGATGCAAGCATCACCAAAAATGGAAGGATATTTTGTTGAAGAACCTCTAGTACATGTGGAGAATGCCAACTCACCTGATAACTTTGATGCTACACCCATGTATTTTTTGTGATAGCTGGATCCATGTGGATCACCTCCACTAGATGTGAAAGCACATATCGAAATTATATCTATAGCACAAGAGATTAAACTGAGTATAGTTGTGCCAAAAAAGGAGGAATAAAAGCAAGTACGATGCATCAGTGTCCAGGGTGTGGTAGAAAGGTGAAAGTAGCCAACCATTGGAGGAAGAACTAGAGAGAAGACAAGGGAAAATGATAGAAGCAAGGACTATTGATGTAGATGGACAAATTTTGGAGGGTAAGGTAGCCAAATGATGAATCACCATGATAGATCAGAGTGGGGAGGACAAGGAGGAAACTACCACCAGAGATGATACTAATATGGACCTAGCAAAGAGTACTAGTAAACATTTCATCTTTGAAATGTCAAAATTGACAAGACCACCAATTCTAGGAGAAAAGATAAATGAGCAAATTGATACATTCATTGACAACCTGACTAGAGTGTTGGAGATAGTGCACATTGAGTTTATAGTTGGTTGTGTGGGATACTAGCAACTATGGCAATGGAAAGTGAGAAATAAATTAGGTAAATTGAAGCATTAGACTCGTGATGAGGACCATATGAAGAAGTTTGTGAAGATCATCAAACACAACCATGGGAGCCAGAGACTAGTAGTGTTAAGTTGATACTAGGATTTAAGAACATACTAGAAGGAACTTAGGTAACTTATCAACACTCAACACACATGTATGTAGATTAAGTATGTTTGGTGGCCCATCCTAAAGAAGAGTTAGGTGTCAAGTATGTCAAACTTACACCTTAGTTAGTGAAGTCATATGCCAAGATGATTTTTTGGAAGTTTAAGCAAACAGTTTGCAACTAGAATTCAAAGGAAGAAGAGCTAGCTAGCGAAGTTTAGATGATGGAGACATGAATTTGGTAGGGCAAGAGGATACCAAAGTAGAACTAGCAAACATAAGGAGGTAGAGGAAAATAAGGCATAAGAGGAGCATGATAAGTTGATAGGCCAGTTGAAGTCTTAGTGTGTAGTGAGGGAGTGGTTGTTGGAAGTTGAGAACCATGAAGTTACTCATTGAGATAAACTAATAGCAAAAAGTGATGAGTAGTTAGCAATTGTAGTAATAAGAGAGGCTAAAGTAGCTGAGAGGGAGGCTGAAGCTGCAAATAGAGAGACCGAGTTGAAGGCTAGGCTAGCAGAGTTTGGAATGAAGTCGAATCACTATGGTTGATAGTGGACTCAATATTAGGCCTACATGAAATGGTTGAAGGGAGATATTGAGACCTTGAAGTTGTAGATCCAATATCTTAGAGATGTACCTACTCCCACACCTCAACCTCAAAAGAACTTGAATCCTAGGAGTAGAGACAATCATTGATGAGGACATTGACCAATTTGAAAGGGAGGGCAGTTGTAGGATCTAGTTCTAATGAGACTCAACCAAAGAAGTAGAAAATTAAATAAGTGTGACACACACAAATGTAAATGAAATATCATTTGTAATGTTTGTTTGACATCACAAGTGATGACTTAAGCATTTTTTGATAATTTAATGTTTATAATATGTATGACATAATACATGTAATTAAGTATGTGCAAATGTAGGATAATTATCATCTAGCTAGAGGTGATGTGTCCTTGTTGTTAACATTCAACTCTCAAGGATAAATAGGACCCCAATCCATTCAAGAGGAGAGGATGCAATGAAAACCTTGTATCGATCCATAGGTATGTATAAATCATAAAGTAATGGGTAGATATATTTGTACAAAGAGTGTTCTAGAAGATATCTACATAGGATTGCAAACAAATATATAATGCAAGTGTCGTATGGGCAGGAGTGATTACAATATCTATTCATTTCATCCTTCATATATTATGATTGTGTATACATTGTGTGTGATGTCATTATGGGTTGCTATAACAAAGTATATTTGTAGGTTATTCTTTCCAAGTTTTGTACGCAATATTAAAGTCTAAACCAAGAAGTTTCGTTGAAGGACTATCATAGGAGAGTTGTACAAGTGAATATCGTACAAGTAAAGCTATTGTACAAGGTTGTTGCATAAGTGACTATCATACAAGTCATCGTTGTACAAGTGGAGAGATAGGCTTGTATGCGAAGGTAAAAAAAAATTAGAATAAGATAGTCTTTACTATTTAGAGACTGAAGTGTTGAACCTATGATGATGCAATCGTGGTTGATCATTAAATCTATCATATCAAATTATTTATCCAAAAGTTAGAGTACTTACTATCATGCTACAAATATCACTACTAAACAATTTAAATTCCTTCACAAAGGCTTTTTGTAACTCACCCTAGGTGTAGTACTTGTCCTCTAACAATTCCATGTGCTAGTCCACTATAATTTCATGCAATATTGCAATGAATAACCTCATCCAATCTACTTCATTCATTTTCCCATTGGCCTTCGTGAACCACCATGAATGTGGGACACTTGTGTGTCATGCCAAAATTGGTTCTTATCTTGACCATTTAATTCAACATAAGAAATGGTTGTTTGTGTATCTCATTCTTGTTACATGCATTATTTGATGCACCACACTACAATTGCTTCCATGTCAAACTTCCACCCTATGCACCATAAATGTGTCAACTTATAGTTGCTTTTATTTTGAACTCATCTTGCTTACCATAAAATATGCCATAGTTGCTCCAATATCAAACTCTTGTCCTATGCACCATAAAATATGCCAACCTTTAATTGCTTCGATGTCAAACTCTCATTGTGCTCACCATTGAACATGCCAACCTATGTTTGCTCGAATGTCGAACTCCTATCACATGCACTATCGAACATATTTTCTTGCATTTGCTTCAATGTTGAATTTCCAATCTTGCTCACCATTAGAAATACCAACTTGTAGTCATGCTAGTGCTATATTCCCATCACATGAATAATTTACTACAAAATTAGCTTCAACCACTATCAACCTTTCTTCTCAAACAACATTTTTTCTTCATCACACTTGTTGTCACTTTGCCCTTCAGCACACCTTGTGTTGTTAAATATGCTTTCATTGTTAGCATATATGTCTTACATTATTGAAGCAAAAGGGTAGCGCACGTAGGCGCTCTCTAGGTTGGTTTAATAACCACCAAGTTGGTTTCATAAACCAACTTATTGTAACCACATTGTAATATTTATAATTGATATCAATCGGAATGAATCATTGCTTCGTGAAACTCTACATGGTATCAGAGCGCAAGGTTGGGCAAGGTGGTTCGATGGCGGTTGGGCAAGGTGGTTACTAACTACTCCTCCATTCACGAATACACTCCAAGACGCAGGCTTTGGGAGAGGCAGTGAAGAGACAAGACATAGACGCGACCAGATCACGCAAGACAAGACACAGACGAGAGGCAGTGAAGAGACAAGACATAGACGCGACCAGACCACGCAAGACAAGACACAGACGCGACCAGACCACGCAAGACACAGACGCAACCAAACCACGCAAGACACAGAACGGATAAGGGACAAGACGTAGACGCAGAGCACCAGACCATACACGGGGTATTTGTGGACGAACGAGTTATGTGGCACTGAGAAGTTGGTTCTCCGAACAAAATGGTGAACAGGTGACCGCCCGAAGGCAGTCACCTTCAAAGAAGGCTTTCGCAGTCTTTATATCACTGCAAGTGCATCCTTCGGATGCATGTGGGATAATCCCACTTACGTTTTTTTTTTAAATGTTTCTCCGCTCCTTCTATAGGAAGCGGGTGGTGTTGGTTCATTCACAGCGCCCCTTGTAGCGCAGTTGGTTGGGCTGTGTACTGCACTGCGCCCGGTCTCGGGTTCGAATCCCACTATGGGATAACAAAAAGGGCTACATAATTTTTTTTGACGTCTCTCCACGTTTTTTGATGCCCGACGCCTCTTGTTGATGCCCTATGCATCCTTTTGACGCCTGGTGGATGGCTTTGACGCTTGGCGGGTTTGGTTGACACCTGCGCATTATATTTTGATGCCCAGAGAAGCATTTTGACGCCTATGCTGTCCAAAATTGACACCTTAAAAGGCTTCCATCAACATTTTTTGGAGTTAAGGTACAAATTTTTTTTTCTTCCTTCTCTATTTTTGCCAAACGAAAGGGGGACAGTCTTCACATGATTCATTTGCAAAATTGTCAGATAAAGGGGGGAAATCAAAACATTTGTGAAAAAAATCTGCTAGATTTGTAATAGGTGTTTAAATTTGTGGGCATTTGTGATTTGTTTTGCATTTAAATATTCTGTTTTCTTGCATTAACAATCATAAATTACAGATAAAAATAAGACCCCAAATTTATACCCTATTTGTGCAATTTATTGCACAACAGCGTTCGGTATTTGAGATACCTCTGGTCCACACTTACAGGTAATGTTGTCGTGCTTTGGACTACTGTATTCGCCGCCTAATATAGCTGCAACAACGACGTCTGAGCTTGTTCTCTATTAATCGTCGGGGAGAAATAAGGCAAACCAGATCTATTTTTTTCCATTTCATACCCACATCGTGATTGTTGTTAGGCGTAAATCTTGACGAAAGTTTTTTTTCCAAAGTGTTTAGGGGAAGTTACGCCCCACGCATGAGGAATAAAACTTTCTATGGTAGGTGTCATTAACAACACGATGCCCTTTCAATATCGCCTATGTTCAATATATTGTGCTTCTCATATGTACTTATAGTCTCCCTCACGTAAGGGCGGGTACATATTGAGTAGTATATTGTTCATATATACCTATAGTCTCCCTCACGTAAGGGCGGGTATATATTGAATGGTTACGATATAAATATCTGGCAGGTATAAAGAAAGGGAGACCAATTGGTGATATAAGGAACCTTCATAATGGCCACAATTCACAAGTATCTCTCAGATTCACAGTTGTTGAAAGGTCCTAACTTTGTTCCATGGAAAACAAAGATGAAAGCCATTCTTCAGTTGGAAGATTTATGGGATGTAGTGACTGGCATTGCAAAGCGCCCTCAGACAACAGGAACAGATCAAGATGCTTGGGATAAGAAGGACAAGAAGAGTCTCGTGTTTATCTTGCTTGCTACTACAGATGAGGTGCAGCCTCATATTTGTGATGCAAAAACTAGTAAGGTAGCTTGGGATGCCTTGATCATAGTATATGAAGGAAAGAATCAATCCACTATTCTAAACCTTCAAACTCAACTACATACTCTCAGTATGAATTCTGGGGAGAGTTGATATATTCCTTTGCAGAGTGGTTGACTTGAAAGCCAAATTGAATGCCATGGGAAAACCAGTGGATGATGATATCTTGAAATTTGTCATCTTGAGAGCATTGCCATATTCCTACAAGATGTTGATCACTTCTCTCAATGTTTCTGGTAGACAAGTATCATTTGTGGAGCTGGTAAATTTGCTTCAGACTGAGGAGGCAAATCAGGTTCAGAAAGATGACGTGCCAGATAATGCCCTTTCCATACAACAAAGTGGTAAGAAACAAGGTCAGTTTCAAAAAGGGGGTCCTTCTTCCAAAGGAAAAGGGAAGCAAAATCAGCAGAAGGATAAAAAATATTGCAAGATTTGTGATATGAATAACCATGACACCAACAGGTGTTGGTTCAAAAACAAGCAACAAAATGATCAAGGTCCTAAGAAGAAGGGCAAAGACAAACATAAATACAACAAGAAACATAAGCAACCTAAAGGCCATGTTGCTTATGCCGACTCCAACTTAGACTCGGATTCTCCTGGGTCCGATTCAAATTCTGACTCTGAAAGAGCACACAAGGTGCTCATGACCCATACTTCGTCTTCCCAGATAGATGTTGTATGGTATATTGATTCAAGAGCTAGCAAACACATGACTGGGGACAAATCATGGTTTGATACTTTTGCGAAGAAAGAAGGTAAGCCAATCACAATTGCTGACAATCAAGTCTATCAAGTAAAGGGAGAAGGGGATGTTTCTGTGTCCCTTCCTGATGGTAATTGTCAAATTGAGAAGGTTCTCTATGTTCCAGGATTAGCCAATAATCTGCTCTCAATCACACAAATGTTGGATAGAAACATGGATGTCGTGTTTCGAGTTGTCAAAGGCAAGAAGAGATGTTTTATCACCCACAGTGGTAAACATGTTGCAACCGGATCCTACAAACATGGCTTGTTCATTCTAGATGCTCTTTCAACTCCTCATGTTGCTCTGCTTGCAACTACAAAGGAGGCCACCTCTCTCTGGCATAGACATTATGGGCACCTCAGTTCAGGATATTTGCTTGAATTACATAGATATGGGATGGTGAAAGGTCTTCCTCCACTCTCATCTATCTTACCAGTGTGCTCGGATTGCTTAGCAGGGAAGCAACACAGAGTACCTTTTGAAACTAGCTCCTCTCGAGCTACAAACCCTTTAGAGCTGGTACATACCGATCTGTGTGGTCCTATGCCAACCAGCTATGGTGGAAAGAAGTATTTTCAACTATTTGTTGATGATTACTCACGGAAGATGTGGGTTTTCTTTCTTCGGTTGAAATCAGAAGCATTTCTCTACTTTCAACAATTCAAGAAACTTGTCGAGAAGGAGTCAGGATGTTTCATAAAAACCCTCCGCTCAGATCGAGGGGGGAATACACCTCTGAAGAGTTTTTAGATTTTCTTAAGAAACATGGGATCAAAAGACAACTGACTACAACCTATACACCTCAGCAGAATGGAGTTGCAGAAAGGAGAAATCGTTCCATTATGGAAATGGTTCGATGTATGCTAAAGGGAGCACATCTTGAGGATCAATATTGGGCAGAAGCAATAAACACAACATCATACCTCCTAAATAGAGCACCCACTAGAGCTCTACAAGGGAAAACACCACAAGGAGCTTGGAGTGGTAAGAAACCCTCCATTTCTCATTTAAGGGTGTTTGGATGTAAAGCATTCATGCACATTCCAAATCAGAAAAGGAGGAAGTTGGATGAGAAAACCTTGTAGTGTATCTTTCTTGGCTATGATGAGTATTCAAAAGGTTATCGATTGATTGATCCTAAGACCAAGAAGACACACGTAAGTAGAGATGTTGTATTTGATGAAGCTTTCACATCAAAAGACACATCTACAATTGTATACCTAGATGAAGAAGAACCTAAGAAGGAGGTTCAACTTCCACAACAACAACAGAAAGTCCCAAAATGGTATACTAGCACTTTGAGAGATGCTAAGTTGAATTCCCTTCCAGATCTATCTCTAGATAGGCCATGTACTCGTAGTATGACTCAACAAATGAGAGCAGAGGAATCTACTTCAGAGGTTGACGAACTTTGTCAACACTTTGATGATTTGTCAGTGGGTACAAAAAATGATAGAGAAGAAGATGAGGATGAAGAAAAGGTTTATATGTCTACATTGAATGCAAATGAACCCACAACGGTTCAATATGCACTTGATAAACCACAGTGGAAAGAGGCCATGGATGTAGAACATAAGTCTCTCATAAAAAATAATACTTGGAAGTTAGTCGATCTGCCAACAGGAAAGAAACCCATAGGCTGCAAATGGGTGTTCAAAGTGAAGTATAAGGCAGATGGATCTATTGATAAGCATAAAGCCCGACTTGTTGCGAAGGGTTATGCTCAGAAAGAAGGCATAGACTATGAAGAGACTTTTGCCCCTACTGCAAAAATGACTACCATTCGAGTACTTTGTGCCATGGGAGCTCAGTTTGGGTGGAAGTTGCATCAGATGGATGTTAAAAGTGCTTTCTTGAATGGTGACTTACAGGAAGAAGTATACATGACTCAACCAAAAGGATTCATGGTCGAGGGGCAAGAACAAAAAGTATGCAAGTTGATCAAATCCTTGTATGGGCTCAAACAAGCTCCTCGAGCGTGGTATATCAAGATAGACAATCACCTTGTGCAACATGGATTCAAAAGAAGTCCTTCGAGATGCAAATCTCTATATTAAGAAAAATGGTTCTGATATAGTGATTCTTGTACTTTATGTAGATGATCCGATCATAACGAGAAGCTCGAAAAGAATGATTGACTTAGTGAAAAATGATTTGAAGCAATCCTTTGAAATGACAGATCTAGGACTTCTGCACTATTGTCTTGGTTTAGAAGTTACTCAGAAAATATTTCATATTAGAGTAACACAAAAGAAATATGCCAAGACTTTAGTAGAAAAATATCGGATGACTAACTGTAAGTCAAAAGCAACTCCAATGGAGCAAGGACTTAAGTTATCATGATATGATGAATCACCTCGGGTAGATGGTACTCTCTATCGCCGATTGATTGGGAGTCTCCTATATCCGACAAATACCGAGGCCAGATCTCGGTTTTTTGTGGGCTATCTTTCAAGGTTCATGCAAGAGCCTAAGATGAGTCACTGAAAGCAACAAAAAGAGTTCTTCATTATGTTCGTGGTAGTACAAATTATGGTCTGGAATACAAAAAGAATAATAAGTTTTTCTTACTAGGATACACGGACTCGGATTATGCTGGATCCATTGATGATCGTAAATCCACTTCTGGATATGTTTTTCATCTAGGATCTGGACCTGTCTCATGGCACAATAAGAAGCAACATGTGGTTGCTTTATCTTCTATAGAGGCAGAATATCGTGCAGCCAATGAAGCAATCTACGAGATAATGTGGTTAAGTCGCATTCTTACAAACATGGGTCTTCCAAAGAATCTTCCTCTTCATTTGTTTTGCGACAATCAAGGTGTTTTGAATCTTGTCAAAAATCCAATTTTTCATGAACGTACCAAACATGTTGATACCAGATGTCATTTCATTCGAGATGAAGTTCCAAAGCACCATATACAACTTCAATACATTCCTACTGATGCGCAAGTTGCAGATATCTTTACCAAAGCACTTGGACGTATCAAATATGAAAAGTTTCGAGATACTATTGGAATTTGCCAATAATGTAATAAGGGGGGATGTTAGCATATATGTCTTACATTATTGAAGCAAAAGGGTAGCGCACGTAGGCGCTCTCTAGGTTGGTTTAATAACCACCAAGTTGGTTTCATAAACCAACTTATTGTAACCACATTGTAATATTTATAATTGATATCAATCGGAATGAATCATTGCTTCGTGAAACTCTACATTCATCATGCCTTGCATTGTCATGCCTATCATTAGGAACAAATTTGTCATGGACTACGTCACTTGGCCCTTCGTTAGCATCAATTGACACCTTTGCATCACTTGTCAATTATTGTCCCATATCCCCTTCTAATGGGACAAAGGACACACTTGGACAACTCTACTCTTTGACCATGCTATTTTCATCTATATACATTCTTGAGCAAGATACTCATCATAAATTCATGTCTCAAAGTTCAACCCAGCTTGCAACAACACAAAAATCTAGAAACATAATGCAATGCATTACAAATAATTCCATTTTAAAAACATAAACAAAGATACACAATAAAATTAACTTGTAGATATGTGGATACATTGCACATACAACATGCATCCTTCATAGCCCAATTATTAGCAATACAATATCACAATTTATTTGAGTGTGCAACACATATAGAGTTGCCTTGACCAACATCAATGAACATCATACTTTGACAATTAATATTAACCAATTTCACCCTTGACATCTCCTACATGGGTGCATACATATAGGAATTATAGGAATAATAAACTGGCAATTGCTAAAATACCACCAAACTATTGTATACGTGAAAAAATTAAAATATACCCCTTAACACATTATCTAATTACAAGCACTTAGTGCCATGTACACATACAACTATGACAACACTACACTTTGTGATGACATTCAAATTCGACAACTCTTATTTACACATATTACCAACATGTGGCACATGCATCCATGCATGCCTATGCTCATACACGTGCATTCATGCGCTCATGCAGACGTGATGTTCATATGCCAATTTATCTACCTATATAGATTTTCCACCAAACATGTCCATCTTACTTTCGTAGAAATAGGTATAAGAACCCTTATTTTTAATAGTTCTATCCTTTTCAAATATTAGGCCTTACCTCTTAATGTCTAAGGTCACAAATATTTGTATATTTGACCTATTTAACTTCAATTAAGTTGTTTGGAGTTGCAATCTTTCATATCTTATGTTGCACCCATTCATCTCTTGGATCATATTTATTTGTGTCTCAAGTTGCACCCTTTTGTGTCTCAAGTGGCACCTTTCATGTCTTGAGTTGCAAATCTTCACTTGTCACGTCACACCCCTTTGCACCTTAAGTCACACCTCTTTGAATCTTAAGTACCACCCTTTGCATTGCAAGTCATAACCTTTCATGTCTAAGGTCATCCCCTTTGTATCTTGGGTCACACCCCTTTGCAGCATGAGTAAATAAATGTTGATTAAATACTACGTAAGAGTTGGGTGCTTGAGATGAATACTATCAATTATTCATTGAAAATCGACAATTGAAATTTGAAAAAAAAGAAATAATTATGACCATAAACCAAAATGAGTATAGGCCACAAGTATAACAATACTTCTATCACAAACCAAAATTCAAAACATAGCTTCATTAACATGGCTTATACCACTTGTATAGGATCAATAGATCATAAAATCCATAGAAGATTTATTACACAATTTAAGATATAAAAGCATAATGAATTATAATGAATGAAGCCCACTTCATTACATGGTAGATAAATATACATAAGATCTAAAAAGCATAAGTTTATAACCATGGGTTTATTGGTTAGACAATATAATAATTAAGAAAAGTAATGCTGATATACCACTAGAGTGTTAAGGGTGAAAGGCAAATTTTAACATATCCATGCATATGGGCAATGGGAATAGGTAGATGTAAAAAGGAAAAAAAAAAATTAAAGTGACATAGTAATGATGAGTATTACAACTATACAAAAATCTCTATGGTAAGCTCACTATGAGCATACTTTGGTAGACTAAAGATATTTTAATAGAATGAAGTAAACTTGCTATACTAAAGTATTTTTTAGTCAAATATTTTACACCATTAAATATTGGATGCAAAAAAGAGTACATTGCACTCTCCCACCTACACATATGTTAAACATTAAAGGAGATCTTAAAAATGTCAAATAAAAATTCGATATATATCCTGTGAAAATAGAGAGATTTTAATTAGAAAGATGTATTAAGATGAGTCATTAACAATAGAATAGTGGAAGGTAGAAACTAAAAATAGAGGTATTCTTTAATATCTAATCCATAGGTCAGTCTAATGACATATCCTCGACAAATTTTAATAATCTTTTCTGTATATGTAGACTGATACACATAGATAGGTAGATATAATAAGGACATGATTATGTCCACTATAGCAGTTGCAGTGAGCAAGATGGTTATTCAACCTCCCAGAATGTACAATGATCACGATCAATAGAGATGGGACAAGATTGTTCGGAGTTCCTCTCATTTAACATAATTACAATCAGGTGGTATACAGTTTCGACTAGTATGGTTTGCATCCACTAGCAATGACCGATCTTGTCAATTGAACACATATAGAAGCTGCCTCTGTTCATAATCAAAGGAAATTAGAAAAGCAAAGAAATATCTACAGTGGATACAAGAAATTATCTTCAAATTATGTTGCTGAAACTTTTTCCAAGGCAAAATCCAGCATGAAAAACATCATCTACTCCACGAATTCCAAGATAGGGACCGAGTCTCGCTGCACATCCAAAAAAGAGTTCTCAAGCCTGCACATAAAGCTCAAATCTCTGAGGTACAAGCCTTAACAATCATGGAAAAAAGGGGGATAAAGATGCTTACAACTTGAATCTTTCTTGAATATCCATGTTGTACCCAGCATTAAACGTTAACTACTGTGCCTTATAACTCACCATTTATAGAGCACACTGCTGAACACCGTTAAGCTCCAAGAGAAATTCAGACACGGTTGTAAACATCTGTTATACATGATTCAGAAGCTATAAAAACAAGGTCATAAACAATTCCATTTGTCAAGGTTGTTAAGGCAGGGCAAATTCCTTCCAAGGGTTCTTTCTTGAAGACTTGCAAAAATATATATATATTCCCTAATGTGTAGCAAAATTGCATTTTAAGCAGAAAATATGGGAAAAATTCCTGTGCAAAATCAACCATCCACAATGTGCTTGCATAGCAGGAATGAACACCTAATAAGATAAGAAAGAGCTCCATGTTGATAGACCTGTTCAATTGCAGAACAGAGATGGCATTTATCCAATATGTGAAAGGTAGTCGTCAAAAACAAAGACTAATATAAAAATGTTTCAATTACTATTACCAACAAGTGGGTTTTGGGATAGTTCAAAAGTTTTGGGTTTGGTTTTTCGTAAAGTTTAAAATTTAAATTGTGACCTGTGTAGTTATGCCTTACTAAAAATTATGATTACCAAGGAACTGCTCATGTAGTAAAATTTATCACATTAGAGAAAAGAAAAACAAATAGTTTCAAACTGTAAACAAAGGTTTCAACTGGCAGATGAACTTTAACATATGTCTAAAGTATTTGGTGTCTAAATATTTAAAACAAATGATAAGGAAAATAAAGTTTTACCATGTAAATCAAAATTGTAATCCTTCAATTGAACTAATCGAAGAGATTATTGTGCTACGTTTAATCGAAGACATTATTGTGCTATGGCATGCAATCATATGAGTGCATAGGTTTAAATCTCCACATTGTGATAGAATGAAAACATTGTTATAGTAGTTTATCTGTACTTAACATTTTAATCCAAGATATTATTGTGCTATGGCATATGGCATGCAATCATATGAGTGCATAGGTTCAAATCTCCACATGGAATGAAAACATTGTTATTCCAGTTTATCTGTAGCCATACTAGGGGTTACCGAGGCTGGGTAAGAGGATGTTTGAAGTTGAACTAACATAGAAACGACAGGCGTGGGCCTCGGGTAAGAGGATGTTTGAAGTTGAACTAACATAGAAATGACAGGAGTGGTTATGCCCATGTGATAAACTTTAGTGTAGAATAGAATCTATATTCGATGATAAATAGTTTGACAGAGATATCCGGCTGTTTATTACCTCAATCAAGGTTTTGGTTAGACAGATACATGGTCAAAGGGAAGAGACGGACAACAGCGACAAAACTCTGGTTAAGCTAGGACGTGGATGCAGGGGCCACTCTAGGACTGTGTTACCCTAAGCTTTGGTTTAAAGCTTCATCTTTAAAGCTATTATAATATGAAATTGAAAATGAAAATAATAGACAGACAAAACATACCGAATAACGTTTTCCTTGAACCTGACAATTTCTCTGATCATCCGCCAGAAGAAGGGATTCAACGAACTTGTTTTTTGCGCAAATAGCCCGGCCAGACCATTGCTTCTGCTCCATTCATATCCCTTGCCATTATCCAGGCTTACAGAGAAGGACATCTCAGATACCACCAAATACACTCAATGCCATCATACTTGAATATGTGACCTGCATTGCTATGTATCCATTTCATTCCAATGAGCATATGACTAAAACCATGAGAACCTGATATCAAGATTCTTGTTCATGTTCACTTCACCTTAAAGTAAAGACAATTTATGAAAAGAAAGCTCACAAGGACAAGAAAAACTCACGCGATTGCAGACCATAAATCCTAAGTCGATGTTGATCCGATCCGCACAAAATGTACGTGCGTGGCCGCCCAGATAATCTTCCTTTTCGTATAAAACCACATCAACCCCCGCGCGAGCCAGAGTATAAGCAACCACAAGGCCACTTACGCCTGCTCCTACGCAATTACATTTTGTGCGATGAGATCAACATGGACTTAGGATTCATGGTCTGCAATCTTCCTTTTCATATAAAACCACATCAACCCCCGCGCAATCCAGAGTATAAGCAGCCACTAGGCCACTTACGCCTGCTCCCACCACCGCCACTCGCATTTTTCTTTAAATTATCGCCTAAATTGCTCAAGATTTAAGCTTCAATTCCGGGAACTTCTTAAAACTGACATCTGAGCTTCTCTATCAACAAATTAAGCTCAATGTACAAAATAATCCGCAGAATTTATCAGTTCAGCAACCTGCATTATATAGTTTTTTTTTACACATTAATGGATTATATTCATTGTTAGCACCCAAAGATGATTGTGGGAAAGTAGTTGCGAGGAAACATTGCACCGCATTAGTAGAAGAAGAGTATTAAAGTAGAAGGAAATTTCAACATTGGAATATGTTACTAGAAATAAATAGTTTATCTTCTAAGAGTTAGAAAGTAAGAGGGTCAATACCCCAACTACCCCACACACGTTAAGAATCAATGTTAATAGAGGTGAGAAGTCCACATTACCCACAAATCACGTTTCGATGTTAATCCACATTACCCCACATGTGACAGCCAACTATCCCCACACACGTCATAAGGTGAGAAGTCCACATTACCCCACACACATCATGACTAGATGTTAATAAGGGCGAGAAGTCCACATTGCCCCACATGTCACGATCAACTATCCCCACACACATGTCATGATTTGATGTTAAAAGGGGCGAGAAGTCCAAATTACCTCCACATGTCATGGCCAACTACCCACACACATGTCACGAATTGATGTTAGTAGGGGTGAGAAGTCCACATTACCCCCACATGTCATGGCCAACTACCCACACACATGTCACGAATTGATGTTAGTAGGGGTGAGAAGTCCACATTACCCCGCATACGTCATGACTCAATGTTAATAGGGTGAAAAGTCCACATTACTCCCATACACATCACGGCCAATTACCCCAACACATATGTCACGATTCAATGTTAATAGGGTGAGAAGTCCACATTACTCCCACACACATCACAACCAATTACCCCAACACACATGTCACGACTTGATGTTAATAGGGGTGAGAAGTCCACATTACCCCCACACGTCACGGCCAACTACCCCCACACACATGTCACCTTGATGTTAATAGGGGTAAGAAGTCCACATTACTCCCACACATATCACGGCCAATTACCCCAACATACATGTCACGACTCGATGTTAATAGGGGTGAGAAGTCCACATTACCCCCACACGCCACGACCAACTACCCCCACACACATGTCAAGACTTGATGTTAATAGGGGTGAGAAGTCCACATTACCCCCACACGTCATGGCCATCTATCCCCACACACACATGTCACGACTCGATGTTAATAGGGGTAAGAAGTCAACATTACCCCGCACACATCACGACCAACTATTCCCACACACGTTACGACTTGATGTTAATAGGGGTGAGGAGTCCACATAAGCGGGACTAAGAGATTCCACCTTTAAGTCGGTTATCCCATTGGCAAAGAGTTTGGCAAGTGGTGGGCTTATAAACCACTTAGGTCCCACAACCGGGTCAATGTGTGATTATTAACACACACTACACTAAGTAGAAGAGGTATTAAAGTGAAACGAAATTCCAACGTAAGAATACGCCCCTGGAAATAAACAACTTGTATGGAAACATCACATGATCCGGTTAGAAAGCAAGAGGGCCAACGACCCCCACACACATGTCTTGACTCGATGTTAATAGGAGTGAGGAGTCCCACATAAGTGGGACCAAGGGCTTTCACCTTTAAGCCTACTACCCTATTGGCAGGACTCATAAACCACATTGAAATTAATTTTTAATATATATATATATAATTTTTGTTGGAATGAATGAGTTATGGATTTTGATTTTGTTTTAAAGACATAAAATTGATGTTATAGGCAATTTTTTTCTGGTGAAGAAGGTAAAAATTGTATTAAGAAGATAAATTCAAAGTTATAATAATTGAAAAGTTTTAAGATCTTAATAAAACCAATTCTAACATCTTCTTAGACCACAAATTTCTTAGTGTGATCTAAAGAGCAGAAACTTCTATCATGATTATATTTTTTTTTATAAATGCTATTTCAAAGAACTCGGATTTTCTTTGCTTTCTTGCCATGACTTCGAGGGCTATCCCAAATTGGTACTAAGAACACTACAAGTGAAAACATGATGCCTGACTAAAGGCTGATCATCATAAACATCTACCCTGGTCCCACACACTTCATTACCTAAATCACTGTTGGCTAGTAATAAAACTCGTTTGTTCACCTCCATCCAATCTACAATATCCTTGTTCTAATCATATTTCAACCAATATCCAGCAAGATGCACACATCCCTTTTTAGCCAAAAAAATCAATTGTTGCATTCTTTCCTATGCCTACATAAAACGGAATGGCATCCTCAAAATATTGCCAAATAGATTTAATTTGACTCACTATGTTCTTGATATGCCACCACTCGGTTTGAAATTTCTCATATCATCTAGCAACCCTACCAAAATTTGAGAGTTGAGCTCCACTATAATCTTTCGAATTTCATTCTCCCAAGCATTGAGAGAGCCTTGTCTGATTTCCAAAGTCTTTGCTTCATTATTTGTTACTACTCCTAGGCCTTCCAATTCCCAATGAAGAACCTTCCCCTTGTCTCTTTCGAGGAAACCAATACCTGCTGCCATTGGGTTATTTTTGGTTGCTTCGTTCATGTTATTTATTTTCTAGCCTAAGGGTGGGGGCTGCCAATGCCCATGAGTCTGCCTCATAGCAACATTATCTCCTTGTTGGTTTTTCTACTCCCCCACATGAGCTTTTACTGTTTCTATAACCTTGTTTTATATTTTTTGTCAAACTAGCTCTATGGGAGTGTATTCCTCTTTGAAAATTTTGGCATTTGTTTTTAGACATATGTGCCACTAGATAAAACTTGGACCTAGAGCAACCCAACTGAATTGATTTATTTTTAACCTTCTTCATTTCCAGACATCCCATATATTAGTATGAGTTAACTACTGGTGAAGATGGGCCTTGAAGATATCAACCCATCGACTCCACAACTTCAGGATAAAATCACATTGGAAGATCAAATGATCTATTGTCTCCTCTTGCATATTACACATGATACATTTAGAGGAGCCATTAAAACCCCTCGTTGGCAAGTTATTATAGGTGATCAAGCTTCGATGCATAACCTTCCAAGAAAAGAAATTGATTTTTGGCTAGCCCTTTGCCAACCATACTCTATCCCATAGAACATCCAGTCACACCAAAAGGGGAGGGAGAAATTCATTTTAACCATCCTGGACTGTATAGATGCTTAAATTCTCATGACCCTAAGCTATCTTATCCTCTTCATCCATTCTTACAAGGTGGCATTGCTTTAGTATCCTCTCTAAAAGTGGCAACACATTCTAAGACATTCAGATTAGCCACTATTCCCACTGTTTTAGTTGCATAAGAGAGAAGGTACCAATCTACCTTGTATGTAGATAGCATGCTGTATTTATCGAACCTATAGCCTCTAGGCTCTGTTGAAGGGGTTGCAACTCTGGAAATTCTGAAATTAAGGGGGACTATTGGTCCAAGAATCGGTCTAAAATTTTGTGTTATCCCCTCTACCCATTTTATAAAATAATATTGGTTTTACCACTTTCTTTCATAATTTCAGCACTTTCCAAAAAATAGACCCTTGGCTACTCATAGGGATGTGATTTGCTTCCTAATGAAGAATGTTACCCAAATGCCTACCAGTAATAACTTTACTAAACAATGCTTCCTGATTAGAGATCCATCTCCAATAAAGCTTGTCTGCTAGATCTTGGTTCTTTAGTGTTGCTTTCTAAATTCCTAATCCTTATCTTGCTTTAGGCTAGCATATTTTAACCCAACTTAGTAGAGCCCATTGCTTACCCATCCTTAGACCATCCCAAAGAATTTTTGCATGAGCAAGTCCAAATCCCTCAGGATTTCAATTGAAGTCGTAAGGATAGAGAACTTGTAAACTGCATTTCTTGATTCATTGATTGAAGAAGAGTCATTCTTCATCCAAAAGAAAGTTATTGATGCATCCAATGATTTATCTTCCCACCAATTATGTCCACCAGTATTTTCCATTCCACCACCTTTAGCTTCTTATAATGGAGTGGAATCCCAAGGTAGTCCAACAGGAGGGAGCCTTGAGAAAAACCTAAGATGTTTATAATTTGATCTTGGATCCCACTTTCGGTATTAAATAACACTACCTTAGACTTGATTTCATTCACTTATGGTATGTAGCTTCTAGATAGGTATTTAAGGAGCACTCTTGCCTCTTTGACATAGGCTACCCCAAGCAACCCTGTGTCATCAATAAATTGTAAATGGGTCAGATTCATCGCTCCCACTTGCACTCCTGAGATAAATCTTTGTTTCCTATTCCTTTGAAGAAATCTACCCAAACCTTTAGCAATAATAATAAATATGTACATGGATATAGGATCTCATTGTTGAATTCCCCTAGAGGTCTAAAAGGGAATTGAGGGAATACCATTGATAAAGACTAAGAAGGAGACTGAAGAGACACAACTTATGATTATTCTTTCCAGTCCTGAGAGAAACCAAAGTTCTCTAGAATTTGATCTAGAAACTACCAAGGGACTCTATCATAGGCCTTAGACATGTCTAATTTGATAAACATACCTCTTCAACCTTTTTGATGTAATGTGTGAATTTTTTTTATGCCAAGATTACTCCATACAAAATTTGTTAACCCTCCACAAATCCTCCTTGTTCTGAAGAGATAATACTATCTAGTACCTTCTTGATCCTTTTAGCCATCAATTTGGCAATGATCTTATAGACTACATTGCAAAGTGCAATCGGGTGAAATTCTCCAAGGTTGGTAGCTTCTCCCACTTTAGGAATCAAAGTAAGGAAAGTGATATTCATAGCCCTTAACATGCTTTTATTTGCATGATATTCTTCCATTGCCATATTTACATCCTCCCCTATGTCGTCCCAAAAGGCCTAGAAAAATTCAATCAAGAACCCATCAGGGTCAAGGACTTTCCGTTCTCATGTTGAAAATTATGTGTCTCACCTCCTCAAGATACATAGTTTTGAGGAGGGCCTAGTTTTGTTCCATTTGATGTGTGCCAAAAATATTGGATTTGTGTTACACCCCTTAGGCCTATACACCCGAAAAAAATTTGGTTCCATTTTTTTTAGAAGATAGTTTTTTAGCTAATAAAATACCTTTACAAGCACACAATTTTGGAAATTTCCTCATGGTTGGGAGTTGCTAGACACATGTTGAGATGTTATTAGTTGGTTGCCTAACTATGGGTGGGAAAACCCTAAACATGGGGAAAATCCTAAACATGGGTGAGAAAACCCTAAACATGGTACCTCCATGTGTGTATTTATTTTCATAGATGCAACTCTATAATATGAGTATGTGTGAAGAACCATGAGAGAAGAACATCTCTTAGATGTAATGTTGAATGTATTGTGAATGAAGTTCTTCTTCCATTTTTTTGTCTGTGCTCTATGGCATGTCGTGTATAAATGTTTACTTGTAAATCATTCTTTTGTTTCATATTAGTTGCTTATCAGCTGCACATTATTTTCTTCATTATATGAGTTTATTTCATCCTTTATTTGTTGTTGAGTTGTTTGGCTACACATTCCACTACACCAACAACTGGTATCAGAGCAACTTGAGGAAACTCATTTTCCTGGTTGTGCACAAAGCTTGTAAATACTTTTTTTGTGTTATTTTTTATGGATTTGTAGATAAATCCATTTCCATAGCACATGGTGTAGTGGGAGCTTTGTGAAGATTTACAATAGTAAATATGGAAGGTAAATCTAGTATAGAGAAGTTTAGTGGGAAAAACTTCAATCTCTAGAAGTTGAAGATGGAGTTTTTGCTTGTGGAAAGAGATCTGAAGATGGTTGTCACTACAATAATGATGCTTGTAGGAATGGCACAAGTTGAATGGGATAAATAGAATGAGAAATCCATTGCCTTGATTGGGCTAAACTTGGTTGATTCTATTTTGATGAATGTCTAGGGTGCTAAGACTACTAAGGAGTTATGGGATAACCTAGGAAATTTGTATGAGTCCAAATATTTGATGAACTTGATATTCTTGAGGAAGAAGTTGTATTCTTTGAATATGAAGAATGGAGATAGTGTAGTTGACCACCTGAATATTTTCAATACATTGATGAACCAACTAAGGTCTGTTGGTGATGAGGTTAAAGAGATTGAATAATGCATCTACTTGTTGTGTAGTTTTCTTGACTCTTGGGATAATCTCATTGTTGCAATCAATGGGAGTTCTAAGCTAGAAAATCTCAAGAAATATGAGATTGTTGCCCAGTTATTGTAAGAGGAAATAAGGAGAAGGAATATGGAGCATTCTGAGCACTCAAAAGCTTTGATAACTAGAGGATATGCCAAATATAGATATGGTGATAAATATTCTAGTGCAAGAAGATCTAATCATATAGTAGAGGAAGGAAGTCTCAGCTAGTGTGTTGGAGGTGCAAGTAGAAAGGTCATAAGAAATATGACTGTAAAGTAGATTTATCCAAAAATAAATCTGATTCAGCTACTAATGATGAGAATATTTTACATATTTCTAATACATGTCTTGTTGTATGCATGTAGTCTGATGTGTGGTTGATAGATTCTGGAGCATCCTTCCATATGACTCCCCACAAGGAGTGGTTTGTAGAATATGAAGAAGCAAATTATGGTAGAGTTTTCTTGGGTGATAGTTTTAGCCATGAAATTGTTGGTAGAGGTAAGGTTAAAATTAGACTCAGATATGGGAGTGTTAAGTGTATCCTAGATGTTAGACATATTTTGAGATTAACAAGAAGTCTGCTATCAGTGAGCTAGCTAGCTAAAGTAGGAATGGAGATTACATTCAATAAGGATGGTTGTAGTTTGATGCATGGAGTCATTACTCAGGCAAGTGGAGTAAGACTTGGAATATTGTATAAGTTGGATGCAACATGTTTGAATGTTGCATGCACACATGCAACCACTATGGAAATAAGTAAACCCTCAGATTCAAAGATGTCAAGTATGATGTTGTGGCATAGGAGGTTAGGACATCTTGGTGAAAGGAGCTTGAAAGAGATGTGTTCAAAGTAGATAGTCCATGGATTGGAGAAAGAGAAGTTTGGTTCTATGGGTTTCTATGAAGCATGCATTTTAGGAAAGCAAAAAAGAGTCACTTTTGCCTCTAGTGACTATAGAACCAAGGAAATATTAGAATTGGTACATTTTGATATTTGTGGGCCTTTTGAAGTTGCTTCATTAGGTGGCTCCAGGTATTTTATTACTTTCATTGATGATTTCTCTAGGAAATCATGGGTTTACTTTCTTAAACAAAATTTAGGGGCTCTTGCTACCTTCAAAGAGTTTGTTGCTATAGTTGAAAGATAAATTGAGAAGAAAGTGAAGGCTTTGAGGAGTGATAATGGTGGAGAATATTGCTCCTAGGAATTCAATACTTTTTGCAAGTTGCATGGTATTGCAAGGTAGAAAACAACTCCATATACACCACAATAGAATGGAGTTGTAGAAAGGCTCAATAGGATGTTGTTGGAGAAGGCAAGAAGCATGAGAGAGGATGTAGGTTTGAATAAATTTTTTGGGTAGAGGTTGTTAATACAACTAACTATGTGAACAATATGTCACCTAGTTCTATTCTTAGTGGGAGAACACTAGAGGAAGCTTGGAGTGGATTCAAACCCTCGGTTGCTCATTTGAGAGTGTTTGGGTGTGAAGTATTTGTTCTTGTGCCCAAGGAAAATAGGAAAAAGTTGGACAATAAATCTGTTAAAGGAGTACTCATTGGATATGGTGATGGAATCAAAGGTTACAAAGTATGGATACCTTCACAACATCACCATGTGTTCAATCATGATGTAGTATTCAAATAAGACATCCACAACAAATAAGAGTCCATGGAAACAACCCCAGATAACCAAGAACAATTTGATGCAACTACTGGTTTGAGAAATCAACAAGCTAAAAATCAACCACAAATTGTTCCACCATTAAGTGTAGATCCCATTTCTACTCCTTTGTTAGAGTTTCCACATGATACTAATGAATTTTCATGCAATTGGCAACATCAGTAGGATAATGAGATTGTTGTGGAAGAGTCCAATCAGCCTCAAGTTGTTGAAGAGCAGCCTGCACATGAGGAGCAACTCCAAAATTTTGACATTATTCAAGAAGTGCAAACTTTGAGAAGAAGTCAACGACAAAGGAGTGCACCAATCAGATTTGGTTATGATGAATACAATAACTTTGCATTATCTTCCATGAGTGATGAGCCTGTAGGTGTTAAATATGCTCTCACTAGTGATGAAGCAATTCATTGGAAGAAAGCTATGGAAGAGGAAATGCAGTCACTGAAGAAAAATAAGACTTGGGACTTGCAAGTGTTGCCTAAGGGTAGAAAGGCAATTGGTTGTAAATGGGTGTTTAAAAGGAAATACAAGGTTGATGGTTCAATTGAGAGATATCAGGCTAGGTTAGTAGCAAAAGGATACTCTCAGGTTGAAGGGCTTGACTTTGAAGAAACATTTTCTCCCATGGAAAATATTGCATCTATTAGATTGCTCTTTGCATTGGCTACTGCAAATGACTAGGAAATTGAGCAGATGGACGTGAAGATAACTTTTCTTCATGGAGATCTCAATGAAGATATTTACATGGAGCAACCAGTTGGGTTTGAAGTAAGTGGGAGAAATGTTGTATGCAAGCTGAGAAAGTCACTGTATGGGTTGAAGCAATCCCCAAGGTAGTGGTATAAAAGGTTTGATACCTTTGTGATTGGACGTGGTTTTGTGAGAAGTGATGTTGATCATTGTATCTATCTCAAGCGTGAAGGCAATCACTTTCTAATTCTGGTGTTATATGTAGATGACATTCTTCTTTTCAACAATTCAAAGGATCTTGTGAAGAAGACCAAGTCTGAGTTGTCAGGAGAATTTGACATGAAAGACCTTGGCCCATTACACTATTTCTTGGGTATTGAAGTGAAGAGAAACCATGGTGAGAAGAAGATGTGGATTAGCCAGAAGAGATACATTGCAGACTTGCTTACTCTTTTTAGAATGGACCAATGCACTCTTGTATCTACACCTTTTCAGGTTGGAGTTGCATTGTCAAAAGATATGTGTCCAAAGGATGATGATGAGAAGAGTGTCATGGATAAAGTTCCCTATGCAAGTGCAGTTGGTAAATTGATGTATGCAATGGTGTGTACGAGACCAGATCTTGCTCATGCAGTTGGAGTTGTGAGCAGATTTATGTCTAATCCTGGTAAGCAACATTGGGTTGTAGTGAAGAGAATTCTTAGATATTTGAAAGGCACCAATGATTTTGCAATCTGTTATGATGGCAAAGAAAATAATCAGCTACAAGGTTTTGTAGATTCTGATTATGGTGGAGATGTAGATACTTCTAAATCTACTAGTGCATATGTGTTCACACTATTTGGAGGAGCTATGAGTTGGAGAAGTAAAAAGCAGCAAGTGGTGGCTCAATCAACTACTAAAGCTGAATACATTGCTGCTGCAGAAGCATCCAAGGAGGCAGCTTGGTTACATGTAGTGTGCAGAGGCATTGGTTTTCAACAAAACACCAACATGTTCAATTGTTATAATCTATGGGATACAATTAATTATCTCTTATTGCGCTGCAAGATTAGGATTGGTAGAAGAAAAGAAAATATTTTCATAGATAATTTACTTCGAATGAATAATATAAATTATTTTATATCTTACAACCAAAGTGATGGAGATTTAAAGTTTGAAATAGTCGTCTTTATATTCTTAGGCTTATTTTACAACAAGTAGTTAAATTTTCCCGTCTTTTGTGACATCCACTTTTGGTGAAATCAATTTCGTTTTCTTTATGCTAGAGGTGAGTGGTGTACATAAAGTGAAAATCATATATACTGCATTCTATTGAGGATATTGTAGTGGTATGTCTTTGGGTTTTTTTTAGGAAACCTAAGTTCAAACTCGGGGACCGAGACCCTTTGAAAACCCATGTTTTATCCTAAAAGTATTGATCCTGTGAGAAAATTGTAGTGATAGATCTTTTAGTTTTCATCGAAAAGACCTAAGTTCAAACTTATAGAAAGAAGGACTATGACCTCTTTCAAAAACCTGCTTTTCCTTAACATTTTAGCCCAACAAAAATAGGTTCATTTATAACTCTCAACTGTTTCAAATTTATCTTAATTTTTTTATAAAATAAGTAGTTGTTGTGATCCTAAATATAACTCCTGAGTGACGGATAGTGATAGGCAATAATAATTTAGGCAAATTACAACTTGAAACATCTAAAAAAGATAGCGTGATCTATTACATTTCAATAAACGAATTTAAGACAATAGAGTGAGAATTTTTTGTGGAGATAAATACTATTAAATGAATTTTGTTGTAGATTAGGTTTTATGGACTTTCTTATCAACGTATCAATAAGGAGGTTTTGAAGAATATTGGCAATACTTTAGGCAAATTCATCCAAGATAAGGCATGTTGTATACACTTTAATATGTGTTGACATGGATATCTTAAAACCATTATAGAATTCCATTAGGATTAAATATTATTCAATAGAATGATATCAACAAGTACATTATGAAAATATTGCATTTTGATGTCAAAAATGTTATGAAATCAGACATGTGGGAAGAGATTGCAAAGTAAAAATGATAGAAAAAGAGATGGAAAAATATAGGTATGAGGTAAATTTAATGTGAAATAAGGAGCTCATATCATAGGAGAATTTGGATCAAATCAAGGGTTTTCCACTCCTAATAAAGTGGTAATAAAACCCCCTCTATGTCATCAAATTACAAATGCCATTATAGTTCACTCAGATCAACCATTAGAATAAAACATGACATGTTGAGGAAGTACAATATGCAAGTTCAAATATAGGAGTTAAAGGTGTGAAGGAAGACGAGGAGGCAAAATTTAAAGCAAAGGAAGATGGAAAGGTAAATTTTAAAGCAAATGAGGTGAAGGAGGTCAAGGTTAAACTAGGTAAATCATCTTCATTTTTCTCAAGTTGCATAAAATTATATTCTTGCAATAAAAATAAAAGCAATACTAAGTGTATTCGTTGCACTTTGGGGTTTCAAGAGTAGCAAAATAGAGAAAAGAATATGGATGATATCCAAGGGAGTTTAGGGTTTTTAGGTCAACATAAGAAAGTTGTAACGACCCTCCTCACATGATTATTTAATATAGATAAATTAATGAAATATGCTTGCCTTTTCATATAGAATGTGGTACTGCTAATAGTCATTGTGCATGTAGGACCAGGTATATGCCTTCGACGGACATAGTTGGTCGATGGAAAATGTAAGAGGGAAGTGATGATTCATCTTGTGAGTACATGGAAGCTCACGCAAGAGCATATCTTGTAATACATTGTGAATGATTGCATTGTGTGTGAGATTTACGTTGACATTGTGTTGAAATATTTATGTATATTGTCTATGGTGGTGATGAAATTATCAAGTACATGGGAGACAATTGATAATTGAAAATTACTTAATGTTTGCTTGAGTAGTTAATAAATACTGAATAATAATAATAATAAAATTATATAAAATAATAATAAAATAATAAATATAAAGGTAGCATATTTTTCTTATTCTATTAGATACTTTCTCCACTATATGTTATGTTGTTAGCGACGGACGATGGAAGTGGGAAAATTGTGTTCCATGATTGCTTTTTAACCTCTTCTGAGGTTCCCTCAAGCGAAAGAGAGGAAAATATGGTGGAGAGGAGATGTTATCTTGTTTTTATGTTTTGCATTAAAATATTAGGCGGTCATTGTCTGCATTCTACATTGGGATTTGGGAAAAAAACTGTGGAAGTTTGTTGTGTGCACCTAAGATTGGAATACGAAACTATTTGATAAATACAAAATAACCTAGGTTGGCTTTGCTTATTCTCCTAGTCTAAATAGTGTTGGTTTTGATGGTTGAATTGGTTGTTTGCCTGGTATGAATCCAATTAAAGGAAAATTTGTATGCAACTTGAATAGTTGCCTATGACAATTAAGTTTGTGTTTGCCATTTGTTGTTGAGTGTGGCTTGCATGCATGCTAACTGTTAAAAGGATAATTATCTAGCCGTGTATATTTATATTTGCCTTTGATTGTGTTTTATTTTTTATTTTTGGAGACGATATGTCAGAGACAAGAATGAAAAAGGGAAATTATTTTGTAAGTTCAGTAGCTCTTAACTTTCATGGAATCCCCAACTGTCGGATACATGTATTGTTGAAGAAGAAAAATACATTAGAGACCCGATGAATTCTTGCCATTGTAGAAAGGGGACATATTAAAAATATTAAGGGCATATTAAGTCTGAGTGACACTTTATGTGAAAACCTTTTTCTTTGAAAATGTTTTCTCTTAATGACTTTTTGAACTACAATTTTACTCAGACAATGTTGTAAATAGTTGCCTGTGAAAGTAATTTATAGTTTAGTTATTTGTATGTTGGTATTGTGTTGTTGGTTGAGCCATGCACATGATAAATGTAAATAACAATTGGAAATTGTAGGAAAATGCTTTGTGAACTTGGTGTAACTGGATTTTTGAAAGCATATAGAATGCAGTTCATTTCCTTAAGGCTGTATCTGATCCCATTCACCATGCACTTCCCTGGAAAAATTGTTGTGGAATACGGAAATGGAGACTCGTGCAACTATTAATGCTAAGCTTGGATAGAGATGATAAATCCTTGCAACTTTCTTGGACAACCAAAAATAGTTGGCACCCATAATTTAGTTTTATGTTTGTTTGAAATTTCTATCTAGACGTCGTTGATGTCTTCCGAAAATATTTCTTGTATTCATGCTAAAGAACCTTTTCTGGAATGGAATGTAAATGAATCCTTTGAATTGGAAGCAAGCGCACCAAGTTCTATTATTAAATGTAATATGTTATGGTGTGATATTATAAATAATTTTTTTGTGAGCACTTCTACTTGGTAGAAGAGTATGGAAATTCTTCCACAAGGTTTTGGTTCACTATCCACTTGTATCTCTATGTCAGAGTACTATTTGAAAATAGACTTGATATATATTAAATAGTGTGTCTATGCATTTTTGAGAAATAGAAACTATACTTAGTTGGCATGTGTTGATAGGCAAAAACATATAATGAATTAGTTTATATTGTTGGAAAAATGTATTCTGCTTGGACTGTGAAATAGTTTCCTCAAAAAAGAAAATCGTTCATTTAACATATGCACTTTATGATTTGATATACTTATGAAACCTTTAGCCTACGAAAATAAATGGAAGCTAATAGTTAGATGTTGTGTATTTTAAATTATATGGGAAAATATTGAATGAACGAAAGGTTTCAATATCAATACATACAAAGTTATACCTGATGAATTCAAACTAGAATAACTTTGTGTTACAAAAAAAAAAATTAATATTAAATTGATGCTTGACTTCTTGTATTGTATGGAGTCTTTTGAGTGGTGGTTTTCTTTAATAAAGTGATTATTAAAAATAGTTGAGTGTTTTCCTTGGGTAGAGAAGAAATAGTAAACATATTTATGTTTGTAATATATAAGTCAAGTTTTCAACATGAAACCATTAAACGATGTTGATGTGGCAATATTTAAAAAGGACCTTTTCTAGATTAGTAAAAGGGGTCAACTTAAACTTCATAAAAATTACTAAATAAGGATTACTTAAAGAATAAAAATATTTCTAGAAACAATTAATATTTAGTAAGGGGTTTAATTAGTAATATTGAGATACAAAATATATAAGGTAGATGTTTTTATGGTTTGAAAACCTTTGAGGAAACTTTAAACCTAGTGCTTGTATTAGGAAAGTAAATCAAATACATTTATAAAGACAGGATGGCTACTACCAAGACTTAGAAGAAAAAAATGGTAAACAATAGGGAAACCAACCTACGAGAGTTAGATTCTACGTTGGACCGGAATAGAACAAACTTGGATAAGGGAACTATATGTAAGCCCTTGGTTGGTAATTTTGAAATTTCTTAAGAATATAATTAAACTATTGCAACACAACCTTTGTGTAATAATATGAAAAATGTTCAAATTATACATCCAATGCTATTGGAATACAGGCAAGCATTCAACAAGACTTGAGAACGGTCGTGGTCTGACGATATGGGTTGAATAAAATGACCTTATCGAAACTAGTAAAAAGGGACGGTATGGGTGTCACCTCTATATCATTGCTTAGGAGTACAAGTGACAAGTATTTGTACCATTTGACTAGTAGGGAACTAGTATGACAAATAAACTAGTTTCGCTACGACGTTTGGTATGGGAAAAATTATCATGAGGCAAATGGACAAATCAGACTGTTGGAAATTTTGAGTAGTTACGTTGTCATTGATGTCAAAATTCAGTTCATCTAAGTGTAAGGAATTGACAAAAGGAGGGTTAAAATATTTATATTTTAATCCCAAGAGATTTGGTTTAAAGCTTCACATGGTTGATCAAAAGATTGTCTAAATACCTCGAAGGAAGAAAATACATAGGCCCAAAGGAAATAATTTTATAATATTTATTGTTATAATATTAAATTTGTCAAGAGAAAGACTAAGGTGAAGGAAGGAAATACTTAGGCCCAAAGGAAATAATATTATAATATAAAGTTGTTAAGAGAAAGCCTAAGGTTAATTATAAAATAATTATAATATTTATATTATAATAATTTTATAACCCTAAGTGGGTTTGGCGCTAAGAATAAGATTTAAATGTTTAATTTCCACTGATGTCCGAGAAAGGAGAAAAAATGGTATTTATACCATAAATTTTTGGAGCCAAAAGGTAAGTCTCCGAATGCACATGCGAATGTTTAATTAAATTGGTTGATGTGATTTTGTGAGCAAAAGAGGACAAAGGTTTTTATTTTTAAAAGGCATAGAAGAGCACGTGGAAGAATAAGGAGGCAAGGGTGCATACCCTTATCACCAACCACGCGATTGGCCTAGTGGCAAGGCTTGGTAGCATAAGGCTTTGGCGAATGGCAGGTCTTGCGTTCGCTTCCTGGTGGCAGTAGAGGGAAGTGTTTTTATTTTAAATGCATTTTGGCACCAGTGGAAGGATAAAGGAAAGGGTGCATTGTTGGTTTCAAGTGAGCGCTTAGCTCACACGACAGTTAGGCCATGACCAAGGTGTAGGCGGTAGGCACAATGGGGGTTCAATTCCCGTGGAGGTAGCACACAAGGTATTTATTTTTGCTTTAATAAAAACGTCGCCTAAGGTTCTAAGTTGCATGGTATGCGCTAACATGGGAGGTATAAGGTGTTAAAATTAATTTTTATTGTTGCTATAAAAAGGGTTTTAATTATTTTGGATTTTGATATAGTGAATATTGTCAAGTGCCTTGGAATATTATTGTGAAAGGTGGTTATGTTTCTATTGGAAATACATTTATGATAAGTGGGAGATATAAGGGAATAATTTTTATTATTCCATGCATTTAAGTTTTGAAGGAAGTTATTGTGAATTAGTTTGAAAGTGAATTATTGGAGTAATAAGAATCCTTGCTAATTTTGTTTTGAATGTGTTAAGAGGGAGTTAAAATGTGTATGAGGTATTTTGATTGTTTGTATGTTTTTCTAAAATATTTTGAAGGGTTTTATTATATGATTTGATGCAATAATTTGAGAAACCAAGAGAGTGGTTTGGAACTTAATTGGGCACACATATTGAAGGTTTGCTAACTCATAAATAAGGCTGATCTAAAATTTTATAGTTGCAAAAGATATTGTGAGTGAGACAGGTTTTGAAGACATATCTCCATCAAAGAAAAATGGTATGGGCACATCATCCTTTGATTGAAGTGTTGTTGGATTGAATGTTGTGAAATATAAGGTGGAGTGAAAGGATTTTTTGATAAGCATTGTTGGAAATATTTGAGTGAGTTTTTTATATGCTTCATGGTTGAATGTTTAGAGAACATTTGAGATAGAGATTGAGAATTATTTGAGTTAGGGTTTGAGACCCACATTGTGCTCTTTGTTTGAAGAAGTATGAAAACATTTGTTTAGGGTTTATGAGCAAGTTGTGTTTCGTTGATTGAATTGAGTGAAAATTATTGAGCATTGGTTTTGAATGATATTAAAAGTGAATGTGCAAACATTAGAAAATAAGATTTGTGAAAGTAGAAGTGTAAATCATAAAGATATGTGTCATGTGCTAGATTGAATCTATCTTTAAAAAAGAAATAAAAGTGAGACATATGGAAGCAATAGACTTAATTATTGAGTAGAACATATTGAGTATTTGATAGAGTACATCATTATCTATATGTTCTAGAGGTTAAACGAATTTTGAATAGAATATGTCTAAATCGCTTCAATTTAAAGGAATTACTTTGAAGATTAGATAAAACAATTGATGGTATTGTGTGTAAGATTTGAGATTGATTGAGCATATCTTGTGAGATATTTTGAGCATGTGTTTGAGCATATTTGAGCAAGTCTTTATGAAGGCTTGAGAGCAAAATTGAGCAAGTTATTGAGAGGACTTGAAGGTAGATTTGAGCAAGTCTTTGTGAAGGCTTGAGAGTAGAATTGAGCAAGTTCTTGAGAGGACTTGAAGGTAGATTTGAGCAAGTCTTTGTGAAGGCTTGAGAGTAGAATTGAGCAAGTTCTTGAGAGGACTTGAAGGCAGATTGAGCAAGTTCTTGAGAGGAATTGAAGGTAGATTTGAGAAAGTCTTGGTGAAGACTTGAGAACATATTGAGTAGGTCTTAGTGAAGACTTGAAGGTAAAATTGAGCAAGTCTTTATGAAGACTTTGTTGGATTTTGATAGCTAAGTTTGGTTAGCATATATCTTTGTATTCCTACGTAGCTATGTTAGATGTTATTCTAGAATAAGTTAGAGAGCATCTAGGATATTTGTTAGTATTAGCTATGTTAGTAGGGTGATCCATATAACTAATATTGGAGATTACGTGATTTATATAGCTCCAACTATATTGTACTATGTTATGCACATTGATGAGAACTATAAATATAACCTTTGGCCAACATATGAAATATAATGAGTAAGAATTCTCATTTTGGTATCAAAGCCTGTGGAAGATCACAACCGATGGAGTGGTGCACATCTGGTTGTTCATCACGTTACTGTGAGCACATCTGGTTGTTCATCATTGCTATGATAATGTGTGAAGGAGACTCGTGATTTGAGCGTGTTCGCTGTGAGGTCAAATCATGAGTTGAGAGGTAGTTGTGAGTGAATATTTATATAAAAATTTTACTGCAAGTGACACACTTGACGAGCAACTTGTTGTTGTTAGAAACGCTGATGCAGGTAGCAGATTGCCTCATACATCAAAAAATATCTACACATATAATCCCAACAATATCGTGGAAGTACGTCACACTGCGAGCGAAGGAGATATAACATTGTGGAGACAAGAAATTTGAATTGTGATGTTGAATCATGATGTGCTGTGCGAGTTACATGTGACTGAACATTATGCATGGAACGTGATAAAACATTGTGTGGAAGAATGCACAAATTTTCGTTCGTATATAGTGCTGAGAACACTTCTTCATAAGTGGAGACACTTGGAAAATATATCAAAACTGAAGTTGTTATGAAGAAAGTGTTGAGAACACTTCTTCATAAGTGGAACCATATTGCTATTATTATTGAAGAATCTAAAGATATTTCTACTCTAACATTTGATGCACTAATTGGTTCTTTGATATCCCATGAAGAGAGACTCCAAGGTTTTACATCATCAAGCTTTGGAGGTGATGACAAAGCATTCTCATCCAAGGAAGGTGAGACTCATGGCAATACACAAGGAAGAGGACAAGGATGAGGACAAAGGAGAGGACAATATTCAATAGGAATAGGAAGAGGTAGATCAAGAGGTGGCTACAAAGGGAAAGGAAGAGGAAGAGGAGGTGATAAATCAAACAAGTCTTCCTATCATTGTGGTAATATTGATCACTTTGCAAGAGATTGTAGATTCAAGGCTTCTCAAGAAGGAAGAAGTAATAATTATGGAAACAATGGAGAAGAGGAAGGAACTTCTTCAAATTTGTTCCTCACCTATGGAAAATTAGGTCAAAATCTCAATGAAACTTGGATTTTGGATACTGGTTGCTCAAATCATATGAGTGGCAAAGAAGAGTTATTTGCTACAATGGATTCCACATACAAGTCCAAGATCAAATTGGGAGATGACAAGGCACTACAAGTTGAAGGCATGGGAGCCATAGAGGTTCCAAAAAATGAAGGCACAAAGAAGGTGAACAATATCTATTACACTCCTAAACTCCAATATAATTTGCTTAGTGTTGGAAAAATCATGGAAAAGAACTATAAACTTGTTTTTTAAGATGGAAAATGTGTAATTTTTGATAAAAAAAAATTGTAATAGAGTTGTCACAAATATATCTATGACCAAGAATAGGTTATTTCCTCTTAATTTTAGGGAACAAGGAGGTGCTCAAATTTCTAGTGTGGCAATAGCAAATCTAAGTGTGCTTTGGCACTTGAGATTTGGTCATCTTAATTTTGCAAGCTTGAAGTTGTTGACTTCACAAGCTATGGTGTGTGGATTATCCAAATTTGAAGAGCACAAGGACGTGTGTGAAGGATGTGCTTTGGGAAAGAACTCAAGAACAAATTTTCCAAGAGGTCAAGCATGGATATCAAAATATTGGGTAAAAATTCTTACTTTCTCACTTTCATTGATGATTTCTCTAGAATGTGTTGGATTTATTTTTTGAAAACTAAGGATGAAGATTTTGAATGTTTCAAGGATTTCAAAAATAATGTAGAGAATCAAAGTGAGTATGTTGTAAAAATATTAAGGACTGATAGAGGAGGGGAGTTTTGCTCAAATGCATTTCTCAAATATTGTAAATATTGTGGAATAAAAATGCAATTCACTACTGCCTACACCCCACAAAAAAATGGTGTGGCTGAAAGGAAGAACCACACTATTGTAGAAATAGCTAGATCAATGCTTCAAACAAAGAAACTAAGTAACATGTATTGGGTTGATTCTGTTAGGACAAGTGTTTACATTTTAAATAGGATTCCCACTTCTAGTTTAGATGGGATAACTCCCTATGAGGGATGGTATGGCAAAAAACCAAATTTAAAACACTTCAATTTTTTTGGTTTTCTTGCATATGCACACATTCCCGATGAGACAAGAAAGAAACTTGACCCCAAAATTCAAACATGTATTTTCATTGGGTATTGTGAGTCTTCAAAGGTATATCGACTCTACAATATAAAAACACACAAAGTTGTAATATCAATAGATGTAATTTTTGATGAAGGGGGAGTATGGGGTCATCAAAAACATTTTGTTGATGATGGATCTCAAGATGAAAGCTCCTCTCAAGTGCAGCCCATTAACAAGAACAACAATGAAAGTCCTCCTCCAAGTCCAAGAAAGAGTTCTACTTCAAGTACAATAAGTGCTACTCCAAGTCCTCCATAAAGATCAAAAAGTTCTTCTCCAATGGAAGTAGATCCACCATCAATATGTAAGAGAACACTTTAGTACCATCCTTTGTTTCAAATGATGGACAATAATTTTCAATGAAGGTACACTAGGAGTCAAGCTAGTGAGATGAATGAAGTCTTGAAAAGACTTAAAAATTTGCACATGTATGGTGATGAAGACTCCCAAGAGCCTAAGGGAGATGTTGTAAACTATACTTTAATGAATAGTGTAGAGCTAGAGCCATCTATTTATGAAAAAGCATGTACTCATGATGTATGGCAACAAGCCATGAAAGAGGAAATGACCTCTATAAAAAAGAATGACACATGGGAACTAGTGGAGCTTCCTAAGGGAAAGAAATGTATTGGATGTAAATGGGTCTATAAGACCAAGTTCAATGCTTATGGGAGCATTGAAAGACACAAGGCAAGGCTAGTAGTAAAGGGTTTACTCAAAATTATGGGATTGACTATGAGGAAACCTTTGCTAGATAAGAGACCATCAAACTAGTACTTTCCTTAGCTGCTCACAAAGGGTGGAACATTCAACACATGGATGTTAAGAGTGCCTTCCTTAAAGGGTACTTGAATGAAGAGGTTTTTGTGCAACAACAAGGTTTTTAAGAACATGGTAAGTAGAACCTTGTCTACAAATTGAAGAAAGTATTGTATGGACTAAAGCAAGCACCAAGGGCATGGTACTCACATATTGATGGCTACTTTCAAAACTATGGATTCACTAGGAGTAAAAGTGAACCTAATATCTACTACATGAAACAAGGAAAATATTTCCTCATTGTGTGTTTATATGTGGATGATCTAATATTCATGGGTAGTAGTGCTAAAATGAATGAGGAGTTCAAAAACTCCATGATGAAAGAGTTTGAAATGAAGGATCTAGGTTTGGTGCATTACTTTCTAGGAATGGAGGTACATCAAACAATAAATGAGATCTTCATATGTCAACATAAATATGTTCAAGAAACGATAAATAAATTTGCTATGGAGCAATGCAAGTCTGTTGTAACTCCAATAGGTCATAGGATCCAATTAAGCAAATAATATGGAGCACCAAAAGTTGACAAGACCACTTACAGGAGCATGGTTGGGAGTATAATGTTCCTCACCAACACACGATTGGATATTCAATATGATGTCTCTCTAGTTTCAAGATATATGGCGGATCCATTTGCACTTATCTACAAGAAACTAAAAGAATTTTCATATATGTAAAGGGTACATTGGATTATGGGATACATTACCACAAAAGTGAAGCTATAAAATTAGTTGGCTTTAGTGATAATGATTGGGACAACAACATAGATGATAGGAAATCTACTTTTGGGAATTGTTTTAGTCTTAGATCAGGACTAATTACATAGAGTTCTAAAAATAAAACTATTGTAGCACTATCATCTACTAAGGCTGAGTACATAGCAATCATAAATTATAGTACCCAAACCTTATGGTTAAGAAAAGTACTATAAGAAACAGGTGAGAGACAAAATTATCCTACCATATTGTATTGTGATAATATGAGTGTCATCCAATTGGTACATAATCCTATCCACCACAGCAGGTCAAAGCACTTCGACATGAAGTATCACTTTATTCAAGACATGGTGGAGAAAAATGTGGTTGAGCTAAAACATTACAACACTTTGGACAACATAGCGGACATATTCACCAAAGGAGTTGCTAAAGCTCAGTATATAAAGCTGAGAGACTGTATTGTCAGCCCTATCAACTTTAAGGGGTAGAATGTTGGACTTTGATAGCTAAGTTTGGTTAGAATATATCTTTGTATTCCTATGTAGCTATGTTAGATGTTATTCTAGAATAAGTTAGAGAGAATCTAGGAGATTTTTTAGTATTAGCTATGTTAGTAGGGTGAGCCATATAACTAATATTGGAGATTTGTTTTCGTGATTTATGTAGCTCCAATTATATTGTACTATGTTCTACACATTGGTGAGAACTATAAATGTAACCTTTGGCCAACATATGGAATATAATGAGTAAGAATTATCAGACTTGAGAGCATAGTTGATTGGTTGATTTGTTCAATCTTTGAGTTAAGGCTTGGGGCAGATCTAAGTAGATTTGATTGGTTTGTTTGTTCAAGATTTATGTTAAGGCTTGGGGTAGATCTAAGTAGAATTTATTGATTTATTTGTTCAAGATTTGTGTTAAGGTTTGGGGTAAATCTAAGTAGTGTTGATTTGTTCAAGATTTATGTTAAGGCTTGGGGTAAATATAAGCAGAGTTGATTTGTGATTGGATCAAGCTTTGTGTTAAGGCTTGAGGACAAATTTGAGAAAGAGATTTGTGAGCAGATGTGTACTACACTTTGGAAAATTTTTGGTGCATATATGATATAGATTTGAGAGTAAGCTTTGGAGGTGATAGAGTAGAGGACAATAGTCTCCAGTGGATAGAGATCCATTAGACAAGGTAGTGAGGACATAGGTCTTCTGTGGAGAGAGATCCACAAGCTAGAGCAATGGGGGCAAAAGTCTTCTAGAAGATCATAAACCAGAGCATAGGGGAAAGAGTTCTCCTATGGATAGATATCCACGAACCAGAGCAAGGGGAAAGAGTTCTCCTATGGAGTGTGATCCGCGAACCAGCTAGGAAGATAGAGTTCTTCTATGGAGAGATATCCACGAACCAGTTGAGGAGAAAGATATCTCTTGGATCAAGTTCCACGAACCAAAGAAAAGGGGAAAGAGTTCTCCTGTGGAGAGTGATCCACAAATCAGAGCATTAGGGGATTGGTGTCTCCTTTGGACAGAGGTCCATAAAAATTGTAATAGGGAAGTGATTCCCAAGAGATTTTTTGAGAAAATTTAGTAGAAATATTTTCTTCGTGGAGTAGCCCACATTGGGTGAACCATGTTAAATTGGTGTCTCTATTGTGTGTGATGATTTGTGCATTTATTTGATTATTACTATTGATATTGCCATTGATAATATTGGATAATATTGTTTGGGAAAGAAAAGTAAAATTTGGTCTTATATTATTCACCCCCTCTCAGTATAAGCATGTGTTCTTCAATTGGTATCAGAGTGGGTTCCTTCGAAAGAGTTTAATAACTTGAAGGAAAAGTATACAGGAACACATATGGCATCTCAGAGTGGATCTTCAGCAAATAAGGTACCATTGTTCGATGGGAACAATTATGCTTTCTAGAGCATAAGAATGAAGACTTACTTGATGGCACAAGGATATGAGACATGGCAAGAAGTTGAGGATGGATACACACCTCCAGCTAGTCCTCCTACAGATAAATATGGTAAGCTCCTACATCTGTATAATGCAAAGGTAATGAATGCAATCTTAAGTGGTTTACATGAAGTAAAGTTTGTAAAAGTTATGCATTGCAAATCAACAAAGGAAATTTGGGATAAATTGAAGAAAACATATGAGGGAGACAAAAAGGTCAAAATGGAAAAATTGCAAAATCACAAAAAAATATTTGAAGACTTGAAGATGAAAGAAGAGGAAGACATTGCTGCATACTTACTTTGTGTGGATGAGGTTGTTAACACCATGCGAGGACTTGGATTTAAAATAGAAGAATTTGATGTTTCTCAAAAGGTTTTAAGGTCACTCCCTATGAGGTATAATGGAAAGGTTTCAACCATAGAAGAAACAAGAGATATTGAAACTTTGACTATGGATGAGTTACATGGAACTCTCATAGCTTATGAGATGAGAATAGTAAAGGATCCTATCCCCAAGAAAGAGGTAGCCTTCAAAGTAGCAAAGAAGACAAAATATAAGAAGCCAAATTCAAGTGATGAGTCATCCAGTGATGAAGAAGCAAACTATGGTAGAAGGAACAAGAAGGACTCAAGAAAGCACAAAGGTACAAAAATAGTTAAGTGTTTCAATTGTGGTAAATATGGTCACTATGCATCTAACTATCCAGAATCTGGAAGTAGTAGTAGTGAAGAGAAACAAGATCATAAGAGAAAGGAAGCAAGAAAATCTAGGTATGAAAAGAAAAATAGGTATGGACAAAGAAAGCATGAAAAGAAGTTTTTCCAGAGGCATAAGAAGAGTTTCTATGCGGACAAGATAGGCAAGGGTTCAAGTGATAGTGATGAAAGATCCTCAAATAGTGAAGAAGAAGAAATTCTCTTCTTGGCAATAGAAGATGAAGGAAGTGATCCTATTGAAGATAAATCTGAAAGATATGAAGATGCTCTTGAAGATAAAGAAGTAGAGGAAGAATCAAAAAATGAAGAGGAAGGAGTAGTAGATCTAGAAGTTGAGCTTATTTCTTCTCTTAAGGAATTAAGAAAGGTTAGAAAGCAGAATTTAAAACTCAAGATTCAATTTCAAGAATGTGATGAAGAGAAGGAAAACTTATACAAGATCTGACAAACTCAATAGCTAAGACAAGGAGATTTAAAGAAAAGTTAGAGGCAAAAGTCTTAGAATGTGAAATATTAGAGCATGAGGTAGTTTCACTAAGGAAGGAAGTGAAAGAGTCTAAAGACAAGCTACACAGGTTTGGAAAAAGTTCAAAGACTTTGGATAAGATTATCAATGCACAAAGATCTTCATCAAACAAGACAGGACTTGGTTTTGAAGAAGGACAAAGAGAACAAGGAGAGGAGTCAAGCTCAAGCTCCAAAGAAGAAGAAGCTTCAGAAGAAGAGAGTGAAGGAGAAAGTGAGACTTATGAGGATAAGTTGAAAAATAGAAGGTTCACCAAGGAAGGAAACAATGCACAAATAAGGAACAGGAAACATCATAGGGAAGAAAGGACTAAGAGACCAATGGGTCCAAGGCAATATTTCTTCAAAGGACGTTGCTTCTCATGTAACAGGTTTGGTCACAAGGCTATGCAATGTAGGACACATGAAAAGAAGGAATATGGTTTCACTAAGAGAAATTTCAGAAATGGGCATTTCTTTCAAGGGTATTGCTACTCTTGTAATCATTTTGGTCATAAAGCAATTCATTGCAGGGTTCATGATAGGAATGGGTATGGCTTCACCAGGAGGAACTTCAAGATATTTGCACCTTCTAGGAACCACAAAATTAAGTGTTATAAGTGCAATAATGTTGGGCATATGGCCAAGTGGTGTAGAACAAAATTTCCAGGGATAAGCAAGAACATGGATATTCAAAAGAATCAGAAGAATCAATTGAGAAAGAAGGTGGAAAAAGAAAAAGAGCAGTGTATGCTAGGAGTAGAGATACTCCCACCCCAAAATTAATCACCTCAAGGAGAGGAGGTGGGGAGGGGGCTGAGCTAAGAGTCTTATATTTAGCCCCAAAGGAGTCCCTTTGCCATTGATGTCAAAGGGGGAGAGATTTGAGTTAGGGGGAGAGCATTCAGTTAGGGGGAGCAGTTTCTCAGGGGAGCAGAATTGGAAAAAGGAAAAAGGAATGGTTAAGGAAAAGGGTTGCCATCAATGACAAAGGGGGAGATTGTTGGAAATTTTGAGTAGTTATGTTGTCATTGATGTCAAAAGTCAGTTCATCTCAGTGCAAGGAATTGACAAAAGGAGGGTTAAAATATTTATATTTTAAGCCCAAGAGATTTGGTTTAAAGCTTCACATGGTTGGTCAAAATATTGTCTAAATACCCCGAAGGAAGGAAATACCTAGGCCCAAAGGAAATAATATTATAATATTTATTATTATAATATTAAAGTTGTCAAGAGAAAGCCTAAGGTGAAGGAAGGAAATACCTAGGCCCAAAGGAAATAATATTATAATATTTATTATTATAATATTAAAGTGTTAAGAGAAAGCCTAAGGTTAATTATAAAATAATTATAATATTTATATTATAATAATTTTATAACCCTAAGTGGGTTTGGCGCCAAGAATAAAATTTAAATGTTTAATTTCCGTCGACGTCCGAGCAAGGAGGAAAAATGGTATTTATACCATAAAGTTTTGAAGGCCAAAAGGTAAGTCTCCGAATGCACATGCGAATGTTTAATTAAATTGGTTGATGTGATTTTCGTGAGCAAAAGAGGACAAAGGTTTTTATTTTTAAAAGGCATAGAAGAGCACATGGAAGGATAAGGAGGCAAGGGTGCATGCCCCTATCACCAACCACATGGTTGGCCTAGTGGCAAGGCTTGGCAGCGTAAGGCTTTGGTGGATGACAGGTCTCACGTTCGATTCCCGACGACAATAGAGGGAAGTGTTTTTGTTTTAAACATGTTTTGGCACCAACGAAAGGATAAAGGAAAGAGGGCGCATTGTTGGTTTCAAGTGAGCGCTTAGCTCACGTGATGGTTAGGCCATGGCTAAGGCACAGGCGATAGGCACAACGGGGGTTCGATTCCCATGGAGGCAACGCACAAGGTATTTATTTTTTCTTTAATAAAATTGCCACCTAAGGTTCTAAGTTGCATGGTATGCGCTAACGTGGGAGGTATAAGGTGTTAAAATTAATTTTTATTTTTGCCATAAAAAGGGTTTTAATTATTTTGGATTTTGATATAGTGAAGATTGTCAAGTGCCTTGGAATATTATTTTGAATGGTGGTTATATTTCTTTTGGAAATGCATTTATGATAAGTGGGAGATATAAGGGAATAATTTTTATTATTCCATGCATTTAAGTTTTGAAGGAAGTTATAGTGAATTAGTTTGAAAGTGAATTATTGGAGTAATAAGAATCCTTGCTGATTTTGTTTTGAATGTGTTAAGAGGGAGTTAAAAGGTGTATGAGGTATTTTGATTGTTTGTATGTTTTGCTAAAATATTTTGAAGGGTTTGATTATATGAGTTGATGCAATAATTTGAGAAACCAAGAGAGTGGTTTGGAATTTAATTGGGCACACATATTGAAGGTTTGCTAACTCATAAAGAAGTGTTGTGCTAACCTTTTATAGTTGCAAAAGATATTGTGAGTGAGACAGGTTTTGAAGACATATCTCCATCAAAGCAAAAAGGTATGGGCACATCATCCTTTGATTGAAGTGTTGTTGGATTGAATGTTGTGAAATATAAGGTGGAGTGAAAAGGATTGTTTGATAAGCATTGTTGGAAATATTTGAGTGAGTTTTTTATATGCTTCATTGGTGAATGTTTAGAGAACATTTGAGATAGAGATTGAGAATTATTTGAGTTAGGGTTTGAGACCCACATTGTGCTCTTTGTTTGAAGAAGTATGAAAACACTTGTTTAGGGTTTAGTGAGCAAGTTGTGTTTCATTGATTGAATGATTGAGTGAAACTTCTTGAGCATTGGTTTTGAGTGATATTGAAAGTGAATGTGCAAACATTAGAAATCAAGATTTGTGAAAGCAACAGGGGGGGAAGGGGGGGGGGGGACTTAATGATTGAGTAGAACATATTGAGTTTTTGATAGAGTACATCATTCTCTATATGTTCCAGAGGTTAAACGAATTCTGAATAGAATATGTCTAAACTGCTTCAAGTTAAAGGAATTACTTTGAAGATTAGACAAAACAATTGATAGCATTGTGTGCAAGATTTGAGATTGATTGAGCATATCTTGTGAGCTGTTTTGAGCATGTGTTTGAGCATATTTGAGCAAGTCTTTGTGAAGTCTTGAGAGAAGAATTGAGCAAGTTCTTGAGAGGACTTGAAGGCATATTTGAGCAAGTCTTTGTGAAGGCTTGAGAGCAAATTGAGCAAGTTCTTGAGAGGACTTGAAGGCAGATTTGAGCAAGTCTTTGTGAAGGCTTGAGAGCAGAATTGAGCAAGTTCTTGAGAGGACTTGAAGGTAGATTTGAGCAAGTCTTTGAGAAGACTTGAAGGTAGATTGAGCAAGTTCTTGAGAGGACTTGAAGGTAGATTTGAGCAAGTCTTGGTGAAGACTTGAGAGCATATTGAGCAAGTTCTTGAGAAGACTTGAAGGTATATTTGAGCAAGTCTTGGTGAATACTTGAGAGATGATTGTTGAGTCAAGCTTTGAGTTAAGACTTGGGGTAGATCTAAGTAGATTTGATGGTTTGTTGTTAAGGCTTGGGGTAGATAGCAGAGTTGATTGATTGATTTGTTCAAGCTTTGTGTTAAGGCTTGGGGTAAATCTGAGCAGAGTTGATTTGTTGATTTGTTCAAGCTTTGTGTTAAGGCTTGGGGTAAATCTAAGCAGAGTTGATTTGTGATTGGATCAAGCTTTGTGTTAAGGCTTGAGGATAGATTTGAGATAGATATTTGTGAGCAGATTTGTACTACACTTGGGATAGAGTTTGGTGTAGATCTGAGATAGATTTGAGAGCAATATTTGGAGGTGATAGAGCATAGGATAATAGTCTCTAGTGGATAGAGATCCATTAGCCAGGGTAGTGAGGATAGAGGTCTTCTATGGAGAGAGATCCATAAGCCAAAGTAGTGGGGATAGAAGTCTTCTAGAAGATCATCAACTAGAGTAGAGGGGAAAGAGTTCTCATGTGGATAGAGATCCACAAACTAGAGCAAGGGGAAAGAGTTCTCCTATGGAGTGTGATCCATGAACCAACTTGGAAGATAGAGTTCTTCTATGGAGAGAGATCCATGAACCAGTTGAGGAGAAAGAGTTCTCCTGGATCAAGTTCCACGAACCAAAGAAAAGGGGAAAGAGTTCTCCTATGGAGAGTGATCCACAAATCAGAGCATTAGGGGATTGGTGTCTCCTTTGGATAGAGGTCCATAAACATTGTAATAGGGAAGTGATTCCCAAGAGATTTGTTGAGAAAATTTAGTAGAAATATTTTCTCCGTGGAGTAGCCCACATTGGGTGAACCACGTTAAATTGGTGTCTCTATTGTGTGTGATGATTTGTGCATTGCTTTGATTACTGTTGTTGATATTGCCATTGATAATATTGGATAATATTGTTTGGGAAAGAAAAGTAAAATTTGGTCTTATACTATTCACCCCCTCTCAGTATAAGCCTGTGTTCTTCAGAGACTAAGACCAAGGTCAAGGTAATAACATGGCTCTACTTGACCCTAAGAGAGAGGTCAATCAACTAGACACTAGGCATATGTACGCTAACCCCCTTGCATAGAAAATTTTTAAACTAGTTGATCGATTAGGTCGGAGTTCAACATGCTAAGGAATAAGGAGAGTATGTGTCCACCCTATAGGTGTTATTGGCCCTAGAGGATAACCCCAATTGTGGATTGACCCCCATGTTAGAATAATAGGAAGACAAATGAGATAAATTGATTCCACAAAATGGCATAACTTACGAGATTTGGTCAATCTCATCGACTTGGGTGGCTGTTTGCAACAGTCTTGAAACCCAAAAGTGGTATGATATACCTTGTCCTATTTGAAATTTATGTTAATGAATCATTGGGTGAATCATATTTTCTATGAACATGGAGTCCCCTTTTAGAATAAACAATAAAATTAGAAAAAAATACCTTGGAAATTGCTTGGCTTATTTATGTGGTGCAGTCAGGTGAGTAGACTTGGGTTGTTACATATGGTATCAAAGTAGAAAAGGTCCTTATGCTATAGAAATTTGTAATATTTTATTTTATCTAAAATTAAACCAGTCAATTAATTTACTTCTTTTCCACAAGTCTAATGGCACACATGTTATAGGGTGGATCATCCAAGAATCCAACAAGGGGTGGGCAAGAGGAATCCATCATAATACCTCAAAGAGGACCACAGATAGGAAACAAAAGAGAAGGTCCTCAAAGGGAAAGAAGAATGAAATAAATAAATGATCCTCCACCAAATGAGCCCAATAGGGAGGAAGGAAATTTGGTGAAATTAGTATAACTATTGCAAACTCAAATGGATAAAAAAAGAGGAAATGACACAACAAAAAGCTCACATGGCCCAACAACAAGAATTAATAGTCCAACAACAAAAATTTATTGAGGACTTAACCAGGGGTAGGGAATTTGTAGGCAAAAAAGAGGAGACACCCACTGAGCCTACGGGAACTGGTACTAATAGGGCTAGAGTGAGCACAGAGTTGGTATAAAACCTTAATAAGGTTGTAATTTCCAAGTTTAATGGAAAATATGATGGAGATGCAACAAAGAATTGGTTGAATGAACTAGAGTCATACTTTTTCCTAATAGTTTTGTCATCTAAATCTAAAACTGCTTTAATTGTCATGAATATGGTAGAAGTAGCCCTGAACTGGTGGAAAACCTTTAAGAGAGGGTAGGGTATTGAAGCTGCAGACCTCAAATGGGAGGATTTTGTTAAGGAATTTAGAAAAATGATTCCTAACTAAGCAGTACTATGTGGAGAAATTTGGATAATTTACTAACTTGCAACAAAAATCAATGACAGTCCAAGCCTATCATCCAAAATTCAAACTATGGTAAATATGAATAATCCTAAAGAACATCCTAAAGCTTTTGTAGTTTGTCAAGGAGAAGCAAATCAAGAAGAGAAAAGGGTATATTTGAATTACCAAAAGCTATCTGAAAAATATAAGGAAGAGCTTACGAAGCATAAGAGTACAGGATTTATGAAGTGGGAAAAAGAATAGAGCAAAAAGTCAAAAAGAGGGGACCAAATTAAGTAGGGAAACAAAAAAAAAAACAAAAACAAAAAATAATTATCAAAGACCATCAGGTTAGGAGAAGGTTAAGGAATTTGCATCGCAAGGTAGAAATGAGGATAGCAACAGGGGAAGCAGAGCTCTTGCAAATTTATTCTATGTATGCAGAGGTCCCCACTTTACCAACAAGTGTCCCCACCAAGATGACCTCCACCAAAAATCTCCAGATGAGCCCACTCACAGGATCTTTGCTGCAATAGGTAGTCTCATTCTTGATGGACAAGTTACTCCTTTTTTGTTAAATGGTAAAACTTATGATAAGGATGTACATATTTTGATTGATAGTGGATCTACTGATTTATTTCCACTAATTTAGTGAGGGACATACTTGAAAGATCTGGATTTATAGCTAATCGTTGGAAGGTGGAGTATGGTTCAGGGTAGACTTACCAAGTAAACTAGTATTTATTTGACCCTCACATCACCTTACCCTAAGGTAAAACGAATTAGTATTTGTATGTGGAACCTTTGCACATATTTGACATCATTCTTGGTGTTGATTGGTTGAAAGGCCATAAGACTCTTTTGAATTTTGTAGATAGTTATTTAGAGTTCACAGATGAATCTAACTATAGAATTATAATTCATTGTGATTATGCTTTTGTTAAATCACATATTTTGTCAACAATTCAAGTAAAAAAGGTGATAATAAAGAGGGGAATAATCTATGTAATTAATATGAATAAGAAAGAAGAGACTAAAGCTGATTTTGACCTCTTCCAGAAGCATCCTGTTTTGGGTGAGTTCAAGGATGTATTTTTGGAGGACCTACCAAGTTTACCTACTCTAAGAAAGTTTGAATTTTCTATTAAAGTATTGCTTGGAGCTATGCCCATTTCTAGGGCACCATATAGGATGACTCCTATATAGTTACAAAAACTCAAGATGCAATTTCAATATTTGTTAGAGAAATGGCTTATTAAGCCCAGTGTGTCACCGTGGGGTGCTCCTATTTTATTTGTTAAGAATAAATATGGATCCTTGAGATTGTGCATAGACTACCAGATGTTAAATAAGGTTATCATCAAGAATAGGTACTCATTACCTAGAATAGATGATATTTTTGAATAGATAAAAGGAGCAACCATCTTCTCAAAAATTGATCTTAGATCAGGTTACCACTAGTTAAGAATTAAAGAAGAAGACACACAGAAAACAACTTTTAGAACAAGGTATGGACATTATGAGTTTATAGTCCTATCTTTTGAGTTCACTAACGCCCCATATGCATTCATGAATCTCATGAATAACATTTTTAGAGAGCAGTTAGACCATTTTGTGCTTGTGTTCCTTGATGATATATTGATCTATTCACATAATAAGGAGGAACATGATCAACATATGAGAATTGCACTTGAGATTCGTAGGAAGAATTAACTATTTGGGAAGCTATAAAAGTGTGAATTCTACACTCCACATGTACAATATTTGGGACACATAATATCTACTAAGGGGATTTTTGTAGATCCCAAAAAGAATGAAGCAATTATTGATTTACCCGCATTCACAAATGTAACTGAGATTTCTAGTTTTATGGGGTTAGCAGGCTACTACAAATAGTTGTTAGAGGTTTTTCAAATATTGCTCAACCTATTACAAACCTTAAAAGGAAATGAAAGGCTTTTAAGTGGAAAAAGCAATGTGAGGAAGCCTTTTGAACTATGAAGGAAAGGTTGATGACCACACCAATTCTATAATTATTTGATTCTTCTAATCGTTTTATAGTGTATAATGATGCATCAATTGAAGGATTAGGAGGATTTTTAACCCAAGATGAAGAAATTATTACCTTTGAATCAAGGAAAATTAAGATGCATGAGGTAGATTATGCCACTCATGACTTGGAGTTGGTAGTAGTTGTACATGCTTTTAAGATCTGGAGGTACTATTTTCTTGGAAAATAATTTAAACTCAAGACAAATCATCTACTAAAAATAGTTGTTAGAGGTTTTTCAAAGATTGCTCAACCTATTACAAACCTTCAAAGGAAAGGAAAGGCTTTTAAGTGGACAAAGCAGTGTGAGGAAGCCTTTTGAACTATGAAGGAAAGGTTGATGACCACACCAATTTTATAATTATATGATTCTTCTAATCGGTTTATATTGTGTAATGATGCATCAATTGAAGGATTAGGAGGGTTTTTAACCCAAGATGAAGCAATTATTGCCTTTGAATAAAGGAAAATTAAGATGCATGAGGTATATTATGCCAATCATGACTTGGAGTTAGTAGTAGTTGTACATGCTTTTAAGATCTGGAGGTACTGTTTGCTTGGAAAATAATTTAAACTCAAGACAAATCATCAGTTTAAGATATATTTTTACTCAACCCTTGTTTAAATTCCAGGTAGCATCGATGGATGGATTTTCTAGCTGATTATGATTTTAGTATCAAATATATTAAGTGTAAGGAGAATAAGATTGTTGATGCTCTAAGTAGGAGAGGATGTATTGCTGCAATGATGAAATGTCATTATGATTTGATATATTATATTAAGTAAATACAATAGAAAGATGAATTTAGTCAAGAATGTAGTGCTCAAATTGAGAAAGAATATAGAAAAGATACAGGTTTTGTGTATAGGGATGGTTTGCTATATTATAAGAACAAATTAGTTGTTCCAATAATGGGTGGATTGAGAGAAACAATCCTTAATGAGGCACATAATACTTCTTATTTTGTGCATCTTGGTGGAGCAAAGATATGCAAGAGCTTGAGGAAGACCTATTACTAGCCAAGGATGAAAAAGGATATTAATGATTATGTGGCTAGGTTCTTGGAGTGTCAAAAATTTAAAGTGAAACACTTACGCCCGATAGGTCGTTTGTACCCATACAAAATTCCTACACAAAAGTGGCAGGTGGTTTCAATGGAATTTATAGTTGGTTTGCCTAAAACAAGGTTTAGACATGATGCAATCCTGGTTGTGGTAGACAAGTTAACAAAGGTTGCAAATTTCATACCTAGGAATATATAGGATGATGCACCTACTATAGCGAGTAAATTTACCAGAGAGATGGTGTGACTACATGGGTTTCTTGAAGTTATAATTTCTATTAGAGATTCATGCTTTACCTCAAAATTATGGTAGGATTTGAATGAAGTGTTGGGTACTAAACTCGATATCAATTCAACCTATCACCTTGAGATAGATAGCCAACCTGAGAGGGTGAATTAGGTATTAGAGGATATGCTGAGAATGTATTGTATGGATCAACATACTAAATGAGAATATTATTTGTACCTAGTTGAGTTCACATATAATAACAATTACCATGCATCACTAGGTATGGCACCATTTGAAGCCCTGTATAGGATAAGGTGCAGGACTCCCTTGTCATGGGATAATTCAGAGGATCGGGTAGGATCAGACCGGAAATAATTAAAGAGATGGAAGATCAAGTGAAAATAATTCAGCAAAAGCTGAAAGAGGTCGTAGATCGCAAAAAGAGCTACATGAACCTCAAAAGAACACCAAGGGAATATTGTGGGATACAGGGTGTTATTAAGGGTGAAACCTACTAAAAGTTCTATAAAATCTTCTAAAATTGACCCTAGATATGTGGGTCCATTTGAAATCATGGGCAAGATAAACCATATTGCATATAAACTTGCTCTACCACCAAGCTTATCCAAAATCCACAATGTCTTCAACGTGTTCCTTCTTAGGAAGTACATTTATGACCTCACTCATGTTTGGGATATTTCTAATTTGTAGATGCCTGATCCGCTAAAAATTGAAGTTTGACTTGTTTGTATACTTGGTTTTAGGACCAAGAACCTAAGAAAGAGGAACATAGAGCAATGTTGGGTCCAATGGGACCTCTACTCGGATAGAAATGCCACATGGGAGAATGTGGTTGATATGCAAAAACAATTTCCTTATCTATTTGAGTAGATATGAACATTTTAAAATATTTTATATGGATTGATGATGTATATGTATATATATGTATGTATGAGTGTTTGGACTACTGAGTAGAGTTATTTTGTGAATGCTTTTGGTTTATGCATGAATATATGGTTGTATGCAAAATGAAACATCATGTAGAAGGATTATACAAACAAGTTGAATTACTGATTGGTTGTGAATGAAAATGGTTACATAATGTATGATTTGTGAATGAATTTTTATTGATGGTTATATGAATGAGTATGTTAATGTATATGTTTGACTTATTTTTTAACCAAGCATGAAACACAAGTACTATGTTTGTTTCTAGTGGGGGAGGATGTAATGACCCTCCTCGCACGATGATTGAATATAGATAAATTAATGAAATATAGAATGTGGTACTATTGATAGTCATTGTACATGCAGGACCAGGTATATGCCTTTGATGGACAAAGTTGGTCAATGGAAAAGGTAAGAGGGAAGTGATGATTTGGTTTGTGAGTACATGGAAGCTCACACAAGAGCATATCATATAGGACATTGTGAATGATTGCATTGCGTATGAGATTTACCTTGACATTGTGTTGAAAGATTTATGTATATTGTCTATGGTGGCGATGAAATTTTTGAGGGCATGGGAGCCAATTGATAATTGAAAATTACTTAATGTTTGCTTGAGTAGTTTATAAATACTAAAAAATAACAATAATTAATAAATATTATATAAAATAATAAATATAAAGGTAACATATATTTTTTTATTCTATTGGATACTTTCTACACTATATGTTATGTTGTTAGCGGCAAACGTTGGAAGTGGGAAAATGGTGTGAAACTTCCATGATTGATTTTCAACCTCTTTCGAGGTTCTCTCAAGCAAAAGAGAGGGAAATATTATGGAGAGGAGATGTTATTTTGTTTTTATGTTTTGCATTAAAATATTAGGAGGTCATTGTTTGCACTCTACATTGGGATTTGAGGAAAAAGAACTGTGGAAGTTTGTTGTGTGCACCTAAGATTGGAATATGAAATTGTTTAAAAAATATGAAATAGCCCAGGTCGGCTTTGCTTATTCTCCTAGTCTAAATAGTTTTGGTTTTGATGGTTGATTTGGTTGTTTTCCTAGTATGATCCAATTAAAGGAAAAAATTGTATGCAATTTGAATATCCTGTGACAATTAAGTTTACATGTTGTTGGGTGTGGCCTATATGTATGATCACTGTTAAAAGGATAATTGTATAGCTATGTATATTTATATTTGCCTTTGATTGTGTTTTAATTTTTATGTTTGGAGATAAACTTTTAGAGACAAAAGAATGAAAAAGGAAAATTATTTTGTAAGTTCAGTAGCTCTTAAATTTCATTGAATCCCCAACTATCAGATACATGTATTGCTGAAGAAGAAAAATATATTAGAGACTCAATGAATTCTTGCCATTGTAGAAATGGGACATATAAACAAACCTTGAGGGCATATGAAGTCCGAGTGGGGCTTTATATGAAAATATTTTTCTTTGAAAATGTTTTCTCTAAATGACTTTTTGAACTACTCTATTTCTCTGACAATGTTGTAAATAGTTTCCTGTGAAAGTAATTTATAGTTCAGTTATTTGCATGTTGGTATTGTGTTATTGGTTGAGCCATGCATTTGATAAATGGAAATAACAGTTGGAAATTGTAGGAAAATGCTTTATGAACTTGGTGTGACTGTATTTTTGAAAGCATATAGAATGCATAGTTCATTTTCTTAAGGTCATATCTGATCCCATTCACCATGCAATTCCCTAGAAATTTTTTTGTGGACTGCAAAAATGGACACTCGTGCAGCTAGCAATGCTAAGTTTGGATAGGGATGATAAATCCTTGCAACTTTCTTGAACAACCAGAAATAGGAGGAACCCAAAATTTAGTTTTATGTTTGTTCAAAATTTCTAGCTAGACGTTGTTGATGTAAATGAATCCTTTGGATTGGAAGCAAGCACACCAAGTTCTATTATTTAAATGTAATATGTTATGGTGTGACAGTATAAAGAATTTTTTGTAAGCACTTCTACTTGTTAGAAGAGTATGGAAATTCTTCCACAAGGTTTTTGGTTTGCTATCCACCTGTATCTCTATGCCGGAGTACTGTTTGAAAATAGACTTGATATATATTAAATAGTGTGTTTGTGCTTGTTTGAGAAATGGAAACTATACTTAGTTGGCATGTGTTGATAGACGAAAACATGGAATGAATTGGTTTATATTGTTGGAAAAATGTATTCTGATTGGACTGTGAAATAGTTTATATTGTTAGATGTTGTGGATTTTAATTTATAAGGGAGATATTAAATGAATGAAATATTATAGTATCAATACATACATAGTTAAACCTTATGAGTTCAAACTAGAATAACTTTATGTGTTAGAAAAAGAAATCAATATTAAATTTATGCTTGACTTCTTGTATTGTATGGAGTCTTTTGCGTGGTGATTTTCTTTAATAAAGTGACTATTAAAACTAGTTGAGTGTTTCACTTGGGTAGAGAAGAAACAATAAACATATTTATGTTTGTAATATATAAGTAAGGTTTTCAACATGAAACCATTAAATGATATTGATGTGGCAATATTTAAAAAGACCTTTTCTGGATTAGTAAAAGGGGTCAACTTAGACTTTAGAAAACTTACTAAATAAGGATTACTTTAAAAAGGAAAACATTTCTAGAAACAATTAATATTTAGTAAGGGGTTTAATTAGTAGTATTGAGATAAATAATTAAAGGACTACAAAATATATAATGTAGATTCTTTATGGTTTGAAAACCTTTCAGGAAACTTTAAATCTAGTGCTTGTATTAGGAAAGGATAACAAATACATTTATAAATATAGGATGACTACTACCAAGAACTTAGAAGAAAAAAATGGTAAACAATAGGGAAACCAACCTATGAGAGTTAGATTGTATGTTGGATTGGAATAGAACAAACTTGGATAAGGGAACTATATGTAAGCCCTTGGTTGGTAATTTTGAAATTTCTTAAGAATATAATTAAACTATTGCAACACAACCTTTATGTAATAATATGAATTATTTTGAAATTATACATCCAATGTTGTTGGAATACAGGCAAGCATTCAACAAGACTCGATAATGGTCATGGTATGATGGTATGGGTTGAATTAAATGACCTTATCAAAACTAGTAACAAGGAACAGTATGGGGTATCACCTCTAGATCATTGCTTAAGAGTACAAGTGATAAGTCCTTGTACCCTTTGACAAGTAGATAACAAGTATGACAAATAAACTAGTTTCACTACAATGTTTGGTATGCGATGAATGATCGTGAGTCAAATGGACAAATCATACTAATACCAAGGTCAAGGTAATGACATGAATCTATTTGACCCTAAGAGAGAGGTCAATTAGCTCGACACTAGACATATGTACACTAACCCCCTTGCATAGAAAATTTTGAATAAGTTGATCGGCTAGGTTGGAGTTCAACATGTTAAGGGATGAGGAGAGTATGCGTCCACCCTCTAGGTGTTATAGGTCCTAGAGGATAACCAAATTCATGGATATACCCCCATGCTATAACAAGAGGAAGACAGATGAGATAAGTCGATTTCATAAAATGGCATAAATTACGAGATTTGGCCAATCTCATCCACTTGGGTGACTGTTTGAAGCAGTCTTGAAACCCAAAAGTTGTATGATATACCTTTTACTATGTTAAATTTATATTAATGAATCATTGGGTGAATCATATTTGCTATGAAAATGGAGTCTCCTTTTATAATAAACAATAAACTTAGAAAAACAATACCTTGAAAATTGCATGGCTTATTTATGTGGTGCAGCCAGGTGAGTAGACTTGGGTTGTTACAAAAGTAATGACTATGGAGGATCACCCATGCACTTTATGGGATTTAGTGAAACATAAATAAGAAAGTGTTTATGAGGCTATTCCTTGCATTTTATATTCTTTAGGGAAACACAAATATTTAGAAGATAAATTTCATTATGGACAATAAGGGAAAATAGAAGAGATTGATAAAGATGAGAGTGTTGGCAGGAATTAAAAAAGGAGAAGAAGGCAACCAAAGCATGAAAAAAGAGAAAAAAAGCCTCAAAGGGATGTCAATTTGAGAAGCCAAAGAAAAATATCATAGATGTTAACAAGAAGTGGGGCTAATCCCAATAATAAAAATAAAATTGGTGATGATGAAAATGATATCATGGAATATTAGCAGTATGAATAAGACCCCTAAAAAAATAGTTATTAAGGAATTAATAGGTTAATATAGTCATGAGTTTATTTTAATACAAGAAATAAAATTAAGAGTGAGGAATTCAAGGGTGCTTTAGAAATATTTGGAATATGGGTGATTGTCAAGCAGTTTCTTCTACAAGAGCTTTAGAAATTATTGCAACAATATGGGACAAATGCAAATGGTATGGAAAATTGTTAGAAGCAAAAAGTAATAGGGTTGTTGGATTATTTTGTGGGAATGAGGAAAACATCATATTTGGGGTTATAAATGTATATGCTCTAACTATAGTTACTCCTCATGAAAGACGTTGAAAGGGACCTTAGCATTTTTTTTATCAAACACAATGGTGATTTATTGCGATCTATGGATTCTTAAGGGTGACTTCATGTTCTATCTCCTTTGGAAATAAGGGTGTTATTCCAAGATGGTTTAAATAAATGAAATATTTTGCTTCATTTCTCAATTTAAATGGACTTTGGGATGTTAGTCCTTCAAGTTTTCAATATACATGGGATAATAGATGCATGGACAAACTCATATAACAAAAATATTGGATATATTCTTGTTATCCAGCAAATGGTTGCAAATAGAGTATACAATTTATTTAGATATTTTATTGTGAGCAGGATCAAATCACAAACCCATTCTTTTGACTTGTGATTTTACCTAGATAACGATAATCCAAAGCTATTTTGTTTCTAGTCTATGTGGCTTCAAGACCTTGATTTCTTCTAGATGGTTATGGTGGGATGAAGAAAATTTTGAAGGATCATATATGTATAGGTTTGTTCAAAAGATGAAATATTTAAGGAGCAAATGAAGATTTGGAATGCCAAATATTTTGGTATTTTTTTTTAAAAGAAAGAAATTGAATCCAAGCTTAAAATTTACAAGAGGTAGTGGAAACTAATGGAATAGGTCATGATTATTATGTGAAATAAAAAAATTGCTTTTTTATTATCATAGTGCATTGAAAAATGAGGAGTCATATTGGTTCCAAAAATCTAGGGAGAAATGACTTAAGGAAGAAGATAGCAATACAAAAAAAATTCAAGCTATAGCAAAAAAAAATCTTTCTTTTTGTCACATAAAAAATATTTTAACTCTAGATGGAATACATATTAAGGAAGAATAAGATATAAGAAAGGAGGCAATTAATTATTTCAAAAATACTTTGTTATATATTGAGTAAGATAAGGCATAGGATAAGCTTTTGCAAAATATTCCATCAATTGTAATATAAGGACAAAATGAAAGTTTGATGAAGAAGATATCTATGGAGGAGCTACATGAAATGGTTCTCTTTCCATCCTAATAATGCACCTAGTCTAGATGGATTTCTTGCAACTTTATTTCAAAACATTTGAGATTTGTTGAAGAGTGATATATTAGATGCACTTGAAGAGGCACAAAAAAAGAAAGGCTATAATAAGTGAGACAAATGCCACTATTATTACATTGGTTCCTAAGAAAATTGAGAAAATATTATGATAATTTCATCCAATAAGCCTTTGTAATATGTTTTATAAGATCATTTCAAAAATTGTGGCACATAGGTTGAACGACATTCTAGATTGTGTTATCTCAAAGGAACAAGGTGGTTATGTTAATGGTAAACAAATTATTGATGGTACAATCATTGCATATGAGGCTATGAATTCTCTTAATTCCATGAAAAATCTAGGTATGCTTATGAAATTAGATGTGAACAAAGATTACGATAGATGTTCCTGGAGTTTTCAACATGATATTCTCAAAAAGTTTGGTTTTCATTATAGTTGGTGACAATGGATTAAATGTTTTTATACGTTGCAAAATATTCTATTTTGATCAATGATTATCATGTTGGTTATTTCAATTCATCTTATGGAATTCACTAAGGTTATCTACTATCTTCTTATCTATTCATTATTCTTGCAAAGGCATCAAGGAGAGATTTCTCAAAGGTAAGAATGGAAGAAAAAAACCAAGGTATTGAAGTTGCAAAAATGGTCCATTCGAATCTCATCTCCAATTTTTCGATGACACTTTTCTTTTGGGTCATCCCTCATTCAGTGAGCCCATGGAGTTTAAATAAATATCATCATGCTATGAGGAGGCTTTTGGATAGTTAGTTAATGCTACAAAATTTAGCATTTTTATTAACAGTGCCCTAGATTTACAACGAATTATTATAAATATTTTAGGGTTTAAAATTAAAAATTTTCCATAAACCTACTTGGGTATTCCTTTGGCTCATAAAGGAAATAAAAAGGAGCTTTGGGTCTCTTGTTTGAAGAGAACGAAAGCTTGTTTGGCAGGTTGAAAAGATAAGTACTTAACCATGGCAAGAAGGTTAAAACTCATAAAGAATACATTGCAATCCATCCCTATTTATATGTTGTCACTTTCACGATTTCCAGTAGGTATGACATTTTAAATTGATAAAATTCAAAGAGACTTTATTTGGAAAGGATATAAGGAAAATTTTAGGCTTCCTATTTATTAGAAGGAAAATGTTACAATTTGATTATTGATGGAGGAATCCTAAACAATATGGTATCCATTTATATGGTAGAGAAACTAAATTTTAATTGCATAACTCATCCTTATCCTTACAAGGTTTATTGGTTGTATAAGGGTCACCAAGTGACAAAGAATGAGTAGTGCAATATTCAATTTACTTTTAGAGATTATATAGATGAGGTATTATATGATGTGATACCTATGGGTGTCTGCAATTTGTTGTTGTCTAAACTATGATAATATAATAGAGAGGAAATTTGTAGCCCATTCTTCCTCCAAAGGAGGAAAACATTTTAAATTTTTGACTATGAAGGAGGAAGAAGAAGAACAATGAAATTTTTCTCCTATCTACTACATAGTTTTTGAACATTATCATGAAAATAGGACAATTACATGTTGTGGTTTCCAAAGAGAAAGAAGATGCAATGGAAAATAGCATGCCATTGAAATTAAAACATGTTATAAAAAAATATAAGATCATTATAGACAAATTCATTGATGGGTTTCCACCAATAAGGAATATTTTACACCACAGGAATGTAATTATAGGAGTTAGTTTATCGAATCAAACCCTATATATATATGTTAACTTAAATGGATAATGATGAATTGAATAGGTAGGTACAATATCTATTTAATAAAATAAATTTTTATCCTATATATTTTTCAATAATGCTCACTCCAAAGAAAGGTGGAGGATGGAGGATGTATAGTGATTAAAGAGCCATCAATAATATTATTATCAAGTATCAATTCCCATTACCCAAAATAGATGGTATCATGTATTGCTTAATTGGGTCTTATTGTTTTTCAAAAATAGATTAAAAAGTGGATATCATGAAATTTAAATAAGAGAGAAAAATGAATAGAAGATGAAACTTAAGATAAAAGAAGGATTGTATGAAGGGATTATAATGCCTAACAAATGTACCAAGTACTTTTATGAGGTTGATGACAAAATTGTTGAAGATATTTTTTTTTAAATTGATTGTATATAATGATGATACAATAATCTCCAACCTAAATTAAAGTATAGCATCTACAACATGTCCAACAAGTAACAGGAAGATCAAATTATCAACAATTGTAGATCAATTCGAAATAAACCATTCATGTAAGAACATATGTATTGGAATTTTAGATATCCAAGTAGGGTTTAAATATGGACCTTGATAAAGATAAGGTCATTAAAGAATGACTTGTTTCACACAATATAATTGAGATAAGATGTTTTTATGTCTTGATCAATTCTTTTAGAAAATTTAAAAGAAATTTAAGCAATATATGTACGCTATTAACAAATTGTATAAAAGGAAAGGTATTTAGATGGACAAAGACTAAACGAATTTTTTTTGAACTTTTAAAAGAGAAAGTAATAGGTTCAATGCTTGTTTTACCTAATTTTAACATAGTATTCAAGGTATATTGTGATTCAAGTAACACCACAATTGGATGAGCTTATAAAGAAGGCTATAAATTTCTTTAGTGAAAAGCTAAATGAGGCAAAAAAAGTATTCTACTTGTGATAAAGAATTGTATGTTATATGGCAAGAATTATAAAATGGAAATACTAATTGTTTCACAAGGAATTTGTTTTGTTTACATATTATCAAGATTAAAATTTTATTTATAGCCAAGCAAGATTGAATTAAAGACAAACAAAATGGATAGAATTTTTATAATTTTTTGTTATTAGTAAAAAAAAAGGTCGGATTAATCTGATAGAGTTGTAGATGCACTTAAAAAGAGGGTTAAATTATTGACAACCATGTCTATTGAGGTGATGGATTTTGAAATTGTAGTGAGATTTCACTACCCTAGACGAATCTCCCCAAAAGGATAAAATTTGAGCCAAACTGTAACCTAGAGATAAGCAAGATGAGAGGACCCAAAGACATGTCGATATATCAAGTGGTTAGTATTGTGAGAATGCTATAGGTTGAAAAGGGAAGGTATTCACCAAAGCCTACTAGCAAATTCTAAACTCCTTATGTCATGAAGCAATGCTAACCAACTAGACGGAATAGATTATGACTCATAGCCTTTTCGATGGAAGGTAAGAGGATTCTATTTTTGGAAATGTTTCTATATATGTAGCGGTTGCAAATTCAGTCATCATTTAGGCGGGTTAATTTGGAAACTAACCTTCACTACAAAATTTGGCCAAAATCAAATAAAGAAACAATAAAATAGCTCAGGCATAATGAGAAGTCCAATAATCCTTGTTTAAAGGAAAATTGGATCATTAAAAAGAATCAAGGAGTAGTCTAGAAGTATGAAGGATGTGCGTCAGATTAGGAGATGTTTGATAGGCAAAAATTGAAATTTTGGCCAAACATTCAAGCTTAAAAGACTTTCCTGAATGACTAGTTTTTTCAAATGCTTTATTTTAGAGCCTAAGGAGCCAATTCCAAGCCTTGAATTAATCAGACTAGTGCTTTTCAAAAGTAAGACACTATAAAATCCCTAATCTATCAATAAGGAAGGCAATCCAATTTTTTTTTATACTAACTTTATTAATACACTTAAAGACCTCTAGTTGGGGAAGAAATTTTCAAAGCTAATAATACCTAATTTTGAAAGGTAGCATTCCAAAACTTTCAAGTTATAATTTCAACTTGAATTAAAAAAGTTATGGCCTAATGAACAAGCACAAAAGGCTACCTAGAAGGTAAGACAAGGGAGCTACAACCTAGATAAGATAATTCTAGCTAGAGAGATGATATCAACACTCAAAAGGTTTGATATGATCATGTTGATCAAAGGAGCAATCTAAAAAGGAAACAAAGGCAACGCCAATATCCCAAACTGGAAGGTCTCAAAGTGAAAAGCACTTAGTATTCTAAAATAGATAATTTATACCACATAGTAGTTTTCAAAGGAGGAAAGTGATAGCCACCTCAACAAAATATAATTGAAGTTTCTATAACATAATCGCTTGAAGCTTGATTAAAAATGTGTAGAATATGATGAAGATGTCGAGTGGTTCTCATTCAACCACAATAATGCTAAGACAGTTTGCTCATCATTGTACATAGTAGTTACATTTATTTAAGTTAAGAAAAAAATATAAGTAGGAGGATACCCTTCATTGTAAAGGGTCAATTTTTTCAATGTTTGCCTATGGAGAGTTGTATGATTATGCTACTCTAGAATACAATCAAGAGTTGCTTGACTTACCCAATTAATATGTGTAGATGTTTAGCTTTATAGCATTTATACTTTTGGAATTCCTTTTTTGCTTTAATCATAGTATTTATATTAGGTTTAATGTTGTTTAGTATTTATTAGGTCTATCTACTAGGCTTACTCTATTTGAAATTCATGGGTTAAAGTGCTTGTGATACTGAATATTGTAATCTAAGCATAATGTATTTTCTAATATCACTAATTATATAGTCTATTAGGTTTTGCTTGTACTAGATAGCTAATGCTCATGAAGATCAAATCATTGTTGTTAGCTAATCCCTAGATGCATTCAAATTCAGCTTCTCTAACCCTTATCTCTCTCAATCCTATCCCCTTTTATTTATTTTATTCTCAACCCTTTCCCTTTTCTTTCTTTAGTCTTATACAATAGCAATTTATCAAGGAACTGATCTTATTCAAAGGTTGTATTAGAATCAATTATGAGCCATCCAATCTTGACTTCAATCTAGGGTGCACATTTAACACCTAGACAAATTGAAGCATCAAGAGCTTTGGCATGCCTGGTGAGACCAAATAAAAAAATAATCTAATTAAATCAAAATAATCATGTACATGAGAGCATTTGGCATACCTACATATCTGTATTAGCAAGATCATTGTGAAGATCTTAGTCTCACAAGCAAATAGAACATTTATTTACCTAGAAACTCTACTATTGAAAGAACCAAAGATTGGCAACTTTGCTAAAGGACATAACCCTAGAATCACATGATTACAAGATCAAAGGCCAAGAAGAATAAAGAACCCTCATAGTTTGTTGAGCTCTTAGACTTAAAAATATCTAGAAATTTAAATCCCTTTCTCTTATCTAAACTTCTTTCATCCAAATCCCCACTCCTTTGTAGTCTAGATCCCCACCTAGAACCATAGTCGGATGCATATACGCTAACTGTAATAGTGTCATACCCCTCAATCGTCCAAATATCCATGATATTCCTCAATCCATACTAAAAAAAATTCATCCTTTGATGGTAATGAAAAATATGGTCTATGAGCATTGCCAATATATAGCCACTTTAGCTACTATCTATAATATTATCTATGAAGATGTAATGGTGAGGTTGCTTGCTTTATATTTTAATGGCAAAGTTCTAGCATGGTACTATGCTTTAGAAGCAGGTAGCATTAACACTTAAGCTAATATAAATAATTATTTTATCATATATTTTAATGACCTAGGGACTACTTTTCACTCATCACTCAGTTTAACTCCATACAAAGGTATCCTTGGGAGAACATCATGGATTTCAACATTTGGTTTAGCAAAACTTGGAGAAGAATTCCTCAAGATATAAGGACATCACATGCCCAAGCTTACATCTACTACCTCTATGATTTTGTTCCAAACTAACATATCCATATTCGATAGTCTAATGAGATGAGATATTTCTAGATATTCCAAGTTTCAGAAAAAAACATACTCATATTAGTTGGAAATCTCCCTTCCAAAGTCATAATGCCATATTTATTTTAAATCCCTCAACTGGGCCAACAATATTTACTTCTATATTTGTTAATATCTTCACTAGATACCTTACCTACACCTAAGTCCTATCCCCATTATATTATTTTGGTAATTCGCATACTAGTGTTTCGCACCTGATGAGGCCAAATATTGCCTCATTTTTGATTATTTTGGACATCCTTAGTAGACCTTTTTGATATGTTTTAATGTTAATTTTGCTGATGAAATGCAATATTTACTACTATTTACATATTTGACTGTTTAGAAGCATAATATTCTGTTTTTACTAATTTTCTGTATTTTCTGCATAAGTTTTGTTGATAAATAATGATTTATTGTGAAATGTTTTAAGTGCAATCACGTGTGGAATATATATCATTCATATCATGCACTCTGAAGTTGTCAAATGCAAAAAATAGCACTAAAAATAGTTTTGCACAGCTTGCAGTTTTGACCTGTTTTTAGTGCTATTTTCTGCATTTGACAACTTCAGAGTGCATGATATGAATGATATATATTCCACACGTGATTGCACTTAAAACATTTCACAATAAATCATTATTTATCAACAAAACTTATGCAAAAAATACAAAAAATTAGTAAAAACGAATATTATGCTTCTAAACAATCAAATATGTAAATAGTAGTAAATATTGCATTTCATCAAGAAAATTAACATTAAAACATATCAAAAAGGTCTACTAAGGATGTCCAAAATAATAAAAAATGAGGCAATATTTGGCCTCATCATCCCCCCCAACTTATTCTGATGCATGTCCTCATGCATTCTGTGAGGCTACAATAGAACAAAGATCCTTGTCCATAACTCTTTCTTGGTAGCTGAACTTTGGACCAAGAATCTTGTAAAACCCTCTGATTTCTTTTATCTGCTTGAGCCATGCCTGAAACTGATCGTCTGGCTGGGGGTATTCATCAAAAAACCATGGAACAGGGGTGATTACAATAGGCAATCTGTATCTTAATCCTATCCACTGATGTTGCAGCTGCAGAATTTGCACGAACTTTCAGAAACAACAGGATCAACATCAATGGCATGACAATCCAGGTAACTCCAGACATCTTGAGCCAAATTACTGAATTTCCTTTGCAAGGAATTAATCTTGGGAAAATAGCTAGAAATACCTTAAGTGAATTGGCCAACCAGTTTAGGGCAGAAAACGATAAACCGATTGAATATGTCATGAGCAAAAATGTTTGTAAAGGAGTTAAAAGGGAAAGTTTGGAATCTCCTTGGGATGAAGTAGCTGAATGGATGATTAGATTTATCACTTGTGAAGGTCAGTACGTTGTTTTATCAGGGCATCATATGAAGATTTTAATTTATTTGAGATATGGCCACACAAACCCTGAATTCCAAGTTAATTTTCCCCTGTATTTTTATGAAGATTTAAAAACTATGGCCAAGAAATATCGGGGAAGGAAAAGGAACCCCTAGGCATCATGGTTTGATCAAAATAATTTGTAAACATCACTTTAGGGGTAATTTACTGAGCTTTGACGATTCTTTTCTCCATGGGACGAAACTAGAAGCCCCTGCATTTGCGAGATGAAGCGAGAAGAAGTTGAAAGCCCTAAGTCCGAGAACAAGTTGAAAGCCTAGCTCTGAGCCAGTGGTTGAAACAAAGTCTGTCCAAGAAGCAGGTTCATCCTCTCCACAGGGACCTCCCTCTTCTAGAACTAGAAGGCAAAGAGAAAAGCATTCTAAAATAGACTCTGCTAAAAAACGCAAAAAGGTGTCATTTTCAGCAGACGTAACTGTGTTGCAGTCCAATAGCTCTGATGATGCAGAACCAGAAGAAGCTGTTCAGAAAATGCCCAAAATAGGAAAAAGAAAATCTCTTGTTCAAACCTTACGAAGGTCTGCAAGACTTCAAAAGGATACAACATCATTTGACCAAGGAGGTCAAGAGGCAATAGCATGACGAGCCGAACACTCAGAATCACCAGAACCTGTAGAATCAACAGAACCTAAATCCAGCCCTGTTGTGATCTTGGTGGAGTATTCGGATTCTGATTCTCAGGAAGAGGCAGAGGCGAAGAAGAGTCGAGAGACGGAGAAAAATTAGAAATAGAAGAAGAAGCGAGAGGAAGAAGAAGATATCCAAGCTGCAGCTATTGACAGCAAGAAGTGTGGTAAAAACACAAACAGGATGGATAGAGAAGTGTGAAGCTTCTATTTCAGAAAAAGATCAAATGATTGCAATGTTGCAAAAGGAAGTGGCAGGTTTAAAAGCAAAAATTGCATCTTTAGAGCCACAACCTGATGAAAGTATACATGACACTCAAATGGCTGACATCTTGTTGGAATTAGCAACAGCTGCACAGGCAGTAGAATCACCAATCAGGGAAGAACTTATAATGGATATTGAAGGAGAACAGGGACAGGAACAACTTCTGATCTCCTCAATTCCTGCTGCAGATATAGAACTATATGAACCTCTCATAGTCACACAGGACATGGGAATTCAAACTGAATTACCTATGGCAGAAATAGAAGAAAATGAAACACAAACAAATTCTGTCAGGATTGACATGACTGATAAAGAAGTACAGGTTCATATTGTTCCTAAAATGCAGCAGCATGTTCGCAATCCCCTTATGGTTCCACTTGAGGAATATAATGCAGATTTATCAAAGTGGATGATGAAATGCCAAAGGTTGAAAGAAAAGGTTTTAGCTTTGAAACCTTTGGAGGAAAAATGTGAGGTTAAAGAGGCAGAAATAACCAAATTGAAAAACCAAGTGCAGGATCTCTGTCAGAATGCAGAGTGTTTAGTCCAGTGTAGAAGACCTGCAAGATTTTACACCTTAATCCTTAGGGAAAAATTTATCCGTTGGCAAATTATGAGAATCCACTCTAATTTGCCATACAAAATGGAAAATCCTGAAGAATTTGTGGATACCTACCTGCACAGCCCAACAGAATAGAAAAATCTGCTGTGTGAGTTATTCCTACATAATTTCTTTATGCCTGAGGATGACACATTCCTACCTCACATTTTTACAGGGGATATTCAGTTAAGAGCTTTCCTGTCCACTCTGCAAAATCAAGAATATTGGGAACAACAGAAGCAGATGATTAAGGATAATGAGGCAAATGCAGCACTGTATCTGAGGCCAATGCATGATGATTACAAGGGTGCAGCCAATCAACATTTCACTATGATGAGAGAAGAAAAGGTGAGAAAACTTTATGAAATAAATCTTCAGAGATGTTTAGTTGATGTTCAGAATTTTATTCACCAGCATTTTAATAGTGCCTTAGCAGCCTGTAGAAATCGTTGGGGTGAGTTACCTCTTTCCTTGCAGAAGAAAGAACCTATCTCCCCCAATAACTTGCAGTGGTCAAAAAGAAGAGCTGAAGGTATCATGCAAGTTATTCAGCAGCTGCAACATCAGTGGATAGGATTAAGATACAGATTGCCTATTGTAATCACCCCCTGTTCCATGGTTTTTTGATGAAGACCCCCAGCCAGACGATTAGTTTCAGGCATGGCTCAAGCAGATAAAAGAAATCAGAGGGTTTTACAAGATTCCTGGTCCAAAGTTCAGCTACCAAGAAAGAGTTATGGACAAGGATCTCTGTTCTATTGTAGCCTCACAGAATGCATGAGGACATGCATCAGAATAAGTTGGGGGGGATGATGAGGCCAAATATTGCCTCATTTTTGATTATTTTGGACATCCTTAGTAGACCTTTTTGATATGTTTTAATGTTAATTTTGCTGATGAAATGCAATATTTACTACTATTTACATATTTGACTGTTTAGAAGCATAATATTTTGTTTTTACTAATTTTCTGTATTTTCTGCATAAGTTTTGTTGATAAATAATGATTTATTGTGAAATGTTTTAATTGCAATCACGTGTGGAATATATATCATTCATATCATGCACTTTGAATTTGTCAAATGCAAAAAATAGCACTAAAAATAGGTCAAAACTGCAAGCTGTGCAAAACTGTTTTTGACTGTTTTGACTTGGACAAATTCCAGCCAGATTTGCAACACTTGGGATTTGGTCAAATTCAACTTAGGAAAGCGTGTGACCAGGTTATTGAAAGATTTATAAGTCTGGTCCACCCAATGCTCGACCAAAGAACCGCAAACAGTGTTGAAAACAGTCATTCTGGCGCTGCTCTGGAAAAAACAGGGATTCTACTCCGGAATAACAGGACTGCTCCGGAATAACAGGAAATGCACAGTTTTGACCAAAAAAGCTCAGGAAAGATAGCAAATTGCAGGCGAATGATAGGGATAGCTATGTAAATCTGTTATGCATCTTTTTCAATGCAGAAGACCTCTAGCAAGTGTGCAATGAATAGATTTCATATGTAACCATATTCTGCATTTTAGGAATGCAATTTTAACAGCATTCCTAAAATGCCTGAATTTGAATCATTCCACATCTGATTTAGCTGTTTTTAATATAAATAACTGGCTCCCATCTGGGTTGAGATATGTAGGAAGAATTAAGATTGCAATTAGTGTAATTCTGAATTTTGTGAAATCAGATTTCTGTAGCAATAATATGTAGAATTTTTTTGCATGTTTTTAAATCAATAAAAAGTGCAGTTTTTATCAATTTTATTTTATGATTGAAGGAGTGATTAGGTAGAACACCAGAGCTACTTCTTCACCTTCTTCTGAACCAGGGAGCAAGGGCCACTCCCAGGAGCGAGAAGAAGGTTCATATCAGGTTTTCTTGTTTAATTACATGCACGACTAGAATAGCAGGAAACCTGTCATTTTTTCTGCATTTTCTTATTTTGCTGAATTTATTTCCAGTTTTAGAATTTGTAGTTACATTTTCATTTCTGAGTTTATTTCTAGATCTGTTATTTTATTTTGCAAGATAGTTAAGTTTATTTTCTGCAATTCTAATTTCAGCAACTTTCATTTCAACAATTTTACTTCAGTTTTTGAGTGCATTTTCAGATTCAGCAAGAGTAAATAGGTTTCTTTCACTGTCATTTCATTTCTGTAGTTTTATTTCAGCAAGCATAATTTAGTTTCCTTTCAAGTTATAGGGTTTAGAGTGACACAAGAACCCCCAGCAAACACTAACTGTTCTACCAATAAAGCCATTTTCTAAATGGAGTGTCTTACACCTGCTTGAATTGACTATCGTAAACAGCCTTAGGACACCTGCCCGGATTGATAAATAATGATCAAATGATGAATTAAACGACACTCATCAGCACCCCAAAGTCAAATTAATAAGTAGAAATGTAGGAGTTGAAATCTATGGTTAGGAACCTAACAAATAAGCTCACTATGTCAGATTGGCAAAGTATATTTGAAGGCTACCAATAAAGAAGATACACCTATGTCTCAAAATACCAAGGGGATTCAACTAGCAAGGTTGTCAAAAACCAAATTGTTATTGTCAAAAGTCAAGAAGAGGAAACATCCATTGCATAGGAGAAGTATTGGTTCTTAGCTTGCAATGATCCCTATAATGGCCTGCATGGTCTATCAACATCAATACCAGTTGGTTACAACCTAGGAAGCTAAAAGGAAATTAAAAAGGTTATGGGTATCCTTATAGATCCATCTATGACCTAAGAAGATTATTGGTGTATTACCTACAAAGAGCCACATAATGTGAACACCTGTGTTTTCTTTCATAATCAATGTCAACTAGGTGATGTTTGAGAAAATTAAAGACAACCCAAGAAGTTGGTGGGTATGCTCATAGAACTAGACCAAAACCTCTTATTCAAAGAGCCTTCAAAATCTGATATGGTTCATATAATGAATAGATATAGGAAGATACCTCTTTTGTCAGATCCTTAGAAGTTTGATGGTACAAAAGTTGCCTTGTAGCCTCCAAAGGAGAAAGATAAGGGTCAACCTAAGGATAAGGCTAGGCTAAAAGTACCAAAATCCAATCAAGAATATTCTAGGTATTAATCTTTAATAAAACTATGATACCCCTCTACCACAAGTGGAGAGCAAAAGGTCTCGATAAACTAAATCTAGAAAAATAGTAAATACCAAATCAAAGGAAAAAGAAAAAGAAGATAACAAATACTCACATAACACAATATTTCACCTGGGAAATCCTTACGAGAAAAAACCTAGCATAGAAATATATCCTTATTGTATAAACTTACCTATTTTTAATACAATAATATTCATCTCTCATCTCTCTTCAAACCCTAATGCAAGTGTAATTAAATAACAACATAAGAATGAATTTTACAATACCATGGGCAAAAAACCATGGGTTCAAATATTTAACCCTAAATAGCCCATATGGGTATAAAAATAGCTTAAGAAACCCTAAAATGTCTTCCAGGAACTGTCGTCCCCAAACCCCTACTCAAGGCCCAACCCGACCTTGAACCCCGATGAGGATACATGGAGAGTGTACAATACTTTTTAGAGTTAACCCTGCTTGAATAACACAAAAAATATTCAACATATTTCCAACAAGGAAGAAAGGGAAGAAGCCATGCAGTAGTATCAAAGGAGGTTTGAGGAGCCAATCTAGAAGGAAGGAAGGATGCCAAAACCCTCTAGATACAACATAGTTGAAGAACTCAAGAAGAACCCTTCAAGGGTTAGCATGTATGATGATTTATTGATCCTCAAATAGATTGATTTGGTCAAGGCCACTCTAAAGAGTGTATTTCCAAGCATATTTTCCCTCCTAGATCTAAACTTGATGCAAGATTAGCAAGCTCCTAGGATAGGTAAGATCAAGCCTCCTCCTTTTCATGTCTTTATGTATAGAGAGATAGATAGTTCACAATTGCATGGTTGATTCTAGAGCTACCACAACAGTAATATCTAAGGTTGTTTGTGATGTTATGGGCATGGAATACACCCAAAATAGTTTTTATGTTTTATAGCTAAACAAGACCCTAGTCCATATGGTGAGAGATATGAAGGATATTCTAATGATGTATGCAAGATTCTATATGTTACAATAATCTAGGAGGTAATAATGGTGGATCTCTCACCTTTATTTGGATTATGCTTATCAAGGGAGTTCACAACAAAGCTTGGGGGTACTTATCTTTGGACTCTACACACATAATGATTCCATACAAGGTAAGGAAGATCCATATCTATGTGGAGAAGCCCAACCCATACCACATAAAGAATAATGAGGAGCAGAGCATAAATTTAGCTATAGAAGATCTAGAATAACCTAAAGTAATAATTAAAAAGCATTTGGATTACTTAGAGGGACTGATAGAAGAGTTAATGATAAAATGTGAGTTCTATTTACATGAAATCAATGAAACAATCCATTCAAATATAGGAACTCATCGCTTATTAAGGCCAACAAACCATCAATTTTTTACTATAATTCATGTTCCAAAAAATAGATAGGTAGAAGCGATAAAATTTTGGGTCACTTTGGTCTAGACATTGTCGATTCTGATGAAGGAGCCACATGTGAAATAGCTGGCATGGTAAAACATTTCAATTTTTGTGTAAATTAGAAGCATTTAGAATAAATCTTATGAAATCTAAGTTGTAATACAACTATTGGCTAAAATAAGCAATGACATGTAGACCAAAGCACTCAAACAAAATAATTTTTTGGAAAGCACACCAGACAACTCACATGCAAGTTTAAAGGAGATTTTCATAAATTAGGAGGTCCATGAATTAGAAAAATATCTAAGGAAGAGAACTCCCTACATTACCATTAGTTGCTTAGTAGTTATTGGATTAAGGGAGGGAAAACTATCATGGCTAAAAATGAAGTAAGATAACAAATTATCATACCTTTGCTAATTGAGTTATGCGGTAATATTCTTTCACATTAGTTTTCCAAAAGTGGATTAACAAGAAAGAGGATTGATTAAATGAGGGACTTAAAAGGAGAGCTTCCTCATTATTATCCCATTAACCCTTAAGCAAGGTTGCTTTGGAAAGAAGAAATTTATCTCATGTCCCCTTGAGCCCCAAAATTCCCAACATTTGCCTCCATAGACTCTGTGTCCAATAGACAAGGCTACTCTTTCTTCATCCTTTACCTCCTACAAATTGAATCCCCTATGAGCCATCAAATTGTAGTGATATTTCACTACCCTGGGTTAATCCCATTGAAAGGAGAAATTTTGAGTTAAACTATCGTCTAGAGTTGAGCAAGATTAGATGACCCAAAGCCTTATAATATATCAAGTGGATAATGCTAAAAAATGCTAAAGAGACTGATAAGAGAAGGCATTTACCAAAAGTTGCTAGCAAATTCTAAACTCCCTACACCATGCAACAATGTTGACCAGCCAAATGGAATAGATAATGACTCATAGCCTATTTGGTGGTAGATAAGAGGATTTTATTGTTGGTAGGGTTTTTATCTATGCAATGACTATGAATTCACTCATTATTTAGGTGGAATAATTTGGAAACTAGCTTTCATTGAAAAATTAGCTAAACCAGACAAATAAATAAAGAAAATAACTCAGGCACAATGAGAAGTCCTTGTTTAGCAAAATATTTGGAGCATAAAAAGAAGCAAGGAGTAGGCCAAAAATATGAAGGGTGTGTGTCAGACCACGAGATTTTTGACAAGGAAAAAACTATAAATTGACCAAGCATTCAAGTTTAAAAGACTTTTTTAGATGACTAGTGTTTTTTAAATGCTATATTCTAGAGCTTAAGGAACCAATTTTAGGCCTTGAATTAGTCAAGCTAAGGATTTTTGAAAGTAAGGCACTATAAAATCCATGGTCCAATAACAAGGAAAACCAAAACTTTTTGGTAGTAATGTCAACAATGCTCTTCAAGACCTTCGGCTGGGTAAGAAATTTGCAAAGCGTTTGATTTTAGAAGGTAGCATACCAAAAATTTTAAGTTATAATTTCAACTTGACTCTAAAATTTTTTGACCTAATAAATAATCACAAATAGATACCTAAAAGGTAAGACAAAGGAGCTACAACCCAGACTAGATATTTTTATCTAGAGAGATGACATTGATAATCAAAATATCTGGTATGATCATGCTAAGCAAAGGAATAATCCAAAAAGGAAACAAAAGTTGCATCAACATCCTAGACTAGAAGGTCTCAAAGTGAAAGGCACTTAGCATTCTATAATGGAGTAGATAGACCACATGGTAGTTGTTAGAGCAATAAAGTGATAACCATCTCAGTGAAGCATAATTAAAGTTCCTGCAATCGTAATTGCTTGAAGCTTGATAAAAATATGCAAAATATTATGAAGATATTGAGTAATGCAAATTCAAAATTGATCATATAAATCTATTTTGCTCATCATTGTACATAATAGTTAGATTTAATTCAGCCAAGAAAAATATAAATAGGGGGATACCCCTCATTGTAAAGGGTTAGATGTTTAAGTGTTTGCCTATGGAGATTTGTATGCTTGTGCTACTCTAGCACAAAATCAAGAGTTGTTTGACTTACCCCAATTAATGTGTATATATGTTTAACATGATATAGAATTTATACTTTTAGCATCCCTTATCATCCCTTATTTTCTTTAATTAAAATATTTTTATTAGGTTTAATGTTGTTTGGTATACCTTAGATCTATATGGTAGGCTTAAAGTATTTGGAATTCATGTGTTAAAATGCTTGTGAGATTGAACATTATAATCTAAGGATAGCATTTTTTCTACTTGCATTAATTGTATAGTCTATTAGGATTTTCTTGTACTAGATAGATGATGCTATTGCAACTAAAATCATCATTGTTAGTTGAGCTCTAGCTTCATTCAAATTCAATTTATCTAACCCTTCTCTCTGTCAAAACTATCCTTTTTTCTTTATTTTTCTCTCAATCCTTTCCTTTTTCTTTCTTTAGTCTTGCATGGCATCCATTTCTCAAGAAACCAACCTTATTTATGCATTTATTATATTGCGTTAAGTAACTAGATAACTTTCCCCTAAAGTAATCTAATGTTCGAAGTATGTACCAAGGAAGGTACATTTACATGATCCAAATGATGTAATATAATCTATTTCTAACATCCCATGTATTATATTATTTGGGTATTGAAGACTTTAGTCTTCAATGTGGATCTTCTTCCATTGGATCTTCTTCAATGTGGATCTTCTTCCATTGTATTAACCTTCATTGCTTATTGTGATCAGGTTCAACAGGTAATCTATGTCTTCATATGATGCGAAGTAACATGTAGCTGAAGGTTCTTCTGCCTTTTGTATGTGTTCAACTAGTTCAGTCTTCATGATGCCATGTTTATTTTTAGCATGTCTTTTATTCCTTTTTCTTCTTCTTCTTCTCTTGTGATTCTGCATTGGTGCTGGTGGAATTTCTACTTCATGGAAAGTTCATCTATCATCACAATAATATTGTTCTTTATTGCTATCTTGTTCCTTGTGTCAAATAAGTACAAACACAATTAGTGGTAGATACACCATCAAATATTCTTCTGGTGAAAATATAACCAATATTTGTGAATTCTACCATGCTATGAAGAGAATATCATGAAGATAACCAATCAATGTTGTAAATTTACCTTCTTTAGCTTCTTTAAGAAACAAGGATAATTTTTCTTTGTCGCTAGTGGATAGATACTTGTATCCTTCTAGAGTATCTATTAATTTTTGAGAGTAGTATTCTACTCATGAAATAGTTCTTAATTATTGAAATCATTTCTCAAGATATCATCCATGATAGATTTTTCTTGCTATTTCTTAGAATTGAATTTGCAAGAATCTTAGAAGTCTACCTCATGACTTTTTATTAGGATATACGATCCTTAATTGAAGTATATAAGCTTGATTTGATAAATCCTTTATTAATCCTTAGATTTTGTAGGCTTCCTTATGTCTCCCTAGTAATGAGAGTATATATTCTTAAGTATTTTTTAGGTTTTGTAGAAAGCTTATATTTTGCTTAATGGATTTACAACTTAATAATATTTGACAAATGTTGATATTACCAAGTTTTGTATAATACCTCATGACTCCCTAGTATGTTTTAGATAAGATATAGTGCTTTTGTAAATTGTAGTTCAATTTTGGTTGATTTTGTAAAGTTTTTGTAAATACCAAAATCAACTCCTATTATCCCTTATTGCTCCTATTGAACTAAGCACCTTTTCCAAATTTAAAGAGGTTTTAATGTTGGATTTCTTTTGTCTATATTTGAGAAATTATGAGACAATAATATTATATATTTTCAACCTTTGAAATGTTTTGATAAACCTCTATTTTAATATCCCTCTAGGATTTAATTTAAGTGTATCTAATTTCAAATAAATTAATTTGATGTAGTTACCCTTTTAGACCACAATAATATTTACAAATATTTAATATTAATTTCTAGTAGAAACCCTTATTAATCCTAAGTTTTATATTGCAAATATTATATTAATTTGATAAATTATTCCCTTTGAGGTATGGCTTCCAATATGTTTAAATTCCTCTAAGTTTAACCTTATAACTCCCAAGAAATGAAAGCACATAAAAATAGAATAAACCTTACCTTATATCAAGCAATAATTGGTTCTGATTTTAGATGTGCAAGGGTTGTAATATTGATGTCGCTGCTTTGACTATACCCTCCAATAGAATTGCTTGGAACTTTCCTTGTATTTAATGTTCCAAATATGGCACCCTTTAGTCTCTGCCTTTGATCTTTCTTGACCAGAGTCTTTAAGGATCTACCATCTTCTTTACATGTTGCAACTCCACCTTGTGTACGAAAACCCCAAAGTGATTAATGCGAAGATGTAAATGTTGTTTGAATGCTTTATCATTGATACCCTTAAAATGAAGGACAATCTTATATTAAGTGCCAAGTGGAACGTTTGTTTTCTTCTTGAGTGCCTGAGGAGTAGAAGGTGCCAAAAAAATGCTCATTTCTTCCTTTGAGCAATGTATGGACATTATGTTCTTCAGTAGAGCACTTGGTCTCTTTATGGACAAGTGTATCTCGTACACTTAATGCACCATCATGTTGCTTGTAACTCCTTTCTTGATGAAGATGAATGATCATGTGAGGAGCATTAGGGTTTTACCTCAAGTGACAAATGTCACTTCCTCCTTGTGCATGGATGTCTTCTATATCGTTGCTTAAACAGACCCTTTAGAGGTTATTTAACCCTGTAAAATCCCTAACTTCTCTTTCGTTCGATTGCAATGTTTTCAGCTGGGATGTGGAGCAACTATTTGGAGGCTTGAGCACCGATTTTGAACAATGTGGATGTGGAGTTTATAAAAATCCAATGGTGCTTTAATATTCTTATTTTATCACCTGTTATATGTCCTCCTTTTGTAGATAATGTTGATCTTGAATAATGTTGTTTCTCCCTTTGCTTGCTCCTTATATTTTGTAGGTTTGGTCATCCAATATGTGGGGAGAATAAGCCCTTAGAGTGGCTCATTTTTCTATGCTTGGATAGACGCTAGCATTAGGCTGCATTCAGAAGTGAAATGCAATGTAATGTATTTATCTATAAAATATCCATTATTGCACCTTCTTTTGCCCTCCTTTTAGGCCTAAAATTCTGGTTTTGTGGCAAAATATTGAATGTGATGTAGGGGTTTTGAGGTTGTCTCTTTTATTAGACACCTTCCCATTTTTTCTTGGATATTTTACAAATGAACCCAAGCTTGTAACCACTTGATAGAAGCTCCTTTTTTCCTGTATATTCCTACACTATTTCTTTGTAACAAAAACCTTATTGTGCTTTGAATTTGAGACTCACCAAGTCTCAATTTGAGGCTTCCTTTGTTGATATTTGGTGGCTACTTTCTTCTCCAACACTTGCAGGATTGAGCAAATTTGGTGGCTTCTCTTGGAAATTGAATGTTATAGATTTTTGTGCACTATTAGTGTCTTTAGACACTTTGACAAATTCTGATTTTGTGCCCTTTTCAAGAACACAAACAATAATATTTTTGACAACAATAGAATAGTGCAAATGAATCTAATAATATTTCACTTTTAATGCACTAAAAATTTTACCTTATCACTCCAATAAACTCTTAAAATAATGCACTTAATCAATTTACTACAACTAATCAAGAATAATCTGAAATGAATCTTCAAGAATTATTCTGCAATTTCCTTATAAGCAAGGTAGTAGGAGCTAGTCTTCTTTTTCTTTCCAAAGTAGATGATAGGTAGTTGATAGATAATTGTAATTATGAAATCTAATCAACTCCTAATGTGCAAATTAACATTAAAAATATCCTTTCTTTTTACACTTTTGAAGACTGTAATTCAATTCTCCTTTTTGCAACTTTAATCCAAATTAAGGTGTTTTAACAAATCTGATAAGTAATCCAATTAATAAATCTACTTGCACCAATAGTTGCTTACATTTTTCTGAAAGCTTTTGTAGCTCTTTTACCACTTTTGTAGAGGATGTAAATCTTGGTTTCTAAGATCACCAAGTTGTTGCCTTGAGTAAGATCTTGTAAATCTTTGTAGGCTATCTTGAACAGCTCTGTCTTCACAAAAATATGATCTCGAACTTTATTTCATGAGCCTAGGATTTTAGTGGCTTATTCTCCTCTTGTAGTATCCTCCTTTTGCTATAAATTTGAAGAAGTATTTATTTCCAAAGTGGTGCCTTCTTGCTGTGAGAGGCAATCTCCAAATATCCTGGATTTGGTAGGTTTCTTCTCTCTGAATCTTCCTTCAAGTTTCTTGTCAAATTTTGACTTCAAATAGGATCTTCTTCTCAAGATTATGAATGTCTTGAGGTCTTCTAATATTTTGCACTCCTTACCAAATTCTTCTTCTTCTTTTGGTCTTGTTGTTGGATGGTGATAATTTTACCAAATCTTTCACTAACTCTTGTAGTGAATTTCTCCAATGAGTTCTCCTTGGAACTCCTTTGATGATTTCTTTAGTAAGGCTCTCTAAGCCTTTTACTGTATGCTCATAGAGGTCTCCCCAAGGCATTTGATATTGCTACTTCTTCTGGTATTCCTTGAGACCTTATCTTCAACCTTCTACTTCTGGAAGTGTTGGTGGTGAGATTTTCTTCTGGATCTCTGATTCTACTACTTCTGGATTCGAGTAGGACTCTCCTAGTCCTTCTTCTTCTTCCAAATATGGAAGTTATTCAATGAGATATTCTCCTGATATATTTTTCTTCAGGTGTTGGATTGATTCTAAAGAAAATGCTCTTCCTAACTATTGAAAATATTGAGCATATTGAGTTGTCATTGATGTCAAAAATAGAATGGTATAAATGGCAGAATATTATTCAAAAGGGACGAGTTTACAAGGTTGGTAAATGGAAAGCAAGGCAAATATGTTTAAGGATTATAATATTTAAATATTATAAAGAGAGTTTATAAAGGCCTAAGGAATTTTTTTTATAAAAGGAAGGCCAAAGGTTTTCAAAGGAAGGACAAAGGTTTATTCAGATTAAATCAAGGTTGGGCCACTAAAGGTTTTAATCATTGCAAGGTTTTAAAAAGGAGTTAACCTTATAATATTTAAATTAAAAATTTAAATATTATAACCATGCATTTTGGTGCCAACGTTCAAATGAAAGTGTTAAAGTTTCAAAGTGCCAACGTCATCTAAAACCAAGGAGTGCTTATATATACATAATGTTTTATCCACCTTTAATTAATGGAATGAATCACATGCACTATCGGGAATAATATTTGCATGAGTAAGCGAACGGTAAAAGTGAAGGCAACAAATTGTTTTATGAGTGAAAATCAAGATAAATCCTTCAAAGTTTCTTTTTGAGTCACACCTGTTGTTCACTGGATTTGTGTGAGGATGTTGCATGAGAGAAGGTTCGTGATTCAATTTTTGTTGGTGCCAGTTTTGACGTGTTTCATTTTGGAAATTACGACAAAGAAGAAGACAAATATGTTAATGCACATTTGAAGTTTCATCTACTTGGTTATCCCAAGCGGTCACGATCCGCATTTAGGTGCTAGAGGTTAGAGGGTCAATTCTCATTCATGCCAACAAAAACTTTATGTGAGGTATTTATAAAGGTTTTTTGATTATTTGTGAAAAGGAGTCATAAGGGTGTGTGTTATAAAGTATTTTATTTTGCAAATAGGAGTCATAAGGGGTGTGTGTTATAAAGTCTTTTATTTTGCAAATAGGAGTTATAAGGGTGTATGTTATGAAGACTTTTATTTTGCAAATATTATAAAGAGGAAATATAAGGGATATTTTTGCATGTGAGAAAAGGGGATATAAGGTGTATTGTGGATTATTTTAAAATTGTAATTGTTGCATTTTAGAAAGGAGACATAAGGTGTAATTGTGATTTATGTTATTTTGTATTTGGCACATTATAAAAAGGGGTTGTAAAGTTCTTGATAAGGTTTTACTTTGAGAGTGTTAGAAAAAAAGATTTTCTAACTTGTTTTTGAAGTGGCAAAAGAAAGGAAAATTATTTTGAGACAAGTTTTTGAAGGCACATCATCATCAAGGTAGTATTAAAGGTATGGTAATTTAATTCCTTCTTAAGGTGGTTGAGTTGTCATATGTTTGGAGAAATAAGGATTGATTGAGTGTGCATTGATTTGATAGAAATTGGAAATAAAAGTGTAAGGGGTTTGAAAGTAAATTTGATGTTCATTAGTTATTGATTGAAGTTGAGAGTAATTGTGAATTATTGTTGAATAAAATTGGAAATATTTGTGCTAGGGTTTGAGAACAAAGTTGTGCATTATTGTTAAATGAATTGAAAATGAACTTGCAAGGATTATAGACCAATATTGTAAAGCAAATCTATGCATTGATTTCGAGAGGATTTGGGAATGCATGTGCAAGTATAATAGATCATATTTGTGAAGCAATTTGTGCATCTTCATGGTTGAATTTGTGAGTAGATGAAAAGAACAGACTTGTGGATTGTTCATGATTGATATTGTGAGTAGATGAGAAGGACTTGTGCATTATGATTGGTCTTGAAGTAAAGGTGCAACTCAACAATAACCAAGTTAGTTATCAAGTGCTAGACTAGAGATACCTTTAGAATGCAATAAATGTGAGACATGTGAAAGCGACAGACTTAATGAATGTGAAGAACATATTGAGCATTTGTCAGTGCATATCATTCTCTACATGTTCAAGATATTAAATGAATTATGGTATAATATGTCTAAACTGCTTTAATTGAAGAAAATACATTAAATATTAGATAAAGCACTTGATGACATCATTATACAAGATTTGGGAATAGATGAAAATTGTTTGTATACAATATATGACCTAGATTGAGTAGGTTTTATGAGCAGGTTTAAAGTAAAGTTGAGTAGGTTCTATTGAGCAGATTTGAGCTGTGATTATGAGAAGATTTGAGCTGTGATTGTGATAAGATTTAAGATGTTATTGTGAGTAGAGTTGAGCAAGACTTGTGAGTAGGTTTGGAGCAGATCTGAGCAAGCCTTATGTGTAGGATTGAAGCAGTTTTGAGCAGAGTTGAGAGTATATTTTGGATCATATTTGAGAAATCCTTGTGTGTAGGCTTGAAGTATATTTGAGCAAATTTTTATGAGCAGATCTGAGCAAGCCTTATGTGTAGGCTTGGAGCAGATTTGAGCAGAGTTGAGAGTAGGTTTTGGAGTATATTTGAGTAAGTCTAGTGTGCATGCTTGGAGCATATTTGAGCAGAGTTGAGAGTAGGTTTTGGAGAAAATTTGAGCAAGCCTTGTGTGAAGGCTTGGAGCAGATTAGAGTAGAGGGGATTGAAATCTCCTGTGGATATAGGTACACAAACCAGAGCAGAGGGTATTGAGGTCTCCTATGGATAGAGGTCCATGAACCAGAATAGAATGGATTGGTGTCTCTTGTGGATAGAGGTCCATGAACTTGAGCATAGGGGATTGGTGTCTCCTTTAGGTTTGTGCCCATAAATATTGTAATAGGGAATTGGTTCCCAAGATATTTGTTGAGAAAATTTATAAGAAATATTTTCTCCGTGGACGTAGCCCACATTGGGTGAACCATGTTAACTCTGTGTCTCTTATGTGTGTTATGATTTGTGCATGGTTTCATTATTGCAATTGATAAAAGTGGATAATACTATTTTGGAAAGAAAAGTAATTTTTTTTTATCTTATACTGTTCACCCCCCTCTTAATATAAGCTTGTGTTCTTCACTAACTTTCTTGTAGGAAGCTTTTCCAACTCACCGAATCTCTTTTTTCTGCAACAAAGTATTAGTACTCAAATATGCTTCTAAATTAGATACTCTCTTCTGGAGCCTTCTTCAGTATCAAGGCTTCTATGGCCTTTTTTAGTACCAAGGATTTTGTGACCTTTTTTTCAATATCAAGGCTTTTGTGGCCTTTTATTCAATATCAAGGCTTATGTGGTCTTTTCTTCAATATCAAGGCTCCTGTGGCCTATTCTTTTGGATAAAGGCTTCTATGGCCTTTTATTATGGATAAAGGCTTCTATGGTATTTTTTTCTATGAAGTTATCAATCTAGTAATGGATATCTCTTGTATCTTAACTTCATCATAATTCTTCTCCAGAAGTCTCTTCTATAGTATTCTTCTCTTGAAATAACTAATATATTCACTATGAAGGTACTCTGAACTTCAGGAAATGAAGTTGAAATATCCTATATTTCTATTGTAGGAGGTGTCCCAATCATCTGAGAATTAATTCCCTACAATAAAAGAAACTTCAGGTAAACTTATCTAGATATCTTAGATGAGCTTCACTAGTTTATTCATCAAACTAGTGGATGAAATGTTGAGTCCTAGTCTTCACGAGTTTTTCTCGTAACTTTGTGGAAAGACTCTAGTCATATGCAATCTCAATATTTCTAAAACTAATATTTATTTCAGTCCTCACTCGTGGATCTTCCTAATTCTACCACCTAGAATCTTCTAAGAATTTTTACAGTGGTTGGTCCAACAGTGCGCCAGGTTGACAAAAAACTCAGGATCAATGATAATGGTGGTTTTCCTATTGATCTATTATAGCTTGATCTATCATAGCTTTGATATCACTGCTAAATTTTGATACAACATGTAATGGGAGATAACAATCACAAGATGTATAATAATATGAAAGAAAGTAAATCTGTAAGATGATTGAAGATATGCTATAAATAGAAATGATAAAAATGGATACAAAGAAGCTTTGCAGGAAATGACACTCCATGATCAAAGCTACTAGTCACAAATGAGCTTTGAGCTTATCACTCACACACTTTGTCACACACTTCCTATCTCTCTTTATCTATATCTATGGCCCTTTATATATGAAAATAGGTTCTTTGGCCAACACTCTACCTAGCTGTGCAAGGAACATCTTGCACATATACAACTTGCACATTGACACATGCAATTATTACATTGCATGAAGTAACTAGATAAATTCACCTTAAAGTAATCAAATGTCCTAAGTATGTACCAAGGAAGGTGCATTTACATGACCCAAATGATGTAATATAATCTATTTGTTAACAATTAAGTGGTGTAAAAATATTCTTGTAAATACGAGTCATTTATATCTTGTCATTTAGTAATCATCAGAGGTTTGTCATTATTAGGAACCAATAAAATATATTTATCATATGAGAAATATAAATATTCACATCTCTTAAATGTTTGAGGAGATAAATAGTTTGTTGAAGATGAAATGTCAAGAGTCTTTGAAAAAGCTATATGTAGAGGAAGCATATGATATTTATGTAATAAAATTTTATTACTTAATTGGTACTAGAATACTAAGTGTGTAATCCATGCAATATAGTGTATTTATATTTATGCTTGAATACATGTGTGAATCGTTTATTATAAGATATTTAATCTTGATATTATTGTGCACAAATAAAATATATGCTAATAGTGGTATCAAAGCCACTATTGAGGAGAGGTGAAAACCACTATTGAGAAGATTTAGTTGAAGCAAAATTGTTGTTGTGAGAGAAGGAATGTTTTGAAGTGGAATTATTGCTTTGAGAGAAGTAACACTGAGAAGAACAACATATATTTTGTGAAAGGGTCAAGAGGAATGTGCTCATTCTGTCTTTGAGTGTCTATCAAATGGGCCAAGTTAACTTGCACAAGACCAAATAATAGATAAGTAAACATGTAAGATAAGTAAGCATTGTTTACGGAAGAGAGTATCCAAAGACCATATGAAGTAAGATAACCAAGAACACAAGAAGATAAACACTTGAATGTCAAGATATTTACTTTGGGAAAGAAGCCAAATAAGGAGATTTTTAGAAATGGACCACTGCATATTAGTGTTGGAAGTCCAGTTGGAAGGAGTAGGTGAAAATGAAATATGCAAGAGTGAGAGAACTCATATAGGAGAGAGGCATTCTAAATCTAGATAATTGGAGGGAAAGTGTTACTCAAGGTACCAAAATAATTGCATAAGGTATTTTAAATTTGCCCTAGATTTGATTTTTGAAATGACAATGAGTGTTTAATTAGATGGAGCCAACAAATTTGCTTTATCAAAATGAATATATTAAATATGTGAGTTTATAAGGTGGAGAAAGGAATATTTTAAGAATAAATAAATATTGAAGAAATTTTCTTTTGAAGTGACAGTAAATTATTTGGAAAGAAAGAATTTAAAGGAAAATAAGTTGAGATAGAATTTAAAGTGAAAAGAAAAAATTTTAAAGGAAGAAGAGTTAAAATTTGAGAAGAATAATCAAAGGTCAATTGGAAAAGAGATTATTGTGTGAACAAATTTATTAAAGGAAGAAAAAATAATTAAAAAATGAATTAATTGAAGGAAAATATTACAGTTGAAATATTGAAGGAAATTCAAAGGAGAATTAAGAAAGAGTTTCTTTAAATAATAGAATATTTAAATATTGAATTTGGGAGAAAAATGATTTCTACTACAAAGGACAATAATAATATTGAAGAATTTATGAAAGTGTCTCTCCCCTTGATGTTGAGAGGGCCAAAAATCAGGTCTCTCAGCATAAAAAACAGAGTCTTTGCAACTGGTATTTTGAATATGTCTGCAATTTGGTCTTTGGTGTTACAATAGCTCAGTTTGATCATCTTCTTCTCCACCACATCCTTGATGAAATGGTACTTGATGTCAAAGTATTTTGACCGGACATGGTGGACAGGATTTTGTGCCAACTTAATGGCACCTGTGTTGTCACAAAAAAGTGTAGTAGTATTTTCTTGCTTCTCCCAAATCTCTCCAAGAACTTTCCTAAGCCACAAGGCTTGTGCAATTTCTGATGTGAGTGCAATGTATTCAGATTTTGTACAAGACAATGCAATAGTAGTTTATTTTTTGGAACTCTAATAATCAATCCTGAACCAAGGGACAAACAATTTCCACTAGTGGACTTTCGGTCATCAAGATTACTTCCCCAATCACTATCACTGAAACCAATCAACTTCAAATTTTGAGATGAGGAGTAATGAATGCCAAAATCAATTGTGCCTTGCACATACCTCAATATTTTCTTGGCTGCCTTCAAATACAATGTAGAAGGATCAGCCATGTACCTTGAACAAAGTGATACTGCATAAAAAATATCAGGCCTAGTATTGCAAAGAAACATTAAACTCCTAAAAATGCTTCTATATTCAGTTTTGTTTGCATTATCAGCCCCATAATCCAAACACAAAAGTTCTCCATGTGCAATTGAAGTAGCTACAAGCTTGCAATCAATCATACCAAACTTCTTCAACATGTCCTTTGCATACTTTGTTTGACAAATAAAAATTTCATTACTAGTTTGTTGTACTTCCATGCCTAGAAAGTAACTCATCAAACCAAGATCAATCATATCAAATTATCTTTTCATGTCCTCCTTAAAATCATCATTCATTGAAGGACTACTTCCCATAAATAAAAAATCATCAACATACAAGCACACAATGAGAATGTCATTACCTTGTGTCTTGTAGTACAATGTAGGCTCACTCTTGCTTCTTTGAAGGCCACGCCTTTGTAAGTATTCATGAATTCTTTGGTACCAAGCTCTTGGAGCTTGATTCAACCCATAAAAAGTCTTCTTCAATCTATATACCTGATATTCTTTACCATGGACCTGAAAACCTTGAGGTTGTGTCACATACACCTCTTCATCAAGATACCCATTGAGGAAAGCAATTTTTACATCCATGTGGTGCACAATCCAGCCTTTGTGAGTAGCCAAAAAGAGCACCATTATCATTGTCTCTTGCCTTGCTACGGGAGCAAAAGTCTCCTCATATTCTATGCAAACTTTTGTATAAAGCCTTTGGAAACCAATTTAGCTTTGTATATTTCAATGGAACCATCACTGTGCCTTTTGATCTTGTAGATCCATTTGCGGCCAACACATTTTCTATCTTTGGGTAGTTTACAAATTCCCAAGTGTCATTATTTTCAATAGAATACATTTCTTCATTCATTGCCTTCATACACAACTTGTTAGAAGCATCATGTTCATAACAAGAAGGTTCAAAATCATCCACAACTTTTGAAACAAGAGCATAATTAAAAATATCACCTTTGGGGTCTCCATTGTCTTCATCTCCATACAAGTGCAAATTCTCAAGCCTTTGCAAGACTTGGTTAATTTCTTGATGCTGGCCTCTTGTCAATATTCTATTGAAGTTTGTATCAATGATTTGAAATGGTGGATGATCCTTCAACAATCTCTTTCTCTTTACATTTGCAGCTAGTGATGGAGGTGTAGAAAAGCTTGTAGGAACTTCTTCTTGGCTTGCTCTTGGACTTGAATATGAACTTGTGGATCCCATGTGAGATGGTGACCCAAAATAAGTGCTTCTATAGAAAGAATTATTAGTAAAACATGGTTGGGTTGAACACCTGCTTGGCTACTTGGAACAATATCTTCAAACAATCATCAACACATAATTTTTTAGACTTTCAATTTCCCCCTCCATCAAAAATTACATCTCTAGATACACCAATTTTTATATAATGAGGATTAAAGAATCTATAGACCTTAGATTTCTCACTATAACCAATGAAAAACATCTTCTCACTCTTAGCATCAAGTTTTTTTCTCTTATCTTCATTCACATGCACAAAAGCAACACTCCCAAAAACTCTAAAGTGTTGTACATTTGGATTTTTTCTAAACCAACATTCATAAGGAGTACTATGCTCTAGAATCCTAGTAGGACTTCTATTAAGAATATAATTAGCAGTCCTAGTTGCTTTAGCCCAATAAAATAAACTCAAACCTTTAGTTTGCATCACACATCTTGTCATATCCACCAAAGTCCTATTCATTCTTTCATCCACACCATTTTTTTGAGGTGTGTAGGGGCTGGTATTTTGCCTCTTGATGCCTAACTCCCTACAAAACTCTTCAAATTCATTAGAACATAATTCACCTCCTCTATCACTCAAAAATTTTATGGTATGCCCACTTTCATTCTCAATAAGTGTTTTAAAATCTTTGAAGCAAACAAAAGCCTCATCTTTATGCTTAAGGAAATAAACCCAACAATATCTTGAAAAATAATCAATGAAAGTGAGAAAATAGGAAGCTTTACCAACAATTTGAGTTGGCATTGGTCTACAAATGTCACAATGAACTAGCTGAAGTGGATATTGGGTCCTCCATGCTTCACCTTTGGGAAATAGCCCCCTTGTTTGTTTACCAAGAGCACACCCCTCACAAATCTCCTTGGTGTCTTCTACTTTTGGCAAACCATACACAAGTGGTGAAAGCATCCTCAAACTATGAAAATTCAAATACCCAAATCTCAAATGCCATAGCCTCCTTTTATCTTCAATACCCACACAAGCAAGTTCTCCCCCTTGCTCAACAAACCTCAATGGAAACAATTTGGTCTTAGTCATATGTCTTAGTCATATGCACTTTTGTGATCAACCTTCTATTCTTATCATAAATCTTGCACATTTTATCCTCAAAAACCAATTTGTAATATTTTTCTAACATTTGCCTAATGCTTATTAAAGAATGCTTCAAATCAGGTGCATAATAAATATCTTTTACCTTCAATTTACCTCTTTTTGTAGGAACTTCCATGTCCCCTTTTGCAACCACCTCCAATATCTTCTCATATCCAAGCTTGATACTTAAATGATAAGAATGGTCAAGAGAAAAAAATAACTCCTTCTTTCCAGTCATGTGGTTTGTGCACCCACTATCAAGGATCCATGTCTCATTGGTGATTCATAGGAGAGAAATGCTTGCTCTTCATGGAGTGCTCCATATTCATTTGAGTAGAATAATGTCTCATCTTCAAAGAAATCTTCCTCTTCATAATTTTCTGATCTATTAGAGGATTGTTTCAGCCTACAATCCTTCTCAAAATGGCCATATTTGTTACAATGATAACATTGAACATTTGTCATGTCTCTACCTCTACCTCTTCCTCTTGCATTTGATCCTCCTCTTGAAGCATAGGCTTTATGATCACCTTCAGAATTCTTATCTCTGCCTCTTCCTCTACCAAATGAGCCTCTTCTTCCTCCTCTTCCATTTCTACCTCTTCCTCTAGAGCCTCTTCCTTGTCCTCTTCCATGTGCATCATTTCCTTTGATAGAAAATGCTTGTTCTTCACTAGAACTGGCTTGCTTTTTCTTTTCTTCTCTCTTACAAATTATTTCTTCATGAGATGTAAGAGTACCAATTAATTGGTCAAGGTCCATGGTGGAAAAATCCTTGGATTATTCAAGCATAAGGGCAACATTATCCCATTTATCTATCAAAATTTTGAGAACTTTCTTAATTACAACTGGTTTCTCCACATATTCACCAAGAATGGACATTTTATTTACCATTACCTTTACTCTTACACAATAATATCCTACATCTTCATTATCTTGCTGTCATTCTCAAATTCTCTTCTCAATATCTAAAGCTTGACCTCTTTCACTTTATCATTTCCTTGATAATTTTCTTTCAAGGATTTCCAAGCCTCTTTTTCAAAAACACAATTTGCAATCCTTGGAAAAATGCTCTTAGAAAGAGCAGATTGCAAATGGTATAAAACAAGATAATTCTTGCGCTCTTTCTCCCTCATATATTTAGTTTCATCTAATGTTAACACAGTCCAATATGATGTTTTTAAGTAACCTTCATCAATAATTCTCCACAAATATTTTCCTTTTAACAAATTCCTCATTTTTATGCTCCAATATTCATAGTTTGATCCATCAAACTCTGGAAGTGGAAGTGAGTTTGAGTTGCTTTCCATTACAACAATCTACAACAACTAATTGAAATCTCAAAGAAATTTTAAACTAAAACTTCAATAACAACCCACAACCTTCAAACCCAATAACTCAATCTACCAAGCTCTGATACCAAATGAAAATTATAACATAAAACACAAATAAAAATGAAGCAGATTCCAAAACTGGAAAAGACAGTAAAAAATAAGTTGCAATTTTTATAATATGAAATGAAGGACTTCCACTTTTTAGAATCACATGAAATTTATACAACTTAGATAGATAAGTAATTTCAACAAACTATCCAAAAATCAGTTGAAAAGGATTTGAAAATCAAAAGTTACGGCCTCTCAAAGTAGGCTACTAACCACTTTTTCCAAAAATCATATTGCACAGATAATTTCAAGACTGGAGCTACGTTTTTTGTTTTTCACACTTCCATTCAACTTCTCCCTACTCACAAAATGTTACAATAATGTGTTTTGATACTATTCTACCCTAATACAAATATTCTAAAGTTGTTACAAGAAGTGTAACAGCCTATAGCTGTTACAAACTGAAATCTTCCTAAAAAAACATATTCTTTTATTCTATAGTTACAAAATAAGGGACATATTTGTTTTGATTCATTTTTTCTTACTTGGAAATTCCACATGGTTAGCATCGTATTCCAACAGTGTCGAATTATTTAAAAAATATATTTTTGAAGAGAAGGAAATTTTATTCAAATGTTTACTTGACTTATTTTGAAGATATATTATTGAAAAGGATGGTCAAAGGCACAAAAAAGCTATTTATTAGAGACACGACAAAGCAAAGATATTGAATATTGATCAAATTCAATGATAAATTATTTGAAGTCTTTTTTATAAGGTACAAAATTTATTCTACCTAAAGTGAATTTGGAAAGACCATAAAATATTTTTTAAAGAAATAAAAGAAAATTATTGATAATTTTTTGAAAGGTTGATCATAGACATTTAGTGAGAAACTTACTAGAAACACATGGAAATTAAAGAAATAAAGCAAACAAAAATAAAAACAAATATTCAATATACGTTACCAAAAGATAGTAAAATTAGAGAAAATCAAGAACATTATAAAACTACAAAGGAAATGTTGAAATCCCTAAAATACTGCACGTAACACATGATAGAGAATTCTAAAAAATAAAAATATATATCAAAGGACTAACAATCAATTTTCAAAGAAGCTAAAAATGAAAAATTCTCAATATTTGATAACTATCTAAGTTTGAAACTTGATGAAGAAAATTAATACTATAAAATACGATTATATTACCTGTTGATATAAGGAAGATAATGTACATGACACTACTCACTCTTGGTTTTCTTAAAGTGAAGAATAAAAGGAAATAAAAAATAATTAAAAATTTGAAGTACAAACCGATGATGAAATATACAAAATCCCTAATGATAGATGCATGTTGTGACACTAGTGATCTTCATTAAAAGAAAAATGGTAATACATGTGATTTAAAGCTTATAATGGTAGATAATTGTTGTTATACAAATGAATCATAGCCCATAAAGGCTCAAATAAATTGTGATACTAAGGTTCATGTTCAAGGAACAAACATAACATGTGACACAAGAAATTTGAGTATTATATGTAATAGTTTAAATTGTGATTATGGACATTGTAATGATATCAGTAACAGTGATAGGTATATTGGTATAGTATTTTTGATAGGATACAATGACACAAATTTAGAAAAAAAATTAGCAAGAGAACATTGTACCAAGATTAAGCTCAAAATTTGAAGGCCTTAAACAAACAAGTACTAATGAATAAGGAAATAATAAAAGTAATTATCAAATAGAGACAATTATGATAAGTGACATTGTAACAAGAAATAAGGACATTAAAATTGTGATAGGGATAGATGGAACTAGTACTAATGTAGAAAAAATAACAATAAGAGACAATAAATTTAGATGTAGATATTGTAACAGGTATGGACATACATCAAAGAAGTGTTGGGACCTTCATCATTATGAATTTTGTGGAGGAAATAATCATTCTCAAAAATATTGTTACAACAAAATAAAAATTGAATTATGGATGGACAAACTCAACAAAATGGACTAAGATAAAAGAAATGTTGAGTTATTTTTATAAAAGGAAAGGAATTTTGAGAAATGACTTACCTATAAGGAAATCAATCTATTGATAACAAGGAATAATAATCTTATGACACAAAACTATGAAGATAAAAGTGTGACAGATACAGGTTACAATTGCTATTGGCATTGGGACAAAAATAGGTGCTACTTGAATAAGGCCAAAGGCAAAGATAAAAAAATAATCAAGGTTTATCACCATGAAGAAGGACAAGAAGTGATCAAGAAGACCAAAGCAAATGAAGACAATGGACCTTATACCAAATAATATAATACGAGGAGTGTTAGAGTTATTATATTGTTTGGTACTTGTAAATATTTGTAAATATGTGGTGTTAAAAGAGTTGTAAATATGAGTCATTTAGAGTTTGTCATTTAGTAATTATTAGAGGTTTGTCATTATTAGGAGTCAATAAAATATATTTCTCTTATGAGAAATATGAAGAGTCATATCTCTCAAATGTTTGAGGAGATGAATAGTTTGTTGAAGTTGAAATGTCAAGAGTCTTTGTAAAGGCTATATGTAGAGGAAGCATATGAGAGTTATGTAATAAAATTTCATTCCTTTATTAGTATTGGAATACTAAGTGTAAATTCCAAGGAATACAATGTGTTTATCTATTTGCTTGAATACTTATGCGAATCATTTATTTTAAGAACTTTAATCTTGATATTGTGCATAAATCAATTTTATGCTAACAACTTGGTAGATAGTTCAACCTATTTGGATTATTTTTTGTAGGATGGATTTTTGTTCAAAGAAAAACAACTTTTGTATATTATAGAGGTCAATGAGAAAGTTTTCCATTGAGTTACATAGTGAAGGATTGCTCATGGACACTTTGGGAGACAAAATGCAAGCCATATTAGTAGAAAGGTATCAATGGCCAGGTATGAAAAGGTATGTAAGCAAGTATGTTGTAGAATGTAGGATACAAGAGTGGATCTTAACGAATGTATATGCTCCAGTTAGACAGGGACTGAGAAGGGTTCTTTGGAGTCAGCTAGCTGAATTGAGGGAGACGGTCCCCAACTACCCTTGGATTGTGGCGGGGGATTTCAATTGCTACCTTAATCTTGTAGATAAATTGGGGGGCTCTCAAAGAATAACTGCTAATATATACGAGTTTAGAGATTTTGTTGAGCAACATGAGCTGATGGATGTGGACCCGCGTAGATTCTCCTATACATGGTCTAACAAAAGATTGAAGGAAAACCAAATTCGGATAAGATTAGATAGGTTTCTTCTTTCTCAAGAATACCTGGAGAGGTTTGGGGACTCTTCATTAACGGCACTCCCAAGAATCGGGTCTGATCACAACCCAATTCCGTGGGAAACAGGGGAGGACTCTAAGAAAATATACATCAGACCCTTTCGATTCAAACTTATGTGGTTCCAACATCAGGATCTCAAGGATCTGGTTGCCCAATGGTGGGAAAAAAAGTATAATGGTTCGAAACTAGCCCAAGTGGCATGTAAACTAAGGAATGTGAAGGCTAACATTAGAGAGTGGAACAAAACTTCCTTTGGCAATATTTTTGTTAAAAAGGCAGAACTAAAAGACAAGATCAATGAACTACAGGAGAAGTTGAAGTCAGAGCAGCTTACAGAGGATCTGAGAAACCAGGAGAGGGAGCTGTTAGCCGAATACCACACGATGCTAGGATTTGAAGAAACCTTTTGGAGGCAGAAATCCAGACCGCGTTGGTTAAAGGAGGGTGACAGAAATACAAAGTTCTTCCATGTCTCTACTCTTCGCCACAGGAGTACTAACAAAATTAAGGAGATCAAGATGGCCGATGGGTCTAACACCAAAGATATGGAAGACATAAGGAGGGAAGCGGTTGAGTACTTTAAATCGTTGCTAGAAGATGTAAATCCGACTATTGAAGAAGAGGACTCTCTGTTGGCAGCCATTCCACCCCTCATAACTGATAATCTTAATGGATTCTTACTTAGTCCTTTCACAAAGGAGGAAATCAAGAAGGTCGTTTTTGACATGGATGGTAACAGCTCCCCAGGACCGGATGGCTTCCCTGCAGCTTTCTTCCGGAAGTTTTGGGATATCCTAGGCAATGATGTAGTGGAAGCTATAATTGAGGCTCAAAAGGACATGGAAATCCCAGAAGGAGTTAATGCTACTTTTTTAGTTCTCATCCCTAAACTAGTGGGAGCAATGGAATTTTCCAGCTTTCGCCCTATCGCTTATGTAACACTCGATGAAGATTCTCACAAAAACAATCGCCAATAGGTCAAGGTTATCCTTCCTTTCATCATTGATATGAACCAAGGTGGCTTTGTGAAAGGGCGACAAATATTGGATGGTATCATCACAATTCATGAGGTTATTCATTCAATGGTGACTAGTAAGGAAGCATGTATGTTACTAAAGCTTGATATGAATAAAGCCTACGATCGGGTCTCATGGCGGTTCCTCACCAAGATTTTGGGTAAGTTTGGTTTCTGTCCCCAGTGGATTAAGTTGATTTTTAGTTGTATCTCTACTACAAGATTTTCTGTCATGGTGAATGGGTCACCCTCCGGCTACTTTAAGAGTGAAAGGGGGTTGCGACAAGGAGATCCTTTGTCTCCATACTTGTTTATTATTTTAGCGGAAGCATTGGGTAGGAACATTTCAAGCAATGGTGGCGGATGGTCAATTGGAAGGTTTTAAACCAGCCTCAATAGCAGGGCCGTTGTCTCACCAACAGCTTTGTGGATGATACAATCATTGTGTCCAAAGCCTCGGTGCCTCAAGCTAGGAAGTTGAAGAGAATTCTAACCAAGTATGAGACAGAAGATGACAAGACATAAACTATAAGAAGAGTAGCATCTATTTCTTTAACACGCCCGGTGGGAGGGAGGAAAGAATAGCTAACCTCTTCGGTTGTGGAAAGGAGCTTCTACCAAAGAACTTATCTAGGCATGCCTATGTTCAAAGGAAGAATGAAGGCTACTTTGTGGAACTCGACCATTGACAGGATCTCCAAAAAGTTAGCATGGTGGAAGGGCAGCCTTCTCACCTCCGCAGAAAAGCCTTATTAGTTCAAACTACTTTACGTAGCATTCCAATTTATCGCATGTCTCTATTTAGAATGCCCGCAAAGGTCCGAGCTACATTGGAGCTAATTCAACGCAACTTCTTGTGGTCAAGTTCGGAGGAGAGAAAGAGAATTTCGTTGGTAGCATGGAATCGGTGTGTGCAAGCAAGGATCGTGGGGCCTCGGGGTTAAAGAGAATGAAAGAATTGAATCAAGCTCCGATTGGCAAACAGTATGGAGATTTATCAATAATGATCAATTGGGATGGGTAAAACTTCTTAAGGCAAAATATATCGAAATAATCAGGACTTCCCGAAAGCCGATAATCTTCCTAGAGGATCCTATTTTTGGAATTGTTTGCTCGAATGTCGGGAGGTAGTCGGAAAGGCATCGGATGGAGAATTGGTAATGGAAGACAAGTGGACTTTTGGAAAGACCCGTGGTTGGAAGAGGCCCCTCTGAAAGATAACTTAGACCTTCAGGTCCTCCAACATAAACTTTCGAAGGAAATGGGAGGAAAAGTAGGGGATTTTATTGTCGTAGCATAGGAAACTTCTTCTTGGAAGAAAATCATAGTTCATAATCTGTCAGAGCAAGAGAAGGTGGCCCTAACCAAACTCAATGATGCTTTAAGGGTGTTCCCGATCATTCCTGGGGGAGGAAGAGACAAGGCGATTTGGGGCAAAACTACAAGTGGGATCTATTCAATAAAAATCGCCTATAAGTTAATCCACTCAGGATTCAATGGTCGGACTCCGACTTCGTTATTTGGTTAAATAATTTAACCCCAAAAATAGCTTTCTTCTTTTGGTTGGCAGTTCAAAATAAGATCCTGACAAATGATAATCTGCAAAGGAGAGGTTTCCAATTCATCAATCGATGTATCTTGTGTGAGAAAGCAATAGAATCTGTAAGTCATATATTTCTAACTTGTGATTTTTCTTGTACAGCATTCCAAATGATCCTGTCCAAATTTCATATAGATTGGGTCTCGTCCAAATAGCATGTCCGACTTCGCATACAATGGGCTTCCACCTTCCGGCAAAGCTTTTGACTTGGCTCTAGAAGCTCAGCCTACCCCATTTTTTATGGGGGATATGGAATGAGAGAAATAAGAGAGTATTTAAAGGACGTAAGAAAGATCCCAGTGTTATGTGGTAATAAAATAATCGTAGCTTTGAAAGAAAACTGGAAAACTTTCTTCTTCAAAAATGAGACCATGTCTCTAAGGGAAAGGAGGATTTTGCGGAACTCGGGGAGAGGAACTTCCAGCACCTAGTCATTACAACCAACCCACGGGATGGTGTCAAGTGGATACCCCCCACACAAAAGTGGGTTAAGTTTAATTTTGACTGGGCAGCTAAAGGAAATCCGGGGGCTGCAGGAGTAGGAGGAGTTTTGAGAAATGAGGAAGGAAAAGTGGTCCTTGCCTTTGCAGAGCCTTTGGGAACTCAAACAAATCATTTTGCGAAGCCCGAGCTCGCATGCAGCAATGAGAATTGCCGGACTTGAGGGTTATAAGGAAGTTATCTTTGAAGGGGATTCGCTTAATATAATCAAGGCAATTAAGGAGGATAAAGACCCCAACTGGACCATATTGGAGCTTATCCTAGAAGCAAAGATTCATAAATCTCATTTGGTTAATGCCCGAATCCAACACACCTTCGGAGAAGGGAACCAAGCGGCGGATCTAATGGCAAATATTGCGCTTCGTTGGGGAGATGCAAATTTGGAAGGATAACTTCCCTCAAGAACTATTGGTGTTGGTCGCTAGAGAAGAGCTAAGATCAAACCTGTTAGAGCATCAGGAGATCAGAGGGGCTGATGATGAGTAATCCGACAGATGGAATTAGGCAGAAAAGGCATCCCATTTGCTGGGGCCTGGGAGGTGACAAGTGTACAGTACAGCAACCTAGTGTTAGTAAGTGCTAGGTGTTGTTTGGTTTTTGTTTTATCCTGAATAGTCAAGTGACAAGTATAGGACCGTGGACTCTAAGTATGGCTTAATGTGAGTCTTAGAAAGATCCATTTTGTATTTTGATTATACGGGCTTGATGCTAGAACCAGCCCATTTTGACTTTGTAAAAGGTTTGTGGACCTTATAACCACCTCTACCTTATACCAAAAAAAAAAAAAGAGTTGTAAATATGAGTCATTTAGAGTTTTACTTTTAGTAATTATTAAAGGTTTGTCATTATTAGGAGTCAATAAAATATATTTCTCTTATGAGAAATATGAAGAGTCATATCTCTCAAATGTTTGAGGAGATGAATAGTTTGTTGCAGTTGAAATGTCAAGAGTCTTTTAAAATACTATATGTAGAGGAAGCATATGAGAGTTATGTAATAAAATTTCATTCCTTTATTAGTATTGGAATACTAAGTGTAAATTCCAAGGAATACAATGTGTTTATCTATTTGCTTGAATACTTATGCGAATCATTTATTTTAAGAACTTTAATCTTGATATTGTGCATAAATCAATTTTATGCTAACAACTTGGTAGATAGTTCAACCTATTTGGATTATTTTTTGTAGGATGGATTTTTGTTCAAAGAAAAACAACTTTTGTATATTATAGAGGTCAATGAGAAAGTTTTCCATTGAGTTACATAGTGAAGGATTGCTCATGGACACTTTGGGAGACAAAATGCAAGCCATATTAGTAGAAAGGTATCAATGGCCAGGTATGAAAAGGTATGTAAGCAAGTATGTTGTAGAATGTAGGATACAATAGTTGGAAATATTTACTCAAAATAAAAGGTTTATATACCCCATTACCCATTCCAAATGCAACTTGGGAAGACTTATACATGTATTTTATATTAGGTTTACCTCACACACAAAGAGGTGATGATTATATCTTTGTTAAAGTTGATAGGTTTTCAAATATTACATATTTTATTCTTTGTAAGAAGACTAATGAAACTTGAAATACTATTGATATATTTTTAAAGAGATTATTAGATTGCATAGATTACTATATACCATTACTATTAGACTCCTATCCTAAAATCATTATGTAATTGAGTACTTAGTGCACATGTACTACTATGATGTTTAATAAAGGTGTAATAATTTCTTTTATTAAGAGTTACTATCTCGCATCCTTCACTTACATGTGGACCAACCCTTGAGCATTAGGGTTAGGGGAGATAATAAGTCTATATAAAGGTTAGGTTGAGGTGGAATGTATTAAGTCTATTTTCTCAAATTGTAATGGATCTCTACTTTCAACGAGGTTGCCCCTTTAAAGAGGCCTATGATATGATTTTTATGATTAATAAAGTTGTTACAATTCTATTTTAGTATTTTTTGAGCACTTGTGTTATCCATTTTCTTTTACTTTTGTTAATTTTTGCAAGTACTACTGTGAATGTGCTTATTTTTACCTAAAGACTCCTAACAAGTGGTATCAAACCACTTTCCAAGGTTGTATTTTGTTGTCACAATTGTTACTGTCTTGTGGTGTATACCCTATTAGGTATATTTTCTTTTTTTTTCTCATTTTTTCTAAACACCCCCCAATAAAATAACATATATTTTTTGTTTTTAGTAGGTTAGTTTAGAAACCCTATGTCAATATTTTAAAATATCATGGAGGAGTTGTATTTTCTAGCTAATCTATACCTTCCATAAAGTGTCTAATGAGGTGAGGGATGTTAAGACTCCAATACCCAAGTCTAAGATAACACTCATATATGTATGTGAGCTCCCACATACCCTTAGGTATATAGTAATATTACCTTAGGATTAGGAAAAGCCTTCAGTACTAGGAAGATATTGGTCATAAGTATTTTGTGGTACATTGATAAGCGGTTAGCTATGGGAAGTTGCTCTCACAGTACACTTAGAAACTAATAATGTAGTTATAGGTATGGTGGAACCCTCTTTAGTTATAGTTCTAAGATATTGGGTCAACCACTAATCATTATTGAGAGAGTATAAAAGGAAGCCCACAAAATCATACACACCTGACCTACAATATCCCTATTAAAAATATAATTGGTCCATTCTCGACCAAACCCAAATATCATAATTGAGCATGTAGAGAAGATTACCACCATCACAGATTGATGTCGTTCAATCTATTTGGTGAAAAATACAAACAATCAAAATAAAATCAGAATAGTTAGTTGAAAATTGTCAGAGGAGGCAATTGTTAGTTTCTAGTCTAGTAGTGCAGAAAATACCTTGCCTAGTAGATAGAACCCTTAAATAATGATAATTGGGAAAAAATAAAAATAAAATAGTCTAAGGAACAAAAAATTATCATTTTATGGTATAGTCCATTAAGATCATCTCTTCGAGTTGATCGTTTTGGTATATATCTTCTATAAGCATTTTTTAGAGGCCAAAATTTGTTATTTAGTGGTATAGCTCATTTCAATAATCTCTTTAAGCTCATCATTTTGATATCAGTCATAAGTATTTTTGGGAACCATAGGGTACAAAAAATAGTCGAAGCTACTATAGTTGCATAGTTAGAGGAATTAGGCAACCAAATGATTTACTTGTTGTAGTAACAACAAAGATTGGAACAATTATTTATAGCCAAATTTTATAAAGTTGAGATTCATCTATTAGGCTTGGATATCAAATATGACCAGATAGGAATAAAGGGTTTTGAAATTAAGTTAGGTAGTTTAAAGAGTGGAGCACACAATATCTTTCCCAATAATAATCATTATAAAATGTCCAAGATATGTTTTCTAAAATTTGGTGGAGAGGATCCCATTGATTGGTTATATCAAGTTGACCAGTATTTTTCTCTTCATAATGTTCTCCAAATTCTAAGGCTCATAATATAATCCTTCAATTTTATATCTAAAGTGCTTCAATGGTGCCAATGGTTGAGAAATATGCATCCGGATCTTCCTTTGGTTGAATTTGAAACCCATTTAGTCACCTAATTTAGACCTATTGAATATGAGAATTTTATAGGAGCCCTTACCAAGTTGAAACAAACCATAATGGTCCAAGATTATCAAACATAATTTAAAAATTTGGTAAACTACATTAGAAACTTGAGTGATGATTTATTTTGAAGTTGTTTCATTAGTGGGTTAAAAGAAGATATTTGAGCAAAGGTGAGAATGTTTAAACTACCAACTATGATGTAAGCAATAGGTATGGCTAGATTTGTGGAAGTTTACTATTCAGAGTCATACTTCCAAACTCCCACAAGCTCAACCCCCTCTTCCATCTTGGTAAGCACCGAATCCTACCAAAAAACTACCCCAAATCAAATGTTTAACCTGAGAAGAAATGGATGCATGGAGGGTATAAGGTCTATGATGTAACTATGATGACATGTATACCCCAAGCCACAAGTGCATATAGCAAAAATTGTATTTACTCGATGTTGTCAAACCTTCCATTTAAGAATATCATGAGAAAGAGGAGGACAATAGAGAAGAAGATTGACCTATAAAATTTGAATTGACAAAGTACCTACTACCAAAATCTTTTGTACATGCTTTAGTAGGAAATTCCACTCCCCAAACCATAAAATTCATACATAAATTCAAGGATCGATGTCGCTTAAGCCTCATTTATTTAGGTACTACATAAAATTATATTGATCCTTAAGTGGCCAGATAAGTAGACTACTACATATAGTCATGTAATTATTTTGAAGTCATGGTAGCCAATGGGAGATTCTTTCCTTGCAAAGGAAAATATAGAAATATAAAGATGTGAATGGGTGACTACAATATCAAGGTGGACATGTTTGTCCTTCCTTTGGGGGGTTGTAACATATTACTAGGAACTCAGTGGTTCGTACATTGGGTTTGATAGTCTAGGGTTTTTTGAGCTTGAGATACAATTCATTCAGTAGGAGAAGCAATATACTCTCCATAGTATGAATGTTGATACTACCCCATTTATTAGTTCCCATCAAATAGAAAATTTATCAACAAAACTAATATCAAAAGGTAGAGTCACAATTGTTTGTAATCTATGTTAGAGTTAGAGTATAGTACATAATTTGGGTCATGTAAATGTACCACCTTAGGTGCATAGTTAGGATAGGATATTACTTTAGGGGGAAGTTATCTAGTTACTTCATGCAATGTAGTAAATACACAAGTGTAAATGTGCAAGTTGTAATGTACAAGGTGTCCCCTTGTAAAACTAGGTAGAGTGTTGGCCAAGGAATCTATCTTCCTATATAAAGGGCCTCATAGTGGTAGATTATATGATCAAGGAGACAAGAAGTCAAGTTCTCATCTAGTGCAGTGTAGTAGATAGTTGTGATCCCATATGGAGTACCATGTAGCTCTTTAGCTCATAGTAATAGAGTTTCCATTTCCTCCATACTACATTGTAATTTCATAATTTCTATTTATAGCATATTTCAATCATATTGTTATTTCACTTTCTTTCATATTTTTTGTATTTCATTAGGACCTATGTTAGATCTCTCCACAACATACATCCTCAAAATCTAAAAATGGTATCATAGCCATAGTGCTTTGATATAAGAGGACCTACATCTAGCATAATAGAAGTGAAGTAGGTCAATAGGAATAATGAGAGTCACCATTACTATTGTTGGCCTGCATCTTTTCCATTACATGCAAAAGATGCTATAAGGATTATTTGATAGAAATAACCATAGTAGTCAACAAGATTAGGAAAGTGAAGATTGAAATAAATCTCAGTTGTAGAAAACTTGAGATTATATTTGGCTAGAGTCTTTCCATAGAGTTGCAAAAAAACTCGTGAAGACTAGGACTCAACATTCAAGCCACTAGTTTGAAAAATCAACTAGTGAAGATTATTATCTCCAGAATTATAGATTATTCCATTTCAGTTTCTAACAGCTTGTTGTATGGAAATGAGATTCAATAAAATGTCAGGAAGCTTCCTACAAGAGAGTTAGGAACAACATCTTCAAGAATCATTCCAATACTTTGAGCAACAAGGTAGAATACTGAAGATTTCAAAGACCTCGAGGAAGGTCCCATTACAAGAGCTACAATCCTGCAAATTACAAAGGTAAATAAAATGTCATAGTAGCCTTATAGTAGACTCAAGGAATAAGAGACTCCAAAAGTTGATTCAAGAAGGATAGAAGAGATTAGTGATCTCCATTCAAGATCAATACCTACAAAGTGCAGAAGAATAATAGGCTAGAGAAGCCTAGAAGAATAATATGCCAGAGAAACCTAGAAAAAGAAAAAGGCCATAGAAGCCTTAATCCTAAAGAAAAACTTTAGAGAAGATATCCTGATTCAAAAGATAGATTTCTGAATTTAGAAGAAAACTCTAGAAAGGAGTTCCTGAAGAAGACTCCTGAGAAGAGTCTAAGAAATAGGAGATTGGTGATCTCCTTTACTAATTAAAGACTTTTTTCAGAAGAAGTTGAAGAGATCCTAAGTAGATCTCATTGAAGAAATTCCATTTTAGGAAGAAAGAGAAAGGACCAATGAAGTCCTATTCCAGAATCCAAAGGCATCAAAATAAGAGATCCGATAAGAAGATCTCATCACCAAAAATTCTAGAAGCAGAAGGTTGAAGAAAAATGTCTCAAGCAGAAGATAAGAGAAGATACAAGATAGAAGAACTTGGAGAGGTCTCAAGGAGGAAAAATAAGAAGGCTTGGAGAGCCATGTTGAAAAGCCCACAAAAGCATCATAAAAATAGTTCTCAGGAGAACTCATTGGATAATTCCACTACTAAGGAAAAGTTCCTGATAGTGAAGGACTTGGGACAAATGTTGCCATCCGAAAAAAAACCCAAGAGAAGAAAAATTTGGGGAGTGCCAAATCCAAGAAGAAGAATTTGGCAAGGAGTGCCAAATACGAGAAGAATTTGGCAAGGAGTGCCAAATACTAAAAGAAGAATCCAATGAAGACCTCTAGAAAATTAGAATATTGAGAAGAAGAAGATCTTGTTTGAAGTCAAAATTCGATAAGAAGCTTAAAGGAAGATTCAGATAAAAGAAGCCTACAAAATCCAAAATATTTGGAGATTTCCTCTCATAGCAAGAAGGCACAGTTTAGAGAAATGAGTTCTCTAAATCTATAGTAGAAAGTAGAAGATCATTGGAAGGATTAAGCCACAAAATCCAAGGCTCAAGACAGAAAGTTTGACATGAGAGATTGGTGAACGAGAAATTTATTTGGAACAACCAACAAAGAAGTTGCGTATCCATCCACTACAAAGAAACAACTTGGTGAATCCAAACACCAATATCTACATCATCTACATAAGCCATTAAAGGTAAGAAACTAGGGTATAATTAGTTGAACTTCAAATTAGGGTTTATTATCAAATTCCATTAAGCACCATATTTGGATTAAAATTTGTAGAAGAATAGATTGCATTATAGTCTTCAAGTGCAAAAAGAAATAATATCATTTAAGGATTATTTGCAGAATTAATAGGAGTTGGATATTTTTGAGAGAAAGAAATTATCATCTACCTATTTGCTATCCAAAAGCAAGAAGACTATATCCTACAATATTGATTGTAGTGAAAATTTGTAGAATACTTATTAAGGATTCATTACGTATTACTCTTAAAATTTGTAAATATTATTAAGTGCATATAAAATTATTTTAAGAGTTTATTGGAGTGATAAGGTGAGATTTTTAGTGCATTAAATTGGTATTATTAAGATCATTTGCACTACACTAATTACTCTAAAAAAAGGTTAGTTTGTGTTTGTTGATTAAAGGATCAAGAGCACAAAAACTAGTATATTATCAAAGTGTCTAGAGACACTATTGGTGCACAGAACCTACAACATATCATGGCCCAAAGAAGCCACTAATGAAGAACACAAGCTTATACTGAGAGGGGGGTGAATAGTATAAGACCACTTTTTACTTTTCTTTCCCAATCAATATTATGCAATGTAAAGATAGCAATATCAATAATAGTAATCAAAGCAATGCACAAATCACCACACACAATAGAGACACCAATTTAACGTGGTTCACCCAATGTGGGCTACTCCACGGAGAAAATATTTCACTAAAATTTTCTCAATCAATCTCTTGGGAATCCTTTCCCTATTACAATGTTTATGGACCTCTATCCAAAGGAGACACCAATCCCCTAATCAAGTTTGTGGATCTCTATCCATAGGAGAACTCCTTTCTCCTTAGCTCTGACTGGTGATCTTCTAGAAGAATTATTGCCCCCACTACTCTGGCTAATGGATCTCTATCCACTGAAGACTCCTGTCCTCACTACCCTGGCTAATGGATCTCTATCCACTGGAGACTATCATCCTCTATACTCTATCACCTTCAAATCTCTATCTCAAATCTGCACTAAACATAGTCCTTCGGTTTAGCACAAATCTGCTCAATCTCTATCTCTGGTCTGGCACAAACCTATCCTCAAATTTGCACCCAAACATAGTCCTTCGGTCTAGCACAAATCTGTCCTCAATATCTATCCTCTGATCTGCACTAAACATAGTCCTTCGGTCTAGCACAAATCTATCCTCAATCTCTATCCTCAAGCCTTAACACAAATCTTGACTTAATCTCAAATCAACTCTGCTAGATCTGCCCCAAACCTTAACCCAAGGTTTGAACAAATCAATCAATCAACTCTGCTCACAAGTCTACTCAAAGACTTATCTCAAATATACCTTGTAAGCTTCCACAAAAGCTCACACTAATCTGTCCACAAGTCCTCTCTAGAACTTGTCCAATATGCTCTCAAGTCTTCACTAAGACTTACCTCAAATCTGCTCAACAAGTCCTCAATAGAACTTGTCTCAATCTGCTCAATAAGTCCTCACTAGAACTTATCCAATATCTACTCTCAATATGTATTGTAAGCTTCCACAAAAGCTCACACAAATCTATCCACAAGTCTTCTCAAAGACTTACCTCAAATCTTCTCAACAAGTCCACACTAGAACTTGTCCAATCTCATAGAAACATAAAGAGAATTGTTAGAGACTCAATATGCTTCTCACTCATCACAATGCTCAATTATTTTCAATCACTCTTTTAGAAACATACAAAGAATTGTTAGAGACTCAATATGCTTCACATTCACCTCAATACTCAATCACTTTCAATCACTCTTTCAGAAACATACAAAGAATTGTTAGAGACTCAATATGCTTCACATTCACCTCAATGCTCAATCACTTTCAATCACCTTCTCAACTCAATTCAGAATATAGAATAATTTGTTTTATAGAACTTGAACTATCACTTCACACATCCACTTGACTAGGCTCAACCAACTCTACTCAACCAATCACTCAATGAAATAATCCTTGCTCACAAACCCTAGTCCAAGCATATGAACACTCACTCAAAATGTTTCCAACAATGCTTATCAACCAATCTCACATAACAATGATACTCATGTTCTTTCCAAACCCTAGTTCAAGTTCTTCACTCAATTACTCACTTCAACAACAATGCTTATAAAATAATCTTCACATAACAATGATACTCATGTTCTTTGCAAACCCTAGTTCAAGTTCTTCACTCAATTACTCACTTCAACAACAATGCTTATAAAACAAGGTGCATAGCATTCACTTCTCAATAGCTCAACAACTCAATAAGGAAACCTAATCAAGTCCTTTTCACTCCAAAGTTGTTTTCCAGAAAACCAACCAATCAACTCAACCAAGGAAGAATGTACCCATACCTTTTATTTGATGTAGAAGTAGACCACACAAATCTACCACAATCATAAACACTTCTTTGCCAAGTACAAAGAGTTAGATGACAAGAATTATCACTCTAACACTTTTCACAATTTACCTTAATCACAAAGATAAATTAAATCTCAAATACACCTTATTGCTCCATCTCAATAATAACATTCAACATCATAAATTTCATCAAAATCCCCTATAAAAATATAACTCAACTTCTACTTATAACTCCCTACTCAATATTGCATTTAATTTAAATAACTCTCTTTATAACTTAATGCAATAAATCAATTTCCATTTTCCTAAGGTAAAAACAATAATTACCCTAGCCAAATTAACCTTTCACCACTTAGGTGAAAATCAGAAATTACTTACACCTTATACCTCCAACAACCTTAGCATGTGCAATAATAAAAATCAAAATAAAACATTTATTACCCGCTCTGCAATCGGTGGGATTCGAACTTGCACCAAATGCTTCAGCAGCGCCTTGGCCGCGGCTTCCATGTCGTGTGAGCCACGCGCTCACCTTGCTGCTCTAAAGTGCAATGTGCGCTTTATCCTCTTCACTCTCCCCTAGAGCCTTTGGCTCTTCTTCCAACATGGTGCCTACTCCACACGCACTTCGGAGGTGCCTTTCATTCGATTTCGCATGAGCTCTTTCTCACCGAATATCATGGATATTTTTTGAATGCCAAACATAAGGTTTGGCTTAAGGTATAAATACCTTTGCCCTTGATTTCATGCACGTCGATGGAGATGAATTCGTTGGGGGTCAGCGCTAATGTTTTGGCTTCAAATATTTAATTTATAATTTATTTAAATTCATTAGAATTTAAATATTATAAATTAATATTTAAATATTTTGGCTTTATTAAGGATTAAAGCCTCCTTAGGTTTTAATAAAAACCTTTTACTTTGCCCATTATGGTTTTTAATAAAACCTTTTATTTTGCCCACTATGGTTTTTAATAAAAACCTTTTATTTTGTCCAACCATGGTAATAAAACTTTATTTTTAACATGGTTTTAATAAAAACCTTTTATTTATGCTTTACATAATATTAAAAATAAATATTATGAAGCTCTTTTGCCATCAACCTTTTGCATTGCTCCTTTTGACCTTTTGACATCAACGGTAGCTCATTCCTTGACATCAATGACAACTTCATTCCTTGACATCAATGACAACTTCATGGACTCAAAATGTCCAACAATCTCCCCCTTTGTCATTGATGGCAACCCAAATTATTTTTACCAAACACTTGACCTTTTTCTTGTTCTGCTCCCCCTGGGACATTGCTCCCCCTGTCTCAATGCTCTCTCCTTAAACCAAATCTCTCCCCCTTACTCAAATCTCTCCCCCTTTGACATCAATGGCAAAGGGTCACCTTTGGGGCTCGGGGCTAAGAATGAGTCTCTTAGCTTAGCCCCTCCCCCACCTCCTCTTGAGGTGGTTAATTCTGGGGTGGGAGTATTTCTACTCCCAACAAGCACTGGTATTTACCTTTGTCCTCTTTCCTTCTTATCTGATCCTTCTGATTCCTTTGACTGTTCCTATTTTTGTCCCTATCCATGTCCATATTCCTATTCCTGTTCATATCCATATTCTTGTTCCTATTCTTGTTCCTGTTCCTGTCCATGTCCATATTCCTATTCCTGTTCCTATTCTTGTTCATGCTTGATTCTAGAATGTCTGCTCTACACCACTTTGTTGTATGTCCATCATTATTGCACTTATAACACTTAATGTTATTATTCCTTGGAGGTGCAAATATCTTAGGATTTCTCCTGGTGAAGCCATATCCTTTTCTATCATGAACCCTACAATTCATTGCCTTGTGACCAAACTGATTACATGAGTAGCAATACCCATGGAAAAGTTATATGTTCCTAAAATTCCCATATTTCTTGTCTTTCATGTGTCCTGCACTATGAAGCCATGTGCCCAAATCTGTGACATGAGAAACATCTTCCATTGAAGTTTCCTTGTCTTGACCTCATTGGTCTCTTAGTCTCTCTTAACCTATTCTGATTGTTGTTCCATCTGTTTCTCCTTTGTGCATTGTTTCTTTCCTTGTTGAACTTTCTGTTGTCCAACTCATCCTCAGAAGTCTCACTTTCTCTTACACTTTCTTCTTCTGAAGTTTCTTCTTCTTCAGAACTTGAGGTTGACTCTTCTTCTTGTTTCTTTTGAGCTTGTTCAAAACCAAGACCTATTTTGTTTGTTGACCTTCTTTGTACCTTGATCATTTTATCCATAATATTTGAACTCTTTCCAAACTTGTGTAGCTTATCCTTGGATTTTTCTAAATCTTCCCTTAGTAGAGCTACTTCTTGTTCTAACTTTTCACATTCTAAGACCTTTGCTTCTAACTTATCCTTGAACTTCTTTGTCTTAGCCATTGACTTGTTTAGATCCTCTATAAGCTTTCCTCTTTCTTCATCACATTCTTGAAACTGAAATTCAAGTTGGGAGTTTTGCTTTCTTACCTTCTTTAAAGTTTTAAGAGCATAGATAAGCTCTCCCTCAAGATCAACTCCTCCTTTTTCTGATTCTTCCTCTATTTGTTTGCCTTTGTCAACATCTTCATTCTTTTTTGACTTGTCTTCTATAGGATCACCTTCTTCTTCTTCTAGTGCCATTAGAAGATTCTCTTCTGGTCCTTCAAGTGCATCCTCATATTCATCATCACTGAAACTGAAACCATTCCTTGTACAACTATCTTCAAGATGTCCAAAATTACCACATCTAAAACACTTGAGAATTATTGGTGACCTTTTCTTGACTTCTTCTTTTTCTTCAATCAAAAATAGGACTTCATCTTTATCATTATCTGAAAAACTATTATCACTATCACTTGAGTACTTACTTGCCTTGTCTGCATAGTAGCTCCTCTTTTGTCTTTGAAAGAACTTCTTTCCTTGTCTACCTTGTCCATCCTTGCCTTTCTTTTGGTACCTATATTTTTCTGATTCCCTGTTCTTGTGATCCTATTTTTCTTCATCATTGTTTTTTTTAGCTTCTTGACAATATGTTGCATAGTGACCATACTTTCCACAATTGAAACATTTAACAGATTTTGCATCTTTAAATCTTCTTGAATCTTTATTCCTTCTACCATAATTTGCTTCTTCATCATTGGATGACTCATTGCTTGATTCTGACTTCTTACCCTTTGTCTTCTTAATTGCTTTGAAGGTTGCTTCCTTCTGGTGATTAGGTTCCTCTTTTGTTCTTAACTCAAAATTTGTAAGAATACCAAGTAACATATCTCTTGTCAAAGAATCACCATATTTTGATTCTTCTATAGCAGAAATATTTTCACTAAATATTTTTGGAAGAGATCTTAAGACCTTATCACAAACATCTGATTCTTCAACATTAAGTCCAAGTCCTTGCATGGCATTAACAACCTCATCTACTCGAAGTAGATAAGTACTAATGTTTTCCTCATCCTTCATTCTTAATTCTTCAAATTGCCCTTTGAGATTTCGTATCTTTACCTTTTTGACACTTTTATCTCCTTCATATATGCTTTGCAACTTATCCCAAATTCCTTTTGCATCTTTACAATGCATAACTTTTATGGACTCTGTTCTATGCAAACCTCTCAAAATTGCATTCATTACTTTTGAATTGTAATGTTGTAGAAGCTTACCTTCCTTATCTGTAGGTGGATCAACTGGTGGTATGTATCCATTTTCAACTACTTCCCAAATTTCATTGCCAAGTGCCATCAGGTGAATCTTCATTCTCATACTCCAAAATATATAATCACTTCCATCAAATATTGGTGTTGAATTATCTGAGGACACATTCTTAGAATCCATTGTGTTCTTGAAATATTTTCCTTCAAGTTGTTAAACTCTTTCGAAGGAACCCGCTCTGATACCAATTGAAGAACACAAGCTTATACTGAGAGGGGGTGAATAGTATAAGACCACTTTTTACTTTTCTTTCCCAATCAATATTATGCAATGTAAAGATAGCAATATCAATAGTAGTAATCAAAGCAATGCATAAATCACCACACACAATAGAGACACCAATTTAACATGGTTCACCCAATGTGGGCTACTCCATAGAGAAAATATTTCACTAAAATTTTCTCAATCAATCTCTTGGGAATCCTTTCCCTATTACAATGTTTATGGACCTCTATCCAAAGGAGACACCAATCCCCTAATCAAGTTTATGGATCTCTATCCATAGGAGAACTCCTTTCTCCTTAGCTCTAATTGGTGATCTTCTAGAAGAACTATTGCCCCCACTACTCTGGCTAATGGATCTCTATCCACTGAAGACTCCTATCCTCACTACCCTGGCTAATGGATCTCTATCCACTGGAGACTATCATCCTCTATACTCTATCACCTTCAAATATCTATCTCAAATCTACACTAAACATAGTCCTTCGATTTAGCACAAATCTTCTCAATCTCTATCTCTGGTCTAGCACAAACCTATCCTCAAATCTGCACCAAAATCTATCCTCTAATCTATACTAAACATAGTCCTTCGATCTAGCACAAATCTATCCTCAATATCTATCCTCTGATCTACACTAAACATAGTCCTTTGGTCTAGCACAAATCTATCCTCAATATCTATCTTCAAGCCTTAACACAAATCTTGACTTAATCTCAAATCAACTCTGCTAGATCTACCCCAAACCTTAACCCAAGGTTTGAACAAATCAATCAATCAACTCTGCTCACAAGTCTACTCAAAGACTTATCTCAAATCTACCTTGTAAGCTTCCACAAAATCTCACACTAATCTATCCACAAGTCCTCTCTAGAACTTGTCCAATCTACTCTCAAGTCTTCACTAAGACTTACCTCAAATCTACTCAACAAGTCCTCAATAGAACTTGTCTCAATCTTCTCAATAAGTCCTCACTAGAACTTATCCAATATCTGCTCTCAATCTGTATTGTAAGCTTCCACAAAATCTCACACAAATCTGTCCACAAGTCTTCTCAAAGACTTACCTCAAATCTACTCAACAAGTCCACACTAGAACTTGTCCAATCTCATAGAAACATAAAGAGAATTGTTAGAGACTCAATATGCTTCTCATTCATCACAATGCTCAATTATTTTCAATCACTCTTTTAGAAACATACAGAGAATTGTTAGAGACTCAATATGCTTCACATTCACCTCAATACTCAATCACTTTCAATCACTCTTTTAGAAACATATAGAGAATTGTTAGAGACTCAATATGCTTCACATTCACCTCAATACTCAATCACTTTCAATCACTCTTTTAGAAACATATAGAGAATTGTTAGAGACTCAATATGCTTCACATTCACCTCAATGCTCAATCACTTTCAATCACCTTCTCAACTCAATTCAGAATATAGAATAATTTGTTTCATAGAACTTGAACTATCACTTCACACATCCACTTGACTAGGCTCAACCAACTCTACTCAACCAATCACTCAATGAAATAATCCTTGCTCACAAACCCTAGTCCAAGCATATGAACACTCACTCAAAATGTTTCCAACAATGCTTATCAACCAATCTCACATAACAATGATACTCATGTTCTTTCCAAACCCTAGTTCAAGTTCTTCACTCAATTACTCACTTCAACAACAATGCTTATAAAACAATCTTCACATAACAATGATACTCATGTTCTTTGCAAACCCTAGTTCAAGTTCTTCACTCAATTACTCACTTCAACAACAATGCTTATAAAACAAGGTGCATAGCATTCACTTCTCAATAGCTCAACAACTCAATAAGGAAACCTAATCAAGTCCTTTTCACTCCAAAGTTGTTTTCCAGAAAACCAACCAATCAACTCAACCAAGGAAGAATGTACCCATACCTTTTATTTGATGTAGAAGTAGACCACACAAATCTGCCATAATCATAAACACTTCTTTGCCAAGTACAAAGAGTTAGATGACAAGAATTATCACTCTAACACTTTTCACAATTTACCTTAATCACAAAGATAAATTAAATCTCAAATACACCTTATTGCTCCATCTCAATAATAACATTCAACATCATAAATTTCATCAAAATCCCCTATAAAAATATAACTCAACTTCTACTTATAACTCCCTACTCAATATTGCATTTAATTTAAATAACTCTCTTTATAACTTAATGCAATAAATCAATTTCCATTTTCCTAAGGTAAAAACAATAATTACCCTAGCCAAATTAACCTTTCACCACTTAGGTGAAAATCAGAAATTACTTACACCTTATACCTCCAACAACCTTAGCATGTGCAATAATAAAAATCAAAATAAAACCTTTATTACCCGCTCCGCAATCGACGGGATTCGAACTTGCACCAAATGCTTCAACAACGCCTTGGCCGTGGCTTCCATGCCGTGTGAGCCACGCGCTCACCTTGCTGCTCTAAAGCGCAATGTGTGCTTTATCCTCTTCACTCTCCCCTAGAGCCTTTGGCTCTTCTTCCAACACGATGCCTGCTCCACACGCACTTCGGAGGCACCTTTCGTTCGATTTCGCACGAGCTCTTTCTCACCGAATATCACGGATATTTTTTGAATGCCAAACATAAGGTTTGGCTTAAGGTATAAATACCTTTGCCCTTGATTTCATGCATGTCGATGGAGATGAATTCGTTGGGGGTCGGCGCTAATGTTTTGGCTTCAAATATTTAATTTATAATTTATTTAAATTCATTAGAATTTAAATATTATAAATTAATATTTAAATATTTTGGCTTTATTAAGGATTAAAGCCTCCTTAGGTTTTAATAAAAACCTTTTACTTTGCCCATTATGGTTTTTAATAAAACCTTTTATTTTGCCCACTATGGTTTTTAATAAAAACCTTTTATTTTGTCCAACCATGGTTTTAATAAAAACCTTTTATTTTTCTAACCATGGTTTTAATAAAAACCTTTTATTTATGCTTTACATAATATTAAAAATAAATATTATGAAGCTCTTTTGCCATCAACCTTTTGCATTGCTCCTTTTGACCTTTTGACATCAACGGTAGCTCATTCCTTGACATCAATGACAACTTCATTCCTTGACATCAATGACAACTTCATGGACTCAAAATGTCCAACAAAAAAAACAGATAAGATTCCTCCAAGGAGTAGATAAGAAAAGCCACTGTCAAAAACATCAATAGAAGCTTCAGATCGAAACATGGTGAGTCTCAGATTCAAAGTGCAGTAAATGCTATTTACAAGAACTTCTATCTAGGTGGTTAATATCTTGGGTTTATTACCAAAGTCACCAAGCAATGGAGAGAGTAGTCTAGAAAACGAGACAGCATCAAATCTACCATCACCTATTTCAAAAATATGCCATAAGATCAAGACAATCAAATTTCAAAAGGAGGTACAATAAAGGTATCTTATATACAAAGTATTTATATTTGTTTTGCACTACTCTAATGTACTCTACATCAAAAAGAGGAAAGGTCTTTTGTGCCAAAGAGACACACTCTTTACAAGGAGAAAAATACTCCAAGGCAATCGTGCAAAAGGATTCTCCATGCAATGGAATAGAGTTGCTCAAAAGGCTCACATCTACTACGTTGTGGACTGTTGAATCTGCAAGCAAACAAATTAAGAAGAAGCATTACATCAAAAGGCAATATCATCTACTAAAAGGAAGCTAGAACAAGTTGAAGGATGTACATCCAAGGAGCACCATTGGAGTAGCCCAAAAACTCCACTTAAGCATTGAAAAGTGTTGCTTCAAGATCTCAAGGTGTCGTTGGAATCATATCATATAAAAAATCCATTAAAAAAAGGAAGAGCTCACAACGTTGCATGGTTAATAGGGAGATTACAAGATACTTTGGAGAAGTGTTATGTTGAAAATATCATGCACGAAGGAAAGGTGACACTTATCACCTATAAGAAAATAAAACATTTCCCACACAAGCGCTCATTCATTACAAAGAAAACATTACAAAGGAATAAGAAGAATGAGTGCTCATCCAAGATCGTACCATTCATCTACCTGGAAAAATTTCACAAATGACATCTCAAGCGCTCAAGAGTAACCATTGTGACACTTATCACAAAGTCCAAAATCCTCCATCTATTAAAAGACATTAAATACTATAGAGGATAGAATTTGAAGTATTTTACAATAGTCATAGCACTTACAATAGTCAAAATCATAGTTTGGAGGAGAGGTAAAGAGCATTAAAATATTTGGTCAAGGCATTCAAGGAAGGTCAAATCTCAAGAGTTGAAGTGCCACCATCCAAACCTGAATTCAAAGGTGAATCAACATTCACCATAACATTCAAAGAGAAGGCATTAAGAGGACTATCATACACGTCCAGAATCTATGTCGAATACATTGGGAATACAACACTAAAGGTAAGATATATACTTCATCAAGATTACTTTCATTAAATAGGAAGTTATAAGGTATAGTATAAGGTTGAAATATCAATAGAAATCAACCATATTTGAAAGCAATATCTAAGGGGAAATATCTAGTAAAGTCATAAGGTAGATTATTCTATTATGGAAAGTAGATCATATTCTCAAATAGAGATACAAGAACTAGGAACACATATTGCATCATGCCATAAATGCAAAAATAACTCTAGCAAGGTCAATCCAACAAAGCATAAATGGTACATTGACTCAAGAGCTAGTCATCACATGACTAGAAATCTACAATGGTTTGACTATCTTGAAATCACAAATGGTTACAAACTAAGAATTACAGATAGCAAAACTTATCCAATATGTGGATACATATGTGTAACACCAAGCAATTCATTTCCAAACTTTCTACTACAAAAAGTATTGTATGTTCCTAGATTAACATTCAATATCATTTTAGTAAACAAATTAGTAGAAAGCAATTGGACAGTCAATTTCAGATATATGAATGGGATCAATACATGTCTTATCATGAATAAAATGAGATAGAAGCAATAGGATCAATCTATGGAAATACATATATTCTAAATTCAATGGAAATATCACAAGACATTATTGTATTTCAAGATGATACTAACATATTTCCTGAGGAACAGGTTGAAGAAAATGAAGAACCAGTGTTCCATAAAGAGAAGCGCAAAAGAATAAAAAACAAAAATATGAGAGGTCAACAACACTATGCTCTACTCAGCCATCAAGAATCTGAAGAAGTGACGGGACCAAATAAAGGCATTCACAAAAATGAAGACAAAGGAGGATGGATAGAAGAGGACAATATTCCTAAGCAAACTGAAGATCATCTGAAGGAAGAAGATCCATATTGAAGATTGAAATATTCAATACCCAAATAATGTAATACAGGGGGTGTTAGATTTAGAGTATATTACATCATTTGGGTCATGTAAATGTATCATATTAGGTACATAGTTAGGATAGGAGATTTCTTTAGGGGGAAGTTATCTAGTTACTTCATGCAATGTAATAAATGCACAAGTGGCAATATGCAATTTGTAATGTGCAAGGTGTCCCCTTGTAGAACTAGGTAGAGTGTTGGCCAAGGAATCTATCTTCCTATATAAAGGGCTTCATAGTGGTAGATTATATGATCAAGGATATAGGAAGTCAAGTTCTCATCTAGTGCAGTGTAGTAGATAGTGGTGCTCCCATATGGAGTACCATGTATCTCTTTAGCTCATAGTAATGGAGTGTCCATTTCCTCCATACTACATTGTAATTTCATCATTTCTATTTATAGCATATTTCAATCATATTGTTGTTTCATTTTCTTTCATATTTCCTATATATCTCTCCACAATATACATCCTCAAAAGCTAACAATCTAGACTCAGACTACCATTAACATAGTTCAACCAACCAAAGTACAACTATTTATGGAAAAAGTACATCCATGTTGGCTGAACCACAAGGATGACTACCATGTTGCAATCATGATCATGCTATCTAGCCTATTCTTATTATAAAAACCATTGGGATAGATATTTCCATACATTTTATTGAAGGGTTTGCAAAGGTTTTAGACTGTCTATCTTAATATGCTCACTTTTTTCATCTAGATAACCCCTATAAGGTCTCCATGGCTTCTCACATATTCCTAGATTTATTTATTTTTCTTCATGCTATGTACAACTCCATAATTTTTCCACCTCCACCAATAATTTTTGGTAGGAACTATTCAAATTATAGGACACACAACTTCAAAGGATCTCTACATACTATTCCTAGCCAAATGAGCAATTGAAAAGTGATTAGAACAGGTTTATGGATACCTTTACCCATCATTATCATCATATTTTATGGCTAATTCCAAGGTTTTGGTAGTAGATTCCACATTTCAAGAGAGTGCACTACCTCTTCAACTCCTCCAGGATGTGTTGGTGATGGCACATAACCATATGTGGCAGTAATTTTATTACCAGCACTCAATACAATTTTAATGTGTTGCATTAGATTGGACTCTTGACCTACAAGCTCACGTTACTTCCCACCTCTATGACACAACTATTTTTCTCATGTTTCCTCTATGAAGAAGATTTGTGGTAGTTGTGTACAAGTTAAAATAATACTTCTAAGTTGAGTGTTTTGGATTGAAGGACCCACACATTTTGAAAGATGCAACATGAGAGTCATTCCTTAAACTCCAACAACAATTTTCTCATCTCAAGATTTGAGGATAAATATTTTTGAAGGGAAGGGCATGCTTGGATCCTATCCTAACAACATTATGTAATTGGGTGCCTGATGTGCATGGGTTGCTATGATGTAACCAATACTTATAAATAAATATGTAATTGTTTCTTTTATTAGGAGTTACTAGCTTAGGTCCCTCACTTACATGTGGATTGATCCTTGAGAATTAGGGTTAGGGAAGATAAAGAGTCTATATAAAGGTAAGGATGAAAATGGAGTCTCAAGTCTATTTTCTAAAATTGTAATAAATCTCTACTTCCAAGGAGGTTGCCCCCTCAAAGAGGATTGTGATCTAATTTTTGAGAATAATAAAGTTGTAATTTTATTTTAGTAATTTTTTAATACTTTTATTATCTCTTTTCTCACATTTTTGTTAATTTCTTAATCACTATTGTGAATGTGCTTATTTTTACTTGAAGGCTCCTTATAATTACTTATAATTAGAATTTTAAAATTTTAAGTCATTTTTGAAGGAATATTTAAACAAATATTAGGAACTAAATTGTAATACAGTTCAACAAATCATCGTCAATAAAATGACCAAACAAAAGTCATGAATATAATTTTGGATAATTTGTTAAGGTGTCTTGTACAAAACAAACTAGGGAAATAATATTTGATGTTAGCACAAACATAATTTACCTACAATAATATAATTAATAGGTCTTCTAAATTCTCCCTTATAAGTTGTGTATAGCGAGAGTATTTAAGGAGGAAATGGTTTACTTGAACTAACTATAGAAGAAAGGAGATATGGTGTTGATTTCTTTGTTGAACAAATATGTAAACTACACAAACAGGTTAAAGAATGATTTCAGGAAAGAAATCAATATTACAAAGAAAAGACAAATAAATCTAGGAGAAAAAAAGTCATTTGAAGTGGATGAACACATGATGGTGCATTTGATAAAGGAAAGGTTTCCTATAATAACTTATAGTAAATTAAATTGTAAGAAAAATGGATTTTGCAAGATAGTGAAGTAATTTTTCGATAATGAATATCAAGTTGAGTTACCAAAAATTTTGAATCTATCAAATATTTTCAATGTTGCAGATTTGTATGAGTTTCATGAAGTCAATGAGATTGTAGAAGAGAATCCAAATTAGGTATAACAACTTCTCATAAAAAACAAAATAAAATTGTAGAAGTGTTTCATGAGTGAGTTATCACCATTAGAAGAGAAAGTTACAAAAAATACTTAGTGTAGAGGAGAGACAAAGGACCTAAGGAAGCAACATCAATTTTAAAAGTAGAATATAAATAATTGTGTTCATTCCAAGAATTTCAATATGAATCTAACTTGTAAAGAAAAATATTCAAGTTTTCTTCTAAAACTACCCACGTTTTCGTAGGACTACTAAAATTATCGAACTTGATTTGGCCATATTTCACTCATCCAAACTCGAATTGAGCTAAAATTTTGAGGGTAGGTACTTGACGAACCCTAGAATATCTCCACTAATTTGTAGATAATTTGAAGGAACACAAACTCAAGCAAAATCATATGTTTTAACAAATGCATATTTAACCACCGATAGATCCAGATAGAAGCAGGTAAATCAACAAGGCATTTTAGTTTTTTTGTTTTTATTTTTTGCACATCATTTTCTAGATTTTGCAAACATTAGGGTTAAGTTTTTTGTGGCTTTATTTTATGCATATCAATAGGTGCTACTAAACCTCGTATGTTTGCAAGCTCATGTGTGTAGGTTACAGGTCATTGGATGTTGCTAGAGCAATGGATGGTCCACGAGGATAGCTAAAGCCCATCCACAAATTGATTGGAGCAAAAGGATATCGAAGACACCTATTTTCACTATCTTGGCCAAAGGGGTTTTCCCCCTCCACTATGTATATTTGTAAATCTAATAACAATCATACATTTTTGTAACCCCTACAATTTGGGACAAAAAACATTATAATCGAAGGTCAAGGCTCCATTAAAATTTAATAAAAATCATTTAATTGCATATTTTTTGTTTGAGCATTTTATTGTTTATGTGCATTTATTTTGCTTAAAAAATGGTGATCACGGTTATTTACCACACTAATTTTTGTTTTCTATGATTGCAAGGTTTTTTATCCACAAACAAAAACATCTTTGATGATCAGCTAGGTGCCATTAACACCCTATTCCTTTCATTTAAAAAAAAAAATTGTTTAAAAAAAAATTGTTTTTATATTTAATTTTCTATTGTTATTTCTTTAATGAAAAAATTAAGAGTAGGGGGTTCCCCCTGCCCTCACAAATCCCATGAGGGTTGTGATGTGTATGGCTCACCCATACCCAAACCATCCTTGTGAGGGTCGCGATCCCTGTGATCCTCATTCCCCTCGTGCAACCATAACACAACTATACTGCTCCACCACATAGACTAAGCATCACAACTTCCATGACCCCCTAACTTCACAAAACCCCCATCCCCTGAGTACTGTGACTACCATAGCCTTCATTCCCCGCTTCCCTCCTTGACTCTTGTGAGGGCTATGTTGCGCATGGCTCCCACATCCCCACACAAGGGCCACATGTAGCGCAACCCCCTTCCCTCACAAACATCAAGGGCCATGGTAACCCTAACCCCCACCCCCTCTTTCCTAAGGTCAAGGGCCTACGAGTCTTGTGTTACATATGACCCCCATTCTTCCCACCATGTGAGAGGTGGGCCTCTGCACGCACACACCATGGTCGATAGTGCATTGTAGGTACATGCCATGACCAATAGGCATTGGCTTGTCTCTTGTATTGGGAATTTTAGGCCTGACAGGCCTACGGTAGGCCTATCAAGGCTATCAGACCTTGACAATGGGGCCTGCGCATAACCATGCTTTCCCCCTAATATCAAAAAATGCAAGGGGTTTTTATTTTAAATTCTGATTTTCAAAAACAAAAAAACAAAAGGGGGGGATGTTTTCTCTTCTTTTTTTTATTATCTGTTGCTTCAACAAAAAAAACTCGTCAAAAATAAATTGTCCAACAAAAAAAAGTGTCAAAACTTGTCAAAAAGTTGTCAACAACAAAAAATCGTAAAAAAAAAAACTTGTCAAAAACTTATCAACAAAATTGTCAAAAAAAATTCTCAATCCAAATTTTTACATGTACATTTCATGTAGTAGATTACATTTTATTAACTAAAAACATGCACAATCAAAGTCTTATTGTTTTTCTTGCTATAGCATATTATTTTTCCAATTCTAAACAAACAAAAACAAAACATAAAATAAACTAAAAAAAAATTGTTTATTTTTTTGCTTGTTTGTCTTCATTGGCCTTAATTAGATAGTGGATTCATTTTTAAAAACTTACCACCACTTGCCCCTTTGCTTCCATCATTCCCTGCATCCCCTTCCATTTCCATTTTCCATGGCTTATTCCTCCCAATATCCATAGTTGCCTCACCAATACCCATACCCTTAATACCACCAATCATCCATCTCTACATATCATCACTATCAACCCACCTATCACCAACCTCCACCTACATATCATCAAACCCCTTCTTCAAAACAAATTATCATCAAAGGACCACCACAACAATAGGTGCACAACTAGACACCTCCTAAATAAATTATCCTCAAAGGATCACCACAACAACAGGTGCACATCCAAGCACCTCCTAAAAAATTGTACTCAAAGGACCACCACAACAATAGTTGCACATCCAGGCACCTCCTACACAAATTGTCCTCAAAGGACCACCACAACACTAGGTGCACATCTAGGTACCACCTACAAAAATTGTCCTCAAAGGACCACCACAACACCAAGTGCACATCCAGGCACCTCCTACACAAATTATCCTCAAAGGACCACCACAACAGCTAGACACCTAAATAAATTGTCCTAAAAGTATCTCCATAACAATAGGTGCACATCCAGGTACCTCCTAAATAAATTGTCCTCAAAGGACGACCACAACAACATGTGCATATCGAGACACCTATGACACAAATTATCCTCAAAGGACCACCACAACAATAGGTGCACATCCAGGAACCTCCTAAAAAAATTGTCCTTAAAGGACCACCACAACAATAGGTGCACACCCAAGCACCTCCTAAACAAGTGGTTCTCCAAGGACCACCAAAATTACAGACGCACAACCAAGTACCTCCTAAATAGATGGTTCTCCAAGGACCGTCACAACAACAAGGATACACTTTGACACCTTCTAAGAGAATTTTCCCCAAAGGATAACCACAACAACCAGTGTATGCCCAACCACCCACTCTATAAGTGGTCATCAAAAGACTACCTCAACAAAGGTACACCCAACCACCCATTCAACAAGGGCCTATCCAAGCACCACTTAATAAAACATGCCAATAAAAGTGCTAGACCATGATTGGCACCCTCAGGCACCCCAACAACACACTGTAGATGCTAGCGATGTAGTATTCTCAATGGGGAGGTGGTTTAGAAGCTATGGGAGTGATTCACAAGATATCAAACCCAACTTGCACAAGTCATACATCTTGTACGGTATTCAATGTACACTAGTTCAAATTACCAAAACAACTTGTACGATCATCGTACAATTGTATGATCCAAATAATACAACCTTACACTTGGTATGATTTGGTACTCAACCAACTAACTAGAACAGGTTTTGTAAGTCAAATTGATTAGTTTTGTAATTCCTCAAACTAGCAATAATTCCTTATTTGGCAGAATTGGGTTGCATCTTTTATTATCAAATTGGGTAATTGAACAATTTGATATTGTTCTTGTACGGTTTTTATGAACCCTTACTATAAATAAGATTTATATCTATCACCTTGCATCATCAATCCCTCTAAAATAGGTTTTAGGAAGTTTCTATGTCTCAATTGCTTTAGTTCTCCATAACATGCAAACCCTAATTCATTAGAAATGAATTATATTTACCATTGACGATTCCAAAAATCATAAAACTATTGGAAAATATCAAAATACGACTGTAACTCATATTATATTCCATTTCATGATTCACACCGTAGCACCCTAAAATTGGCACAGTTAAACCTTAGTAAAAAGATAAAAATTCAAATTTTAACCTCAAACCGCCTGTTACCTGCTCCCCTTGTTTTTCGTGCCATTTTTAGGATTCCTTTTGACCATTGGACGATATCGTCACAGATTAGACGAAATCGTCCCAGATCTAACGAATTCGTTTGGAACAGAATGCCCAGACAATTTCGTCCCAAAACCGAATTTTCATACTTAGCTTTTGTTCCAATAGCCTCTCTAACCTGGGCAAAAAGTGTGTCTGCATAGTTAGAGTCTCCCCCATTGGAGATATCCCAAATTGGGATGATATCCAACCTCCTAACCTCTCCCTAATCCTATATAAACTGAGATTTTCTCAGTTTATCCCCCTGACTCTCTGCCTGAAACTCGCTTAAACCCCCTAAACTTTCACGCACCTCAGAGCATCCTCACACCATCATTTGCATTTTGTATTTCATGTTTTCTTGCAAAAAATTTACTATTTTTTAGTCGAAGCTAGCTCGAATCGTCGCAAGCAATTCCAGGCGATTTTGGATGATCCTATCGAGGAGCGCAGACGATATCGTACGATTGGAGGTGATCCCAACTGTAGTCCAGATTGGGGGCAATCAGAGCCCAGAGTTTGCATCTTTTATTGTTTTTTGTATTTCTCTATACATTATCTTAGTTATTATATTTATGCATATTGGAGTTCAACTCATTTAGCATAACCGCATGATAAAGTTAAAATCAATCATTAAATCTACTGCATTTCTCTTATTTGTTATTTGAATCTATTATTTAGGCATGTTTGTTGTTATTTCTATCATTCTCCTTTGCTTTTACAGTTGCATCTTTGGTATTTTGTATCTATTCCTGTGATTGCAGGTTTTTGACGAATTCGTCTGATGAATTTGTCATATTGACGATGATCTCATCTGATCTCAGACGATCACGTACGAGTTGAGACAATCTAGACTGCTACAAAATTTAAAATCTTCATCAGACATCTGAAATTAGGTATGTTCTATCCCCTTTAGCATATTCTCTGTGTTTAACATTTATTCATTTCTGTATCCATGAAAATCAGCATTGACATATAGAATAGTTTAGATTCATCTTGGACAAACCTAGGAATTGAATGATTAAAGTGCAAAATAAACACATCAAACATACTATCAACCTAGGTGTGGAAACTGCCACTCAAAAGTTTCCTGGTGAACCCACCATCCGTCGAAAATTCACCCTTATACCCCTCCCCGAGAGGCGGGACCTTCAAAGGGTCTCTCAGTCCGAGGTATTGTCCCATCCTTCTCGCATACCCCTTTCGGGCGCGGATCCTATAGCCTGAAGGTAAGGATGCAAAAAATTTGGAGCGATACATTTTTGGTGAACCTGACGTGAAAACTAAAAACCTTTTGAAAACAATCCAAAAAAAACAAAACATAAATGCATTTAGAATCAAATATTGCATATCACATTTAGATGGTAGATTATAATAAAATACGAGCTGTCACCATTAATGTTGAGAATCAATTAGCAGCTATAGAGATTACTTATGTGCTTAGAGTACCTCAAAAAAATAGGGTTTAATCTTTGTGGGACAAACTTGATAGGAGATTGGGTATCATTGGATCTAGGGCAATAGAACTTAGGCAAATTAAGAGGTTTGTCCTAGATAGAATCTTGGATCCTGATCAAGTGACCTTACATCATGAACTTCAGAGAGCTTGCCATAGGTGGTTAGCAGATAAAAGAGCCCATGTGTCTTCAGAGTTGTACACCTTTGAGGAATACCTTCAGAATGCAATTGTAGTACATAAATTTCTATCTCATATAGAGGATCAAGAGGTTGTTCTTATGGATAGAAAAATATGGAATAGAGTTCCTAGAGCTATGTTATATCGAGAGTATTGCCATGAACTTTATTTCTACCAATCAGAGTCTGAAACAAATAATATCACTATAGCACACTTTATCAAGTTCTTGAAAAACCATTTCCAATTTGAAGAGGAGCATTTCATGACTCCTGATGAACTTGATCCTATCAATGACATCTATAAACTATTTATAGAAAACTAAGCTATTATTTTATTATTGTTATTTCTTGCATTCAGTGTGCTGTTTGTTGTCTTTATAAGCATAAAAAAATAAAATAAATAAATAAATAAAATAAAAACAAAACAAAATCATAACAAAAATCAAAACATTTTCTTTTAAGTATTATATTAGGTATATAATTAAAATATATCTACCTCCTAAATTTGTTGCAAATATATTAATATATTTGCTAAAATCTAAATTTAGACATAATGACTAGACTCAGGAATGGAAAACATACTGAAGTAGAAGAAGACTGGTTAAGAAAACCAGGAAATAACCTAGATGTCCTACCTGAAGACCCAATTCAGGAAGAAGGAACCTTTGACCAACAAGAAGAATAATTTGTTGTAGGAAATGAACAAAAAGAAAATGATAGAGAGGAAGGATCCTCATCCCCTAAAATATCTCTGGAAGGAGTTGTTACTTTTGAGAACATGGAACATTTTTGGAATTTCCTCAATACTAATATTGGCACTCTTAATAGAGCAGTCCATATGGACAAAGATCAAATTAGTGACACTCAAGCAACCCTAGAAGACATATATCACACACGCACTAATCCCTTGTCCTTCGTTGATCAAGAAAGTGATCAAGCTGGACCATCCAATTTGGATATGGCTGCTATAATCTAGAACACGCAACAAAAATAGGTTACCCAACCACCTAGAGTGCCTGTTATCAAGCCTAGGGTTATTCCCACACAAAAGAAACCTTCATTCACTGCTCTATTTTTCCAAGCTATTGATCAATATACCTCAAATCAACAAAATCCTAAAACAAAACCAAATACCAATTTCCAACAATCGGGATACAACATAATGCTACAACAAATATTCTTCATAATACTCTTCCTACCAACCATTTGCATAACAACAATATAGCATCTAATCCTTATGTCACACCTTCCTACGCTCACAAATCCCATACTCATGTACCACCAAACCAATATGGTGGACAAACCGTAATCTGTAAGCCATGGTGAAACAGTTAGTCTCCCGCATGGACCGGATAGATCCCTACCGTCCCTCGTACAATTATCGAGAGATGTGTAGTCAGCCTCTAGATCCTATAGTTGTAGCACAACCATATCCTAAACACTTTCCTATGCCTGTCCTACCTATATATAAAGGAATTGAAGATCCCATAGAGCATCTTCATATGTTTAGGATAGCGTGCCATGATATATCCCATGATGATTTGTTATTACTAAAAATGTTTCCAAAAATTTTAGGAGGGATGGCATTGGAGTGGTATTATCAATTACCCACTCATTCTTTGAGAAATTTCAAAGAGACAGCCGAGTCTTTTGTGCATCAATTTAGTGCCTATATTGAAAGGCATGTAACTATTAAAGATTTGTACAACCTAAAACAAGACAAAGATGAGTGTTTTGCTAACTTCTTAGCTCGATGGAGGCAGTTGATAGGAAAATTGCACTTTGTGTTACCTTATCGGGAAATGCTGGATATCTTTATCAATAATTTACAAGAACAACTATCCTATGAATTATCGACTGGTACCTTGACCACCTTCGATCAAGCTATAGATTTAGCTCGAAGAGTGGAAGATGCTCTTGTTAGGAGAGGTCAACTTAAAAAGAAATATGATGAGAAAACATCCAGAAATCAATATAAAAATAAAAAAGTTGTGGGCGATGGAGTCACTGATAGCAGAAACGTTGCCAATGTTAATACTATGAAAACAACAGAGAAGTTCATATTGAAACCTCCTGATAAACCGCCCCGAGAATTTACTAGGTTAAATCAACCCTTATCAACCATTCTCCTACAACTATTAGTACAAGGTTCGATTCAATTACCAAATATCCGAGAACCTGATCCAACTATACCTGGATACAAAGCTAATTTACATTGTGATTTCCATAGAGGACCTGGACACGCTACCAATTCTTGTAAAAGATTAAAACATAAAATACAAGACCTGATTGATAACAATGAGATGGAGGTGCAAGCCTTTCAACCTAAACAAAATCCTTCTAATAATGCTCAAAAGAACATCCCTCAAAATCAGAATCAAATGCCAATCGACCATCTGGACATATTTCAACATCCTTTACCAAAGCATGGTAAAGAGGTGGCTAATCAAATTGAGCATCATAATGTTCCCCCTCCTACCTGATATGTAGGAACTATTAGTGGACATTCACCTACTCATGATGTGGAAGTATTTGACACAACTTTATCCATGGTTACGACCATACCTCTATATAATATTTGGACCAGTGATCTTAGTGATACTAAATATGAGACTGAAAGTGACATGGAAATCACCTCAAATCAATCGAATAGTTCTGAATATGAATCAGATCCCATTCAACCTATCACGAGTTCTATGGTTCCAGAAGAACCATTTCCTAGAAGAGTCACTACTAGATCATATTCTCACCAATTACTTTCTAATGAACAAGCCATAAATGCTAGACCAAGGCCCATTCATCATCCGCAAAATAATATTGTAGGTACCATCGAAGCCGTTACCAGACAACAGGCTCAAAGCTCTCAACAGGATCAAACTCAGAATGATGGATCAACTCCATTTGTTTTGAAAAATCCCAATAAAGGGAATCATGCGCCTAATGTTCAACCTAAGCCTCCTTATAATATTAATGAACAATTATCAAATACTACAACTAGAATTTCCCTTTTGGACCTTTTAAAATATTCTCCTACCCATAGGGATGAACTAATGCTCACATTAATCCAAATGATGGTACCATAAAATATTCAACCTGAAGCCATGTCCAATACTATCATAACTCGAGAAGTTGATTGTATTGACTTCTGGGATAGAGATATACCACAACATAGTTTACATAAGGATAACCCCTTATATATTACTACCCTAATTGGGGATGTAGCAGTTAAACGAGTCTTGATTGATAATGGTTCATCTTTAAATATATGCACTTTTGACTTCTACCAAAGATTTGGGTTTAGAAGTGATGAAATGAAAAGAACTGATATGATCATAAAAGCCTTCAATGACGAAACACAAGAAACATGTGGAGTTATTACTATCCCCTTACAAGTTGGTCCGAGAACCTTAGACACGACCGTGTTTATTGTACATTGCCCTGCATCATACAATATACTTTTGGGTCACCCTTGGATCAACGCAATGCGAGCTGTTCCCTCAACTTTACATCAGTGTGTTAAATTCGAATTTAAAAATCAGTTGGTTACCATTCATGGTGATCCTAGACCCTTTGATATGTGTGCTTTGGTAGAACCTGTTGGAGTTCAATTTTGCCCTGCTCTGTCATCCACACATCCTAATTCTCATCAACCATCTAAACGTGTGAAACACACACCCATAACATCATCTACTCTTTCCCCATCAACTACACCTCTACATATAGCTCAACCATCTTCCGAACAAACCACATTAAGACCTCGAAAAGATCCTAAAACTACAACCAATGCTTCTTGTTTTACTCCTATAACTTCCATACCTATAGACTCATCCATCGATATCTCTATAACATCTACATCCACTATAGGCATACTTTCCACATCCGACGATGTAGGAAATGTTCCTTCTACCTCTTACGCCCTTATTGATGAGCTCTTACCCGATTTATCTAAAATTCTTATATCAGAAAAAACAAACACTACCATGCAAGATTCCCTTATTTTTAATAAACTCCCACCCTCTCCTCGTACCTTGGGCCTCCCACGCACCTATGGGAAGTATTTACCAAGTCGGGAGTTGTGATTTTATTTATAAGGGATATGACCTGGGAAGAATACCTAGAAACATCAAGACACATTGTGATGGATATGCTAGATGTTATTTTGCTAATGAGTATATTAAAGCTAAGCCCATAATGCTTAAATTGGGATATAAAGGGAAAGGTTTGGGACCTTTCCAAATGGTATGAAAGAACCTTTTGAGGTAGAACCGTGGCCTGCCTGATGTGGTGTGGGCCTATTTCCTAGTAAAGGTTAGCCCTTCCCATTCGAGGATGATGACCACCTCATATGTTACCAAGATTATATGGATAAACAAGATGTCTTGCATTTTAAGCCTCTTACATGTAATATGTTATCCATAACTTACCCTGAGATGATTGCCGAATACGAAGATGAGTTGGAGGGGGATATATTTCATGATGTCTCCATTGAGGAATTGTTACATAACGGATTTTATTTCGATGGCTCTATACCTAGTATAGCCCAGCTTGAGGCCATGACTCCTCAAGACGAGTTATCCAAGCTAACCTTGGAAGAATTACAAGAATTAGGCGTTTCATCCGCCCCACCTAATTTTGAGAGAGATCTACACATGGAAGTAGAAAACATCATAAAAATTAACATTGGAACCAAATATAACCCTCACATAATCAACATTGGATCAGAATTGAGTCAAGAAAAAAAAGATAAATACATTGCATTCCTTAAACAATATGAAGACATCTTTAATTGGACATATGAAGATATGCCAGGATTAGAACCTTTTGTAGTTATGCATCACCTAGTAGTCCATCCGGATGCTAAACCTGTTAAACAGAAACTTAGAAAAATGCATCCCAAAGTGGCCTTACTAGTCAAAGGAGAATTAGAAAAGCTCTTGAAGGTTATTTTTATACAAGCCATTGATTATGCTGAATGGATCTCAAATGTAGTTTCTATAACTAAGAAAGAAGCTACTAAAGTTGGGGTTTGCATAGACTTCAGAGATATCAATGTTGCATGCCCTAAAGATGATTTTCCTCTTCCCAAAATGGATCAGATCATTGACTTTACTGCTAGGAGTGGAATGATATCCTTAATGGATGGATTTTTCGGTTATAATCAGATCAGGATAGCTCCTGAAGATCAGGCTAAAACAACCTTTATTACTGTTAGTCAAAAAGTGACTAACTACAAAAAAACATCTGATGCTCCTTTTTGCATATTTTCCAAGAAGACCAAAGTGGCCCATATGCTAAAAATCAAAGAAAATGCAAAACATCGCAAGGAGGAAAAAGTGTCGCGATATCGCGACATGTTGCATTTTCATGGTCCAAAGGAAAGAGAAAGAGCGAGGAGGAAAAAGTGTCGCGATATCGCGACATGTTGCATTTTTTTGGTTCAAAGCAAAGAGAAAAAGAAAAGGGCAAAAGAGTCATGAAATCGCGACATGTTGCTTTGTCGCAGCCAAAAGGGAAAAGGTGTCGCGATATCGTGACATGTTGCTTTGTCGTGGCCAAAAGGGAAAAAGTATCATGATATCGCGACATGTTGCATTGTCGCGGCCAAAAGGGAAAAAGTGTTACGATATCGCGACATGTTGCATTGTCGCGGCCAAAAGAGAAAAAGTGTTGCGATATCACGACATGTTGCATTGTCGCTACCAAAATAGAAAAACCATCGCGATATCGTGACATGTTGCTTTATCACGACCAAAGGGGAAAAACTGTCGCGATATCTTGACATGTTGCTTTGTCATGGCAAAAGGGGAAAAAGTGTCGCGATATCGTGACATGTTGTATTCTCGCGGCTAAGAGCAACAAAAGGGAGCAAATAGGTAGAAGTGTCATGATTTCGCGACATGTCTCATTTTCGCGATGCAAGAAGAAGAATCAAGCTGAAGACATAGAAATGTCATGATTTTGTGACATGTCTCATTTTTGCGGTGGGAGGCAAATGAAGAGCAAAGCAAGAGAAAAATGTTGCGATTTCATGACATGTCTCATTTTCACGGTTGGAAGCGGCAAAAGAGCAAAGCAAGAGACAAATGTCACGATTTTGCGACATGTCTCATTTTTGCGGCTGGAAGCGGCAGAAGAGCAAAGAAAGAGACAAATGTCGTGATTTCGCAACATGTCTCATTTTCAAGGCTGGAAGCGGTAGAAAAGCAAAGCGAGGAAAGAATGTCACGATTTCGCGACATGTCTCATTTTTATGGCTGGAAGTGGCAGAAAAGCAAAGCGAGGAAAGAATGTCATGATTTCGCGACATGTCTCTTTTTCACGGAGGGAGGCAGCAAAAGAGCAAAGTAAGAGACGAATGTCGCGATTTCGTGACATGTCTCATTTTCACGACTGGAAGCGACAGAAGAGCAAAACAAGAGATGAATGTCACAATTTTGTGACATGTCTTATTTTCACGGTTGGAGGCGAAAAAAGAGCAAAGCAAGGAAATAATTTTACGATTTCGCGACATGCCAACTGTAAAGGAATAGAGTATATTTTTGGCAACTGGGGACATGCATTGATATCAGGTGTCGATTTTTGAAGAATGGTCTATTGATTATAACCTGGCAGGTCCGTTGGATGATTGCCAATCTATCCAATCTGCGGGAAATCCGTTGTGTATTATTAGAAACTGCAGATAACTGCTTGTAAAATAAGTAAGATGTACTTAGAAAAAGACACTCTTTTAGGGTATATATAGGGGTGAGAAACTCCAGAAAAAGGGTCAGCTCTTGGACGTTTACAAGATTGAATGTACGTAATTTGAATACAAGCAATAAAATCACATCTCCCATTGGGTTCTGGTTCATATCGTGCAAGTGTATGTATTAATGTTCTTTATTTTTGCTTACAATATTGAATTGTAAATTGAGTCTGTTCTTATATCTGAACTATTGCAATACATAAATCATATTGCTAGAATAATAATCTAATATATACGCATGTTAAACGAAATATCAAAAATCATATATGGAATTATATAATTTCTACATGGAAATGTGTTTTAAATGCTTTGGATAGAAGTAAGTAAATCTGTCTCTATTGTTGTCTAATCTGCACCATATAAAAGTTCTAGCTTAGGCTATAATTCCCTTATCTCTTGTTCCCTTTTTCTCTAAAAAAACTCAAAGGAACCAGCCTTCTCTGGAGACTAGACAGATGATCTAAAGCAAGATCTATCTATTCAATGTTGGCAAAGTCTAAGGCGCAACACTATTAACCAAAGGCAGATTTTGTTCCAACAATTTTTGGCACGCCTGGTGGGACCAACAATCCCATAGTATTGTATAAGTTTTGGTGTTTTACCTTAAGAGCTTTTTTTGAAAATCTCAAGAAAAACCACTTGGTGACTCCGTTGCAATTTAGACCATAAAAGAAAGACCTTGTCTAGAAACCTTCTAGTTATATAGCCATATGATAACCAGATCCCAAGCTAGAAACTCTGAAGAACCTATCGAGTTCTTTGAACTACATCTCGAAAGCCTAAAAGCACACCCTGTGCTAGCCGCACGATCAAATCCACCCGGCACCATTAGCACCTCTTTAACACCCATTGTAGGAGCATCTACAAGCAATCCCATAGCATTTGTAACTCCTTTAGCAATCATGGTAGCCGCCCCTGCCCCAACGCATCTTGTGTGGAATCAGATTGGCCCTTTGAACTTGGGAAAACACCACCAAATTCCACAAGCTGCACTAAAAGCATTATCGACCTTTGACGAAATAGGCAAAATAGCAGATGAGCACTGTTTAGATGTATCAGTGCTAGCATCTATTTACAACATCACTCAGGAAGATGTAATGGTCAGATTGTTGATTATATCTTTGAAAGGAAAGATGCTCTATTGGTACAGAATGCTTCCCACTGGATCCATTACTTCTTGGGTAGTACTTGTCGGCCATCTGGTCGATGAATTTAATATACATGCAGATCCTTTCACATTTTTGAATCAATTCACTATCATTGAGAGGCATCCACAAGAAGAAATCCAATATTTCAATATCAGATTTACCAGAACTCGTGATAGAGTACCGCAAGGCCTAAAGCCCATGGAAGAACAAACTATATGCTATTATTTAAGGGCTTTTGATTCAGATCTCGATATGATAATAAGGCAATCTCGTGTAACCACTTTTCCTGGGATCTATGTAGAGGCAGTAAGGGGCGAAGCTGATCTAATCACTACAAAAAGATATCCATCAAAAAGTCTATTGCCAATTTTACCAGAGCTTTCCCAAGCATTAATTTCTAAACTACCTATACTCCCATCAACGTAGGCCCTCCCAGCTATAGCCGCACCTCCTACATTCCTTGCATTACCAGCTACATCCCTTGCATTAGCTCCACCCAGTGATCAATACACGACCATAATTGATACAATGAAGACATTGTCAAATGAAATGGCGTCCATGAAAAAGAGAGAGGTTGAAAGGAATTTTTTGCCAAGGAGGTTCCCTCAGGTAACAGGAGATGCAACACAATCAAGCAATAGGGGACAAGTAAGACCGAGCATGGTATATACAAATGAGACAGTGGAGGCCGAGGAGCCTCCCATTGATTCTAACTTTTGGTGTACTACATGTAATGATCCACATGGGGAAAGTTCGTGTATGATACACCAGCATTATGTACAAAGTATAGCAGTTGAACAGAGTAAAGAAAAAATGAAAGGCCATGTAAATATAATTAGAGAGAAGGACCACAACTTCATGATGCCTACAGTATAACAGGTTTCATTTTTGACAAGATCAGGTAAGAAACCACTGCAAGCAGACCCTAAAGAGCTTCAGCCATTGAATGTTTCCCCTGCTCCCAAGGAAGTTTCCAAAGAAAATCCTAAGGGAAGCCTCCCTCGAGAAAGAAAATATCAGTTTCCAGCCAAAAGTCAAGGGCAAGAAACACACAAAGAATTTATTCCTCGAGGGGAAAATGAAACCCAAGAATAGGCTAGGGAAAGGTTGAGATTCCCCTCGCTGACAAAAAGGCAAAGAACTGAAGCTACCTAGGGATACAAAAATAAATATGAAACTTTTTCCAAAGAAAGAGAAAGAATAGTTGATTCACCTACATTCAGTATAGTAGAGTAAATGAAAAATATTCCTTCTAAGGAAAGTATGCATGATGCTCTTCAAATCCCAGGTCAAATCGATCTCCTATAGGAATCCCTAAGAACAATGAAAAATGGAGGTGGGACTGCATCATCTTCGAAAACAGTTCTAACAAACTTGACGTCTGCCACTGGTAAGAACAGGCAACCATCCTTTTATTTGTCCCTTCAAATGGAAGGATGGGTTGGCCACAACTGCATGATAGATTCGAGCATGTTGGCAATTTTGGGTTTGAGATCCTAGCTTCTTGTCTATGAGTTGTCATTGATGTCAAAAGGAAATGGCATTAATGTTAAGAGGATGTGTTGGCTTCAAAGGTGGAAGATTCCAAGAGAATATTTTTAAGAGAATCCGGAGAGATTCCATTGGCAAGGGTTTTTCATTAAAACCAAACCGGTTTTTATTAAAACCAAGTTGGATAGGGTTTTTATTAAAACCAATGGAAGAGTAAATTTTTTTTCTTAATTTATTAAAATTATTTAAGGGTTTTTAAACCCTTTTTGAAAAGACTTTTGATTAATTTCGAAATGGTCTTTATTTCCGTCGACGTCAAGGTGTCTTCGAAGAGACTATTTATTCTCCAACTCCTAAGGTTGGAAGGCTAATTAATTCGAAATTCCCCGAATGCAATTTGCGGTGTTTGTGCTCTGTATTCGCTGCGATCGAAGGAAGACTTAGAAGCACGTGCGGTTGAAAAGTCTTCGGGAGTTTTTTTTGAGGGTGAAGTGGAGGGAAGTTCACTTGTGAACTTCGTAGCCCACGTGGGCTAGTGGCAACGAAGGTCGCTGTTGGGCGCTTGCATTGGCGGAGGTCACCGTTTCGAGTCTCGTGGGGGTGCTTTGCTAGAGTAACACACGTTTTTATTAAAACGTCTTTATGCCTGCAAAATTCAGAGTTTCTTGGACAACGATTTATAAGGTGTGATTAATTTTATGATTTTTGGTTTTGTGATTAGCATTGATTAAAAGTTTAGGAGAAATAAGGGCATATTTCTTTGGATGTATTTTTAAGATTATTCTTTGCTATGCTAAAATTAAAAATGGAGGTATAAGGTGTGAGTTTGTGATTGTTGTTTTATTGGCTTGTTATGGTGGTTGTGTTTAAAGAAGTGGAGCTAAAAGGTGTATTAAAGGAAGTTTTTATTATTGCTCATTTCTTTTTATTCTAACCCTAACTTGGTTGGAAGTTTGAGAGTTGTGTGTGGTGACAACTTGAAGGTTCAATTATCTTCTACTCCAATAAGGTATGGGCACATTCTTCTTATGAGTATGATTGGTGTATGTTTTTCTGAAATAAGGTTGGAGTGAAAAGGTATTCTACTAGGTATCCTTTGGCTAGGTGTAAATCCTATTTTCTGGTTTGTTGAAGACTACTTATGCATTGTTATCCTTAAGGAGAGTTTTTGGTGAATGCATAATTTTTGGTTTGAGATAGTGGAAGCTTTGTGCACTAGGGTTTATATTTGTGAGTCTAGCTACTTGCATTGAGTTGGTGGAACCCTTGGTTGGCTGTTTTGAGTTTGATGGTTGAGTTGCTTCCATAGAGGTTGTTTGATCAAGTTATTGCTTTACTTGATTCATGATATTGGGCTTACTCCATTGAGTTGATTTGAGCAAGTTATTCTTTGCATTTGGTGATATTGTGTTGGTGGCTATTTTGTTCAAATATCTTTGGAGGGAAAAGGATTTCTACTTGTTTCCTTTTCTTGTGATGATTGGTTGAATGCTTCAAGGTTGATGTTGAGTTGAATGGTGTTGGTTGACTAAACCTTGTTTGATGAGCATTGTTGTTGAAACCCTAATTGATGGTGAAAAGAACATGAGTATCATTGTTATGTGATTCTTTGCATAGTTGGCAATTGTTGGGGTTTCATGTTCTTGAAAGAAAACATTCTATCCTATCCATTTCAGATATTGAGTTGAGTTTTCAGATTTGAGATTGAGATTGAGCTGAGTTGATTTGAGTTGAGTTTTGAGATTGGGATTTGAGTATAGAACATATTGAGTCTCTAACAATTCTCTTTATGCTTCTATGAGTTTGAAAAATCACATTGGGTCTCTAACAATTCACTTTGTGATTTCCTACTAAGAAAGTTTTTCTTGGTGAGCTTGCTGAGTTTTTGGACAGGTTCTGGTGGGGACTTGTGAGCAGTTTTGGACAGGTTTCGGTGGGGACTTGTGAGCAGATTTGGACAGGTCCTAGCAGAGGACTTGTGAGCTGAGTTTGATAGTTCTATCAGAGAACTTGAGGACAGAGGTGCATTGGTTCTATGAGAAGAACCTGAGGATAGATTTGGCAAGTCTTTGAGAAGGCTTGTATGTAGAGGATTGATTTGTTCAAGAGTTGGATAGATCTGACAGACAGAGGAAGACTTGTACTAGACCGACTGACTATGTTTGGTACAGGTTGCTGAGTTGTTGTGGACGTGATCATAGAAGGCAGAGGTCTCTTAGGCTAAGCATTGAGGACAGGAGGTCTTCGGTGGAAAGGAGTTCCACGTGCTGGCAAGAGGTAGAGGCAGTTGATCTTCTGAGGGATCATTTCCAGAGCAGAGGGGAAGGTATCTCCTTTGGGCCGAGGCTCATAAACATTGTAATTGGGAAGGATTCCCAAAGAACTTTGAGATAACTTTTAGAGAAAAGTTTTTGTGGACGTAGCCCAACCATTTTGGGTGAACCACGTTAAAAATGGGTCTTCAATGTGTGATGCTTTCTGTCTTGATTAATGTTGTGTTGATGCCACTGCTATCTAAAGTTAAAATTATTAATTGGTTAAGTCTTATACTGTTCACCCCCCCTCTCAGTATAAGTCCATGTTCTTCAATTGGTATCAGAGCCGGTCTCTCCAGAAAGAGCCTAATAGCTTGGAGAAGGATCTATCAGAGGAACATACAGATTTAGAAAGAGATGAAGAGGTTGAGTTCGATCTCAAAGGTGAATTCTTCTTGGCTTTGAGAAAGCTTGAGAAATTCAGGGAAGAGAATTCTGTTCTCAAGCATCAATGTCAGGAAGAAGAGATAGCAAGATCAGAATTGTCTCAAAGTGTTATAGACTTCAAAATTCTAGCTGAAGAAGGGAAGAAGGTTGAACAGATTTTGACAGAGGTTCTCAAAGGAAAGGAAGCTGATTGCGAGAAACTAGAAGAAGAGGTTATGTCTCTTAGAGTGAAGTTGGAACAGTTGGCTCTCGGATGAATACTCCGTGTGAAAAGCAAAAGAAGGATTGTATCACCATTCATGAAATAGGGTCTTCGAGCAAGATCAATCTTCATCCTGAAGAGCGGTGGATTCCAGTTGGTCACAAGAAGAACAATCATCCAAGGCATCAAAACAGGTTACATAATACTTTCCATGGCTATTGTTTTTCCTGCAAGAAATTTGGTCACAAAGCTATGCATTGCAATAAGTCTTTGAATAGCCATAGTAAGGAAAATGTTAACTCTTTTGCACCTCTTATGAATAAAAATGTCATGTGTTACAAGTGCAAGAATTTTGGGCATATAGCAAGGATGTGCTGTTTGGATAGATCTAGCCTTGAGTTCACTAAAAAGAGAAATGAGATCAAATCTAAGTCAATGATAGTTCAAACTGCTTTTCATGCTCAAGACAAAGTAGAAAAATGGTATCTTGATAGTGGTTGTTCAAAACATATGACTGGTGAAAAGGAAAAGTTTTTGGTCTTAAAAGAAACAAACAGAGGAACAGATCGGTTTTGGAGATAACGAGTCAGCTAAAATCTGTGGTAAAGGGACTCTTAGTTTGGATGGGAAATCCAAAACAGAAAATGTGCTTTATGTAGAAGGCCTAAGACATAATCTTCTAAGTGTGAGTCAACTTTGTGATCAAGGGCACATAGTATCTTTCTTTTCGGATAGATGTGAGATAAGTAAAGAAAAAAATGGAAAACTCATTGCTAGTGCTACAAGGACTCCAAACAATCTTTACATGCTAAGTGAGATAAAAAAGGAAAAGTGTTTTCTAACTCAAGAAGATGAGAGTTGGTTATGGCATAAAATATTGGGGCATTTGAGCTTTGATAATCTTGTCAATATTAGTAACAAGGAAGCAGTTAGAGACTTGCCCAAAATAAAAAGGCCCCATAACATCATTTGCGGTCCTTGTCAACATGGAAAATAGACCGAGAACCAGTTTCAAATCAAAAGGGTATACTTCTTCAAAACCATTGGATCTTATTCATACTGATTTATGTGGCCCTACCAGAACTCTGAGCATTCAGGGAGAAAGCTACTTCATGTTGTTTATAGATGATTATTCTAGAATGACTTGGGTTACTTTTCTCAAAGAAAAATCTGAAGCTTTTGAAAAATTTAAAGCTTTCAAAGAAATGATTGAAAATGAGACCGACAAGAGAATCAAATGCTTAAGATCAGATAGAGGAGGAGAGTTCACTTCAAATGAATTTGTGGAATACTGTGAGCAACAAGGAATCAAAAGAGAATATTCAAGAAGCAAGAACTCCTCAACAAAATGGAGTAGTTGAAAGGAAAAAATAGAACTATTGAAAATATGGCTAGAGCTATGTTAAATGAGTCAAAACTTTCAGATGGTTTTTGGAAAGAGGCAGTCAATACAGAAGTCTACATTATCACCAGGGCCCAACTTAGAGTCAATCATCATAAAACTCCTTATGAGTTGTGGAAAGGAAGACCAGCTACAGTAAAATACTTCAAAGTGTTTGGGAGTAAGTGCTTCATCAAAAGGGAAGATCAGAATTTGGGTAAGTTTGATCCTAGGTGTGATGAGGGAATATTTCTTGGATATTCCAGCAGAAGCAAGGCCTAGAGATGCTTCAACAAAAGAACTCATACAGTTGTAGAGAGCATAAATGTAACAATTGATGAAAAGACAGGGATAAGAGAACCAGTCAAGGAACTCAGTGATGAAATTTGTCAAGAAGAATTCAGAGAGGTTTCGAGATGAAGAAGAGGAAAGACAACAACTGCTTCCCAAAACTCCTTCACGATATGTTTAGAAACATCATCCCAAATATTTGATCATTGGTGATCCAAATAGCGAGGCAAACAAGAAGAAGAGTCATTCCTTCACATGATTCTACAAATGTTTCATTATTATCTCCGATTGAGCCAAAATATTTCAGTGAAGCATGTGCAGATAAGTTTTGGGTAAAAGCAATGGATGAAGAGCTAAATCAAATAGAGAAAAGTGAAACTTGGGAATTGGTTCCAAGACCTAAGGACAAGAATGTCATTGGCACAAAATGGATATTCAGAAATAAACTCAATGAGGATGGAAATATTGTTCGAAACAAAGCTAGGTTAGTCTGCAAAGGTTATGCTCAAGTAGAAGGTGTTGATTTCGAAGAGACGTTTGCTCCTGTTGCTCGTCTTGAAGCTATCAGAATATTTTTGGCCCTTTCAAGCTTCAAATCATTCAAGGTATATCAAATGGATGTAAAGTCAGCTTTTCTAAATGGGGTGTTGGTAGAAGAAGTCTACATAGAACAGCCAGAAGGAGTGTCTCTCTCGGAACAGTCAGACTATGTGTGTAAACTAAAAAAGGCCTTGTATGGGTTAAAGCAAGCACCTAGGGCTTGGTACTCAAGACTTGACGAGTATCTTCATGAGCAAGGCTTCAGGAAAGGCGTGGCAGATAGCAATTTGTATATTAAGAATGAAAATGATGATATGTTGATTATGGTTGTCTATGTTGATGATATTATTTTTGGGGGAAATAATACTCAGATGTGCAAAGTTTTTGCTAACACCATGCATAAGGAATTTGAGATGTCTATGATTGGAGAGCTGTCATTCTTTTTAGGTCTTCAGATTGCTCAATCAAAGGATGGTATATTTCTCTCTCAAGGAAAGTATATCAAAGAAATGTTGAAGAAATTTGGGATGATGGAAAGCAAACCAGTGTGTACTCCAATGATTACAGGGTGCAAGATGAGTAAAGATGATGAATCTCCAGTGGCAGATCGGAGGTTGTACGAGATCTATGATTGGCAGTTTATTATATATTACAGCTACCGAGACCGGATATCATGCAGGCAGTTGGGTTAGTAGCAAGATTTCAGGCAGCTCCAAAATATTCTCATGTTATAGCGAGTTAAGAGGATATTCAGATATCCGAAGGGCACTATGGACTTTGGGCTTTGGTATCCCAAAGGTGATGATTTCACCCTCACAGCTTATACGAGATGCAGATTGGGCGAGCAGTATTGATGACAGGAAAAGCACTAGTGGTGGAGCATTCTTTCTGGGAAAGAGTTTGGTTTCTTGGCTAAGTAAGAAACAACCTTCGGTTTCCTTATCTACAGTAGAGGCTGAATACATAGCAACAATGGTTGGGTGTACACAGGTTTTATGGATGAAAACCACCTTGGAGGATTTCAAAGTCAAGCATGAACAACCCATCTCCATACTTTGTGATAATACAAGTGCCATAAGTATTTCCAAAAATCCGGTAATGCACTCAAGGACAAAGCATATTTCCATCAAGTATCACTTTCTAAGGGAGAAAGTGCAAGACAAGCAGAGTCAAGGTAGAGTATGTGTCTACTAAAGAGCAGATTGCAGATATCTTCACCAAACCTCTTCCAAGAGATACGTTTGAGTATCTAAGGGAGAAATTGGGAGTTGTACTCCCACCCCGGAATTAATCACCTCATCAGGAGGTGGGGGAGGGACTAAGCTAAGAGGCTCATTCTTAGTCCCGAGCCCCAAAGGTGACCCTTTGCCATTGATGACAAAGGGGGAGAGATTTGAGTAAGGGGGAGAGCCTCAAGATAGGGGGAGCTGTTTATGTTGAGTTTCTGTGTTGTTGAGAAGCATGGTTTGCCATCAATGACAAAGGGGGAGATTGTTGGCAATTTTGGGTTTGAGATCCTAGCTTCTTGTCTATGAGTTGTCATTGATGTCAAAAGGAAATGGCATTAATGTTAAGAGGATGTGTTGGCTTCAAAGGTGGAAGATTCCAAGAGAATATTTTTAAGAGAATCCGGAGAGATTCCATTGGCAAGGGTTTTTCATTAAAACCAAACCGGTTTTTATTAAAACCAAGTTGGATAGGGTTTTTATTAAAACCAAGAGGTTTTTAATTATTTTTTTTTTTTATTTTTTTATTTATTAAATTTTTTTTAATTTATTAAAAATATTAAAGGTTTTTAAAAATTTTTTATTCTTAATTTATTAAAATTATTTAAGGGTTTTTAAACCCTTTTTGAAAAGACTTTTGATTAATTTTGAAATGGTCTTTATTTTCATTGACGTCAAGGTGTCTTCGAAGAGACTATTTATTCTCCAACTCCTAAGGTTGGAAGGCTAATTAATTTGAAATTCCTCGAATGCAATTTGCGGTGTTTGTGCTCTGTATTCGTTGCGATCGAAGGAAGACTTAGAAGCACGTGCGGTTGAAAAGTCTTCGGGAGTTTTTTTTAGGGTGAAGTGGAGGGAAGTTCACTTGTGAACTTCGTAGCCCATGTGGGCTAGTGGCAACGAAGGCTACTGTTGGGCGCTGCATTGGCGGAGGTCACCGTTTCGAGTCTCGCGGGGGTGCTTTGCTAGAGTAACACATGTTTTTATTAAAACGTCTTTATGTCATGAAATTCGGAGTTTCTTGGACAACGATTTATAAGGTGTGTTTTGGTTGGGGTGTGGGTTTTTTGTGTTTTTTGTTTTTTTTGTGTTATGGTGGTTGTGGGTGGGGGTGGTGGAAGTTTTTTTTTTTTTTTTTTTTTACTAACTTGGTGGAAGTTTGAGAGTTGTGTGTGGTGACAGCTTGAAGGTTCAATTATCTTCTACTCCAATAAGGTATGGGCACATTCTTCTTATGAGTATGATTGGTGTATGTTTTCTGAAATAAGGTTGGAGTGAAAAGGTATTCTACTAGGTATCCTTTGGCTAGGTGTAAATCCTATTTTCTGGTTTGTTGAAGACTACTTATGCATTGTTATCCTTAAGGAGAGTTTTTGGTGAATGCATAATTTTTGGTTTGAGATAGTGGAAGCTTTGTGCACTAGGGTTTATATTTGTGAGTCTAGCTACTTGCATTGAGTTGGTGGAACCCTTGGTTGGCTGTTTTGAGTTTGATGGTTGAGTTGCTTCCATAGAGGTTGTTTGATCAAGTTATTGCTTTACTTGATTCATGATATTGGGCTTACTCCATTGAGTTGATTTGAGCAAGTTATTCTTTGCATTTGGTGATATTGTGTTGGTGGCTATTTTGTTCAAATATCTTTGGAGGGAAAAGGATTTCTACTTGTTTCCTTTTCTTGTGATGATTGGTTGAATGCTTCAAGGTTGATGTTGAGTTGAATGGTGTTGGTTGACTAAACCTTGTTTGATGAGCATTGTTGTTGAAACCCTAATTGATGGTGAAAAGAACATGAGTATCATTGTTATGTGATTCTTTGCATAGTTGGCAATTGTTGGGGTTTCATGTTCTTGAAAGAAAACATTCTATCCTATCCATTTCAGATATTGAGTTGAGTTTTCAGATTTGAGATTGAGATTGAGCTGAGTTGATTTGAGTTGAGTTTTGAGATTGGGATTTGAGTATAGAACATATTGAGTCTCTAACAATTCTCTTTATGCTTCTATGAGTTTGACAAATCACATTGGGTCTCTAACAATTCACTTTGTGATTTCCTACTAAGAAAGTTTTTCTTGGTGAGCTTGCTAAGTTTTTGGACAGGTTTCAGTGGGGACTTGTGAGCAGTTTTTGGATAGGTTTCGGTGGGGACTTGTGAGCAGATTTGGACAGGTCCTAGCAGAGGACTTGTGAGCTGAGTTTGATAGTTCTATCAGAGAACTTGAGGATAGAGGTGCATTGGTTCTATGAGAAGAACCTGAGGACAGATTTGGCAAGTCTTTGAGAAGGCTTGTATGTAGAGGATTGATTTGTTCAAGAGTTGGACAGATCTGACAGATAGAGGAAGACTTGTACTAGACCGACTGATTATGTTTGGTACAGGTTGTTGAGCTACTGTGGACGTGATCATAGAAGGCAGAGGTCTCTTAGGCTAAGCATTGAGGACAGGAGGTCTTCGGTGGAAAGGAGTTCCACGTGCTGGCAAGAGGTAGAGGCAGTTGATCTTCGAGGGATCATTTCCGAGTAGAGGGGAAGGTATCTCCTTTGGGCCGAGGCTCATAAACATTGTAATTGGGAAGGATTCCCAAAGAACTTTGAGATAACTTTTAGAGAAAAGTTTTTGTGGACGTAGCCCAACCATTTTGGGTGAACCACGTTAAAAATGGGTCTTCAATGTGTGATGCTTTCTGTCTTGATTAATGTTGTGTTGATGCCACTACTATCTAAAGTTAAAATTATTAATTGGTTAAGTCTTATACTTGTTCACCCCCCTCTCAGTATAAGTCCATGTTCTTCAATTGGTATCAGAGCCGGTCTCTCCAGAAAGAGCCTAATAGCTTGGAGAAGGATCTATCAGAGGAACATACAGATTCAGAAAGAGATGAAGAGGTTGAGTTCGATCTCAAAGGTGAATTCTTCTTGGCTTTAAGAAAGCTTGAGAAATTCAGGGAAGAGAATTCTGTTCTCAAGCATCAATGTCAGGAAGAAGAGATAGCAAGATCGGAATTGTCTCAAAGTGTTATAGACTTCAAAATTCTAGCTGAAGAAGGGAAGAAGGTTGAACAGGTTCTGACAGAGGCTCTCAAAGGAAAGGAAGCTGATTGCGAGAAACTAGAAGAAGAGGTTATGTCTCTTAGAGTGAAGTTGGAACAATTGGCTCTCGGACGGAATACTCCGTGTGAAAAGCAAAAGAAGGATTGTATCACCATTCATGAAATAGGGTCTTCGAGCAAGATCAATCTTCATCCTGAAGAGCGGTGGATTCCAGTTGGTCACAAGAAGAACAATCATCCAAGGCATCAAAACAGGTTACATAATACTTTCCATGGCTATTGTTTTTCTTGCAAGAAATTTGGTCACAAAGCTATGCATTGCAATAAGTCTTTGAATAGCCATAGTAAGGAAAATGTTAACTCTTTTGCACCTCTTATGAATAAAAATGTCATGTGTTACAAGTGCAAGAATTTTGGGCATATAGCAAGGATGTGCAGTTTGGATAGATCTAGCCTTGAGTTCACTAAAAAGAGAAATGAGATCAAATCTAAGTCAATGATAGTTCAAACTTGCTTTTCATGCTCAAGACAAAGTAGAAAAATGGTATCTTGATAGTGGTTGTTCAAAACATATGACTGGTGAAAAGGAAAAGTTTTTGGTCTTAAAAGAAACAAACAGAGGAACAGTCAGTTTTGGAGATAACAGGTCAGCTAAAATCTGTGGTAAAGGGACTCTTAGTTTGGATGGGAAATCCAAAATAGAAAATGTGCTTTATGTAGAAGGCCTAAGACATAATCTTCTAAGTGTGAGTCAACTTTGTGATCAAGGGCACATAGTATCTTTCTTTTCAGATAGATGTGAGATAAGTAAAGAAAAAAATGGAAAACTCATTGCTAGTGCTACAAGGACTCCAAACAATCTTTACATGCTAAGTGAGATAAAAAAGGAAAAGTGTTTTCTAACTCAAGAAGATGAGAGTTGGTTATGGCATAAAATATTGGGGCATTTGAGCTTTGATAATCTTGTCAATATTAGTAACAAGGAAGCAGTTAGAGACTTGCCCAAAATAAAAAGGCCCCATAACATCATTTGCGGTCCTTGTCAACATGGAAAACAGACCAAAACCAGTTTCAAATCAAAAGGGTATACTTCTTCAAAACCATTGGATCTTATTCATACTGATTTATGTGGCCCTACCAGAACTCAGAGCATTCAGGGAGAAAGCTACTTCATGTTGTTTATAGATGATTATTCTAGAATGACTTGGGTTACTTTTCTCAAAGAAAAATCTGAAGCTTTTGAAAAATTTAAAGCTTTCAAAGAAATGATTGAAAATGAGCCTGACAAGAGAATCAAATGCTTAAGATCGGATAGAGGAGGAGAGTTCACTTCAAATGAATTTGTGGAATACTGTGAGCAACAAGGAATCAAAAGAGAATATTCAGCAGCAAGAACTCCTCAACAAAATGGAGTAGTTGAAAGGAAAAATAGAACTATTGAAAATATGGCTAGAGCTATGTTAAATGAGTCAAAACTTTCAGATGGTTTTTGGAAAGAGGCGATCAGTATAGCAATCTACATTATCACCAGGGCCCAACTTAGAGTCAATCATCATAAAACTCCTTATGAGTTGTGGAAAGGAAGACCAGCTACAGTAAAATACTTCAAAGTGTTTGGGAGTAAGTGCTTCATCCGAAGGGAAGATCAGAATTTGGGTAAGTTTGATCCTAGGTGTGATGAGGGAATCTTTCTTGGATATTCCAGCAGAAGCAAGGCCTACAGATGCTTCAACAAAAGAACTCATACAGTTGTAGAGAGCATAAATGTAACAGTTGATGAAAAGACAGGGATAAGAGAACCAGTCAAGGAACTCAGTGATGAAATTTGTCAAGAAGAATTCGGAGAGGTTTCAAGATGAAGAAGAGGAAAGACAACAACTGCTTCCCAAAACTCCTTCACGATATGTTCAGAAACATCATCCCAAATATTTGATCATTGGTGATCCAAATAGCAGGCAAACAAGAAGAAGAGTCATTCCTTCACATGATTCTACAAATGTTTCATTATTATCTCAGATTGAGCCAAAAGATTTCAGTGAAGCATGTGGAGATAAGTTTTGGGTAAAAGCAATGGATGAAGAGCTAAATCAAATAGAGAAAAGTGAAACTTGGGAATTGGTTCCAAGACCTAAGGACAAGAATGTCATTGGCACAAAATGGATATTCAAAAATAAACTCAATGAGGATGGAAATATTGTCAGAAACAAAGCTAGGTTAGTCTGCAAAGGTTATGCTCAAGTAGAAGGTGTTGATTTCGAAGAGACGTTTGCTCTTGTTGCTCGTCTTGAAGCTATCAAAATATTTTTGGCCCTTTCAAGCTTCAAATCATTCAAGGTATATCAAATGGATGTAAAGTCAGCTTTTCTAAATGGGGTGTTGGTAGAAGAAGTCTACATAGAACAGCCAGAAGGAGTGTCTCTCTCGGAACAGTCAGACTATGTGTGTAAACTGAAAAAGGCCTTGTATGGGTTAAAGCAAGCACCTAGGGCTTGGTACTCAAGACTTGAAGAGTATCTTCATGAGCAAGGCTTCAGGAAAGGCATGGCAGATAGCAATTTGTATATTAAGAATGAAAATGATGATATGTTGATTATGGTTGTCTATGTTGATGATATTATTTTTGGGGGAAATAATACTCAAATGTGCAAAGTTTTTGCTAACACCATGCAAAAGGAATTTGAGATGTCTATGATTGGAGAGTTGTCATTCTTTTTAGGTCTTCAGATTGCTCAATCAAAGGATGGTATATTTCTCTCTCAAGGAAAGTATATCAAAGAAATGTTGAAGAAATTTGGGATGATGGACAACAAACCAGTGTGTACTCCAATGATTACAGGGTGCAAGATGAGTAAAGATGATGAATCTCCAATGGCAGATCAGAGGTTGTACAGATCTATGATTGGCAGTTTATTATATATTACAGCTACCAGACCAGATATCATGCAGGCAGTTGGGTTAGTAGCAAGATTTCAGGCAGCTCCAAAAGATTCTCATGTTATAGCAGTTAAGAGGATATTCAGATATCTGAAGGGCACTATGGACTTTGGGCTTTGGTATCCCAAAGGTGATGATTTCACCCTCACAGATTATACAGATGCAGATTGGGCAGGCAATATTGATGACAGGAAAAGCACTAGTGGTGGAGCATTCTTTCTGGGAAAGAGTTTGGTTTCTTGGCTAAGTAAGAAACAACCTTCGGTTTCCTTATCTACAGCAGAGGCTGAATACATAGCAGCAGTGGTCGGGTGTACACGAGTTTTATGGATGAAAACCACCTTGGAGGATTTCAAAGTCAAGCATGAACAACCCATCTCCATACTTTGTGATAATACAAGTGCCATAAGTATTTCCAAAAATCCGGTAATGCACTCAAGGACAAAGCATATTTCCATCAAGTATCACTTTCTAAGGGAGAAAGTGCAAGACAAGCAAGTCAAGGTAGAGTATGTGTCTACTAAAGAGCAGATTGCGGATATCTTCACCAAACCTCTTCCAAGAGATACGTTTGAGTATCTAAGGGAGAAATTGGGAGTTGTACTCCCACCCCAGAATTAATCACCTCATCAGGAGGTGGGGGAGGGACTAAGCTAAGAGGCTCATTCTTAGTCCCGAGCCCCAAAGGTGACCCTTTGCCATTGATGACAAAGGGGGAGAGATATGAGTAAGGGGGAGAGCCTCAAGACAGGGGGAGCTGTTTATGTTGAGTTTCTGTGTTGTTGAGAAGCATGGTTTGCCATCAATGACAAAGGGGGAGATTGTTGGCAATTTTGGGTTTGAGATCCTAGCTTCTTGTCTATGAGTTGTCATTGATGTCAAAAGGAAATGGCATTAATGTTAAGAGGATGTGTTGGCTTCAAAGGTGGAAGATTCCAAGAGAATATTTTTAAGAGAATCCAGAGAGATTCCATTGGCAAGGGTTTTTCATTAAAACCAAACTGGTTTTTATTAAAACCAAGTTGGATAGGGTTTTTATTAAAACCAATGATATTTAAAATTATTTAAGGGTTTTTAAACCCTTTTTGAAAAGACTTTTGATTAATTTTGAAATGGTCTTTATTTTCGCCGACGTCAAGGTGTCTTCGAAGAGACTATTTATTCTCCAACTCCTAAGGTTGGAAGGCTAATTAATTCGAAATTTCTTGAATGCAATTTGCGGTGTTTGTGCTCTGTATTCGCTACGATCGAAGGAAGACTTAGAAGCACGTGCGGTTGAAAAGTCTTCGGGAGTTTTTTTGAGGGTGAAGTGGAGGGAAGTTCACTTGTGAACTTCGTAGCCCACGTGGGCTAGTGGCAGCGAAGGTTTTTGTTGGGCGCTGCATTGGCGGAGGTCACCGTTTCGAGTCTCGCGGGGGTGCTTTGCTAGAGTAACACACGTTTTTATTAAAACGTCTTTATGCCATGAAATTCGGAGTTTCTTGGACAGCGATTTATAAGGTGTGATAAATTTTATGAGTTTTGGTTTTTTGTTGTTGGGAGAAATAAGGGATATTTTTTTGGATGTATTTTAGGATTGTTTTTGTTATGTAAAATTAAAAATGGAGGTATAAGGTGTGAGTTGTTGTGTTTATTGGCTTTTAGGTGGTTTGTTTAAAAGGGGAAAGGTGTATTAAAGGAAGTTTATATTATTGTTTTTTTTTTTTAACCTAACTTGGGTTTGAGAGTTGTGTGTGGTGACAACTTGAAGGTTCAATTATCTTCTACTCCAATAAGGTATGGGCACATTCTTCTTATGAGTATGATTGGTGTATGTTTTCTGAAATAAGGTTGGAGTGAAAAGGTATTCTACTAGGTATCCTTTGGCTAGGTGTAAATCCTATTTTCTGGTTTGTTGAAGACTACTTATGCATTGTTATCCTTAAGGAGAGTTTTTGGTGAATGCATAATTTTTGGTTTGAGATAGTGGAAGCTTTGTGCACTAGGGTTTATATTTGTGAGTCTAGCTACTTGCATTGAGTTGGTGGAACCCTTGGTTGGCTGTTTTGAGTTTGATGGTTGAGTTGCTTCCATAGAGGTTGTTTGATCAAGTTATTGCTTTACTTGATTCATGATATTGGGCTTACTCCATTGAGTTGATTTGAGCAAGTTATTCTTTGCATTTGGTGATATTGTGTTGGTGGCTATTTTGTTCAAATATCTTTGGAGGGAAAAGGATTTCTACTTGTTTCCTTTTCTTGTGATGATTGGTTGAATGCTTCAAGGTTGATGTTGAGTTGAATGGTGTTGGTTGACTAAACCTTGTTTGATGAGCATTGTTGTTGAAACCCTAATTGATGGTGAAAAGAACATGAGTATCATTGTTATGTGATTCTTTGCATAGTTGGCAATTGTTGGGGTTTCATGTTCTTGAAAGAAAACATTCTATCCTATCCATTTCAGATATTGAGTTGAGTTTTCAGATTTGAGATTGAGATTGAGTTGAGTTGAGTTTTGAGATTGGGATTTGAGTATAGAACATATTGAGTCTCTAACAATTCTCTTTATGCTTCTATGAGTTTGACAAATCACATTGGGTCTCTAACAATTCACTTTGTGATTTCCTACTAAGAAAGTTTTTCTTGGTGAGCTTGTTGAGTTTTTGGACAGGTTCCGGTGGGGACTTGTGAGCAGTTTTTGGACAGGTTCCGATGGGGACTTGTGAGCAGATTTGGACAGGTCCTAGCAGAGGACTTGTGAGCTGAGTTTGATAGTTCTATCAGAGAACTTGAGGATAGAGGTGCATTGGTTCTATGAGAAGAACCTGAGGACAGATTTGGCAAGTCTTTGAGAAGGCTTGTATGCAGAGGATTGATTTGTTCAAGAGTTGGACAGATCTGACAGACAGAGGAAGACTTGTACTAGACCGACTGACTGTGTTTGGTACAGGTTGCTGAGCTACTGTGGACGTGATCATAGAAGGCAGAGGTCTCTTAGGCTAAGCATTGAGGACAGGAGGTCTTCGGTGGAAAGGAGTTCCACGTGTTGGCAAGAGGTAGAGGCAGTTGATCTTCTGAGGGATCATTTCCAGAGCAGAGGGGAAGGTATCTCCTTTGGGCCGAGGCTCATAAACATTGTAATTGGGAAGGATTCCCAAAGAACTTTGAGATAACTTTTAGAGAAAAGTTTTTGTGGACGTAGCCCAACCATTTTGGGTGAACCACGTTAAAAATGGGTCTTCAATGTGTGATGCTTTCTGTCTTGATTAATGTTGTGTTGATGCCACTGCTATCTAAAGTTAAAATTATTAATTGGTTAAGTCTTATACTGTTCACCCCCCCCTCAGTATAAGTCCATGTTCTTCAAGACGCTGCTACCACTGTGATACCCAAAGCAGTATGTGATATTATGGGAATGGAGTACACTAGGAGCAGCACAGGCGTCCTACAGTTAGATGGTACTCCAAGTAAAAATTGTAGGAGTGATAAAGGATATTCCCATACGGTTGCATAAAATGCCTCAGATGACAATCATACAAGAGGTAGTAGTCGTAGACTTGGAGCCCTATTTTGGTATGTGTCTATCCAGAGAGTTCACAACAAAGATAGGAAGATACTTATCCTTAGATTATTCTCATTTGGAGATACCTTTCAAAGGTAGAAGGGTCAAGATTTTTAATGAGAAACCATCGATGTTTCATGTAGAAAATATTGGTGAAACTGACCGTGTAAATATGATGACTGAAGAAACAATAGAAGATCTAATGGAAGAAACATTAGAAGAGCTCCAATTTGAGGACAAGTTTTCTCTACAGAATTTTAATGCCATGATAGAAACAGAAATAGGAAACTATTCTATTGAGAAACCAAAAAGAAAATTGATACCCTCCCTAGAAGAGGATGGTTCTGTGAATCAATTGTGGAAGCTTTTCTTTGATGGGGCTCGGTGCAAGAATGGAGCTGGTGCTGGAATAGTTTTGATTTATCCCACAAGAGAGGAAAAGGTTTTCTCTTACAGGTTGACTTGGAGTTGCTCCAGTAACGCAGAAGAATATGAGGCCCTGTGCTTAGGGTTAGGAAATGCTGATAAATTGGGAATCAAATAGTTACTCATCTATGGAGATTCAGAACTTATTGTGAATCAAGTCACCAAAAAGGGTATAAGTAAACAAGATTATTTGAAGGCTTACAGGAACAAAGTGTGGGATCTCTTATAGGCCTTTGAGGCCCTAAATATAAAGTTTATCCCTAGAGAACAAAATACCCACGTAGATTTGTTAGCTTCAGTGGGAGCTAATTTTTTTCCTGTAAGTAATGTTATTCGAAGTCTAAAACTGTTAGACTTATATACAGGCCTTCAATACCTGATAAAAATATTTTCTGGCAAGTTTTTGAAAATGATGAATAGATACTAGATTTCTTAATCCATGAAATGAATTGCTCAGCAAACCGGGATCTGCAGGATGAAGAAAAAGAGGATATTATTTAGTTAAAAAACAATCATATTCGTAAGGGTCTCATCACCCATGAAAGTCTGTTTGATAACAATGTTAGAGCAGTTGGCCAAAAAATCAAGGTCGATAAACGAAGATACAAAGATGTAGAGTTGGAGCCAGGAAAAATGATAAAGGTTGGAATCAGTTGTATAGAAGAGGAAGTGAACCAGATCAGAGAATTGTGTAAAAAATTCCCTGACATCATAACTTACGTATATAATGATCTAAAAGTGTACAATAAGGATGTTATTCAACATACCATAGAATCAGAAGAAGGAGCTAAGCCTTTTAGGCAAAAGCAAAGACCAGTGAATTCGAAGATAGAATCTTTGATGAAACAAGAACTGCTAAAACTCCTTCGAGCTAAAATAGTATACCCTATTAAACACTCCACCTGGGTGGCAAACTTGGTACCAGTCAGGAAGAAAAATGGAGATATCAGATTGTGTGTAGATTTCAAAAATTTGAACAGAGCATCACTCAAAGATCATTACCCGCCAACTCATATTGACCAAATGCTACACACAATTGTAGGAGTTGCGCAGCTCTTACAATTAGAAGAACAAAGAGAGCAATCATACAATCACAATCAGAAGCATATGGCAGATACTAAAGGATGGTTCAATAAAAAGACAACTACCAAAAAATTTAGAGTGGGAGACTTAGTTTTGAAATGGAATGTAAAGGAAGCCAAGCCAGGTAACCATGATAAATTCGATGCTTTCTGGGAAGGACCATTTGAAATTGCTTCATAGAAACAGTTCAATGCTTCCGAGTTGAAAGATCAAGATGGTTTGGTTCTTCCAATCATGGTGAATACATTTCACCTAAAGTTATATTTCAGTTGAGAAAGCAGAAAAGGAATTATATGTACAGTATAATATAAGTATATTCAGACAATATTTGTAAATATTACCATTTTTTGGCCTTAACAAAAAAAAGAGTTTTCAGTCGCAGCCAATCATAAGTTGACATTTTTTTTTGAATAGAGATACTAAGGTATAAAGGGAGTTTTGGTGAGGTAATTTGCACATTTTATCTAAGTGTATTTTCCTGTGTTCTTTGTCTTTCTCTGAAATATTCTTTTTACAACTACGTTGTTGACTCCGTTTCCCAATGGATAAAGGCCTGGTTCAAAATTTTTGCAAGCAAAAAATCCCCCGAAAGGTGCCAAGAATGTTAGTCAAAAAGTGACTAACTATAGAAAAACATCTGATGCTCCTTTTTGCATATTTTCCAAGAAGACCAAAGTGGCCCATATGCTAAAAATCAAAGAAAATGCAAAACACCGCAAGGAGGAAAAAGTGTCGCGATATCACGACATGTTGCATTTTTGCGGTCCAAAGCAAAGAGAAAGAGCGAGGAGGAAAAAGTGTCACGATATCGCGACATGTTGCATTTTTGCGGTTCAAAGCAAAGAGAAAAATAAAAGGGCAAAAGTGTCACGATATCGCGACATGTTGCTTTGTCACGGCCAAAAGGGAAAAGGTGTCGCGATATCGCGACATGTTGCTTTGTTGCGGCCAAAAGGGAAAAAGTGTCGCGATATCGCGACATGTTGCTTTGTCTCGGACAAAAGGGAAAAAGTGTCACGATATCATGACATGTTGCTTTGTCATGGCCAAAATAGAAAAAGTGTCGCGATATCGTGACATGTTGCATTGTCGCTGCCAAAAGAGAAAAACTGTCATGATATCGCAACATGTTGCTTTATCACGACCAAAGGGGAAAAACTGTCGTGATATCACGACATGTTTCTTTGTCATGGCCAAAGGGGAAAAAGTGTTGATCGCGACATGTTGTATTTTCATGGCTAAGAGCAACAAAAGGGAGCAAAGAGGCAGAAGTGTCATGATATTTCGCGACATGTCACATCTTCGCGATGCAAGAAGAAGAATCAAGCTAAAGACATAGAAATGTCACGATTTCACACATGTCTCATTTTCGCGATGGGAGGCAGATGAAGAGCAAAGCAAGAGACAAATTTCGTGATTTCACGACATGTCTCATTTTCATGGCTGGAAACGACAGAAGAGCAAAGCAAGAGACAAATGTCGCGATTTCGCGACATGTCTCATTTTCGTGACTGGAAGCGACAGAAGAGCAAAGCAAGAGACGAATGTCACGATTTTGTGACATGTCTCATTTTTGTGGCTGGAAGCGGTAGAAAAGCAAAGCAAGGAAAGAATGTCACGATTTCACGACATGTCTCATTTTCATGGCTGGAAGCGGCAGAAAAGCAAAGCAAGGAAAGAATGTCGCGATTTCGCGACATGTCTCATTTTCGCGATGGGAGGCAGCAAAAGAGTAAAGTAAGAGATGAATGTCACGATTTCGTGACATGTCTCATTTTCACAGCTGGAAGCGACAGAAGAGCAAAACAAGAGACGAATGTCATGATTTCGCGACATGTCTCATTTTTGCGGCTGGAGGCGTAAAAAGAGCAAAGCAAGGAAAGAATGTCGCGATTTCGCGACACGCCAGCTATAAAGGAATAGAGTATATTTTTGGCAACTGGGGACATGCACTGATATCAGGTGCCAATTTTTGAAGAATGGTCTATTGATTATAACCTGGCAGGTCCGCTAGATGATTACCAATCTATCCAATCTACGGGAAATCCGTTGTGTATTATTAGAAACTACAGATGACTGCTTGTAAAATAAGTAAGATGTACTTAGAAAAAGAAACTCTTTTAGGGTATATATAGGGGTGAGTGACTCTAGAAAAAGGGTCAGCTCTTGGATTTTGACAAGACTGAATGTACATACTTCGAATACAAGCTATAAAATCACATCTCCCATTGGCTTCTGGTTCATATCGTGCAAGTGTATGTATTAATGTTCTTTATTTTTGCTTACAATATTGAATTGTAAATTGAGTCTATTCTTATATCTAAACTTTTGCAATACATAAATCATATTGTTGGAATAAGAATCTAATATATACGCATGTTAAACGAAATATCAGAAATCATATCTAGAATTATATAATTTTTGCATGGAAATGTGTTTTAAATGCTTTGGATAGAAGTAAGTAAATCTGTCTTTGTTGTTGTCTAATCTACACCATATAAAAGTTCTAGCTTAGGCTATATTTCCCTTATCTCTTGTTCCCATTTTCTCTAAAAAAACTCAAAGAAATCGGCCTTCTCTAGAGACTAGACAGATGATCTAAAGCAAGATCTGTCTATTCAATGTTGGCAAAGTCTAAGGCGCAACACTATTAACCAAAGGCAAATTTTGTTCCAATAATTATCCCTTGGGGAACCTTTTGTTGGAAAGTGATGCCATTTGGTTTAAAGAATGCAAGTGCAACTTATCAACGAGCCATGACTTATATCTTTCATGATATGATGCATGATATTCTACATTATTATGTAGATGATATTATAGCTCGTTCCATCAAAGAAGATGATCATTTAGATGACCTGAGAAATTTTTTTGACCGGTTAAGGGAATATCTTATCTGACTAAATCTAGCAAAATGTATATTCGAAGTTAAGTATGGTAAATTATTAGGGGTTATAGTTTCTTTACGTGGCATTGAAATTGACCCTCTCAAGATCATGACTATCACTGATATGCTCGCACCCACAAATATATCAGAATTACAAAGTCTACAAGGTAAGATTCAAGCTATTTGCCCCTTGTTGATAAGTTGGCAGACAAAACTGGACCTTTTATTAAGCTTCTTAAGAAATATGTCTCTTTTCAATGGGATGACGAATGTCAGGAAGCATTCAAACTCCTCAAACAATATCTCCTTAAACCATCGGTGCTTTCACCACCTAGATCTGATCGTCCATTTATTTTGTACATTTTTGCTTTCGATTTTGCCTTAGGAGCTATGTTATCTCAACTTGACGATGAGAAGAAAGAACGTGCTAATTATTACATTAGCAGAACCTTAATCAGTTATGAAACTCGCTATATCGTATTAGAGAAGTTATGTCTAGCAGTCGTATTTTCTACATAGAAACTACGACATTATATGCTCAGCCAAAAAATGTATGTTATTGCTAAATTCAACCCTTTGCGATATCTCATGAGTCGACCGTACTTATCTGGTCGTACAGCAAAGTGGGTTCTTGCGCTAAGCGAGTTTGAACTCATGTTTATAGGATAGAAGTCTGTTAAAGGTCAAATTATAGCAGATTAATTAGCTGCTGCACCCTTAGAGTCTACCCATCCCCTCATCATTGAGTTTCCTAATGAATGCCTTAAACTAGAGGCAGACCATCCAAAGCAATGGTCCCTATACTTTGACGGAGCCCGATGTATGAGTGGGGCTGGTGTAGGTATTATTTTAATATCTCCATAGAAACATATTATACCTCTGTCCTTCAAACTAACATTTGCTTGTACTAATAACACTGTTGAATATGAAGCTCTTATCCTTGGATTACGAGCTGCTTTAGCACTAAAAATTAAAAATCTATTGGTTTTTGGTGACTCTCAACTTGTCATAAATCAAATCAATGATGTTTATCAAACCCGAGATGATAAATTATGTCCATACAAAGCATATGTCTTACAATTATTATCTTTTTTTGATCAAGTTACCTTGGAAGCTATTCCTCGAACTAACAACCATGCGGCTGACGCTATGGCTGCAACTGCATCTCTTTTGCCCTTGGAGTTAGATGACGAATATGATACCATCATTATTTGTCGACTCCAGGAACCCGCTTCAAGCAAATCATGCTTAGAACCTTTGGATGTGTTTCTAATCAACAAAACTACTCCTGAACATTGGTACATTGATCTATTTAATTTTCTTCAAAATGGGACCTTTCTTGAAGGTTGTAATAGCAACCAGTGCAGGTTATTACATAGACGAGCAAGTCGCTTCGTGATTATTGGTAATACCTTGTATAGGAGATATTTTGAAGGCATCTTATTGAGATGTTTGAATCTAGCAGAATCTAGATCAGCTTTGAGTGAAGCCCACAATGGATCTTGTGGGGGACATTTTAGTGGTAGCGCCATTGCTAAAAAGCTCCTTAGGATAGGATATTTTTGGCCTACCATGGAGAATGATGCACATGCTTATGTGCGTCATTGCGACAAGTGCCAAAAACACGTTGACCTTGTCTTAAAAGAAAATAAAAAAAATACTAATGCAACTAAAGACCTTAAAGGTAAATTTGAGCCCAACTGGCTTGGACCATATGCCATCACTGCTAAATTTGGATCGGGAGCATATCGATTAGCTACCTTAGATGGTAAAGATCTTAAAGAACCTATGAACATTATGCATATTAAGTGTTATTATGCATAACATTTGGTCCTTTTTTATCATTTATATATATTGTGTATTTTGCACCTTGTTTTATTTTAGTAAATTTTTTAAAAAATAGTAATAGTATTTCTTCTTGCAATTCATCAATCAAAATCAAAATATAAAAACATCAAAATCGTCAAAATATTCAAAAACATATTTTATTTTCATACCTGTCAATTCTTGAAGTATTGTCGTTATATTTTCAATTATTTTGGATAAATTAGCATTTATTTGGAATCCCGCACTTTCACATTCACATGAATAAATATCTTGATTTTATTTTGTATGATTATTAATCTCTCTTATATCAAAGTCCACAGTTGAATTAAATAAAGTTTTGAGCATAGAGAACTGATCTTGTTATTTACTTGAACCAAATATATCTTTTCACATTAAAATGATTTCATTGCAAATTCAATATCATGCTACATAGTAAAAGTGGTTTCTTGAGCGAAAAGTTTCCCCTGCTATCCTATCATGCACATGGTCTAGAATCTTTGAGAATTGACAAAAGGACAAGCTCACCCCTACCCAGAATAAAAATCCCTTGCTCTACAGCTAATCCGAGCAAGTATCCCTAGCATAGGAAGAAAAAGAAAAGTCAAAGAAAATGAGAAAAAGAAAAATATCATTTTGTACCATCGCAACAATATTTCAGCATTATCTCAAGTTCCAAGCAAAATACAAAAAAAAAAAAAAAAAAGAGAGAAGAAAAGAAGAGAAAAAGAAAAGGCAAAAGCAAAATGCAATAAATCCCTTTCCCTACCCCTTGAAAAGAAAAGAAGGGTGAATGAGCTTGAATCCCTGGAATTCTCAATTATTCGAAAACTGTGAGGTAAGCCCCATAACAGGTGGTTTGTGCCCAACCCGCTTGGCCTTGGGTAATCCCTAGCATGGTGATATGTCTGTCACATTAGCGACCTTATTTTGTATAGACCTATGTCGGCTTATGGATTAGCTAGCTCTTGATAACCTAACTTACATAGTAGTCTGGTACGGTTACATGCATATAAATCATGGTCAACGAACATTCATTTGGTTAATTCAAATTACTTGTATCAAATTATCTTGCTCAAAATTGGTGAACGAACAATACAATTGCACACACATTTGTATTTGAGAGATTCTCTATCATTATGATAAATCAAGATCGGCAATGAACTCACATATGCACATGAGGGTTCCTTACAAATCTACATTTGTCTTTGAGATAATTTAAAATATTTTTGCAACTCTTTTGGAATAAATTTTATTCTTATTTCAGAACATCTGTTTAGTATAAAAACAATTACATACATTGTTTTCAAAAATCCAAAATTCTTTTAAACAACCTATTACAAAATCTAGCAAATAAAGTCAAGTTTGTATATTATTATTTTCTGTTTATCAAAAATCAAAAATCAATCATGCAATAAAACTAAAATATCAATTTCTTCTTTGGATTTCGCGATGATGGTATAAGTCTATACCTATAATTCTATGCCTAGCGCAAACCATTGTTCTAATTTTATTTTCCCATTCATTTAAAAAAAAAACAAACATATGGCTTACATCATTATGTTACACAATTGTGCTTTAAAATGAACGAACACTTATTCTATTTCATGTCATTATGTCAACATTCAATTTTGCAACCATGGTATAATTTCTAAGGAATTGTTCAAAATTTTATCACACTTAGGAATTTATGCCTAGCAAAATCATATTTCTTTTAGTATCTCACGCATAATATTTTTATGAAAATCTGAAAACAAATCATCCCTATCACAACACAAAGTCTTAAGACAGTCTCTTAAGCATTCTTTTACTTTTAGCAATATTTCTATACTGGGATTAGCTTGATGACCGAGCGAGCGGCGACTCCATGAAATGGTCTATAACAACGACAATGTCCTTTGAAATTATTGTTAGAAGTCCCTTTTATTTTTCATCAAATCACACCAAAACAACCAATTGTTTACATCAGATTATTTCATTTAAATTTTACAACATGACATAAAATTATAATATTTCTAAAACGACATAATCACATGAATCATCAATAATCAATTGCAAAATTCAACATTAAAGCATCATACAACATATACACAAGTCATATCATCAAAAAGACCATATATATATATCAACAAATTATGTACATCATATCAAAACTGGACTGGTATGCCACAATCAATAGCCTGGCATACTCAATCCTCTCAAAAAATATATAATAATAAATACAATCTCTATGCAGTGAGTGTCTAGCCTCGAGAAGCCCTCGAGCTCTCAGCCTCATCTCCTCTCCCGCCCTGAGGTGGAGGAGGAGGCCCCATCGGAGTCCACCCTGTGTCGTGGGTCCTCGACATCGATCGTGATGATGTCCTCGATGACCCCATCCTAATCGGCCCCGCAATGTCGGCTGGCAGCTGTAACCTCTGGCTCTCTGGAACCATCTGGTAGTATGCTCCCCGGTAGAATGCAGTCTGAGCCATAGACCGTGCCAACTCCTGCATGCTCGCTCCTCCACCCCGAGCTCTGAGCCATGTAGCCTCATCCTATAGTGTCTGCACCTGAGCCCGGAGGTGGGCAACCTCAGCTCGGAGAGCCATCGTCTCACTGCTCTCCCCTACCTCGACACCCTTGCCCTTATCGGGCGATGGTGGTCTCTCCCCCTGCTGAGAAGGGACTCCCCTCTCCCTCCTCCCTATCTATTGTGGTCTCTGTGGAGCCCGTGCCATCCTCTGGCGTCTCTCCTACGGAGACCATCGCTGCTCTCTCCCGCCGTGACCCCGTGCTGCCTCAATAGCAGCCTGACGTCACCTCCCCATCCGTTGCACAATAGCATGCATCGGACCCTGTGCCCTCGTCATTCGAGGAGGGCGGATGCCTATGTACCAGGCATCGTATCCATCGATAACCCCAACATCGTCACCATCCACTGGCTGGATGGGGGCATCATCCGTGTCCTGACTCCAGAACCGCTGCATGTCTGGAGCCCCGCTCAGTGTGGTACTATCCCGGATAGTCTGGGAGTACTCGTAATCCCTGAGAGAAGGGATCCCCTGCTGTAGACCGAACTATCATAGAACCCGATCGTAGCGGTGGAGCTCTACCTCTCCCCGCTCCATCCTCAGCCAGTAGACTCGCCTGATGTGAGCCAACTCCTACCCATCCTCTGCCCACCCTAGGTGCTCTCGCCATGGCCTCCAGGTGATCTGGTCCGGGATGAGGTCGTCTAGCAACCTCCGTGACATCGATAGATCTATCCACCGCTGTGACCCCCTCTATAGCCACTAGTAGAAAACCCGGGGCCTCTCCCGGTCAACCCCTGTCAGTGGGAGCCCTACCGGCCTCCGCATCATGATGTGCTCCCAGCACCAAACCTGTAGTAGCGATGTCAAGACCAGACATCGGCCTCCCTTGTATACGACCCCGTGTAGGATCCTATACAAGCGGCATAGTACAAAGCTGCCCCATGCAAACTTGTACCCATGGTCTCTCATGTCATAGACCACATCTGATAGGAGCCATGGTAATCTGCACCCGCTCTGGTGGCACAACAGTAAGCCACCTACCACCCCTGCCAAAACTCGAGTCAGCCTAGATGCCCCAGGCATCTGCCTTAGAGACTCGATGTTCACTCCGCCCTTCTCCAGGGTGAAGCTCGGGTCTCCGCTCAACCTCATCATAGCCTGGCCTTGATTGGCCGTAGGAGTCATCAACCGTCCTTGTATGGGGATCCTCATGATCCTCCATACGTCCTCTAGTGTGGGAGCCATCTCCCCTATCGGTAACCAAAAGTAGGACGACCCCGGATACCACCTCTCTGCTAGGGCTATCAGTAGCCCCATGTCCGTCGGTACTTGTGGCATCTCTGCCACATGCTACAAACCGACCTGTGCTAGTCGGTCGCGCTCTGCCTGGTCGAGCGCGGCTATGTCATCTCGTAGCCTACCGTATTTCCATTCCCGACTCTTTAGTAATCCCCTCTGCAAAACAAACAATAAAACAATAAAATTCATTAATCAACCAATCATTAAAATCAAATTAAATACATTTTAACCAAGCTTAATTTCATCAAGTAATGATATCGTCCACCATTGGATGATATCGTCCCAAATTGGGAAAAATCGTCCTTTGTAGGATGAAATCGTCTCTGATTTCGCAACTTGGGGATCGCCCCTTGTTGAATGGGATCACCCCTAGTTCGCCGATTTCGCCCTTCGACGAAATCGACGATCTAGGGACGATTTCGACGAAATCGGGACGATTTCATCCCGACATCGTCGACGGCCTAAAAATGGCCGCGATGCCCCCAAACAATCAAAATTTAAAACAAAAAAATTGCACAAATTAAATTCAAACCTAATTTACTAGGATTAGATCCTTACCCATAGCCCGTGCCGGACCTCTGTCGATCGGTGTGCTGTCTCCACCATTTTTTGTCTGCAGAGCTCTAAAAACCAATAAAATTGAACAGTAAAAATGAATTAGGGTTTTACCCTATTTTCTTAATTTTATTTCAAATCAACAACATTTTTTTACAATTTTTGCTTTTTCGTGCTTTTACCTCAAAACGTTCGATTTGGGTAAAAACACGGAGGGGGCACCATAGTCAGCAGTCGTACGATTCGACCAAGAATCGTCGTCTAGAAAATTGAGTACATTTTTGCTTTCTCGTAAAATGGGAAGAACTCGTCTTTAACGCATTTTCTTTGGAAAATTTGCTAAAGAGGGGGCAAAATGTAGCACCCTAAAATTGGCACAGTTAAACCTTAGTAAAAAGATAAAAATTCAATTTTTAACCTCAAACCGCCCGTTAACCGCCTATTACCCGCTCCCCTTGTTTTTCGTGCCATTTTTAGGATTTGTTTTGACCGTTGGATGATATCGTCGTAGATTAGACGAAATCGTCCCAGATCTGATGAATTCATCTGGAATAGAACGTCCAGACGATTTCGTCCCAAAACCAAATTTTCATACTTAGCTTCTGTTCCAACAACCTCTCTAACCTGGGCAGAAAGCGTGTCTACGCAGTTAGAGTCTCCCCGTTGGAGATCTCCCAAATTGGGATGATCTCCAACCTCCTAACCTCTCCCTAATCCTATATAAACTGAGATTTTCTTAGTTTATCCCCCTGACTCTCTGCCTGAAACTCTGCTTAAACCCCCTAAACTTTCACGCACCTCAGAGCATCCTCACACCATCATTTGCATTTTGTATTTCATGTTTTCTTGCAGGAACTTTATTGTTTTTCAGTCGAAGCTAGCTCGGATCATCGCAAGCGATTCCAGGCGATTTCGGACGATCCTGTCGAGGAGCGCAGACGATCTCGTACGATTGGAGGTGATCCCGATTGTAGTCCAGATTGGGGGCAATCAGAGCCCAGAGTTTGCATCTTTTTATTGTTTTCTGCATTTCTCTATACATTATCTTAGTTATTATATTTATGCATCTTGGAGTTCACCTCATTTAGCATAACCGCATGATAAAGTTAAAATCAATCATTAAATCTACTGCATTTCTCTTATTTGTTATTTGAATCTATTATTTAGGCATGTTTGCTATTATTTCTATCATTCTCCTTTGCTTTTGCAGTTGCATCTTTGGTATTTTGTATCTATTCCTGTGATTGCAGGTTTTTGACAAATTTGTTTGATGAATTCGTCAGATTGACGATGATCTCGTCTGATCTTAGATGATTACGTACGAGTTGAGACGATCTGGACTGCTACAAAACTCAAAATCTTCATCAGACATCCGAAATCAGGTATGTTCTGTCCCCTTTAGCATATTCTCTATGTTTAGCATTTATTCATATTTTTTGTATCCATGAAAATCAGCATTGGCATATAGAATAGTTTAGATTCATCTTGGCCAAACCTAGGAATTGAATGATTAAAGCGCAAAATGAACACATCAAACCTACTATCAACCTAGGTGTGGAAACTGCCACTCAAAAGTTTCCTGGTGAACCCACCATCCGTCGAAAATTCACCCTTATACCCCTCCCCCAAGAGGCGGGACCTTCAAAGGGCCTCTCAGTCCGAGGTATTGTCCCATCCTTCTCGCATCCCCCTTTCGGGCGCGGATCCTATAGCCTGAAGGTAAGGATGCAAAAAATTTGGAGCGATACACACACCAAGTCTTTAAGTTAACTAGGATCATTCACAATGCAATTCCATCCATATACATGCCAAGTTATATGCCAAACAATAACTACACAACCTGCAACAACCAGAACATATGGGAAAATTCACAAGGATAAAGAACTGAGGAAAATGGCTATCATATTCAGATTATCAATACCATTCCATCATTCATTACCAACTCAAAAATGAACAACAATTCTACTCCACAATCCATACTCCATGAATTCTATATTGATATTGCAATAGTAAACAATTAATGAACATGAATGAAAAACCAAAAAATGAATAAGGGGGGCTATATAATGCATGCCCAAACTATTCCAAAGTGGTTTTTGAAGCATCACATCATTTACAACTGCCATTCCCAATGGATTTCCAAAACAATTCTTTTTACAAGGTTTATTAAGGTCTAATTCGACTTTTTATCAAATTAACATAAAATACACATTCCAACTTAATTTCATTTCATTTCACATTGTACATGTGCAACCTTTTACATTTTGCATTTTGCTTGTATATTTTGACACTTCCCTAGTCAAAATATAACAAAACTGTGCAAATCCCTAGATCACTTCTTCTTCTTCTTGGAGGTGGATTTTCTGTCTACATCTAACCTCCCCTTTAAATCAGGTGGTGTCCTCACCGTCTCAGTCTTCTTTGCCTTATCAAATTTCTGTTTGTGGTAAACAACAAGAAAAATTTGTAATGCGGTACACTCATCCTTCAAGCGAGTTGCGTATTGACTAACTTCTAGGGCTTTCAACATGTACTCATTAGCCTTCTCCTTTACAAGAGTCAATAATGCTCCTAACTACTTCTCGCATTCAGATGCTCTATTACATATCTTATCCATCAATATAGCTTCCATTCGGGTTGCTACGTCTAACTCCTCATTCTTCTTAGTAATAACCTTCAAATGCTGATGAAGATCGACTTCATATGCTGCCATAGTCTCATCCTTAGCCTTCAACATAGTCTTATGATCCATAATAATTTTATTGTAGCATGTGGTATCCTTTGCCATCTCTTCAATTTAACGGTTCTTTTGTTGTAGTTGTTCCTATGTCGTCTTCAACTAATTAGCCTAGTTGTCCAAATTTTCATTTTGTACTGCCAGTTGAGCTTCCAACTGCTTCATATGCTCTTCCACCTGTTGAATCACAAGATCTTTTTTGCTTACTGTGAACGAAGTTGATATTCATAAGCTTGCTTTATGCTTGCTAACTTTGTTTCTACTTTCTTTATTCTTTCCTCAACCATGGTTTTGTTGCGTGTTAGTTCTTCCTCCATCACAACCATCTCCTTTCGAGTAGCTTCTACCTCCTCATGTTGTGTTTATTTAGCCTAGTAAACTTGTTCAAGACCCAAGCCGAGCCACTCAATCTAGTATGTTAGGAAATTAAATTTCCTCATGGTGAAAGCCAATTCCCAAGGTACTCTTCAAAATTGTGTACCTTCTATGTTCAATGGACAAGTTTGATAGGATTTCTTGTCCAAATACACTCGTGGAGCTGTACGGTAATTGATCTTCACTCCCTCTAGTAAATATTTCCTCCCAAGCATCTTGGTTACTTCTCCTCCCAGTAATAACCATGGATGTTATAAATGTATGTGTGTTATCTGCCTCGTACAATCCTCATTTCACACCCACTCCACAATATTTTCTAATTCAGTGAAGGTTTGTTCCCTCCATAGTTTCAATTGCCCAATGCTGCCAATACAAAACTGTAATTTGGCATTGGCAAATATTTCACTAGCCTATCGGAAGAAGTGCTCCACCTATTCATTTGTATTTTTACCCACATCCTCCACCTAATAAAAGTGAGGTACTTCCACTAGGAAGCTTGTACGAAGCTCCTCAATGTTATCCTATGGTGGGGTATGTCCTTCTTCTTCTCCTTGTGGATGAGAACTTCATCTGACTTCTTTTGTCATGTTGGTTACTTTTTCTTCTAGTAGTAGACTGTGTGCTACCACCTACTCATCTCTTCTCTTATCGGTGATTGTGTCTCCTCCACATTAATAATTTATTTTTGAGGCTGATGCTCTTCCATTGGTACTTGGACTTCCTTCTATAGCTTAGGCAAGTCCTCATATTTTTTTGTTGTTGACCCTTCCTCTTATGGGTTCGGGTGCACTCCCCTTTGAGTTGCAACTGTTTGGTCAGGAGTAGTATTTTCTTGTGATACTTGTGCATTAGTCTGATCTCGCTGGCTGTGACCACCTCTCATCACAATTTTTGTTTATCTTGTCTCCTTAGGTTCTTCCAATGGAATCTCCAGTATAACTTTTGCTTTTGCAATTGGTGTTACTATCGTCGTTCTGGTCAAGTATCTGGATAAATTCAAAAGTTCAAAATCAGAGCTCTAGAGTAATTTTGGAGATCCCACTGTTTTTTCCATACCTTCTAGACCTAGTATATTAAAATTCAGTAGGTCTACCCCCTCTAAATTAGAGTACCCTTCCTCTGGTGCTGACTCAGGTTGTACTTTCTATATGGATTTCACTTGTTTCTCCCTTTGTTGTCGCGTCTAAATTTGTATAGGGCTAGACTACTTATCTACTCTCTCCTCATCTTCAAAAGACATAGGATACTCTTGTAGCTTATGGACTTGGGCCTATTGATCCAATACTGATTCCAATTACCATATTCTCTTTATCTTTGGATGGACATCTTCATCAGAAGCAATCTCAAACTCATCTTGCATCGATGGTGTTGGCTATTTTGTACTCTTCTTAGTCTTCTTTTTATTTGAAGTGGCCTTCGATAAAGGCATAATATTTACGCAGTGTAGTATGGTAGGTTGACCAGGTTCTATTTCTCGTGGTTATGTCCTACCAAAAAAATTAATTAGTATTCCTGATACTACATCCAATAATAGTGCAATGGCATGAAAGGTCATGGTGAACGTCTTCCTCCTTACTGTGAGCAATTGCTACATTTGTTCCTATAAGTATGTTCCCCAATCATACTTCATGCCCTTGTAAACACCTTCCACATATTGTGCCATCCAGATTGGCATCTCCGAAGCTCACAATTCTCTAGACAATCAAGCCATAACAACATTCATCGTGTAAGCCAACTCCTCTATCTTTAACTAATTTTTTTAATCCCACGAGTGCCGATACCCAAAATCTTGGCTCCCCTAGGTGATTTCATGGATGTGAGTGTCGTGGTAAACCTGTGTGTTTCAATGGTATCTACTAATATCTTAAAAACTAGGTGTCCTTGCATGGGAAATTTGAATATCCATTGAAATACCTCTGTCGTGAACTCCACCTTGACATATTTGTTACCCACTTGTATCACCATATAGTTTTTAAAATGTTCATATGACTAGAGAATGTAACAAGTATTTATTGAAGAATACCTTATCTTGTGGTGGGATCTACGCTAAAATACTCACTCCAAAATTTCTTAGTTCTTCCTTCAATGGATGCTTGGTGTCATTGTTTGCCCACCACTTCCTGCAAAATTCTCCCATTGGTTGCCCAAAAGTGACATCCTTGATGTCCACTTGCTCCTCCTCTACTTCACTGGGTAGATCCTCCTATTCTTTCGAGTATTTTCTCGGTGAACTTCACTATGAAGTTATCTTTTGGGTGCCCTATGTGGTTCCATATATTCCCTCCTATATTACGATGGTGATCTTCCTCTACCACCATGCCAATGCCTCTGAACCCTCCACTACCTTCTTCCTCTCCCTCTCCAAGGATAGTTATCACGCCTCCTGGGTGACTTAAATTAATGTCCTTGGTCTCGAACAGGGTAAACTAGGGAAGATCACCTGGGTCATGATTCTCTCCAGTGTAATTGTCTTGGTGATCCATCTACCCTTGATTACGTAATGTGATCAGCTCAGGATTCTCACTGGGAGCTCATAATTCTGCCATCGTTGAGTGAAACCCACATTTGCACACCTTTTCCTTTGATTCAAAAATTCAGGACAATAGTGCACAAAATTGTTACAAAATTTCATATGAATACCTCCAAAATATACAACGACTATTAGAATCATACAAGACCTCAACCAAGTCATACATGTATGCTTTCAAATCAATCATACAACACTAGTTGAATTTATTCAATCGCACCTGATTTCGTACACTTGTAGTAAATCGTATAATTCCTACTTCAAATCATAGATCCATGATCCAAAATTGTACCAAATAATGTAAAATCATACAAGGGTGCCTCCCTTTCATACAACCTTGTCCAAGTTTGTACCACTACAAAAAATTACGTACAAAATTCCTCAAAACTGCATCAAATGGGTCTCCAAGAGCCTTGAAATTGTACAATATGTCTTAGAATTATATCATTTTTGCTCCAAATCATACATACGGCCTTCAAACTCGTCACTTGGTCAAAAATCTTGTTTTTCTCTCCCAAGTGCAAAATCTATGAAACCCATTTGCTAAAATCCTTCAATCTCCTTGTTTAATGCAATTTTAGGGTAAATCATGCAATTTCTCCTTCCTTTGGTGCAATCTTCCTCCAAAACAATTTTTTCTCACATTATGACATTTTTGTATGACCATCCCTTCAAACTTCTTCACACATGCAGATTTAAAAAAAAATTCATGCTTTTTATGGGGAATTCCTGCTCTAGGGTTGCTTATTTTTAACCCCATGCAACTTTCCATTCTCTATTCCTAGAAAATCAAACCCTAGCTCTAAGGTTATGCATTGAGGGTTCACTAAGATCTTCCTTTCTTAAAAACCTCACTTGTACCACTAATTATTGTTTTTTTTTTTTAATTTGAAAAAACTTGTATTAAAACAAAGATCAATTACAATTTGGGAAGAGAATTTTCCCAGCCGAAATTAGAGAGAACACATGCTTACAATAGTAAAAGAAGATTTGCAATGGAGCCAAATCTCTTGAACCATTAACTAGCTAATAGGGGGATCGAATTAGTCTGTTAATGCAACTTTTCGCGATATCGCGAAACTCTTACCCTCTTCTCCTGTGGCCGCAATGTAACATGTCGCGATCTCGTGACACTTTTCTCCTTTGGCCAGGAAAATGCAACATGTCGTGATATCGCGACACTTTTCTCCTTTGGCCGCGAAAATGCAACATGTTGCGATATCGCGACACTTTTCTCCTTTGGCCGCAAAAAAGCAACATGTCACGATATCGCAACACTTTTTCCCCTTCTGTCCGTGATATTGCAACATGTCATGATATCACGACACTTTTTCCTCCTTTGGCCGCGACGAAGCAACATGTTGCGATATCGCAACACTTTTTCTCCTTGGGCAGCGGTGTTGCAACATGTCACGAAATCGTGACACCTTTTCCTCCTTTGGCCACGATGAAGCAACATGTCGCGATATCACGAAACTTTTTCTCTCTTGGCTGCGATGTTGCAACATGTCACGATATCGCGACACTTTTTATTTCTCGCTCGCGACGAAGCAACAAGTCGCGATATCGCAACACTTTTTCTCTTTCGGCCGCAATAAAGCAACATGTCGCGATATCGCAAAACTTTTTCTCTCTTGGCCGTGACGAAGCAACATGTCACGAAATCATGACACTTTTTCTCTTTCGACCACGATGAAGCCACATGTCACGATATCGCGACACTTTTTCTCCATTGGCTGCGACGATGAAACATGTCGTGATATCACGACACTTTTCTCTCTTGGCCGCGACGATGAAACATGTCGCAATATCACGACACTTTTTCACTCTTGGTCATGATGAAACAACATGTCACGATATCGCGACACTTTTCTCCTTTGACCGCGACGTTGCAACATGTCATGATATCACAACACTTCTCCTTTGGCCACGATGATGCAACATGTCGTGATATCACGACACCTTCCTCCCTTGTCCGCAACACTACATGTCACGAAATCATGACATCTTTCCTCCATTGATCGCGACGAAGCAACATGTCGTGAAATCAGGACATCTTTCCTCCCTTGGCCATGATGAAGAAACATGTCACAAAATTGTGACACCTTTCCTCCCTTGGCCACGACAAAGCAACGTGTCACGATATCATGACACCTTTCCTCCCTTGGACACGACGAAGCAACATGTTGCGATATCGTGACACCTTTCCTCCCATGGCTGCGATGAAGCAACATGTCACGATATCGTGACACCTTTCCTCCCATGGCCGTGACGAAGCAACATGTCGCGATATCATGACACCTTTCCTCCAGTGACCATGACAGTGCAACATGTTGCAAAATTGCAACACCTTTCCTCCCTTGCCTGCTACGAAGCAACATGTCACGAAATCATGACACATTTCCTCCCTTGGCCACGACGAAGCAACATGTCGTGATATCGCGACATCTTTCCACCATTTGATTTTTCTTTGAACATTAGCTCAGGGACCTTTCAAGACCCTGCCTAATCACCTCATCCTCAATAGCCATGTCACTGTGCAACTGAACCCCTACCTCCTTCTCAGCACCCATCTCAGCCAGGAAGTCGACCGCTTTGTTTAAATCTCTACTCACGTAAACTAGAATCACATCATCTAATTCCCTCCATAATTATTTAATTTGAGTGACAAGAATCCTCAACCTCCATGCTTTCAAGGCAAAGTTCCTCATGCAATCTAGAGCTCCAACCATTATTTGAGAATATGATTCAAGTATTATCCTCCTGTGGCCCTGTTTAATTGCCCAAATAGAAGCATATTTGATAGCTATGGCTTTTGCTTCATTGTTTGTAGCTCTTCCCAAGCCTTGCAGTTCCCAATAGAGCACTTTTCCAACATGATTTCGGCAAACCACTCCAATGCTGGCTCTACCCGGGTTGCCTTTTGTAGCTCCATCAGTATTAATTTTAATCCAACCTTTTGGGGGTGGTTTCCAACTAGCTCTGGCCTATCCCTCTTGCACTTCAACTCCCTCTTCCATTGCCCCAATAACAACCTGAGTTTCCTCTTTAGAATAGATGGCCACTGTTTCTGTGACTTTGCTCCAAATGACCTGCCAAACTCCATCTAACGAAGAAAAAGTTTCTCTAAAAATTATAGCATTTCTCTCCAACCACACTTGCCACCAAATAAAGTTTAATCCAAGCTCCCAACCAATACGAAGAGCTTTAGATTTAAATCTACCCCTCTTCCATATTTCCTAGATATTAATCCAATTCAAGTCACCATTAACTTGAATTTTATAACATGAAAACCATCTCTTCCAAATCTGGCGCATTAAAGGGCATTCAAACATCAAGTGATCAGCTGTTTTCTCCATTGAGAAGGACCGATGATTCCTTTACATATGATATTATCAAAAGTGAGAATTCCATTGTGCATGAACTGCCAGGCAAAAAATTTTACTTTTAGCCAACCTTTGGAGTGCCAAATCTTTCTCCAATCCTCAACCTGATAAGTATGAGGGGGAGGCTCTTGGAGGATCTTGTCATATCCATCCTTAACTATGTAGACACCAAGGCTCCCATAGCCCAGAGCTAATTCATCCTCCTCGTCTCTACCTGTGAGAAATATTTCTGTCAAGATTTTAGTCACGATGGGTGCCAAATCTGGAAGGATTGAAATTGGCCACTCATCCAACTTCTTAAACTGCTTAAACTTATACTCCCCCAGCTAACTAGTGGTGAAATAACTTTCAATTTGGACCCATCCCTTGGTTTCAATGGCTACTTTAATTTGTTGCAATTCAAGAAATTCAACAATGATAGGTGGGTATTGATCCCATGAATCTGTCCAAAATCGTGCCTTCTCCCCTCTCCCCACTTTCCAAAATAATCGATATTTTACTACCTGGGATCCTAACTTGAGAGCTTGCCACACTAAAGAACCAGTACCATCCAAAGGGAAATGGCCCACCTCATTTGGGTTAACATGTCCCACATATTTACTAGTTAGGATTCTACTGAATAAGGAAGTTGGTTGGGAAATCCACCTCCAGTAAATCTTTCCAGCCAAAGCTTTATTATTTATCTTGGATCTTCTCAGACCCAAACCTCATTTTACCTTGGGCTGGGTTACTTTGTCCCAACCTACTAAGGCCCATTTCCTCTCTCCTTTTTCTCCTTCCCATAAAATTTTTCTAGCCATCTTGTCCAACTCTTTCCATATAGTATGTGGGGCAGCCAGGATAGAGAATTTATAAATTGGCATGGCCTGAATGACTGACTGTAAAGAATTTAATCTACCCCATAGCTTAACCATTTGTGAGACCAATGATTAATTATATCCTTGATACAATCCAAAAGATTCCTCTAGATATCTATTTTTAGTTTTTTAAAGTGCAAAGGGACCCCCAAGTAAACCACTGGGAGAGAAGTCCTTGTGAATCCCAAGATCTCTAAAACTCTATCCTGAAGCCTTTGATCAAGATTGAAAAAGACCACTTTGGATTTTTTATCATTGATGACTTGGTTTGTAGCCCTAAGGTAGACACTAAGAGTATCTCTAATCATTCTTGCTTCCTTGAAGCTGGCCACTCCCACCAATCTAGTATCATCCACAAACTGTAGGTGAGTCAAAACTTCCTCACCCACCTTGATACCTATTAGCAAACCTTGTTGTATTCTCCTCAAGAAAAGTCTACCTAGTCCTTCAGCCAATATGAGAAAAATATAGGGAGAGCAAGGATCCCCTTGACGAAGGCCTCGAGTGGCTCCAAATGGTTGCGAGGGAAGACCCTTTATTAACATAGAGTATGTCGGAGTAGAGACACAACTCATGACCCATTCTATCCAATCCTGAGAGAAACCAAAGGCTTCCATCATCTTTGCCAAGAAGCTCCACTCCACCCTATCATAAGCTTTTGACATATCTAATTTTATGAACATTCCTTTATTACCAGATGTTTGCATTGAATGGATTACCTCCTGAGCTAGAACCACCCCATCCAGGATCTACCTACCCTACAAAACCCCCCTTGCTCTGAGGAGATAATGTTATGTAAAAGAGGTTTTAGCCGCTCAGCCATTACCTTTGTGATTATTTTATATATCACATTGCATAAGGCAATAGGTCTATAATCTAAAATATGTACCCCCTCCTCCCCTTTTGGAATTAAGGTAATGAAAGTATGATTTAATGCTTTAAGCATTCTTTTACTACCTCTAGACTCCTCTATAATAGCCATTACATCCTCCTCCAAGTTATCCCAAAAGGCCTGAAAAAACTCAATTGGAAAGCCATCTGGACCTGGAGTTTTTTTGGTGCTCATTCCAAAGACCACATTCTTCAGTTCCTCTCTATCAATGGGTTCAAGAAGGGTCTACTTTTCTTCTTCAAGGATAATGAAAGGTATGACAACAATAACCTTGTTTTGAGCCTCTTCATCTTGCACCAAACTTTCCTTAAAAAGTTTAGAAAAATAATCCATTGAATGGGAATGCATACCTGGAAGTGTATCAAAGGAGTGGCTATTCTCATCTTGAAGAGCTTACATGTTATTCATCTGTCTCCTAGCACAAGCAGTCCGATGGAAAAAATTGGTATTTCTATCACCTTCTAATAACCAAGTGGTTCTTGCTCTCTGTTTCCAGTAGGTCTCCTCTTGGTTGTCAATGTCCTCAACCGCTTTATGGCATCATCCTTGGATTTGAGCTGCTCAGTAATTGTCCCTTCCCTAAAGTGTTTTTGAGCCTCATCCCATCTGGCCACCAAAGGAGCTCTTTGGACCTGGAAGTCTGTCTTGTTAGCTCGCCTACAATGTTTCAGTTGAGCTTTGACATAATAAAGTTGTTTGTGGAATCTAAACATTGTTGTTCCATATGCTGGGCGGCCTTCTTCCCACCATTGTGGAATTTTCTTTTGAAGTTCCTCTTTTTGTAACCAAAAATTCTCAAATTTAAATGGTTTGTGATGTTGCCCTGTCTTAGTCCCTCCTTCCAACAAAATGGGAAAGTGATCTAAAACTGGACCCTCCAAAATCTAAAATTTTGTATTCCATTTTACAAATGCCTCCTCTGAAACCAAAAAATGGTCTAACTTAACCTTCCTGCTATGTGGCTTCCTCATCTTATTAGTCCAAGTATAGTTGGTTCCAGGGCATTTAATATCCACTAAGTGTAAAGCCTGGACTTGGGCAATCATAAGCCGATCCCTTGGGTCCAAAATTGGGGTTCCCCATTCCTGATCTCTAGAGGATAATTTAGAATTAAAATACCCAGAAGTAATCCATTCTACATCTTCCCTTGAGATTCTCATGTTATGCATAGCTTTCCATTAAAGCCTCTGACCATCAAGGTTTTGAGCCCCATAGAAATTTTGTGATTAAAACATGTTCAGCTGTGACATTATTCCTAAAATGTGATGTGAGAACACCCCTCCAAGCTAGATGTTCTATTGCAGTCCATTCAAGAGAGTTCCAAAGAGTAACAATCCCCCCTGAGGCACCTTGGGCAGCCACTTCCATATGACCAGCACCCCTCCAAATTCTGTTAACTATTTTACACACAAGATCTAACGACATTTTTGTCTCCTAAATAAGCAAAAAGTCTATTTTACATTTTTCTAAGAGTCTTCGAACAACAGATTGATGGGTTCTATTGTTTAAACCCCTAACATTACATGATTGTATAATCATTAGTTACCTTGAGAGAAGTAAGAATCTATTGGCCTCATCGATCCTCCAGTTATCAATTTGTCTCCTTGAACTGCTAGCAATTCCTTATTTGATTTTCTACCCACTCCTTGAGAGTTGCTATTTTTTGATCTCTTTTCCACCTGAGTCATCCCTAAAGTTGGCCTTTCTCTGTTCTTTTCTGCTATTCCCATGCTGACATCCTTAATTATTGGCTGCTCTTGGTTATGCACTATCAATGCCTCTACATTCTCTGACTGCGGTAACTCACTGTGGTCAATTACCTGCTCTATGATGAGGGGAGATGAAAGAGGAGCTTGAACGTGGATGTTATTATTTTCACTATTACCATCCACTCCTTCCATGAATTGTTCCTCTTGGTCCACTAGTGTCTTGAATATCTCATACCTATTGGCGGGCTTGAGTTGGGTTTGCTCTTTACCATATTTTTTCTTTTGCCTTCTTATTTTGAGCTATTCAAAACCATCTCTCTGAGCTTCTTTACCCTAATAAGTATTGGTTGGTTCTTTGTTTATTGTTGACTTACCCTCCTTAGGAAGATTTAACATTCCTAGAGGAGCCTCCATTTTTGTGTTCATATTATTTGGGCAAAATTGGGCCAAATGCCCGTATTTGTGGCAAACTCTGCATCTAAAGGGCAGAGCCTCATAATCCAACTGTTGAATCCAAGATAGTCCTGCAAGTTCAAGTTCCACATCTATCGATAGAGGCTGGCTAAGATCCATTTCCACACATATTCTTGCAAAAATAGTTGTGTTCCCTTCTATTGTGTCTTTGGAGACACCCAAATGTCTTCCAAGGGAATTACCGATCATCTCCAAAACCTGCTCACTCCAAAAATCCATTGGAAGAGCATACAAACGGATCCAAACCGGGACAGCAGTGGGTTCAATTCGAGGATCGAATCCCACTCTCCAGGGTTGAACAAATAATCCTGCTGGACCATGATTCCTCTTTTTTGATTCGAAATCCCTATTTCTATTGGCCAGAGAAGAAAAACTAACAATAAAATACCCTTTGCTAATAAACCATAATGAGTACTCACCATAAGGCTCCCAGTTTTTTCGAACCCAGGAGTGAAAAAAATTTAGGGTAGGGCGAATACCCATGAATTTACAGATCAAATCATGATTGGCTCTGTATAAGACTGTTTCTTTGACCATCCTTGGCTCAATGACAATCTTGGGCCTTGATTCAGCCTGTGGCAGGCATCCATTAACTCGATGAGTTGTTGATCTGTTTCCAGTAGCCGTAAATAGCATTTTAAATGCAGTTCTTTGAGCTTCGTTAGTCTTGGAAGGAGATTTATCTTTTAAAAAATCAGCATAAGAGCTATTTATCCCTATGAGAGGATCCGGAGAAGTCCCCATTGGACCCTCCTGGGGTAGCAATCCTGCCTTCAGATCCATAGCAGCCAAAAATATCTTCGGTAACCCAATTGATGCCCTAGATTTTCCTTAGCTCCAGAAACCCTAGTTCATCACTTCCCGCCTGCTCACTTTCTTTTTTCTATTAGCCCTCAAATTTATTTATTTTCTCACTATGTAGTGTTTTCATACCACTAATTATTGTTATTTGCAACTCGATTTCTAAAAAAATCTTGTTTTCTCCAAAGTAAAACCCTAAGTCTGGCAGTTTCTTTCTCTTATTGGGTTAATAATAAAAAGAAAAAACTTTTGTGATGCAAAATTAAAATGGGTCATGAAAAAATGGAGTAAATTGATGAATTTTTACTGCCCATATAGAAAATCTCTTCCATTACACCCTTTTTGCCTTCAAAATCTCTGAAATTCCAATGTTGCCTTTCACGATCTGCAAGCAGGAAAGGGAATTTATGCCTGGTGCTTGGTTTTTATAAGTTTTCAAACCCTAACATATTAATTTATGACATTCCACAACCTTAGCTCCTCTGCATGTTGACGATTGACAACTCGTCGCCTTTGTGCATGCAATTTTTTCTTTTCCCTATTTTGTCCTTTTCTTGACTCTTATTTCTTTTTCTTTTTCTTTTTTTTTTAGAGGGGGTTGTTGTTATAGGTTTTCAACCACCCTCTATCTTAATTGTGTCCTGAAGGATTTTCACAATTAAGATAATTTATTTTCTCTATTTTTTTCCTAGAAGGGACCACCGTTTCCAATTTTCAACCCCTTTCGTCTTAATTGTGTCCCAAAGAATTTTCACAATTAAGATATTTTTCTATTTTTTTTCAATAACTATTTTGATGCTTATCATCATGGAAATCGTACAATAACATTCACTTGTACGATGCCATCTGTTGACTCGTCAGTTGGGTTGCCCACTTCTACATTGTGGGTGATCGCATCATTAGGTGCCAATTGACCCTTTGTTCGATCTCCTTCTCTTTGATTATTGTGTGTACAATTTGGAATAATGCAATTATAATGTGTAGAACTCCCTCTTGGAAATACTTATTCTCATTGTTCTATTGATTGACCACGAGGTAGGATTGCGCTCGCTGATTCACTATCATTGGAGTGATTTCTCTACCTATCTCCTTGTATCAAATCATCTTCTAAGCTCAATGAACTTCCCTTTCCTGGCTCTGTCCTCTTCCATTTTCTACTCTTCTTGGTCTAGGTTGGTTTAGTGGGGGTCATCCCCATAGTTGTCTTCCTCTTAGGTTGGGTACAATCCCTCTCAACTAGGGGATGCCTTGTAGGTTCCTAGTCCAATTCAAACAGGCTAATGGTGTATCTCTTAGCCATCTAGGAGTAGGGGGTCGAATCCTTCCTCGTACTCTACCTCCTCTAGGTGGAAAATATCCTCTACCCCTCCCAGTATTTAGTGGACATACTCCCCCTTCATTACCTTGATGTTGTCTTTGGGGTTCTTGCTAATTTTTACTAGGGTTATATCCAACAATTCTATATTAGCCAAGTGATCTTCATTTCCTTGTGTTACAGGTGACAACTGTTGTAGTGCTCTCATTCTCTGGTCTACACATAATAGTCGGCGTGTCCATCACCTTTGCTCCCAATGTCATTGTGGAGACACATTTTCCAAAGTCTCCCTATATGGTTCTAAGAAGTCAAAATCAGAACTAGAATCATTATGGTCATCATCTCTTTGTTTCGACCAATTCACTGGTAAGGTCATTAATATTTGAAGTCTTCATACTTCTCTCCTTTGTTGCCTCAACTGCTTATAGGCAATTGCATAGGTCTCAGGGTCAGGCCGCACCTGAGGTATCAGTAGTTCTAAGAAGTCATCATCACCACTATCGAAACTTTCTTCTCTTACTAGCCAAGGAAACTCCCCATCACTAGATTTTATTGAATCCTACTATATATTGCCTTACGATCTAGGTGGTGGGATGTATTCTTCAATGTCTTGCCAAGATATATCCTTATCTTCTACTATCGATGGGTTATTATGCATTCCACGAGGTGTTCTCTATGAGTTTTCTCCTTTACTCATACTTGCACCATCATGTCATGAACTACTCACTTGTGGTGTCACCTCATGTTCTTTCCCCTTGCCTTCTACTTCCTGTGACCTCATTACTCTTTGCTCCTCCATCATTTGCATCGTATCATCCAAGTCTTGGATAGTTCATTCTCAAAGTCTTTTAGTGTGATCTTGCAATGTTTTATACTCCTCTTGCAACTATTAGATCTCGTGTTGCATCCTTTGTTGCAATAGTCCTATTTTAGCCAATGGATAGAATTTGATGAGCTCTTCTTCTATATTATCACCTTTGATCTCTTCTAGAGCTTCCATAACAAAATTATTTGTCCTGTCTACATATTAGATCATTAGTCTCATTATTCTTTGGTCTTTTGATGGTTGGGGTAATTCCCTATACTCTAACTATAGATACACCATCCCTTGAGTCTCTGGATTCCTTCTTTCCCTTGGAGACATCCCTCTTTTGTCTTCTTCCTCAAGACCTCCAGTCCCATCTATAAACCTCACATGGAATCGTGTCCTTCTTCTCTCACCGGGTTGAGGTACCAATTCTTCTTGTTCAATAATTGGTCCTCTCTCCTCCCCTTCTATGAATAGGTACATGAGTCCAATTTCAAGATCCTCCTATGGTGGTCCTTGAATTCTACTTTGTTGGTTGTTGGACTGGGCTTGTTTTCTACGTTCAACTTCTTCTATGGTGATAAATAGTCATTGTACTTTGTATGGATTTAACTTCGAACCATTTACAGTATAGGGCACTTCCATCCCATTCAAGTTCTATAATTTAAATGCTCCATTGTCCCTTACTTCTACAACTCAGAAGGGACCAAGCCATAATATTTTTAACTTACCAACTTGATTTCTCATTTCCCATTAAACTTTAGAACTAAGTCACCTTGCTTGGGTTCTAATTTTTGAAGGTGCTTGTAATGCCACACCTTTCTTCTCTTCTGGACCACTTCAATCACCCATTGTGCCATGAATCTTCTTTCATCCAGCTTACTCAATGTCGTTAGTCATTCTTTCATACTCTCTTGGTCCCCTAAGCGATGCTCCACCACTATTTGTAGGATTGGTACCAAAAATTCCATTGGCACTACTACCTCCTAACCATACATTAGCTGAAATGATGTATGGTCTATTGTTGGCTTAAAGGTAGTTTGATATGCCCAAAGAAAATATGGTAACCTTTCCTCCCAATCTACTCTCTCTATTCCACATGTTTTGTATAATGTTGACACTAATACCTTGTTAGTCACTTTCGCCTACCCATTAGCTCTTGGGTAATATGGACTAGAAAAAGAGGGCCAAATTCAAAATTCATTCATCAGTGTCTTGATGATCTCATTCACAAAGTGACCTCCACGATCACTCATTATTTGTAGTGGAATTCTGAATCTTGTAATTACTTGCTCATACAAGAATCGTGCTATAATTTTTGCTGAGTTATTTGGTAGTGCACATGCTTCAACCCATTTTTTAGGTATTTAGTGGCTACCATGATATACCGACACTTTCATCTATGATTTTTTCTCAAAAATCCAACAAATTCCAATGCCCACCTCTCAAATAGTTCTTGGGGTTGTGATGGTTGTAATGGCATAAAGTCTCATTGCACTAGTTTCCCTGCTCTCTGGAAAGTATCACATGCTCTTACATATTCCTTTGCATCATTATATATTGTGGGCCACCATAGTCCAACTAAGAGTAATTTTTTAGTAGTGGTGTCGGGCCCCATGTGCCCTCCTACCAATCTTTCAAGAGCTTATTTCAATGTGAATTTAATTTCCTCATTCATCACACATCTTATCAAGATACCATCAATTCCTAATTTGTAAGTAGTCCCACTATCAACTGGAAAGGGGCTGACTTTATGTTTACCTTATTTTTGTTTGTTGTCGTCAACTCCTATGGCAATTCTCCTATGTATAGGTATTGTCCAATCAACTTGTACCACGATGGCACAACATTAATCACATACAACTAGGCATCAGGGAATTCATTTGGAATCCTCGTTCCTGTAGGTTCTCCTGATCATATTCAAAAAAACTGGTCTACAATCACATGCTTCTTTCCAAGTCACACCACTACTCAAAATATGAACTCCTATAAGGTGATGAGCCACCTACTGACTTGTCCTTGTATAATTGGCTTGTTTATCAAGTACAAAAAATCCTTATGGTCAACATAGAAGGCAAAAGGATTCACCAATAGGTAATGCCTAAAATTTTACACTACATATACCATCCCTATATATTCTCGTTCTATTGTACTATAGTTTCTCTTTGCCACTGACAATATATGACTTGCAAAAAATATAGACTAATCCAGCCTAAACTGTCTTGCCAATGTACATTTGACTATAAATTTTGAGGTATCAATATGTACATGGAATTCTTTATCCCAATATGGTAACACCAAAATGAAGCTACTGACAGGCTTAACCTTTAACTCCTCAAAGGCTCCTTGGTGCTCCTCCATCCATATGAAGGGAATATTCTTCTTGGTTAAAGAATCTAGTGGGTAGGACACGTGCACATAATTCCTGATAAACCTTTGATAGTATCCTGTAGATCCTAGGAATGTTTTTAAAGATCTCACATCATATGGCTCCTCCATGTGTAGTATGACATATATTTTGTCAGGATCAGTCTTCAACCCTTCGACACACTATATGTCCCAATAATTTCCCATACGGTACCATCAGAAAGCACTTTGTTGGATTTAGGGAGATTTGTGCATTCCTACACCTACTCATGCACTCGTTGAGACTAGGTAAATGATATTTTATCTTTCCATAGATGGACCAATCATCCAGGAATACCTTGAAATTTCTTGTGGCTAGTTGATCAAAGATGTACAGAATAATATGCTGAAATGTAGCAGGGGCATTACATAACCCAAATGGCATTTGATTATATGCATAGATGCCATTCTCCATGATGAATGTGGTCTTTAGTTTATCCTCCTCAACGATGCTTATTTGGTTGTACCCAAAAAACCCATCCAAGAATGAATAGATTTCATGTCCTATGACCTCTTCCAAAATGGAGTCTATGAAGGGAATAGGGAAGGGATCTTTAATTATTACTGTGTTCAGACTCCTAAAGTCTATGCATATTCAAATTTTATCCACTTCCTTCTTTAGGGTAACCACAATAGGTGAAACCCATTCATTGGTAGTGATCTTGAAAATGATGCTTACCTCCAACATATTTTCAATTTCTGTGTTTACCAATGTGGCATACTTAGGATTCATCCTATATGGTCTTCTTCTCACTGGTTGTGCCTTGAGTATTAGCGTAATATTGTGGATACATAGCTCAATGTGGTACCCCCTTTAGGTCCTTATACATCCATGCAAAGACATCCTTGTATTCCAAGAATATCTTAAAGGTTGTTGCTTTCAGTACTGGGTCCCAGTCATCGCCACAGTGGATCATCCTAGGCTCTCCTTCTGTTCCTAGGTTTACATCCACCATCCGAGGTCCTTCATACTTAATATTTGTAGGCTTCATCACTACCTTTTCCATATTCATAGGATGCACTTGTCTCGCATCAATTTTAGCATCTCCTATTGTGTATTCTGCAAAGCTCTTAGGAAATGACCATTTCTCCTCTTCCTCTTTCTGAGGTTTTGAGCTGACCTTCGTCTCATCTTGTTTTTCCATGGTCTCCTCTGTGTTAATACAGAGGCAGGTGGGCTGAAAAACCTTATACTCCTCCATTTTCCAATGGAGTAGTCCACTATCAGATCGAGCTTCATCTTCGCTACAATCTTCTAGGTACAACATCCCTTCTTCATTAGGTTCATAACCTTCATCACCAGAAGAACTGCCCGACTCATCAGTCATGGCCATATCCTCACTAATCCTATGGTTATTCAAATTGATCATATATTTATGTTGTCCTTTCTTAAAAGTGATCTGATATTTTCCCCAGTTGTGATTAACTTTGGCTATTCTTAGCCATCCTCTCCCCAACAAAGCATCATATGTTGGCTTTTGCATTGTAATCACAATGAAATCCAAGACAAAATCTTGGTCAACTATTTTGACTTGTTGTGTAGTTAAGACACCCTTTGTCTCTATTCCATACTGGTCAGCACCATATAATCAGAAGCTAGGTGCCCATAAGGATGGAGCACCAAGTTCTTGCCAAGTCTTCTCAGGTAGCACATTAATGCTAGATCCTCCATCTACTATGACTTGCGTCAATTTGTGCTCTAAGATTTCCATATGGACCAATGTGGGTTTCTTCCCAACATCAATCATCAATATGGCGGGGTCCATAAAATAATTCTTTTGTTCCTCTTCTTTGATTGGTTGGCTTTCTACCTCCATCACCTTATGAGGTTTCAAATCTTCCACCATCACTTTATGCAATGATGGGATGGCTTCTAGCAAGCTTGCCATCTTAATTTCAATAGTCGTATTTAAAACTTGTGCTACCAGATTTTGCACAACCACTATGTCTTCGAATGGTTTCTTTAACTCTTTTTCTTTCACTATTCTCAATTCTCTTGCCTTCTTTGCTTCTTCATCAAGTACCTTCTTTGCCACTTGCCATCGCTTCTTTTCTTTGGTAGGTTCTGGGTACTTGTCTTTCCTAGCCTGATTCCTTGTTACGGCTAGCACTTCTTCGGTCTCCTCACTAACTAGAGGTACCTCTATGTCCAAAAAATTCATGTTCTATGGGTTACTAGAACTCACCTGCTTTGGATAATTCACTTCCTTGTGGTTCCCTGGACCACACCATCTACACATATGTGTAGTGTTTGTTTGTTGTATCTCTTATTTTTGGGGTAAAGGATAGTTCTTCACAAAGTGCCCCCACTCTTAGCAATTGTGACATTGTATGATTGGTCTCCCCTTTAAATCATACTACAAGTGGCTCTGTCCTCCTTTTTGGTTGCCTTGATACTATCTTCCCCCTCTACGGTTATTCCTATAACCACCACTAGTGGCTTGTTGGCCACTCACTTGAGGTTTTGGTTTCTCCTCCTGATCTTGGATAGAGAGAACCTATGGATGCACCTTTGTGTTAAATGGACATTGTATCACTTCATGTCCAAGCACATTGTAAATGTGGTAATAATCATTACGAGGACAAGTCACATTCGTGTGACCTTCAGTCTTGCAATCTGTACACCATATGTCCTTCAGATCTTGCTTAACTTTACCTTTCACCTCTTTAATTAATTTTTCAAATTCCTTTTAGAATGACTGCACTATCTGTTGGATTGTATCATCTTCCTCACTCTCTGAATCATTGTGTCTTACATGTGTTATCATTCCCATGATTATTTGTTTGGCCTCACTCTCAAAATTATTTGCATATTTTAAGGCTTCCTCGTATGTAGCTGATGGTACTGCCTTCATATTCTTCTTGTATCTAGGTAGCAACCCATCTACAAACCATCTTTTTACTAGCACATCCGCCAAAGGCATTTGCATCTTGTCCACCAAATGCTTCAGTCAACGGTTGTATGACTTCACATCCTCATCAACTTTCTGCTTAGTAGCACAAATTTTAGTGATGATATCTCCATCATCCTTCAAGGGGTGAAACTCCTCAATGAATTCATCTTTCATTGTATTCCATGCTTGGAATTTTGGTGTGTTTTGCCTTTTTAGGTACCAATCTATGGCCAGTCCTCGTAATGTTGTAGGAAATAATCGTAACCATTCATCTGGTTGATCTACACCATTTGCTCTCCATATGGTTATACATGTCTTGATGTGTCTTGTTAGGTCTTCCTTGCCTTCGCCCATAAAGGGTGGGCATATTTGTTTTCCTATGCGATTGCCTACTTGGGCCATTGGTGGTGTTTCTTCTTCTTCACTTGACGAAGTATCACCTAGAATCCTTGATTGATTCCACCTTATAGGTGACTCACTTTGTTGGTCTTCATCAAAATTGTCTACTTGAGGAATCTTATATTCATCGAACAGTCATCTACCGATCTCCTATGTGTCTTCACTCTGCTATCTCTTTCGCTAGTGTGTAGTTCATGGCCTTGGTCCTTCCTCCTGAGACCTTGTGTGTCGTTGCTATTGTGCTTGACTCCCATCCACCACACTCCTTTGCAACCTATTTGCCACTTTCTCAGGTGTTACCATCCACTCCCTCCATTCTTGCATAGTTTCATCATTAACACCTTCTCTTACATCAATGCTCATCTTGACTTTGGGTGCTTCTTGTTCCTCTTCTTCCATATCAATCAGCAATGTATCCAACCTCTCAATGTCTACTTCGTCATATGTCCATACTTGCTCTATCACTGGTTCATATGTATTGTGTTCAATATTATTCACATTCCTCCTTTGAGAAATTCTTGTGCTCCTTCTAATTAGGATTTCCTCTCCTTGATCCCATATCCTACACCTTTGTAGACTTGTGTCTATCATTCACCTCCAATTTATGTACTCAAGTTTGTCACTTGTACGATCTTCTTGACTGCAACACTTTTTGACCCGTTTTAACAAAAATGCCAAAGTTTGATAAGGCAATGGTGCCAAATGTAGATGCTAGTAATGTAGTATTCCTGATGGGGAGGTATTTTAGAAGCTATGGAAATGATTCCCAAGATCTCAAACCCCAACTTGCACAAGTCGTACAACTTGTACGGTCTTCATCGTACACTAGTTCAACTTACCAAAATAGCTTGTACGATCACCAAATCGTATATTTGTATGATCCAAATCATACAACCCTATACCTGGTATGATTTTGTACACATCCAACTAACTAGAACAATTTTTTTAAGTCAAATCGATCAGTTTTGTAATCAATTTCCTCAAACTAGCATTATTTCCTTATTTGGTAGAATTGGGTTGCAACCTTAATTACCAAATCAGGTAAAAGAATAGTTTGTACGATTTGGAACTATGCTTGTACAATTTGTATGAACCCTTGCTACAACTAAGATTCAGATCTATCACTTGATACAACCAATTCTTCCAAGATAGATTTTGGGAAGTTTCTAAGCATCAATTGCTCTAATTCTCCATAACATGCAAACCCTAATTCATTAGCAATGAATTATATTTACCATGGATGATTCTAGAAATCATACAACTATTGGAAAACATCAAAATACGACTATAACTCATCTTATAATCCACTCCATGCTTCACACCAAGTCTGTAGAGTTAACCAAGATCATTCACAATGCAATTCCATCCATATACATGCCAAGTTATGTGCTAAACATTAACTACACAACCTGCAACAACCAGAATATATGGGGGAATTCACAAGGACAAGGAACTAAGGAAAATGGTTGTCATATTCAGATTATCAATAGTATTCCATCATTCATTACCATCTCAACATTGAACAATAATTCTACTCCACAATCCATACTCCATGAATTCTATATTGATATTGCAACAATAAACAATTAATGAACATGAATCATAACAACAAAAAAATGAATAAGTGGGGCTATATAATGCATGCCCAGACCGTTCCAAAGTAGTTTTTGAAGCATCGCATCATTTACAACTGCCATTCCCAACGAATTTCCAAAACAATTATTTTTACAAGGTTTATTAAGGTCTAATTCGATTTTTATCAAATTAACCCCAAATGCACATTCCAAATTCATTTCATTTCATTTCACATTGTACATGTGCAACCTTGTACATTTTTCTCTTTGCTTGTACATTTTGATACTTGTATTCTTTATTCAAAATTGAGCAAAATAAAAAAAATTGTGCAAATCCCTAGATCACTTCTTCTTCTAGGAGGTGGATTTGTTGCCTACACACACACTCTCATGCTCAAACATATGCCAAATCATGAAGGGTACAACCATGTGCCCCAACAACAAGAGCACACCCAGGTATCATATCATGAGGTACATGACCAAACATCTTATCAAGAATTCATTCCTACCTCAAGGTCTTCAATGCCACCAACATGTCTAGACACCCCACTTGTCTCAGTTCTCATGAATAATTCAAGTTTTGGAGAGTCTTTCATGCACAACATATGTATCTCCTCTCCTAACATCCAAATAAAAAACCTAGCATCAACATGGCTCTATGCCAACAACCTAGCATCAACATGGCTATATGCCAGTAACCTAGCATTGACATGGCTCCACACTAACAACCTAGCATTCACATGGCTCCATGCCAACAACCTAGAATCGACATGACTTTGTGCCAGCAATCTGCATAGACATGACTCTATGCCAGCAACATAGCTTCGACATGACTCCATGCCAACAATATAGCATTGACATACCTTTGTACCAGCAATTTAGCATCGATATTGCTTCATATTGGTAACACTTCATTGGCATGGCCCCTTGCCAACAACTTAGCATAAACATGGATCCACGCCTACCACTTAGTACAGACAATATTCAATACCACCAATCTAGCATAGACATGGCTCCGCAATCCCCATAATCTGACATAAATATTCCTTCATATTTTTTCTAGGTCTCCATGATCCTCTTGGAGTCCCTTGACACTTCTAAATATTAGCTCAAACAATAATTGGACAATCTCTTAGTCAATTATGATAGCTCTAAATATATGTCATTCCCTATTTTTCCCATAATTGAACAACCTACCAAAGGTACTGATTGCCTTAGCCTGATACCATCCTTCCTTTCCTCCTCCTAGAGGAGCGCCTGCAACAACCACCACCTCGAATTGTTCACTCCCCTCAAATTATATGCCCACCCTTACTATAATAAAAATACACCTTTTCTTGTACATTTTATAATAAAAACAATCAAAATCATTCAAAATACAAAAACATCAAAATCAACTCACAAATACAAAAAAAAAACAATCAAAATACAAAAACATCAAAAATCATCAAAAATAATAATAAACAATTTTTTTTATTTACTCATTCACATTGTATTTCATGCATCCATTCATGCATTCATAACTCATATATTCCACTTACACTGCATTCACACATTCCTATCATTTGCATTTGTTCATGTTTCTTGCCATATTGGTGGTTATTCGGTTAGTTTGGATAATTGTTAGTCTAAGTCTTGTCACCTTAATAAGGGGTAACTTTGGTCTACCATCAGTCCCATTTTGCAATACAAAAAAATAGTTATACCTCTAGGAGTTTTCAGTCACTCAGCCAGTCCTAGTGTTTCAAGTAACCTCCATTGAACGTCAAGTTTCCTCTTGGACCAAAACACACTTTTCACTAAGAAAATTTTGAGTTTTGGAAATTGAATCTACCATTTTTTAACCAAACACATCACACTTATTAATAACATCTTGTGTTAGAGAGGGATGACACCATGATTGGGTTCAACCTTGAAGCGAAAATTTCTTGCTTGTCCCATTATGCATATAGTCCAAAAGCAAAACAATGAAAACAATGGTTTTCACCACTTTAAATATACATCTTTGCTCCATTTATAAAAATGACAAAAAGAGTAGTAATGATAAGGGTAAAATTCTCATCAGGACTCGATTCAAGTGGTTGAGAATATGATTCCCCAAAGCTCTAATTCTTGTCACAACAACAATATAATAATAGAGTGAGTAGTAAGGATAGGATACAATTCTCATCAAGACTTGATTCGAGTGGTTGAGAATATGATTCCCAAAATATTTTTCTCTATAAACACAAAGTAATAATAATAGGCCTTCAAGTAGTAAGGATAGGGTTTAATTCTCATCAGGACTCAATTCGAGTGGTTGAGAATCCAATTCACCAAAACTTTGAGAATTCAATTCACCAAAACTTGAAGACCCTAATATTATACTATGCTCATGCATGGTGACACGTCTCTCTTCAAGAGATCTCTAAATGCACATAAGGACAAGCTAGATTTATGGTTCTCTCCATGACAAGTTTAATCTCACCTTACTCAAATGGGTAAATGAATTCATTTGCACACACAATGGTTCTTAATTGGTTTGAGTTATTACCATGCTCATGATTGGTAAATGAACATCCATTGCACACACAATTGGTCCTTGAGAAATTTGACTCTGCTAGGACAACCTTGGTACCTTATGGATTTACCAGATTAATAGATGATTTTTTTTTTAAATCACAAAGATGTTTGAGTCATTGCAAAATAAATCTAGATTTTTTATCTCTAAGGTAAACCAAGTCATAGGCAAGCTTACATTCCATATCATCATTACATCATTACATAAGTTTCATAATCCACTTCACATTTCACCATTATTTGTCGGTGTCCCTGATTAAGCAACAAAGATAAAATTGGTCAAGTAAGAATCTCTATGAATGATCATTAGAACATGATACCATCATTTCATTTGCATCCATCATCATAATAAAGAATGCACATCATTCATAATGTATTCATACCACCATAAGCATATGCATCCATACATACATCCACAATAAAAGGAACACAAAAAGTACAACACAAAATAATATAAAAAAAAGCCATGTATATCTATATATATGAATCACAAGTACAAAGTACGCCCAAATATTGTATACAATAGAGCACTAAGGCTCATATACAAAAATGAAAAATACAAAAAAAAAGGATAAGCACTACTAGCCAATGCCACCCTGATAACTAGGCGGTCCAAGTAGAGAATCCAAACTAGATCACTAAGAGTTTGAAAGCATAAAAATATCTAGAGAGAAAAATATTGTGCCTAGACTCACTTTGCCTATTAGAGCTAGATATCAAAGAAGAGGATTGCAAAGGTAGTGACATACCTCCCTACACAAGTTGATCTTCTAACAATTGGATATACACCTCCTATGACTGTGTACGATCCTCCTCTACAAAAAGGAGAGAAATCTTGTCTCATCTACCCATCATTTTTTGCTATCTCAAAGTGAAGGTTAGCTATCACAATTGCATCATAACCTCCATCCAGGGCACCTTGTAGCCTCTCTACCTCACCCTTCAACTATTATAACTTCACATTTTGAGCAACCACAACCTGCAAGAGTCGATCTTGCTCCTCAGTCAAGTTGTCTTGCTCAGCCTGGAGTACACCCCACTCTTCCTCACTCAGTATTGGAGGTCTCTCTTGAACCTCCTCCATACCAATCCCACCATCACCTCCACTCTCGCTATCACCTCCAATATCAAGAGGTTGATCCACCTTGGCCTTGGACTGTATCCCTACATCGCCATCACCAACATCCTTAACTCTTCTCCTCTCAAATGTTGACTTGAAATCTCTCAAACGCAATAATGAAATACAATTACACCTATAGCCCTGATCAATACTAGTTTCTCAATCAACATACCACCATAGCACTGCAACACATCAACCTACCACCATATCATATCACAAAATTCCACAAAACCATCAAATCAGCCCATCAATGCATCAAAAATATCATCCCATATCATCACGCTTGAGAATCAAATCAGTTTGGTCCCTCAATTTTGGAATGTGCTTGTGTTCAAGAAAATTTGCCCAAGGTTTTCATTAATCCCTCTTTGCAGGGTTGTAAAGAAAAAATTTCTCAAAAAATTCAAATTGGTCAACCACACCACTCTAGTCACAAGTGGATCAACCGCGTCCACAATGACTGGTTCATCTATCAAATTGTACCTAATGCTACCAAAGGTAAAATTTTGACAACACAGATCTACCCTAAAATTGGGGCAACCAACTTGATCTTGATTTTCAACATTTGCATCCATCACATCCACCCATTTTCATCATCCACATTCGTTTGACTCGTGGGTTTCATTCTTCACATATTCACCAATTAAGGGTGTAAGCTAAAATCAAAAATTTCAAAATTCATTCTTCTTGCGCGTTGAGGAAAAAATTAATTTCTTTATCCAATAAAACTAGGTGTCTCTTATTTTTGCACCGCATTGTGTTTTACACAACACAATATAAAAAGAGGCATCTATAGACACCAAATCCTAACCATTTGTTTTATATATATATATATATATATATATATATATATATATATATATATATATATATATATATATATATATATATATATAATTTTTATATTTATATATATAGACAAATCTTAGTCTCTAATCATACTTTAATCCTAGCTTGCCACTCGAAAAAGTTACGTCGCCACTTCCAAACCCTAACCCTAACCTTCTAAAAATTTATAAAATATCATTCATTTTTGTGAATGAGGGGAGGCAAGAGAGAGAGAAAAGGAGGATGAAATCACACCATCACTTTACCAAGCAAGAGAGGAAGGAAATGCTAATGTTATGCTACCCAAATCATGATTCATGTATGCAATAATATTTTCATTTTCAATTTACATTGGTCATTTCATTATACTCATTTTGATAGGTGCTACTAAATTCTTTATCTCTTTGCATGTGTGCAAGTTCAAGATTCAAAATCTCAAATCCATCATGGTGGTCACAACAAACCCACCTCCAACATTGATTGTAGCATGAAGAAGAATACGCCATATTTTATTGTAAAAGGGGATCACCCCCTTTGGACATTTTTATTGTGAAGCACCATACAAAGGGGTTTATTGTATTCCAAAGATTCATTTTACGATATAATACAATGATTCATTTTTAGTGTAATGGTGTCTTTTTCATGCTTACAGTTTCATTAATAAAAAATGTGAATATGTACAATGAAGATGAGGTGGTTGGTTTGGATAACTAACTATCTACCCTAACTATATATGTGATGTAATATTTTCTAACATTCCTCCCTATTACATCATACTTCAGATAAATATAGGAACCAACAACTCACAAATTTTAAAAAGATCACGGACTAAGACACACAATAGTCCATCATATACTACAAGGATAAATTCACCTACTTACCTCCATGGGACTGGACACACTAGAATTAATCAAGGATAGCAACAAATACAACTATCCAAGATTTTAATCATAGGTTTATAGAGACACATTATCCATCTACATAGTTGTAAACATAGACACACTTATCTATTTGCACACCTTTATGATTAGAGACACATATGTCTAATCGTAGATACTACACTTTGCTTGCGAGCAAGAACACATAACCACTCACAAGATATATGAATAGGGACACACCCTACAATCTACTATCCATAAAACATAAGATATCAACTTCTCTTGAATGAACTAAAAAATAATCTAAAATTTGTAAATTAATTACAAAAAAATAAAGATATAAAACACAAGGTATCAACTTCTCTCAAATGAAGCCTTATCTCCAATAGACAATGTAGTCTAATTCAGTATTCAAAATGGATCATAGTTAGGTCAACCATATGACCTCCCATCAAGTTGAACAAAACTTCTGAACATTTGGTTTTAAAGAATCCTTGGCATATTATTTTAATAACATGGTTGCATTAGGCTTAAAATGCTTTCCAATGAGTATAAATATGTCTTTCATAACATGGTGGTAGGAAAAATAATTAATCTCTTTCCAAGTGTCTAAAATTTGTAAAATTAATTACAAAAAAAAATAAATATATAAAACACAAGGTCTTGATTTGTCTCAAATGAAGCATTATCTCCAATATAAAATATAGTCTAATTTGATATTCAAAATGGATCACACTTGATCTGTATTTTCCTATAGAAAAAATGAGCGGAAGGATAGCGGAGAGCGGCAGGTCTATGGAGAGCGGGAGGATAGCGGAGAGTGGCAGGTCTGTGGAGAGCGGGAATGCGGCGGAGAGCGGAAGCAAAGAGGGCAGAGCTTGTCGTGGATCCGCCCCCCAGGGACCCGGTCCAGGCGAACCAGCGTCCGAAACCCCTGAGGAGGGAGGTTCCCCTCCCCGTCGCTGGAAACCCCCTGACAAAGATTTTTTCCCTCTAATTCAAGGCTCGTACGCTCAGGCGGTCTCGAAAGGGTCACCCACCCCGACCCCTTCCCAACCTCTGATCCCCTTAGGTTCAGACCTGGTGATTCCAGGCAGCCTGCTAAACAGTTACGTCGACCAAGAAAAGTTCACCCTCATTGGCAAGTTCATTGGGGGCAGACCCGACATGGAGACAATCCGTAAATGGGCTTACGACAAATGGCGAATGAGTGGAAGCATGCAAATAGTGGCCCTATCCTGGGGTTTCTTTGCGATCAGACTGAATAATGCAGAAGACTCCTGCAATATCCTTTCTGGCAGACCCTGGTTCCTGGGCAGACGAAGCCTTTTTATCCACAGATGGGGAGAGGATTTCGACCCAAAAACATAGAATATCAATGTTGCGCCAATATGGGTCCGCCTTCCGAACCTGCCCTTTCAATGCTGGCATGAAGAAATCCTAAGAGGGATTTCTCGCACCATAGGCGACCTCATCGCTGTTGATTCCTCCACTAAGGTACGCTCCCGCATGGTCCATGCACGTATTTGTGTTAATGCCAATCTGGAATCTGAACTTCCCTCCTATGTCAATATTTTCAAAGATTTGACCCTCATTAAAAAATAGCCTCTCGAATATGAGAATAAACCCTCCTTCTGCTCCATATGCAACACTCAAGGCCACCTGCAACATCAATGCCCCCAATCCCGGGTCACGAAACACACCCCTCAGGTTTATGGCAGGAAAGGCGGGAAAACTATTGAGTCAAGCCAAGAAGGTGAACCTCTTGCCCCTAAAGAGGATCCCCTTAAAGCTTCCCCAGAGCCCCAAGGTAGTGAAGAAATGGGTCAAGAAGGAAACCTGTCCACAGACCCCCCTCCCATTGGAGCGACCCCTATTCCCGTCGAACCTTCCCTCACTCCTCCTGGTGTCGATGTTGCCAGTGAAGAAACCCTAAATCCCATCCCCCAGGAGACCGAGAGTTTCCAAATCCACCAGTATCCACCCGAGAATTTTAGCCCAAAGAACACTAGAAGCAAAGCTCAGGCTATGGACATCGGGAGCGAGAAAAGGAGAGGGCGGCCCTCTGCCAACGACCAACGTATCCGAGCAACTGAGGACGACATAGCAAATGGTTCCCAATGGACCTTATTCGTTGACAATGGGGATCCTCTGAAGGAAGACTCCAAAAGCTCCAAAACCCCCCTCCAGTAGGCGAAGGGGGGCAAAAAACCTCTCAAATCTACAAGATGAAGATTATCTCCTGGAACGTGAGAGGTCTCAATAGTGCAGCCAAGCTCAGGCTTGCTGCTAATATCCGAAAGGAATCCAAACCCTCGATTTTCATCATGCAAGAAACCAAATGTGATGAGACCTACTCCAAGAAAGCTGCCAGGGTCATCTGGCACCACGGTGAAGCTTTGCACAGCCCTGCCCAAGGTTCCTACGGAGGACTGATGTGCCTGTGGGATCCGTCTCAAGTGGAAGGTAGACTTCTGTCCTCCTCCAGCAGAGTTATTAACATTCTCTTTCACTGCATTTCTAGCAACCAGTCATGGATCATGACCAACCTGTACACCCCAAACTCCCCCATGGAGAGAGCTGATTTTTGGAGAACCATCACCCTGATGAGGGATTCTTTCAGCACCACCCCTTGGATTGTGGGAGGAGATTTCAACAGCCCTCTATTCCCAACAGAGAAAAAAGGTGGTTTGATCGCCACCCACCGCACCACTGAATATTTAAGGGATTTTGTTGATTCAAATGAACTCATTGATATCCCACTCAGAGGGGCTCTTTACACTTGGAGCAACAGAAGAACTGGAGGCGGTCTGATCTAGGTCAAACTGGATAGGTTCCTACTGTCCCAGGAAGCCATCCCTTTTTTTGGCGATGCATCTCTCTCAGCTCTTACCAAGACGGGATCGGATCACAACCCCATTCTCCTTGAGGTGGGTAAAATCCCTACATTTTGAACCCCCTTCAGGTTTGAAGCCATGTGGCTCAATCACAAGGACATCCGTGGCAAGATGGCACAGTGGTGGAATCAACAATTCAGAGGATCACCCGTGTTTCGGGTAACCCAGAAACTCAAATTCATCAAAGATAAGCTTCGACTGTGGAACAAAGAAGTTTTTGGAAACATTTTTGCCCACAAAAAGACGCTGCTAGAACAACTCCAAACCATTGAGCATAGAATCGAGGCAGGGGACTCTGGGGGAGCAGTTAGAGAAGAGGAAAGGAAATTGCTTGTTGAATTCCACAACACATTAGCCAGGGAGGAAACTTTCTGGAGGCAGAAATCCAGGGACCTGTGGATCAAAGAAGGGGACTCTAACACCAGATTTTTCCATGCCTCAACATTAAGGCACAGGGGATCTAATAAGATTAGCAGGATCAACCACAGTGACGGATCAAACATCGAAGACATCTACAAAATCAGAGATGAGGCCATCCTCTTTTTCCAAAACCTCCTAGGATCCCCCCCAAAAAGCTCTACCTAGGCCAAGTCTGCCCTCCTGGGTAACATTCCTAGCCTAGTGTCTGAAGAAGCTAATTCCTCCCTCCTAAAACCTTTTTCTGATGAGGAAATCAAGGACACGATGTTTTCCATGCAGGCGGATAAGGCCCCTGGCCCGGACGGGTTCCCTCCCCGATTCTACCAAGATTTCTGGGAAATTGTTGGATCGAATGTCTGCGCAACCATTCGGGATATGCAATCCCAACCCATTCCTCGGACTGTAAATTCCACCTTCATTGCGTTGATCCCCAAATCCCCTGATTATCGCTCCATGGCTGATTTTTGACCCATAAGCCTGTGTAATGTACTGTACAAAATCCTCTCCAAAACAATGGCGTCTAGATTGAAACCCATTCTCCCCTCCATCATCGACCCTTGCCAAGGGAGCTCGGTCAAAGGTCGAAACATTCTGGACGGAGTCATCACGGTTCATGAAACCCTTCACTCAGCCTTCCTCAGCAAAAAAGCCAGCCTCCTCCTCAAGCTCGACATAACCAAAGCTTTCGATCGGGTTGACTGGGACTTCCTTCAGGACATCCTGCTGAAATTTGGGTTCCACCCCAAGTGGGTTCAGCTAATTCGCAACTGCTTCTCCTCTGCTTGGTTTTCGGTACTTGTCAATGGGTCCCCTGCAGGTTTTTTCCCCAGCGTCAGAGGCCTCCGGCAAGGGGATCCTTTATCCCCTCTTTTGTTCATCATCTTGGCGAAATCCCTTGGCAGATCCCTGTCTACGGCCAGGGTGGCGGGGAAAATCTCAGGCATCCAAGTGGTCTCTAACTCCACCCATATCACCCACCAGCAATTCGTCGATGATACCATCCTCTCAACTTAGGCATCTGTTGTCCAAGCTAAAACCATCAAACTCATTCTTTCCCTCTACGAAAGAGCGGCAGGACAGCAGGTAAATTTCTCCAAAAGTAAGCTTTTCTTTTTGCACACCCCTCCTGAGCGCAAGGGCCGAATTGGGAAAATTCTGGGTTGCTCTGAAGGATCCCTCCCATCCTCCTACCTGGGGCTCCCCTTATTCTGGGGAAGGGCGAAAGAGAGTATGTGGAACAATGTTATAGAAAGGTTCCAACGGAAACTAGCAGCATGGAAAGGCAAACTTCTGTCCCAAGCGACGAAAGCCACCCTTTCAATCTCCACCCTTCAGAGCATTCCCATTTACTTCATGTCAGTTTTCACTCTCCCCAAGTCAGTTTGCAAGCACATTGAACAAATACAGAAAAGGTTCCTGTGGTCGGGAACTGAAGACAAATCCAAACTTCCCCTTGTGGGTTGGGACATAGTCTGCAGAAGCAAGCGGCAGGGAGGCCTTGGCTACAGGAAACTGTCCGATATGAATAATGCCTTATTGGGCAAACATGCTTGGAGAATCATCTCTAAAGACCCAGCTGGATGGATCCAAATAGTGTCAAAAAAATATATGGGCAACCGCTCCTTCCTTGAAACCGGCAACCACACCAATGGATCCGCCTTCTGGAAAGCTGTGGTCCATTCCAAAGCACTAATTCAAAGAGGTCTCCGATGGATTCTTGGGGATGGCTATAGCATTGATTTTTGGAATGATAGATGGCTAACCTATGAACCCCTGAGTGACAAGAACAACCTCCTGGGGCTCCAAATAGTGGCTGGTACAAACAGGGAAAGAAAGGTTTTCAATTTCATCGTTTGGGAGGAGGGCCAACCCCGATGGAGGATCCTCGAAGGCAACAGCCCGGACGTTGCTGGCCTTAACCTGATGCTTCAAGCTGTCACCATCCCCGTTGAGCGAAGGGATGATAAACCCACTGGGATGCGACGGATAAAGGTCTCTACTCTGTGAAGTCTTCCTTCTCCCTTCTTAAAACCCATCCGGTCTCGCCCTCCCACATCGTCTGGAAGAAACACCTCATTCCTAAAATCGCTTTCTTTTCTTAGCTTGCCTTTCAAAATAAAGCTCTCACTACTGAGAATCTCATCAAAATGGGCATCCCTCTTCCTAACAGATGCTTCCTATGCCAAGCAAACTGGGAATCCACTGATCACCTGTTCCTCCACTGCGATTTCACCTCGGATGCTATGGGCTTCATTTTTTCCACCTTTCGAATCCAATGGGCTCCCCCAAAATCTCTGTGCGATGTTTACATCCAGTGGCCCCAACCCTTTGCTAACCACAAACTCCGCTTCCTATGGGACATTTGTCTCCACCATCTGGTTTGGCAAGTTTGGCTAGAGCGTAACAGCAGGGTTTTTGGGACCACTCTCCGGGATCCTCCCTCTGTCACCACCAGAGCCCTCACTTTCGCCCTGGAAAACTCCAACCTCATTCATTGTCCCAGTCCTCATCCATCATCCAGGGAAAATCTTATCCTCAAGTCTCTTAACATCTCGGTTGATCCCCCCGTGGAGAACCCTTTACCTCACCCCCGAACTCTTACCCGGTGGATTCCCCCTCCCCAAGATTGGATCAAGTTGAATTTTGATGGGGCGTCCAAAGGGAACCCTGGATCGGCTAGTGCGGGCGGTGCGGTAAGGGATCACCGCGGGAAAGTCTTAATGGCTTTTTCTGAAGACCTGGGCCATCAAACCAATCATGTTGCAGAAGCCAGGGCCCTCTGGCGAGGTCTCCTTCTCATCAAAGAGGATCCCCGAGCAGTCATCATAGAAGGCGACTCCATGAACATCATCAACTATCTGACCAAGGATGAGAGTCCTACGTGGCGAGTTTTCAACACCATCCAGGAATCCCGATGACTTCTTCAAAGAAGGATCCATAGATGCCAACACATCTACAGGCAAGGGAATGCGTTGGCTGACCTCATGGCCAACAAAGGATCCTCCTCTGGAAGCCTCACCATCTGGAATCACGGGTTTCCACAAGACATCATTGACGTGGCTGCGTCAGACCTCAAAAAGCTCCAATGACCCATGTCAGATCTCCAAGAGCGGACACGTCATGCAACCTTCTCCAGCCAAGCGGACCCCTCTCGGCCTTATCAATTTTGAAATGTTGCCCGCCTTTCAACGCCACTACAGGCCCAATCTCCAATCGCCTCGACAGATACGTGCGGTCCCCAGGTAAAGGTCGTCGAACCAAGGCAGTGCACGTGTGTAGTCACGTATTGGGCATGACTAGGACGACGTCGACTATTGGTACTCAAGAGCTTGTTGCCTCTCCCCTCGCCATCTCGGTGCCACCTCAGTCGGGCCATATTCCCCATGCATGCAAAAATCTCGCTTCGACGTCCTTCCGGGGCAGACGAATAGTCCTTAACTACCCCGGTATGCTCAGAGCTGTCTATCCCTATTATTGCCTGAGTTTTCACTTCAATCATATCCACCCATCGCTGCAGACTCCCCAATGCCCCTGTCCTTTCCTTTCCCCGACTCCCTCCATGGCTGCGCCGTATCTCGAACCAGTTCTCTCCTCTCTGTCTGAAGAGGAAATAGTGTTTATGAGAGCCCTCAGGCTCATCCCATTTTTTAGTAAGTTCCAGGGCCCGGACGACGAAATCACGAAGGACTTCATGGAGACCTGGCATGCTGGCGAGGTTCGCGTTAAGGGAGTTCACCTGAAGGTCAATATTGATCTCATGGGTGACATTACAGGGATGCCGCTCACTGGTCGATTCATCCGCCGTGATAAACACAATTGGCAGGAAGAATTGGACCAATTCCCTGACAAAGGGAAGAATTTGGGATGGGACAAGTCGGCTCTCTACAGAAGCGCCCTGGACGAGCCTTGGAGCTGGGCCATGAAGCCTTTGATGCAATTCATCTGTTGTGACGACCCCAAAAAACCCCTATGAAGCTACCATATCAGTTTCGTCAACCACCTTCGTTCTTCCAAGAAGTTGTGCATCCCCGACTTCCTAAATTATTCCCTCTGCTGCTCTATTGAGGCTGCCCAAAAGGCTAAATCCAAACCACGGCATCAGGGGCTGATGGCCGTCATCTACCGCCATGTCTTAGCCAACAGGCCACCCCCAAAGGAAATCCCTCCCCTTGCCACCAACCCTCCTGATTCCCCTGTTGCTGATGGTCCGCAGGGCGAGGCCCCCAGCCCTCCCAGGCAGTCCCCTCCCAAATGCGACTCCCGCAGCCGCAGGCGCACCCAAGGCACTCCTTCAACAGTCAGATCCTCAAGGCGGCTCAAGAAAACTAAAGTGGAAGGTAACGCCGATCCTCCGCTCCACCTGAGCTCGAATTCTGAATCAGAGCAGGCCAAGGTACCACTGAATCTGCTGATTGACATGGCCATCGATGCCATGGGAAACATCACTAAGGGCGCTGAATCGGTGATCCACTGCCTCCGACAGCTCAAGCAGCACTCGGAAGGATCCCCTAGCGGTCAGGAGAACCCCAAGAAGATCTAATGGTGACGGCGTTTCATGGTCTCTGTGGGTTTTTTTTCCTGTTTCCTACAGTTGTGGGGCTAGATTGTTTTTTGGAGGGATTGTCTATTATGGCTAAGTTAGGTCTAAACGTTGACAACGCATCCAGTTTCTTTGCGGAATTATTATGGGCTTTTTTCTTGTTGCTTCCTACAGCGGGTCTGCTGGATATGGTCTTGGTGGGATTTTTTTGTAATGTGGTCTGAGATGTGGGTTCCTGTCTCAACCTTGAGGCCCTAAAGGTGCTTTCCTTCTATTGTTATAAGGTTTTGGGATCCTCTTAAAAAACCCGCTTTGTATATAATGTTACTTACCAAAAAAAAAAAATGGATCACACTTGGGACAACGATTTGATCCCCCATCAAGTAGAACAATTTTTTTGAACATGTGGTCTTAAAAAAATTCTTGTCGTCTTTCTTCAAAATGACAGTTGCATTAGATCTAAAATATGCTTTTTGATGAGTATAAATATGCCTATCTTTCGCAACAAGATGATAAAATAATTAATCTCTTGCCAAGTCTCCAAAGTTAATAAAATTAATTGCAAAAAAAATAAAGATATAAAACACAAGGTCTCAACTTCTATCAAATGAAGCATTATCTCCAATAGATAATGTAGTCTAATTTAGTCTTCAAAATAGATTACAACTGGGTCAACTATATGACCACCCATCAAGTTGAACAATTTTTTTGAACATGAGGTCTTAAAAAATCCTTGGCATATTTCTTCAAAATTTATGTTGCATTAGACTTAAAATATAATTTTTGATGAGTATAAATATGTCTATCTTTTGCAACAAGATGGTAGGAAAAAATAATTAATCTTCACCAAGTCTCCAAAATTTGTAAAATTAATTTAAAAAAATAAAGATACAAAACACAAGGTCTCAACTTCTCTCAAATGAAGCATTATCTCCAATAGATAACTTAGTTTAATTTGGTCTTCACAATTGATTTCAATTGGGTCAACTATATGACCCCCCATCAAGTTGAACAAAAATTTTGAACATGTGGTCTTCAAATATCCTTGGCATATTTTTCAGTAAAATGGTTGCATTAGGATTAAAAAATGCTTTGTGATGAGTATAAATATGTTTATCTTTTGCAATAAAATGGTAGAGAAAATTAATTATTCTTATGCCAAGTCTCCAATTATTTTAAAAATTATTAAAAATATATAAATATAAATAATTAATCTCTTACAAAATATCCAAAATTTAAAAAACTAATTACAAAAATAAAAATAAAGATATCATCATAATTAATAAAGATCAAATTTAATTAATATTCAATTTACTAATCAATAGATTTACGAGGGTTCATCAACCTTCATACAAATAAATTAAACCTTGATATTGTTGAAAATTATGTTAGATATATAAATATGTAATCTCCTACCAAATATTTTAAATATAAATAATTAATTACATAAATAAAAATAAAGATATCATCACGGGGTTGCCCCCTAAGGGGTCTGGAAAATGGTCTGGTGCTTTAACGATCAACAAATATGAAGGTTGAAGGAGCGTGGAAGGTTGGAGGCTAAAGGAGTGTGGAAGGCTAGAGGCTGAAGGAGCATGGAAGGCTAGAGGTTGAATAAGTGTGGAAGGTTGAATGATGAGTTGATCTTTGGAGTATCAAGGCTAAAGGAGCATGGAAGACAGGGTTGGTTGAAGGAGTGTGGAAGGATGAAATGGCAAAAGGAGCTACAACGAAAGGTTGGGATGTTGGGTGGAAGGCTAGGATGGCTGAAGGAATGTGGAAGGCTGATAAGGCTAAAGGAGCGTGGAAGGTTGGATCGGCTGAAGGAGATGCAATGGAAGGCTAGGATGTTGAGTGGTGAGTAGAAGGCTGGGAAGGCTAAAGGAGCATGGAAGGCTTCTTACAATAAGAAAAACAAAATTACAAAGTACGAAGGATTAGAGTTTTTGCTTGAAAAATATCTCATATTTTAGGAGCAATATCTTTGCGAAGAGTTATCCGATTCAGTTGATTCTTGGACCAACTTATGCAGAATTTGAATAGTTTTAAAATGAGTGGTCATATGCAAATATCCAATTAATATTGAGGGAGATACAACCCTGTGAAGTCAACCATTTGGAACAAGGGCAATGACGATTTTTCAAGTCACAAAAAATGAAATTGTAAAGTGTGAAGGATTAGGGTTTTTCTTGAAAAACATCTCATATTTTAGGAGCCATATCTTCGTGAAGATTTATCCAATTTAGTTGATTCTTAGACCAACTTGTGCAGAATTTGAATAGCTTTAAAATGAGTGGTCATATGCAAAAATCTGAGTAATATTGAGGGAGATACAATCCTGTGAAGTCAACCATTCGAAACAAGGGTAGTGACGATTTTTCAAGTCACGAAAAACAAAATTGCAAATATTTTCCTACTAGGGTTCAAATGATGGGAAGAGCAATGAAGGGCTATGACTTCAACGAGGAAGGAAACTAGCAATTCAAATTTGGTAAAGTAGACTATGATAGTGTGATGTTTTGGAAATATTACTCTACTAAGATGCAAGGCATAAATAGTAGAGGTGAAGTTTTGGCATTGTGAAGGCTACTATAGGAAAATATCAAGAAAGATGCTAAATTCTGGAGTAATTGTATTGATACAAAATTTTGAAAAGATCCAGAAAATGAAAATAAAAAATTCAAACATTTTATGTAAAATGATGTAGGTTTCTAACTATAGCATCTCTGTTAGTCTTACAATGACACTGAGAGGGGGGTGAATCAGTGTAGCTCTTTTAATCTTGAATTCATAGCTCTTAAAATAGAAGCAATTAAAACTTATAACAAGATATAGCAAGAATAACAGAAGAGCATCACACAACACAAGATTTAATGAGGTTCACCAATGTGGCTACTCCTCAAGAATGACTGCTTGGACTACCATCCAAATCCAGCCTTTGCAAAGCAACAACTTTACAATCACTTTACCAGCACCCACTGGAAGGAGCACCAACCCCTTACTTATCTGTACCAATAGAAAGGAGCACCAACCCCCGATTTACAAGCAACCTAGACTTGAATTATGAATCTAGAAGATTAACAAAAGATACCTCCACTTTTACAAGATCCCGACAAGTCTGCTTCACCTTAGCGATCTCTGCGCACTCTGCTCTCTCTACGAAATTACTTCGCACAATCTGTTGCATCACAGTCGAACGATCATCTTCTCCCTTTTGCGCACTCTGCTTCCTTTGCGAATTTTGCACTTAGCACGATTCGATACGACTTGCACTCTACGCTCTACGACCGAACTTCATGCCCTTCGACACTCACCCTTCAACATGCATTCGACGATATGTTCAACACACCTCAATTCTCCAAACAGCCCTCCTTTTATAACAATATTTTCATGAAGAAAAACCTTAATCTTAGTCGGCTATAAACCCTACTCTTAGTCGGCTGCAAACCCTAGACTTCATCGACTGCAAACCCTAATCTTCGTCGGCTTACATCGGTCTTCGTCGGCTTCAACTGCCCCTGTAACTCTTCTGTTGTTGTTGCCGTGAAAACACATGTCGCGATATCGCGACACTATTTTCTCTCTCCTCTTTCTCTTTGCTTTGGCCCGCGAAAATACATGTCGCGAAATCGTGACACTTTTTCTTTCTCTTCCTTCCTGCGCTTTCGAGTCACGAAAATGCGACATGTCACGATATCGCGACACTTTTTCTCCTTAGCGCTTTCTCTTGCCTTCGGGTCACGAAAATCGACATGTCGCGATATCGTGACACTTTTTCTCCTTAGCGCCTTTTCTTGCCTTCGGGTCACGGAAAACCCGACATGTCGCGATATCGCGACACTTTTTCTCCTTAGAGCTTTTTCTTGCCTTCGGGTCGTGAAACCGACATGTCGTGATATCGTGACACTTTTTCTCCTTAGCTCTTTCTTGCCTTCGGGTCGTGAAAACCCGACATGTCGTGATATCGTGACACTTTTTCTCCTTAGCACTTTTTCTTGCCTTGGGTCGTCGAAAACCCCGACATGTCGCGATATCGCGACACTTTTCTTTTGGACTCTCTCTCCTGCAATATGTCATGAAATCGTGACACTTTTTGTCCGTACAATCTCTCTTGCAATATGTCGTGAAATCGTGACACTTTTTTGTACAATATTCCTTGCAATATGTCATGAAATCGTGACACTTTTCGTCCGTACAACTTCCTTGCAATATGTCAGAAATCAGTGACACTTTTTCGTCTACTAGACTTCCTTGCAATATGTCGTGAAATCGCGACACTTTTGACCGTACAACCTTCCTTGCAATATGTCACGAAATCGTGACACTTTTTCGTCTTGCCTTTTTCTCTTCCAACATGTCATGAAATCGCGACAGTTTTTCTTGCTTGCGCTTTCTCTTCGAACATGTCATGAAATCGTGACAGTTTTTCTTTCTTCTCAACATGTCGCGATATCGCGACAGTTTTTCTTTCTTCTTCTCTCTCTTCCAACATGTCACGAAATCGTGACAGTTTTTCTTTCTTCTCAACATGTCGCGATATCGCGATAGTTTTTCTTTCTTTTTCTCTCTCTTCCAACATGTCACGAAATCGTGACAGTTTTTCTTGCCTGCTGAATATGTCGCGATATCGTGACACTTTTCTTACTTGTCTTTTTCTTTGATCTTTTGCAAGTGGTCCACTTCGGTCTTCTTGGAAACTCACTGTCCATACTCTGAATAACCTTTGAACTCCTGTCTTCTGCATCTGAATAGCTTTTGAACTTCCTGTCCATTGAAACACCGGATCTATCTGATTGTGTTGACAACAATGACAATATTGTTGCTTGCACCTTGCTCAACAATCTCCCCCTTTGGAATTGTTGGCAACACATGTGCAATTTCCTGTAACTCTTCTCCCCCTTTGACAATAATACCAAAGGGCTACTACGGACTCCCCCTGAGTCCATGCACAACATTCTCAGGCAAAATTGATTATACTTAGCAAAAATCATGAACATGAGCAACAAGATAATCAAATGCTTAGATGCTCCCCCTGAGAATGTGATCCCTGTAGCTAGTCAATCTTTGGGAAGTGTGACCACTCCCAATTTATTGTGAAGGTACTCAAAAACTTCCTTGGGCAATGGTTTTGTGAAGATATCTGCTACTTGCTCTGTAGTTGGAACAAAATCCAATTTAACCTCACCTTCTGCAACTTTCTCCTTCAAGAAGTGATACCTGATAGCGATGTGTTTTGTGCGTGAATGCATAACTGGATTCTTGGAGATGTTAATGGCATTGGTGTTATCACACTTAACTGATATTGGTTCACTGAAGCAGATACCAAGATCTTTCAGGGTTTGTTTCATCCACAGTACCTACGTACAACATGTTGTCACTGCAATATATTCTGCCTCTGCTGTTGATAAAGAAATTGACTCTTGCTTCTTACTGTGCCATGCAACCAATCTGTCTCCGAGATAGAATGCACCTCCACTGGTACTCTTTCTGTCATCTACACATCCTGCCCAATCTGCATCTGAATATGATATAAGGGTGAAGTCTTTACCTTTTGGATACCACAACCCATACTCCATAGTACCCTTGAGATACCGAAGAATCCTCTTTACTGTTGTCACATGAGTCTCCTTGGGATTGGCCTAAAAACGTGCTACCATGCATACTGCCTACAAAATATCTGGTCTAGTAGCTATCAGATACAGTAGGCTTCCAATCATAGATCTGTACATGGTTTGATCAACAGGTGGAGATTTGTCATCTTTGCTCAACTTGCAGCCTGTCGTCATGGGAGTGCTAACTGGCTTACAATCCTCCATTGTGAATTTCTTTAGCATCTCTTTTACATATTTAACTTGAGAAATAAATATGCCCTTCTTACTTTGATTAACTTGCAAGCCGAGGAAATATGACAGTTCACCAATCATTGACATTTCAAATTCTTTTTGCATCTTATTTGCTAAATCTTTACATGACTCATCTTTGCTGCTGCCAAATATGATATCATCTACATACACAACAAGAACAATAAGATGCCCATTTTCTGTTTTGACATATAGGTTGCTATCCACCATACCTTTCTTAAACCTTTGTTGAGTGAGATAGTTGTCTAGTCTTGCATACCATGCTCGGGGTGCCTGTTTTAAGCCATATAAAGCTTTCTTCAACTTACAAACGAAGTTGGGATTATCACCAAGTTGGAACCCATCAAGTTGCTCAATATAAACCTCTTCTTCAAGTTTCCCATTCAAAAATGCTGATTTCACATCCATTTGATAAACTTTGAAATTCTTGTAGACTGCTAAAGCCAGAAACATTCTGATTGCCTCTAGTCTAGCTACTGGTGCAAACGTTTCCTCAAAGTCAATGCCTTCTACTTGTGCATACCCCTTGCATACCAATCTTGCTTTATTTCTGACTACCTGTCCGTCTTCATTCAATTTGTTACGAAAGATCCATTTAGTCTCGATTATATTTTTGTTCGTAGGTCTAGGTACTAACTCCCAAGTTTTGTTTTTCTCAATCTGGTCTAATTCTTCATTTATTGCTTTCATCCAACCTTCATCTTTGCTTGCTTCAGCAACATTCTTGGGCTCAATGCTGGATAATAGAGAGTAGTTACTTGCTACTCTTCTTCTTGTTTGAACACCAACTTTGGGGTCTCCAATTATTTGATCTCTAGGATGATTTTTCTGCCAGCTGCCTGTTTTGAATTTCTTATTCTCTTCCGCTTCTGAATCACAACTTACATCATCTGAGTCAATTTTTTGTATCTTTTCAATTTCGTTTTCCTCATCTCCTTCAATAACCTCTTCATAGATTGGGTAGTTCGTTTCATAGCTAATTACTCGTTCTTTACCTTCATCAAACTTAACATCAACACTGTCAACAATTTTCTTGAGCCTTTTGTTGTAGCATTTGTAAGCTTTGCTTCTAGACGAATAACCAACAAAAATACCTTCATCCGCTCTATCTTCAAACTTACCAAGATTATCTTCAGTTCTTTTGATATAGCACTTGCTGCCAAACACTCTGAGGTATTTTGTTGTTGCCCTTTTACCGAACCACAATTCATAAGGAGTTTTGCTTTCATGTGTTCTCAGCATGTACCTATTTTGGATATACACCGTAGTATGGACTGCTTCTTTCCAAAATCTGTCTGCTACTTTGCTTTCAGCCAACATAGTCCGTGCCATTTCCTGCACTGTCCTGTTCTTTCTTTCCACCACTCCATTTTGTTGAGGTGTCTTGGCTGTTGAGAACTGTCTCCTAATACCGTATTTTTCACAGTATTCTACAAACTCCTCTGAAATGAATTCTCCTCCTCTGTCTGATCTTAAACATTTGATCCTCTTTCCTGTTTCATTCTCAACCTGGTTTTTGAAAATTTTGAACATATCAAAAGCTTCTGATTTATGCTTCAAGAAAAATATCCATGTCATTCTGGAATAGTCATCAATGCACAACATGAAATATTTGTCACCATTTATGCTTTGTGTTCTCATGGGTCCACATAAATCAGTGTGTATTAGTTCCAAAGGCTTGCTTGTGTAGTATTCTTTTGTTTTGAAAGAGACTCTAGTTTGTTTCCCCTTTTGGCATGAAGCACAAATGTTGTTTGCAGGTTTCTTGATGGTGGGAATGTCTCTCACTACTCCTTTTGAGGTGATTTTTACTAGGTTATCAAAACTGATATGACCGAGTCTCTTGTGCCACAACCAATTTTCTTCTTCCTGTCCAATAAAATAAGCTCCTTCTGAAGTTTCTGAGAGCGTGTACAGGTTTCCAGATGTTCTTGATCCAGTTGCTATCAATTTTCCACTGTTTGTCTTTCTAACTTCACAACCCTGCTTCTTAAAAACTACCTCATGACCTTTATCACAAATCTGACTTACGCTCAACAGGTTATGTTTCAAACCATCTACAAACAAGACTTCTTCTGACTTAATTTTTTCGTTAATAATTTTGACTGAACCTTTGCCAACTATCTTAGCTCCATCATTGTTTCCAAACTTTACTGAACCACCTTCATATTTCTGCAGCTTCTCAAATTTTTGTTTGTTACCTGTCATATGACTGGAGCATCCACTATCAAGTATCCATGGTACATATTTATTCTGTGCTTTAAATGTTGTTTGAACAATTAAGGATTCCTTTTCTTCCTTAAGTTGTTCCTTTTCTTTCCACTCCATCTTGGTAGTGGTTTTGGGTTCTTGTTTTGCTTTTCCCTTATCAGCAGCTTGTGCATGTTTTACAGGAAGTTTTCTATTTTGTCTCATCCTGTTTGGTTGAACTTTTCTTCCCTGAAACTGATTTGATGAAAATGTGCTTCTACAGTTTCTTGCAATGTGCCCAAAATTGTGACAGTTATAACATTCTACTTGTATAATTCATCAGAGGAGAAAAAGCATTTCTACTTGGTGAAATTCCTTGGTCTAACATTATATTTGCAGTCTGAGATTTTATGTCCATAGCCATTGCATTTAAAATAGAAACCAGAGAAGGGATAATTGAACCTGGGAGATGGTCTTTGCCATGTTGCCGTAGGAGCCATAGGTCTTCTTCTTCTTTGATGTGTGACATTGGTGAATCCATCATTGTCAGTTCTCCTTTCGAACCTGGCATTATTGCTTTCTTTTGCATGAGGCATTTTGCCTTGATCAACCTGTTTCTTATCTTCATTCTTTGTGGATTCTTCATTTCTGGCCTTTGATCCACTTGATGATTCTCCTTCGATGAAACCCAGACCAAACTTGATGCCTGCAGGTCTTTGGTCATTTATGATCTTATCCAGCTTCATAGAACTTTCTTCACGTTTGTGATAACAACTAATTTTCTTGCTCATCTCTTCTAGCTGCATTCTCAAACCAACAGTCTCTTCTTCTAGCTTGTTGCAATAGTCTATTCTCATGGTTATTTGTACTTCGAGATCTTCGAAGATTTTCTTGGATTCTTCTATCTATACTTTCAAACTGGTTATGATTTCATTTGCATCCGCAAGCTTTTCTGAAAGTTTCTTATTCTTTTTCTTTTCTATCTCCCACTCTTCAAGTGTAGAGATCAACTCACCTTCTAGATCTACTTCAGCCTCAGGGTTTTCACCACACACTTCAGAGATCACTCCTTCTTCCTTTTCTGATTTTGCTTCTTCAAATGCCATAAAGAGAGCTTCACCTTTTTCCTCTTCAGACTCTTCTTCGGAGTTGTCTTCTGATGAACTGACATTCTTGGAGATGAAACTTCTCTTCTTGAAGTTGCCTTTTCTGAAGTTCATTTTCTTCCAGTCACTTTTTTCATGGTGCGATCCTTCATCATTTTTGTTCTGCTCTTTAAGTGGACATTTAGTCACAAAATGCCCGATGCCTCCACAGTTGAAACATTTAAATGGTAGCTTCCCTCTGTATTTCCCTTTTCCTTTTTTTTGCTTTCTAACAAAGTTTGCTTCCATTTCATCTGAAGTCCCTTCTTCCTCGGACTTTTGTTTAGTGTTTTTATTTTTAAGAGCTTTAAAAGCTGCTTCTCTGTCTGTGGGTTTAGTTCTTCCTATCCTCATTTCATATGCAGTTAAAGAACCATACATCTCATCTATACTGAAATAATTTAGATTTTTAGCTTCTTCTATCGTTGAGACTTTGGAATCAAACCTTTGAGGAAGAGATCTTAATACCTTTTTCACGATAGTAGAGTCATCGATATCCTCATCGAGTCCTCTGATCGCATTGATGATTCCATTAACTCTCAACATGAATGCCTCAATGTTTTCATCGTCATTCATTTTCAATGCTTCGAACTGAGCTCGATGTGTCTGTAACTTGGCTTCTTTGATCTTATCATCTCCTTCATGAACACTCTTCAATTTGTCCCATATTTCTTTTGTCGATTTACAGTTCATGACCTTTACTAGTTCATTGTCTGCTAATCCACACAAGATGGCATTCGTTGCTTTCGAATTATTCTCAAATAGTTTCTTTTCATCCGCTTCTTTTGGAGGAGAGGTGGGAATTGTGTATCCACTAACTACTGAATCCCAGATGTCGTATCCCAAAGCACAGAGATATGTCTGCATCCTGACTCTCCAGAACGCATAATTAGATCCATCAAACAATGGTGCTTTGTTTGATGAGAAGCCTTCACCACCTGCCATTGTGTTATTTCCAAGATCACCCTAGCTGGTTAAGCTTGTACAGGGACTTAGCTCTGATACCAATTGTTAGTCTTACAATGACACTGAGAGGGGGGTGAATCAGTGTAGCTCTTTTAATCTTGAATTCATAGCTCTTAAAATAGAAGCAATTAAAACTTATAACAAGATATAGCAAGAATAACAGAAGAGCATCACACAACACAAGATTTAACGAGGTTCACCAATGTGGCTACTCCTCAAGAATGACTGCTTGGACTACCATCCAAATCCAGCCTTTGCAAAGCAACAACTTTACAATCACTTTACCAGCACCCACTGGAAGGAGCACCAACCCCTTACTTATCTGTACCAATAGAAAGGAGCACCAACCCCTGATTTACAAGCACCTACTGGAAGGAGCACCAACCCCTGATGCCAAGCTACAACAAAAAAAAAAAAAGATACCTCCACTTTTACAAGAGCAAATTGCTCACCTTAGCGATCTCTGCGCACTCTGCTCTCTCTACGAAATTACTTCGCACAATCTGCTGCATCACAGTCGAACGATCATCTTCTCCCTTTTGCGCACTCTGCTTCCTTTGCGAATTTTGCACTTAGCACGATTCGATACGACTTGCACTCTGCGCTCTACGACCGAACTTCACGCCCTTCGACACTCACCCTTCAACACGCATTCGACGATATGTTCAACACACCTCAATTCTCCAAATAGCCCTCCTTTTATAACAATATTTTCATGAAGAAAAACCTTAATCTTAGTCGATTGTAAACCCTACTCTTAGTCGACTGCAAACCCTAGACTTCATCGACTTGCAAACCCTAATCTTCGTCGGCTTACATCGGTCTTCGTCGGCTTCAACTGCCCCTGTAACTCTTCTGTTGTTGTTGCCACGAAAACACATGTCGCGATATCGCGACACTATTTTCTCTCTCCTCTTTCTCTTTGCTTTGGCCCACAAAAATACATGTCACGAAATCGTGACACTTTTTCTTTCTCTTCCTTCCTGCGCTTTCGAGTCACGAAAATGCGACATGTCGCGATATCGTGACACTTTTTCTCCTTAGCGCTTTCTCTTGCCTTCGGGTCACGAAAACCCGACATGTCGCAATATCGCACACATTTTCTCTCTTTTCTCTTTCTGTCGTTGGCCTTTTCTCCTTACTTTTCTCTTAAAAATGTCACGATATCGCGACACTTTTTCTCCTTAGCACTTTTCTTGCCTTCGGGTCACGAAAACCCGACATGTCACGATATCACGACACTTTTTCTCCTTAGCGCTTTTTCTTGCCTTCGGGTCGCGAAAACCTGACATGTCACGATATCGTGACACTTTTTCTTTCGGACTCTCTCTCTTGCAATATGTCATGAAATCGTGACACTTTTTCGTCCGTACAATCTCTCTTGCAATATGTCATGAAATCGTGACACTTTTTCGTCCGTACAACCTTCCTTGCAATATGTCACGAAATCGTGACACTTTTTCGTCCGTACAACCTTCCTTGCAATATGTCACGAAATCGTGACACTTTTTCGTCCGTACGACCTTCCTTGCAATATGTCGTGAAATCGCGACACTTTTTCGACCGTACAACCTTCCTTGCAATATGTCGCGAAATCGCGACACTTTTTCGTCTTGCCTTTTTCTCTTCCAGCATGTCACGAAATCGCGACAGTTTTTCTTGCTTGCGCTTTCTCTTCGAACATGTCACGAAATCGTGACAGTTTTTCTTTCTTCTCAACATGTCGCGATATCGCGACAGTTTTTCTTTCTTCTTCTCTCTCTTCCAACATGTCACGAAATCGTGACAGTTTTTCTTTCTTCTCAACATGTCACGATATCGCGACAGTTTTTCTTTCTTTTTCTCTCTCTTCCAACATGTCGCGAAATCGCGACAGTTTTTCTTGCCTGCTGAATATGTCGCGATATCGCGACACTTTTCTTACTTGTCTTTTTCTTTGATCTTTTGCAAGTGGTCCACTTCGGTCTTCTTGGAAACTCACTGTCCATACTCTGAATAACCTTTGAACTCCTGTCTTCTGCATCTGAATAGCTTTTGAACTTCCTGTCCACTGAAACACCAGATCTATCTGACTGTGTTGACAACAATGACAATACTGTTGCTGCACCTTGCTCAACAAAAATTCAAACATTTTATGTAAAATGATGTAGGTTTCTAAGTATAGCATCTCAATTGAGATGTTGAGATGAAAAGTATATCTATTTGTAAACTCTCAAACTCTAAAGAAAAGAGATGTAATTTGTCAAAGGTGGGAAACTCGAATACAATCCCTTATTATCTAGCAAAAAATAAAAAATAAAAATATCATTATAACCAATAAATATAAAATTTGTTAATATTCAAATGAATAATCAACAAAAAAAATTAATAGAGATTCATCTACTATCTGTGGTCAATCAAACAAACCAAAATAAAAATATCATTATCACAAAAAATAATAATAATAGAATTTGTTAATATTCAAATGAATAATCAACAAAAAAATTAATGGAGATTCATCTACTATCTACACTCAATCAAACAAACCAAAGATAAAAATATCATTATCACAAAAAAACAATAGAATTTGTTTATATTCAATTAAGCATAAGCACAATTAAGTAGTAGATGGATTGATTTCATCTTGAAATTGGTAGTTTTAATCCAAAGTTCCTTCAAACCTTTTCAATTAAAATAAACATTTTGAAATTGATGATTCCAATCCACAACTCTTCCAAACCTCTTCAATTAAAATAAACATTTAAAAATAAAACAAAATTATTCCATATTTAAAAAATAAAAAAATTGAAATTAGAATTATTCCATATTTAAGAAAAACATTTTGAAATTGGTCATTCGAATCCACAGCTTCTCCAAACCTCTTCAATTAAAATAAACATTTAAAAATAAAATAAAATTATTCCATATTTAAAAAAAAACATTTTGAAATTAAAATTATTCCATATTTAAGAAAAAAAAATTGAAATTGGTGATTCCAATCCACAACCTCTCCAAACATCTTCAATTAAATTAAATATTTAAAAATAAAATAAAATTATTCTATATTTAAAAAAAAAAAACATAACCAGATATTTTATTCCCTCATGACATTCAAGTCAGAGGTCACAATAATTTAAAAAAAATAGATTATAACCAAATAATCATTTTGATCTTCAAAATGGATCACACTTGGGACAACGGTTTGACCCCCATCAAGTAGAACAATTTTTTTGAACATGTGGTCTTAAAAAAATCCTTTCCATATTTCTTCAAAAGGACAGTTGCATTAGATCTAAAATATGCTTTTTGATGAGTATAAATATGCTTATCTTTCGCAACAAGATGATAAAATAATTAATCTCTTGCCAAGTCTCCAAAGTTAATAAAATTAATTGCAAAAAAATAAAGATATAAAACACAAGGTCTCGTCTTCTATCAAATGAAGCATTATCTCCAATAGATAATGTAGTCTAATTTAATCTTCAAAATAGATTACAACTAGGTCAACTATATGACCACCCATCAAGTTGAACAATTTTTTTGAACATGTGGTCTTAAAAAATCCTTGGCATATTTCTTCAAAAGTTCTGTTGCATTAGACCTAAAATATACTTTTTGATGAGTATAAATATGTCTATCTTTTGCAACAAGATGGTAGGAAAAAATAATTAATCTTCGCCAAGTCTCCAAAATTTGTAAAATTAATTTTAAAAAATAAAGATACAAAACACAAGGTCTCAACTTCTCTCAAATGAAGCATTATCTCCAATAGATAACTTAATTTAATTTGGTCTTCACAATTGATTTCAATTGGGTCAACTGTATGACCCCCCATCAAGTTGAACAAAATTTTTGAACATGTGGTCTTCAAATATCCTTGGCATATTTGTCACTAAAATGGTTGCATTAGGATTAAAAAATGCTTTGTGATGAGTATAAATATGTTTATCTTTTGCAATAAAATGGTAGAGAAAAATAATTATTCTTATGCCAAGTCTCCAAATTTTTTTTAAATTATTAAAAATATATAAATATAAATAATTAATCTCTTACAAAATATCCAAAATTTAAAAAACTAATTACAAAAATAAAAATAAAGATATCATCATAATTAATAAAGATCAAATTTAATTAATATTCAATTTACTAATCAATAGATTTATGAGGGTTCATCAACCTTCATACAAATAAATTAAACCTTGATATTATTGAAAATTATGTTAGATATATAAATATGTAATCTCCTACCAAATATTTTAAATATAAATAATTAATTACATAAATAAAAATAAAGATATCATCACGGGGTTGCCCCCTAAGGGGTCTGGCAAATGGTCTGGTGCTTTAACGATCAACAAATATGAAGGATGAATGAGCGTGAAAGGTTGGAGGCTAAAGGAGTGTGGAATATAGAGGCTGAAGGAGCATGGAAGGCTAGAGGTTGAATGAGTGTGGAAGGTTGAATGATGAGTTGATCTTTGGAGTATCAAGGCTAAAGGAGCATGGAAGACAGGGTTGGTTGAAGGAGTGTGGAAGGATGAAATGGCAAAAGGAGCTACAACGAAATGCTGGGATGTTGAGTGGAAGGCTAGGATGGCAGAAGGAACGTGGAAGGCTGATAAGGCTAAAGGAGCATGGAAGGTTGGACTGGCTTAAGGAGATGCAATGGAAGGCTAGGATGTTGAGTGGTGAGTAGCAGGCTGGGAAGGCTAAAGGAGCATAGAAGGCTTCTTACATTGAGAAAAACAAAATTGCAAAGTATGAAGGATTAGAGTTTTTTCTTGAAAAATATCTCATCTTTTAGGAGCCATATCTTCGCGAAGAGTTATCCGATTCAGTTGATTCTTGGACCAACTTATGCAGAATTTGAATAGTTTTAAAATGAGTGGTCATATGCAAATCTCCAATTAATATTGAGGGAGATACAACCCTGTGAAGTCAACCATTTGGAACAAGGGCAATGACGATTTTTCAAGTCGCAAAAAATAAAAGTGTAAAGTGCGAAAGATTAGGGTTTTTTCTTGAAAAACATCTCATATTTTAGGAGCCATATCTTCGCGAAGCGTTATCCGATTTAGTTGATTCTTATACCAACTTGTGCAAAATTTGAATAGCTTTAAAATGAGTGGTCATATGCAAAAATATGAGTAATATTGAGGGAGATACAACCCTGTGAAGTAAACCATTCGAAACAAGGGTAGTGGCGATTTTTCAAGTCGCAAAAAACAAAATTGCAAATATTTTCCTACTAGGGTTCAAATGATGGGAAGAGCAATAAAGGGAAGGAAGGAAACTAGCAAGGAATAAACTATGACTTCAACGAGGAAGGAAACTAGCAATTCAGATTTGGTAAAGCGGACTATGATAGTGTGATGTTTTAGAAATATTACTCTACTAAGATGCAAAGAATAAATAGTAGAGGTGAAGTTTTGGCATTGTGAAGGCTACTATAGAAAAATATCAAAAAAGATGCTAAATTCTGGAGTAATTGTATTGATACAAAATTTTGAAAAGATCCAGAAAATGAAAATAAAAAATTCAAACATTTTATGTAAAATGATGTAGGTTTCTAACTATAGCATCTCAATTGAGATGAAAAGTATATCTATTTGTAAACTCTCAAACTCTAAAGAAAAGAGATGTAATTTGTCAAAGGTGGGAAACTCGAATACAATCCCTTATTATCTAGCAAAAAAAATAAAATAAAAATATCATTATAACCAATAAATATAAAAAAATTTAATATTCAAATGAATAATCAACAACAAAATTAATAGAGATTCATCTACTATATGCGGGCAATCAAACAAACCAAAATAAAAATATCATTATTACAAAAAAAAATAATAATAGAATTTGTTAATATTCAAATGAATAATCAACAACAAAATTAAAGGAGATTCATCTACTATCTACACTCAATCAAACAAACCAAAGATAAAAATATCATTATCACAAAAAAAAAAATAGAATTTGTTTATATTCAATTAAGCATAAGCACAATTAAGTAGTAGATGGATTGATTTCATCTTGAAATTGGTAGTTTTAATCCAAAGTTCCTTCAAACCTTTTCAATTAAAATAAACATTTTGAAATTGACGATTCCAATCCACAACTCTTCCAAACCTCTTCAATTAAAATAAACATTTAAAAATAAAAAAAAATTATTCCATATTTAAAAAAAAAAACATTTTGAAATTGGAATTATTCCATATTTAAAAAAAAACATTTTGAAATTGGTGATTCGAATCCACAGCTTCTCCAAACCTCTTCAATTAAAATAAACATTTAAAAATAAAACAAAATTATTCGATATTTAAAAATAAAACATTTTGAAATTAGAATTATTCCATATTTAAGAAAAACATTTTGAAATTGGTGATTCCAATCCACAACTTCTCCAAACATCTTCAATTAAAATAAAACAAAATTATTCGATATTTAAAAAAAAAACATAACCAAATATTTTATTCTCTTTTGCCATTCAGGTCAGAGGTCACAATCATTTTTAAGACAATCAGATCAAATGTGAGAGGTTTGCCTGCCATGCCTGCAAATTCATTTAATGCCAATTAGGTCTGAGACTTGTCTGTGATATCACCAATCACGTCACAGAGTCCCCTCCCTGCCATGTGATATGACCGATCACGTCACAGTCACCTGACTGCCATGAGCACATCCAAAATCATCCTTTGGCTTCGAAAGGTTGTTCATATTTCATGTCAACTATCCATTGCGTACGTAACATCCATCACATCAATTATTAATTGTGTGAATTGCACGACCCATACCAGTGCCTGGTGACCACCATGTGACGCGGGGCCTTTGTGACAACTCAAAAAGATGCTCGTCCATTGCATGTGCTATCAAAAGAACGCATTACCTCCGGCGCTAAAGTCGCGTACATACGCAGGTAGAACTGATCAGTCCTAAGTCTGTGGATAGGTAAGTTTTGGTCTTTATCAAAATTAAATTTTATATAAGTTTTGGACTTTATTAAGTTTAAATTTTAGAAGTAAGTTTATTTGAAGTAAAAATAGTAGTTATAATAAAAAATATAAAATAACAATTCAAAATTTAAAATCAAATCTTATAATAAAAAATATGGAAAATTACAACAGAAACAGATAAAATTGATCTACTATTGACCAAATGACTCTCACGTCAACAGATTAAATAACGTTGTTGCTTTAGAAAATGTATTTAGGAAAATGCATCTCATCCACTCAGTCCAGACGACACATCAACTAACTCTATCGTTGTAAAAATTATCTTCAGGAAAATGCATCTCATCCACTCAGTCCAGACGACACATCAATTAACCCTATCGTTTTAAAAAAATATTTTCAGGAAAATGCATCTCATCCATTCATAGTTTAAATCGAATAGCTCTTGTTAGATTCAGGGTTTTCACGCAATGTTATCTTCTCAATTCAGCATTGTACGCCTCTAGGATTGAACATGTCATGGCTTAGGAATAGCTCCATATAAGGTTTAAAAACAACAGAATACCCATCAAAACTGGAACCAACAATGGACCTACAAGCCCCCAAGCAACCAGTGCAGGGTTTTAGTGGATCTACAGGGAGAATAACGTTGATAGGCTGCAGCCCACGGGGCTAGAACCCTAAATTATCTGCTACCTTAATAAACACACAAACAATTTTTTGGACTCAGCATCTACCCTTAGAAAGCCACCTTTTCAGCCACTATGCCATGCTTGTGGTTTTATTAAGTGAGAACTCCTTCCATATGGCACACACGCCATCCATTAAATGGCAGACCTACTTAAAAGTTTTTTTTATAATATAAGTTTATTCACAAATCTAGTCTTTCAAAAGAAGATTCAAAGCTAAAAAGTTGTTCATGAATATTAAAGAGTAAATGCTCCAACAAAGCTATCCAATGTTGACTGATGGGATATAAAGGAGAGAGGGAAGTCCATTTAAAGTTGTTTTGAAGAGGTTTGTACGAAAATATTTATTATCAATCTTCAAACTAATAAAAGGGTCAAACCATTACACCATCACTTCTTCTCAAAAGTAATTGAAAGATAGCAATAGCAAACAAAGTAAAGAGATAAAGAGATTGCAAGAAGAAGTAAAAGGTTGGTGATCATGGATACTTTAATATATTATATTTTATTTATATTTACTATATAGATGTATTTTTTTATTAAAGGTATTTATAATGATATTAAATTTTTAATGAGAAGTTAACATTAAGTTTACATTGACTTGATCTTAAGGTTAACTTAATAGTAAAATAAAATAAAATACCCTTTAAACAAGATTATTTATTAAGGTGGATTAACCAATACTTGTAAGGATTGAATATGAAAGAGCTCCTTAGGCTTACATAAATGATGAAAGCTCATAGGCATATATAATCACATAAGCTATATTAATATCGTTAATAAGTTCTTCACAGATTTTGACCTTTGGCCAAACAAAATCATATTACACATATTTTAACACCACAAATGAGCATACAAGTTACATATATCATGCATCAAGAGATGCATATCTTGTTAAAACTGTAGACACCAAAAAGTCGCACATGTTTCCTTCTACACCACCATGGCCAATCAATTTGTAAAGCCCTCGACAATGGCATAAATTGGCTCAAAAATACCATTCATCACTCATCACTCTAAGCCCCTTGGGCTATCTTAGCCCTTTCCTACACTTAATCACGGTCTCCATGCGACCACCTTCAAACATTCAACCCTGGTCAACCCTCACCATGGTTAGAAAGCACTTTGTCATTAATAAAGGCTAATCAGGTTTAATTAGCACCCAAACCCTAATTAAGCCCTAACCTACCACCTCATCCACCTAACCTAGGGCTAACCTAACTAGGGTTCATAATTAACTAGGACTCACACATGTGTGCACCCTTATCCTAAAAGGATATTTATGCTCACACGTGTGCACACACTCACCAAAAAGGGATATTTTAAATATCTCTCCTAAACATGTGGAGAGATGACTCATCCTCCATATCATCCTCACACATGTGTGAGGGATTCCTTCACACAAGTAGCCACATGTGCCACAAGCCACCTCACAGGGGACACCTCACCCCCACTAGCCTTGGCCAAACTCTATAAATAGATGGTCATTTTCACCATGAAACATCTCTTGCCCTTTTGTTTTACTTACTAAAACTTTGCAGAAATCATTCCCGAACATTCTATGTCAAGCAACAGTACCAAGACCTCATCCGGATATAAATCTGAGGAAATGATTGACAACAGTCTGGTTCGCATAGTATTTCACGAACCTGAGCCAGAGGTTCGCACACTGTCGTGAGAACCTGATCTACAACAATTTCAAAGCTACAGATCATGTAAGTATCACTTCTTGACAGTTCTTGCAACTTTATTTTCAGTTTTTATCATGTTTTCTTTCATTTTTAGCGTCACTTGTAGTCATAATTATGGAATATGATCAATGACAAGTCCCCAAATGCACTAACACCTTTTGTAGACCTAAACAACTACAAAAGGATAAATTTAAGCACCCAAGTGATGGCTCACACACAAGAAGCCCATATACACTAAGGGACACCGAGAAGATATCAACGAATGCATCACATTCACATTGAGAAAAGAGGAAAACCTTTCTTGAGAGAAGCTTATGTTGTAACCCCTTTAAAATCAATAAAAAACATTCAACTATATTCCATTTTTTTTGGAATGGTGACTTCTACTATTTACATTCTGGCATGCCCGATGGGACCCCCATAAATTATTTTAGATTAGTTCCACTATTGTCTAACTCATTTTATGGCCTATTTCTTTGTGTTACATATACTGTAAATCTAGAAGGGAGTCCATAACAACCTTGAGACACACTTTAGGCCTTTTGCTATGAAGTTGCAACCTTCTACACCAAGTTTGCACACTATCGTGTGAACCTCACAAAACTACTTTAGAACAGGTCCCTGTAGTGAGATATCTATTTTTTGTTGCTTCACAAGGTCTGGAAAGTAAGTCGGGAAGGCCTAGAGCTCGTTTCTCCTATTGGGATTTGTTCTCCCTAACACTTTTCGTCACACCTCCTTTAGTCGCGACATCCCCAAGGTGACATCATTCCTTGTATCTTTCTGTTGGTTTTAGTACATTAGGTTTTTTGCTATTTTTACAATTTACTCATTTGCACTGCTAATTTCGTAGTTCCATGGGACATTACAAAGTTTTTCTGCTCATATTACACTTTCTGTGTAGGATAGTTTCTCAGGACTCAGTCAGTTTAGTCTTTTGTTGCCTACCTCACAAACTTGTTTAGAATAAGTTCATATAGCAAGGTTCACACATTGTTGTGTGAACTTCCCAGCACAACAAGGTTCACACACTACCATGCAAACCTCTCCAAACTACAAAATTCTACAACACAGGCACAAGCAGGATCACCCAGTATACTTGACGTCAAGTATTTTACTCAAAACAACTATTTTTCTCTATTTTTCAAAGATTTTTTCCATTTCTTTTTCATCTTGCAAACCCTAGATTAAATTTCAAATTCTTTTTACAAAATAATTAGGTTATGTTTCAAATCTCTTTCAAAAACACTTAGTTAGATTTCAAATATATTTCACAATGCCTTAAATTAGATTTCCAATCTCTCTCCAAAGCACTTAGTCAAATTTCAAATCTCTTTTCAAAGCACTTCATCAAATTTCAAATCACTTTCAAAAACACTTAGATTTCAAATCTTTTCACAATGCCTTAAATTATATTTCTAATCTCTTTTACAAAGCATTAGATTAGATTTGAAATCTCTTTTTAAAGCACTTAGTTAAATTTCAAATATCTTTTCAAAGCACTTCATCAAATTTCAAATCTCTTTCGAAAGCAGTAGATTAGATTTCAAATCTCTTTCAAAAGCATTAGATTAGATTTCAAATCTCTTTCAAAAGCACTCAATCAAGTTTCAAATCTCTTTCAAACACATCGAGATAGATTTCAAATCTCTTTCCTATGCATTTTATCTTGATTTATTTCAAACCTCCTAGGATAGATTTCAAATTCAAAAGGCATATAGATTTAGTTTGTTTTGAATAGGCATTTAGCTAGATTTACTTTCATACCATTGGTAGTTAACTCTCCACCACACACTCACATTTCATACATAGTGGTAAGATTGGACTTCATCCCCAATCCCCACTCAATACTAGTGGCATTGGAATTCATCTCCTTCCACCAGCTCGTCCCCTAGACACCATAGTAGCCCCTAAGAGTGGTTTTATGGACTTCATCATCGAAATATCCCCTACTCTTGAGACTGGTTTTACAGAATTCATCATCTAAAGGGACCTTTGAAGTAGGATAAGATTAGACGCCTTTATTCATAAGGCTTACATAATTCATGAATAGGTAACTGTCATTCTTGACTAAGCCTGCCTGAGGGTGAAGCGACCGTTCGACTGGGCTAGTAGCAGGTCTTAGATAGTGCCACCTCTTCTCATAAGAGGATTTGGACTCATTAGAGCATTTTGAACCCCCTCCCTTTGAATATATTTTTACTTCACCTTTCATTTAGCCACCACTCGCTTGTTGAGATGTTTTGTGCACCCTTAGGTGTTGCAGGAGGTTTTGTACCGACGACATTCCTATTTAGAGTCTCAATTCATTTTTTGTGTCATGTCCTAGAGCTGTTACTATCATAAAAACACACAAAACAATAAAATATTTGCTTTTATTTGCTTAGAAGTGATTTTGGTTACGTTCGTGTGTCGCATTTTCATAAAAACTAGTCTCAGCACATTCATTTTTTGGTAAATCTGCACTTGTTGGATATTTACAGTCTGTCACTATCTATTGTCATAATTTATTCATTATCTCAGGATTGTATAGCAGTGTGTGAACCAGGTTATCATAGCAAGGTGCAAACCATATTCTCATAGCAGTGTGTGAACTTTGTTTCAGTACATAAAAGCACCCCGAATTTTGCACAGACCACACACAATTCATATTTTCATTTTTGAACAATTTTGAACACTCATTTGCGATACGCATCACCATGACTATTCTCACTCGTAGTCAGGCATGTGAGCAAATGTGTCTTACTGAGGAGGCTGCCCATGCTGCCTCCATCGTGTCTAGTCCTCCCTCTCAGTTCACAAGGGAGCCTTCCACTATCATACTTGATCTTCTCACCGGTTTAAAAGCATATCACATACACACCATGACCCAAGGCAAAACTTCCATCTCAAGTAATATGCTTGCCACATCCTCTGGCGAGAATCATCCTCTTCTCTATCATTTACCTCCACCTAATCCACCTTCTACCTTTTGTGATCATGTTATCTACACAGCTCAAGGAGGTCCATCTTCATCTCTTATTGTTGATGACGAGACTCCACCTCCTTCACCCACATCATTTTATCATTTTCTTAAAGATATATCTCTCTCTTCATGGGGGTGATCCCCCTCTACTTTATCGTCTTGACCATGAGATCCCTACAGTAGGGATGGTTTCAGATCCTCAATCCTCCACTTCTGATGCTCATGCATCCTCATCATAGTCAGTACTACAACAATCATCATCCCAACAGTAGCACACTCCACTTTCTTCATCCCATCAATACACTCCACAAACACCACAAAAACTACCTTCACAACACATATTTTCCATGGTCAGCTCAAACATTGCAACCACCATCATAATCTTAATAATTCAATCTATAACAACAACAACAAGTCTCATCTTCACAATTCTTTATGGATACATTCGCTACTCCCTCTTCTCAGTGTCCCACCTTCGAAACTTATACTCCTACTTCATCACTTCCACCATCTACATTCCCCACTTTCGGGATGTATGGTGCATCATATTCCACTCCACTTCCACCCTCATTTGCTTCCACCTTTCACCTTCCCCCACCTCATCCATTTCAAGTTCCTCCTTCCATTCCTCTTTCTTCATATAATCCACTCTACCCATATTATCTCGTCAACCCCCCATGCTATTCTACCAAACCAAAGTTTTCTATTCATCGCTCATCTGATCTGATGCAGGTCACATATTTTGGTACATCATATCATAATCTACCTTCACCCTATCTTCAAACACTGCTTCCCCCACCATAATCCATGATTCCTACATTCTTCACATCACCTCCTTCATGGTCTTCTTCACCAACTACGCAATCATCACAACAAGTTCCTATGCACCAAGTACACATTTCTCAACCATAAATGTTCCACTCACAACAGATGTTTTCCCCACAATATATTCTCACATGTGCTCCCATATTTCAAAACTTTGGCCATAGTACCCATAGGAATAGTTGTATTACACTCCCATTTCGTAATGGGAAGAGCAAAAACTATGATATCCTCTCCATTCTTATTCCTCCATAGTTTCATCACAATGAATCTCAGCTCCATAATTTTCACACTCGGTTCCCCCTTCTTCTTACAACATGGTTACCCCATCAATTGAACTCCAAATCCTACAAGAACAAATTAAGATGTTGGATCTACACACAACTGGTTATGGGTCCCAAAATCCCACATATAACGAGTTATGTAATGAACCCATTCATCCCTTGATTCCTCTTCCTCCTTATCCTTACCAATTTGAGATTTCAAATTTTGAGAAATACAAGGATAAGGAGGATCCCAAAGAACACATCAACTACCACTTTGCATGCTACCGGCTTCACGGTAATGATCCCCTCATGTTGCACACTTTCACTCTTTCACTTGGGGGACAAGCCCTTGATTGGTACAATAATCTTCCATGCCATAGCTTGTTCACATTTGAGCAGTTGGCTAACTCATTTCTTGAACACTTTTCTATAAACATCAAGAAAAAGATGAAATTTTTAGATGTATATGCCTTGCAACAGGCTTATGACAAACCTATCACTGATTTCATTTCTTGATGGAAATTGATCATTCAAGACTTGTCTTACAGTCTCTTTTCACGTTGTTCCCTAAAAGTTGTCACAAGAACATTTATGACTTTACAGTTGCATCAAAGTCACACATTCGATGAGGCCATTGCTCAGAAAAAATTCATTGAGGATATCAAAGTCCAATTTGGCAAAATCAAGCTTTGGTAGAAAACATCCTACCCTTCCAATTTCTGCTTTAATCGTAATGCTCTGAATTTGCCCTTTTCAAAATTGCCATAGACCAATCAAGTGGAGATAGTTTCTCCAGCTTCATAAATCTCAAAACCTCATCCATCGTGACATCAATTATTTTGTACTAATGCACCTCCATCCAATCCATAACAAGCTCACGATCCTCGTCGCTAACACCCACAATGCAATTGGACTCTGCTTTTTGAGCCTCTACTAGCTTTATTCTAGTGGTTGTTTGATGTTGATCACATTACTTTACCTGACGTTATATCCAAAGATCTGAATTGACCCAAACCTCATGGGTATATCAAACATACCTTTTGTGCTTACCATCGACATCATGACCATGATGTCAGTTCCTACTGCACCTTTCATGATGTGGTCCAGGATTTTATCTATCGTGGTACTATCCAAGTTTCGATCCCCTTGGTACCACAAAATCAAAATCTAGGTATTTATCAGAAACCATTACCTGAACATGGAGGGACTAATCCTCAAGGGGATCAACCCACTCAACAATCCCAATCAAGGCAAGTCAATCACGTCCATCGTGAACCTCCTTTATGTAGAGTGGTGGGCATGGTTAACATCACTACTTGTAATCAATATTATCCATTGTGTCAGGATGCACCAATTATCTCACCTCCACCACCATTTACTTCTCCTCACTCACCCGCTGCATTTAATGCTTCACCACCTCTACCTCATAATATCATCACTATTCATGGTAGCCTCACCCATCAACGTTGTAATACTCTAGCAAGGTTGTCCATATTTGATCTTCTACAACAATCTTGACCTCATCACGAGGTTTTGAATGATATTATTTTCTCCATTGAGCTTGAAACCAATGACACCATTGCATTTGTAAATTTCATTGGGAATATACCATGATGCATGCAACCTTAGATCAGTTTCTATGATCATGATATTACTAAGCTTACGAGAGAGGGAGTTGATCCTCCATTACATATCCAAGTGACCATAAATGACATCACTTACAAGCATGTGCTCGTTGATATTGGTTCTTATATCAATATCATCTCTACCACTACCCTTCATCATCTTCATATTCCACCTACTCATTTTGCTACACCTTCCCTCGACCTTTGAGCCTTTGATGGTTCTATGCATCCCATAGTAGGTTCCATCATTCTTCCCATCTAAGTGGGTGTGAAAACCATGTCTACCTTATTCCATGTCATTCAAGGTGAGATGCAATATAATCTCTTGCTTGGACATCCATGGAGTCGTGATATGCAATGCGTTTTGTCTACCTTGCATCATTGCCTCAAATATATTCATAACAGACTAGTCCATTACATTCCTATCGATGGTGATCCTTTAAAATTCTGTAACATCATTGATCTTCCACTAGGACCTTCCTTGTCCTCTACCCGAGTTATTCCTAATCCTTTGCACCATCAGGTGGAGGCATCCAACTCCACTCCACCACCTTCCTCATCCTTGCACCATCCATCGGGGATGCGCACACATTCTTTAGCATCCACTTCCCTCATGCCATCATCCACTTCTACTAATCCTCCCACCTCATTCACACCTTTCTCTCCACCTTCTCCATGGACTCCTACTCCATCCCATCCCTCTTCCTCTATAGATCCTCTCATTCTCCCAACTCCTCATACACCCCCACTCCCATTATGTCCTCGACCTCAATATTTTACCTCACCTCGTAGCATGACTTATGCTCACCCTACATCGTAGTTTCCACATGTTTCTCATCCTTTTCCTTCCACTGCCACTAAATTTTATGATTGGTAACAACGAGCTACTTGTCTTGATGCCCAACTCTTCTAATATCCTCATGACACCATACACAACTCCAAAATTTCTTCTTACTTTGATTCTGATTCACCTCCTAATTCACCACCTCACACTTCACCATAGTTATCCATTTTTATGACCAATATTGGTCTCGACAATTACAATATTTGTGATGCTCATGTACGTCCTCCCATGATCTAATTCATTCGTGACTTTGGTTGCCCTTCTATCACAGTCCTAACTATAGTTGTGGTTGTTCCACTTGGTCTGCATAACAATTGTATAAATTTCATTTATATGGGCTATGATTCATCAATTTCAGTTATTGTGCCCCTACCACCACAATCTAGCTTTTATGTCACTTTAGAGAACATGTCAAATATAGTCTTTACTTTATGCTACCTTCGACATTTTCATCGGGATGTTATGAACAAGGCTAATGAATGCCTATTACCCCTACATTCAACTAACTAGGGATAAATTTGGTTTGGGTTATCACCCTACAAATGTTCACTCACTAGAATATGAACTGTAAGACCTCACTCTTAATCCCACACCAATTCCTACACATGACAAGCTTGAAATCAATGCTCTCGATGAATTTCCTTTACCCCATTCCACCATCAACATACCATGTAAATTATTTCAATAATCACACCTTTCTTACGCCACATCCATCTACACCATTGATGATCTGGTCAATAGATTTGTTGCTCTCTCCCTCACCTCGCCTCACCTGGATCATATCATCCTGCCTTCATCTCCATTGCCTATACATTCATACGTACCCTTGCACAATCATCGGCAAATCTGATTCTATGGCTCTCTCCCACTCACCACCCATGGTTTTGCATCCTTTGTTGAATCATACATATTCCTCACATTATTTTGAGTCTTCATCCCCATGATATCCATCTTCCATAGTCTTACCCACTTTCGTTAATATGGTTTCTATCAAAATTTTCACCCCACTTCGCTATGCTTCTCGTCCAAAGTGAGTGGATATGCCTAATAAAGACTTCATCAATTTTTCTCACATATCACCTACGTCTCTATCACAAGATTTCTTGCCATTTCCACCCATGTTACATGCCACAAATGCTCCATCGCCATCTACTCCACATCACATCCCTTGGATTAACCATACAAATGTTTATCTAGATGATGATTTTGGCTTGCCTGAGGCTATTGATGACCTCCATCTCATCCCTAATACAAGAGGATACAACAAACATTAGTTTTGTGTCTACCATCATCAATAATAGCATGATATTAATAATTGCTGCATTTTCGAATGCCTTATCCACAACATGGTGGATGGGAAAGAGCCACTGCACTTTGAGCATGTCACTTCTCCCATCAAAAATTAGGGTATACTACCTCATCTCGTACCCTGCTCGACTCCATCACGTACTTCATTTACTTCCACACCCCACTACTTCCATCTGAAGCCCAATCACCCATCCTATCAGGACACTAGTTGCATTGCCACTACACCTGGTCATTCGTGACTTGTGTGTTGACACTCTCCACATCCTTAGTCTAGCCCCCTATCTTCTTTCTTTCCCCTCTTCTTCACTCCCCTTCTTCTTGGTATTTCATACTGTTGTATGGTCACACTTCGAGCGGCTACATACATTTGTTAAATTTCCCTTATTTCTCTCTCTTCTTGTTATTTTGCATTGTTGTATGGTCATGCTTTGAGCAGCTACATACTTGTGCTAAATTTCCATTCTTCCCCTTTATTTTATTCTTCCTCCCTTCTCTGTTTATTTCATTCCTTCCAATCTACCTCATACACTTTTGCTTTCGTCCATCATATCTTTTTCCTATCACTCATATCGATAATGCCGATCATACACATTCTCCTTTTGCATGCACCTTTTCTATCTCACACACATCCCCCATGCTGGGGCAACTAAATCTAATATTATTCCTTTTCTTTCACCTTATTTTCGCATATTTGCCTCATTTGTGATACTTCTCACCCTCATTCCCTTTTATTTTCATGCCTTCCTCTTGTTCATATTCTCCGCCTTGCATATTTCTTTTGTGATGCTCCATTGTATACCCACGTGTATATCCATTGCATCCACATCCATAATTGTACATTTTCATTGTATAAATGCATTCATGATGGATTAAAACACACACTTGTTAGCATCACTATTTTGATTTCCATTCCCCTTTTCAAGATTTTGGATTGTACGAAGTTTTGAGTGATTTGACCATTCACAAGTTAAGCCAATCAAACATCACCTCTAGTTGACAAGTTCTCATGCTTCTCATAGCTTCCCTTGGTTGGTTTGATTTCTTTCATGGATCACTCACACAGTTCACTTCTTAAGTAAAATTTGAGTTTAGGGAAGACAACACCTTGCGTAGACATCACCATTTAGTGAATTATTTCCCCTCCTCATCCTATCATTTGCATGATTAAAATAAAACCTAGGGATAAATAAAGGGAGAAGCATTAGCAACAATAGAAAACGGGCAGAAAACAAAAGCCAACGCCCAAAAAAAAAGAGAAAGAACAAAGTATCATAAAAGAGAATCAAAAGGAAGAGGGGCAGAAAACAAAAGGAATTACCTCTAAGAGTACTACCAAAATTATTGAATCCCTTTGGTCCTTAGGTTTAAAATAACATCACGGGGTCATTTTCATCACCAACAATAGGCTCCAAGAGCCTACCTGGAAGTGTAATAGTCTTACAAGTGGTGATATATCTATCACATTAGTGATCTTCTCTTGTAAAAATCACTACACGCTTGCGTACAATCTAGCTATTTTGGCTAAGTTTGCAACTAGTTTGTCCCACCTCCTTCAAAATAGATAAATGAAAATCACTCATTGCACACACGAGTCCATGATAGACTTCCATTCAGTCAAGATAGTTATGATTTTTGTGGTAACTTGTTCAGTTTTTTACGAGGTTTGATTGCTACAACTATGATAGTCAAATTTACATCAAAAAGCTCCTTTTGCCATATTAAATCTTTGAGATAACAAAATAGATCACATTTCAATCAATATTGCAACGATACAAGTGCTTCCTACATGCATTTCATCATACACATACATGCATTACATCCATATTATGCACTCCATCTACATATTAGTCATTTCATTTGATTCTCATGCATTCTCTACTCTACATCCGATCAAATTCATCCATATACATTGCATCATTTTTAATTACTCTTAATCTACAATGATATCATTTCTTATATGCATTCATACCTACTACTACATATCTACATATCCTACCATATCACATTCACATTCACTTACATCTACCATATTCTACGTTATACATACACATAATCCTACGCTATTCATTCATCCACACAAATCATAACACATGTATATGAGACCACAAAAAGAAACATATACTCATATATATATATATATATATATATATATATATATATATATATATATCATATCATCAATGCCCTTGGGCTACAAAATTGTGTATACATAATATACATTGGTGGTTGGCTACCTAGCCACCACCTCAATCAATAGTACTAGCAAGTCATCTCGCCCCTGCTGCCCACTAGGAGTCTCTTCGCTCTCCTCTTGCATCATCGATATCACCTCTACTCTCTACTCTAGGGCACCCCCATTTCCTGTGAGGCTGTCGACACCGCCATCCTATGCTCTCTCGACACCACAAAAGGGACACTTCGCTAACTCTACCGCGAGTGTGTACGAGATCATGACCTCAATCTTGATCATGAACCTGTGTACTCTAGGAGCTCAAGACCATACATAGTCAATTGTGCCTCGCATTGTGCCCTTATCGATACCTCCTCTACATAGATCCCACTCAAATCTATGTTTACTCGTTGCAAACAATCTATCTTAGCTCGTAAGCCTATCACCTCAATTTTTTTGCTCACTTGCTATCCTCACTCCCTCTACCTCATCCCACACTTGTTGATATTGCTCTATATCCTCTCATAGGTATGCTACCTCCACATATGTAGCTCAAACCACACCTACATCTACCTGCACCTCTTGTGCTCATTGTACACTCTCACATAACACTGTGATCTCTTCCATCACCCTCTTCTATAGACATAGTCTCCTGCACTTGGAACTGCAACTATCCCACACTCTCTATGCAAATTTCTTGCTCAACTGAAAGCCGCACTCTCACCTCATCACACTCTCTCCTCAATGCATTCCTCTAAGATGCTAGTTATTATCTCACCTCATCACACTCTCCCCCCACTGTATCTCTCTCTGTGACCAACTGCCTCACCTCTCCCATGGCTACCACTAATCTTTCCTCTACCTTCCATATCTCCTCCATCAACTCTACTCTATTAGCATCCCACTCTATCTCACACTCGGTCAACCTCCCCTCCAACTCTCGCACTATATCTTGTAGTAGCACCACCTCATCCTGAGCATCCACTACATCCTGGAAATCAAATGCCACATCCATATGTAGCATAGATCTCCCTCTATCCTCCTCCATCGGCCTAGCCCCATATAGTGGCTAGCCCTCATCACCCTCATATCGCTCAGGTAACCTAACTCCAGGAGATCCGTCTGCATCATCTAATCAATCCTCCCCTATCCTCATCCATCAGTACAACCTCATCCAATTTTTTACCCTCACCACCCTCCTATCGCTCAGGTGACCTAGCTATAGGAGATCCTACCACATCATATCGATGTCACCTCTATCATCGAAGAGGCTCCTCCACCTCCTCCTCTGAATCTACATCAGGCCTAGGTACAACTCCTCCTATTGCCTATGCATTAGTTATAGGTAAACCTCCCACTGAATCCACCCACTCATATACTACCCTAACTCCTGGCTACCACCTCTGTGTCGCCCACCATATGTCATACTTTAGAGTCATACCCACATCATCCACATCCAGAATAACCATCTTTAGATATCTTGACACATCCAGGGGAGGCACTATAGGTTGTACTCCTTTATCTTCGTCTCTCCTCTGTATCACAACAGGTGGATCTGGTCACCCCTATCGTAATCCAAACTAGTGCATCAACCTACTAAAGAGGAAGTACTCCACCTATCATTGATATTGCCCCACCACCTATATACCTCAATGAATCTTATTCAAATTCTCCTCACCCTCATCCCATACAACTCTATCCCTCTAAGGTCTCCATTTGATATGCTCAGGTACCAAATCATTGAGCATCCTTCACCAAAATAGGCCATCTCCCTCATGTTCCCATCGCACTCGCATCTCTATATTTGTACACCACCTCAAGACATATGGTATAAAATATCCCATCAACTCATGCGCCTTATATGACAATCTCGTAGGATGCTCCATTGTGATATGCTCACATGCCCACACTTGCAACAACGGGTTATAGCTCATTCTAGATTGCCCTGCTCTCATGATATTATATAAATATATGTATACCTAGGCTAATAGTGTGGGTGCCCAAGAAAATACCACCTCATGATCTACCATATTGCATACAATGCCCATCATATTCCAGGGGAATTTCATCCCTGAACTATCTAGCAGAGCATAACTCGCTATCATCAACATTGTCATGCAATGGCAGTTGGACAATATCCTACCCTTCCAATACTACTCATAATCCACCCTCTTCTCATACTACACCTCTCCCACCTAGCACCAAATATCCTTTGTAGTATCTCCTCATGTGCACCATCTGCTATCGCTCTCACTGTGATACCCTCTATCGACAACCGATATATCCAGTATATGTCCTCCAATGTAATAGTCATCTCCCCTATCGGGATATGGAAGGTGTTCCTATCTGGATCCCACCTCTCACACAAAGCTGATATGTAAGTCTTGTTTGCGTGTATACTACGCAATTGCCATAGACCCTTAAAGCCCATAGTACCCATCCAATCCCCATCGTCCTCTATCCACACCTTCCCCAAGCACCCCTCAAAGTTCACATACGATGGCATAAATCAATCTTACTCACTTGAATTCATCCCCACACATCAAACAAACTCATCATCATTTTAACACCTACACAAATTCATCATCAGTTTTACATGAAAACATTCATTGCATGCACATATCATTGCATTAAATTTTTTTTTTTTGCACACACGTGCGAACCTAGTTCATGCACTGTTGCACGAACCTTGAATGGAGGGCATTTTTGCATACCCATTATGCCCTTTCACAGTGAAAATTTGCTCATAATGTAGAAACAACACACCAAGCATGCACAAACAATTAGTCAACCCTCACAAACACGTAATACGACATAATTCAACATTGCAATTGAACAGTCAAAATGAAAAATAAATGACACATCTGGATACCCATTTGGTCATTTTCACACTTTATGCACACATTTCAATCACACAACATATGCAAACAAACACCCGCACTCAAACATGCATTTTCATACTTTTTGGAATTGATGCAAATTAAACAACTAGGGTTTTTGTGTACTTATCAATGGTACAATGCCACCGCCACTCATGCTAGCTCATCCACTTGCCATATTCGGTCTACAAATTGAAATTTTGATAGTTCTCCGCTTCACAACTTCTCTCTCACTCCTCTCCTCCAAACTTTACGTAGCGCAAATGATGCTCGCATGCAAAAAATGGTCTTATTAGACAATTTTTACGGGTTCACGCACACATGTGTGAACCTAGTTTGCACACACACGTGTGAAATTGGTTTACGTCCTCATGTGCAAACTTGGTTTACGCCCTCATGTGTGAACCTGGTTCACACCCACACGTACGAACTTGGTTCACATGCACACATGTGAACTGATCGTTTCACCATCATTCTCATTTTTTGACTTTTTCGTATTTTTTTTAGCTTCCATCACTGTGTTCATCATACTTATACCTTTTTTTATCATCAATTGAATCACTGCCATTGTTTTTCTACTCCATTGTTAATTCATCGCTTGAGGGGGTATTCATACAACATAACCAAAAATTCGATTTGCATGCAATCAAACAACCAAATATCCAATCATGGGTATTACATCTGCCTAATTTATTTTTACTAAATATTATCTCAATATAAATCCTATCCAAATAAAAAATTTGCTAAGCCACGAACACCATATGCCTACGAACACATCTCAACTCCAGTATTTATAGTGGCACACGTAAGACCGCTTTCTAAATGTTGCACCTAACATGCCCTCGCCTCGCAGCTTTAATGGTTTAATAAATGTCATCACGCGCTCATCAATCATTCAACAACAAAAATTTAAAGAGACACTTTTTCTATCTACAGTTGGACCATCTTGCATTGATCACAAAACAAATCAATCTTAAGTTTCCCTTAAAAAGTAATCAGTATAATGTCACAAAGTGTTGTACTCAATCGCGAATCACTATTTTCATCCATACATATTTCTCATAATCATTCATAGTTATCCACCCACAAATTCGTCATCTTTCCAATAGCTTCATCACCTTCCTCCATCATGTTTTTGTACTAGATCATGTTTTACACAACATAGTACAAAAAGGGGTAAATGTAGACACCAAAAAGTTGCACATTTCTCCTTCTATACCACCATGGCCAATCAATTTGTAAAACCCTCAAAAATTGCATAAATTGGCTCAAAAATACCATTCATCACTCAATTTCATCACTCATCATTCTAAGCCCCTTGGGCTATCTTAGCCCTTTCCTACACTTAATCACGGTATCCATGTGACCACCTTCAAACATTCAACCCTGGTCAACCCTCACCATGGTTAGAAAGCACTTTGTCATTAATAAAGGCTAATCAGGTTTAATTAGCACCCAAACCCTAATTAAGCCCTAACATGACCACCTCATCCACCTAATCTAGGGCTAACCTAACTAGGGTTCATCATTAACTAGGACTCACACATGTGTGCACCCTTATCCTAAAAGGATATTTGTGCTCACACATGTGTGCACACACTCACCAAAAAGGGATATTTTAAATATCTCTCCCAAACATGTGGAGAGATGACTCACTCTCCATCTCATCCTCACACATGTGTGAGGGATTCCTTCACACAAGTAGCCACATGTACCACAAGCCACCTCATAGGGGACACCTCAGCCCCCTAGCCTTGGCCAAACTCTATAAATAGATGGTCATTTTCACCATGAAATATATCTTGCCCTTTTGGTTTACTTATCAAAACTTTGCAAAAATCATTTCAAAACATTCTCTGTCACTTTTGCATCCATCATCCATCAAGCAAAAGTACCAGGATAGAAATTCGAACTGAAATCCACAAAAATGGTCGACAACAGTCTGGTTCGAATAATATCATGTGAACTCGAGACAGAGGTTCACACATTGCCATGCAAACCTAGTCTACAATAATTTCAGAGCTATAGATCAGGTAAGTATCACTTCTTGACAGTTCCTACAACTTTATTTTTAGTTTTTATCATGTTTTCGTTCATTTTTAGAATCATTTGTCTTCATAAATATGGGATCTAATCAATGATAGGTCCCCAAACACACTAACATATTTTGCATGCCTAAACAGGTAAAAATGACAGATTCAAGCACCCAAGCGATGGCTTCATGTGTAAGAAGCCCATCTACACTAAGGGACACCATAATACATCAACGAATGCATCACATTCACATTGAGAAAAGAGGAAAACCTTTCTTGAGAGAAGCTCATGTTGTAACCCCTTTAAAATCAATAAAAAGCATTCAACTATATTCCATTATTTTTGGAATGGTGACTTCCCTTGTTTACAAAAACAAATTAATTTTATTGAACTTTATTATTCACATACAAGTAATCTAATCATTTCACTAAGACAATTTGCTCTTTCTATTTCAAGAAAGGTCACTAACTTGGAAGTCAAAACCTAAAGTTGCAATATTCACAAGAATTTTATGTATTGTACATCATTTTTTGAAGAAAGAACTTTTTCCAAATTTAATATGAGATCCTATTTTCATACACTAGCATTTGTATCAAACCCACAAAATGATATTTAAGTGGAAGAGGCTAAACTCTAAACTTATTAATTGAGGATTGGCTTCTCAAAATAAATATTTTCTAGCCATGTTAAATGTAGAGATTATTGTCATGTTTTATTTTACTTCCCATAACTAACACAATATGTTATGTGAAACTAATAAATTTGAAATAAGTGGTTTTAATATTCACTTAAGGCTGTGATTAAGCATCTATTGCAACCATTTGCACATTGCACTATGGGCACATGGGCATATTTATAGTATTTTATATTATTATTCTTTAGGTCAAATCTTAAACCTTAACCTTGGCTAATGTTATGTAATTTCCACAAGTGAAACCTTAAATAGATGCTGTTGAACCCTTTAAGTGATCTTGATCTTGTTTCCACTTGAACTATAATAAAATGTTACTAATCACTTACAAGACTCTCTATTTTGACACCAAAACTATTCTTCTATGCCCAAAAATACTCATAGATGTTAAGTATTGTTAGAGTTAGAGTATATTACATCATTTGGGTCATGTAAATGTACCACCTTTGGTACATAGTTAGAGTAGGAGATTACTTTAGGGGGAAGTTAGCTAGTTACTTCAAGCAATGTAATAAATGCACAAGTGGCAATGTGCAAGTTGTAATGTGCAAGGTGTCCCCTTGTACAACTAGGTAGAGTGTTGGCCAAGGAATCTATCTTCCTATATAAAGGGCCTCATAGTGGTAGATCATATATCAAGTTCATATCAAGTTCTTATCAAGTGCATTGTAGTAGATAGTAGTAGTGCTCTTGTATGGAGTACAATGTAGCTCTTTAGCTCATATTAATGGAGTGACCATTTCCTCCATATTGCATTGTATTTCTATCATTTCTATTTATAGTATATTTCAGTCATATTGCAGACTCACTTGCTTTCATATTTATTGCATCTTATTAGGACCTGTGTTAGATCTCTTCCACTACATATATCCTCAAAATCTAATAGTGGTATCAGAGCCATGGTAAATCGATATAGGAGGACCTACATCCATCATAGTTCCTCTTTGCACTTTTGTAAACCGGATTCACTAGTGTGCACCACCACTTACAAAAGTCATCACAAGAGAAGTCTAGTAGGTCAAGAGGAATAGGGAGAGTCACAAGTGAGGACTGAAATAAATCTTAGTTGCAAAAATTTTGAGATTATATTTGGCTAGAGTCTTTCCACAGAGTTGCAAAAAAACTCGTGAAGACTAGGACTCAACATTCAAGCCACTAGATTGACAAATCAACTAGTGAAGATTATTATCTCCAGAATTACAAATTCTTCAATTCCAGTTTCTAACAACTTGTTGTAGGAAAAGGAGATTCAACAAAAGGTTGGGAAGCTTCCTACAAGAGAGTTAGGAAGAATATCTTCTTAGAATCATTCCAGCACTTGCAGCAACAAGGAAGAAGATTGAATATTTCAAAGACCTCGAGAAAGGTCCCATTACAAGAGTTGCAATCCTACAAAGTGCAGAAGTGAAGAAAAGGCCACAGTAGCCTTATAGCAGACTCAAGGAAGAAGAGACTCCAGAAGTTGAGTCAAAGAAGGAGATAGGATATTGGTGATCTCCATTCAAGATCAATACCTATAGAGTGCAGAAGTAGAAAAGGCCATAGAAGCCTTGATCAAGAAGAAGGCTATAGAAGCCTTAATTTTGAAGAAGACTTCAAAAAAAATTCTTGATTCAAAAGAATACTCCAAAGAAGAGTTCCTAAAGAATACTTCAGAAAAGAATTCTTGATTTAGAAGAATACTCCAAAGAAGAGTTCTTGAAGAATACTTTAGAGAAGATTTCTTGATTCAGAAGAAAAGTTCCTGATTTAGAAGAAAACTCCAGAAAGGAGTTCCTGAAGAAGACTCTAGAGAAGAGTCCAAGAAATAGGAGATTGGTGATCTCCTTTATTGATTAAATATTTCCTTCAAGAAGGAGCTGAAGAGATCAAGAGAAGATCTCATTGAAGAACTTCCATTCTTGGAAGAAAGAGAAGGACTAGGAGAGTCTTGTACAAATCTAGAAGTAATAGAATCAGAGATCCAAGAAGAAGATCTCATCACCAACACTTCCAGAAGTAGAAGGTTGAAGAAAAGGTCTCAGTTGGAAGACCAGAGAAGCTACAAGATAGAAGACCTTGGAGAGGTCTCAAGGAGAAAAAAAGAAGGCTTGGAGAGCCTTGTTGTAGAGCTCATAGAAGCATCATCAAAAAGGTTCCTAGGAGAACTCATTGGAGAAATCCACTACCAAGGAGAAAGCACTTGATAGTGAAGGACTTGGGACAATTATCACCATCCAACAACAAGCCCAAGAGAAGAAGAATTTGGCAAGGAGTGCCAAATCCTAGAAGAAGAATCTAGTGAAGACCTCAAGAAATTTAGAATCTTGAGAAGAAGAAGATCCTGTTTGAAGTCAAAATTTGATAAGAAGTTTGAAGGAAGATTCAGATAGAAGAAGCCTACCAAATCTAGGAGATTTGGAGATTGCCTCTCATAGCAAGAAGGCACAGTTCAGAGAAAGGAGTTCTCTGAATCTACAATAAAAAATCAAAGATCACTAGAAGGATCAAGCCACCAAATCCAAGGCTCAAGATAGAAAGTTCAAGGCTATAGTTTGGTGAAGCAGGAAGCTATTCTGGACAACCAACAAGAAGCTATGAATTCAACCATTACAAGGCAACAACTTGGTGAATCAAAAACACCAAGATCTACATCTACTTCAGAAGCCATCAAAAAGGTAAGCAACTTGGGTGCAATTAGGTTTATTGATTAAACTACAAATTGGATTATTATCAAACTTTGTTAAGGCACCATACTTAGATTAAAAGTTGTAGAAGGATAGATTGCATTATAGTCTTCAAGAAAGTGCAAAAAGGGAGAATTCATTTTAAGGTTTATTTGCACATTAAATAGGAGTTGGATATTTTTGAAAGAAATAAAATTATCATCTACCTATTTTCTATCTAGAAAGCAAGAAGACTATATCCTACAATATTGATTGTAGTGAAAAATTGCAGAGTATCCATTAAGGGTTCATTACAGATTACTCTTGAAAAATTGTAGTAATTTATTAAGTGCATTTAGAAATTACTTTGAGAGTTTATTGGAGCAATAAGGTGAAATTATTGTTGCAATTAAAAGTGCAGTGAAATTGGAAGTATTGTTAAGTTCATTTGCACTATACTAATTACTCTAAAAAAGGATTAATTTGTGTTCTTTAAATAAGGGCACAAAATCATATTGTTGTCAAAGTGTCTAGAGACACTATTGGTGCACAAAACCTACAATATTTAGTGGCCATAGAAGCCATCAAATCAGATCAGTTTCCTCCAAGGTTTGGAGAAGAAAGTAACCACCAAAAATCAGAAAAAGGAGCTTCAAATCGAGACTTGGTGAGTCTCAGATTCAAAGTGCACAAAGGGTTAGAAAAAAGTGCAAAAAATTACATCTAAAAAGAGCTTCTATCTACGTGGTTACAAGCTTGGGTTCATTAGAAAAATATCCAAGAAAAAGGAGAGAGGTGTCTAATCAAGAAGACAACCTCAAAATCTGCCATTACCTATAAGGAAGTTGTCATAAAACCAAAAAAAATCAGATTGCAAAAGGAGGTGCAAAAAGGTATTTTATATACAAATATTTTTACATTATACTGCACTATTCTAATCTGCCATACATAGGAAAAATGGCAAGGTTTAAAGTACCTCAAAGGCACATTCTTCTCAGGGTAAAACAGCCCAAGGTAGTCGTATAATAGCACACTCCACGCAAGGGAATAGAGCCTCTCAAAAGGCTCATATCTTCTACGATTTGGATAGCCGAACCTGCAAGCAAACAAAGCACAAAATATTACACTAGACGTACATCCAAGGAGCATCATTGGAGTATTTCAAACTCCACCATAGCATTGCTTGAAGCCCTCAAGATCATTGTCCAAATCCTAGCTCCAAGTCTCCAAAGGCGTTGCTCTCCACTCCAGCTGGAACCAACTCATACCAAGCACCATCGAACAAAGGAAGAGTTGGTCGTGTTGCATTGTTAATAAGGGTATTGCAAAGATACATTGAAGAGGCATTACATAGAAATCTCATGCACAAAGGGAAGGTGACACTTGTCACCTAGAAGGAAACACTAACGTTTCCCACATGAGCGCCCATCCATTGCAAGTTTGACCAAGAAAATGTTACAGGGAAGAAGGTTGGTGTGTTAGAAGGAAGAAGACACATGTCATAAAAAAGAATGAGTGCTCATCCAAGACTATAATGCTCATCCTTTACCTGGCAAAAAATTACAAGTGGCAATAAGCATCTTCTCATCCCTCAAGCGCTCAAAGATAACCATCGTGACACTTGTCTCTATATTAGGTGCCAAAGACCAAGGAGCAACAACAATTCAAAGTTGAATTCATAGAGAATTCAAAGCCAAATTCATAGAGCATTCAAAGCCAAATTGTAGTAGTGTTCATGGTAGATTTACATAGCAACATCAACATTCATAGCACATTCATAGCAGCTAGAGTTGCAGCATGGAAGAAAGGTGAAGAGCATTAAAGGCTCTGGTCAAGGGAGGTCAAAGACTCCAGAATTGAGACGCCACCATCCAAGCATTGAAGCCAAGGAAGAATCAAAGCATTCCATTGGCTATAGCACCCAAAGAAAGGACATAAAGCTTGTTGTCATCTATGACCAAATTCAGCACCGAATATTTTAGGTTTGCAACATTACAAAGGTAAAACTTTACCTTATTCTAATTTGCTTTCATTAATAGGGAGTTATAAGGTATAATATAAGGTTGAAACATTAAGGGAAATCAACCATATTTGAAAGCAATATTAAAAGGAAAATATATATTAATAGCCTAATATTTGCAATCTAAAACATAGGAGAAATAAGGATTTCTACCTGGATAAATTAAACTTCTATTATTGCAAATATCATTGTTTTCTAATATTCCATATTAGGGAGTTATAAGGAATACTACACCAAAGTAGGTAATTGGAATATAGAAACATTAAATATCAAAATATCAAAGGCTATAAAAGAAGGTTCAATAAGGAATATCAAGAGTTGGAAACTAATTACTATACTTGTCTCAAACTTACATTAAAGGGACAAAGGAGATCCAACTATTAGAACCTCATCAAAATTAGAAAGTGCTTAAGTTCAATAGGAGAAATAAGGTGTAAAAGAAGTTGATTTTTGCTATTCACAAAACTTTACAAAATCAACCCAAAATTGAACTACTATTCTCAAAAGCACTTTATCTATCATTCAACATATCCAAAATTACTAGGGAGACATAAGGCATTCTACAAAACTTGATAATAATAGCATTCATTCAAAATTTATCAAGTACTCAATCCATTTGGGAATCATAAGGTGTCTACAAATCTTACAAGGATTTTATTAAATCACATCTCTTAACTAGGGAGTCATAAGGAAGCCTACAAAAACCTAAGCTCTAAAAGGTTTTATCAAATCAAGCTCATAACTAGGGAGTCATAAGGTAGATCACTTAAGAAGATTTGATCTCATAAGATACAAGCTCTATCAAAGTACTCTATACTCTAATCTAAGGAGCTATAAAGATGACTACCAACACATTAAGCAATACACTTAGAAGTGGAATGAGAAAAATACCAATATGGATTAAAAGCATGATTGGTAATACAATGGATAATAATAAGGAAAGTACAAAAGGAAAGGAAGAATCAATAAGATGGGAAATAAGTTCTGAAACAAATAGCTACGAAAAATAGATTCTTCTAATGAAGCTGATGATAGCTATATCAATGAAAACACAAAATACCACAAGGGAGAAAAAGAGATAGATCAAGAAGACATCATACAAAGAAGTAAAAATGGAATAGCTTCAATTGTGCACATATGGTTTAAGGATCTAGTCAGAGATATTGATAAACATGATATCCCCAAGATAGACTACAAAGCAGTCAGAACATCTCTATTGTGCACCTATTGCAATCAATACGGTCATGAAAAGATCAATTGTTGGAATTTCCATCCATGCAAATATTGTGAAGGGAAAAATCACTCATATTTCTTCTGCTACTATAAATACAAGTATTATAAAATCCATGAAGAAATTTTACTACAAAGAATAGATTGCTACTTTCAAAATCTTATTCCAAAAGCATCTACTAACAATGAGCTCAAGTTTGATACTTATGAAGGTCAAAGAGACAGGTCATACAGAAATCCAAAGGAGAAAATATGGGTCAATTCTGATCCACTTCAGACATGCCAAATCATGAGATCACTAGTTCATCAAAGACATTTGATGTCAAAGAACAGAGGATTGGAAAGGACAAGAAGCTATAACATGAAGACTGAAGCAACTAAAGAAGAACCTGATCAAGCCAAAGAGCATCCACAAGAAGAAGATCCATATTGAATATTGAAATCTTCAATACCCAAATAATGTAATACAAGGGGGTGTTAGAGTTAGAGTATATTACATCATTTGGGTCATGTAAATGTACCACCTTTGGTACATAGTTAGAGTAGGAGATTACTTTAGGGGGAAGTTAGCTAGTTACTTCAAGCAATGTAATAAATGCACAAGTGGCAATGTGCAAGTTGTAATGTGCAAGGTGTCCCCTTGTACAACTAGGTAGAGTGTTGGCCAAGGAATCTATCTTCCTATATAAAGGGCCTCATAGTGGTAGATCAGATATCAAGTTCATATCAAGTGCATTGTAGTAGATAGTAGTAGTGCTCCTGTATGGAGTACAATGTAGCTCTTTAGCTCATATTAATGGAGTGACCATTTCCTCCATATTGCATTGTATTTCCATCATTTCTATTTATAGTATATTTCAGTCATATTGTAGACTCACTTGCTTTCATATTTATTGCATCTTATTAGGACCTGTGTTAGATCTCTTCCACTGCATATATCCTCAAAAGCTAACAAGTATAAAGTGCGGATAATCTAGGATGAGCTTGATGAAATGATCATGAAGATTAAAATATATTGTAAAGTCATTTGTTTACTTATTTATTTCTTTTATATCTTGCTCGATGCTAGCTCAAATTTGCTAGTTTATAAGCATAAAAACCACATAAAAGCATAAAAGTATCATAAAATGAAGTGGAAAATAATTGAACTAATGGAATAATAGAGAAACACACTCAACGTGGTAACAACATGACAATTCATATGGGTAAAAACCCAATAGGAGAAGAAAATCCATAGTTCAATTAATCAAGGTTCATATTACTTGCAAAAGTATATAATGTAAAAGATATTGACCATCAACTTGGCCTTCGATGAGATGTGCCACTACTAGGAATTTGTTTGCATTATTCAACTATGATTTTCAATGCATTGCTAATATCTTTATATTGAAACATGCTTGTATTTGATCCTAGCTCTTCAATATATCTTATCCTTTCTCATCTTGGCCCAAAAAAGCCTCGTCTAGTTATTTGCACATCCAAATATGAGATTGCAATTGATGTTTCTTAATTTCTCATGTTATTGCAAGTGTGGGAATGTATGTAAGTGATATGACATGCTTCTATATTGTACATATCCCCCTTGACACTTGTCCAATTCACCTTTTGGCCACTTTGTACATCAAAATTCATCCCATTCTTAGATAATTTATTAGATGGAATATTTGTATTTTGAAGGTACAAATGGATGAATTTTAAGATAAAATTTGATATAAATGAGGAAATTATGAAAAAGAGCCTTTGTTATAAATTGTCTTATTTAGAGATTTAAGGAGAGAGAGAACATGACTATATGGCTGAATACTTTTTGTCATTTTGAAAAGTCAAAAATTATATTTTAGCATGAAATGTATAAGATATATATTTCTTTGAGTCCTCTTTCACATGCAAAAAAAATCACATAGTTTGAACTTGTTTTGGTCAACTTATGCTTAAAATAATGCTCACTAGTCTTGACTCAAGTGATGCATTTTAAGCTCAAATTAATTCTAGACATCCTTACTAGTGATCAAAACCTCCCTCTAAATTTTAATAAAAATTGGATTTTATTTAAAGGTTTTATGTCCAAAAGCTAAATTTACTCTATTTTGAAAGCTTATTAAGTCAAATTTATTTTATTAATCATCCTTACACCATCTTATCATTATTCTATATGATCTATCATGGGTCAATTTGGATCTTGTCTCCACAATGAAAAGGACTTTGATATCTTAAAATATGAATTGCAAAATATTATATATTTTCCTCTTACTATGTTATTTAATCCTTTTCTTCGCTATGGAAGTAGATTTTCTACCTCTCCATATATGTAGCTTTGGTGTTCCAATATCTTGTGCACTTCATGTCAAGTAGATAATAGTTGATATAGTATATAGTTTTACATCTTGAATATGATCATAATCATGTTGATTCCACATCTACTAGTTGTATGGTTTTTTTTGTACACTTGCATGTCTTGGCTTCTTCCCATGTAGATTGTGTGTCCTTACTTAATTGGTTCTATCAAGGTTTGCTTCATGTTTCCACATTAAACCTGTTAACATATTTTTATAATGGAATCCACTTTACCTTTTATTACCATTTTAATTAATTTTGTTTTACATTTCATTATTTTTATTTTTACTTTTTATTTTAAAAAAATTCTAAAGTTATTTTCAAATTTCCACAAAGTCTAGCCTTGCATGCACAAAGGTGAATAGTTGATCTGTAAAGTGCCACAACGTGGATTCACCTCTACATACAGATCTATGAATTATGCTTAATCCTGCATATTATGTTCGTTAAATATGTTCGTTCTTAGACTAACACTTAGATATATGATCTACTTATCAAATATTTAAATGCAAATATTATTTAAAATAAATCACACACACACCATTATAAATTTTAAGAGAACACAAGATTTTTTTTACGTGGAAACCCAAAATGAGTAAAAACCACGATTCAAATAAATTGAAAAGATTATTATTAGGATTCAACGCTGTTATAGATCCTTAGTGATAATCAGTTGGTTGTTTTCTTCAATTTGTTCTCCCCAATATCTACCATTGTCAATTCCTTCTCTGCTTCCTAGTTCTCCCACTGTGGATCTGGAAATCAGGACCTCACAATGTATTGTCTGAAATTCTCTCACAATGTGTTGTGTGAATATCTACCACCAAGTGTTGTGCAAAACTGCCACCAAGTGTTGTGCTAAACTACCACCAAGTGTTGTGCAAAACTGCCACCAAGTGTTGTGCTAAACTACCACCAAGTGTTGTGCAAAACTGCCACCAAATTTTGTGCAAAAGAAAGTCGTTTTTATTAAATGATTGTTGGTTATTTAAAACCAATCCATTTTATTAATTGAGTGTTGGTTATTTAATACCAACACATTTTATTAAATGGGTGTTAGTTATTTAAAACCAATCCATTTTATTAAATGGGTGTTGGTTATTTAAAACCAACCCATTTTATTAAATGGGTGTTGGTTATTTAAAACCAACCCATTTAAAAAAATCCTAAAGTTATTTTCAAATTTCCACAAAGTCTAGCCTTGCATGCACAAAGGTGAATAGTTGATCTGTAAAGTACCACATCGTGGATTCACCTCTACATACAGATCTATGGATTATGCTTAATCCTACATCTTATGTTCATTAAATATGTTCATGCTTAGACTATCGCTTAGATATATGATCTACTTATAAAATATATAAATGCAGATATTATATAAAATAAATCACACACATAAATTTCAAGAGAACACAAGATTTTTTTTACGTGGAAACCCAAAATGAGTAAAAACCATGATCCAAATAAATTGGATAGATTATTATTAGGATTCAACGTTGTTACAGATCCTTACTGATAATCAGCTGGCTATTTTCTTCAGCTTGTTCTCCCCAATATTTACCATTGTCACTTCCTTCTCTGCCTCCCAATTATCCCACTGTGGATCTGGAAATCAGGCCCTCACAATGTATTGTCTAAAATTCTCTCACAATGTGTTGTGTGAATATCTACCACCAAGTGTTGTGCAAAACAACCACCAAGTGTTGTGCTAAACTATCACCAAGTGTTGTGCAAAATTACCACCAAATATTGTGCAAAAGAAAGCCAATTTTATTAAATGGATGTTGGTTATTTAAAACCAATCCATTTTATTAAATGAGTGTTGGTTATTTAATACCAACCCATTTTATTAAATGGGTGTTGGTTATTTAAAACCAATCCATTTTATTAAATGGGTGTTGGTTATTTAAAACCAATCCATTTTATTAAATGGGTGTTGGTTATTTAAAACCAACCCATTTTATAAAATGAACGTTAACCACTCATTGAATGATGGAATTTATTCCTCCATGCTCCGTTTAGACAAGTGTTGATTGCTTCGAAGTAAGGATTTTATCCGAAGATCCTTTCACACTTCCTGTACATGATTTTTTTTAATTGATATCTTGATAAAGACCTCCCCCATTATAGGATTTTGGTCCCTCAAAATCATCTTTATTCAAATGGGGATATTGTTTCTTCGTTTACTTCTTGGAGATCCACTTTGCCTTGCTTAGAATTTTTTCCTTAGGATATACTAGCCATAATTCTTCCTACCCTTGGCATGTTGTCCACATTTTCTTATCCAGAATTAAATCTACAATTGCCTTCTCAAACTTAGCTAAGACTAAATTATCTAACTTAGGAAATATTGGAGCATCTTCTCTCTCATCCAACAAAGAGGGCTCAAACAACTTCAAGTTTTCCACATTGACAATAGAGTACATTTGCATATAACTTGGCAACTCGAGTTGGAAGGCATTTGGCCCAACCTGGCCTAAAATTTTAAATGGACCATATATGATAGGCTTCAATTTCTTACCTTATACCTTCAGTCGTTCCTTGCTTAAATGCAGCCATACAAGATCTCCCACTTGAAAATCATGAGCTACCTTGTGTTTGTCATGGTGTTCCTTATAGTGTTGTTGAGTTTGCTTTAGTTTCTCCTCTATTTTATATTGTATCAACTGAATACATTGAATGAACTTCAATGCTTTCTCTCCTTTTGGTTCTAAGCTACTTGGATCTTGCCCACTCTCAAAGGCTCCATCAAAAGGTGAATGAGGTAGAAACCCATAATACACCTCAAATGGTGATAATCCTGTATATGAATGTATTACTCGATTATAGTAGTATTGGACATATACTAGACTATCATCCCATGTCTTTAGATTTCGTTGATTATAGCCCCTCAGTAAGTGCACAATTGTCCTATTGACCACTTCTATTTGTCCATCTGTTTGTGGATGAAATATTGTTGATCTCTTCAGCTTAGTGTCCAACATTCCCCATAATGCAAGCCAAAATTTACTGAGAAAGCAAGTATCTCTATCTGAAATGATACTCTTAGGCAGTCCAAAATGAACAAAAATATGTTCAAAAAATAGTTAGGCTGTACCTTTTGTTGTAATAGTTTTCTTATAAGGCACAACAGTTGTCATTTTTCTAAACTTGTCCAATATAACAAAAAAATAATCATTACCTCTCTGAGTGGTTGGAAATCCACCCAAGAAGTCCATTGAAATGCTCTCCCATGGCCGATTAGAAACTGGTAAAGTTGTGTACAATTCCAATGTATTATTTTTGGGTTTGCTTATACTACAATTTGCGCATCCACGAATAAAATTAGACACATAATTCTACATATTGGACTAGTAGACATATCGTTGGAGGTTAGATATTATTTTGTGCATGCCAAAATGACCAAAAAATAGTGATGTGTGAGATTCCCTTATCAGTTGTAAGCATTTATCTCCCTTGGGCACACAGAGCTTTTCTCATTTGAACAACAAGTCTTTTTCCAGATGAAAAACCTCATTGGATTTTCCTTGCACTCCATTTTCAACTCCTTATACTTCTTCCCAAGTTCAACATCTTCTTCATACTGCCCCTTGTACTCTTCGAAAGAAAAAGGCTCCAATTCCATTACAACTGAAGCAACCTTTATGGGAGGATGAGACAACATATCAACCAACTTGTTTGTCTTCCCCTTCTTATATTTTATTAGGAGATTAAATTGTTGTAGGAAACCCATCCATTTAAAATGCCTAGACTATTGTAACTTACTCTGAGTTTTCAAGTACTTTAATGGATCATGATCTGTATGTACAATGGTTTATTTACCCAATAAATAATTGAAACTACCAAAAAAATGCTAAGACAACCATTTAATATCAAATAATCTACTGCATTTGTATTAATAATCATAAAAGGGGTTACAAGAGTCGATATCCTTTTACAAATTTGCTCTGAAGGCTACAATGGGGTCTTCCCTAAGGAAGCCCTCTTAGATGTGGTACAAAGACAACACGATTCATATTTTTTGGGTTCTTTGATGTAGGTGGGCTTCTTGCTCGTGGGACACCGCTTTTTGGATGTTTCCTTATGCTTTTTTGGACCTGTAAACCTGCAAAATCCTATTAGTGTGTTAGGGGGTCTACCTCAGTCAAACCTCATAGTTATGAAGACAAAAGACTCATAAAAAGTGCTCAAAACATGAAATTACTTTCTAAAAACAACATAAAATAGTAAATTATGCTATTCTTACATGTTCGGGCGATTCTGGTGCCTGTTGCAGAGGTTCACACTCCTAGGGTGTGAACCAATTGGTTCGCATGTGTGAGGTGCAAATCGATCCCTTTTTGACAGTACTTCTTAGATAGGTTCTTGTTAGCATAGTAATACTTTAGTTATTCCTGTAGTTATTACTTTATTTTATCATGTCGGCATCTTTAGAATTATGTTAAATTGTCGGCATATTTTATTTTTAGATATTATGGAGCATATATTGTCATTACGCTCCTAGGGGGATATTTGCTATTCTTTTTTGCTATCCTATTGTCCTGTGGTCCTAAATATCCTAATTTGTATATAATCTAAAGTTTGATATCAATGGAATTAGTTGAATTTTTGTTCCACTTTCATGGTATTAGAGCTAATGATCTCTGATCTCGAAATTCAACTTTTTTAGATCTAAGTTGGGTATGATACCCAAGGTAGGGTTGGAATTGCAACTCGAGCATGCATCCCAAGGCATGTCATTGGGAGATGCTAGATAACCTGACGTTGGGAGGCCAAAGACGTTGGACAACCTCTGACATGTGGCACTCAACCATAGTCCCATAGGTCAACATGACACCTGACGTGGTGGACCAGCCATTGACACAGACCAATTTAGATGACTTGATGTGGACAAGACCCGAAGGACGACTCAACTGCAAGACCCGAAGGCCAACTCAACTACAACACCCAAAGGCTGACTTGACTGGAACACAACCAAAAAAAACTTGAGCCTCCTCGCGTAGCAACCAGAGTGGTCCCTCGCATGAGAGGTCCCACTGTCCTCTCAAGCAGAGTCTCCCTAAGAGGAGACAAGAGCTTATGGGAGATATTTATATTTTAAACCCTTCAAAAGCCCACCTTCCCATGCATGTGGGATAATAATTTTTCTCTTCAAATTGTAACCAGGTTTGAGAGGATTTGGGTAGATTAGTTTTCTAATTTAGCCATCTAAAAGCCTATGATAGCTCCTGCTATTCACCTATAGCTATCATTTTTTGTGCATCCTCCATCACTGCAACACAGATCTGTTACACAAAAATTAGCGAGTCGAGGAGGAGTTCAATGTGATAGGTAAATAGAAGAAACGCAATGTGAAAATGTTCTTTTTCTTGTTTGTGGAGTGGAGGAACATCCGTCGAGGAGGAGACGTGATTGTCGATTCAAGCAATTACCAAGGTGGCCATTAATTGTAGTTTCAAGCACAAAACCTACGTTTGTCACGGGTTCGAAGGTTGCTCTGCAGGCAAGATTCCTTTACAGGTGGAGTGCCGGTGGAACGGTAGAAAAACATCACCGATGGAGCATCCCCATAGGTGAAACGAGGCAAAGCACCACCGTTGGTTGAGTGGAGGTAGAGCACCACCGCTAGTGGAGCGAAGATCGAGTGCCACCTGTTCGCACTATTGCCACTCGAGAAATCTAAGGTGGGAGTCCTTCACCATTGCTCAGGTTAGGTGAGCTACCGTGGCCGGTTGGGGGCCAAACAGTAAGGCCTAGGCCACACAAGGTCGAGGGTTCGAGACCCTTTTATCCACCACGAGGTAAAACAATTTTTTTGTTTTTTTTTTTTTTCTAAAGTTTGAGTTTTATTTTGATTAAAATGAACTTTACTTTTTTTTATTAAATATCATTTAATTAAAAATTTTCTTAAAGTATTTTACTTTTAAAAAAAGGAATTTTTTTTTTATGATGTTTAATTGAATTTAGTAATTAGTATGGTTCATTTTTTTTCAAAACCTATACTTCAAACTTGGAAAATTAAACATAAAAACAAAACCTCTTGTGGATGAACTTGAAAAATTTGCAAATTGAAGAATTTTGGGGGGGCATTTTTTTATGCTACATTCATTTGCAAAATTGTTCACATTGAAAGCAAAAGGGGGGATGATGAGTATTTTTTCATATTGAGAAGACAAAATTGGCATTTGTAAACAAAGGTGCATTTTCGATGGAATCCAACACCTTTAGGAGTTCATTATTTTTTTGTGGGCACTTTTTGATGTATGTTGCATTTCTTTCCATATTGCAATACTTCATTAAGTAAAATCAAGCACTAATAAGTCCCCAAAATTTGAACCCATCCGTGCAATTTATTGCACTGTAGCGTTCGGTATTTGTGATACCTCTGGCCCGCACTTACAGGTAATGTTGTCGTGATCGGGCTACTGTATCCGCCGCCTAAAATAGCTACCAAAACGACGTCTGAGCTTGTTCTCTATCAATCATCGGGGAGATATAAGTTTGCCATTTTGTTATTTTTTTACTCCATCCACTACCCCAATCGTTCTTGTGTTTAGACGTAAATCCTGACGAATGTTCTAATATCCAAAGTGTTTAGGGGAAGTTACGCCCCATGCATGAGGATAGAAGACATTCTATGGTAGGTGTCATCAACAAGATGATTCCCTTTCAGTACCACCTAAGTTCCACGTATCGTTCTGATCTCTAAAAGATACCTATAGTCTCCCTCACGTAAGGGCGGGTATTTTTTGAAAGGATCGGTATAACGGCCTAGCAAAGGTATATAGAAAGGGGGACCATTTGGTGAAATAAGGAACCCTCATTATGGCTGCTATTAAGTACCTGATAGATTCTCATCAGTTACTAAAAGGTTCCAATTACACACCATGGAAAACCAAGATGAAGGCTATCCTCCAAATGGAAGATTTGTGGGATGTTGTTTCTGGTGCAACAACAAGACCTTCACCAATAGCTGGATCAACTCAAGCTACACCACCAACTGCAGATCAGATTGCTTTTGACAAGAAAGATAGTAAGGCAAGAGTGCTCATCTTGCTTGCCATTTCAGATGAAGTTCAACCTCACATAGCTGACAAGGAACATGGTAAAGAGGCATGGGATGCCCTTTCAACCATCTATGAGGGTAAGAATGAATCCACCATTCTACACCTCCAATATCAACTTCACAGTTTGAGTATGAAGCATGGAGAGACAGTTGAACTATTTCTTTGCAGAGTGTCTGAGTTGAAATCCAAGTTGAATTCTTTGGGAGAGACCATAGATGATAAGCTCCTTACTTCAGTAGTAATGAGAGCTTTACCTGATTCATTCAGAATGTTGATCACTTCTCTTCAGGTGTCATAGAGAAAAGTTACCTTTGTTGAGTTGGTAAATATGCTTCAGGAGGAAGAGGCTCGCCAACTTCAAAGAGATGAAGCTTCTAATACAACCCTCTTTTCCAACAAGAAGGGCTCCAAGAAGAAGGGTAATTTTTAGAAGGGAGGATCCTCTTCCAAGGATAAGGGAAAACAACCACAACAACCTCAATAATAGAAGTGCTATTGCAAAATATGTGATAAGAATACCCATGACACCAATCGATGTTGGTATAAGAATAAGCCACAAAAGAATAAGGGACAAAACAAACCCCAGAACAAGAACAAGCAACCAAAAGTGAATGTTGTTGTAGAAGAATCTGACTCGAATTTTGAGTGGGCACACAAGGTGCTCATGACTACCACAACCTCCAAGCCAAAGGATCCTTTGTGGTATATTGATTCTGGCGCCAATAAGCACATGACTGGCGACAAATCGTGGTTTGAGACATATGAAGCCAAGGAAGGAAAACCCGTCACCATTGCTGATGACAAAACCTACAAGGTTCAGGGTGAGGGTACAATTTCAGTAAATCTTCCAGATGGCAAGTGTCATATTGAAAGAGTCCTTTATGTTCTAGGATTGGCAAACAATCTATTGTCAGTCCCACAAATCCTGGATAAGAATATGGTTGTTGATTTTCGTGTTGAAGATGATCAGAAGCGTTGCTTTATCACCAAGAGGGGTAAAAACATTGCAACTGCTTCATACAAGCATGGCTTGTTTGCATTGGATGCTATCTCCACCCCTCATGTTGCCATGATAGTTTCTACAAAGGAAGCCACCACTCTTTGGCACAGGAGATACGGGCATCTCAGTTCTGGATATTTACTTGAATTAAGTAAATATGAGATGGTAAAGGGTCTTCCCTCCCTTTCCACTACATTGCCAGTTTGCTCTGACTGCTTGGCAGGGAAGCAACACAGAGTACCTTTTGAAAAGAGTTCTACAAGAGCAAAGAAACCTCTGGAGTTAATTCACATCGATCTGTACGGTCCTTTTACCCCAAACAGTGTTGGAGGCAAGAGGTATTTTTAGTTGTTTGTAGATGACTACTCACGAAAGATGTGGGTATTCTTTCTTCATCTGAAATCAGAAGCTTTCAGTCACTTCCAACAATTCAAGAAATTTGTTGAGGAGTCAAGGACTTCCATCAGAACCCTCCGCTCAGATCGAGGGGGGAGTTCACCTCTAAATAATTTTTTGCATATTTGACTACACATGGGATCAAGAGACAGCTCACTACTACTTATACTCCTCAGAAAAATGGAGTTGCTGAACGGAGGAACCGTTCCATCATGGAAATGGTTCGTTGTATGCTCACAGGAGCACATCTAGAGCAATGTTTTTGGGTAGAAGTTGTCACCACAACAGTGTATCTGTTGAATAGGGCACCCACAAAGGCCCTAAAAGGAATAACTCCATAGGAAGCATGGAGTGGTAGGAAACCCTCCATCTCTCATCTACGTATTTTTGGATGTAAAGCTTTTATGCACATACCCAAAGAGAAAAGGAAGAAGCTAGATGAGAAGACCTTGCAATGTGTTCTTCTTGGATATGATGAGCACTCAAAGGGTTATCGCTTGATTGATCCCTTAACCAAGAAGATTCATACCAGCAGAGATGTTGTTTTTGATGAGGCTTTCACATCACAAAACACATCAGGTATATACCTAGAATTTGTGGATGAGAAGTCTCCTTCTTCATCACAGAAGGGAGGATCTCCTTCTTCATCACAAAAAGGAGGATCTACTTCTTCTCCACAACAAAATATTCCTAAATGGTATAAAAGTACTATCAGAGACTCCAAGATTTCCACTCCACCAGATATGACTCTAAATAGACCTCGTACTCGTAGTATGGCTCGTCAAGAGAAAGCTGCAACAAAGACTACTGAGGTTGATGAACTTTGTCAATATTTTGAGGAACTTTTTGTTGAACCAGAAGATATGGATGTGGATGATGAAAGAGTGTTTATGTCTTCACTTGATGAGCATGAACCAACAACAGTACAAGATGCCCTTGGTAAGCCACACTGGAAGGCTGCTATGGACACAGAATACAAGTCTCTAAAGAAGAATCAGACATGGAAGCTTGTTGATCTGCCACACGGAAAGAAGCCCATTGGCTGCAAATGGGTGTACAAAGTCAAGTACAAGGTAGATGGAAAAATTGAGAAGCATAAGGCCCACCTTGTGGCTAAGGGCTATGCGCAAAAGGAAGGCATTGACTACGAGGAAACTTTTGCACCTACTACTCGAATGACATCCATTCGAGTTCTCTGTGCTATGGCAACACAATTTGGGTGGAAAGTTCATCAGATGGATGTCAAGAGTGCTTTCTTGAATGGTGATCTTCAAGAAGAGGTCTATATGGCCCAACCTAAGGGATTTCAAGTGGAAGGCCAAGAACAGAAAGTCTATAAATTGGTCAAATCCTTATATGGTTTGAAACAAGCTCCCAGAGCTTGGTATAAAAATATGGATGATCACCTTATGCAGCATGGATTTAAGAGGAGTCCGACAGATGCAAACCTCTATTTCAGGAAATAGGGATCTGAGATAGTGTTACTTGTACTGTATGTAGACGATCTGATCATTACTGGCAGCTCCAAATCTTTGATAGTTGCTATCAAACAAGACTTGTGCACATATTTTGAGATGACAGATCTCGAGCTTCTCCATTACTGTCTTGGCCTGGAAGTGAACCAGAAGAAGCACCACATCAAGGTGTCTCAGCAAAAATATGCCAAGACATTGTTAGAAAAATATTGTATGACTGATTGCAAACCAATGGCAACTCCAATGGAGTCAGGACTTCAGTTATCTCGGTATGATGATTCACCACAGATAGATGGTACTCTCTATCGACAACTGATCGGGAGTCTCATATATCTGACAAACACTAGGCCAGATATTGTGTTTGTTGTCAACTATCTTTTGAGGTTCATGCAGGAGCCTAAGACCACTCATTGGAAGGCAACAAAATATGTTTTACACTATGTCCGTGGTACAATTGACTATGGCCTAGAATACAAGAAGAATGATCAATTCTTCTTGCAAGGATACATGGACTCCGATTATGCCGGATCATATGATGATCGCAAGTCAACTTCAGGATATATCTTTCATCTTGGATCCGGTCCTATCTCTTGGCACAACAAGAAGCAATAGGTGGTTTCTATCTCATCTACAGAGGCAGAGTATCATGCCGCACGAGAAGTAGTGTGTGAGGCGATATGGTTACGTCGCATCTTGACAAGTATGGGTCATCCATCCAAATCTCCAATTCACTTGTTCTGCGACAACCAAGGTGTTCTCAACCTAGTCAAGAATCCAGTGCATCATGAACGAACCAAGCACATTGATACACAATGTCACTTCATTCGAGATGAGGTTCCAAGGCACCAAATTCAGCTTCAATACATTCCCACCAGTGATCAAGTTGCGGATATCTTCACCAAAGCTCTTGCACGCATCAAGTTTGAGTTCTTTCGCAACTCACTTTGTATTGCAAAATAATGTAATAAAGGGGGGATGTTAGCATAGTAATACTTTAGTTATTCCTATAGTTTATTACATTATTTTATCATTTCAGCATCTTTAGGATTATGTTAATTTGTCAGCATATTTTTTTTTAGTTATTATTTAGCATATCTTGTCATTACGCTCCTAGGGGATATTTTCTATTCTATTTTGTCATCCTACCGTCCTTCCATCCTAAATATCCTACTTTGTATATAATCTAAAGTTTGCTATCAATGGAATTATTTGATTTTTCGTTCCACTTTTAGTTCCTGGGTTTTTCTGGAGTGGTTTCTTTTTGGAATTTTATCTGGTTCAACTTTTGAAAATACACTTTTGGCAGAATTATCAATCTATCTCATTCACCAAATAGTGTTATAAAAGAGACAATTTGATTGTGATGATCGTAATATGGTTGTGGTATGGATGTATACTGGATATAATGGTAGTAGTGATTTCGACAGAGTTTCGATATGCAAAGTTGGTTCTCATGAAAAGGTGAAAATGACCTTCTATTTATAGAGTGGGTCAAGGTGAGAGAAAGGGGATGATGTGTCCCATGTGAGGTGGCAATAGTGAGGTGTCCACCAAATAGGTGTCCCCTAAGGTGTCCTGGGTCATAAGTGGGGTTGGGTGAGAGAATCCCTCACCCATCCACAAATAATGATGATTTTCCAAAAATATCAATTTGTCATTAATAATCACCTTTATTGAAATATCTTAGGATTAAAATTGCCTTTTTAAGTGCAAAAGTCTCCATCTTGTATTTATGATCCAGGGAGATGCGAGATGGAGAAATATCTGGGTGAGATGTGGCAAGGCTAGGCTAGGCTAGGTGAGGTGGAGAGGCTAGGCTAGTCAAAGTAGACTAGGTGAGGTGGAGGACTCAAATCAAATAAGGATTGAATTTAATTAAGCATGTAATTAGCCATAAAGCATATTTAGACCAAAATGTTGACTTTTTGACCATAAAGTTTTTTTTCACCATGGTGGGGATTTCAACCTTAGTTGAGTTTGCATGAGGTCACATGAGGACCTATAGTTAAGCGTAGGAAGGGGCTTAGTTAGCCCAAAGGGGCTAATGATTATGAATAGTGTTTTTGAGTCAATTTATGCAATTATCAAAGGTTTTGCAAATTAATTAACCGTAGAAATGGGAAGAGAGACAATGTGCAACTTTTTGGTGTCTACATTTTGTACCTCTTTGTACTATATTGTGTGAAACACAGTTTAGTATAAAAATTGATGATATGAATTGATGGAATGATTGGAAAGCAAAGAATTTACGATTGATGACTTGTGGATGATTGCAAGAGAGTCGCATTGATAAAAAGTGATTTGTGAGTGATTGCTTTTGGAGGGAGGCGTATGATTACCTTGCATTATGATCAACTATAAATGTTTCAATTTTTGGATGAACAAATGCCTTTGCCAATATTTTATTTTGATTGGTTGATGAGCTCTTTTGACAACATTTGATAGATTGTTGGAGCCATGAGGTAGAACTTTCAGGATCTTCATTCACGAGTGGTCTTACGACTACCACTATGAATATTGGAATCCATGAGGTGTCTAAAGTCAGAGGTATTTTTAATTCTATCAAAAATTGATTTTTTTTTGGATTGGAGTTTGATTAAGAAGAGAAATTTCATTTTTTTGTATCTATCCTAGCATAAGGACTTGAGATAATCTTCAGCAAAATTTTCTTAGGCATTTGTTATATCCATGATTGGATGTTTGGTTGTTTGATCATGTGTAAGGTAGATTTTAATGTGTTGGATGATTACCCCCTCAAGCGACTAAGTGGCGACGAAGAAAATGATGATCGACGATGAGAGGGTTGATGAAGAGTAATGGCAAAATTTGTAAAATTGGGCATGAAAATGAGTGCAAATGATGATTGTACAAAATTGTGGATGAAATTCCATAAAAATGGTAAAATTTTGGGGTTGTACGGTAGGTTCGCACTTCAGATGTGCGAGCCAAGTGGTTCACACGTTTAGCGTGCGAACTGGTCGGTTCACACGTGTGGGGTGCGAACCTGCACAAAGGAGGGTTTTTAAGCTGAAAAAGATGTTTTGACGTCATTCGCGCTTGGAAATGGAGTTGGAGAGGTGGAGAAGAAAATAAACAAAATGGGGTGCTACCGATTTGTGAAGCAGAGAATACGGGATGGCCAGTGCACCAACAAGTACAAGCATGGGGTGGAAACACCAATGGTAAGCGTTTTATGCTCTCTCGATAAGAGTGCATTTAGGGAGGGTTTGGGAAAATTAAATTTTTGCTTTAAATGCCATGAAATGGATGTGGGGGCAGGAATGGGTGAAAATTTGTGCACTTTGTGTAAAAAGGACAAAATGGGTATTCCAATGTGTTTTCATTTTTTATATGTGACATGTTTGCATGTGGGAAAGTGTGTTTTTGATGTGACATGGGGGATGGGGTATGAAAATGTGATGCATGTGAAAACCTATAGTTGGGGTCTCCTAATGAGACAAATGAGTATCCTGATCTGTTATTTTTTTTTTATTTGACTTCATTTTGATTGCCTTGTTTTGTATGCCAATGTGGGAGGGTTTACTTTGTTTTTCACACTTTTTGGCACGCGTTTGAAATTTTGTACATGCATGGATTGTATGGCTAGGACCGAGATGTAATTACGAATAGGCACATGTGATTTTTTGACAATTTGGGTGGTTCACATGTGTGGAGTACGAACCAGTGGTTCACACGTGTGGGGTGCGAACAATTTTTTTTTCTTTTTTTTTCTGTGTCCATGTGAGATGAAATGCAATGTAATGGATAAAATGAAATTGATCAATTATTTACAAAAAGAAAATAATTTCCTAATGATGGTGAAAACTTGTGAAAATGAATGTTTTTGTTTTGTTTTTGTTATGTACAATGATTTATATAAAACCATGAAGGATTTTTGACATGTGATGTGTGTGTGATGGTAGGTGAAGAAGATATTTACACGCCACCGAATTCAAAAATGCAGGAAGGCCTTGGAGGAGAAGTGGATAGTGGATGATGTGTCTTAGTTGAGGGTGGTTGGATTGTATGGAGTGTGGGTGATGCATAAGGTTCATGTGAACCACGCATATATGGCAACATTGTGTGAAAGATGGGATCTGGATGGGAACACCTTTCATTTATCGATAGGGGAGATGACAGTGACCTTGGAGGATATCTACCGCATCTATCAGTTGTCGATAGATGGGATTACGGTGATGACAGAGGATAAGGATGCGCATGAGGGTATCCTGGAGAGGATATTCGGGCAGCGTTGGTGATAGGTGGATGCTAGGAAGGGCATAGACTATATAGTGTATTGGAAGAAAGAGTGGTTTTCCATTCATCATGCGATGGTGATGCTATTGATAGCTAGCCATGCATTGCTAGATGCTTTAGGAGTTAAGTTCCCCTCAAACATGATGGGGATGGTATGTGATATGGTAGAGCAGCGAATAGTGTATGCATGGGAACCCAAACTATTGGCACAAGTATATCGAGAGTTGCACAGGGTGGTGAGGACTGAGAGGATAGAGATTAATATTAGTTCATTGCTATAGATATGGGCTTGAGAGCATATGACCATTTTGAGACCCGTCCATTTGCCTTATGAGGTGCATGATATTGAGGGGGATGATGTGCCCTATGCGATGAGGTCAAGAGCGAATATGAAGCAGAATAAGAGGAGGGTATGGGTGAGTGATTTTATGTATCACCGAGAGGAGTTAGGGTGATTTACCACAGGTAAGATGGAGATCATGGCGGGGAGAACCTGATTGGGGTGAGGATGCTATTCAATTGGCATGTATTCGGCAAGGTCAATGGATGCTGGGGAAGTATGGGTGGTAGGTGGAGTGCTTCACATTTTCTAGAGTACAATGCTAGTTTTGATTGAGGTAGGGGGTTACAGAGTCACCTATAGTGATTTATAGAGTAGAGGGTTATAGAGGACCATAGCTCGTGGTACCACCTCTAAACGTTATTCCTGATGAGTCGATGGTTGTTTCTGAAGTGGGCAATGCGGGGATGACTCCTAAGTATGATGTATGGTGATTGAGGTAGATTTGGGAGCCCAATTGGGGTGTTGTGGATGAGTGGGTGGAGGAAGTAGGATTGCTACCTTATAGGGAGTTGTTGAGAGGGGCGAGAGTAGCATCATCAGGGCATATGGGGGAGCAGGAGGATATTGGATCACCTGAGCTGGGTGAGGAGGAGGAGCTAGATCGGTTTATTAGGTGTGTGAGGCCATGGTGTGATGACTAGGATAGGCTGGTGAGCGATAGTGGCATAGGGCCATCATATGAGAGGGGTGAGGGGATGGAGTTGACGTAGAGGAGAGGAAGGATATTTCTTTGATGGATTTGGATGAGGAGGTAGGCGATGAGGAACCAGTGGTGGGTGAGGATGCAGGAGAGGAGTCTAATAATTATGAATTTGGTGGAGATTTGGCAGCAGTTCTCGAGGATGAAGGTGAGGTGGTGGCTTTGGAGAGGGAGTTGAAGAGGCTTAGAAATAAGCTTTTTGACACTGATATGGATTGGGTTTTGATTGCTCTATGAGAGAAACAGAGAAGAAGGAGGTAGAGGTAGACCTGAGGGCTACTTTAGAGGAGCGGGATGATACTAGGGTTCAAGTGCAGCATATGGCAGAGGAGATGGAGGCAATCAAGATTGAGCAGGATGAGGTGAGACGCGAGTGTGAAACCATCCATAGAGAGCGAGATGAGATGATTGAGACCACAAGGTGGTTTTAGAGGTTGTTGGATGAGGAACAGAGAGAGGCAAAGGCCATGAAGATCTGTTATTTAGTGAGGGTCACAGAGCTGGAGTAGACTGTGTGAGAGGCATAGCAGGCGATGGAGCGAGTAGAGTAAGAGATTTCTTAGATTAGGGATGTAGTGCCATGGCTAGAGGTAGTACAAAGAGAGGTGGTACAACTATGGGTGGGTAATGAGTAGTTGATGATGACCAATATGAAGGATGTTGCCAAGAGGATGAGAGCGAAGAATGAGCTAATGGTAAATGGCCTTCGGGTTCCAAAATACTTTGGGTCTATCTCCTTGTCATAGCCTCAAGCAAAGAGGAGCCAGCAAAGTACGCCCTTGGTCAGTGGGATGGGCCAGCAGGTGGTGGCACCTGCAATGTTATATGCATTGGTGATGATAGTGTTGCCAATGTAGGTGGGGGGAGCATAGGAGGTAGGGGTTGGAGAGGTCGAGTCATCGCAAGAGGTGGTGGGACGAGCTTTGGTAGATGATGGGTAGGGGAGATGCCACCAGGGCAACAATCGTGATGGGGCTATGGAGGAGGATCATTTGGTATGTTTTAGATTTTTATAGGCGCTTAGGATGAGCAAATTCTTTTTTGGGAATATGTACCGATGATGGTGCATTCTATATTGTAGTTGTATGACATTTTTTATGGTAATGTATGTACATAGATGTGTGATGATATACCCATAAGGGCCCACATAGTTTATTTGTAGCCTGATGGCATCGGTTTTGATATATATATACATATAATATTCCATGGCACTTGCTTCTATTTGCATTTTTGTGTTTGCTTATTTTTGGTTATGGTGGTGTATGATTGTTGTAAATATGGTAATGAATGGTTAGATGTGAATGTGATGATGATATGCTAAAATTAATATGAAATCACGGTATATGTGCATGTATAGGATGATAAGACTAAAAGATATAAATGCATTGCTTAGGGACAACATTTGCATCATTACAATATCCAAGGGATGTAATTCATTCCATTATTCCAAGGAAGTTGGATATGAAGCTTGTGGTGAGGATATTCAAACACTACAGTTTGTTAGTAATCAAAATCATTGCCTAATTGAGCAAACTTATTGAACAGGTCCTAGACTATCTTGGTAAACAAGACCTCTATCCTAGATTTGTGTGTGTAGAGTGGTGTTCATTTTACCATTTTACGTGAGTTGAATGGATGTGGAAATAGAGAAGAGGGGGAGGAATGAAGAGCGAGAGAGGAAGGAAGAGTGAATAAATAAACTTATCAAAGGTATGTAGCAGCTCGAAGCATGACCATACAACATCGAGTAACTAGAGGAAAAATAATATAAGAGAAAGAAGAAATGAAACCTATCAAAGGTATGCAACCACTCAAAGCGTGACCATACAATATTGATGGGTAACGATAAGAAAATAATATAAGAAAGAGAAGAAAAGTAAGAGAAAAAAGGAAGAAAAAAGGAAGGAGGGAAGAGAATGAAAGGTATGTAGTCGCTTGAAGCGTGACCATACAACAATCATTACAAAAGAAGGGGATAAGGGGGGAAGAAATGAATGAGATAGATGAAGTATAATTAAATGTAAATGCAAGTTGATATAGTGCCACATAATACCAAAATTGATGATTTTATTTTTGTTTTGTTTTGTTTTTTTTTTATATTTTTTTTGGATTTTGTTTGGAATTAAATACATATGCACAAGTGGTGACGAGTTGTACTACCTACAACTAGGCGTAAAATGGTCGTAGATAAATAATTTTAATGGACTCAAGTGTGGAAATACCTTCCAATGTGGCCAGATGATATGCCCTAGATCCAAACTTATGAGTAACCATGTAAGGTCCTAGCCAATTAGGTGCAAATTTGTCATGGAGATGGCACAATTGGCTAGTAATTTGCTGGTTTTCTTTGAGGACTAAGTCTCCAACTTGAAATTCATGTTGGTGTACCTTGGAATTGTAGGCACGTCAGAGATGATCTTGATAAACTCGTGTGTGCTCAATAGCATGAATGTGACGTTCATCTAGTAAGGTCAATTGGTCAAGTCGGGCCTGACAGGTTGTATCATCATCAATGAATTCTTGCATAGAAACCCATAGAGATGGTATTTCAAGTTCCAAGGGCATGATGGCCTCAGTTCCATATACTAAGGAAAAAATGGTTGCCCTAGTTGGAGTGCAAATAATGGTACAGTAGGCACATAGTGCTAACGGTATTTTATTCTGCCAATCATGATGTGATTCTGCAGTTTTATGAAGAATGGCACAAATGGTTTTGTTTGTAGCTTTAGCTTGGCCATTACGCTGTGGGTAGTATGGAGTAGAGAAACTATGTTGTATTTTGAATCTTTCACATAGTGCATGAACATTCTTATTCTTAAATGGAGTACCATTGTCCGTGATGATTTTGGATGGAATGCCAAAACGACAAATGATATGTTGAGTGATGAAATCAACAATTTTAGGACCAATCATTTAAATTAGAAGAATGACCTCGATCCATTTCTTAAAGTATCTGATTGTAGTAATGATGAACTTATGATTGGTAGATGATGCAGGTGTGATTTTGTCAATGAGTTCCAAGCTCCATTATGAAAAGGGCCACATTGACTGTATAGGTTACAGATCTTGGAGGGTAAGTGTGTAAGATTGGCATGATGATGGCATTTAACACACTATTTGACATAAGCACAATAGTCATGCTCCATTGTGGGCCAATAATAGCCCATGCGTAGAATGCGTTTGGTAATGGCTATGCCACTGAAGTGGCTGCCACAAGTACCGTCATGGACCTCTTGAGTGATGTGTTGGGCTTCGAAGGGCTCTAGAAAACACAATAAAATGCCATCATAACTTTGTTTGTAAATGATATCACCTAGAAATTTATAACAAATGGCATGTAGTTTAAAAGCTCACTTGTGAGTATGATTTAAATTAGGTGGTAAAATATCGAGCTTAATGTAATCCTTGACTTGGGAAAACCATGGGTCATGTGGGTGAGTTTCAACGATACTGATGCCATCGTCGTGAGAAGGTGGATTGTTGGTAATGATAGAGTGGAAAAGAGTGTGTATGGACACATGAGTTGTGTCAGAAAGTGGATTTTGTGGAATGAGTGAGCCTAGTGAGGCCATGGTATCGACAAAATGATTTGTGGATCACGGAGTAGCAGTGATGTCATACCATTCAAATTGGGCCAATAAGGCCTCAACTACCTGTTTGTATTGTTGCAAAATTGGGTAATGACATTGTCATTCTCCCTTGATTTGATTTACATGAGGAGGGAGTCACCAAATATGTCAAGGCAACGAATGTGCATGGAGAGTGCTTGCTTTAGGTTAAGGATAAGAGCTTCGTACTCAACATTGTTGTTGGTGCAGGGAAAACCTAATTTAAAGGAAAAGCGGAGAGGCTCTCCTTGCAGTGTGAAAAATACTATTCCTACACCCCTAGCATGTGTACAATGGGAGCCATTGAATAAAAGGGTTAATTCAAAAGTTGATTCAGGCTCTACAGGTTATTCGGCTTCACTTATATGAAAAATGATTTTTCTAGAAGCTGGATAAGCAATGGAGCATAACTTGGTAATGGGACCTCATCCAATTGATCAGCAATGAATTGGTATTTGATGGATTTTTGACAAAAGAATTCGAGATCGAATTTCATGAGGAGCATGATCCATTTGGTTGTTCATCTATTGTGGTAGCTCTTACCCATCATGTAGTGAAGTGGGTTATCATGGGAAACTACATAGGTAGTGTGGTTAATCATGTAGTATCGTAGCTTTTGGGTGGCAAAGACAATGACAAGGTATAGTTTCTCCATGTAAGCATACTATGTTTTGTAATCAATTAATGTACGACATATATAGTATACAACTTGCTCTTGATATCGTTCATTTTTTGGGCAAGAAGTGTGCCCAATGCGACATCAATAGCGAAAATGTATAGATGGAATGGGTATTCTAGATGGGGTGGAATGAGGACATCTGGAGATGTGAGGTATATTTTGAAGTCATAAAAGGTGGATTGGCATTTACTATCCCATTTGAATGGGATCCCATTCTGTAAAAGATAATTAAACGGCTGACACTTGTCTGAAAGTTGGGCGATAAATCATCATATGGATTGAATCCTTCCTTGCAATCCACGTAGTTGATTGAGGTTCATAGGGGGAGGCATGTCAATAATAGCTTGGACTTTGGTGGGATCTACTTCAATGCCTTTTTGTGAGATGATGAAACCTAAAAAATTTCCTGTGGTGACACAAAATATGTATTTCTTCGGATTTAACCGCACATTATGTTCCAATAGGCGATCAAAGATTTTACGTAGGTCCTCAAGGTTTTGACCCCGGATTTTGGATTTGGCTATGAGGTCATCAACATAGTATTTTACTGTTTTGTGCATCATATCATTGAATATGTAGGTCATGGCACGTTGGTAAGTTGCCCCAACATTTTTGAGACCGAATGGCATGACATTGTAACAAAATGTCCCCTTGGGGGTGGTGAAATAAGTCTTATGCTGGTCATCTATATTGACACAAATTTGATTGTAACCTAAAAAACCATCCATGAGTTACAATATTTTGTGTCCGGGTGTAGCATTGACCAGTGTGTCGATATTAGGAAGTGGAAAATTGTCCTTGGGACAAGCTTTGTTAATATACCTAAAATCTATGCAAATGCGGATACAACCCTTGGGTTTTCCAACGAGAACCATGTTTGAAACCCATTCAGGGTAATAGATAGGAACTATGAAACCTACATAAAGGAGTTTCTGTAACTCCTCTTTGACAATAAGTGCAACAGTGGGATGCATGTGATACAACTTTTATCTGACAAGTTTGGCATTGTCGTCCAAGACAATGTTGTGCACGACTAACGATGGGTCGAGGCTAGGCATATCCACGTAGGACCATGCAAATACCTTGATGTAGCATCTGAGGAAATTGTTATAAAGGACATGCTCTTATTTGGATAGACTAGCGGTGAGGTAGATGATGTGAGGGTGTTCCAAATCATTGCCAATGTCAAATTCAATGGTGTCCTCGATATGCATGTGAGAACCTGTTAGTAAAAAAGTGACTAACTACAGAAAAACATCTGATGCACCTTTTTGCATATTTTTCAAGCACAACACCACAAGAAGGAAAAAGTGTCGCGATATCACGACATGTTGCATTTTCGTGAGCAAAAACAAAGAGAAAGAGAAAGGAGGAAAAAGTGTCACGATATCACGACATGTTGCAGTGTCGCGGCCAAAAGAGAAAAAGTGTCGCGATATCATGACATGTTGCATTGTCACGGCCAAAAGGGAAAAAGTGTTGCGATATCGCGACATGTTGCTTTGTCACAGCCAAAAGGGAAAAAGTGTCGCGATATCGCGACATGTTGCTTTGTCATGGCCAAAAGGGAAAAAGTGTCACGATATTGCGACATGTTGTATTTTCGTGGCTAAGAGCAACAAAAAGGAGCAAGGAGGCAAAAGTGTCGCGATATCGCGACATGTTGTATTTTCGCGACTAAGAGCAACAAAAGGGAGCAAAGAGGCAAAAGTGTCACGATTTCATGACATGTCGCATTTTCACGATGCAAGAAGAAGAATCAAGCTAAAGACATAGAAATGTCACGATTTCGCAACATGTCTCATTTTCACGACGGGAGGCAGCTAAAGAGCAAAGTAAGAGACGAATGTCACGATTTTGTGACATGTCTCATTTTCGCGGCAGGAGACAACAAAAGAGCAAAGTAAGAGACGAATGTCACGATTTCGCAACATGTCTCATTTTTGCGGTGGGAGGTAGCTAAAGAGCAAAGTAAGAGACGAATGTCGTGATTTCGCGACATGTCTCATTTTCACGGTAGGAGGCAGCAAAAGAGCAAAGTAAGAGATGAATGTCGCGATTTCATGACATGTCTCATTTTCGCAGCTGGAAATGGCAAAAGAGCAAAGAAAGAGACAAATGTCACGATTTCGTGACATGTCTCATTTTTACGACTGGAAGCGGCAGAAAAGCAAAGCAAGGAAAGAATGTCACGATTTCGCGACATGTCTCATTTTCACGGCTGGAAGCGGCAGAAGAGCAAAGCAAGAGATGAATGTCACGATTTTGCGACATGTCTCATTTTTGCGGCTGGAAGTGGTAGAAGAACAAAACAAGGAAAGAATGTCATGATTTAGCGACATGTCTCATTTTCGCGGTTGGAGGTGGTAAAAGAGCAAATCAAGGAAATAATGTCACGATTTCATGACACACTAGCTGTAAAGGAATAAAATGAATTTTTGGCAATCAAAGGCATGCACTGACACCAAGAAGTGATTTCTGACATGATTATCAGAAATCTAGGATAGAGCAGGCTTGCCAGATGATTGAAAATGTGATAGGCTCATCTAGAATCTAATCTGCAGAGAAGATATCTAATTCATAGAAGACTTGTTGTGTATTATTAGAAACTATAGATGATTGCTTGTAAAATAAGTAAGATGTACTTAGAAAAATATACTCTTTTAGGGTATATATAGGGGTGAGCGACTCCAAAAAAAGGGTCGGCTCTTGGATGTTTACAAGACTGAATACATGTACTTCGAATACAAGCAATAAAATCACATCTCCCATTGGATTCTGGTTCATATCATGCAAGTGTATGTATTAATGTTCTTTATTTTTGCTTACAATATTGAATTGTAAATCGAGTCTGTTCTTATATCTGAACTTTTGCAATACATAAATCATATTGCTAGAATAAGAATCTAATATATACGCATGTTAAACGAAATATTATAAATTATATCTGAAATTATATAATTTTTGCATGGAAATGTGTTTAAATGCTTTGGATAGAAGTAAGTAAATCTGTCTTTGTTGTTGTCTAATCTGCACCATATAAAAGTTCTAGCTTAGGCTATATTTCCCTTATCTCTTATTCCCCTTTTCTCTAAAAAACTCAAAGGAACTAGCCTTCTCTGGAGACTAGACAGATGATCTCAAGCAAGATCTGTCTATTCAATGTTGGCAAAGTCTAAGGCGCAACACTATTAACCGAAGGCAGATTTTGTTCCAATAGTTTTTGGCATGCCCGGTGGGACCAGCAATCCCACAGTATTGTATAAGTTTTGGTGTTTTACCTTAAGAGCCTTTTTTTTTAAATCTCAAGAAAAACCACCTGGCGACTCCATTGCAATTTAGACCATAAAATAAAGACCTTGTCTAAAAACCTTCTGGTTATATAGCCATATGATAACCAGATCTTGAGATAGAAACTCTGAAGAACCTATCGAGTTCTTTGAACTACATATCGGAAGCCTAAAAGCACACCCTGTGCTAGCCGCATGATCAAATCCGCCTGGCACCATTAGCACCTCTTTAACACCCACTGTAGGAGCATATGCAAGCAATCCCATAGCGGTTGTAATGCCTTTAGCAATCATGGCAGCTGCCCCTACCCCAATGCATCTTGTGTGGAATCAAACTGGCCCTTTGAAATTGGGAACGCACCACCAAATTCCACAAGTTGCACTAAAAGCATTATCGACCTTTGACGGAACATGCAAAATAGCAGATGAGCACTGTTTAGATGTATCAGCACTAGCATCTTTTTACAACATCACTCAGGAAGATGTAATGGTCATATTGTTGATTATATCTTTGAAAGGAAAGATGCTCTATTGGTACAGAGCGCTTCCCGTTGGATCCATTACTTCTTGGGCAGTACTTGCCGGCCGTCTAGTCGATGAATTTAATATACATGTGGATCCTTTCACATTGTTGAATCAATTCACTGTCATTAAGAGGCATCCACAAGAAGAAATCCAAGATTTCAACATCATATTTACTAGAACTCGTGATAGAGTACCGCAAGGCCTAAAGCCCATGGAATAACAAGCTATATGCTATTATTTAAGGGCTTTTGATTCAGATCTCAGTATGATAATAAGGCAATCCTGTGTAACCACTTTTCCTAGGATCTATGTAGAGGCAGCAAAGGGCGAAGCTGATCTCATCGCTACAAAAATATATCCATCAAAAATTCTATTGCCAATTTTACCAGAGCTTTCCCAAGCATCAATTTCTAAACTTCCTGTACTCCCATAAACACATGCCCTCCAAGCTATAGCTACACCTCCTACACCCCTTGCATCAACTCCCCCCAATTATCAATACACGCCCATAATTGATACAATGAAGAGATTGTCAAATGAAATGGTGTACATGAAAAAGAGAGATGTTGAAAGGAATTTTCTGCCAAGGAAGTTCCCTTAGGTAACAAGAGATGCAGCACAATCAAGAAATAGGGGACAAGATAGACCGAGCATGGTATATACAAATGATACAGTGGATGCCGAGGAGCCTCCCACTGATTCTAACTTTTGGTGTACTACATGTAACGATCCACATGGGGAAAGTTCATGTATGATACACCAACATTATGTACAAAGTATAGTAGTTGAAAAGAGTAAAGAAAAAATGAAAGGCCATGTAAATATAATTAGAGAGGAGGACCACAACTTCATGATGCCTACAGTAGAACAGAGTTTCGGGTTTGACAAGATCGGGTAAGAAACCACTGCAAGTAGACCCTAAAGAGCTTCACCATTGAATGTTTCCCCTGCTCCCAAGGAAGTTCCCAAAGAAACTCCTAAGGGAAGTCTCCCTCGAGAAAGAAAATATCGGTTTCCAGCCAAAATTCAAGGGCAAGAAACACAAAGAATTTATTCCTCGGGGGAAAATGAAACCCAAGAACATGCTAGGGAAAGGTTGAGTTTCCCCTCGTCGACAAAAATGCAAATAACTGAAGCTACCCAGGGATACAAAAATAAATATGAAACTTTTTCCAAAGAAAGAGAAAGAATAGTTGATTCACCTACATTCAGTATAGTAGAGGAAATGAAAAAGACTCCTTCTAAGGCAAGTATGCATGATGCTCTTCAAATCCCAGGTCAAATCGATCTCCTACAAGAATCCCTAAGAACAATGAAAAATGGAGGTGGGACTACATCATCTTCAAAAATAGTTCTAACGAACTTGACGTCTACCACTGGTAAGAACAGGCCACCACCCTTTTATTTGTTCCTTCAAATGGAAGGATGGGTTGTCCACAACTGCATGATAGATTCAGGCGTTGCTACCACTATGATACCCAAAGCGGTATGTGATATTATGGGAATAGAGTACACTAGGAGCAGCACAGACGTCCTACAGTTAGATGGTACTCCAGTAAAAAATGTAGGAGTGATAAAGGATATTCCCATACGGCTGCATAAAATGCCTCAGATGACAGTCATACAAGAGGTAGTAGTCGTATACTTGGAGCCCTATTTTGGTATGTGTCTATCCAAAGAGTTCACAACTAAGATAGGAGGATACTTATCCTTATATTATTATCATTTGTATATACCTTTCAAAGGTAGAAGGGTCAAGATTTTTAATGAAAAACCATCGATGTTTCATGTAGAAAAGATTGGTGAAACTGACCGTGTAAATATGATGACTGAAGAAACAATAGAAGAAGATCTAATGGAAGAAACATTAGAAGATCTCCAAGCTGAGGTCGAGTTTTCTCTACAGAATTTTAATGCCATGATAGAAACAGAAATAGGAAACTATTCTATTGAGAAACCAAAAAGAAAATTGATACCCTCCCTAGAAGAGGATGGTTCTGTGAATCAATTGTGGAAGCTTTTCTTTGATGGGGCTAGGTGCAAGAATGGAGCTAGTGCCGGAATAGTTTTGATTTCTCCCACCGGAGAGGAAAAGGTTTTCTCTTACAGGTTGACTTGGAGTTGCTCCAATAACGTAGCAGAATATGAGGCCCTATGCTTAGGGTTAAGAAAGGCTAAGAAATTAGGAATAAAACAGTTACTCATCTATGGAGATTCAAAAATTATTGTGAATCAAGTCACCAAAAAAGGTATAAGTAAACAAGATTATTTGAAGGCTTACAGGAACAAAGTGTGGGATCTCTTAGAGGCCTTTGAGGCCCTAAATATAAAGTTTATCCCTAGAGAATAGAATACCCACATAGATTTGTTAGCTTCAGTAGGAGCTAATTTTTGTCCTATAAGTAATGTTATTCAGAAGTCTAAAACTATTAGACTTATATACAGGCCTTCAGTGCCTGATAAAAATATTTTCTAGCAAGTTTTTGAAAATGATGAACAAATACTGGATTTCTTAATCCATGAAATGAATTGCTCGACCAACCGGGATCTTCAGGATGACGAGGAAGAGGATATTATTAAGTTAAAAAACAATCATATTCCTAAGAGTCTCATCACCCTTCAAATCCTATTTGATAACAATGATAGAGTAGTTTGTCGGAAAAACAAGGTTGGAATCAGTCGTACAGAAGAGGAAGTGAACCAGATCAGAGAATTGTGTAAAAAATTCCTTGACATCATAGCTTGGGTGTATAGTGATCTAAAAGTGTACAATAAAGATGTTATTCAACATACCATAGAATCAGAAGGAGCTAAGCCTTTTAGGCAAAAGCAAAGACCAATGAATCCGAAGATAGAATCTTTGATGAAACAAGAACTGCTAAAAATCCTTCAAGCTAAAATAGTATACCCTATTAAACACTCCACCTGGGTGGCAAACTTGGTACCAGTTAGGAAGAAAAATGGAGATATCAGATTGTGTGTAGATTTCAAAAATCTGAACAGAGCATCACTCAAAGATCATTACCTGATACCTCAGATTGACCAAATGCTACACACAGTTGTAGGAGTTAGGCAGCTCTTACAGTTAGAAGAACAAAGAGAGCAATCATACAATCACAATCAGAAGCATATGACAGATACTAAAGAATGGTTCAACAAAAATACAACTGCCAAAAAATTTAGAGTGGGAGACTTGGTTTTGAAATGGAATGTAAAGAAAGCTAAGCCAGGTAACCATGATAAATTCGATGCTTTCTGGGAGGGACCATTTGAAATTGTTTTAGAGAAACAGTTCAATGCTTTCGAGTTGAAAGATCAAGATGGATTGGTTCTTCCCATCAAGATGGATTGGTTCTTCCCATCACGATGAATGCATTTCACCTAAAGTTATATTTCTGTTGAGAAAGCAGAAAAGGAATTATATGTACAGTATAATATAAGTATATTCAAACAATATTTGTAAATATTACCATTTTTCGGCCTTAACAAAAAAAAATTCAATTGCAGCCAATCAGAAGTCGACATTTTTTTTTGAATAGAGATACTAAGGTATAAAGGGAGTTTTGACGAGGTAATGTTCACGTTTAATCTAAGTGCATTTTCCTGTGTTCTTTTTCTTTCTCTGAAAGATTCTTTTTACAACTGCGTTGTTGACTCCGTTTCCCAATGGATAAAGGCCTGGTTCAAAATTTTTGCAAGCAAAAAATCCCCTGGAAGGCGCCAAGAATGTTAGTCGAAAAGTGACTAACTACAGAAAAATATCTGATGCACCTTTTTGCATATTTTTCAAGCAAAACACCGCAAGAAGGAAAAAGTTTCGCGATATCACGACATGTTGCATTTTCGCGAGCAAAAACAAAGAGAAAGAGCAAGGAGGAAAAAGTGTCGCGATATCGTGACATGTTGCATTGTCGCGGCCAAAAGAGAAACAAGTGTCGCGATATCGTGACATGTTGCATTATCGCGGCCAAAAGAGAAAAAGTATCGTGATATCGCGACATGTTGCTTTGTCACGGCCAAAAGGGAAAAAGTGTCGCGATATCGCGACATGTTGCTTTGTCGCAGCCAAAAGGAAAAAAGTGTCGCGATATCGTGACATGTATTTTCACGGCTAAGAGCAACAAAAAGGAGCAAGGAGGCAAAAGTGTCGTGATATCGCGACATGTTGTATTTTCGTGGCTAAGAGCAACAAAAGGGAGCAAAGAGGCAAAAGTGTCATGATTTCGTGACATGTCGCATTTTTGCGATGCAAGAAGAAGAATCAAGCTGAAGACATAGAAATGTCACGATTTCGTGACATGTCTCATTTTTGCGACGGGAGGCAGCTAAAGAGCAAAGTAAGAGATGAATGTCGTGATTTCGTGACATGTCTCATTTTCATGACGGGAGGCAGCAAAAGAGCAAAGTAAGAGACAAATGTCGCGATTTCGTGACATGTCTCATTTTCGCGGTGGGAGGCAGCTAAAGAGCAAAGTAAGAGACGAATGTCATGATTTCGCGACATGTCTCATTTTCATGGTGGGAGGCAGCAAAAGAGCAAAGTAAGAGACGAATGTCACGATTTTACATGTCTCATTTTCACGGCTGGAAATGGCAGAAGAGAAAAGCAAGAGATGAATGTCGCGATTTCGCGACATGTCTCATTTTCGCGGCTGGAAGTGGCAGAAAAGCAAAGCAAGGAAAGAATGTCATGATTTCGTGACATGTCTCATTTTTGCAGCTGGAAGCGGTAGAAGAGCAAAGCAAGAGATGAATGTCACGATTTCGTGACATGTCTCATTTTCACGGCTGGAAGCGGCAGAAGAACAAAACAAGGAAAGAATGTCGCGATTTCATGACATGTCTCATTTTCACGACTGGAGGTGGCAAAAGAGCAAATCAAGGAAAGAATGTCACGATTTCGTGACACGCCAGCTGTAAAGGAATAAAATGAATTTTTTGCAATCAAAGGCATGCACGACACCAAGAAGTGATTTCTGACATGATTATCAGAAATCTAGGATAGAGTAGGCTTGCCAGATGATTGAAAATGTGATAGGCTTGTCTAGAATCTAATATGCAGAGAAGATATCTAATTCATAGAAGACTTGTTGTGTATTATTAGAAACTGCAGATGATTGCTTGTAAAATAAGTAAGATGTACTTAGAAAAAGATACTCTTTTAGGGTATATATAGGGGTGAGTGACTCCAAAAAAAGGGTCGGCTCTTGGACGTTTACAAGACTGAATACATGTACTTTGAATACAAGCAATAAAATCACATCTCCCATTGGCTTCTGGTTCATATCGTGCAAGTGTATGTATTAATGTTCTTTATTTTTGCTTACAATATTGAATTGTAAATCGAGTCTGTTCTTATATCTGAACTTTTGCAATACATAAATCATATTGCTGGAATAAGAATCTAATATATACGCATGTTAAAAGAAATATTAGAAATAATATCTGAAATTATATAATTTTTGCATGGAAATGTGTTTAAATGCTTTGGATAGAAGTAAGTAAATCTGTCTTTGTTGTTGTCTAATCTGCACCATATAAAAGTTCTAGCTTAGGCTATATTTCCCTTATCTCTTGTTCCCCTTTTCTCTAAAAAACTCAAAGGAACCAGCCTTCTCTGGAGACTAGACAGATGATCTCAAGCAATATCTATCTATTCAATGTTGGCAAAGTCTAAGGCGCAACACTATTAACCGAAGGTAGATTTTGTTCCAATAGAACCATCATGGAGTTATATTGGGATGAGGATGAGATGGAGGTCATCGATGGTATTGGGGAGTTGGAATTCATCATCTAGATAAAAATTTGTATGATTAATCCATGAGAGGTGAGGTGGGATAGAGGGTAATGGCACGTTGGCAGAATGTAACATGTGTGGTGTGGGGAGGAATTTAGTAGTTGTGGGGGTTTCATAGATATCATCTAGAGCAATGAGATCGGGGACAGGTGGTGGAATGTAAGTGGGATGGTTTGGATATTGTAGTGGAGCATACAAGTCAACAGAGATCATGTTTATCAAAGCACTAGATATGGGGGATGTAGGGGATGAGGGTGGTGATGAATCAGATGGGGATAGCAATGAATCCAAAAAAGTTTGATTTTGACCTGGGTTTAAGACCATAAGTGGTGATGGAGAACAATAATGTGGGCCAAAATGTGGTGGTAGTTCTCGAATGGGAAAGAATGGGATAGCGGGTGGGGGTGAAGGAGGATCATCTGGTAGAGGTGGATCAAGGGATAAGGAGATGAAGGGGTGGGCCAGGGTTTCAATTTCATGGGGTGAGAGAGGATCATGCAACAGGGATGGTGGAAAGAATGTGGATGGAAGATCAATTATGGAATATGGGGAAGAACAACGTATTGGAAGATTAAGATCAGATTTATCATCATAAAGAAGGTGTACAAGATCAAGATCTAGATTTTGTAACTCATGCTCGAGTGTATTGATTGTTGGAGGATGATAACCAATGTTGGATTGGTTGGTAGGTTTACACGAGGGAGGATGGATATAGGTGTGACTACCCTATTCATATCTCCCTATACCATACCCTTTCTAATTATACCTATGTAAATAATGCCAAGAAAAGTTGAGATTTAACATGTGGTCAAGGTTACCGCAAAATCTAGTTTGTGGTGCTGAGGCACTGGAGGTTCTATAGATGATTCAAGTCCCCCATATACAAAGTTTATGAAATTATCGAGAGAACCTAAAGGAACGACTGCCCTAATGGTTAAGGGCATATCATGAGGTCAAAAAAAGTCATCGGTGGATTGGATGTTGGATGGAAGGACCCGAGAATTGCTTATATTATACTCACCAGGTCCTGGAGTGGTCATGAGTATTGATACATGAGGAGGGATCGTATGCTCAGGTCGAGGGGAGGACCCCCCAAGTGGTTCAGAGGGTGGATTGGTGGGTGAAGGGGTTGAAGTGGCAAGATCGAATTGGGCTAACTGGTCATCAAGTTGAGAGGCATGTTGTGTCCACTCATAGCACTCAACAGGTGTTCCAATTATAGGATGATTGGCATGGGTGAATTGGGAAGTAGGGATGAAAGCAATGGTGGGTGAAGTGGAGATTATTCGTGTCTACATCAAGCGAGTCACAAAGTAGTACAAATATGTGGGAGGAGAAGGAAGAATTGGTGGGTTGTTAGATGAATAAGGGGTGGAAGGGGCAATAGAAAGGTAAATGGAGTAAATGGCATGAAAGGCAAGGGATGATGAGAAAATGTAGGAACAAGTTGTGTGCTAGGATACTGAGGTGGATTTGATGAGGTTGATGTGATGTTGCTTGGATCAGATGCAGGATGTGGTTGTGGAGTTGACGGGTAGGTGTTTTTCAGAGACCGATGTGGGGTGGGGGTGAATTGGGTGGATGATAAGGGTGGACCAGGTGGAAAGGAAATGATGTTGCAAAATTCGAATGGATCACCATCGATAGGGATGTAGTGGACTAAGAAATTATGAACATATTTGATACAATGATAGAGCATGGAAGGGATGCATTACATGTCCTAAATCCAAGGGCATCCCAGAAGGATGTTATACTACATCTCGCCTTCAATAACATGGAAGAGAGTGGAAATGGTTTTGGCACCCACCTTTATGGGAAGGACAATGGTACCGAGGGTAGGACACATTAAACCATAAATAGCTCGAAGGTCCATGGATGGAGTAGCAATATGGGAAAGGGGAAGATGAAGGTGGCCTAGGACGATGGTAGAAATGATGTTGATGGATGAGCTGGCGTCAATCAGAACACACTTATAGGTAACGACATTGTTGGAGGCTTGAATATGTAATGGGGGGTCTGCTCTCTCGCCTACAACTTCTATGATTTCATGGTCATGGAAGCTGATAGAAGGTTGTAGACATATTTGAACATTACCATCAAAGTTGGAAAAAGCATCTACATCGTGGGTCTTGAGATCAAGAGAGCAAAGGATAGAATCAAGGGCTTCACGATGAGGTTGGGACTACTTCAAAAGGTCATAGATGGATAACCTTGTAGGGATGGTGCAAAGTTGATGTGCAATACTACCATGAATGGTGATGATATTGCATGGAAGAGGTGGAGTAATAAATGGGGTGACGATTGACGTTGTGGTAGGTGGTGGGTGGGAAGTGGAGGGTTTTTGGGTGGCTGTAGGGGGTGGATAGCGTTGATTGTGAGTGGAGATATTGATCATACCTATGAATCCCTATTGAGAAGGACCTCAATTAACATGACTGACTTAGTGTGGGTCAGTTTGAGGTAGATTACCCCCATGTTCAGGTAATGGATTTTGGTATATCCCCAATTTTTGATTTTGCAATGCGATGGGATTTGAGACTTGAATAGTGCCTCGATCGATAAGGTCTTGCACGACATGGAAAAATATGCAGCATGAATCGATAGCGTGACCGTGTTGTCTATGGTAATCATAGAAATTCTATGGATTGTGGTCCCACGGGAGAGGGTAATTTGGATCAAGAGGTTGTATATTAGGCAATGTGATGAGACCACCCTCGGTTAATCTATGGAAAAGAGCGAGCATGGGATCAGACATAGGCATCCAATTACGTGGAGGGCGAGGTGGATGTGTATTACGACCTTGATATGGATTAGATTGTGGTGAAGGATTGCCTTGGGGTGGAGTGGGAAGAAGTTGTGTATTGCATTGGTATTGATTTTGAGGAGATCATGGGAGAGTGGGTTGCGAAGCTTGTGCAGATGCCACTTGCTATGGTGGATATGGAGAATTGAGAAGAACCTGATTGGTTTAGGGTGGTCGGGTGGTAGGTGGTACATATGGAGGGTGGTTGTAATGGTAATTGGTGGGGTAGGGTTGTTTCTAACACAATTTGATTTTTCCCATGTGGACCTTGATGTCCTTGATGACTTTGGCTTGGGAAATGGCTTCGTCAAATATTTGGCTCTAATGAATTTGCAATGTCTGGGAGATTTATTTATGACAAATCTTGGCAAAGAGTTTGATGAGCTCTAAAAGTGGGAGAGGGAAAGATCATGAATGAACACTCTCCAATGGGTGACAAAATAGATAATAGGCTCATCATCCCACTGATGTAAAGCATAAAAATCGAACAAGGTAAGATTGGTTTTGATGTTAATTGAGAAGTGCTCTAGAAATAGATTGGACAATTGTTCAAAAGTGAATAAAATATGGCAAGGCAAATTATTGTACCAATCTAATGCTTGTTCCCTGAGAAAAAGTGGAAACGTGCGAAGCATAAGGGGGTTGCTACCGTGTAGCTAGTAGAAAGCAAAGCGGTAATTATTAAGGTGCTTGCTAGGATCTTCCTTACTTTTAAATTTATCAAATTTAGGGATCTCAAATATGTAAGGATATGGATGGATAGGAACAGATGGTGAATTGGTTGATTGCATAACTCATCATATGTGGGTTTTTGTGTCCCATAACTAGACATGCATAAATCCAATGTATGCATAAATTCACTAGAAAGCATCGTCATAGTATTTGGTGGATCCAAAAATGGGGGTGATGATGTAGATGTAGGTAATGGCTATGATGATGGTTGTGAATAATCCAGATGGGGTAGATATTACATCTGTTGTTCCTCCCATGGGTGATAGTAAGCAGCCTGATTAGGATCAGGTGCCAACATGGTCTGATATTGTGGGACAAGAACCTGAGATGGATGGGGTGAGATGTAGGAATATTGGTAGGTGGGTGGTTGCTTGCTATGGATCATGATATCTAGGGATCTATTGAGTAGGCATGGGCACTTGCTACTATTGTGCATATAGATAAGTTGGTGGCACCTAAGCAGTAGTGGTAGAGGACCATGTGGGTGGTGAAGTGAAATAGGTGGGTGGTGTAGAAGAAGGTGGTGGAAGAGATGCTGGTGTGGTAAAAGAGGATTGGTGTGAATACTGGGGTGGAACTGATACAAATGAAGGAGGTAATTATGGGATGGTGAGAAGGGACTTAGGATGAACTGAATATCGAGGTGGATGAGCTTTATAAGTGAGGTTCAACGGTGGGGGGTGAAAGGGAGGTGGAGGTGGTAAGCAAAATTATGATGGAGTCGATAGGGGGCCATAGGATGAGAATGGTGGGTATCTGATGGATGGATAGGAGAAAAAATATGGTGTGAAAGGTGGTGGCTACAAATATTAAGCTACCTACTATGGACAAACTTGCAATGAGGGATGGGATGGATTGGGTGATGTCAATTGGTAATACTGGGATGGGTGTGAATAGTGCTAATATGAGAGCGAGGCGGGTGGTTGGGATGAGGGCTGGTAACTTGATAAAGCCTTCTAAGATGGTGGGGTTTGGAATGAAGGTATGGTAGGAGGGTCCATGGATGAAGGGGGTGTGGATATCATACTGACTATTTAGACAGTGGTAACTACATCAAGTATGATTTGGGAAATAACTGGACCAAAGTTGTCTCCCAAAATCAGATGGGATGAATGCTCAAGGAATGGATGGGTAGTAGAAGGTGATGCAGGTGGGGTGAACTCATCTAACACCATAACTAGCATGGGGTGGCCAAGAGGGGTGTATATGACATACTAGCAGTATGTGGATGGGGGATTGGGAGAGGAGAGATCTTCCAAATGAGGGGTCTCCTCAAAGGTCTCATCCAAGAGGTGGGATGGAGTGGAATATGCCATATGGGATGTGGGACTAGCACTAGGGGTGAAAGACCCCATTAATAGGTCATCAGGACCTATAGCAGTAACCTTATCAGACTCTAAATATGGATCAATGGTCTGAGAAGTAGATGCACCTACCGTCATGACAATCCACTAAGCGGCCTCAGTGGCACGACGAAGAGCTTCACACGTCTAAATACACATAAATTGAATGGTGATGTGTGTAAAAGGTATGGTAACAACCACCATATATGAAATATAAACTCAAGAAATATCTGTTACTAACTAGGACACTATCTGTTTTGAAAAACACAGGTTCACATAGGTGGGGTGTGAACCAATTAGTTTGCACTCTAGGGATGCAAACCACCCAAAATGAAAAATAGATGATAGGTATGTGTTGTGGGGTGTTTCTATGTCCTATGTGTACAATATGGAACATGGAAAATAGGTTCACACTCTAGGGGTGTGGACCAATTGGTTCTAACTATAGGGGTGCGAACCACCCAAAATTGTGACAGAGAGTGAATTTTGTGCTGTGGATACCCTCTGTGTGTTGTGGAGACTTGTGTAATGCAATTTTGTAGCCTAAAAGCTAATGTTTCACATAGAATAGTGTGAAATAAATCTCAGTGTAGGAGAATCACACTGTGGGGTGTAAATCTCCTAAAAACAGACTATGCAGTGTATAGCACGGGAGTGAAACTGTGGAAAAACTAATAAGTGTGTTATAACATGTTTGATATGCTATTGTAACCACCTTTGCAAGACTCAACAATAATAAAATGTTCTTTATTTTTTATTTTCATGTGTTTTGATGAAAGTATGTATCCGCCCTAGGAATAAATCATGGGAATGGGTGAACTTCTACTTTTGAATAAGGTATGTCGTAGTATAGAACCTTCTACAACACCCAAAAGTGCATAGAATAGAACTATATTTCCAACGGGTGAGTGGCAACCTAGATGTATTTTGGTGCAGTAAAATGATATCCAAAGGGGGGAGACTCAAAATGCTCTAATGAGTTAAATAAACTCTCACAAAGAGAGGTCACACTGTTAATGTGGTGCTATCGGCATACCCATACTTTTGCTTAACCCTCACATTTAAGGCATCCATAGTAATGATCAGTTGCATCCACTAATTATTTGAAAAGCCCTATGGTAAAGGGGCTTTCTAAAACTACCCACTCCAAAGGTACCTTCTAGTGATGAATTTTTAATAACCAACACTCAAAGTGGGAAGGACCAATCAGGTATTAATATCAAAACGATCCACCTAGGGGGATACTATGGTGACTAATCTAGAGGTGACCTAGTGGAGAGTAAATCCAGACCTCACTGAACTCTGGTGTTGAATTGGTGATGAAATCCAATTCAGACTAGAGATGAAAGCCAATTCCTTACACCATTATTTACGTGGTTTTATGCAAAAATGAACTTAATATATTTATTTTCAGAAGATAAATCTAATTAAGTTGCTTTTGAAAGTAGATGATAAGAAATTGAAACTAAGTTAGATGCTTTTGGAAGGGAAATGACTTGGAAGCAAATCTAATTAAGTGCCTTGGAAGGGAAAGAACATGAAATGAAATTGTAGAAATATAAACTAACTAGAGGCTTGCAAAAGGAAATGACTTGAAGGGAAATTACTTAGAATGAAGCTAATCTAGAAAGCAACTAAAAATTTACCTACAACAAATAGGAAGATGTGATTTCATGGAATTCGTAGCTCAATAGGAAATATTAACTTCAAAATAGGGGAAAAACAAATATTTTCAAACAATACCTACGTCTAGGTGGATGTAAAAGCCTTCGGTGTACCCTCTGGTCCAAAATTGTGTCAATTTGGAAGTTTCGCATGGGTGGGATGTGAAACTATATTCTACAAGTGGTTCGCACACCTGATGTATGAACCAGAATCCGAAGATTGAGTTGGCTAGTTTTAGGATCTTGATGATGATTTTGAGGCTTCTGAGTATAGGTACCTGCACAAAAAGTTCTAAAAACTCAATTTAAGCTTAACAAGACAACCGAAAACTTGAAGATATTTCACACATACCTGATGAAAGCAAATGGCAAGAAAATAAGCTAATTATTGATTTATTGCACAAAAATACAAGGATGCTTTAACCTTGCATACACCGTGGCAAGAGACAATTTGTGGTCTAGGTATGGGGGCACGCAATCCCCAGGAACATGAGGCTCTTAACCTACCCTGACTTACCTTACCGTTGGTTGTGGGTGTTTGAACCAATACCTGGGTATCAAGTATCAAGTTTGAGGAAAATTGGAGAATTCACACGCCCAAGTGTGTATTCACTACTCTCTTTGTAAGCTCACCGGTGCACTAGTGAACCTTGTGTGGTTTGGATTGAGGTGTCTTTCAGGGCATTTTTGGTCTGTGGTGTTATTCAAAGCTAACAACTACCTGCCATACAAAATAGACGACAATTTTTGGTTAGAAGGTGATTAAGCTTATGCTTGGTGGGGGTCCCACCGGGCGTGCCAGAATGAAACTACCAAAAATATGCTACCAAATCCATTCAATATCAGATAATCTGGTGCATTTATATTAATAATCATAAAAGAGGTTACAAGAGTTGATATCCTTTTACAAATTTTCCCTGAAGGCTACAATGGGGTCTTCCCTAAGGAAGCCCTCTTAGATCTGGTACAAAGACAACACAATTCATCTTTTTTGGGTTCCTCGATGTAGGTGGGCTTCTTACTCATGGGCCACCGCTTGTTGGATGTTTCCTTATGATTTTCTAGACCTGTAAACCTTAAAAATCCTATTAGTGCATTAGGGGGTCTGCCTCAGTCAAACCCCATAGTTATGAAGATAAAAGACTCATAAAAATTGCTTAAAACATGAAATTAATTGCTAAAAACAACATAAAACAATAAATTATGCTATTCTTACTTGTCTAGGTGATTCTAGTGCTTGTTGTAGAGGTTCGCACTCCTAGGGTGTGAACCAATTGGTTCACACATGTGAGGTGCAAACCGATCCCTTTTTTACCGTACTTCTCAGATAGCTTCCTGGGTTGTCCTAGAGTGGTTTCTGCTTGGAATTTTGTCCGGTTCAGCTTCTGAAAATGCACTTTTGGTGGAATTATCAACCTATCTCATTCACCAAATAGTGTTATGAAAGAGACAAATTGATTGTGATGCTCGTAATATGGTTGTGGGATGGATGTGTAATGGAGATAATGGCGGTAGTGATTTCAGCAAAGTTTTGGTATGCAAAGTCGATTCTCATGAAAAGGTGAAAATGACCTTCTATTTATAGAGTGGGCCAAGGTGAGAGAAAGGGGATGAGGTATCCCATGTGAGGTTGCAATGGTGAGGTGTCCACCAAAGAGGTGTCCTGGGTCATAAGTGGGGTTGGGTGAGAGAATCCCTCACCCATCCACAAATAATGATGATTTTCCAAAAATATCAATTTGTCATTAATAATCACCTTTATTGAAATATCTTAGGATTAAAATTACCTTTTTAAGTGCAAAAGTCTCCATCTTGCATTTATGACCTAGGGGGATGTGAGGTGGAGAAATATTTGGGTGAGAGGTGGCAGGGCTAGGATAGGCTAGGCTAGGTGAGGTGGAGAGGCTAGGCTAGTCAAAGTAGACTAGATGAGGTGGAGGGCTCAAATAAAATTAGGATTAGATTTAATTAAGCATGTAATTAGCCATAAAGCATATTTATACCAAAATGTTGACTTTTTGACCATGGTGGGGATTTCAACCTTAGTTGAGTTTGCATGAGGTCACATGAGGATCTATAGTTAAGCGTAGGAAGGGGCTTAGCTAGCCCAAAGGGGCTAATGATGATGAATAGTGTTTTTGAGTCAATTTATGCAATTTTCAAAGGTTTTGCAAATTAATTAACTATGGAAATGGGGAGAGGGACAATGTGCAACTTTTGTGTGTATATAATAATATCTCCATTTCTTCACCGCTTGGACAAGTGCAAATAACTCTTTGTCATACATAGGATACTTAAGAATAGCCCTTGAAAATAATTCAAAAGGATAACATATAGGTTTACCTTGCTGGAACAAAACTGCCCCCATAGCATGGCTTGAGGCATCCATATCAATCTCAAAAGGTATCCTCATGTCTGGCATAGCAAGAACAAGTATATTGCATACCTTATCCTTTATCAACTCAAATACTTTGTTCCTCTCTTTTCTACAAATAATATTTCTATTCTTCTGTAGCTGTTGTAACAAAGGTCTTGCTATATGTGAGAAATCCTTAATAAATTTTATGAGGTATTGGGCTACCCCAATAAAACTTCTCAATTCAATTTGGGTCTTTGGTGTTGGCCAATTTCTTATGGCATCCACCTTGGAAGGATCTATTTTGAGTTCTCCATTCCCAATTACATGACCCAAATAAACTAAATACTTCTTTCCAAACTCACACTTTTTATGATTTAATTTTAAATCTTCCCTTGCTAACACTTCAAAAGCTGATTTTAAAAAATGAATATGCTATTCCCATGTTAGATTGAAAACTAATATATCATCAAGAAATACAATGACATACCTATCCAAAAAAGGTCTCAAAATATCATTCATCAGCCTCATGAAGGTATCTAGGGAATTTTTTAATCCGAATGACATCACTAACCATTCAAACAGACCCTACTTGGTCTTGAATACAGTATTCCAGATGTCCTTTGTCTTCATCCGGATTTGATGATAACCTGATTTTAGATCTATATTAGAAAAATACTTTGCATGCTTCAGTTGGTCCAGTAGATCATCAATTCATGGTAGCAGGTATCAATTCTTAATAGTTATCTTATTGAGTGCCCTATAATCTATGCACATCCTCCATGTTCCATATTTCTTAGGGACTAAAACAATTGGAGACCTAGATGGGGAATCACTAGGATGAATCAAACCCTTATACAGTAATTCCTAAACATGTTTCTCCACCTTATGTGACTCAATTACAGACTGCCTATACAACCCAATATTAGGTAGAGGTTAATCAGTCAAGATCTGAATTTCATGTTCCACTTATCTCTTTGGTGGTAAGCCTTTTGGTTCTTCCATCAATAAGCTAAACATTTGTAGCAATACCTCCAATTCCTTCTTTTGTTGGGGAGTATAGTTGGCTGCTTCCACCTCCTTACTGAACTACACATTACTATCCGTACCTGTTATCATCAACATCATGAATCTCTTGCTTACATTCACCAAATGCTTGGCTTGCTACACATTTATTTTCCAACTTGTTGGGATTAATCACATAGGTGATTCCACATTTCTTCAACTCCCAAAAATTGTGCCTCCACTTAAACAAAGCATCTCTTTCCCATAAATATGGGCTACCAAAAATTACTTGGAAAATATCAAGAGGTACTACATCACAAGTAATTACATCATGAAATTTATTTTTAATAGAAAACTATAAAGTACATTGTTTGGTTACCTATAGCTCCATGTCCTTTTGCACCCATACCAATGGATATGGTTGTGGATGATCCATAGTCTTCAATCCCAACTGCTTCACTAGATCCTCAAAAATTAAATTCCATTGGGATTCATTGTCAAACAATGTTGTAACTTTCATCCTCTGCACTTGTATGTAGACCCAAAATAATTCCTCTTTCTTGGCCTCTGAATCTTATTTATCCTTATTAGAGGTATGCTCCTGCCTTAAAGGTTTAATTCTGGTAGCACATACTATCTTTACTTTATCCTCTTCCTCAAAACACCCTTCTTCCTCCTACTCAATATTTTTAGCAGAATTAGCAAATTTCTTCTTTCCCTTGTTCCACCATTTTGGCCTCTTTTCAGGGTGTAGCTTCCAACAATCCTCACTTGAATGAGTGTCAACATTACACTCCTTGCAATGTTTTTCACCCTTTTGTGATTTTGTGGTTGTAGCCCCTGATTTCTTCTTACATTTACTGCTAGAACCCTTGGTTTTATTTGTAGGCTTGGAGGATTTAGATAAATTGATGCTTTATTATCTTGCATTGGTTTTCTGACCCTCATTTCTAGGTATGTGGCTTTAATGCATGCCTCATAAATTTTCTTGGAACCAAATAATGCTAGTTTTGCTAATCTGATAAGACAAACCACAGTTATATTTCTTAAATATTTGAGGATCGTGAAGATTAACACCCATTAACATAGCTTGTTTTCTAAATTATGTGGTGTATTCTTGGACTGTTTGGCCCTGCCTCTATCTTAGAAACAACCATATTTCCTCCATATTCTCTTAATAGTCAATAGGATAAAACTGAGCTCTTATAGCCTTCACAAATTTTGCCCATGTTTCCATAGTTGGTTGTTTATTTCTTGCCAATCCAGCTGAGTATACCTCCCACTATGTGAGAGCATGACCACCCAATTTCAATCTATCAAAGCTAATTTACTGTTCCTCTATATAAAACTTTATACTAAAATAAACCTCTAGTTTCTTCATCCACCCATCTAATTTTTTAGGATCTAACTCCCCTTCATAGGCTATAATATCAATTTTGACCACCATTTTGAATGAATCTGCAATCAAGGGTTATGATGAGATATTATTGGGCTATTTGCAATGGGATCCTTCAACCTTAATTTTCTAACCATTAGAAGCACCAAACTTGATCTTAGATTCTGAATCTAATTTATTCTTTTCCTTCCTTAATTTCCTTTCTTCTTGAGAAAGCACCAACTCCATAAAGCTTTGGAGAGTGTTTTCCATTTCAAGAAATCTTCTTTGAAATTCCTTGTTGGATATTATTGGAGAGTTAGGTTTTTATTGATCTATCATTTTCACAAATCTAATCCTTCTTCTCCAAATATTTAGGTTATATGGGGCTAATTCCTTTCCTTGAGATCTTCTACCTTGTATACAGAGTTCTTCAAGAAAATCTGCTCTAATACCAAACTTGATCTATAAAGTGCCACACCATGGATTCACCTCTACATACAGATCTACAAATTATGCTTAATCCTTCAGCTTATGTTCATTAAATATATTTGTGCTTAGACTGTTGCTTAGATATATGATCTACTTATCAAATATTTAAATGCAGATATTATATAAAATAAATCACACACACACCATTATAAATTTCAAGAGAACACAAGATTTTTTTACGTGGAAACCCAAAATGAGTAAAAACCACTTGTTGGGTGCCAACACGGTTAATTTTATCCTAGGTTTGTCACAACACTCTTCATTTAAATTTGTCAATCCAGGGAACTCGTAAGCTTGTGAAGGATCACGGGTAAGACTTAATCACACTACCACTTTCGAGATGATCCGATCAACCACTAAGGGGGTGTTTGATATAACATTAATAAATTCGTCCACCTTTAATAAAAATAAAACATAAATAATAATGCAAAATAAAATAAACAATCAACATACATGAAATGAAATTGCATAATAAAATCAACACACTCTAAGCTTATCCTGAGAAATAAAAACACTATCATGCAGAATAAAATTACGTAATTAATAGACGAGGGGAGGAATACTGGCTTGGAGTGGGCCCGAGATCCAAGCAAATCCTACCTGATAAACTCACAAAGAAACACTACTTTGATGAATGCTTGCACTTTATTACGGATGGAATGCTACATACATCAAGAATATTTAACTCTCTATGATATTATATTCTCTGATGTTCTCCTCTGGAAGTCTGTGTGTTTATATACTACACACAAAACTTCTTGTGATAGTTCTATTACAATTGACGTCTTAGTTCAGCCTAAACTGGAATAGTTCAGTTGTTGTAACCAGTGCATGCTAAGCAGCTTTGCATCATTTCCTTGTATTCGGATAAATATTTCCTCATCACGGTTTGGTCTCGTAAGTTTTTGCACATCCTACCACTCCAACCAGGACAACTCGTCCAATGGCGGTTTCCCACAGATGACGTGGAATGGTGGTCAACAAAGTCCTTCTCTAGTCGGTTGGTCAATGCGCATCATTCGAACGTCAGCCTTGGCAAGGTGCCTACTCAGTAAGGCACCTAATTGAGTAAGGAACCTACCTCGGTAAGGCGTCTTTCTCAATAAGGTGCCTACCTGAGTAAGGCGCCTACCTCAGTAAGGTGCCTTCCTCGATAAGGTGCCTACTTCGGTAAGGTGCATGCTTTCTTTTACCTTTATTTGACTTAGAAGAACCATGCTAGGTCCACGTAGGACCTTGACTGAGAAAAAGATGACAAAATTAGGGAAATAGCTACACACAACACAATTCTCACACAGATTAGATAAACACGTGATTTTATTAAATACATACATAATATTTCATAAAAATATACAACTTATGATATAATGTCGCACAAAGACCGTTAGTACATATACAAAATTATGAGCATTTATGGTGCTCATCATCCCCCAATACCTAATATGTGTCACGCCCTCATCGCATAAGTCACTTCCTCCTATCTCCTTCTCTTGTTGGTGGTCATGACTCCTTTGCTTTGAAGCTCCCTTTTCTAATGAGGGATCCTGGTATATTGCTGGGCATCGTCAACTGTACACTCCTTTAGCTATGTCAGATAGGTAGGCCTTGGATTCTACTCCACCAACTATGCCTTCTAATCTAGCTTGGTTCAGAACCTGTTAGGGCAGTCAACCCTTCCTCCCATTCTTCATACGAGTGATGATCAGGTTTGGCAAAGGTAACTCTTTTCTTAGTGGCCTTCTTCTGTTTTGTTTGGGGTACCTTCCCCTATATTTGTTCTAGGAATGCAATGGTTTGTGAAGGGGAATCTCCCCTCTTATCCTTAGATTCAGGGTCCTGCCCTGAAGATCCCTCGTCATCATCAATGTGAATAATGGGGTTTTTTGTCTGAAACGTAAAATTCTCCTGCTCCTCTCCAATTTCCTGGTTGGAGGTTCCCGAGCCTTCTTCGACCTCTAATTCCTTGTCTCTAGCATTTGACCTAGCTACTCCAGGTGAGACGATTCTTTTTGGCGAGGTCAAAGAATTCATGGGTATTTCCATCACCCAGTTGGTTTGGGTAGAGGCATCTTGCCTCTCCACTACCCTAGTTTGCGATTGCTGGCTCACTACCTTAAGCTATTGAATCATCTATTGAAATAGGTCGATGGCAGCCTCTAATTCCTAAATTTTTCTTATGGTCATTTCCCTGTCTTTATCGAATAGTGCGTATGTCAGAGTTTTCTTGGTGTGGTCCTCGAGCTGATCTTGCAAGCTTGCTAGAGGCTACAAGTCTTGCATACTACAAGCAGCCAAATCCTACAGGGTTTATGTCATGATGCCAACCTTTGTATCTTCCTCATCTAATAGGATTAGGCTCCTTCCTCATCTTTGACCATGCTTTGTGCGACGTCCTACAACCTCTGGCCTAGGAATTTTTGGCCTATTCTCCATGGAATTGGGTGGAGTGTTTTGATCTTCTTCTACAACATCTGGTGAAGATTGAGGGTATTCCTCCTTGATAATTTCCCCCATTATGGCATCATGCCCTACCTCAGTCTCTGCCTACTCTGCAGCGTTAGATGGTTCGACCCTATGTTCTTCTGCATGCCATATTAGGGCCGTAATTAGCCCATGGTTGGCTAAGGTAGATACCGTCCCTCTTTGGTACCGTGACGCTTCGTCCTGTAGGGATTTCGCTAGATAATAAGGGACATTAATTTTTCTCCCATGCATCAGGTGATTTATGAATCGCATGTGGTTCACATTCAAATGTGAATATTTCGTAGTGCATGTAAATAATCTCATGACCTGCTCAAAAATTTTCTATAGGTGCATCAGGAGTTTTCGCTTTGGAATTCTTCCTTGGTCGTAGGGAATTTTCCCCTGTCCAAAAAAATCCTCGGTGCATTTCCTTGCCACTCTGTCTTTGTACGTGCATTCTCCCATTAGGGGGAGGCCAATGAGCCGAGCAATGTGCTCTGGAGTGATTGGAATTTCTAGTCCTCGCAGCTAGGCAACTTATTTACTTAGGCCAAGGGCAAATTCCTTTGCTGCCCCCACGTCCTATTCTTGGATGACCAGGTGGCAGTAATCCATCCATCTGACCACTTTGAATCGGGTGCGGGTCACTCACCTAATTCCTTCAACGTTGTTGGGCTCCTGCTTCCTAATTGCATGGTTCGTCGAAGGTCCTACCATGGTGAATTTCCTTGCTTTGTTCGACCTCTGTAAGGCGCTTTCTTATAGAGTGAGGTGCCAGCCTTGGGAAGTTGTTTCTATCTTGAGATTGGCAGGGTGCACCACCCGAATTAATTTTGGCACAACATATTAAACATGGGGGGTATTTTTCCATTATTGCGCCAACATTATTCATAGGAGTATATTAAATTAAAAATTACATATATATCCAAAAAATCATGCGCATACCTGATTTGTCATTTTTGAGCTATGTGGAGCGTGCTGATTTGGTACTTTATGGGTTATTATCCTTGTGCTGATTACGTCACCTTGGGTACTACATTTTTGGCTCACTTTGAGGTCATTTACTAAAAATGTGTTAGATCCTCCTGGTTTCGGTTGGGACACGTGTCTTATTTACGGTTGGCCTTGGGACGTGCAAGAATCTCCACCAATGATTTTAGAATATGTTCACATGCCTTCCATCATGTGAGATTATGGTATTCATATTTGGCTGCTCCACTACTACCACGTTTGCGCATGTGATTATTTATCGAGCGCCTACTTTAGTAAGGCACCAGAGTGGCACCTATTCTAGGTAAGGCACCTAGGTAAGGTGCCAGTAAGGTGCTTAATCCTAGTAAGGCACCAATTGGGAACCTAACTCAGTAAGGAGCCCATAAGGTTCTTAACTAAGTAAGGTGTCAAGGTAAGGTGTCAACTGATATATTATATATATAGTTATTTTTTTTATAAAAATTTTCGGGGGTGGCTTGCCCAGTTGGGTAAGGCACCAGAGTAAGGCACTACTCTTTTGGAGTAAGGCACCGAGGTAAGGCACCGCTCTTTTGGAGTAAGGCACCGGGGTAAGGCATCACTCCTCTAGAGTAAGGTGCCTGAATAAGGCACCATTATCCCCCATGCTAAAAATTTATCGCGTCCTCATGACAATAGCCCCCTTTTCGATATATATATATATATATATATATATATATATATTTGTTTTTGTTTTTTGACGAACAAGGCACCAAAAAATGTTGGGTGCCAACACGGTTAATTTTATCCTAGGTTTGTCACAACACTCTTCATTTAAATTTGTCAATCTATGGAACTCGTAAGCTTGCGAAGGATCATGAGTAAGACTTAATCACAATACCAGTTTCGAGATGATCTGATCAACCACTAAGGGGGGTGTTTGATATAACATTAATAAATTCGTCCACCTTTAATAAAATTGAAACATAAATAATAATGTAAAATAAAATAAACAATCAACTTACATGAAATGAAATTGTATAATAAAATCAACACACTTTAAGGTTAGCTTGAGAAATAAACACACTATCCTGCAGAATAAAACTATGTAATTAATCTATGAGGGGCGGAATACTTGCTTGGAGTGGGCCCGAGCTCCAAGTAGATCCTACTTGATAAACTCACAAAGAAATGCTACTTTGACGAATGCTTATGCTTTATTATGGATGGAATGCTACATACATCAAGAATCTTTAACTCTCTATGATATTATATTCTTCGATGATCTCCTCTGGAAGTCTGTGTGTTTATATACTACACACACAGAACTTCCTATGACAGTTTTTTTACAACTGGCATCTTGGTTCAGCCTAAACTAGGATAGTTCAGTTGCTGTAACCGATGTACGCTAAGCAACTTTGCATCATTTCCTTGTATTTGGATAAATATTGCCTCATAATGGTTTGGTCTCGTAAGTTGTTGTGCGTCCTACCACTCCAATCAGGACAACTCCTTCAATGATGGTTTCCCACAGATGACGTGGAATGGTGGTCAACAGAGTCCTTCTCCAGTCGGTTGGTCAATATGCATCATTCAGACATCGGCCTTGGCGAGGCACCTACTCGGTAAGGCGCCTACTTGAGTAAGGCACCTACCTCGATAAGGTGTCTTCCTTAGTAAGGCGTCTACCTGAGTAAGGCGCCTACCTCAGTAAGGTGCCTTCCTCGGTAAGGCATCCACTTAGTAAGGCGCATGCTTTCTTTTACCTTTATTCAACTTAGCAGAACCATGCCAGGTCCACGTAGGACCTCGACTAAGCAAAAGATGAAAAAATCAGGGAAATAGCTACACACAACACACTTCTCGCACAGATTAGATAAACACATGATTTTATTAAATACATACATAAAATTTCATAAAAATATACAACTTATGATATAATGCCACGCAAAGACCGTTAGTACATATACAAAATTATGAGCATTTCTAGTGCTCATCAACCATGGTCCAAATAAATTGAACAAATTGTTATTAGGATTCAACGATGTTACAGATCCTTACTAATAATAAGTTGGCTATTTTCTTTAGATTGTTTTCCCCAATATATACCATTGTCACTTCCGTCTCTACCTCCTAATTCTCCCACTACGGATTTGGCAATCAGGCCCTCATAATGTATTGTCTAAAATTCTCTCACAATGTGTTGTGTGAATATCTGCCACCAAGTGTTGTGCAAAAGAAAGCCACTTTTATTAAATGGTTGTTTTATTAAATGGGTGTTGGTTATTTAAAACCAACCCATTTTATTAAATGGGTGTTAGTTATTTAATACCAACCCATTTTATTAAATGAATGTTGGTTATTTAAAACCAATCCATTTTATTAAATGGGTGTTGGTTATTTAAAACCAACCCATTTTATTAAATGGGTGTTGGTTATTTAAAACCAACCCATTTTATTAAATGTGCATTAACCACTCATTTAATGATGTAAGTTAAACCAATTTTCCTCCATGCTCCATTTCGAAAAGTGTTGATTGCTCTGAAGTAAGGATTATACAGAGCTCCTTCCACACTTCATGTAGATGATTTTTTTAATCGATCTCTTGATTAATAGTATTAAATATTACCTTGTGTGTCCACTTAAGGTCTTAATTTTTCCATATTTTATTCTAGTAGAGATAGAAGGAGTTAAGACTTCCATTGAACTAGCCCCTTATTTATTCTTGCTTTTTCATCATGAGTGTACATGGATTCACAGTTGATCTAAGCCATCCATTTGAGCATCATGATGGTGTGTCATTAATTCTATAAAAATTGCTTATAGTAATAATATGTCATGGCAATATTTAGTGTAGAGATTTCACATATTTTCTTACCATCATTAATTCACTTTTTGATAAATTTAAATAATTTTGAATTGTGCAAATTTTAAATTGATATGACCCTGTATTTAATTTACATGCCTTAGAAACTTTGCATATTGGCTCGATTTTTTTATTTTCTAAGAATTGGATAAGTGTTCATTCTCAAAACAATATTTTTTTTTATACTCATTGGTAAGTCTTTGTTTCACCTTGTAATGAGGTGTCACTACAAATCCATCCAAAGAGGGGCAACTGTGACTAGAGGTTAATTGAATCCATATGCAAGATGAAAAAACCTCAAAACAGTGCTGACCGCTAGGAATCACTAAATTTACACTCAACAATACAAAACCCTTTTATTGGTAATTGAATCAAATCTTGTCATTGGTATCAACTCATAAGCCTTTTAGGTAATAACTAAAATGAATCCATCATTAGTAGAGGTTGGTCCTAGACATCAACTATGGACAAGCCAACTAGACTAGTTATTGTTCACATTTGTTTAGGTTTGTGGCTCATGAACCCTCATCCATCATCTCTCCACCACACACCTAGGACATATTTGTTGAGGAGAATCAATTGAGGGAAAGTCAACAACTGTGAAGAATGGATGAAGACTCATGAGAGCTCATCATAAAGAGATATTGTGAGACATTTATTTCTCTCCATTAAGTGAAGGAAGATGCCTGATTCAACATCTCTACACCAATGAATCCTTCAAGAAGGATGTCAATACCTAATGATAGCAGAGTTACAAATGGAATAAGGAAGTACTTCACGTCAAAGTTCCCACAAACTGACTAAATATCATTATCTACATTTTATGGCTCTTTTGAGAGGACTTTTGATAACTTTACCTTTAAAAAACCTAGGAAAATATCGAGATACAGGAAGGTAAATTTGGCTGAAAAGAAAAGAAAAAAGTCTCAACATTATAAGGGAAAGTAAGGATTCTAACCCAAAGTGACATTGGTCTACAAAGTTTCAAATGGGCCCTGCTATACATATTTTTGGAAGTTAGAAAATGGCAAAAAACTTCAAGGTCATGAAAGAAAGATAAATAGCGGAAGATTAAGAGTTTTCAAAAGCTTTGAACCATATGGAAAAACAAAAGTTTTGATAAATGTAAAGAAGGAAATGTTTGAAGGTCAGATATTTTGAAAGTTTTGACAGAAAGAATTGATAAAACATTACAATGTTACAATAAGTAAAACTCGTCAATAACTAAAGGAACCAAAAGCCCTGATGAAGGTCCCATCTTGGAGGTTTACAAAAGTCTAATGAAAGAATATGAACAAAATTTTTGATGGTTGACAGGGATTAAATTTCACATGTGGCCACAATAATGTAATTAATGATAGTGGTTGATATTTTGACATATCATTTAATGTAATGTTCTCTGAAAGGTTCCTTTCTGGATGTTTTTTTGGGCTATAAATAACCCCCTTCCTATTGAAAATAAGCTTGCTTTATTTTGAAAATATTTGGGTCTGCTTGTGTGTCCTTATCATTTTGGTATCAGATTAGTAGATCCTACCTTGTGAGGGGGAATTTTCCTTGTGGATATTCTCCCTCCTCCTTTGCAATTCCATCTCTCCATATTTGTTTTCTTTGCCTTCTCTATGAGGGATTTTTGCTATTTTTTGTCATTCCTTTCTTGGTTCTAATTTTAAGGACTCAAAGGACATCAAGGGAAGGCTCTTGTATGCACATTATCCATAAGTCATCCATGGTGGCTTGACATTTCTCATGCAAGGCAATGATAACATACTATAGATCACGATGCGAGGCATCTCTCTAGCATTTGCCTAACTTATGTGACACCAATGGGTTTAAGTTATACAACATTTGATGCACCTTTTCCTGTGCTTACTTGGTTGTTCTTGATTTCACGTAGTGTTTCTACCACCCACACATCATATTTAGCCTAGGTCCTACTCCATCATGACCACTAGGTCTGCTTCATAGCCTTCCAATGATATTCTACCTTTCCTTTGGCCTTTCTAATACCACCTTCAACTCATGACAACCCTTCATCCTCCCTCCTTTCCACATTGTTATGGGTGGGACTCAATTCCTTTAATTGATTTAGATTAATCACCATGGTGTCTGCTCTTGAAGATTTAGGTGGAACCATTGTCCCTACCATGATACCATTCATTAGGCCATGGATTTTGGCCAACTTGCAATGTTTTTTTCTCATTGACAATATCATCACCTACCTCCCAGTGCGAATCTACCATGGTCTAAATCTAAGTGCCACTTGGCACATTTCAATGTGAGTCTATGTAGCATGCCACCTTCATATATATCATTTCCTTAGCACCACTCTATGCCCTCCATTCTTGCAAGTGCATCGACAAATCCCTCAATTTTAGCTAGCATTTTTCCACCTCAACACCATTTTGTATCATTGAATATTTCAATGGTGCGACAATTTTTCCAACGATGATATTGCCTTGATGATGTTCCTTGTTTGGTATTTCTAGCAAGGACTTCATGAGGATCTCTAATATTCCTTGAGATCTTCAATGTTGGACATTTTGAGTAGATAAGTTGTCATTGATGTCAAGAGTAAGTGATCATTGATATCAAGCTTTCAACACCAGTCAGTGGTAGTTTCAGTGGGTAGCATCAATTTCAGGTTCTCCAAGTCTTAGTTGATCAAGACCCAGTTCCAGGAGGTCAAGATAAGATCCAAGGTGAAAACAAGAAGCCCAAGTGAATAATATTATAATAATTCTTTATAATATTATACAAGGAAGATTAAATTAATTATAAATTAATTAATATAATTTTATTAAATTAATTTAATAATTAATTTACTTAACTTTATGTTATTTAAATTAATTATTAATTAATTTTAATATTAATTATATATTAATTTATGTTAATTTCAAATAACCCTAAGGTAGGTTATTAAATCGAATTTTGAATTTGAATTTCTAGAACCGACGTGGGAAGTAAATTTACCATGTGTGTATAAAAGGGGGATTACCCCACCTTAGCCAAAACTCCCAATGCTTTTTGAATTAAAATCCTATGCTATGCGAGTTTATGTGAATCATGGTGCGCAAGAAATAATTTTTAATTTTAAAAAGGTTCTTAGAGGAGGCAAAACTATTTTACCCACCAAGGAGGGAGCCTTGGTCACCAACTACTGGTAGAGCAGTTGCAAACCACGGCGGAAGAAATACATGAGGGCATCAACTGGCGCAGGTTCGAATCTGCGAAGGATCATTTTTTGTTTTATGTTGAAAACATGATGGAGTAAGGCTGAAAGGGAAGGAAGTCTTCCTTCCTTCATGTGGGCGCCTCTAGCCCACGTGGTGGGCACCAAAGTGCTAAGTCGCTTGGCACTAGGAGAGACGGTAGTTCGAATCATGTTGAAACCCTTTTTGGGAGATAACAAAGGTATGCATTAAGTTTGAGCACCGAAATTTTTGGAGGAGTTAGTTGAGGTATTAAAAATTAATTTTTGCATATTTTATTTGGTATGTAAGGTTTTAGGGGAGTTATAAGGTTGATGCAAAATAAATTTTTGGTGTTATTTGCTTTAGTATTAGAAAATGAAATAAAGGTGTTTTAGGAAGATTGTTTGAGGTTTTGTGGTGTTGGATATTATTTTAAGTTGGAGATTATAAGGTGTATCCAAATAATTATTTTCATGTATGATTTGATGAATGTTAATTCCAAGAAGGAGCAATAAGGTGTATTTGAGCTTTGTTTATTTTTGTGTCTAAGGAATATTTGAGAAAGTGTTAAGAGTGAGATTTTGTCATCTAACCATTGAAATTGGAAAGAAGGAAATTGTGATTTAGACAGGTTTTCTAAGGGCACTTCTACATAAAACAAAAAGGTATGGGCACATATTCCTACTAAGTGATTGTTGAATGTTGTGAATGCAAAGTTGGAGTGACAAGGATTGTTTTGTAAGCATTGTTGAGTGTGTTTTGAATTAATGCTTCAAGGTTTTCTGGAATAAAGAGTTGTTGATAAAACCTTGTTTTATAAGCAAATTTGTTGAAGTGATTGGTTGAGTGAATAACTTGAACTAGGGTTTGCAAAGATCATAAGTATCATTGTTATATGAGATTTTTTGATAAGCATTGTTGTTGAAGTGAGTAATTAAGTGAAGAACTTGAACTAGGGTTTGCAAAGATCATGAGTATCATTGTTATGTGAAGATTTTTTGATAAGCATTGTTGTTGAAGTTAGTAATTGAGTGAAGAACTTGAGCTAAGGTTTTCAAATATCATGAGTATCATTGTTATGTGAGATTGATTCATAAGGATTTTTGTAAATATTCGAGTGAGTGTTCATATTCTTGGAATAGGGTTTGTAAGCAAAGATGAATTCATTGAGTGATTGGTTGAGTAGAGTTGGTTGAGCCTAGTCAAGTGGATGTGTTGATGTGATAGTTCAAGTTCTATGAAACAAATTGTTCTATATTATGAATTAAGTTGAGAAATTTATTGAGATTTTGTGAGTGTGAAGCATATTGAGTCTCTAATAATTCTCTATATGTTTCTAAAAGAGTGAGTGAAAGTGATTGAGCATTGAGGTGAATGTGAAGCATATTGAGTCTCTAACAATTCTCTATATGTTTCTAAAAGAGTGAGTGAAATTTATTGAGCATTGAGATGAATGTGAAGTATATTGAGTCTCTAACAATTCTCTATATGTTTCTAAAAGAGTTATTGAAAGTGATTGAGCATTGTGATGAATGTGAAGCATATTGAGTCTCTAACAATTCTCTTTATGTTTCTATGAGATTGGACAAGTTCTAGTGTGGACTTGTTGAGTAGATTTGAGACAAGTCTTGAGAGGACTTGTGGACAAATTTATGTGAGATTTTGTGGAATATTACAATACAATTTGAGAACAGAGATTGAGAGTATATTGGATAAGTTCTAGTGAGGACTTATTAAGCATATTGAGACAAGTCTTGGTGAAGACTTGTTGAGCAGATTGGAAAAGTTCTTGAGAGGACTTGTGGAGAGATTAGTGTGAGATTTTATGAAAGCTACAAGGGAGATTTGAGACAAGCCTTTGAGAAGACTTGTGAGAAAAATTGATTTGTTCAAACCTTGAGTTAATATTTGGGGCAGATCTAGCAGATTTGATTTAAGATTAAGTCAAGCTTTGTGTTAAGGCTTGAGGATAGAGATTAAGGATATATTTGTGCTAGATCGAAGGATTGTGTTTAGTGCAGATGAAAGGATAGATATTGAGGATAGATTTATGCTATACCGAAGGACTATGTTTAGTGCAGATTTAAGGATATAGTTTGGTGCAGATTTGAGGACAGGTTTATGCTATATCAGAAATAGAGATTGAACAGATTTGTGCTAGATCAAAGGACTGCATTTAGTGCAAATTTAAGATAGATATTTGAAGGTGACAAATTATAGAGTACGACAGTCTCTAGTGGATAGAGATCCATTAGCTAGGGTAGTGATTACATGTGTCTTCAGTGGATAGAGATCCATTAGCCAGAGTAGTGGGGGTAGTAGTTATTCTAGAATATCACCAGTTAGAGCTAAGGAGAAAGGAGTTATCCTGTGGATAGATATCTATGAACTTTAGGGGATTGGTGTCTCCTTTGGACAAAGGTCCATAAACATTGTAATAGGGAAAGGATTCCCAAGAGATTGATTGAGAAAAATTTCATTAAATATTTTCTCCGTGGAGTAGCCCACATTGGGTGAACCATGTTAAATTGGTGTCTCTATTGTGTGTGGTGATTTATGTATTGATTTGATTACTGTTGTTGATATTTCTATATATACATTGCATAATATTGATTGGGAAAGAAAAGTAAAAATTGGTCTTATACTGTTCACCCCCCTCTCAGTATAAGCTTGTGTTCTTCAATTGGTATTAGAGCGGGTTCCTTCGGAAGAGTTTAACAGCTTGAAGGAAAAGATTTCAAGAACACAATGGATTCTAAGAATGTGTCCTCAAATAATTCAACACCAATATTTGATTGAAGTGATTATATATTTTGGAGTATGATAATGAAGATTCACCTGATGGCACTTGGCAATAAAATTTAGGAAGCAGTTGAAAATGGATACATACCACCAGTTGATCCACCTAAAGATAAGGAAGGTAAGATTCTACATAATTACAATTCAAAAGCAATGAATGCAATTTTGATAGGTTTGCATAGAACAAAATCCATAAAAGTTATGCATTTTAAATATGCAAAAGGAATTTGAGATAAGTTTCAAAGCATATATGAAGGAGATAAACGTGTCAAAAAGGTAAAGATACGAAATCTCAAAGGACAATTTTAAGAATTAAGAATGAAGGATGAGGAAAAAATTAGTACTTATCTACTTTGGGTAGATGAGGTTGTTAATGCTATGCAAGTACTTGGACTTAATGTTGAAGAATCGGATGTTTGTGATAATATCTTAAGGTCTCTCCCAACAAGGTTTAGTGAAAATATTTCAGCTATAGAAGAAGCAAAGGATGGTGATTATTTGATAAGAGATATGTTACTTGGTATTCTTACAGCTTTTGAGTTAAGAACAAAAGAGGAACCTAATATTTGAAAGGAAGCAACATTCAAAACTACCAAGAAGACAAAGGGCAATAAGTCAGATTCAAGCAATGAATCATCTAGTTATGAAGAAGCAAATTATGGCAGAAGGAATAAGGATTCAAGAAGATTTAAGAATGTAAAATCTGTTATATGTTTCAATTGTGGAAAGTATGGTCACTATGCAATTGATTTTCAAGAAGCTAGAAATAGAAATAATGAAGAAAAACAGGATCATAAGAACAGGGAATCAAAAATATACAGGTACAAAAAGAAAGGGAAGGATGAACAAGGCAAACAAGGAAAGTTCTTTCAAAGACAAAAGAGGATCCACTATACAGACAAGGTAAGTAATTACTCAAGTGATAGTGATTGCTAGTTATTCAAGTAATGATAAATATGAAGTCCTATTTATGATTGAAGAAAAATAAGTTAAGAAAAGGTCACCAATAATTCTCAAGTGTTTTAGATGTGGTAATTTTGGACATCTTGAAGATATTTGTACAAGGAATGGTTTTAGCTTTAGCGATGATGAATATGAATATACACTTGACAGACCAGAAGAGAATATTATAATGGCACTAGAAGGAGAAGGGGGTGATCCTATAGAAGACAAGTCAAGAAATAATGAAGATGTTTTCAAAGGCAAACAAATAGAGGAAGAATAAAAAAAAGGAGAAGTTGATCTTGAGGCAAAACTTGTTTATGCTCTTAAAACTTTAAATAAGGTAAGAAATCAAAACTTCCAAATTGAATTTTAGTTTTAAGAATGTGATGAAGAGAGAGGAAATATTAGAGAGGATCTAAACAAGTCAATGGCTAAGACAAATAAGTTCAAAGATAAGCTAGAAGCAAAGGTCTTATAATGTGAAAAGTTAGAACAAGAAGTAGCTCTACTAAGGGAAGAATTAGAAAATTCCAAGGATAAGCTACACAAGTTTGGAAAGAGTTCAAATATTGTAGATAATATGATCAAAGTACAAAGAAGTTCAACAAACAAAATAGGTCTTTGTTGGGCAAAACATTGGTTAGTTTTTCTATGGTTCAATTAATTACCTCCATTTAATTGTCAACTCGGGGTAGCTCGTAGTCTTGTGAGTAGCCGTGCAAAATCTATGCTTGTAATTTCTCCTTTGGAGATGAGTCCCTTGGATTATGGTTTGGGGGTGTTTAATGTTCGTTGAATTTTATGTTTAAACCAATAATCCTATGCTAAGTCTAAGAAACATGACTAAAAACATTCAAAATTCTAAATAACTACCTTGCTAGAAATTACAAAAAATAGGGAAAGTGTTGGAAATAAATTAATCTATTAAAATAATTATAGAAAATAAGGGAAATAGGGAAGAAATTTGTTGTAAGTGGGCCCACGCTTCTAGTAGGTTCTGCCCATGGTAGAATGTTCACCGGACGCTTAGAAGATGCTTTTTACAAGAATAATGTAGAGATTTTTATTAATAGTTTATAGCTTGAGAAAAATACATAACAAGTCTAGGGGTCTTCTTCAAGGGTGGCCTGCATATTTATAAAGTATGCGACCAACCCTGTTACAATTTTCATAACGAATCAACATGTGATTCTTAATTAAAAGAGTTGAAGGAAAAATATCATGATATTTCAACGTATTCTATTTCCAGAATATGCTGATATTTTATTTGCCCGACTTACAAAATTAATTTACATAACAGTTGAAAAATAGGTGATGAATCACCTTTGACATTATCCCATGTTTGGTTATGATGCTAGAAATCCTTTCATGCTAGTTACCAACGTGTTCGCTATGTTCTTCTAACCACAGAGTCATGCTAAATTTTGGCGCTAACAAGAATTAGGCACCACGGTTGAAGAAGTCGAGAAGCAGGTACCTTTCATCGCATAATGGAAAGCAGGCACCTTCCATCGTACAATGTAAAGCAAGCACCTTCTGTCGCATAATGGAAAGCAGGCACCTTCCACCATACAATGGGAAGCAGGCACCTTCCACCGTACAATGGGAAGTAGGTGCCTAACAAAAATTAGGTGCCTAACAGTTAGGTGTCGAATGGAAGTCAGGCACTTCAAAGGACTTGGGTGCCTAACTTTGTGCCTCTTTACCGATATTCTGTAGATGTTTTTCCTTCATTAATTTGTAAGTGCCAGGTCTGAGTTGGACCTCGACGAAAACATGCCAAAATGCAACGATTTCCACTAAATCTACACAAATTACACTTAAAGACAAATATTAGAGAACATGCAAAATAAACTATCAATTATATATATAATTTCCATAAAACATTTATATCTACAAGAATATATGCCACACATTATGGGAAAAGAGTACAAAAAATGAGCAATTTTGTGGCTCATCATCCCCCCATGCTTAAGGGGTGGCACGTCCCTATGCCACTTTGAACTAGTAATTACTAGTTCTGTTCACCTCATCCCAATAGGCCCGGTTGGTCTATGTCCTCTTTTTCTTAGTGGCCTTGGATTTCTCTTTGTCTTGGGGCTTTCACCCCTTTGGTGCTATGGGAGTTGTTGTCTCCTATCCCTGCTGCTTCTGGTGTTTGCTGCGCCGAAGTGGTTCACTTGGCCCTACCCTCTTCTTGGGTGGTTCTCTGGTCCAGGCCACCTTGCCCTTATCAACATTCATATAAAAACCAGTGAAGTTGGTGGCATCCTTCTGGAATGTAGGCTCAGCCATTTTCTAGTACTCATGGTGAAGTGGAAACTTCTCACCCATAGGCACTGATTCCTTATCTCCAAATGGGATGCTAGATTCCTTAGCAACACTGGTTGTGGGAAAATATTCCCCCTGTTGGGTCAAGCTCAGGTTCAGCTTTAACCTCTATTTTTGACATAGGGGGAGTTCTACTGCTTGATGCCAGATCCTCTTTCTATACAGGGCCTAGAAATCCCATCTTCTTAAAATATGCCTGCATCCTCGAGGGCTTTCCATCTTCTGACCCATACAAATGCCAAAACTACTCAGGTTGAGCAACTGGAATATTCTTTCGAGGTCTGCCAGATTATTTTTTGGCCTCCTTTTCTACTTCCTTGAGGGCTTTCTTGGAGGTCTTCTTCCAGTTCTTCTTATCTACCTTAATTTCCTCCTTGAGCTCCTCAAATTTCTATTTTTGGGTAGCAAACATATTTTTTGCTACCTCCCATTCCTCATCGAAATCCAACTCTAATTCCTTGTCAGATTCAATGCCCAGGGCCTTCAACTCTACAACTCTTGCTCTGGTTCTGGGTCAACGTTGAGATGGCCTTACAACTTTTTGTTTTGATCTCAGCTTGATACTCTATACCCTAGGGTATGTTGGTGCAACTGGTATTTCCTAGTGTACAGGGGATGCAGGTTGCTAAGCCTCTTGGTCCTCTGCAACTACTTGTTGCACATTAGGGACTATTTATTTTTCCTCTGTAGCTTCTTGTTGCACATTAGGGACTACTGCTTCTTCTTGAGGTTGAGTTGCCCCTGTATTAATTGGAGAGTGCTCTACCTCTCCCTCTCTACCTGTAATTTGAGGCTCTTCGGCCTCCATCTCCTTTTCTCCATATTCTCCCCCTTTTTAGGTTGCTCTGCATTTTGAGGTTCTTCAATTTCAACCTCATCCTCCTGAATTACCTACTTTGAAGAGGGGGACATAGAGCAGGGCTTCTCTACTTCCATTGCAGCAACATCTCCCTATTCTATTTCCTTATCAGTAGGGGGCACTTCTGTTGCCCCATCGGTCTGCACTGCTACATCAACTCTGGTCGGTTGCTCGGCTACTTATGGTCTACCCTGCAACTACAATTGTCTTCATAGTTGCCAAATTGTTTGATATAATTTGTGCATTTTTAGGGTGGCCTCCTTTCTGGACTCTTCAAACAGAGCCTGTTCCTCTTTAAATTTGGCTTCCCAAGTGGAAGCCTACTCTTTCAAAACCTACAGCTGCTGCTACAAATCCTCCACCTAGCCTTCTGGTGGTACATCTACCATGGATACCTCCTATTGAGGAGTTGGCCCATAGGAAATGTCCTGTAAAATGTGGGCCAAATACTCCTCCTTGTTGAGCTCATCGATGGGTGTCTCCTCATCATATGAGCTTGAAACCACCCTCGATGCCCTCATTATTTTGCTTCGCATCCTGGTGGAGATAGGCATGGAATCCTGCACTGCCTCATCCTCAAATTGGGGTGTATAAGGGGATGAATCCTACCCTGTTTCCTCCCCAAATTGGGGAAAATCAAGGAACGAGGTTTGTCCTACTTCCCCTATATTTCCTACAGGTTGGGATGCAGGCACCATCATTTCTCGTTCTATCACCTCTTGGGTCGACTTTTCATTTTGAATGGGCACCTCCTCCTCTGCTTGTGCCCCTGCTATTGCACTAGTACCCGCAGCTTCCTCAATTGTCACATTTCTATGTGACTCTGCATATCTCACCAAGGCAAAAATCAGGCCATGGTGAGCCAAGGTAGAGATGGTGCCTGCCTGGTATCGCCTGGCCTCATATTTCAAGGTGCATGTAAGGTAGTGGGGACGTTGATTTTGTCCCCATGCAGAATATAATTGAGAAAATAGAAGTGGTTGGCATTCAAGTGGGAGTACCTACCAAAGCATATGAAGAAATGGGTGATCTATTCAAAAATGACCCTCCAGAGCTCGAGAATGTGTCGTTTTGGTAAGCCAGCACTTGTCAGGTACTCAGTTGGTGCTCCAAAAATATCTGCACATAGAGGGTAAGGTTATCCTCCTTGTACGTGTGCTCCCCTATAAGATGGAGGCTCGTAACTCTAGCGATGTAGTCCTTAGTGACTGGGATCTCCAACCCCCGCATGTGCACAACCCCCTCGCTCATCGATGTCACAAATTCATTTTCTACTACCGCATCCTGGCCTTGAATGACCAGTCGATAGTAGTCCATCCATTCTATAGTGTCCAACTATGTTTGGACGTCTATAGAAATGCCCGAGCAATCGATCGGCTCACTCTTCTTAAGGTCATGATTTTTTGACTTTCCCCCCATGCTTTACCTCTAGTTCACAATTCACTCAACAATATTACTGTCTCCCCTTTGAATTACCACTGTGCCTCATTATTCTATGTTTTTCTTGCTGAAGTTGGCTGCATAGTAGCTGGTAAACAACTTTTTAAAATAATTACGTTCATGCATGCAAGCGGTTAATTACCATAATCAACAGTGATTATGGTTATCCGTAGTAAATTTCCTTCGAGCATGTGCCCGATTGTGCGAGAGTGATAACCATAAATTATCAACCAATCAGAGGTGTGCCACGCAACATCATGCCAAGTGGATTTGTTCAAGTGGTTAAGGTAATAATGGGGGTTGTGCCGACACATTTCCATAGATACACATGTTCATGAAAATAATATAGACAAGAAACAGAAAATTTAAACATGCACCTAAATTTGTTTCGTGGGTGCATATGTGTAAATATCCATGGTGCATCGCTATTGGTTGGCGTTTGATGATGGGGTAAACCACAATAGACAACGATGGCCATGGTTCCCATGCAATGAATTTCCTTCGACGTGATTGGTTCTTGGTAGCTGCACTGTGGGTTATTCAAGAAATCCTACAAAAATTAAAATGAAAATTAGAAAAAATGGCTTGCCTTGGGACGAAAAACATCCCCTCCTTAGAAATTGGTTGATGTCAACTTTTAATTTTATCCATGGTGGATTTGAATTTGCACGTGTATGGGGTGCTGACGTGGCTTAGGCCACATCCCAAGGCTAACGTGTTATTCTACCAAGGTAGAAAATAACCGCAATAGATAGAAATTAGGTGCCTTTTTTGTATGGAAATCATGCACCTTATTTTTGAACTATGGGGTATAGGTGCCTTGGAAACTGGAAACAAGCATCATAGGAATTGGGCACTTTGCTTACATGGTAAGCAGACACCTTAGCAGTCGGGCACTCTACCTAACATGAGAAGCAAAACCCTTAGCAATTATGTGCTTATGCCTAACAGGAAGCAGGTGCCTTTTGCTAACTGTCGGGTTCTGAACTTATAAAACAAAATTTATACAAACATTATTTTTTTTACATATATGCTAAGAAGATTTGGTGTCAGTTTCCCAAAAACTAGCAGTTGGTCGTTCTCTTGAAAAATTAGGAGTTAGGCGTTGATCTGCCAACTAACGGGATGCAGGTGCCATCTTCATAACATATTGGGAGTCAGGTGCCATGAAGCATACAATGGGAAGTAGGCACCTTCCATTGTAAGCAAGCACATTCTGTCATACAACGAGAAGTAGGCACCTTTCACTGTACAATGGGAAGCATGCACCTTCCATCGTACAATGGGAAGTAGGCACCTTTTCTAATAACAGGAAGCAGGCACCTCCCCATAAAATACAAACACATGGTGCTTTTATTTTATTCAATAGGTGCTGACTTGTCCTTGTATATGTGTTTTCAGGTTGATCAGGCCTTTCAGTGCTTCTGATTGAAAAATAGGTACAAAATTAGCATCTACCCTTGAACCAATAGTTGAGTGTTTTATTGTCCAAAAAGACCAATCTAAACACTCTTGTGTAGGTTTAGGTTTAGTATTCCCCTTCTTGAATGGGGACTAACTACTCCTACTACAAGTAAATTCTCCTAGAAATCTTGGAAAGTGTAGGTTCATGGATCTTGTGCTTGTTAGGCCTAGGTCTCCCAGGCTGCCTAACAATTGCACAAAGGGCATTGTTCCTGCAAAACAAAAACACAACTAAAAAAAGAAAATTTTAAAAGAATAATTGTCTTTGGGACTATGTGGACTAGGTCCACATCTCATTGACTCAAGATAAAATCAGAATCAACTAGGGTCTCCCCCATGCCTAATATAGACTCAATCATGTATGCTTCAGACACATAGTATGGATGCAAGCGGTGGCCATTGACTGTTAATGTAATGTTGTTGCCATCTATTGTTCTAACTCTTATAGCCCCATTATTGATGATTTCAATTACTTCATATGGCCCCATCCAACGTTGCATGAGCTTGCCCTTTCTTTCCTGGAATCGAGAATCATAGAGTAATGCCCATTCTCCCACTTTAAGTTGCTTTGGCCTAGTGTGGCGGTCATGCCACTTGGCCCTTTGTTTTTGAATGATCTCTATTTTTTATAGAGCCTCAAGGTGGTATTCATCCAGCTGATTAAGCTACTGAATTCTATCTTTTTGTGCATCATCCATATTGATATTCAATTCTATAACAATCCTAAGTGTTTTAACTTCAAACTCTATAGGCATCATGGTTGTTTTCCCATAGACTAATTGAAATGGTGTGAAACCAGTAGTAGTCTTCCAGGTGGTCCTGTAGGCCCACACTACTTCTGGTAATCTAGTAGCCCAGTCCTTCCTATGTTGTTGCACTGTCTTTATCAAGATATTCTCCAATTCTCTATTGGTCACCTCAACTTGCCCATTTGCCTGTGGATGGTAGGGAGTGGTTTTGTTATGCCTAATTTTATATTGTTGCATGAGTTCTTGGATCATCCTTGAAGTAAAATGAGGTCCTTGATCTGTTGTGATCTCCCTTGGGACCTCAAATCTTGTAAAAATTTCTGAATACAAGAATTTTACTATATTTTCTCCTTTGAATCATGCAAATCTTGTACTTCAACCCACTTTGTCACATAGTCAATACAAACTAGGATATACCTCTTACCTCCTAACTATGGATTAATAGGTCCTACAAAGTCCATCCCCCATTTATCAAATGGTTCAATGTGAACATGTGGTTGGAGTGGCATCTCATATCTGAGAGTAGGTCTACCCATCCTCTGACATTGATCACACTGGCTCACATTCTTGGCTGCATCTTTGAATAGTGAAGGCTAGTAATAACCAGCCTGCAACACTTTATATGCAGTCCTTTTTCCTGAAAAATGGCCACCACAAGGTTCATCATGGCAAGCCTTTAGTATTTCAATTATTTCTTCTCCAACAACACATATCCTCATGATTTGATCAGGTCCTATTTTAAATAGGCACCCATCAATCCATGAGAAATCTGCACTTTTCTCAATTAAAGTCTATTTTTCATGAGGTAAAAGTGCAGGGGATACTCTACCAGTGGCTAAATAATTAGCCATATCTACGTACCAAGGTATTTGATAATTTAGAGAAAACAAATGCTCATCTGGAAATTGGTCTTCTATAGCTGCATAGTCTGGAGGTGTCAATCTGGACAGGAAATCAGCTACCACATTGTCCTTTCCTGGCTTGTCTACTATTGTCACATAAAATTCCTACAAGAGCAACAACCATATGATAATTTTACCACTAATACTAGGTTTTTTTGTCAAGTATCTGATTGTTGAGTGGTCAGTGTGTACAAATACCTGATAACCTATAATATAATGATGAAATTTATTAAGAGCATGTATTACTGCAAGAAACTCTTTCTCTGTTGCATAGTATAATTTAGTTCAAAACCTATAAGGTTTTTACTAACATAATAGATGGCATAAAAATCATCACCATATTTCTATCCCAGTACTTATCCTATTGCATTGTTAGATGCATCAACATATATGTGAAAAGGTATGGTCCAATTTGGACCTCTCAGCACTGGAGCAGTAATCCGTTTTTTCTTCAAGGTGTTGAATGCTTGTTCACATTCTTCAGTCCAGACAAACTCTGCATCTTTTGTTAACAATGTGGTAAGAGGTTTAGCAATTTTTCTAAAGTCTGATATAAACCTCCTATAATAATCGGCTGATCCTAGGAAACTACGAATGTCCTTTTGTGTTTTGGGAGTAGGTAAGGTTTGGATGACTTCAATTTTCTTTCTTGTCTACCTTTGATCCCTTATGCAGAAAGGTGATGTCCTAAAACTATCCCTTCCTGCATCAACATATAGCATTTCTCATTGCTTAAGGATAGGTTAGTTTCCTCACAATGTTTAAGTGTATTTTCCAGATTTTCTATGGCAGTTTCAAAAGTCTCACCATATACAATGAAATCATCCATGTATACTTCCAAAGTCTCTCCAATCATATCTAAAATATTAAGAACTATCTCAAGATCTATTCCTCTCATGTCAGAATACTCCTAAGCAAAGGCATCTTGATATTTTTCCAATGTTTGTTTCAGTTTGGTTTGTTGTTCAGTTGTCAACTTGTTATCTACATTCAGCATTCTACTAGGTGCAACTTCTATTTGTTGAATATGGTGGTCTTTTACTCCTACTAATGGCAACTCAGGAGGAGGACAGGAAGGTTCTCCCTAAAAAAGTGGGAGATCATCTTATCCTCATCATTTTCATCTTCCAACTCCTCAAGTGTCATCATAGGTTGGAGCATTGATAGACCATCAACATTTTTATTTTCATTATCAGGTTCTCCCAACAAATCTACAGAATGTGCACATGGATGTATGATTAGTTTCTTTATATCTTGACCATCTGAAATAGTCATTTGTCCATCTCTACAACTTATGTAGGCATCAACTATTGCCATCCAAGGTCTACCTAAGATTAATGGGTATCCACCTAGTCCAGACTTAGATTGCAATACTAAAAAATCTGTTGGATACTCCCATGCATCTACTGTAATAGTGATATCTTCTAGTATTCCATCAAGAAGTACTGTAGACCTATCTTCCAACTACAACATAGTTTTAGTGGGCTTCAGGTTGGTCAATTTCAGTTTTTGCATGGTTTTCTAGGGCATGACATTGATGGCAGCCCCCAAATCTACTAGTGTGTTGGGTAAAATATAGCCCTCTATTTTTATAGTTAGCACAAGGCTTCTTGGATCTGAATACTTTTGGTTGTAGGTATTCCCTAGCATAATATTAGCTAACTGACCTACCAAACTAATTGATTTAGCTAGTTTCCTCCCTGGTTTCTTGAGGCACAATTCTCTTATGGCCTTCCCATAGATAGGTATGTCTCTAATGGCCTGAAAGAGAGGAATTGTGACTGTTAAGTTCTTTAAACTGGAGAGGATATCAAACTCTGTTTGTATTGGTTTCTTGGGTTCCTACAACCTTTGTGGAAAATGTGGAACCTCCTCTTTGTTATGTACAGTGTTTGATTCTTCTTCTACCTCTTCTATAAGGGGTGATTCCCCTTTCTCTATTTCTATTGGTTCCTCTTCTTCTACAAGAGGAGTGACTTCTACCCCTACTTGCTTTCTTGACCTTAACTGGATAGGATCACAATCTACCTTGATATTATACATAGGGTACATCTCATTTTCCATCTGATAGGTTGGCTGCTTGTTGTTTGGGTTTGCTGTTGGTTGTGTTGGTAACTAAGGAGTCCTTGGAGTAGGTAAAGTTGGTAGACTTGGTTGTAGTGGAGTTGGAGTAGTATGTTGTGGATACTGATTCCAAGCATTCTGATTTCTCCACTACTACCCAGGCTGCTGATATTGGTTCCAAGGATAAGGGTTGTAAGGATTTTCTCCTTGGGGAAATGGATTCCAAGGTTGTTGACCATACCAACCCATGTTGGGTGGTTGGTTTTGACCTTGATTCTGGTAATTGCTGCCCCCATAGGATGACATTCCTGATTGCATATTGTTACCCATAGGATATTGTTGCTAGTTCCTCCTATTACCCATGAAGTATGCCTCGGCTACTTCAGGTTCCTCTTTAGATTTCATTAATTGTGGATACAACTTCGTTTTATGATCCTTCTTACAAACAACACATACACGAAATTTATTTTTTGGGCACTCATTTCTGGGGTGTTTGCCTCTGTATTTAGGATAGAAGTAGGCCAATGTTGCCTCATTCTCCTGCTTCTTTCTCTAAAGTAGAAGAGTATCCATTTGAAGATCTAGATATGATAACATCTCGCTCTTAAGGTCTTCTAACATGTTGCCTATTTCTATTTTAGTGACAGTGGTTGACTGCTTAACATTTCTAGAGGTTAATTTACCCTTTCTTCTTGAAAAATTTCAACACAACTACTGAATATCATCCATTTGGTGTTGGTAAATGTCTCCCCCATAGATCATGTTTAAAGCTTCCAAGGATTCATTTGTCAGTCCTTTTAGAAAAATTCTTCTTAGGGACCTATCTCCTAGTTTTGAATGGGGTGATCTTTGCAAATTGAAGCTAAACCTATCCCAATATTCTTCCATAGATTCCCCTTCCTTTTGGGTCATATCTAGGACTTCCTCTCTTGTATCTCTTGCTCTTCCAAAATATTGATACTGATCCAAGAAAAATTTCTTCAACTATTCCCAAGTAGTTATCTGTTTATCCCCCAAGTTGATGAACCAATGCAAAGTTGAATCATCAAGGGTGGAAGGGAATAATTTTAGTTTCTGAGGATCTGTGGTGTAATCCACAGATCTACATAAAACATCAAATTTGAATAGAAACAGGTCTGGATCTTCTATTGGTAGTCCTCTAAAGGTTGGAAGGTGGGCAGGAGAGATGTGTTTCATCTTGTGATCTCCTCCTACCTCTCCTATTGGAAAACTAAAACTAGTAGATGTTTCCTCTGGATTTTTTGCCATTCTAACTACTATTGGTGTTTCTACCCCTACTTCATTCAAAGTAACTATCAATGCTTCTATTTCATTTCTTTTATCCTTCAGAAGGATGGATAAGTCAGTGTTTGAGATAGTTTCATCTAACACTGCTTTCCAATGTTCAACATTCAGTAGATCCTCCTCATATTGAACTCTACTTATCTTTGATCCTACTCTAGGATTCTACTGAATTGTTTCAGAGGGATCTTGTGCAAATAGTGGGTGTTCCCCCAAATGCACAGGTGGAGATTGAGATGGTGAGAGTTCAGTCTCAGGTTGAGGTTCTACTGAAGCATAAGTATTTTGAGAAACAACTTCTTTATTTTTGACAAAATGACCATCTGGTCCCCTGTTCTTAGGTGGACTCATACAAAGTTTTAGATGAAGGTTTTTAAAGAAAACACTCTAGAATACTATAACTATGCTTTCTTCATAACAAGAAATTATAATGGCTACTCCTCGACAATGGCGCCAAAATTTTGGGCAAAATATTGGTTAGTTTTTATAATGTTCAACTAATTGCCTCCATTTAATTGTCAACATGAGGTAGCTCGTAGTCTTGTGAGCAACCGTGCAAAATCTATACTTGTAATTTCTCCTTCAGATATGAGTCCCTTGGATTATGGTTTAGGGGGTGTTTTATGTTCGTTGTATTTTATATTTAAACCAATAATCTCATGCTAAGTATAAGAAATAGGACTGAAAACATTCAAAAACCAAATAACTACCTTGTTGGAAATTACAAAAAATAGAGAAAGTGTTGGAAATAAATTAATCTATTAAAATAATTATAGAAAATAAGGGAAATAAGGAAGAACTCTATTGTAAGTGGTCCCACACTTCTAGAAGGTTCTGCCTATGGTAGAATAATCACCAGATGCTTAGAAGATGTTTTTATAGGAACAAATGCAGAGAATTATTAACAATTTACAGTAGAAGAAATTTACATAAAAATTCTGAGGGTCTTCTTTAGGGGTGGTCTACATATTTATAAGGTATGCAACTAGCCCTGTTACAACCATTTGAGGAGTTGGGTAAAATATTATTATATTTTAGCGTGTTCTATTTCCATAATATGATGATATTTGATTTTCTCGACTTATAGAATTGATTTACATATCAGCTGAAAAATAGGTGAAAAGTCACCTTTGACATTATCCCATGTTTGGTTGTGATGCTGGAAATCCCTTCACGCTAGTTACCAACATGTTTGATCTATTTTGCTAACCATAGAGTCGTGCTGAAGATTGGCGTAAACGGAAATGAGGCACCACAGTTGAAAAATTCGAGAAGCAGGCACCTTTTGTCACATAACGAAAAGTAGGCACATTTTGTCATACAATAGAAAGCAGATGCCTTTCATTGCATAACAGGAAGAAGGCACCTTTCGTCGTACAACGAGAAGCAAGCAACTTCCATTGTACAACGGGAAGCATGCGCTTAACAAAAATCAAGCGCCTAACAATTAGGTGTTGAACGGAAGTCAAGCGCTTCAAAGAACTTGGGTGCCGGACTTCGTGCCTCTTTATTGATATTCTACAGATTTTTTACCTTCATTAATTTGTAAATGTCAGGTCCGAGTTGGACCTCGATGAAAATATGCCAAAATGCAATGATTTCCACTAAATATACACAAATTACACTTAAAGACAAATATTAGAGAACATGCAAAATAAACTATCAATTATATATAATTTTCATAAAAAATTTATATCTACAAGAATATATGCCGCACATTATGGGAAAAATATTACAAAAAATGAGCAATTTCGTGGCTCATCAGTCTTGATTTTGAACAAGCTCAAAAGAAACAAGAAGAAGAGTCAACCTCAAGTTTTGAAGAAGAAGAAACTTCAGAAGAAGACAGTGTAAGAGAAAGTGAGACTTCTGAGGATGAGTTGGACAACAGAAAGTTCAACAAGGAAAGGAACAATGCACAAAGAAGAAACAGATGGAACAAGATCCAACATAGAGAAAAAGAGACTAAGAGACCAATGAGGTCAAGGCGAGAAAATTTTAATGGACGATGTTTCTCATGTCACAAATTTGGGCACATGGCTTCACAGTGTAGGACAAATGAAAGACAAGAATATGGAAACTTCAGAAGCAAACAACTTTTCCATGGGTATTGCTACTCATGTAATCAGTTTGGTCACAAGGCAATGAATTGCAGGGTTCATGATAGGAACAAATATGACTTCACTAGGAGAAATCCCAAGATATTTGTACCTCTAAGGAATAATAACATTAAGTGTTATATGTGTAATAATGATGGACATGAACAAAAATAAGAACAGAAATAAGAATATGGATAGGAACAGAAACATGAATAGGAATAGGAACAAGAACATGGACATGAACAAGAACAGAAACATGGACATGAACAAAAATAATCAAAGGAATCAGAAGGATCAGATGAGAAGGAAACAGGACAAAGGTATAGAATAGTGCTTGCTAGGAGTAGAAATAATCCCACCCCAAAATTAACCACCTCAAGAGGAGGTGGGTGAGAGGCTAAGCTAAGAAACTCATTCTTAGCCTTGAGCTCCAAAGGTGACCCTTTGTCATTGATGTCAAAGAGGGAGAGATTTGAGTAAGGAGGAGAGATTTGGTTTAAGGAGAGAGCATTGAGTCAGGGGGAGCAATTTCCCATTGGGAGCCGAACAAGAAAAAGGTCAAGTTTTTGGTAAAACGAATTTGGGTTGCCATCAATGACAAAGGGGGATATTGTTGGAAATTTTGAGTAGATAAGTTATCATTGATATCAAGAGTGAGTGGTCATTGATGTCAAGCTTTCAACACCAGTTAGTGGCAGTTTCAATGGGCAACATCAGTTTTAGGTTCTCCAAGTTTCAGTTGATCAAGACCCAGTTCCAAGAGGTCAAGATAAGGTCCAAGGTAAAAACAAGAAGCCCAAGTGAATAATATTATAATAATTCTTTATAATATTATATAAGGAATATTAAATTAATTATAAATTAATTAATATAATTTTATTAATTTTTTTTTGTTAATTATAGTGTTTGTATTTATAGCGGGTTTTAACAAGGATCCCAAAACCTGATTACATAAGAAATGGGCCTAGGGCATCAATCCCTTGAAACTGAACACCAAAATAGAAATCCCGCCCAGCGGTAACAGTAAGCATGAAACAATCCCTCTCAGCGGGAAACAAACAAATAAGAAAGAAAGTAGTTTTGGAGATCCCGCCCAGCGGGGAGTAGCCAAAAACCACCATCGAGAAGATCCCGCCCAGCAGGAAGCAAAGAAAAACCGTTACAATAAAATCCCGCCTCGCGGGAAGCAGTCAAAACCACCACAAACAGTCCCGCCTAGGGGGAAGCAACAGGGAAATCCCGCCATCCGGAAACCAAGCAGAAAGAAAGGATCCCGCCTCGTGGGAAAACCGACGGATTTGGCGGATCCCGCCCTGTGGAGAAACCATCCCGCCCACCGGGAAAACATTTCGTTCAGCGAGAGCCATCCTGCAGGAAGCCGACAGCCAGCACAGAGAGGATCCAGCCCATCAGGAAGTGACCAGAGAGTTGCACCACAAGGAACCCGCCCCGGGAAAACATAAGAGGATCCCAGCAGCAGGGACCAAGAATCCCGTCCAAGCACAGAGCCCACCGAGGATTCGCAAGAAAAGGGGGAAGTTGTCCAAACCCTAAACCGTCACCTCCACCGCACCGAGAAACGTAGGGGACCAGATCCACGCGAATAACCTACAAAAAACCCCAGGGGGAAGCCTGAGGGAAAAAGGGAAGGGATCCCCAACCAAACAGGGATCCCTGGGAAGCACCAGTCCGAAAAAACAACCAAGGAAACCCTAGCCGGCCGGGAGGGGCGCAGATAGTGAAGAAGGATCTCCCCCCAGGAGATCATCTGCAAACAACCACTCCCCGGGAGGGATGACCTGGATTGAGCCAGGGACTGGGCAGGAACCAGGAGCCATGGGAGGGGGAGCAAGGGAGGGACCAGAGCCCTCCCCTCTCTACTTTCTTCCCTCTCCCATATAATTTTATTAATTAATTTACTTAACTTTATGTTATTTAAATTTATTATTAATTAAATTTAATATTAATTATATATTAATTTATGTTAATTTCAAATAACCCTAAGGTGGGTTATTAATTCAAATTTCTAGTGCCGACGTGGGAAGCAAATGTACCATGTGTGTATAAAAGGGGTATTACCCCACCTTAGCCAAAAATTCCAATGCTTTTTGAATTAAAATTCTATGCTATGCAAGTTTATGCGAATCATGGTGTGCAACGAAGAGTTTTTAATTTTTAAAAGGTGCTTAGAGGAGGCAAAACTATTTTACCCACCAAGGAGGGAGCCTTGGTCACCAACCGCTGGTAGCGTAGTTGGCAACCACGGCAAAAGTAAGACATGAGGGTAGCGACTGGTGTAGGTTCGAATCCGTGAAGGATCGTTTATTATTTTGTGTTGAAAACACAACGGAGTAAGGTTGAAAGGGAAGGAAGTATTTCTTCATGTGGGTGCCTCTAGCCCATGCGGTGGGCAACAAAGTGCTAAGGCTCTTGGCGCTTGGGGAGACAACAGTTTGAATCATTCTGAAACCCTTTTTGGGAGATAATATAGGTATGCATTAAGTTTGAGCGCCGAAATTTTTGAAGGAGTTAGTTGAGGTATTAAAAATTAATTTTTGCATATTTTATTTGGTATGTAAGGTTTTAGGGGAGTTATAATGTTGATGCAAACTAAATTTTTTGTGTTATTTGCTTTAGTATTTGAAAAGGAAATAAAGGTGTTTTAGGAAGATTGTTTGAGGTTTTGTGGTGTTGGATATTATTTTAAGTTGGAGATTATAAGGTGTATCCATATAATTATTTTCATGCATGATTTGATGAATGTTAATTCTAAGAAGGAGCAATAAGGTGTATTTTATCTTTATTTTTGTGTCTAAGTAATATTTGATAAAGTGTTAAGAGTGATATTTTGTCATCTAACCATTGAAATTGGAAAGAAGGAAATTGTGATTTAGATAGGTTTTCAAAAGGCACTTCTACATCAAACAAAAGGTGTGGGCACATCTTCCTAGTGAGTGATTTTTGAATGTTGTGAATGCAAAGTTGGAGTGAAAAGGATTGTTTGGTAAGCATTGTTGAGTGTGTTATGAATTAATGCTTTAAGGTTTTCTAGAATAAAGAGTTGTTGATAAAACCTTGTTTTATAAGCATTATTGTTGAAGTGATTGGTTGAGTGAAGAACTTGAACTAGGGTTTGTAAAGATCATAAGTATCATTGTTAAATGATATTATTTCATAAGCATTGTTGTTGAAGTGAGTAATTGAGTGAATAACTTGAACTAGGGTTTGCAAAGATCATGAGTATCATTGTTATGTGAAGATTTTTTGATAAGCATTGTTGTTGAAGTGAGTAATTGAGTGAAGAACTTGAACTAAGGATTGCAAAGATCATGAGTATCATTTTTATGTAAGATTGATTGATAAGCATTGTTGAAAACATTTGAGTGAGTGTTCATATGCTTGGACTAGGGTTTGTAAGCAAATATTAATTCATTGAGTGATTGGTTGAGTAGAGTTGGTTGAGCCTAGTCAAGTGGATGTGTTGATGTGATAGTTCAAGTTCTATGAAACAAATTGTTCTATATTCTGAATTGAGTTGAGAAAGTGATTGAGATTTTGTGAGTGTGAAGCATATTGAGTCTCTAAAAATTCTCTATATGTTTCTAAAAGAGTGAGTGAAAGTAATTGAGAATTGAGGTGAATGTGAAGCATATTGAAACTAACAATTATCTATATGTTTCTAAAATAGTGAGTGAAAGTGAATGAGCATTTAGGTGAATGTAAAGCATATTGAGTCTCTAACAATTATCTATATGTTTCTAAAAGAGTGATTGAAAGTGATTGATAATTGTGATGAATGTGAAACATATTGAGTATTTAACAATTCTCTTTATGTTTCTATGAGATTGGATAAGTTATAGTGTGGACTTGTTGAGTAGATTTGAGATAAGTATTGAGAGAACTTATGGACAGATTTGTGTGAGCTTTTGTGGAAGCTTACAATAAAATTTAAGAATAGGGATTGATACCAGATTGGATAAGTTCAAGGGAGGACTTATTGAGCATATTGAGACAAGTATTGGTGAAAACTTGTTGAGCATATTGGACAAGTTCTTAAGAGGACTTGTGGACAGATTAGTGTGAGCTTTTGTGAAAGCTTACAAGGCAAATTTGAGACAAGTCTTTGAGAATACTTGTGAGCAAAATTGATTGATTGATTTGTTCAAACCTTGAGTTAAGATTTGGGGCAGATCTAGCAGAGTTGATTTGAGATTAAGTTAAGATTTTTGTTAAGACTTTAGGACAAATATTGAGGATATATTTGTGCTAGACCAAAGGGCTGTGTTTAGTGTAGATAAGAGGATATATTTGTGCTAGACTGAAGGACTGTCTTTAGTGCAAATTTAAGGACAAATTTTGGTGTAGATTTGAGGACAGGTTTGTGACAGACCAGAAATAGAGATTGAGCAGATTTGTGCTAGACCAAAGGACTGTGTTTAGTGTAGATTTGAGACAAATATTTTAAGGTGATAGAGTATAGAGGATGACAGTCTCTAGTGGATAGAGATACATTAACTAGGGTAGTGAGGATAGGTGTCTTTAGTGGATTGAGATTCATTAGTCAAAGCGGTGGGGGCAACAGTTCTTCTAGAAGATCACAAATCAGAGCTAAGGAGAAAGGAGTTCTCCTGTGGATAGATATATCCACAAATTTGATTAGGGGATTGGTGTCTCTATTTTGTGTGGTGATTTATGCATTTATTTGATTACTTCTTTTGATATTGCTATCTATACATTTCATAATATTGATTAGGAAATAAAATTAAAAAGTGGTCTTATATTGTTCTCGCCCCCTCTCAATATAAGCTTGTGTTCTTCATATAATGATGGACCACCATTTGTGGCATCCATTCACTCATCTTATCCACCAACTCTGATAATTAATATCCCATTGTTCGTGTTTCCATGTTGTCCATTTCATCCAATCATGGTATAACTTCAATGATGGGACATTTCATTTTTAAGGTAAAACATCAGACATCAAATGCACAACCCCTTATTACGAACATATTCTACATACTACCATGTATTTTCCATTGATATTTTTAGGAGGCCATTTGTAGCTCACTTTTGGATGTCTATTTTGACCTCATTGCTTGGTATTTTTTTTGTTAATGTCAACTCTCTTACCCTTTCTAGCTATTGGGTCTGTGTAGCCACAAGCTAACCATTATGATCTTTTTAATTTTTCAATCATCGTGAATCTTCCTAAGATGACCACTTTTGGGTAATTTTTGCTAGTGTCCAATGATCAAATCATGTTATTGTCATGTAACCCTCTTACCACCATTGTGATGCTCTAGCCCTGATTCATGGTCTTAAATATCCATTTTTATGCCACTCCACCTAACCACCACCTATGGTTAATAATAACTTCACATTGTGTTGATGCTTACCCATGTAGTTCCAAGTATATTTCCTCCTCTTGGAGTTCTTCCTGGACCACTTTATCACATGCCATGTGTGGGCCACCCATTAAGCTATGAAATATTCTATCACATATTCTAGCCTCCATTGACACTAGTCTTCTCAACTAATGATTTCCATGCATCATCATTTCTTATGCTACCTTGGTTGGTGCTATCTATCATGCTCTTACATTGTCATGTCACGTGGTGCATCTAGTCCCATGGATGACTTCCTTCCTCACCGAGGATACACACCTTTTATCCCACATGTATTATGGGCTAGCCTCTAGGCATCTTAAAGAGGCTCCTTGCATCAAATGCTTCATAGCCAAGTGCTTAGTACCTGTTCCTTAATTCTTCTCTGTCATGCATCCTGTGACTCACTTTCATCACCCAAACATCATGCATTCCAAACGTAAGTTAATGTATGGTCATAATCGATATTTTTCAGCAAATTTATTCTTCCACATTTGACATGGGGTTTCTCTTTCACTTTTTTAATAATTTTGCTATTATATCTTGACTACATATTTCACAAACAAAAGTAAAAGAAACAAATAAAAAGCAATCGACATGACCTTTTGTTGAAGCATATTCTGAAGAATCTTCCAAAAAATAGGCCCTTGGAGAATATTCCTACTATTAAAGGTATATCACCCCTTTTTTTTTGTTGTTGATAAGACCTTGGTTTTTCTTACAAATTGAGGCTCCATTTAGTTGCCAATATAGGTTTGTCTATAGTTTTTGGTAAGCTCATTTTGAGCCAGATCCAGTAGAAGCCTTCTTTTCAATTTTTGTAATAGTCTACTCTAACCTATGGTGCTCTAAAGTTTAGGTTGTATGAACCCTACTAATTATTGTAATCAGGAGTGCATTTTTTGTTATACCTAACACTCCTTCAATCCACTTTTGACATTAGATTTTGGAAGCATACTTTTGTCACAACCATGGCCCTTGCATCTAAGTACTCCTTTATTCATCAATATGGAGTTGTTTTTGTCTCTTCCTTCACAAGACCATAACCCTTCTGAAGGTAATCAAAAAGTATCACATGGGTACACCTCTACACTAGAGTTTTCTTAGCCTTCTAATGACTCATATTTGTTAGTGGATTTTAATATTTTAGATTTTTAGCTTGGTTCATTGTGCCACCCTTCTTAGATAATACTACACCCAACACTTCACACAACTTTTACCTTAGCTTCTACTTCAGACTCACTGTATATTTTGCTTGTTATCTATGATATTTCTTCCTCTTATTTTAAAAAAGTATTAAGGTATAATGCTTCTATAGTGGGGTGGAATTATAGGAACTAAAGTTTACATGTGGCCACATTAATGTAATTAATTATAGTGAATGATATTTTGACATAGCATTTTATGTAATGTTATTTGGAATATTCCTTCCCAAACGTTGTTTTGGGCTATAAATAACCCTCTTCCTATTGAAATAAGCATGCTTTATTTTGCAAATATTTGGGTTTGCTTGCATGTCCTTGTCAATTTTGAGAACCTTTCAAATAACATTAATGTGGCCATATGTAAACTTTAATCCCTATCAATGGTGGACCATTTTAAGGATAAGATGTTCAAACCACTCAAAAGAAAGGATAGAATGAGGAAGAGTAGAGGTATTTGAAGAAGCAAAGTACTAGGTAGAAAAAACCATAGAATAAGAAAGGTAAGATCTAAATATAATTGTTAAGGCACTAGGTCCAAAAAGGGTAGATGAACTAAACTAGTACACCATCAGTAAGGAGTTAGAGGATCACCTATTGATGTCTACTCAGCTTAACAACCCAAGAAAAAGGTGGGTGGTTTAGTGCATTGAAGGCAAATGTATGGCCCCTACAACAACAATAGTCCTAAAACTAACACGAGTAATTGTAGAAGGTACTCCATTCAATTTTTTAATATTCTCAAAAAGAGTAGTTGGGATTGTTAAAAATTACTACAACAATTTTGGAGGGAATTTCCCTCTATTTTGTAATCTATTTATAGTTTTTGCAGCATTGTAAAGGATAGACAAGTATATTTGCAAGTGTATAAGTTTCCTTTCATGTTCTTCTATATAGCAATATTTGGATCCCTGGGTGGTCTGGTGGGAAGTTTGAACCCCTACTTTTGGAAAAATATTGTAATATTTTTATATTCATATATATACTAGAGGCCTATGACTATTTGGTTCTCCATGTCCCGTTTCCTTTATGTATGTATGTTTATATTTTAGTTTGTTCTTATATATGCTTATAGGAGGAAGTGTTCAAATTCTTGGATATCGGTGCATTATAGTCAGGGATGTTGTGTAGGATAATTTTACTCTGATCTTGGTGGATCAACTTTGTTAGCTTAGGTTTTTTTCCTTTTTTCTATATTTATTTTTTGTATTTCTTCTAACCCTTTTTCCTCTGGAGCTGGTAGACTAGGATAGAGTAAGAAAAATGTGTTGAAGATCAAATACTAAAAGGATTTGGTCTTGTACAAAATCCTAGAGGCCCGTGATTAAGAGAAACTCTATGCTCTTGGGATTGGCCCTGCTATGTCGCTCTACATGAGGTATAATAGTCCTGACTATCTAACTAACCTACCTAGTGATTGGGACAATTATAATGGATAACAATTTAATGCCATGTTCAATGGGACCTCATTTATTCATCATTTGTTCCATACTCAAGAATAATCAAGAGTATGGTGAGGTTCATTGGTTATCTTCTCATTAAAACATCTAAAAAACTCACTTAGCGACTCTACTCAAGATGAACATCTAGATATAACTACCTTGAAGGATATCATATTGGAATTTTAGTGAATATTTCAATATAACATCCCAAAGAGCACATGTTGTATTCACCTAGTGACTCTGCTCAAAGAAAATGACCTAGAGGTGTATGGAAAAAATACCTATCACTAGATCCTTTGTTGCTACCAATCCACAAGTGCTAGTACCTTAGCTCAACAACATTCCCAAAGAAGAAGAGCTTGAGGCCAAAATATGGTTGCTTTGATACCCAAATTATTCCTTGATTGGAACAATAAATGTCCTTTGAGATCTTTGATTCCACTAGCTATATGGAACAATATTCTAATGTCTTCATTAAATTCCTTCCCATACTTCATCAATGAAAATTTTACCACTCCATTGGTGCACCTACAAAATATGGTGAGCCCTGGTGTATTACACAATGTAACAAAGTAGAATGTGGCCCTTAGACTATTGGTGGCTTCATCAAAAAATAAGGCTAGATATTGGTACATCTTCCTCCCTCCTCATTCAATCATTGAGTGAGACTAGCTTATTGCCCTATTTGTTGAGAGATTCATGGAAAAGGTAAATGTAGTCTCCATCTTAGATCAACTATCAACTATAAAGGAGGTATTGATGGAGAATATGAATAAAATCAATGATATATTTCATAAGGTGGCATAGAATCCATTTTGAGGTTCATCTTCTTCTAGGTATGGTATTTTATTTACTATCTGAAGGCCTTCGATTTTGAAATCTCTATGATGATAAATGCCAAGGGAGGAAAATATCTTGTATATACCTATGGGATAGCCATTCAAGGTTAAAATTATTTGATTTATATTAGAAGGTTTGCTCCCAAGCCTCGTATGCCTTTGTATTCTAGTATCCAATCTCCATAACAGCCTTCCCTAATCATTCATCTAACAACATTACAACCAACCATAGTCCTACATATATTATCTATTCCACCACCTACTCTAGAACCCCTTATTTTAGATAGCCCAAAGCTTAACACAATGTAAATACTACTCAAATTGGTCACCAATGAGATGTTGACCACGAGGAGGAAACACTATGACTAGAGGTATCCATACCATAATAACCCAAGGCCTCCTTACCTGGAAGGAAATTAGGGTAATTGATCTCCATCAACAACTATTCCAAACCTCAATTTTAGGCCAATTGAGAACATGGTCAATCTTAGAGCCAAAATTAATGGTGCTAGTCCTAAATCCTTTACAAGTACCTAATAAACCTGAAATGGAGATTGCTCCCATTAAAAACAATTATGTCAAGGAGTCTACTTCTTAGCGTTATCCAATCTCAAATACTTTTTTCACCCAGGGTAATCTTGGATAGATATCTTAGCTCCTTGTAGTTGTAGCACTTGATATAATGCCTTCCCATTCATCTACTTCATATTTAGGAGTTGAAGTTTATATGGCAAGTCATCATGTCCCAACTCCATCTCTCCTAGAGTCAAATGACACTCCCCAAGAATAAATATTGGTGATATGGGATGAGGAAGAGGTCTATATTATATCTAATAGAGTAGGTAATTTAGCATCCATTAGACCACAAGTTTGATTAGACTATGTCACAAGGGATAATAAATGGGAAATGGAGGAGCAAGACAAGAGCAATCCAATGATCCTTGGAAATCAACATAGGCTAGCTAAACTAGGTTGGAAACCTCTCATCATGGTACCCCCAAAGTCAAGTGCACCTATGCCTCTTACCAACACTAGCCAAAGCCACCAAGTGGCACCAAGTAATTAGACTAAGACAACCAACATAGGCTCAAGGATTTTTTTAACTATACCTCTAAAGATACCAAATCCCCTAGCGATTACCAAGAAAAGCATCCCAAATATCTTGAAGCAACAAGCGCCCTAACTAAAATCAGCTAGAACCTTTTAACCAACTAGATTAATGTTGAGTCTTCCTCCACCATATGTGACTCAAAAGGCTACCTCCCTTGGTTTATTCAGTGTGGTGGATCATCTAGAGAAGTCCATGGTGGCAATTCTTGTTTGGGACATCTTGGATATTCCTAGGCAAAAGGAGCATTTGAGGAGAGCCCTAGAAGAAGACGAGAAAAAACAAGGGTAGAAAAAATCCCTTGCAATTTTGTGGGTCTCATCCCCAAAAGTAAGCAACCCCAAACCACCCTCTTTCTATATATCTCTTATATATAAGGATAGTTTGATCCATAGGTTTAGGGGCAAACACATATGTTATACCGAAAGAAGTAGTAATGCACTAGGCCTAAGATATCATCTTGTGAACAAGAGAGTGGTGTAGCTAGATAGCAGTGCAATCCAAATATTGGAATTCATGGAAGAAATATTACTCTATTTAAATACCTACCCAAGACTAACTATAATGCAAGACATGACATTGATTGACCTCCCTCCATATTTTGACATATCCTTATCGAGAGATTTCACTATCAAATTAGGGGGTATTTGTATTTAGATTGGTCCCTTATGATATTGAGAAATCAATATGGGACAAGGATTTTATCCCATAAAAATCTATATATTTGCACCATGTTGAGCATTTACTTGCATCTAGTCTTAATGAACAGATTTTGATGGTGAAAGAAGAATGGTCTAAGTCAGAGCTATTAGTCTATAAGTTGCATCCATTTATTCTATACAATAAAATGGAACAATGGGCAACCAAAGTCTTGGATTTAGATTCTTCCAAGACATATGGATCGATAGGCATGGGATGAGATTCAAGTGGAAGTTAGAGTCAACCCTCTTAAGGTAATGTAAAAAAATAGAAATTTTACATATTGCCCTAAATGTTTTTGATTTTGTAGGATTTTCGGAGCATGAAATCATGTAGAATGGAAGGTGATTTTTAAAGAAATGTTGAAATCCAAGTCATAACTCAGGGTGATGTAGGTCATTATAAAACAATGCAAGTGGATTGCTACTACACAAACCAAGCAAATCCATAGAAGGGACGAATTCACTAAGTGCATTAAGAAAGGCAACTCTTGATATCACCACCAAACAAAGGGAACCATAAAATTAATCATACTATCAAGGCCATGTAGCATGAAATTAACTCAAAAAAATGTGACAATCAACCTAGGCATGAAGGGAGAGTAATTTCACATCATGCAAGTCTAGTGCTAAAAAGAAAGGAAGAAATTCCCTTGCATCACTTTGATATAAATGAGAAATGCTCAAGCAAAGGTGAAAATATGACAAGTAAAAAGTAACATAAATTTATAGAAGAAGTTAATGCAAGTTGGTGCCTCCATATTATAGAAAATTCTATAAAATGACTATCATACACCCAACTATTAGCTAATTCTCCACCACTGGAGCTGCTTTTGAATGAGTCCACACCCAATAGATAAGACCTAAAATTTTAGGTTCATCTCCTTACACAAAATAGAAGACCCTTGTGAGCTACCAAACTTGTAGTGAGGTCTCACTACAAATCTATCTAAAGAGGGTTGACTACAACAAGATCCAAATTAAAGCCATATGCAAGATGAAAAGCCCCAAAACCATTGTTGACCACTAGGAAGCCCATGTTGAAGAATCATCAAGTTATCACCAAAAGCTAAATGTCAAGATAAATTTACACCTTGTGACCCACAGTAGTGACTCATAGTCATTTTGGTGATAACTAAATCAAACTCTATAATTGGTAGCAGCTCATGAGCCTTTTAAGTGATAATTTAAATGACTTTATCATTGGTGGAGGTTGGACCCAAATATTGGCTATGGTCAAGCCAACAAGCCTAGTTATCATCCATATTTGTTTAGGATTATGGTTCATAATCCCTCATCCATCATCTCTCCACCACAAGGCTAGAACATATTCATTAAGGAGAATTAGTTGAGGAAACGTTAACAACTGAAAATAATTTATAGACTCATGGGAGCTCATCATTAAGAGATTTTATGAGATATTTATTTCTTCACATTTAGTCAAGGAGGCTACCTGATTCAACATATTTACACCGATGACTCCTTAAAGAAGGATGCCAATGTCTAATTATAGCAGATTTATGCATGGCATAAGAGAGCACTTTAAGTCAAAAAACCCATGGATTGACTAAATATCATCATTTACATTTTGTGGCTCTTTTGAGAGGATTTTTGATAACTTTGTCTTTAAAACACTTGGGAAAATATCAAGAGATAAAAAGGTAAAGTTTGTGGAAAATCAAAGAAATAAGTCTCAACATTATAAGGGAAATTAAGGGTTCTAACCCAAAGTGGCACTAGCCTACAAAATTTTAGATCGACCCTGCTATACAAATTTTTGAAAGTTAGAAGATGGTAATAAACTTTAAGGGCACGAAATAAAGATATATAACAAAAGATCAAGAGTTTTCAAAAGCTCTGGCCCATATGAAAAACCAAATTTTTTATAAGTATAATAAAGAGAGAAATGTTTGAAGGTCAAAATGTTTGAAAGTTGAAAGAAAAAATTGATAAAAAATTTTGAGGTCGCAACAAGTAAAAACCTTCGATAGGTAAAGAAACCAAAAGGCTTGATGAAGGTCCCATGAGGTTTACAAAATTCTAATTAAATGATATGAATAAAAGTTTCAATGGTGGACCATTTGAAGGACAAGAGGTTCAAACCACTTGGAAGAAAGGAAAAAATGAGGAAGAGTGGAGGCATTTCAAGAAGTGAAGTACTATGTAGAAGTAGCCATAGAACAAGGAAAGTAAGAATTTTATATGTGTTGAGGTACTAGGTCCCAAAAGGGTAGGTTAAGTGAACCAGTACACCATTATTAAGGAGTTAGAGTATCACCTACTAATGTCTACTCAAATTAGAAGCCCAAGAAAAAGGTGGGTGGTTGAGTGGATTAAAGGCAAAGGCATGGCCCCTACAACAACAAAAATACTAAAACTAACAACAATAATTGTAGAAGGTACTCCATTAATTTTTTTAAAATCCTAAAAAATATTAGTTGGGATTGTCAAACACTCTTGCAATATTTTAGAGGGAATTTCTCCCTATTTTGTAATCTATTCATAGTAGTTTTTGTAGCATTGTAAAGGATCAATGAGTTGTATATATGTAAGTGTATAACTTTCCTTTCATTTTATTTTGTATTGTAGTATGTGAAGCCCTAGGTGGTCTTATGGGAAGTCTAAACCCCCACTTATAAAATAATATTGTAATATTTTCATATTCATATTTATATACAAAAGACCTATGACTATTTGGTTCCAATTGTTTGGTTCTCCCTGTTGTGTTTCCTTTATGTATGTATATTTATGTTTCAATTTGGGCTTATATATGCTTAGAGGAGGAAGTGTTCAAATTTCTAGTTTTCAACACATTATAGTCAAGGTTGTTGTTAAGGAGAATATTCCTCTTATCTTGGTGCATCAACTTTGTTAGCTTAAGTTATTTCCTTTTTGATATATTTATTTTCTACATTTCTTCTAACTCTTTCCTCTCTAAATCTGGTAGAGTAGGATACATTAGGAAAATTTCACTGGAGATCACATCCTAAAAGGAGTTGACCTTTTAAGAATTCCTAGAGGCCCTCGATTGAGCTGAACCCAATGCTCTCTATATTGGTCTTATTGTGGTGCTTTGTGAAAGGTGTGATAGTCTCAACCATCTAGCTAACCCACCTAGTGACTAGGACAATAAAAGAGGACAACACACATTTTAATTCTCTAATTGTAAACATTGTGGTATAAATCATATAATTTTAAAAGTTATGGTAGAAATCATCTACTCCTAAAATATTTGGCATAAATTAGAAAGAATCAATTTGTTGTCAATATGGATATCATCAATGACATGACATTGATGGACTTCGGAGAAGATGTAAAAAATTTCTCAAAAATTTATTAGAAATGCAAGAGCACCATCTAAAATAAAAATAGTTACAAGAATGATCCTGAATACGTGGAGACCAGGGAGAACATCATGGATTCCAAATTTCCAAAGAGGGATTCTCAACCTAAACTTCCAAAGTGTGTGCATGCCATATAATGGATTTTCTAGAGGGTGGGTTTACGAAGAGACACATAAGATACACATAATAGATTAGTTGCCCACTTTGATAGTGACACTTTATGCACTATCTACAAAATTCCTCCTTAGAATTCAATTATTTATAATAATAAATATGACCAGTCTTTCATAGAGACATGAGAGTTTTTGGGATATTCTAAGGATTTGGAGAGTAACCTTTGTTTGAAAAATGACATGTATGTTGTTTCTAATTTTAGACCTAAAATTAGATATGCTATGACCCTAACTTGTATTCTCATGGATGTGTCAGATACATCTCATTTTTCTATACATTATGTGTTAACAATAATCTCTATTGTTCTTCAAGGTGGTAGATATGAATGGGTCTCTTTTATATCAAATAGTTTGGTTAGGAAAATTAAATATTTTAGGAATACAAAGGCCCTGGTTAGGCCAAAGTTTCACATGTCCTCTTTTCTAATTGATATTCTATGTGTGGTTACACCACTTAAAATTAATGATAATTCCTTTTTAATTTTTTGGAGAGAAAACCTATACATATACTTTTTAGGAACCTTTAGAAGGAGAATGCAAAAAGGAGTGGAATTTTTTATTTCATAAATTTTATTGTATTTCCCTATATATATTCTTTATTGAACAATGATTCATGTCTTTATTTCATTAAGGAAGATAGAGAGGTTTTTTAGTTGTATGTTGGTTTATTTATCCATGTTAATTAGACATATATTAGACTCTTAGGTTTAAAGGGAAGCCCCATATATTACCAAAATATGTACCTAGTAAGATTCTATTAAAAGAGGTAACTTATCAAATGTTGTGGAATCATAATGGGCATATAAAAGAGAATAATTGGCCTATATTTATGTATTTTCTATACATTATCTTTTCTATTTTGGGTTTTACCATATGCAATTTAGGTCATTGTGCATAGTTGGCCACTCATTTTGATAAACTTTTATTAGAGGATGTATATATCTAGTTTTATGATTGTAGAGGGAATCTTACATGGAATTTAAGGTCTATCTAAAAAATTGGTATGTTGAATGTACATAGGGATATTTTGAATACCTTTCAAGGGATGCACCCTTTTGGAGATAGGTGGTTGAAAAGAATAAAGAGAAGAAAGTGGTTTTGAAAGATCATCTTAGCTTTTCTTATGGGAAGTGTTTCTTTTATTTTATAAATGTTTTCACTTATATATAACTTAAAGTAAACTCTTAGTGAAGAGGCTTTAATGCTTGCTAATATAAAACATATTCATTGTTCAAGAGTTTGATGAATGAACTAGGGCATGAAAATATCTAATTTTCATTGATCCATTTACTTGTCTTTAAAAGTGAGTATTCTTGCTAAATAGAATAGTCATAATTAGTTTTTAGGTTATATAAGAAAATATTTTATCATTGAAGAAATAAAGAAAGCAACTAGCACTTTGAACTCAAGGATTGAAAACCCCCTTGACTATTGTCTATATAGAAATCAATCAATAGTTATTTGGTGACTCTACTAGGGAGTGAATGATTATACCAAGAGATGCTCTTATTAAACAACCTAACCTAACTAATCCTTGGTTACCATAGACAAACATTGTTAAAGAATTAATGAGAGTTGTTTGAAAAAAATTATTGCAAAAAACAAATCATCATTTTTCAAAAATTCTTGTGGTCCTAGATGAAGAGGAGGATGCTACTATGAAAAGAGTATAAGAGAGAATTCTTCAAAGGAAAATATAGAGAAAAGAAATATGTGCATTAATTTGATATCAATGATATAAAATCTATATTTAATAAGGATACATATTATAAGGGATACTCCAATAGGATTCATTCAAATAATATTGCCATTATAGAACCTAGATGAAGACAAAGATCTCAAAAGAATAGAGATCTAGAAAATCAAAAATAGGTAACTAGTTCCAACTCTTTGGCTTTTATCAAATATGTTTCTTTGGATATAATTGTCAAAGAAATATCCACAAATTATCAAATATGTTTCTTTGGATATAATTGTCAAAGAAATATCCACAAAAATAGCTCAAAATATAGAGACAAAACCCTAATGTGGAGCACCAATACCCTATTGTGCATATTTGGGGATCTCCATGAATTTTCTTAACACATGAAGATGTACTTACCAATATTTAGTGATGATGGAACTGTGAGTGTCAATGAGAATTCAGAGGCTTCTACTCAAACCATAAGCTTGTTGAATATGGAATATGAAGATATAGTAATGAGGTTATTTCTTTTCACATTTGAAGATTATATAAGAACATGGTTTTATTGATTACCCTATCTAACCATTAACAATTGGGATGAATTTGAAAGATATTTCAAGAACAAAGTCTCTGACATAAGAGTTGTTAGGAGATTAGTGATGCAATTAGTATGTATTCATAAATAAAAACACAAATTAGTTCAATAAAATAATTATTGCTTCCAAATATTGTATCATTAGATTCCAATAGAAAACATTACTCACAAATATTTGGCCATTGAATTCTATCTCACAAGCCTTGATCTAGAGATTGTATTCCAAATTTTAAAAAATACATTAGGATAATAATATTGCTAATGCATACACTAAAGCACTAAGAATAAATAATAAAATAGTCTCAATGAGAATACTTCCATCCATTGAATAAATACCTTTGCAAACATGTCATCTAGATTTTACAAGAGTTAGCCAAGAAACCTAGAAAGAACACCATTTAGGAAGCCAAAAAGAAAGTTCATCTATGTTAAAAACATATAATGTATCATCTAATACCTAAGTAATTAGATGATATCCATGAAAAGAAGAATTGGTAAAGGTCTTAGTCATGAAGCTCAACCACATAAATATTTTAAAGATATAAACTTCCATAGAAATGATCATTTTCAAATAAGAAATATAGGATGGAATATAAATACTCCCATCCCTATGACCGATATAGTGGAATTGGATGACATAGCTATGGAGTATTTTTGTTGTGTACATGAACCTGTAGATCATGAAGAAAACTCATTTAAAAAAAAAAAAAGAGCATTTGCTACCTTTATGGTCAAAGCTAATGCAACCCAAGGAGATCCTCAGTTCAAAAATTTTCTTGAGCCTTGATGAGAAGGTCTAGATGTTGCTTTGGCTTTAAGTAAAAAATTACCTATGGAAAATTTGGAAGAAGAAACTAAAAGTGAACAATATGATGAAACTTATGTAGGCACAAGAGCCTAACCTTTTTTAAATATACAAAAAGATAAGGAGCCATTAACTACTTTGACTCCACCAAACAACAATCCCCTATAGATCCAGAAGAGCATCTACCTACATCATAGACACATTCTAAAATACATCCAGAGCATGTTGAAAATAAAGAAGACAAAATAAAATATAATTTTGTAGAAGACTTAAAGAAATTGAAGTCTAATATCTCTATGCATGAGTTACTATCAATATAAATAGAGATATTTGTTGTTCAATGACCTAGATAGACCACATATAGATAATATTTTAAAGCAACATGTAGAAGAGTAAAATGGTCAAAAGGATTAAATAAAGAGACCCCATTGCTGATAACTTTAACCATCAATGAAAAAATGTTACACAATTATTTGGTAGATTTTGGAACCTCTACTAATGTCATACCAACATCTATATGCAAAATGTTAGGTCTTAAACCCCAATAGAAATTATACACTTTCATTCAATTGGATTGATCCCAAGTTAAGGTAGTTGAAGAATTTTCCAATGTACACATCCAAGTTACTTTGGAGCCTAGAGTGCAATATTGCATAAACATAGTGGTGGTTGATATTCCAGACATGTATGAATTATTAATAAGTAGAGAGTGGGATCATAGTCTAAATAGATACATAGCTATTAATTTATTTTGTATGTGCTTACCATGGAGAGGAATAGCCAATAAAATTTAGATTAATAGGGAATCATATTATAAAAAATGGTGATGAAGTTCAACCGACAAAATAGTCTATTAGTTTACACAAATATTGGAATAGGTGCATACTATTTCATATCAGGAAAATATTTTTTTCCACCTAACAACACTGAAAAATGAATTATATATAATGTAGTTTGATGATGCTAAATCCAATATGAAGAACACAAGCTTATACTGAGAGGGGGGTGAACAGTATAGCGCCCACTTTTTACTTTCTTTCCAAACCAATATCAATTAATGTCCTTAATTGCAATAACCAAATATAGCAAGTGTGCATTAATAACTCAGATAGCAATAGTAAGCAAGAGCACAAGTCACCACACACAATTGAGACACAAGATTTAACGTGGTTCCCCCAATGTGGGGTACTCCACAAGATAATATCCTTATAATATTTCACATAGAAATAAGGATCCTTATCCAATACAATGATTACTTTGATCTGCTCAAAGCTAGGCAATACACTGATCTGCTCAGGTAGGCAATCCACTGATCTACTCAGCTAGGAAACACATTGATCTGCTCAGGTAGGCAATCCATTGATCTGCTTAGCTAGGCAACACACTGATCTGCTCAGGTAGGCAATCCATTGATCTACTCAACTAGGAAACACACTGATCTACTCAAGTAGGTAATCCACTGATCTGCTCAACAAGCTCATACATAACTTGTCCAAATCTACTCAACAAGCTCACATAAAACTTGTCCAAATCTGCTCAACAAGCTCACACAGAACTTGTCCAAATCTGCTCAACAAGCTCACACAGAACTTGTCCAAATCTGCTCAACAAGCTCACACATAACTTGTCCAAATCTTCTCAACAAGCTCACATAGAACTTGTCCAAATCTTCTCAACAAGCTCACACAGAACTTGTCCAAATATTCTCAACAAGCTCACACAGAACTTGTCCAAATCTGCTCAAAACTATCCACAAAGCTATCCAGAAATCTATCCCAAAAGCCTTCTCAAAGGCTCAATCAATCATACTCAAGTAGTACTCAAATCTCATCCACAAATCTTATGAAGGCAAGGCTCAAAGATGAACTCAACAATGAATGGTAATACACTCTTCAAAGGATGACAACTATGATCCACAATGATCTCAACTCAAATCAATCTCATAGAAGCATAAAGAGAATTGTTAGAGACTCAATATGTTCTATACTCAAATCCAATATCTTTCTCAACTCAAGGCAATCTCATAGAAGCATAAAGAGAATTGTTAGAGACTCAATATGTTCTATCCTCAAATCTCAATCTCAACTCAAATCCAGAATATAGAATAGTTTGTTTCATGGAACTTGAACAACCACTTCACACAATCACTTGACTAGGCTCAAACAACTCTTCTCAACCAACTACCACAAGGAACAACTCTTTCTTACAAACCCTAGTCCAAGCATGTATCAACCAACTCAAATGTTTCCAACAATGCTCAACCACAAATCTCACATAACAATGATACTCATGTTCTTCTCAAGTTCAAGTTCTTTGCATAACCAATGGGCTTCAACAACAATGCTAATAAAACATTCTTCACATAACAATGATACTCATGTTCTTTTCAAGTTCTTTGCATAACCAATGGGCTTTAACAACTATGCTTATAAAACAAGGTTTAACCACAACTCTCAAACTAGAAAACCTTGAAGCATTCAACCAACCACTTTCGAAAAGGAAACCACAATCAATCCTTTTCTCTCCAATGATATTTCAGAAATCAACCACCATAATCAATCAATAGGAGAATGTGCCCATACCTTTTATGAAGATGAAGAAACCCCTTTGGAAATCTGCCACACTCAACACACTTTGAAAAAGAACAAAACAACCTTCACTTTGAACCCCTTTACAAAAATAGAAATATCTCTTTACATACACCTTATTTCTCCATCTAATCAAGTTAATCAAATAGCCCTCGAAATAAGCTTTCCAACGATATATAATATGGTATACTTCTAAAAGAGGAAAACACCAAAAATTTCTCTTTTTCTAAAAGTGCATTTCAACCCTTATATCTTGCCTTCCAAGTAAATAAAAATTTAATCAAACATTATTCCCTTAGCATCACCTTATTCCTCCAACATTAGGCAATAATAAAAAATATTCAATAAAATGTTTACTTGCCTCTTAGAGGGAATCGAACCCTCGTCATTGCCCACTCAACACCACAACCGCGGTGCCAAAGACCACGTGAGCTATCTGCTCACATAGGACAAAGAGCAAAAATGCTCCCTATATTTCGCTGCCCTTGCTCATGCCAAAAACGTGCGCCAAATGCTCTTCTTCCACACTCTACGAAAATTGAACCCGGTGGGAATCGAATGCATGCCCTGTCGCAACCAAAAACTCCACGCTTCCCAAGCTCACCGTTGGACCACGTTGTCACATCGAAGGATTTTGGGGCTTCCGCTTTTTGTTCTCTTCGTTCGATGCTTAGACTTTTGAATCGAAAGCCTTTGCATATATATATGCAACCTTCCTTTAATTTCACATACGTCGACACCTTTAATTATTAATTTCCTTTTGATGGCGCATGGTTTTTATGACGTCGACGATGACTTTAATTTTAATTTTAAAATTAAATTTAAATTTTAAATAATTAAAATTTAAACTAAATATTTAAAATTAAATATCTCCATCACCGGGGCACCTTTTTCGATGAAACGAAAAGCCAACCTGGGTTTTAAGAAAAACCCATTTCAAATCTGCCATCCATGGTTTTAAATAAAACCTTTTATTTTGCCTACCTTGGTTTTCACAAAAACCCTGTATATATCCATGCTTTCCAAAATATCATAAATGCTTATTTATGAAATACTTTGGCCACCAAAACTCAATGTGATCCATGTGACATCAATGACAACATAAAATACCTCAAATTTCCAACAATCTCCCCCTTTGTCATTGATGGCAACACCTCTAATGCAAATCACCACAGTCACCGCAAAAACCATTTCTGAGAATCAAAGCTGCTCCCCCTGACTCAATACTCTCTTTGGAGGCTGCTCCCCCTAACTCAATGCTCTCTTTGGAGGCTGCTCCCCTAACTCAAATCTCTCTTTGGAGGCTGCTCCCCCTAACTCAAATCTCTCCCCCTTTGACATCAATGGCAAAAGGGACACCTATGGGGCTAAAATATATGACTCTTAAGCTTAGCCCCCTTACCACCTTCTCTCTTGAGGTGATTAATTTTGGGGTGGGAGTACTTTTACTCCCATATTACATTGTTTCTTTCCTCTATCAACTTCCTTCCATGTTTTCTTGATATCCTTCTCTTGATGAATTACTTGATCTTCTTGTCTAGAACCTGTTTGACCTTCTTACCTTGATTTGTTTGGAATTGAGTCCTACACCATTTTGCAATATGTCCAAAGTTATTGCAATTAAAACACTTGATATTGTAGCCTTTGGATGGTGCCCAAATCCTGAATTATTTCTTGAAATAATTTCCATATCCATTCCTTTCTTGAACCCTGTATTGTGAAGCTCTGTTTTCATGACCATTATGACCATGACTTCTGAATTGTGTAGCTCTAAAACCAAAACCATTTTGCTCATTTTCTTTGCATTGAGAAGCTCTATGACCAATCCTGTTGCATAAGAAGCAATGTCCCTGAAAACCATACCTTCTTCCTTTGAAGTTTCTTCTAGAAAAATCAAACTTCTTTGATCCATGGACCCTGCAGTGTATAGCCCCGTGTCCAAATCCATTACAAGAAAAACAATGTCCTTGAAAAGCCCTTTGTTCATGCCTTAGTTCCTCATACCTTTCTTGACCATTATCCCTATGATCATTTTCAACTTGTGCATTGCATCCTTGAACCTTATTTGTAGTATCTAAATCCTTTTCCTTAATTTCTTCCTTGCTTTCCTCTTCAAGTATTTCTTTTCCTTTTGAACTTGATTCACCTATCTCAAAACAAGATCCAAACTGAATATTTGGAGCCATAGGAACTTTGGAACTTTCTTCATAACACTTAGGTGCTTCCTTGCTTTCATTTTTTAGAACTTCCTTTCCTTTTGAGTGTGATTCCCCAAACCTGAAATATGAGACTTTTGGTGCTTTGGAATCTTCCTCTTCTTTCTCTTCATTTGTGTCAAGTAGTAAATTGGCACACATCTCTATAGCCTCTGAAATGCAAGTATCCATTTATGCTACTTCTTTTTCTTTGGGAACCGGTTCTTCCTTATAGATTTCTGAAATAAAGCCTCCTGATACAAATATAGGTCCTTGTGTACTTATTTTTTATTTCCCTTCTTCATAACCAAGCCCTGTCTTTATAAATGGATCTCATTGTAAATCCAAAAAATTATCCAAAGTTTTTGAATTCCTTTGAAATCGTGCTAACTCATTTATGTAGGTCCCCAAACTTTTTTGATCTTCTTCTTCTAACTATTTACACCTTTCTTTCTTCTCCTTCAATTGCTCAAAAATAGTGATGTCGAGCTCTTTTGTTTCTTGAAGCTCTTTTTCCAAATCTTGAATGTGTTGATTAAGCATCATTTTGACCTTTTCATTTTCATGCACCTTATTTTCAAGCCTCTTGATTTTCCTTTCCAATATCCTAATTTTATTTTCTTGTTTTGTGGATTCCTCTTCTTCATCATCACTGTTGCTGGAATTGTCACTAGAACTGCTGCTAGAACTATTACTAGAACTGCTACTTTCTTTTTCAACAAATGAACTTTCCTTGTTGCAATTGTTGTAGTATGTGCAATCATCATCTATATGCCCAAAATCTTCGCATATGAAGCATTTTAGTATCCTTAGACCCTTCTTGTATCTATTTGCTTGCTCAATGGCTATGGCAAGCTCTTCATGTCTTTCTTCAATAGATATATCCTCTTCTTTAACTTCAATACCTAGGAATAGGTGTTCTTGCCTTTCTTCACTTATTCCAAAGAATGTACATTCTTCTTCATCTGACTGGTTTTCATTGTTGTGAACTGAACCATCACTTGCTTCTTCAATGTAGTAAGATTTCTTTATCTTACGAAAAATTTTCTTCTTCTCATACCTGTTTTGCTTGTATCTGTCATCTTTGTCATGCTTATGCTTTCCATATTCTTTTCTTCTGTGACCCTATTTTTCATCATCACTATTTTCTTCATGTGGACACTTGTGTGCATAGTGACCAAGATCACCACACTTGTAGCATCTGACTTTCCTCATATCCCTAAAATTCCTTGAGTCCTTATTCCTTTTGATGAAGTTAGCTTCCTCATCATTAACTGGATTTCTATCTATCTCTGGAACCTTCCCTTTCTCTTTCTCTGAATCCTTGAATGCAATATCTTTTATTGGAACCTAGATGCTTACTCACCCTCATCTCATAAGCTGTGAGAGTTCCTTGTAGTTCTTCCATTGTTAGCTTGTTGATATCCATTGTTTCTTCTATTGCTGAAACCTTTGCATCATACTTCATGGGAAGTGATCTCAAAACCTTTTGAGTAACTTTTGATTCTTTCATCTCAAATCCTAGGCCTCTCATGGTGTTAGTAATCTCATCAACTCGAAGTAAAAACTTTGCAATATCTTCAGAATCTTCCATTTTCAATTCCTCAAATATTTTTCTATGAGTTTGTAGTTTTGACAACTTTACCTTGGAATCTCCTTCATAAGTATTTCGCAACTTGGTCCACATTTCATTAGCTGAATTACATACCATGACCTTTGCAAAATCTATCTCACGTAGCCCACTCAAAATATAATTTATTGCCCTTGCATTGATCTCAACCAATTTCCTGATAGTCTTATCTACCTCGGGATCACCTTCAACCTTATACTCTTTTTCAACCATCTACCATACCTCATATCCTTGTGATATCAAGTAGTTCTTCATTCTCATGCTCCAGAAAGCATAATTGTTACCATCAAATAGTGGTGCCTTATTTGTAGATGATCCATTCTGTGAAGCCATATGTGTTCTTGTAGAATCTACCCTCAAGTTGTTAGCCTTTTTGAAGGAACCCGCTCTGATACCAATTGAAGAACACAAGCTTATACTGAGAGGGGGGTGAACAGTATAGCACCCACTTTTTCCTTTCTTTCCAAACCAATATCAATTAATGTCCTTAATTGCAATAACCAAATATAGCGAGTGTGCATTAATAACTCAGATAGCAATAGTAAGCAAGAGCACAAGTCACCACACACAATTGAGACACAAGATTTAACGTGGTTCCCCCAATGTGGGGTACTCCACAAGATAATATCCTTATAATATTTCACATAAAAATAAGGATCCTTATCCAATACAATGATTACTTTGATCTGCTCAAAGCTAGGCAATACACTGATCTGCTCAGGTAGGCAATCCACTGATCTGCTCAGCTAGGCAACACACTGATCTACTCAGGTAGGCAATCCACTGATCTACTCAGCTAGGCAACACATTGATCTGCTTAGGTAGGCAATCCACTGATCTGCTCAGCTAGGCAACACACTGATCTGCTCAGGTAGGCAATCCACTGATCTGCTCAACAAGCTCACACAAAACTTGTCCAAATCTGCTCAACAAGCTCACACAGAACTTGTCCAAATCTGCTCAACAAGCTCACACAGAACTTGTCCAAATATGCTCAACAAGCTCACACAGAACTTGTCCAAATCTGCTCAACAAGCTCACACATAACTTGTCCAAATATGCTCAACAAGCTCACATAGAACTTGTCCAAATCTGCTCAACAAGCTCACACAAAACTTGTCCAAATATGCTCAACAAGCTCACATAATTAAAATTTAAGCTAAATATTTAAAATTAAATATCTCCATCACCGGGGTAAATTTTTCGATGAAACGAAAAGCCAACCTGGGTTTTAAGAAAAACCCATTTCAAATATGCCATCCATGGTTTTAAATAAAACCTTTTATTTTGCCTACCTTGGTTTTCACAACTATGCTTTTAAAAATATCATAAATGCCTATTTATGAAATACTTTGGCCACCAAAACTCAATGTGATCCATGTGACATCAATGATCCATGTGACATCAATGACAACATAAAATACCTCAAATTTACAACACAAGAAGGGGTGTGGGATTTTCTTGGGTGGAGACCATTTAGAGATCAAGGAAAGAATTGGGTAAAAATATTATTTCAAAAATATATATGTTCTCTTTATGCAATGAAATTATTTAAGAAAATAACCCTGTCCATAGGATCTTCAACATGGAACTTCATATCAAGTAGTTTTAAATTGATAAAAAACATATTAGATGGTCAACCAATAAGGAGAATTATGCAAATTTTTTGTTTGATGCTTGGTTGAAGTCTTACCCTCTTATCTCTAACTCAAAGAAACCATTGGCTCGAGCATGCCTAGCTTGTAAAGGTCCAAAGGTCAAAGACTATATTAATATGAGCACAACTCCAGATCATGGATTTATATTAGTAACCTTGTTAAAGGAGAGAAGCTCAAACAAATTGTAGATGAACTTCAAAAGATACTTCAAGAGTTTTATTTTCTAATTTTTACATGAAAGGATGAGTTGGTTTGGAATTTATCAAAATATGGTAGATACTTGGTCAAGTTGGGATACGAGGATTTAGAGCAATCAAAATTTCCTTCTCCTAAATATTTTCCTTAGAAGAATGTTTGGTCACTAGAGGCACTCCCTAAGACCTTAACATTCATTTGGTTAGTAGTTAAAGTAATATTCTTATAGAAGACTCTACAAAGAAGAGGATATCATGGACCTTTTAGATGTGCCTTATGTGAGAAGGATTTAGAAACATCAGACCATTTAATTCTTCACTGTCCCTTTGCTCACACCATTTGGGTTACTTTTCTAAAAATATGAAAATATATTGGGTAGCTCCATAAAAATTGAAAGAGTTGATGAAATGTTGGATTAGTTATTTTTAAACTAAATTATTCTGTATTCAATGAAGGATTGACCTTGCCATTATTTGTTAGAAGTTTTGGCTTGAAAAAAATAATAGAATTTATAAAAAAGTATCTCAAAATCATGCCCAAGTTTGGAACCATAATAATGCCTCTCTTATAGAATGTTTGTAGATATGGTGCTCATCATGGGAAGTCTCAAATTCAAAAAAAAAGGTTGTAACAACTTGGTTATAGGATTTGAACATACATGAAAAAGTCATTTGCGGTAATGGCATTAAAATAAAGGATCTACTTCGATCTAGGGTAAAATGGAAATGTCTAGAAATTAGGTTTATCAAGATTAAATTTTATGGTGCTTCTAAAGGAAATTCAAAAAATCCATTAGAGGTGGTGTTTTTCGAAATAATTAAGGAAACATTCTCCTCACTTACTTAGAGTTATATGGAACCTCAACTAAAAACTATGCAGAGGCTATGGAACTTCTTATAGGGATTAAAATTGCCATAGAAAAATGAAGCAAATATATTTCAATTGAGGGGGATTCATAAATTATCGTTAATGCTATCAACAAAAATGTATATGCAAATTTAATAATAAAGAATATTATTGTTGATGTTCATCATCTTTTATTGGAGGAATTTTCTTGGAAAGATGAGCATATTTATAGAGAAGGAAATTTGGATAGCAGATAATTTAGCCAATCGCGATGTTGGTCTTCATTTTGGTGAAATTCAAATTTTAGAAGGCAACTGGCCAATTGAGATTTTATCTCTTAATCAAAATGATGTCAAGGAGTTGATTGTGGAAACATAACACTTCAAGGAAGTTGAAGAATATATTTTATAGAAAAAAAACACTTGTGATAAAAACACATACTAGATACAGTTTAATTGACTTAACAACAAATGTAATATTTTGGTATTTATATTGGAGTGGTCCCTATTGCAAAAAAAATAGATTGTTCACCCCTATCAAAAAATACAAGTGCTAGCTTTTCTAAATTTTGCATAATATAAATAGTAAAATAATCCAACATTTCCCTTAATGCTTATTTGGCTAGAACTAAACACAAAAACCAAAATAGACTCAATAATATGACAAATTATACTAAATATGTACCCTTCTAATAATAGAATATGACTCTTTACATTTTGAGACACATTATGGTTAATTAAAAAAGAAAAATTAAAGTAAACTACTAGTTACAAGTAAGGGTTTTTATGGATTACCTATAAACATCACATGATCACTTTCTTTTCAACAAGCCATGAGTCATGAAGAATCATTTAGTCAAGTAACTAAGGTCCATTAATGTCCAATAACATCTTCTATTCTTATTTTATGAAGTTGAAATACTTTTCTCAAACAACTTAGCTTCCTTTTCCGAGACTATACTCTCATAACTTTGACATGCTTTCCATATTTGAAATTTGACCAACTTCAATTTATTCACTATATTTAATAGTATCTTTATACCAAAAATGAGAATAAGAATTATTGCATCCATTACATACTAAATAGAGATTCCAACACTGACTTGAATAGTGACCAACTTGTCCATAATTTATCTATATTCCTTAAGTTCCCTTTCTTACTTCTAAAACACACATATTTGCTATTATGTTTTCCTTTATCTTGCTTCCCCTCATTGTGAAGTGTCTTTCCCTTGAAAATTTCTATGCCCATTTTGAATTATGCACTTGAACCACAAACATCTTTGCAAAAACCAATACTTATCTATTTTGATCTTATTTTCAATATCAATTAGTTTTACCATGTATTACTCATTCTTACCAACCCCTTTTCCTTTGTAACCCATATTTGACATCAATTTGGAAGGCAAATCCAAACATCTAGATTTGTAGCAAACTATATCCACTTTTTATAAATCAAATTTTAAAAGACTCCTCAAAATTTTTGACAAGTTTATCATTTTCTTGAAAATTAGAGACACCTTCATCAACAATATTACCCATAATATAAAGTAGATCTGCAATTTCATAAGAAGAGTCAACCAATTTTACCAAATTCATTGTCACAAGAGCAATTAATCAATGGAGGATTAGCTTTGAGTATATCAATCTCCTTGAATAATAATGAATTTTGTTTATTTAATTTTGCATTATGCTCCATCAAATGATGTGCAAACATAATCATCTTATAGATCTATATCTTTGACAAGGTCTTCTCCTTTCACATGGAAATTAATAAAACCTTCATTATTGTTACCTCCATGAAGATTAGGATATTAAATTAATTCATTATTTGACTTTGCTTTAGCCTTTTTTTTTTCCTTTTCATTTTCTTATAGAATTTTCCCCAAAAAAACTCAAAACAAGTTTACTATCACAAGTTCAAACAAATCCACAATCCCAAATCAACTTTGCAACCTAGAATACTTGAACGATCTCCTAATTATCATTTGTCTTTTGTACTACATACTAGAGCTATGATACCTGTTAGAATATATTTCAATATTTCATTTGTTAATTAATTCAATCATAACAATCTTATATTGTTTAGATTGATTAATATTAGGCTAGTTGTTATTTGTTACAACTTCACCTATATTTTTCTCGGGTGGTTCCACAACCTCCGGGCTAATCCTGGCCCTATTGTTTCTATTTATACTTCGTCAAGTTAATCAAATGTGTTCCTCTTCTCTCATGGTATCAGAGCAAACACCACTCTCTCCGCCACTCTCATTTTTTAAATGATCTCATAGTAGCATTGAGAATCGCCGCTCTAGAGGCACAACCTAGGAGTTTGAGAAAAAATTTTCTCAGAATTTGATAGGCTAGGGAGGTTGAGAATTTTTTTTAATTTCTCATTTTTTTTCATTGAAATTTTTTTCGACCATTCGGTCGAAGAGGTGAAGCGTTCGACCGAAGTCGAAAGAGGATCGAAGGTCGAAAGAGGAGATCGAAAGGGCAAAGATCGACCGCACGGTCGACAATCGAAAGGGCCTACATGTCATGGGAGCCAACATCGCGGCTACCCCATGACCCTATCGGGTGAGAGCCTCTCCCTGAGAAGAGATACTCCATTGCGGAGTAAAGGGTCTAATAAACCCTTCTAAGATTTCCCTTCCCATCTGTGTGCGATAAAAGACATCAAAGCCTTGAAAAATCCGAAATCAAACCAACATAGCACGTCATTTTCTTCTCTGTCACCTGCAAACGACATCAAACTAGTATTGCACCTCCTATTTTTCGTTAACTATGGTCACAGTGCCTTCAAAGGAGGAGTGTTTTTTTGGAAGGTAAAGGCCAATCGAAGAACATTGGCTGGATCAAAATTTTATCCAAGTCCTCCAAAACCCTCCAATACCAATTTTATTCACACACCGGGCGTCAAAGGCAGACATCGAGCTAGTTTGTTCTCCCCTATTCTGCACTTTTTAAATATTTTGATTCGTCTACATACTATTGCATAGGAGAAACGAGCTTAGAGAGATTTGAGTTGAGTGATTTAGCTAGGTTTTTTGGCTCACTGTAAGCCTGCCACCTCTCAGCCACCCGCACGCCACCACAACGCATCCTATGCACCACCCCCGCGCTGTCGATGGATCCGCCCGAGCAGCGCCACCTGCGCTCTGCCTGAGCGGTGGTGGAGGAGGGAGCGTCGTCGCGGAAGGTTTTACACCTTCAAACGTAGTTTAAGGTGGAGGGCACCGAGGATTACTCCCAGATCAACCCACTGGCTCATCGATTATGAGCCGAGTGGTAAAGGCTCTGGGAGCCCTCAGATAGCGGGTTCGAGTCCCGTCGACCCCCCCCTGCACAAAGATATAATTTTTTTTTTTCTTAATTCTTTAATTTTTAGTTAAATTAAATGCAACTTTAATTTTCTTTAAATAGTTTTTTAAAGGTTATTTTTTTTAGTAATCTTTTTTTTACTATGAAAATTAAAAGTTATTTTTTAACTATTAATTATAAAAAGAAAATTTGAAATGGGGGAGTGTTTTTTTTTGACAAATCAAGGGGGGATTGGGAGTGATTTTTTCTCAAAATATTGAATGGAAAATAGTGAGCAATTTGTTTTCAAGCATTTCCACAAGAAACTTGGCACAACTTGTAATAGGTGCATTTTCGATGGTGACCGACACCTAGGGTAATTTTTTATGCTTTAATGTTGTATGGATGCTCTCATTTTTCAGCATTTACTTCTAAAGCATAAAGCATAAAAAAAAAAATAAAAAAAAATAAACCCAATTTTTTTCGCAAATTCACATTCAGCAGAGAGATACAGAAAGTGCCAGTTTCTTTTGCTATTGTTTCACTCCATCCACTACCCCAATCACTCTCGTGTTTAGGCTTAAATCCAGATGAAAGTTTGGATATCCACAGTGTTTAGGGGAAGTTACACCCCACACATGTGGATTGAAGGCTTTCTAAGGTCGGTGCCATCAACGAGGTGATTCCCTTTTAGTACCGCCTAAGTACCACGTATCGTATAATCATTAAAATTACCTATAGTCTCCCTCAAGTAGAGGCGGGTAATTTTTTTGGTTTTTCAAAATACCTATAGTCTCCCTCACGTAAGGGTGGGTATTTGTACGGTATATCGGCTTGGCATTAAGGTATATTGAAGGGGTGACCATTTGGTGTTATAAGGAACCTTCACAATGTCTACAAAACTAATGACTGATGCTCATCAGTTATTGAAAGGTCCAAATTATACACCATTGAAAAATAAAATGAAGGCAATCCTAGAGATGGATGATATTTGGAAAATTATTTCTAGAACAACAGTAATACCTTCATCTACATCTGGAGCAACAACTCTAACTGCTGATCAAAAAGACTTTGACAAGAAAGATAGCAAAGCAAAGATGCTCATTTTGCTTGCTGTTTCTAATGAAGTTCAACCTCATATTGCTAACTTTCCAAATAGTAAAGCGGCATGGGATGCCCTTAAAACTATATATGAAGGAAATAATTACTCCACCATTATATTCCTTTAGTCTCAATTACACATTCTAAGCATGAAACAAGGAGAGACGATTGAAAACTTTCTTTGCAGAATGTTTGAGTTGAAAGGAAAACAAATTCCTTAGCAGCACTAGTTGATGATAAGATCCTTACCTCAGTGGTAATGAGAGCTCTTCCAAATTATTTTAGAGTGTTGATTACCTCCATTCATGTATCACAGAGACAAGTTACCTATGTTGAGTTGGTAAATATGCTTCAAGAAGAGGAGGCACGCCAAATACAGCGAGATGATTCTTCTAACACTGCCCTATACACCAACAGGAAGGGGTAAAACAAGAAGAAGGGTAATTTTCAAAAGGGAGGTAGTTCTCAAAAGGATTCAAAAGGGAAACAAACTCAACCTCAACAGAAAAAGAGATATTGCAATATCTATGACAAAGAAGGTCATGATACAAATAGATGTTGGCATAAGAATAAACAATCAAAATAGAAAGGCCATAACAAACCACAAAAGAACAAACAACAATAAGTGAATGTTGTTGAAGAATCTGACATGAATTTTGAGAGAGCACACAAAGTGCTCATGACTACCACGATATCCAAGCAGACGGATCCTATTTGGTATGTCGATTATGGAGCCAGTATGCACATGACTGGTGAGAAATCGTGGTTTGAGTATTTTGAGGCCAAAGAGGGTAAACATTTCACTATTGTCGATGATAAAACCTACAAGGTTTAGGGAGAAGGAATAGTCTCTGTTACTCTTCCTGATGGCAAGTGCCAGATTGGGAAGGTTCTCTATGTTTTAGGATTGGTGAACAACTTGTTGTCAGTCACACAAATTTTGGACAAAAATATGGTTGTAAACTTTAGTGTTGAGGGGGGCAATAAGTGTTGTTCTATCACCAGGAGGGGTAAGAACATTGCAAACACTTCATATAAGAATGGCTTATTTTCCCTAGATACTATCTCTTCTCCATATGTAGCCATGATTGTATCTACAAAGGAGGCAACTTACATATGGCACAAGCGATATGGACATATGAGTTCTGGTTACTTACTTGAGTTAAGTAAGTATGAAATGGTAAAGGGTCTTCCTTCCCTTTCTACCACATTGCCAATTTGCTCTGACTGCTTGGCAGGAAAGCAACATAGAGTACCTTTTGAAAGGATCTCTACACGAGTAAATAAACCTCTGGAGTTGGTTCACACCGATCTGTGTAGTCCTTTAAGTCCCAACAATTGTGGGGATAAGAGGTATTTTCAGTTATTCATGGATTATTACTCACAAAATATTTGGGTATTCTTTCTTCAACTGAAATCTGAAGCATTTGAATTTTTTAACAATTCAAGAGATCTGTTGAAAGGGAGTCAGGTACTTCTATCAAGAACCTCCGCTCAGATCGAGGGGGGGAGTTCACCTCTAAATAATTTTTTGAGTTATTTACTGAAAATGGGATCACACAACAGTTGACTACTGCTTATACTCCTCAACAAAATGGGGTTGTTGAAAGGAGGAACCATTCCATCATGGAAATGGTTCATTGCATGCTCACAAGAGCTATAATTGAGCAACAATATTGGGCAGAAGCAGTCACCATAGCAGTATATCTATTGAATAGGGCACCCACTAAGGCCCTACAAGGAATGACTCCATAGGAAGCATGGAGTGGTAGAAAACCCTCCATCTCTCATCTATGCATTTTTGGTTGTAAAAAATTCATGCACATACCGAAAGAAAAGAGGAAGAAGCTAGATGAGAAGACACTGGAGTGCATTCTTCTTGGGTATGATAAGCACTCCAAGGGTTATCAATTGATTGATCCCTTAACCAAGAAGATACACATCAGTAGAGATGTAGTTTTTTATGAGGCTTTCATATCAGAAAACACATCAGATGTATACCTAGACCTTGTGGGAACTACGGTTGATAAGTCTCCTTCATCCAAGGTTGGAGGTCCTTCTTCATCTTCTTCATATCCATAGAAAAATAATCCAAAGTGGTATACAAGTATGATTAGAGACTCTAAGCTATCCACTCCACCATATTTGACATTGGATAGGCCTCATACTCGTAGCATGGCTCGACAGGAGAAAGCTACAACAAAGATTACTAGGGTTGATGATCTGTGTCAGTATTTTGAGGAACTTTCTATAGATCTAGAGAGAGATACAGAAGATATGGATATTGATGATGATAGGGTGTTTATGTCCTCAATATATGAACTTGAACCTGCATCAGTACGAGATGCTCTTGGTGAGCCTCAGTGGAAGGCCGCTATGGATGCTGAGTATAAGTCTCTGATGAAAAACAAAACTTGGAAGCTTGTCGATCTGCCATACGAAAAGAAGCCCATAGGCTACAAATGGGTGTATAAATTCAAGTATAAGGCATATGGGAAAATAGATAAGCATAAGGTCTGACTTGTTGCAAAGGGCTATGCTCAAAGAGAAGGCATTGACTACGAGGAAACTTTTGCACCTACTGCTTGGATGACAACCATTCGAGTTATTTGTGCTATGGCAGCATAGTATGGGTGGAAAGTGCACCAAATGGATGTCAAGAGTACCTTTCTAAATGGTGATCTCCAAGAGGAAGTCTACATGACTCAACCGAAAGGATTTGAAGTGGAAGGCCAACAACATAAAGTTTGCAAATTGGTCAAATCCTTATATGGTTTGAAACAGGCCCCTCGGTCTTGGTACATAAAAATGGATAATCATCTACTACAACATGGATTTAAGAGATGTCCATCAGATACAAACCTCTATTTCAAGAATCAAGGCTCTAAAATAGTGTTGCTTGTACTCTATGTTGATGATCTGCTCATAACAGGGAGTTTGGGAAATAATGATCTCTTCTGTCAAATAGGATTTTAGTGAATATTTTGAAATGACAGATATCAAACTTCTCCATTACTATATTTGCCTAGAAGTGAACCAGAGGGAGCACTACATAAAAGTGTCCTAGAAAAAATATGCCTAGACACTACTAGAAAAATATCGCATGACTGACTGCAAGTCAATGGCAACACCAATGGAAACAGGTCTTCAGTTATCGCGATATGACAAAACACCTCAGGTAGATGCTACTCTCTATCATCAGCTGATTGGGAGTCTCATATATCTGAAAAACACTAGGCCAGATATCGTATTTTCTATCAATTATCTTTTGAGGTTCATGCAATAATCTAAGACTATACACTGGAAAGCAGCAAAGCGAGTTCTTCACTATGTCCGTGGCACAATGGAATATGGCCTAGAATATAAGAAGAACAACAAATTCTTCTTATAGGGATACACAGACTCTGACTATGTCGGATCATTTGATGATTGTAAATCAACTTTAGGATATTTGTTTCATCTTGGATCTGGTCCTATCTCTTGGCATAGCAAGAAGCAATAGGTGGTTGCTATCTCATCAACAGAGGTAGAATACCGCGCCGCATGTGAAGCTATGTGTGAAGTGATATGGTTGCATCGCATCTTGAAAAGTATGGGTCTTCCATCAAAATCTCCAATACACTTGTTCTGTGACAACATGGGTGTTTTGAACCTTGTTAAGAATCCAGTGCATCATGAACGAACCAAGCACGTTGATACACAATGTCACTTTATTTGAGATGAAGTACCAAGGCACCACATTCAGCTTCAGCACATCTCCACCAATGCTCAAGTTGCAAACATATTCACTAAGGCACTTGCACGTGTCAAATTTGAATTGTTTTGCAATTCTCTGTGTTTCAAAATAATGGGGGGATGCTAGTATAGCTAGTAGTTACATGTTTCTTGAAATATTGTAATAAGGAGGGATGTTAGAATATATTTCAATATTTCATTTGTTAATTAATTCAATCGTAACAATCTTATATTGTTAGATTGATTAATATTAGGCTAGTTTTTATTTGTTACAACTCCACCTATATTTGTCTCGGGTGGTTCCACAACCTTTGGGCTAATATTGGCCCTATTGTTTGTATTTATAATTAATCAAATGTGTTCTGCTTCTCACAATACCATGTCAAAAATATGAACCTTCTAATATAAATATTCCAAAAATAAATACAACATAATAATAAATTTAGACACAAGATATGAAATAGGATACAAAACACCACTAAAATATATCACTTGCATTCATTGTGGTTTACATAAACTAGTTACATTGAATAAATTCAAGGTTAGAAACTGCTTCAATGATTTACATTATGAAATGATAGATATTTAAATACATAGGATGCCCAATTTTGGCATAACAAACCACTAACTAATCTTGCAACTACCCTTAACTTTTAGTGCATGCATAGTCCTTGTGATGGGTGGTTATACCACTCTCATTATCACATGGGCTATAATGTAATAATTCCTAACATACTTCTTATTACATCATAGTCTTAGATTTGGTTCTATATTCAGCTCTTGCTCTCGCTCTTGGCTTCCAACTTGGATCTTGGCTTCTAGCTTGATGATATGTTCTAGGGTGATGTTGATATATGAAAGAGAGAAATTCCCCCCCAATATAGACTTTATATACTATAAAACTTAGGAGTGTCAGGTTCCATCAATCATGCACTCCAAAAACACACTTATTACAAATACTTATTCAATATCTAATACTTATAGATTCAATGCATGAAATATGTGCCTCCTCCAATATCTTCATGTGGAGGATTTTTGTCATGAGCTACCATGCATCTTGTATTGACTATTGAATTGACTAGTCAGCAATACTTGTTTTGTATTATGTCTTTTGTGCTAACCTATCTCCATTTAATGTTTTGATCATCACTTGATGTAGTTATATCAATCACCTTTTGCTTCTTCTTTTTCCTAACATTGTTCAGTTGAAGAAGACGTTTATGGAAAGCAATTTATTCACACTTTATTTGGTGTGCTATGAAATATTGAATCGTAAGGGCTTGATGCATTGATTCCTCATTCTCTTTGCTATATTTTGCTTCAAATTCTTCTACAGATGGAGAAGAATCACATTCAAAATGCACATCTTCAATCGTAGGTGCTTGAATCTTATTTATTTGAAGTTTCAAAGTTTGATCATTCATCTTGTTCTCTTGTTGGTTCTCCAGTGGATTAGAGTGATCAACTAGCCTTTTGACATACCTTATTGTGTTATATTTTAGAGATACTTTTCTTGTATGAATGGAACAATTTGGATATATCTAAATTTTTTGACTTGTCATATGTTTGGTTGCTTTGGAGTCATATCAAACATGATTGGACTAACTTATTTATGCATGTGCAATAAATATATGTTCTTTCTCGGTATGATATTCTTCTTCTTCTTCTTTAATTTGGTTCTCTTCAAATACATTACTTTGTTGTACCTTTTTTAAAAACGGATTTCTCTTTTCTGATGACGACCTATTGTATCGCCCAAATTTTTTGCACCCTTACCTTCAGGCTAAAGGATCCGTGCCCTAGAAGGGGGATGCGAGAAGGATGGGACAATACCTCGGATGGAGAGGCCCTTTGAAGGTCGCGCCTCTCGGGGGAGGGGTATAAGGGTGAATTTTTGACGGATGGTGGGGTTCACCAGGAAACTTTGAGTGGCAGTTTCCACGCCTAGGTTGAGAATGGGTTTGATGTGTTCATTTTATATTCAATCATTCATATTCCTAGGTTGGCCAAAATGAATCTAAGCTATTCTATATGAAATTTTGGGTTTATATGAAGACAAAAAACATGAATGAATCCTAAATACAGAGACTATGTGAAATGGAGAGGAATACACCTGATTCCTGATGTCTGATGAAGATTCTAAAGCTTGTAGGAGTCCAGATCATCCCGGATATGATAGGATCATCTGTAATTGCATAGAATCATCCCAAATCATAGGCGATCATCCGAGATCAGACAAGATCATCAGAAACCTGACGAATTCATCAGATAAATTCATCAAAAACCTGCAATCATGGAAATAGACACCAAAAACCAAAAATGCAATTGCAAGAATGATGCAAAATGATAGAAATAATAGTATAGATGCTTAAATAATAAATCCAGATAGCAAATCAAATGGGATGCACTATTTTAATAACTTATTTTAAATTTTATCATGCAAATATGCTAAATGAGGTGAACTCCAGGATGCAGAACAGAAATAAATCGATCTAATGCATAATTAAATAAGAAAGAAAGGTAGAAAATGCAAACTCGGGGCTCTGGTTGCCCCCAATCTGAACTATAATCAAAATCATCTGCAATCGTACGAGATCATCGCCGATCTCGACAGGATCATCCAAAATCATGTTGGATCACTTGCGATGATCCGAGCTTCCTCCGGTTGAAACACAGTAAAATCCTGCAATAAAACCTGAAAATACAAATGCAAATGATGGGGGCGAGGATGTTCTAATACAACAAAAAACTAGAGTTGTAGGGAAATGATCAACCAGGGGGATAAACTGGGAAAATCCCAAGTTTATATAGGATTAGGGGGAGGTTAGGAGGTTGGGGATCATCCCAATCTAGGAGATCTCCAATGTAGGAATCTCCAACCGCGCAGACACGCTTCTGCCCGAGTTGGAGAGGTTGTTGAAACAGAAGCTAATTATGAAAATTTGGTTTTGGGACGAAATCGTCTGGACGTTCTGTTCCAGACGAATTCGTCCGATTTGGGATGATATCGTCAGATCGACGACGATATCGTCCAACGGTCAAAACAAATTCTAAAAATGGCATGAAAAATGAGGTGAGCGGTTAACGGGCGGTTTCGGGGTTAAAATTCAAATTTTTAATCTTTTTACTGATGGTTTAATTGCGCCAATTTTAGGGTGCTACATTTTGCCCCCTCTTTAGCAAATTTTTCGAAGAAAATGCGTTAAAGATGAGTTCTTCATGCTTTATGAGAAAGCAAAAATTTATTCCATTTTTTAGATGATGATTCTAGGTCGAATCGTACAACTGCTTGCTATGGTGCCCCCTCCGAGTTTTTACCCAAATCGAACGTTTGAGGTAAAAGCGCGAAAAACAAAAATTTAAAAAATTTAAAAAATGTTGTTTTTAAATAAAATTAAGAAAAATAGGGTAAAACCCTAATTCATTTTTATTGTTCACTTTCGTTGTTTCAGAGCTCTACAAGCGAAATGGTGGAAACGACACACAGATCGATAGAGGTCCGACGCGGGTTGCGGGTAAGGATCTAAACCTGATACATTATGTTTTTAACTTGATTTGTTTAATTTTTTACTTTAAATTTTAATTGTTTTTGGTCATCATGGCCGTTTTTAGGCCGTCGATGACGTCGGGATGAAATCGTCCCAATTTCATCGAAATCGTCCCTATATCGCCGATTTCGTCTAAGGATGAAATTGGAGAAATAGGGGCGATTCCATCCAATAAAGGATGATCCCTAAATTGAACAAAAGGGAGACGATTTCATCCTACCAAGGACGATTTTACTAAATTTAGTACGATATCATCCAATAATGGATGATATCATTTTTTTATGAGATGAAATTGATTTTAATGATTATGTACTAATGATTTTTTGTTGTTTTATTGTTTATTTTGTAGAGGGGATTACTAAAGAGTCGAGAATGGAAATACGAGGGGCTCAGAGATGATGTAGCCATGCTCGATCAGGTCGAGCGGGATAGACTAGCAGAGGTTGGACTACAACATGTGGCAGAAATGCCATAAATTCCTATAGACATGGGGCTACTGACAACCCTAGCAGAGAGATGGTATCCGGGGTCATCCTGCTTTCGGCTACCGATAGGGGAGATGGCTCCCACTCTAGAGGATGTATGGAGGATCTTGAGGATCCCCATACATGGGTGATTCATGACTCCTTCGGCCAATCAGGGCCATGCTATGATGCGATTGTGCAACGACCCAAGCTTCGCCCTAGAGAAGGGTGGAGTGAACATCGAGGCATTGAGGCAGATGCCTGGGGCATCTCGATTGACTCAAGTTTTGGTAGGGGTGGTAGGTGGCCTACTTCTATGCCACCAGAGTGGATGCAGGTTACAGGTTTGCTTGGGGTAGTTTTGTACTATGCCGCTTGTATAGGATCCTTTACGGGGTCGTATACAAGGGAGGTCGATGTCTGGTGCTGACATCATTACTACAAGTTTGGTGCTGGGAGCACATTGTGGTGCGAAGGCCGGTAGGGCTTCCACTGATAGGAGTTGATCGGGAGAGACCCTAGGTTTTCTATTGGTGGCTCTAGAGAGGGTCACAATGGTGGATAGATCTATCGATGTCTCAGAGGTTGCTAGATGACCTCATCCTAGATCAGATCACCTGGAGGCCATGGAGAGAGCATCCAGGGTGGGGAGAGGATGGATAGGAGTTGGCTCACATCAGGCGAGTCTTCTGGTTGAGGATGGAGCGGGAGAGGTAGAGCTCCATCGCTACGACCGAGTTTTGAGGTAGTTCGGTCTACAATAGGGGATCCCTTCTCTTAGGGATTATGAGTACTCTTGGACTATCTGGGATAATACTACATTGAGTGGGGCTCTAGACATGCAGTGGTTCTGGAGTCAGGACACTGATGATGCCCCCATTCAGCTAGTGGATGGGGATGATGTTGGGGTAGCAGATGGATATGATGCCTGGTATGCAGGCATCCCCCTCCTCGGATGATGAGGGCATAGGGTTCGATGCATGCTATTGTGCAATGGATGGGGAGGTGGCACCAGGCTACCATCGATGCAACGAGGAGTCATGGAGGGAGGGATCAGTGATGGCCTCCTTAGGAGAGATGTCGAAGAGTGCCACAGGCTCCGGAGAGACGCAGCAGCCAGAGAGGAGGGAGGAGGGACTCCCTTCTCAGTAGAGGGATAGGCCACCATCGCTCGATAAGGGCAAGGGTGTCGAGGTGGGGGAGAGCAGTGAGATGGTGGCTCTTCGAGTGGAGAATGCCCACCTACGAGCTTAGGTGCAGATGCTGCAGGATGAGGCTACATGACTCAGGGCTCGGAGCAGAGGGGTGAGCATGCGAGAGCTAGCATGGGCTATTGCTCAGACCACGTTCTATCAGGGAGTATACTTCCAGCTGGTTCTAGAGGGCCAGAGGATACAGCTGCCAGTCGACATTGTAGAGCCGGTCAGGATGGGGTCATCGAGGACATCCTCACGATCGACGTCGAGGACCCATGATACGGGATAGACTCGATGGGACCACCTCCTCCACCTCAGGGTGGGAGAGGAGATGAGGTTGAGAGCTCGAGGGCTTCTCGAGACTAGCTGCACATTGACTATAGACTGTATATTTTTGAGAGGATTGAGTATGCCAGGGTATAGATTGTGGCATACCAATCCATTTTGATATGATGTACATATATTTCTTGATATATATATATATATATATAATTTTTGTGATATGACTTGTGCATATGTTTTATGATGCTTTAATATTTTAATTGTTGATTGATTATTCATGTAATTATGTCATTGAAAATATTATAATTTTATGTCATGCCATAAAATTTAAATGAAATAATCTGATGTAAACAAATTGGTTGTTGTGGTGTGATTTGATGAAAAAATAAAGTGACTTCTAACAATAATTTCAAAGGACATTGTCGTTGTTACATGACCATTTCATGGAGTCGTCGCTCGCTAGGTCATTAAGCTAATCCCGGTAGAGAAATATTGCTAAAAGTAAAAGGGTGCTTAAGAGACTTTCTTAAGACTTTTGTGATGTGATGATGAAAAATGATGATGGTGATGATTTGTTTTCAGATGTCCATGAAAATATTATGCATGAAATATTAAAAATATGATTTTTTCTAGGCATAAAATTCCTAAGTGTGATAGAAATTTGAACAATTGCCTAGGAATTATACCATCGTCGCAAAAAACTGAATGTTGACATAATGAAATGAAATAGAAAAGTTTTCATTCTTTTTAAAGCACAATTGTGTAACATAATGATTTAAGCCATATACTTTTATGGATAAAAATGGGAAATAAAATTAAAACGATGGTTTGCGCTAGGCATAGAATTTTTAGGTATAGACTTATACCATCATCGCGAAATCCAAAGAAGAAATTGATATAATAGTTTTATTGCATAGTTGATTTTTGAGTTTGAGATAAACAAAAAATATAAGATGAGGACTTGCACTAGGCATAAAATTCCAATTTAGGTTTAGGAACTATACCATCGTTGCGAAAGTCGAAAATATATAAATGTGACTTTATTGCTAGATTTTTGAACATGTTTTGAAAGAAATTTTGGATTTTGAAAAAAATGTATTTAATTGTTTTTACGCTAAGCCAATATTCTCAAGTAAGAAAATCAAATTATTCTAGAAGATTTGCATAAATATTTTAAATTATCTCAAAGACAAAATTTAGATTTATAAGGAACCCCGTGTGCATATGTGAGTTCATTGCCGATCTCGATCTATCATAATGATACAAAATCTCTCAAATACAAATGTGTGTGCAATTGTATTGTTCATTTACCGATTTTGAGCAAGATAATTTGATACAAGTAATTTGAATTAACCAAATGAGTGTTCGTTAACCATGATTTATATGCATATAACCGTACCAAACTACTATGTAAGTCAGGTCATCAAGAGCTAGCTGATCCATAGACAGACATAGGTCTGTACAAAAGAAGGTCGCTAATGTAACAGACATATCACCACGCTAGGAGTTACCCAAGGCCAAGCGGGTTGGGCACAAACCACTTGTTATGGGGCTTACCTCACAGTTTTTGAATAATTGAGAATTCCAGGGATTCAAGCTCATTCACCCTTCTTTTCTTTTCAAAGGGTAGGGGAAGGGATTTTATTGCTTTTTGCTTTTTCTTTTTCTCTCTCTTTTTTTTTTTGTATTTTTGCTTGATACTGAGATAATGCTGAAATATTGCTGAGATGGTACAAAATGCTACTGAAATAATGCTTCTTTTTCTCATGATTTTTCTTGTTTTTCTTTTTCTTTTTCTTGCTATACTAGGGATACTTGCTCGGATTGGCTGTAGAGCAAGGGATTTTTATTCTGGGTAGGGGTGAGCTTGTCCTTTTGTCAATTCTCAAAGATTCTAGACCATGTGCATGATAGGATAGCAGGGGAAACTTTTCGCTCAAGAGACCACTTCTACTATGTAGCATCATTTTGAATTTGCAATGAAATCATTTTAATGTGAAAAGGTATACTTGGTTCAAGTAAATAACAAGATCAGTTCTCTATGCTCAAAACTTTATTTAATTCAACTGTGGACTTTGATATAAGAGAGATTAATAATCATACCAAATAAGATCAAGATATTTATTCATGTGAGTGTGAAAGTGAGGGATTCCAAATAAATGCTAATTTATCCAAAACAACTGAAAATATAACTGCAATACTTCAAAAAATAAAAGATGTTTTTGAAGATTTTGATGATTTTGATGTTTTTTATATTTTGATTTTGATTTATGAATTGAGAGAATACATAATATTACTATTTTTGAAATTTTTATATGAATTTACTAAAATGAGACAAGATGTACAATATATACAGTGATGAAATTACTAGAATTATGCATAATAGCGCTTAAGATGCATAATGTTCATAGGTTCTTTAAGATCTTTACCATCTAAGGTAGCTAATCTGTATGCTCCCGATCCAAATTTAGCAGTGATGATATATGGCCCAAGCCAGTTAGGTTCAAATTTACCTTTAAGGTCTTTAGTTGCATTAGTATTTTTTTTATTTTCTTTTAAGATGAGGTCACCGATCTCAAAGGATCGGTGATGAACTTTCTTAAGATATGCTCGTTTGAGCTTGTTCTGGTAGGCTCGAAGATGCTCCAAAGCATTGATGCACTTCTCATCTAGGAGTTCCAGCTGACTAAATCTGCCAGCACGATATTCATCTCCTACTTCAGTATCTTGAAGTAGCAGAGCCAAAGAAGGAACTTCTAATTCAAAGGGAAAAACAGCTTCAGCGCCATAAACCAAAACAAAAGGTGAAGTGCCCGTGGGAGTACGAACGCTAGTTCGATAAGCCCACAAAGCAGGATATAATTGAATGTGCCAATCTCGGCCAGATTTATTGACTAGTATTTTGAGGATTTTAATTAATGTTTTATTAGATGCTTCTGCTTGGCCATTACCTTGAGGATAATAGGGAGTGGACCAACGATGTTGAATTTTATATTTTTGACATAGTTTCTTTACATATTTATTTTTGAAACAAGTTCCATTATCCGAGATGAGATTTGCAGGAATTCCGAACCTACAAATAATTTGATTGAAAATAAATTTGGAAACTTGGGTTCCAGTGCAAGAAGCTAAGGGCATAGCTTCAACCCACTTCGTAAAATACTCGGTGGTGGTTATGATGAATTTGTGTCCATCAGATGACACAGGATTGATTTTTCCAATAATGTCTAAGCCCCATTTTGAAAAGGGCCAAGGAGATGAAATAGCCTGCAGTTCTTGTGCAGGCGCATGGACAAGGTCAGCATGTTTCTGGCACTTGTCGCAATGGCGCACGTAATCATGTGCATCATTCTCCATGGTAGGCCAAAAATATCCTATCCTAAGGAGCTTCTTAGCAATGGCGCTACCACTAAAGTGTCCCCCACAAGATCCATCGTGGGCTTCACTCAAAGCTGATCTAGACTCTTCTAGATTCAAACATCTCAGTAGGATACCTTCAAAAGATCTCCTATATAAGGTATTGCCAATTATGACGAAGCGACTTGCTCGTCTACGTAATAACCGGCATTGGTTTCTATTAAAACCTTCAGGGAAGGTTCCATTTTGAAGAAAATTGAGGATATCAGTGTACCAAAGTTCAGGAGTAGTTTCATTGATTAGAAACACGTCCAAAGGTTCCAAGCATGATTTAATTGAAGCGGGTTCCTGGAGTCGATGAATAATGATGGTAGCATATTCGTCATCTAACTCCAAGGGTAAAAGAGATGCTGTTGCGGCCATAGCGTCAGCCGCACGATTGCTAGTTCTAGGAATAGCTTCCAAGGTAACTTGATCAAATAAAGATATTAATTGTAATACATATGCTTTATATGGGCACAATTTATCATCTCTGGTCTGATAAACATCATTAATTTGATTTATAACAAGTTGAGAATCATCGAAAACTAATAGATTTTTAATTTTTAGTGCCATGGCAGCTCGTAATCCAAGGATGAGAGCCTCATATTCAGCAGTGTTATTAGTACAGGCAAACGTTAATTTAAAGGATAGAGGTATGAGATGTTTCTATGGAGATATCAAAATAATACCTGCACCAGCCCCACTCATGCATCGGGCTCCATCAAAGTATAAGGACCATTGCTCTGAATGATCTGCCTCTAGTTTAAGGCATTCGTCAGGAAACTCAATGACGAGGGGATGGGTGGATTCTAAGGGTGCAACAGCTAATTGATCTGCTATGATTTGACCCTTAATAGACTTCTGTCCTATAAATGTGAGTTCAAACTCGCTTAGCGCAAGAACCCACTTTGTTGTGCGACCAGATAAATAAGGTCGACTCATGAGATATCGCAAGGGATCGAATTTAGCAATAACGTATGTTTTCTGATTGAGCATATAATGGCATAGTTTCTGTGTAGAAAATATGATTGCTAGACATAACTTCTCTAATGTTGTGTAGCGGGTTTCATAACTAATTAATGTTCTGCTAATGTAATAATTAGCACGCTCTCTCTTCTCATCATCAAGTTGAGCTAACATAGCTCCTAAAGCAAAATCTGAAGCAAAAATATACAAGATAAATGGGCGATCAGGTCTAGGTGGTGAAAGTATAGGTGGGTTAAGAAGATATTGTTTGAGGAGTTCAAATGCTTCCTGACATTCATTGTCCCAATGGAAAGAGACATCCTTCTTAAGAAGCTTAAGAAAGGGTCCAGTTTTATCCGCCAGCTTATCGATGAAGCGACGGATGGCTTGAAGCTTACCTTGTAGACTCCGTAATTCAGATATATTTGTGGGTGCGGGCATATCAGTGATAGCCACAATCTTGAGAGGGTCAATTTTGATGCCACGTAAAGAAACTATAACCCCCAATAATTTACCGGACTTAACTCCGAATATACATTTGGCTGGATTCAATCGGATAAGATATTCCCTTAACCGATTAAATACTTTTCTCAAGTCATCTAAATGGTCATCTTCTTCAGTAGAACGAGCTATAATGTCATCTACATAATCATGTAGTATATCATGCATCATATCATGAAAGATATAAGTCATGGCTCGTTGATAGGTTGCACCTGCATTCTTTAAACCGAATGGCATCACTTTCCAACAAAAGGTCCCCCAAGGGGTAATAAAGGTTGTTTTAGCCTGATCTTCAGGAGCTATCCTGATCCGATTATAACCAGAAAATCCATCCATTAAGGATATCATTCCACTCCCAACAGTAAAATCAATGATCTGATCCATATTGGGAAGGGGAAAATCATCTTTAGGGCATGCAACATTAATATCTCTAAAGTCTGTACAAACCCTAACCTTAGTAGCTTCTTTCTTAGTTACTGGAACTACATTCGAGATCCATTCAGCATAATCAATGGCTTGTATAAAAATAACATTCAGGAGTTTTTCTAACTCTCCTTTGACTAGTAAGGCCACTTTAGGATGCATTTTTCTAAGTTTTTGTTTAACAGGTTTAGCATCCGGATGGACTACTAGGTGATGCATAACTACAGAAGGGTCTAAACCTGGCATATCTTCATATGTCCAAGCAAAGACATCTTCATATTCTTTAAGAAATGCAATGTATTTATCCTATTTTTCTTGACTCAATTCTGATCCGATGTTGATTATGTGAGGGTTATCCTCGGTTCCAATGTTAATTTTTATGACATTTTCTACTTCCATGTGTAGATCTCTCTCAAAATTAGGTGGGGTGGGTGAAACGCCCAATTCCTGTAATTCTTCCAAGGTTAACTTGGATAATTCGTCTTGAGGAGTCGTGGCCTCAAGCTGGGCTATACTAGGTATAGAGCCATCAAAATAAAATCCGTTATGTAATAATTCCTCAATGGAGACATCATGGAAGATATCTCCCTCCAACTCATCGTCGGATTCAGCGATCATCTCAGGATAAGCTATAGATAGCATATTACATGTGAATGGCTTATTCGTTAAACGCAAAGCATCGCGTTCATCTAAATAATCTTGGTAACATATAAGATGGTCATCATCCTCAAATGGCTGACCCTTACTAGAAAATAGGCCCACACCACATCGGGCGGGCCACGGCTCTACCTCAAAAGGTTCTTTCATACCATTCTGGAAAGGTCCCAAACCTTTCCCTTTATATCCCAATTTAAGCATTATAGGTTTGGCTTTAGTATACTCATTAGTAAAATAACATCGAGCATATCCATCATAATGAGTTCTGATGTTTCTGGGTATTCTACCCTAGTCATATCCCTTATAAATAAAGGCACAACTCCCGACTTGGTAAATACTTCCCATAGGCTGTGGGAGGCCCAAGGTATGAGGAGATGGTGGCAAATTATTTAAAATAAGGGAATCTTGCATAGAAACATTCGTTTCTTCTGATATAAGAATTTTAGATAGATCGGGTAAGAGCTCGTCAGTAAGAGCATAAGAGGTAGAAGGAATATTTCCTACGTCTTCTGATGCGGAGAATATGCATTTGGTGGATATAGACGGTGTAGAGGTGTCAATAGATGGGTCTATTATAGGTATAGAAGTTATAGGAGTAGAACAAGAGACATTGGTTGTGGGATTAGGATCTTTCTTAGGTCCTAATGCGGTTTGTTCAGAAGATGGTTGAGCTATATGTGAAGGTGCATCTGATGGAGAAGAAGTAGATGACATTGTGGGTGTGAGTTTCACACGTTTAGATGGATAATGAGAATTAGGATGTGTGGATGACAACGCGGGGCAAAATTGAACTCCAATAGGTTCTGCCAAAGCACACATATCAAAGGGTCTTGGATCACCATGAATGGTAACCAACTGATTCTTAAATTCGAATTTAACACATTGATGTAAAGTTGAGGGAACAGCTCGCATCGCGTTGATCCAAGGGTGACCCAAGAGTATATTGTACGATGCAGGGCAATGTACAATAAACACAATCGTATCCAAGGTTCTTGGACCAACCTGCAATGGAATGGTAATAACTCCACACGTTTCTTGTGTTTCATCATTGAAAGCTTTTATGATCATATCAGTTCTTTTCATTTCCTCACTTCTAAACCCAAATATTTGGTAGAAGTCAAAAGTGCAGATATTTAAAGATGAACCATTATCAATCAAAACTCGTTTGACTGCTACATCTCCAATTAAGGCAGTAATATATAAGGGGTTATCTTTATGTAAACTATGTTGAGGTATGTCTCTATCTCGAAAGTCAATACAATCAACTTCACGAGTTATTATAGTATTGGCCATGGCTTCAGGTTGAATGTCTTGTGGTACCATCATCTGGCTTAATGTGAGCATTAATTCATCTCTATGTGTAGGAGAAGATCTTAAGAGGTCCAAAAGGGAAATTCTAGCTGTAATATTTGATAATTGTTCATTAATATTATAAGGAGGTTTAGGTTGAACATTAGGTGCATGATTCCCTTTATTAGGAACCTTCAAAACAAATGGAGTTGATCCACCATTCTGAATTTGATCTTGTTGAGAATTTTGAGCCTGTTGTCTAGTAACAACTCCGATGGTACCCACAATATTATTCTGTGGATGATGAATGGGTCTTGGTCTAGCGTTTATAGCTAACTCATTAGAAAGTAATTGGTGAGACGATGGTCTAGTAGTGACTCTTCTTGGAAATGGTTCTTCTGGAACCATATGACTTGTGATAGGGTGAATAGTATCTGATTCATCTTCAGAACTATTCGATTGATTTGATGTGATTTCCATATCACTCTCAGTCTCATATTCTGTATCACTAAGATCAGGTATCTAAATATTATATAGAGGCCTGGTTGTAACCATGGATAAAGTTGTGTCAAAGATTTCCGGATCATGAACAGGTAAATGCCCACTAATAGTTCCTACATATCGGGCAGGAGGAGGAACATTATGATGTTCAATTTGATTAGCCACCTCCTTACCATGTTTTGGTAAGGGATGTTGAAAGATGTCTAATGACTGATTGGCATTCTGATTCTGGTTTTGTGTGGTGTTCTGTTGAGCGTTATTAGGAGGATTTTGCTTAGGTTGAAAGGCTTGTACCTCCATCTCATTGTTATCAATCAAGTCCTGTATTTTATGTTTTAATATTTTACAAGAGTTGGTAGTGTGTCCAGGTCCTCTATGGAAGTCACAATGTAAATCTGCTCTGTATCCGGGTATAGTTGGATCAGGTTCCTAGATATTTGGTAATTGAATCAAGCCTCATTCTAATAATTGTGGTAGAATAGTTGATAAAGGTTGATTTAACCTAGTAAATTCTCGAGGAGGTCTATCAGGAGGTTTCAGTACAAACTTCTTCGTTGTCTTTGCAACATTAACATTAGCAATATTTTTGCTATCGGTGACTCCATCACCCACAACTTGTTTATTCTTATATTGATTTTTGGATGTTTTCTCATCGTCTTTCTTTTTAAGCTGACCTCTCCTAATGAGAGCATCTTCCACTCTTCGGGCTAAGTCTATAGCCTGATCGAAGGTGGTCAAGGTAGCAGTTGATAATTCGTAAGATAGTTGCTCTTGCAAATTATTAATAAAGATGTCCAACATCTCCCTATAAGGTAACACAAAGTGCAATTTTCCTATCAATTGTCTCCACCTAGCTAGGAAATCAGCAAAGCATTCATCTTTGTCTTGTTTTAAGTTATACAAATCTTTAATGGTCACATGTCTTTCGATATAGGCACTAAATTGATGAACAAAAGACTCGGCAGTTTCTTCGAAATTCCTCAAAGAATTAGTGGGTAATTGATAATACCACTCTAATGCCATTCCTCCCAAGCTTTTCGGGAACATTTTTAGTAATAACAAGTCATCATGTGATATATCATGACATGCTATCCTAAACATACGAAGATGCTCTATGGGATCTTTCGTTCCTTTATATATGGGCAGGACAGGCATAGGAAAATGTTTAGGATACGGCTGTGCTACAACTATAGGATCTAAAGGCTGACTACACATCTCTCGATAATTGTACGAGGGATGGTAGGGATCTATCTGGTCCATGCAGGAAACTAACTGTTTCACCATGGTTTCAAGATTACTAGTTTGTCCACCATATTGGTTCGGTGGGACATAGGTATGGGATTTATGAGTGTATGATGGTGTGGCATAAGGATTAGATGCTATATTGCTATTATGCAAAGTGTTGGTAGGAAGAGTATTATGAAGGGGATTTGTAATAGTATTATGTTGTATCCCAGATTGTTGGTAATTGGTGTTTGGTTTTGTTTTGGGTTTTTGTTGATTTGAGGTATGTTGCTCAATAGCTTGGCAAAATAGAGCAGTAAATGATGGTTTCTTTTGTGCGGGAATGACCCTAGGCTTGTTAATAGGCACTTTAGGTGGTTGGGTAACCTGTTGTTGTTGCATGTTCCGGATCGTAGCTACTATATCCAAATTGGATGGTCCAGCTTGATCACTCTCTTGTTCAATAAAGGACAAGGGATTAGTGCATGTGTGAAATACGTCTTCTAGAGTTGCTTGAGTGTCACTAATTCGATCCTTGTCCATATGGACTACTCTATTAAAAACACCGATATTTGTGTTAATGAACTTCCAAAATTGTTCCATGTTTTCAAAAGTGATAGCTCCTCCCGGAGACATTTTAGGGGATGAGGATCCTTCCTCTCTATTAGTTTCTTCTTGTTCATTTGCTACAACAAGCTCTTCTTCTTGCTGGTCTAGGATTTCTTCTTCCTGAACTTGGTCCTCAGGAGGGACATTTTGGTCAATTAATGGTCTTCCTAACCAATCTTCATCTTCTTCGGTTTGTTTTCCATTCCTAAGTCTAGGCATTGTGCTACACTTAGGTTTTAGCAAATATATAAATTTTTTTTTTTTATATATATATATATATATATATATATATATTTTTTTTTTTTTTTTTTGTGTAGGGTTGAGAGGTATATATTTTAACTATATACCTACTATAATACTTAAAAAGGAAATGTTTTGTTTTTTTTTTTTTTTTTTTTGTATTATTATTTCACAAGTATAAAAATAACAAACAACATGCTAGTTGCAAGAAATAACAATAGTAAAAAGAATGACTTAGTTTTCTATAAATAGTTTATGGATATCGTTGATAGGATCAAGTTCATCAGGAGTCATGAAATGCTCCTCTTCAAATTGGAAGTGGTTTTTCAAGAACTTGACAAAGTGTGCTATGGTAATATGATCTACTTCAGACTCTAACTTATAAAAATAAAGTTCATGGCAATACTCTCGATACAACACAGCTCTAGGAACTCTATTCCATATCTTTCTATCTATAAGAATGACTTCTTGATCCTCTATACGAGATAGAAATTTATGTACTATAACTGTGTTCTCAAGGTATTCCTCAAAGGTGTATAATTCTGAAGACACAAGTGCTCTTTTATCTGCTAACCACCTATGGCAAGCTCTCTGAAGTTCATGGTACAAAGTCACCTGATCAGGATCCAGGATTCTATCTAGGACAAACCTCTTAATTTGCCTAAGTTCTACAGATCTAGATTCAATAATACCCAATCTCCTATCAAGTTCATCCCACAAAGGTTGGACTCTATTTGTTTGAGGTACTCTAAGCACATAAGTAATCTCTATGGCCGTTAATTGATTTTCAACATTTATGGTGACAACTCGTCTTCTATTATAATCTACCATCTAAATATGATATGCAAATTTAACAGTTTTCTAATGATTCTAGATGTTCTTAATAATGTGTTTTTTTTTTGGATTGTTTTCAAAAGGTGTTTTAGTTTCACGTCGGGTTCACCAAAAATGTATCACCCAAATTTTTTGCACCCTTACCTTCAGGCTAAAGGATCCGTGCCCTGAAAGGGGGATGCGAGAAGGATGGGACAATACCTCGGACGGAGAGGCCCTTTGAAGGTCGCGCCTCTCGGGGAGGGGTATAAGGGTGAATTTTTGATGGATGGTGGGGTTCACCAGGAAACTTTGAGTGGCAGTTTCCATGCCTAGGTTGAGAATGGGTTTGATGTGTTCATTTTATATTCAATCATTCATATTCCTAGGTTGGCCAAAATGAATCTAAGCTATTCTATATGAAATTTTGGGTTTATATGAAGACAACAAACATGAATGAATCCTAAATATAGAGACTATGTGAAATGGAGAGGAATACACCTGATTCTTGATGTCTGATGAAGATTCTGAAGCTTGTAGGAGTCCAGATCATCCCGGATATGATAGGATCATCTGTAATTGTATAGAATCATCCCAAATCATAGGTGATCATCCGAGATCAGACAAGATCATCGAAAACCTGATGAATTCGTTAGATGAATTCGTCAGAAACCTACAATCATGGAAACAGACACCAAAAACCAAAAATGCAATTGCAAGAATGATGCAAAATGATAGAAATAATAGTATAGATGCTTAAATAATAAATCCAGATAGCAAATCAAATGGGATGCACTATTTTAATAACTTATTTTAAATTTTATCATGCAAATATGCTAAATGAGGTGAACTCCAGGATGCAGAACAGAAATAAATCGATCTAATGCACAATTAAATAAGAAAGAAAGGTAGAAAATGCAAACTCGGGGCTCTGGTTGCCCCCAATCTGAACTACAGTCAAAATCATCTGCAATCGTACGAGATCATCGCCGATCTCGACAGGATCGTCCGAAATCATGTTGGATCGCCTGCGACGATCCGAGCTTCCTCCGGCTGAAACACAGTAAAATCCTGCAATAAAACCTGAAAATACAAATGCAAATGATGGGGGCGAGGATGTTCTAATACAACAAAAAACTAGAGTTGCAGGGAAATGATCAGCCAGGGGGATAAACTGGGAAAATCCCAAGTTTATATAGGATTAGGGGGAGGTTAGGAGGTTGGGGATCATCCCAATCTGGGAGATCTCCAACGTAGGAATCTCCAACCACGTAGACACGCTTCTGCCCGAGTTGGAGAGGTTGTTGAAACAGAAGCTAATTATGAAAATTTGGTTTTGGGACGAAATCGTCTGGACGTTCTGTTCCAGACGAATTCGTCCGATTTGGGACGATATCGTCAGATCGGCGATGATATCGTCCAACGGTCAAAACAAATTCTAAAAATGGCATGAAAAATGAGGTGAGCGGTTAACGGGCGGTTTCGGGGTTAAAATTCAAATTTTTAATCTTTTTACTGATGGTTTAACTGCGCCAATTTTAGGGTGCTACACCTATCTCCTTGTTGATGCATCTCTCATGAAGGAGACCCATTTGTGAATGGATTATCCCAACATTCCTTCATTGTATGGCTACTTTTACCATGAAGTTCACACATTTTTTTGTGTGAAAAATATTTATTTTCTACTAATATCCTTGTGTGTGAGAATTATTTCTTTGTTGTTGATATCCTTGCATGTGAGAATTAGTTCTCTATTTTTGGAAACACTATTTAGGTCTTTTGCCTCTTCTAAATGGATGCTTGTCTTTCTAATTTGTAAGAAGTACAAGTTTTTGTGTTGTATATGAGGCCTCTACTTTTTGGAGTAGGTTCACTAACTTTTCAAATGTTGGTGGTTGCTTAGTGACATTTAAAGTTGTCATAAATACATTATATTGAGAAGGGAGAGATCTTAAAATAATAGGAACAAGTGTCTCATCAAATACCTTTTCTTCCAGTGCCTGAAGTGATGCCCGTAGTTCTAAAATTCTCCTTAAGAATAAATTGAGTTTTTCTCCATTCTTCATTTTCAAACAATGCAGTTGACTTGCAAAAATAGAATTTGATTTTGGTTCCTTTCCTTAAAACTGTTTGAATTTTCTCTTATGCATATTTTGTTTTGGTAGAATCTCAAATGTATGGTTGTAATTCATTAGCCAAACATGATGATCAATCAAACTTCCCATACTTCTTCAAATTGTAGTTGTGTTCTAAGTTTGGTATTCTAGGCAACATGATTTTTCCCCTTGAATAGTTGGGAATCAGGCAACAAGAATTTTGGTGCATCGCTATCCATAGTAAATCTTCACAATAGTGGAAACTTTTTATTCCATTGAATTGACCTTGAAAAATTCTTTTTAACAAGTATATATAAGTCTATACTCATGATTTAATTGATGCCTCGAATTGTGAGAAAACAATGTCTCATTGGGTAAAATAAATAATTAGAGGGAATATTCTTCCTCTAAGGAATATTTTTTGAAATATTTTGTTTCTTTTAATTTTTATATGCTTCTCCTTTTTACTTGCCTTAACCAGAAGGAGTGAGCTTGCTTTAATAGGCTATAATAAGCCAATCCACAATTTGTGTGGAATAATCGAATAGACCTTTTGATGGCCAAAACTTCTATACCTCATGTTCCTTTACTTTTACGTTCTCAGCATTTGGTTCCCTAGGCCTTTGTGAACAATAAGTGTTCTACACGCTCTTGTATCAAACTTTTTGTAGATGAAAATGACCTAAACTGGTTTGATTTATTCCATTTGAATTTTTCTGCTCATCCAAGTCATCCAATGGCCTTTGGGTAGGACATATGGTAGATTAATTGTGGACCTATGTTAGCTATGTTGTATTGTCACTTAAACTAGCTGAGTCATACTGGAACATAGTGCTATATAATTAGTTTTATTTTTCTTTAAGTGTACTAATTTTCTAATGATTTGACTTAAGTGTCTCAAGCTATTACAACTGATACTTGTCAAATTTAGTTCTATATGCTCCCGACTTGAATCCTTACGAGGATAGTCAAGTGCTTTTTATGTGCCTTGCTCTTCAAAAAAAAATGTTTGAGCATCTAGGTGATGATTTATTTAGGCTTGTGTGTTATAATGTCTAATATATGGTGTTCAATATATATTTTGACATTTAATTGGTTGAGACGTCCAGGATTCCTGATGTTACCTCATTTTAGTGCTTATTTTAGAGCGATTTGTTTCAAGATCTAAATAGTAACACGTTCTTGGTTGAGCATGCATAGGAAACGAATATCTTCATTTTATGTTTTCTTCCACAATATTTCTTCTTTATAGTGCCCTTTGTTGCCTTTCTTTAAGGAAACTGACCACATTTGTAAATGGAGCAACACCTTCCTTGGTGAGAATGTTGATGTTTATGATGTTTGATTGATCATTGAAATAATACAACATTTTCCTTTTCTCATCTGGTTGAGACATCTTAGAGAGAAATAGTCCAACCTTCTTATCTTTTGCTTGGTTGAGACTCACTTGAATATTTTATGTGGATATTTTTGTTATAACATGGGGCACCCGAGAAGAAATAAGTTTTAACCAAATGTTAATTATCCTCATGAATGAAACTACTCTTTACTACATGAACAAGTGAAAAATATCGTTGGTGCTATTATTTTTGTTTATGTGCTTGAAACTCATTCATCGAGAATTTGTTCTTTCAACACCAGATACATTCTGCAACTGATGCAAAATATTCACAGTTGATCTAATTCGATTAGATCTTATTTCTACTGCTTCACCCATGGATCATAGATTAATTATATTTGGTTCATTGTGTTATTTTAGATTGTTCACTTTCTTGTTGGTGCCTCATGTTATTTTGGGAGCATCCTATAAATATGGCCTCAAGATATTCTCTAGTATCCTTGGTTGGTTTTTGGTTGTAATTCAAATTTTGTTGAGAGCGTCTATATTTTGAGTCTTCCATGGATTGATTCATGGAGAATATGGTTACCTCTCTTCTTGAGGTTAACCTAATTAATTTTCGATAGGATTTTTTACCCTTGAAACCTCTTTTCAATAGAATGCTTCTTGAGCTTCTATGGGTTGAAGCAAAAGAAGAATTTGAAGGAGAGATGACTCTTCCTTCTACCTACTCTGATACCACATTTTAGAAATTGATTCAATGATTTGCATTATGAAATGATAGATATTTAAATACATAGGATGCCTAACTTTAACATAACAAACCACTAACTAATCTTAGAACCACCCTTAAATTTTAATGCATGCATAGTCTTGTGGTAGATGGTTATACCATTTTTATTGTCACATAGGCTATGATATAATAGTTCTTAACATATAATACATTTGATATAATATTTATATTAATTTGATGAGAAAAATACTTTAATTAAAAAAATAAAACATATTTCTAATAAAAATGTTAATAATATACTACTTACCTTTTACCTTTTTATTTTTTAATAACTATTAAATAAATGTTACTACCTTTACTTTTATAGTAATATTCTTCATAATGTACATGATAACCAAAACTTGAACCATAAGGAAATACATACACAATGGTTTGAACCTTGAACCTCTCAAAGAATGGCCAAAACTCTAATCGTTGAGCTGCCCCCAAGTGGAACATTATTTTTATTTTAATTTAAACTCATTTTTTAATTAAATATTATATCCATAGGATCACATCATCCTTAGACCACCTATGTATGGTACGTAAAGACCAATAAGGTCAGTCCAGTGAGCAAAAGGTAATTTATAATGCAAAATAAGCCAATTTAAAGTGTCAAAAGTTACACCCAGAAATAGCTCATGAAAAAGAGAGCCCAAAACATCATAAAAATACCCGAGACATCCAAGAAAATTCATAAGATGAAGAAGAGATTAGAACATCACAAAGGAGCCAAAAAAAATCTAATCCTACATAAAGAAGCCACCAATACTTTTTAGGGAAAGAAAAGAAAAATTGATCCAAAATCTACAAATCTCGAAGAAACTTAAAATCACCTATAACAACGCTAGAATGTCGATAAAGTAAAAAATTAATCTTGAGTTTATTTAGACCTGAGAAAGGAATCTCAAGATACAATCTTCAACAATGGAAATATTCAATATTGACAAGATTTGCAATTGGTCAAATCAATTTGCAAGGCAAGAAATTTTTCACAAGGATTGACAGTGAGCACATTTAAAAAAAATTAATCAAAAGAATGTTTTATTTTAGTGCGGCAACCTGAAGGTGGCAAAATTCAAAGGTTTCTACAAGGTCAAAAATCTAATATTCAAGAAGCTTTAAAAATCAAAGTCCCACATTCATAGGGAAGGAAACAACAAAGGTACATATAATTTTTATTAATTGCCTTAATAGCAAAATAGAAGGCAACATTATTATTTTTTTAAAAAGAATATTGCAAAGGAATAAGGAAGAAAGGAAAATCTCACATTTAATTTTCCTTTGCTAGATAATACAAATTTCTCAGAATTTGAAGCATCATTTAAAATACGAGTATAGCCTTATAAATTCTCATAAGAAATATTTTTTTGAGGTTGATTCAGTGAAAGAAATATTGGATATTTTGAGCTCATTTAATTGTCATTAATGTCAAGGTGAGAAGTTGTCATTTATGCCAAAGTGAACACATGAATTTGTCATTAATACCATGGAGTACACCATCATTGACACCAGGAGCAATGCAAAGAGTTGAAGAAAAGTTGTCAAAATATTATTTTATAAGGGTTTTTATTAAAACCATGGTGGCAGAATAATTTTCATCAAATCAGTGGAGTACAAATAAAGGTTTAAATTTTATCTCAAGGAGGCTTTAATTTTTATTAAAGTCAAAGGTTTATAAATATAATTTATAAAATTTAAATTCTTTTAAAATTTAAATAATTTATAAATTATAAAGGTCATAAAAGTGTCGACGTCATCCAATTTTATGGAGCGTTGACATCTAAATAAAATGGTGAATTTTGTGTATAAATACCATGCCAAAGGGCATTCAAACTTTATCCTTCTTCGATTAATTCAAGCGACCGAGCAAAGTGTATTCCGTGCAATCATTGAGGAAGAAGATAAAAACGCTTTAACTTTTAGCACAAGGAAGAAGACAAATTGGGAGGGCTTAAGGCCTCACTCTCATTGGACAGTGTGGTCCATTGGCAGCACACGTTTCACAAGAGCATTGGGAGTGGAAGTGACCACGATCAATTCACGTGGAGTTTGTTGGCATGTTTTTCTTGAGTACCAAGGTGGAAATATTTTGGCACGTGCTTTTTAGAGCACCAATCTTGGAAAATATCATGTAGTGCTCTTAGCCTCCCAAGCGTGCGTCTAGCACATGTGGTGGTCAAGCCCACGGCTAGGGTGCACAAGGAGGAAGTGGTTGTGGGTTCGAATCCCACTAGTGGCAAAGGTACTTTTAATTAAATATTTTATTTGCCTAATGTTTTCTTAAGGTGTTATTTGGAGTTATAAGGGTATATGAAAGTTTGCTTGCTTGGTAATTGATTTATGTTATTGGAGTTATAAGAAAAGTGGATTTGATTTTTGCCAAAGTTCTTTTTGCTATTAAATCTAATTAAAGAGGTTTTTGAGTTAAATTTTGGTGGATGTTAAATTTATTTTAATTGGGAAATTATAAGGTGTTATTGGATAAATATTTTATGTATGTTGAAGGTTTTTTTAAAGGTGGAGTGATAAGGTGTAATTGAGTTTTTACATTACATTGTGAGAGAGATTAATCTTCTAACCTCTTTGAATTTGGTAAAGAAGTGGTTGTGATCGTGACAGATATTTGAGGTTTCTTCATCATCAAGAAAAGGTATGAGCATATTCTTCCATAGTTGACTTGATTCATTGATTTTCTGGAAAATAAGTTTGGAGTGAAAAGGACTTGATTAGGGTTTCCTATTGAGTGTGTTGAGTTAATGCTTCAAGGTTTTCTGGAATAAAGAATTGTTGTTAAAACTTTGTTTGATAAGCATTGTTGTTGAAACCATTGGTTGTGTGAAGAACTTGAACTAGGGTTTGAAAAAGAACATGAATATATTTGCAATATGAAGATTTTTTTATAAGCATTGTTTTTTAAGTGAGTTTTTGAGCAAATAACTTGAACTAAGGTTTGAAAATAACATGAGTATCATTGCTATGTGAAGATTTGAGATAGAGCTTTGGAGGTGACAGAGTACAGAGGATAGTAGTCTCCTGTGGACAGAGATCCATTAGCTAGGGCAATGAGGATATGTCTTCTGAGTGAGGATAAAAGTATTTAGTGAATAGAGATCCACAAGCTAGTGCAGTGGAGGCAATAGTATTCTAGAAGATCACTTGCTAGAGCAAGAGGAAAAAGGAGTTCTCCTGTGGATAGAGATCCACAAACTTGATTTAGGGGATTGGTATCTCCTTTGGACAGAGGTTCATAAACATTATAATAGGGAAAATATTCCCAAGATATTTATTGAGAAAATATTAGTAAAATAATTTTTCGTGGAGTAGCCCACATTGGGTGAACCACGTTAAATTTGTGTCTCTATTGTGTGTGATGATTTGTGTGATGATTTGTGTATTGATTTGGTTATTGCTATTGATATTGCCATTTATTATATTTGATAATATTTTTTGGGAAAGAAAAGTAAAAAGTGGTCTTATACTATTCACCCCCCATCTCAGTATAAGTTTGTGTTCTTAAATTGGTATCAGAGCTGGTTCCTTCGAAAAAGGTTTAACAAATTGAAGGAAGATCTTACAAGAACACAAATGACAAATAAAGGTAAAATTAGAACCATGAGACATGATGAGTGTCGTTGAGTCTCATCATTTAATCTCAATAATTTATCAATCCAGGGTGGTGTCCAAGGCTGTCTACGATAGAAGGTTAGGGTAGAGTACAATTCAGGCATTCAGATTTTAAGCATTTATTGGGTGAGACAGATTTGGTTTAGCCTTTTGGTGTCACACTAAACCTAATATACAGAATGGAAACTTGCAAGAAATAAAAACTAATTCTAATTTCAAAAAATTAAAGTTAACTACAATTGCATGAATTGAAATTGCTGAATTGAAATCTAATCTACTTTTACAAAATTGAAATAACATAATTGAAATTGCTAAATTGAAATGTTGCTAAAATGAAATCCTAAATTACACTTGCAAAATTGAAACCTATTTTACTCTTGCAGAATGGAAGTGATGATTGGAAATAAAACACCTATCAATGCCCTACCACAAAAGGTCATCAAGCTTCTGCTATAGGAATTGACAGAAAAATGAAATATGTTAAAAATGAAAAGTTGTTAAAACAGAAAAGTAAGGCAAATATAGAAAGCAAAGGAAAAGTTCTTAATATAATTTGTCAGCTGACATACACACAAATACTGTACACAAAAATAATAGAAAACATAAATCACATAATACAAAATAAAAACAAGAAAATGAAATCTGGTAAGCAATCTATTAATTCTGCTGCAGCAAAATTATAGATTAAAACCTGCCATAAAATCCCTCCTTCTAGATCTGAAAGTGGGCCCATACTTTTTGATCTAGAAGGAGGTGAAAAGCACTCCTTAACTAATTAAAACTCAGAATAGAAAATGATAAAATAGCTACACTTTTATTGATGACAGAACATGCTGAAAACTATTATAGAAAATTATCGTACAGTCCTAATTACTGCTATTGAAAACTCTCCTCTATTCTAATTCCTAACTAACTCAACAAATGAGAGAGATATGTTATTTATATAAATATTTACAACATATACCATGCTCAAATTAGCCTATGTGCTGCTTTACAGTGATTTGCCAATAATTTTGGATCTGAAATAAATGCAAATCTGGACAGTTTGTGTTGCAGTAGTAGTCATTGGCCCTTAGAAAGCATCTTCAATGGTGGGAGTATGGGGGAGAAGTATAGAAATATCTCACATATCTTTCTTCACTTTATAATATGCCCTTTCTATCTTGCAAACAATTTCTTATTATGCTGCAGTTATTTCTGTGTTTATCCTAGAAGAAGATCAAAATTGATCTTTTCCATGAATGGTGGCTTTGGACGGCAAGGACGGCAAAGTCATATGGGAGATATTTTCCTTTAACCTTTTCAACCTTCTTTCCCTTTTTCCACCGTCAAAAATAGTCAAAAAGCACTTTTCTGTTCTCATTCCGAAGATAAGTGGCTCATTTCGAAGAGACTGTATTTCTCATTTCGAAGATGTCCGCTCATTCCAAAGATCTTTGGAATGACCAACTGTGTGCTCTTCAAGTGATTTTAGCTGCTTTTCTCAGGTGAATTAGCCCTCAGGATTAGATTGCAATAGCCTTCATTCCTCTCCATGTGTGAATTCCATGCCTTGCCATTCATTTGTAGCTTGCTGGAATTTACATGGTAAATTACTGCATTTTCCAATTTTGTTGCACAGTTGTAAAATATTGGCATTTCTTGCAAATTCAAACAAATTAGAACATGAAAAAATTATTCAAGTATCAACATGAAGGATTAAATCAAGTTTCTACTAAATTTATTCACTTCATTCACCAAGTAACAATGCTGAAATAATGCAACAGTGCTGCACAATTGTCCCTGCTCTGTTATACCCTGTTGCTGCCTATTTAGACCATATGAGAATGCTTCTAAATAGGTCATATATCTTCTGTAGTCCTTATTAACTTATTCCATCCATATCCTCATGCTTTGCTTGACAACTTCAAGGTTTTCCTATAAAGTAACAACTTGCTAATTTTTATATGGCTATTTTTTCATATTTTCAGATTTATGACAGTCCTAAACTTTTGGCTTCAATGTGGATTTGAAACAAGTTGAAAGGCAGGAAAACATTAAAAAACCATTGAGAAGTTAATGGATATCAGCATACCACATTTGGTTAATTGAAATGTATGTTCTTACTTGCTACTTAATCAAGCAAAATCAGTCACAAAATGCTGAAAATAGTCAAAAACAGAGATATAGTATTCCTAACATAAAATCATGTAAACACTTAACAATAGTATATTTTAGTCAACTATTTGGAAATTAAATTATCATATGGTAGTCAAACATTGTGCAATAATGAGGCATTTTTGGGCCTCATCATCCCCCCCCAACTTGAACTGATGCATGCCCTCATGAATCTTAGTAGGCCATAGTAATATGTAGGTTTTATTCTTATGAACAACATCCTTTGCTACCTGCTAACTGAGAAATTCCTCACTACACTATAACAAGTATTTTGCAATTAATCACATGTATGACTCTTTTTCTGTCTTTATACAAGTTTTAGTGTTGCAAGGTACCTCTTAAAGGCTTGATATCATGTGATTCATCTTGCAATAGTCTTATTGTGGAACCATATTTTGCAGATGCACTACTACTAATGGAATTTTCTGTTCTTAACAATATTTCAGCCTGAATGCTTATTTTTGTTATTTGCACCTTTTGAACAAAATTGATAAAATTTTTGGATTTGAAATGTTTGAGGGATGTACTTACTTGTGGTAGAGCCTTATAAACCTCAATATTTGATGTACCCTACTCTTTTTGCTATTCTGTAGCATTTTTAGCAATTTTGGTACAGTTTCTGCTCATTTCGAAGATATCCTGCTCATTTCGAAGAGACTATATTTCTCATTCCAAAGATGTCTGCTCATTCCGAAGAGACTGTATTTCTCATTCCGAAGATGTCTTCTCATTTCGAAGAGACTATATTTCTCATTCCAAAGATGTCTACTCATTTCGAAGAGACTGTATTTCTCATTCCGAAGATGTCTGCTCATTTCGAAGAGACTGTATTTCTCATTCCGAAGATGTTTGTTCATTCCGAAGATCTTCAAAAAAAATACAAAAATGACCTCCTATGCAAAATTTAGCTACATATTCTATTGTGGGCCCATCTCTAGAGTGTATAAGCCTTCCATAACATCAAAAATCCCTTCTTCATCCTTTTGTTTAGATGTTATTCTTTGTTTTGTATGTTGCTGTTTTATTCCAAGTAGTACTAAAATAGAACCTTCAGGTGCATTTTGTTGATTATCCTCCAATTTATCAGACAATTGTGAGATATAAACTTGCAGTTCTCTTTCTGAAATTTGCCCTACAAATTGAAATAGAATTGCTGCCATGTCTGTCCCAAAATCAGGTTTTTGCATAGTTTTGAAATTTCCATGCAATTAAGGGCATAAGGGGGTGTTTCTTGACATCTTGAACATGTTCATTTTTCAACTTGTCAATATTATATGAATAGTTTATGCCAAATACCGACTATCATACACTAAATGCTAAATGTTTACTATGAATTAAATCCAAGAAACACATACCTTACTGTCTTGAAAATTGGTCATCCACCTTACAAGTTGCTTTTGATGATTGTTAGCAGGCTATCTGAAAACATAAACAAACATAACACATGTGTAGTGTGAAATTTGTACAATGGTGGAACAATGATGGGTAGATCAACAAGGCAATGCATACCAAAAAATTGGTTTTCATGCAATCCAACTTAGTAGCACCTCCAAGAAGGTTTTCACTACTGAATTATTCATATATATATATTTTTTTTTTTCATCATTTTTTTTTTCATTTTTTTTTTTCATTTTTTTTTTTCATATTTTTTTTTTCATCAAAAGAGGCTGCCATTTCTGGTTTTCAACCAACTTATGTCATTTTTTTTTTTTTTTCAAGTGCTTCAATGAGAGAGAACATCTCTCACTCTTATTTGGATAATACCAATCCTTATTATCATAATTGCCTCCTTATTGCTGGAAATGAAGTATTGGCTCCATTGTTCCTCTTCCTTGCTGAAATTGATGCTTGTCCTCATGTATCCCCATTTTGTGGGACATGCCTTTGCTGCAATTTTTTTTCTCTCTCTTTTTTTTCTTTTTTTTTCAAATTTTCTTGTCTTGCTTGTACCCAAGAAGGAAGTTCACAAACAAGACTATTCTTCTTTTTGCTTTTATTGTATTTTTTTTTTTTTTTTGTCAAACTTTTTATCATCACTATGAATCTGATATTGAAGAGAAATTCTCTTCCATTATGTGTACATCTAATGGAATCTCCTTCAAGAACTCCTCCTTAGTTAATGGTGCATGGTATACCCGAAGGCAATATCCATTCACCACTAACATCCTCCATGAATTACCAATGGGAGAAAGAAGCACTGCTTCATATCTAAAAACTTCTTCAATCAAGTGTTGTCAATGCCTCCTAGTCTGCAAAATCTTGTCAATCTGTACTTGAAACAATTAAATACCAATTCCCAAAAGATGTTAAGTTCTTAAATCAAGATAAAATATTGATATACCTTTGTAATTCCATGTAAAGGGATTGAAATATTGTTTCAAAATAGCAACAATTTTACTTTTTATTTATAAGTCATCCAGCTAATAATGTTCAAGAATTTTCTTGGTTGCACTTCAATTTGTTTCATTCCTAGGAGGACATAATTACCCCTTTGTAATTTCGTATCAAGGAGTTCAATGGAAGTAAATTTTCTATGTGCAGTTTTTTTAGTTTTTCTCCTTTATCCAAGGCTAATTTATGTGGTTTATACTAAAGTTTTTCTGTGTATCTCCATTGATTTTTATCTCTTCAAGCTTAGGTAAGTTCTTGTTTGAGCACATTTGGATGTTGTTGCATTCAATAACATTTTCTGCATTTTTTTTATTTTTTTTTACCAGATTCAGCTACATAGATAGGGGATGCCTATCCTGTATTATTCAGACTGATCACAGATTGGGATAAAAAATAAATATTTTTGGTTTGCACAATAAGACAAGAAGTGTACAACTTTAGCAGATCAACTACTTGTCAGGTAGGATCACCTCTAATGAGATCAACTATTGTCTGTGTAGGCTAATAATTGCTAGGTTACGGTTTAGCGCGGTAAAATCCTAACAATATTTAAGTAATAATGGGAAACTCTAGGATCATCATTAAGTTGTAAAATCCTATTTTGATTGTGCAAAAATTTTTGTGATTTTTTTTTTTAATAGATTCAGCTTACATAGACAGGGGTTGCCTATCCTGTATTATTCATATTCGAAGGTGGTGGTTGATTTACTTGCCCTGTTTGTTGTTGTTGGGATCTCTCTTTGAGAAGAATTCATACTAGGCAACAGATTTTTCATCTCTAAGTTATGGAAGTAAATGGCATTCATCAATGATATGTCCTTGTGAACAAATGCTATAGATAGCTGATATGGCTATTTTTTTCAAGGGATAGTCTTGTATATCTACCATGATATCTTTCCAACACCTAGTACAAATTTTTTTATACTACTCTGATGATATGGATATAAAAACGATAGTACTAGCAGAAGGCTCCTCTAAGAGATCTTATGTTTCTTGATAATGAGGATGATGAATTCTTTCAATTTTTATCAAGAATTTCAAACATAAGCAATTTAACCCCCAAGTGTAAATATCACCTCCCTGTGGTTGCTTGTTTTCTAAATGGACTGAAATGCAACTATCAATAATTATTATTTATACCAACTATTACATTCAGATTTAACTCTGAACTTCATAACTTAGCACAATAATAATTATTTGACTACTTTTACCCTCTAAAACCTGCCATAAAATCCCTCCTTCTAGATCTGAAAGTGGGCCCATACTTCCTGATTTAGAAGGAGGTGAAAAGCACTCCTTAACTAATTAACACTCAGAACAAAAAATGATAAAATAGTTGCACTTTTATTGATGACAGAACATGTTGAAAACTGTTACAAAAAATTGTTGTACAGTCCTAATTGCTGCTATTGAAAACTCTCCTCTATTCTAATTCCTAACTGGCTCAACCAAGGATGGAGTTGTGTTATTTATATAAACATTTACAACATATCCCATGCTTAAATCATCCTATGTGTTGTTTTACAATGATTTGCCAATAATTTTGGATTTGAAATAAATGCAAATCTGGACAGTTTGTGTTGCAGTACTAGTCATTGGCCCTTATAAAGCATATTCAATGGTGGGAGTACATGGGAGAAGTCTATAAATATCTCACATATATTTCTTCACTTCATAATATGCCCTTTCTATCTTGCAAACAATTTCCTATTATGCTACAGTTATTTCTGTGTTTATCCTAGAAGAGGATCAAAATTGATATTTTCCATGAATGGTGGCTTTGGACGGCAAGGACGGCAAAGTCATATGGGAGATATTTTTGTTTAACCTTTTCAACCTTCTTTCCATTTTTACATCATCAAAAATAGTCAAAAATTCAAAAACCACTTTTCTGTTCTCATTTCGAAGATAAGTGGCTCATTCCGAAGAGACTGTATTTCTCATTCCGAAGATGTCCGCTCATTTCAAAGATCTTCGAAATGATCAATTGTGTGCTCTTCAAGTGATTTTAGCTGATTTTCTCAGGTGGATTATCCCTCATGATCATATTGCAATAGCCTTTATTCCTCTCTATGTGTGAATTCTATGCCTTGCCATTCATTTGTAGCTTGCTGGAATTTATATGGTAAATTACTGCATTTTCCAATTCTGCTGCACAGTTGTAAAATATTGGCATTTCTTGCAAATTCAAACAAATTATAACATAGAAAAATTATTCAAATATCAACATGAAGGATTAAATCAAGTTGCTACTGAATTTATACACTTCATTCACCAAGTAACAATGCTGAAATAGTGCAACAGTGCTGCACAATTGTCCCTCGCTCGTTATACCAGTTGCTACCTATTTAGACCATGTGGGAATGCTTCTAAATAGGTCAGATGTCTTCTGTAGTCCTTATGAACTTATTCCATCCATATATTCATGCTTTGCTTGACAACTTCAAGGTGTTCCTATAAAGTAATAGCTTGCTGATTTTTATATGGTTGTTTTTTCAGATTTTCAAATTTATGACAGTCCTAAACTTTTGGCTTCAATGTGGATTTGAAACAAGTTGAAGGGCAGAAAAACATTAAAAAACCATTGAGAATTTAATGGATATCATCATACCACATTTGGTTAATTTAAATGCATGTTATTACTTGCTACTTAATCAAGAAAAATCAGTCACAAAATGCTGAAAATAGTCAAAAATAGAGATATAGTATTCCTAACATAAAATCATGTAAACACTTAACAATAGTATATTCTAGTCAACTATTTGGCAATTAACTTATCATATGGTAGTCAAAAATTGTGCAATAATGAGGCATTTTTGGTCCTCATCGATACACAAGAAGAAAAGAATACACATGGTCATGAAAGAAAATGAAGATGAATTAAATGTTGTTGTTTAGGAAGGAAGAATAGAAATAGATTCAAGAGATGAATCAAGCAGTGGAGAAAAGGTCAGATTAATAAAATTTTGTATCAGATGTAGGAAGACAGGTCACCTTATAGCTTATTGTTCACAAGAAGGTGAAGAATATTTTTTTTGTGGTCAAATCGGTCATGATGTATGATATTGTCATGGGTTCAGCAGTAGTGAAGATGAAATGGATCTAAATGATAATAAGAATAGTCAAAATAAGTATGAAGAAGAAACTCTACTTTGGAAAATAGAAGAAATTGAAGACCAAAGAAAAGAGGAAGATTCTAAAAAATAAAAAGAGGAAGCCACTCTTAAGGAACTTGCTGAATTGAAAATAGAGAATTTAGAATTGAAGGCTCAAATACAAGAAGATGAGAAATGTAAGACAAAGCTTCTACAAGATCTCTCTGACTTGAGAGATAAGATTGAAAAGGCAAGAAGATTTGAAAAAGGTATGGTTGAATAGTCAAAGGTAAAAGAGATAGAATGTGAAATAATTATGGTTACTCTTGAAGAATTAAAAAGGGAGAACTCAGGATTAAGGGTTCATGTTCAAGAAGATGAGAAAGCAAAAGCAAAGTTTCTATAGGAACTCACCAAATTCAAAATCAAGGTTGAAGAGGCAAGAAATATTGAAGAAGGTATAGCCAAAAAATTAAAGATAAAATATCTAGAGTGTGAAATATTAGAGCATGAGATAGTGTCACTAAGGATGGAATTAAAAGGTTCTAAGGACAAGCTACACAAGTTTGGGAAAAATTAAAAGACTTTGGATAGAATTATCAATGCACAAAGGTCATCAGTCACCAAAAAATGACTTATTTCTAAAGAAGAACAAAGGAAACAAGAAGTAGAAAAAGGAGAGTCAATCTCAAACACCAGAAAACAAGAAACATCAAAAGAAGTAAGTAAAAGAGAGAGTGAGACTTCTAAGGATATGTTGGACAATAAAAAGTTAAACAAAGAAAGAAACAATACACAAGTAAGGAACATATGGAATAGAAAACAAGACAAGGTAGAAGAAACTAAGAGATCAATGGGATCTAGGCAAGGTTTCTTCAATGGACGATGCTTCTCATGTCACAGGTTTGGGAAAATAGCTTCACAATGAAGGACACAAGAAAGAGAAAAAATAGGAATTTTAGAAATATATAACTTTTTCATGGGTATTGCTACTTATGTAATCAGTTTGGTTACAAGGTAATGGATTGTAGGGTTCATGACAAAAAATGATATAGCTTCACTAGGAGAAATATTAAGACATTTGCACCTCTAAGGAATAATAACATTAAGTGTTATAAGTGCAATAATTATGGATATACAACAAAGTGGTGTAGAGCAGACATTCTAGAATCAAGTAGGAACAGAAACAAGAACATGAACAAGAATATGGATATGAACAGGAACAAAAATATGGATATGAATAGGAACAGGAACATGGATATGAACAAGAACAGGAATAGGAACAAGAACATGGACATGGAAAGAAATAGTTAGAGAAATCAGAAGGATCAGAAAAGAAGGAAAGAGGATAAAGGTAAAGAACAATGCTTTCTGGGAGTAGAAATACTCCCACCCCAAAATTAAACCACCTCAAGAGAAGGTGGGGGAGGCACTAAGCTAAGATGCTCATTCTTAGCCCCGAGCCCCAAAGGTGACCCTTTGCCATTGATGTCAAAGAGAGATTTTATTAAGGGGGAGAGATTTGGTATTTGAGAAAAGAGGATAAAGCATTGAGCCAGGGGGAGAAATGTCCCAGGGGGAGTAGAACAAAGGAAAGGTCAAGTTTTTGGTAAAAATAATTTGGGTTGCCATCAATGACAAAGGGGGAGATTGTTGGACATTTTGAGCTCATTTAGTTGTCATTAATTTCAAGGTGAGAAGTTGTCGTTGATGCCAAAGTGAACACATGAAGCTATCATTAATACCATGGAGTACACCATCATTGACACCAAGAGCAATGCAAAGAGTTGAAGAAAACCTGTCAAAATATTATTTTATAAGGGTTTTTATTAAAACCATGGTGGCAGAATAATTTTCATCAAATCAGTGGAGCAAAAATAAAGGTTTAAATTTTATCTCAAGGAGGCTTTAATTTTTATTAAAGTTAAAGGTTTATAAATACAATTTATAAAATTTAAATTCTTTTATAATTTAAATAATTTATAAATTATAAATGTTATAAAAGCATCGATGTCATCAAATTTTGTGGAGCACCGACGTCTAAATCAAATGGTGAATTTCGTGTATAAATACCATGCCAAAGGGCATTCAAACTTTATCCTTCTTCGATTAATTCAAGCAACCGAGAAAAGTGTATTTCATGCAATTGTTGAGGAAGAAGACAAAAAAAATTTATCTTTTAGCACCAGGAAGAAGAAAAATCAAGAGGGCTTAAGGCCTCAGTCTCATTGGACAGTGTGGTCCATTTGTAGCATGCATTTTGTGAGAGCATTGGGAGTGGAAGTGACCACGATCGATTCGCGGGGAGGTTGTTGGCGTGTTTGTCTTGAGCGCCAAGGTGGAAATATTTTGGCATGCGCTTTTTAGAGAGCCAGGCTTGGGAAAGAGCACATAGTGCTCTTAGCCTCCCAAGTGTGCGTCTAGCACATGTGATGGTCAAGCCCGTAGCTAGGGTGCACGAGGAGGAAGTGGTTGTGGGTTCGAATCCCACTAGTGGCAAAGGTACTTTTAATTAAATATTTTATTTTCCTAATGTTTTCTTAAGGTGTTATTTGGAGTTATAAGGGTATATGAAAGGTTGCTTGCTTGGTAATTGATTTATGTTATTGGAGTTATAAGTAAAGTGGATTTGATTTTTGCCAAAGTTCTTTTTGCTATTAAATCTAATTCAAGAGGTTTTTGAGTTAAATTTTGGTGGATGTTAAATTTATTTTAATTAGGAAATTATAAGGTGTTATTGGATAAATATTTTATGTATGTTGATGGTTGTTTTTAAAGGTGGAGTGATAAGGTGTAATTGAGTTTTTGCATTACATTGTGAGAGAGATTTATCTTCTAACCTCTTTGAATTTGGTAAAGAAGTGGTTGTGATTGTGACAAATATTTGAGGTTCCTTCATCATCAAGAAAAGGTATGAGCACATTCTTTCATAGTTGAGTTGATTGATTGGTTTTTTAGAAAATAATTTTGGAGTGAAAAGGACTTGATTAGGGTTTCCTATTGAGTGTGTTGAGTTAATGCTTCAAGGTTTTCTGGAATAAATAATTGTTCTTACCATTGGTTGTGTGAAGAACTTGAACTAGGGTTTGAAAAAGAACATGAATATCTTTGCTATTTGAATATTTTTTATAAGCATTGTTTTTGAAGTGAGTTGTTGAGAAAAGAACTTGAACTAGGGTTTGAAAAGAACATGAGTATAATTGTTATGTGAAGATTGTTTTATAAGCATTGTTGTTGAAGTGAGTTGTTGAGCAAAGAACTTGAACTAAGGTTTGAAAAGAACATGAGTATCATTGTTATGTGAGATTTGTTGTTGAGCATTGTTGGAAATATTTTGAGTTGGTGTTTATATGCTTGGACTAGGGTTTGTGAGCAAGAATTATTTCATTGAGTGTTTTGTTGAGTAGAGTTGGTTAAGCCTAGTCAAGTGGGTGTGTGAAGTGATTGTTAAAGTTCCATAAAATAAACTATGTTAATTTATGAATTGAGTTGAGAAAGTGATTGAGCATTGAGGTGAATAAGAAGCATATTGAGTCTCTAACAATTCTCCTTATGTTTTTGAAAGAGTGATTGATAGTGATTGAGCATTGAGTTGAATTTGAAGCATATTGAGTCTCTAAAAATTCTCTATATGTTTCTAAGAGAGTGATTGAAAGTTATTAAGCATTGTTATGAGTATAGAGCATATTGAGTCTCTAACAATTCTCTTTATGTTTCTATGAAATTGGACAAGTTCTAGTGCGGAATTTTTGAGCAGTTTAGAGGTAAGTCTTTGAGAAGACTTGTGGACAGATTTGGGTAAGCTTTTGTGGAAGCTTACAATACATATTGAGAGCAGATTTGGGTAAGTTCTTGAGAGGACTTATTGCGCAGATTTGGATAAGTTCTTGAGAGGACTTATTTAGCATATTTGAGCAAGTTCTAAAGAGGACTTGTGCAGAAGACTTGAGCAAGTTCTAGAGAAGACTTGTGGAGCAGATTTAAGCAAGTTCTAGAGAGGACTTATGGAGCAAATTTGAGCAAGCTCTAAAGAGGACTTGTGGAGTATATTTGGACAAGATCTAGAGAGGACTTGTGGATAGATTAGTGTGAGCTTTTATGGAAGCTTACAAGGCATATTTGAGATAAGTCTTTGAGAAGACTTGAGAGCAGAGTTGATTGATTTGTTCAAACCTTGAGTTAAGGTTTGGGGCAGATCTAGAAGAGTTGATTTGAGATTGAGTCAAGCTTTGAGTTAAGGCTTGAGGATAGATATTGAGAATAAATTTGTGCTAGACCGAAGGACTATTTTTAGTGTAGAATTGAGAACATATTTTGGTACATATTTCAGGACAGGTTTGTGCCAGACCAGAGACAGAGATTGAGTAGATTTGTGCTAGACCAAAGGACTGTGTTTAGTGTAGATTTGAGATAAAGATTTGGAGATGATAGAGTACAGAGGATAGTAGTATCTTGTGGATAGAGATACATTAGCCAGGGTAGTGAGGATAGGTCTTTCGAGTGAGGACAAGAGTCTTTAGTGGAGATAGATCCATAAGCTAGTGCAGTGGAGGCGGTAGTCTTCTAGAAGATCACCAACCAAATCAAGAGGAGAAAGGAGTTCTCCTATGGATAGAGATACACGAACTTGATTTAGGGGATTGGTATCTCCTTTGGACAGAGGTTCATAAACATTGTAATAGGGAAATGATTCCCAAGATATTTATTGAGAAAATATTAGTGAAATATTTTCTCCGTGGAGTATCCCACATTGGGTGAACCATGTTAAATTTGTGTCTCTATTGTGTATGATGATTTATGCATTGCTTTGGTTATTGTTATTAATATTTCCATTGATTGGATAATATTTTTTGGAAAAAAAAAGTAAAAAGTGGTCTTATATTGTTCACCCCTCTCTTAGTATAAGCTTGTGTTCTTCAATTGGTATAAGAGTTGGTTCCTTTGAAAAAGGTTTAACAACTTGAAGGAAGATCTTACAAGAACACAAATGGCAAAGAAAGGCAAAAGTAGAACCATGATACACAAGAAAAAAATAACACACATGGTAATGAAAGAAAAGGAAGATGAATTCAATGTTGTTGTTTTGGGAGGAAGAATAGAAATAGATTCAAGAGATGAATCAAGTAGTGGATAAAAGGCCAGATTAATAAAATTTTATACCAGATGTAGGAATACAAGTCACCTTGCAGTTTATTATTCACAAGAAGGTGAATAATGTTTTGTTTGAGGTCAACTCGATCATGATGCAAGATATTGTCATGGGTTCAAGAGTAGTGAAGATGAAATGGATCTAAATGATAACAGGGACATTCAAAATAGGTATGAAGAAGAAACTCTACTTTGGACAATAGAAGAAATTGAAGACCAAAGAAAAGAGGAAGATTCAGAAAAAGAAAAAGAGGAAGCCACTCTTAAGGAACTTGCTGAATTGAAAAGAGAGAATTTAGAATTGAAGGTTCAAATACAAGAAGATGAGAAATTTAAGACAAAGCTTCTACAAGATCTCTTTGACTTGAGAGATAAGGTTGAAAAGGCAAGAAGATTTGAAAAAGGTATGGTTGAGCAGTCGAAGGTAAAAGAGATAGAATGTGAAAGACTTATGCTTAATCTTGAAGAATTAAAAAGGGAGAACTCAATATTAAGGGTTCAATCTCAAGAAGATGAGAAAGCAAAAGCAAAGTTTCTATAAGAACTCACCAACTTCAAAATCAAGGTTGAAGAGGCATGAAAATTTGAAGAAGGTATGGCCAAAAAATTAAAGACAAAAGATCTACGGTGTGAAATATTAGAGCATGAGATAGTGTCACTAAGGATGGAATTAAAAGGTTCTAAGGACAAGCTACACAATTTTGAGAAAAATTCAAAGACTTTGGACAGGATTATCAATGCACAAAGGTCATTAGTCACCAAAACATGACTTATTTCTAAAAAAGAACAAAGAAAACAAGAAGCAAAAAAATGAGATTCAAGCTAAAACACTAGAAAAGAAGAAGCATACAAATAAGTAAAAGAGAGAGTGAGACTTCTAATGATATGTTGGACAATAGAAAGTTAAATAAGGAAATGAACAATACACAAGTAAGGAACAGATGGAACAGGAAACATGACAAGGTAGAAGAAACTAAGAGACCAACGGGGTCTAGACAAGGTTTCTTCAATGGATGATGCTTCTCATGTAACAGGTTTAGGCATATAGCTTCACAATGTAGGACACAAGAAAGACAAGAAAATGGGAATTTCAGAAATAGATAATTTTTTTCATGGGTATTGCTACTCATGTAATCAGTTTGATTGTTGGCAATTTTGGGTTTGAGATCCTAGGTTCTTGTCTATGAGTTATCATTGATGTCAAAAGGAATTGGCATTAATGTCAAGAGGATTTATTGGCTTCAAAGGTTGAAGATTCCAAAGAATATTTTATAGAAGATTCCGAAGAGATTCCATGTGGCAGATGAAAAGGTTTTTATCAAAACCATGGCAGGTTTAAGGGTTTTTATTAAAACCAGGTGGATATATTAAGGGTTTTTCTCAAAACCACTCTCAGCTTAATGCAAAGGCTGGAGACACTTATTAATTAAATAATTTAATTAATAAAACATTTTTAAGATTTTTTAATTAATTATTTATTTGATTTAGTGATTAAATTATTTTAATAATTTAATGGATTCTCCACCTAAGGTCTAAGGTCTAAAAGACCTTTGATTATTTTTTAAATAATCAAAAGGGTTTCATAAACCCTAAAGTTGTTTCGAAGGCGCCAAAGTAATATTAATTCAAAAAATTTGAATTATCCTCCCGCTGACGTCATGCATAGCATGGAAGTTTGGCTATATAAGCCATAACCTATAGTCCAAAGCAAATGGGTGAAAGAAATTCGAATTGCACAAAATTTGGGAAGTAAAAGCTACGACTATCATTTTTTTCGCCACGTTTATCCGTCACCAAAGGGTTAAGGAGAAGGAGACTCTTGCTAGCCTTCAAGCTAGCATTGTTGGCCTAGTGGCAACGACTATTCTACGAAGGCGCTTGAAGGGAGGTCAAGAATTCGACTCCCACCGTGGAGTGTGAGAAGAGTTTTTGCGCTTCAATTTTTTCGGAGGCACTATTGACCCACGATTTTTGGAAGCATTTTTTTTGGTAAGGTTTTTAAATAAAATCTGCATTTTGCTAAAGAAGAAGTGGTTGGGCAGATTTATTTAAAATTATTTTTAAGGTTAAATGCTTCTTTGGAGATATAAGGTTGATAGTATGTGGTTGAGATTTTTGGCTTGATTGTTGAGTGAGATTTACTTAGAAGCTATTATTCCTTGAGCATGGTTTAATTAATTTGGAGAAATAAGGTGTAAAAGGATATATTGTTTGTATGCTTTATATTTTTTGGTAGTTGACTTCTAAGGATTGGAGTCATAAGGTGTTTTATGGAATAAATATTTTTGTGGTTACTTTTATGATCTAACCCTAACTTGGTGGCAAAGTTGAGGGTGGTGTTGGTAACGAAGTTGAAGAACTATTCTCTTCTTCCTCAAACAAAGGTATGGGCAACTTCTTCCATGTATATTGTTGATGGTGTATTTTCTGAAATTGAGTTTGGAGTGAAAAGGTTGTCTACTAGGTATTCTTGTTGGTGTAAATCCCTTTTTCTGGATATTGAAGATTGTTTATGCATTAAAATCATTGATGAGTTTTTTGGGTGAATGCATAATTCTGGTTGAGGAAGAGGAATCATTTTTGCACTAGGGTTTATGTTAGTAAGTCTTGCTACTTGCATTGAGTTGGTGAAACCCTTAGTTGGTTGTTTTGAGATTGATGGTTGATTTGCTTCCATAGAGGTTGTTTTGATCAAGTTAATGCTTTACTTGATACATGATTTGGGCTTACTCCATTGAGATTTATTTGAGCAAGTTATTCTTTGCATTGGTGATTTATGTTGGTGGCTATTTTTTTCAAATACCTTTGGAGGGAAAAGGATGTCTACTAGTTTCCTTTTCATGTAGTGATTGGTTGAATGCTTCAAGGTTAATGTTGATTTGAATGATGTTGGTTAAACCTTGTCTATAAGCATTGTTGTTAAAGCCCTAATTGGTTGAGAAAAGATATTGGTTGTGGAAAGAACATGAGTATTATTGTTATATGAGATATTGCATGGTTGGAAATTGTTGGGTTGTGTTTCATGTTCTTGAGAAAAGCATACTACATCTATCTTATTCTTTTGAGATTGAGATTGAGTTGAGATTGAGATTGGGAGTTAAGTATAGAACATATTGAGTCTCTAACAATTCTCTTTATGCTTCTATGAGGTTGATGAATCACATTGGGTCTCTAACAATTCTCTTTGTGGGTTCATGCTAAGCAAGTTTTTCTTGATGAACTTGTGAGCTGATTTGGACAGGTTCTAGTGAGGAGTGAGGACTTGTGAGCTGAATTGGACAGGTTCTTGTGAGGACTTGTGAGCTGATTTGGACAGGTTCTAGTGAAGACTTGTGAGCTGATTTGGACAGGTCCTAGCAGAGGACTTGAGGACAGATTTGAAGTGGTTCTTTGAGAAGAACCTAAGGACAGTTTTGACAAGTCTTTGAGAAGGCTTGTGTGCAGCAGAGATTGATTTGTTCAAGCTTTATGAGTTGAGCTTGGGACAAATCTGACAGAGTGAGGAAGACTTGTGCTAGACCGACTGACTGTGTTTAGTATAGGTTGATGAGTTGTTGTGGAGGTGATCAGTGAGGATAGAGGTATCTTGAGGCTGAGCATTGAGGATAAGAGGTCTTCTATGGAAATGAGTTCCACGTGCTAGAAAAATAAGAGGCAGGTGATCTTCTGAAGTATCATTTCTAGAGCTGAGGGGAATGATTCTCCTTTGTGCAGGAGGCTCATAAATTCGTGCTGAGGGGAAGGATTCTCCTTTGGTCAGGAGGCTCATAAATTCGTGAGGAGGGGAAGGATTCTCCTTTGGGTAGAGGCTCATAAATACTTGAGTAGGGGAAGGTTTCTCCTTTGGGCTGAGGCTCATAAACATTGTAATTGGGAAGGATTCCCAAAGAACTTTGAGAAAGCTTCTTAGAGAAAATTTTTGTGGATGTAGCCCATGTTGGGTGAACCACATTAAAATTGGTGTCTCATTGTGTGTTGATTTATGCATTGCTTTGATATTGCTATTGGTTCATTGCTTTACAAAGTTGAAGTTAAATAGAGAAAGTAAACAGAGGTATTATACTGTTCACCCCCCCCTCTCAGTATAAGCTTGTGTTCTTCAATTGGTATTAGCGCGGGTTCCTTTGAAAAGTTTAAAAGCTTGAAGGAAAAGATTGTAAAGAACACAATGGAATCTACAAGTGGTAATGCAACACCTATTCTTGATGGGGCAGATTTTGGGCTTTGGAGTGCTAGGATGAAGGTTCATATTATGGCTCTTGGAAATGAAGTTTGGGAAGTGATTGAGGATGAGTATACCATTCCTGAGCATGGTCCTTCTACTAAGGAAGAGAGGCTCCTACATCATAGCAATTCAAAGGCAATGAATGCAATCCTGAAGGGTTTATGAAGGCTAGATCTTACCAAGGTGATTCGGTGCAAGACAGCTAGTGAAATGTGGAAACAGTTGAAGGTGGTTCATACAGGTGATGCAAATGTTCGAAAGGCCAAGTTGAGACACTTCAAAGGTATGTTTGAACAACTCAAGATGAATTATGAAGAAAATATTAGTGACTATATGCTTCGTATGGATGATATTATTAACTCTATGAAGGAACTAGGTCTTGAGCTTGCTGAAAATGATATTTGTGATAAGATTTTGAGGTCTCTTCCAAATATATTTAGTGAAAATATTTCTGCTATTGAGGAAGCTAAGGATTTGGATAAGTTGAAAAATGATGAGCTTCATAGTATACTTGCAGCATTTGAGTTGAGAACTCAAGTGAAGGTTGATGTTAAGAAGGAGGCAGCTTTCAAGGCTACCAGGAAATCCAAGGGCAAAGAGCTTCAATATAGTGATGAGTCTTCTAGTGATGAAGAGGCATATTACAGCAAGAAGGGCAAGTTCTCAAGAAAGCACAAAGGTATGAAATATGTCAAGTGTTTCAATTGTGGAAAGTATGGTCATTATGCTACTAACTGTACTGTTGCCAAGGATGAAAGTGATGAAGATAAACATGATTATAAGAGCAAGGATTCTGAAAGGCACAGGAATCAAAGGAAGAATAAAGATGAGCAAAGCAATCAAGGAAAGAGGTACTCTCACAAACACAAGAAAATTTTCTACCTAGAGAAGGCAAGTAAGTGTTCTAGTAGTGATAGTGAAAGTTCTTCAAGTGATGTTGGAAATGAGATGTTGTTCCTAACGAGAAAAAGAAGAAGAAAAGAAACATAGATTTGTCCTTATGAAATGTTTTAGATGTGGAAATTTTGGACATCTTGAGGATGATTGCACAAATGATGGATTGATTTCTAGTTATACTATGTATGAGGATGCTTCAGAAAATTCTAAGGAAGATCTTTGTATGGCTTTAGAAAAGGGTAGCACCTCTAGTGATAAGAAATATGAAAAAGTCATTGATGCTTCAAAAGGCAACAAATAGAGGAAGTTATAGAGGATGGTGAAGTAGATCTTGAAGCTAAACTTGTTAGTGCTCTTAGTGCTTTGAAAAAGGAAAGAAATAAGAATGCTAGACTCAATGATAAATTGGATGAATTTTGTATTGAGAGAGATGAGCTTATAGAAAGTCTTGACTTCTCTATAGCTAAGACACAAAAACTTAAGGATAAGTTAGAGTATAAGGTTCTTGAGTGTAGAGAGTTGGAATAGAAAGTGGCTTCCTTGAAAGAGGAAACTAAAGAGTACAAGGAGAAGCTTTACAGGTTTGAAGATAGCACCAAAAATGTAAATTCAATCATCAAAGATCAAAGAAGGACAACAGATAAAATAGGTCTTGGTTTTGGTAAGAAACACATGGAATAGGTTGGCGACTCTGCTGGGGAATCTAGTAAGAGATTCCAAAAGGAAGAGAGTTCTTATGAGGAAAGTACTTCAGAAAAAGAGTCCTTGAGTGATAGATGCACAAAATCAGAAAACAGGAATCAGAAAAAGAGGAGAAAGTTTATAGGACCTAAGAGGTCAAATCAAGGAAAGTTTAATGGCAGATGTTTTGCTTGTCACAAGTTTGGTCACATGGATTCACATTGCATGACTCAAGTGAGGAAGGTAAATGATAGATTCAGAGGTGGTAATTTCTTTCAAGGGTATTGCTTGCTCTTGTAAATAGTTTGGGCACAAGGCTCGTTTATTGCAAGGCTAATAATAGGAACGAGGGTTGGTCGGAACAGGATGGAGTCAAAGATCGGGTATGCCTCAAAGAAATAACATTGTTAGTTGTTATAAGTGCAACAATGAGGGTCACATAGCTAGACAGGTTGTAGAGCTGAAATTCCAAGGTACAGGAACGAGGAACATGGGTATGAGCGAGGCACAAGAATCAAGACATGGATAAGAACAGGGAATGATAACAAGAACAACAATAGTGACATGAACAGGGAACAAGAATATGGACAAGGAGAACAAGAGAAGACATGGTAAGGCAGCTATAGACACCGATGAAGATCAGTGCCTAATGGGATTTTTACTCCCACCCCGAGAATTAAACACCTCAACGAGGCGGTGGGGGAGGGACTAAGCTAAGAGGCTCATTCTTAGTCCCAAGCCCCAAAGGTGACCCTTTGCCATTGATGACAAAGGGGGAGAGATATGAGTAAGGGGGAGAGCCTCAAGTTAGGGGGAGCTGATTTCTATACAAAGCAGTTTTGAGTTTCAATGTTGTTGAGAAGCATGGTTTGCCATCAATGACAAAGGGGGAGATTGTTGGCAATTTTGGGTTTGAGATCCTAGCTTCTTGTCTATGAGTTGTCATTGATGTCAAAAGGAACTGGCATTAATGTCAAGAGGATTTATTGGCTTCAAAGGTTGAAGATTCCAAAGAATATTTTCTAGAAGATTTCGGAGAGATTCCATGTGGCAGATGAAAAGGTTTTTATCAAAACCATGGCAAGTTTAAGGGCTTTTATTAAAACCAGGTGGATGCATTAAGGGATTTTCTCAAAACCACTCTCAACTTAATGCAAAGGCTAAAGACACTTATTAATTAAATAACTTAATTACTAAAACCTTTTTAAGGTTTTTTAATTAATTATTTATTTGATTTAGTGATTAAATTATTTAATGGGTTCTCCACCTAAGGTCTAAGGTCTAAAAGACCTTTGATTATTTTTTAAATAATCAAAAGGGTTTCATAAACCCTAAAGTTGTTTCGAAGGCGCCAAAGTAATATTAATTCAAAAAATTCGAATTATCCTCCCGTCGACGTCGTGCATAGCATGGAATTTTGGCTATATAAGCCATAACCTATAGTCCAAAGCAAATGGGTGAAAGAAATTCGAATTGTGCAAATTTTTGGAAGTAAAAGCTACGGCTATCATTTTTTCACCATGTTTATCCACCGCCAAAGGGTTAAGGAGAAGGAGACTCTTGCTAGCCTTCAAGCTAGCATCGTTGGCCTAGTGGCAACGACTGTTCTACGAAGGCGCTTGAAGGGAGGTCAAGAATTCGACTCCCACCATGGAGTGTGAGAAGAGTTTTTGCGCTCCGATTTTTTTGGAGGCACTGTTGACCCGCGATTTTCGAAAGCATTTTTTTTGGTAAGGTTTTTAAATAAAATCTGCATTTTGTTAAAGAAGTGGTTGGGCAGATTTATTTAAAATTATTTTTAAGGTTAAATGCTTCTTTGGAGATATAAGGTTGATAGTGTGTGGTTGAGATTTTTGGCTTGATTGTTGAGTGAGATTTGCTTAGAAGATATTATTCCTTGAGCATGGTTTAATTAATTTGGAGAAATAAGGTGTAAAAGGATATATTGTTTGTATGCTTTATATTTTTTGGTAGTTGACTTCTAAGGATTGGATTCATAAGGTGTTTTATGGAATAAATATTTTTGTGGTTACTTTTATGATCTAACCCTAACTTGGTGGCAAAGTTGAGGGTGGTGTTGGTAACAGGTTGAAGAACTATTCTCTTCTTCCTCAAACAAAGGTATGGGCAACTTCTTCCATGTATATTGTTGATGGTGTATTTTCTAAAATTGAGTTTGGAGTGAAAAGGTTGTCTACTAGGTATTCTTGTTGGTGTAAATCCCATTTTCTGGATATTGAAGATTGTTTATGCATTAAAATCATTGATGAGTTTTTTGGGTGAATGCATAATTCTGGTTGAGGAAGAGGAAGCATTTTTGCACTAGGGTTTATGTTAGTAAGTCTTTCTACTTGCATTGAGTTGGTGAAACCCTTAGTTGGCTATTTTGATATTGATGGTTGAGTTGCTTCCATAGAGGTTGTTTTGATCAAGTTAATGCTTTACTTGATACATGATTTGGTCTTACTCCATTGAGATTTATTTGAGCAAGTTATTCTTTGCATTGGTGATTTATGTTGGTGGCTATTTTGTTCAAATACCTTTGGAGGGAAAAGGATGTTTACTAGTTTCCTTTTCATGTAGTGATTGGTTGAATGCTTCAAGGTTAATGTTGAGTTGAATGATGTTGGTTAAACCTTGTCTATAAGCATTGTTGTTAAAGCCCTAATTGGTTGAGAAAATATATTGGTTGTGGAAAGAACATGAGTATCATTGTTATATGAGATATTGCATGGTTGGAAATTGTTGGGTTGTGTTTCATGTTCTTGAGAAAAGCATACTACATCTATATTATTATTTTGAGATTGATATTGGGAGTTAAGTATAGAACATATTGAGTCTGTAACAATTCTCTTTATGCTTCTATGAGGTTGATGAATCACATTGGGTCTCTAACAATTCTCTTTGTGGGTTCATGCTAAGCAAGTTTTTCTTGATGAACTTGTGAGCTGATTTGGACAGATTCTAGTGAAGACTTGTGAGCTGATTTGGACAGGTTCTAGTGAGGACTTGTGAGCTGATTTGGACAGGTTCTAGTGAAGACTTGTGAGCTGATTTGGACAGGTCCTTGCAGAGTACTTGAGGACAGAGTTGAAGTGGTTCTTTGAGAAGAACCTGAGAACAGTTTTGACAAGTCTTTGAGAAGGCTTGTGTGCAGTAGAGATTTATTTGTTCAAGCTTTATGAGTTGATATTGGGACAAATCTGACAGAGTGAGGAAGACTTGTGCTGGACCGACTGACTGTGTTTAGTACAAGTTGATGAGTTGTTGTGGAGGTGATCAGTGAGGACAGAGGTCTCTTGAGGCTAAGCATTGAGGATAGGAGGTCTTCTGTGGAAAGAAGTTCCATGTGCTAGCGGAATAAGAGGCAGGTGATCTTCTGAAGTATCATTTCCAGAGCTGAGGGGAAGGATTCTCCTTTGGGTAGGAGGCTCATAAATTTGTGCTGAGGGGAAGGATTCTCATTTGGGCAGGAGGCTCATAAATTCGTGAGGAGGGGAAGGATTCTCCTTTGGGCGGGGAGGCTCATAAATTCATGAGGAGGGGAAGGATTCTCCTTTGGGAGGCTCATAAATACTTGAGTAGGGGAAGGTTTCTCCTTTGGGCTGAGGCTCATAAACATTGTAATTGGGAAGGATTCCCAAAGAACTTTGAGAAAGCTTTTTAGAGAAAAGTTTTGTGGATGTAGCCCATGTTGGGTGAACCACGTTAAAATTGGTGTCTCATTGTGTGTTTCTTTATGCATTGCTTTGATATTGCTATTGGTTCATTGCTTTGCGAAGTTGAAGTTAAATAGAGAAAGTAAAAAGAGGTCTTATACTGTTCACCCCCCTCTCTCAGTATAAGATTGTGTTCTTCATTGATTACAAGGCAATGGATTGTAGGGTTCATGATAGAAAATTATATGACTTCACTAGGAGAAATCCTAAGACATTTGCACCTCCAAGGAATAATAACATTAAGTGTTATAAGTGCAATAATGATGGATATACAACAAAGTGGTGTAGAGCAGACATTCCAGAATCAAGCAGGAACAGAAATATGAATATGAACGGGTTCATGAACATGGCTATGACCAAGAAGATGAACATGTATATGAACAAGAACAGGAACAAGAATAGGAACATGGACATGGAAATAAATAATCAGAGGAATCAAAAGGATCAGATAAGAAGGAAAGAGGATAAAGGTAAAGAACAATGCTTTCTGGGAGTAGAAATACTCCCACACCAGATTTAACCACCTCAAGAGAAGGTGGGGGAGGGGCTAATATAAGAGGTTCATTCTTAGCCCCGAGCCCCAAAGTTGACCCTTTGCCATTGATGTCAAAAGGGGAGAGATTTGGTATTTGAGAAAAGAGGATAGAGCATTGAGCCAGGGGGAGCAATGTCCCATGGGGAGCAAAACAAAGGAAAGGTCAAGTTTTCAATAAAAATAATTTGGGTTGCCATCAATGACAAAGGGGGAGATTGTTGGACATTTTGATCTCATTTAGTTGTCATTGATGTCAAGGTAAGAAGTTGTCATTGATGACAAAGTGAACACATGAAGTTGTCATTAATACCATGGAGTACACCATCATTGACACTAGGAGCAATGCAAAGAGTTGAAGAAAATATGTCAAGACTCAAAATATTATTTTATAAGGGTTTTTATTAAAACCATGGTGGCAGAATTATTTTCATCAAATCAGTGGAGTACAAAGAAAGGTTTAAATTTTATCTCAAGGAGGCTTTAATTTTTATTAAAGTCAAAGGTTTATATATATAATATATAAAATTTAATTTCTTTTAGAATTTAAATAATTTAAAAATTATAAAGGTTATAAAAGCTCCGACATCATAAAATTTTGTGGAGTGTCGACGTCTAAATAAAATGGTGAATTTCGTGTATAAATACCATGCCAAAGGGCATTCAAAATTTATCCTTATTCGATTAATTCAAGTGATCGAGCAAAGTGTATTTCGTGCAATCGTTGAGGAAGAAGACAAAAACATTTTCTCTTTTAGCACAAGGAAGAAGATGAATTAGGAGGGCTTAAGGTCTCACTCTCATTGGATAGTGTGGTCCATTGGCAGCGCGTATTTTATGAGAGCATTGGGAGTGGAAGTGACCACGATCGATTCACATGGATGTTGTTGGCGTGTTTGTCTTGAGCACGAAGGTGGAAATATTTTGGCACGTGCTTTTTAGAGTACCAGGGTTGGAAAAGAGCAAATAGTGCTCTTAGCCTCCCAAGCATGCATCTAGCGCACGTGGTGGTCAAGCCCGCGACTAGGGTGCATGAGGAGGAAGTGGTTGTGGGTTCGAATCCCACTAGTGGCAAAGGTACTTCTTATTAAATATTTTATTTGCCTAATGTTTTTTTAAGGTGTTATTTGGAGTTATAAGGGTATATGAAAGGTTGCTTGCTTGGTAATTGATTTATGTTATTGGAGTTATAAGTAAAGTGGATTTGATTTTTGCCAAAGTTATTTTTGCTATTAAATCTAATTAAAGAGGTTTTTGAGTTAAATTTTGGTGGATGTTAAATTTATTTTAATTGGGAGATTATAAGGTATTATTGGATAAATATTTTATGTATGTTGAAAGTTGTTTTTAAATTTGGGGTAATAAGGTGTAATTGAGTTTTTGCATTACATTGTGAGAGATATTTATCTTCTAACCTCTTTGAATTTGGAAAAGAAGTGGTTGTGATTGTGATAGATGTTTGAGGTTCCTTCATCATCAAGAAAAGGTATGAGCACATTCTTCCATAGTTGAGTTGATTGATTGGTTTTCTGGAAAATAAGTTTGGAGTGAAAAGGAATTTATTAGGGTTTCCTATTGAGTGTGTTGAGTTAATGCTTCAAGGTTTTATGGAATAAATAATTGTTGTTAAAACCTTGTTTGATAAGCATTGTTGTTAAAACCATTGGTTGTGTGAAGAACTTGAACTAGGGTTTGAAAAATAACATGAGTATCATTACTATGTGAATATTGTTTTATAAGCATTATTGTTGAAGTGAGTTGTTGAGAAAAGAACTTGAACTAGGTTTTGAAAAGAACATGAGTATTATTGCTATGTGAATATTGTTTTATAAGCATTGTTGTTGAAGTGAGTTGTTGAGAAAAGAACTTGAACTAGGGTTTGAAAATAACATGAGTATCATTGTTATGTGAGATTTGTTGTTGAGCATTGTTGGAAATATTTTGAGTTGGTGTTTATATGCTTGGACTAGGGTTTGTGAGAAAGAATTATTTCATTGAGTGTTTGGTTGAGTAGAGTTGGTTGAGCCTAGTCAAGTGGGTGTGTGAAGTGATTGTTCAAGTTCCATAAAAAAAACTATTCTATATTATGAATTGAGTTGAGAAAGTGATTGAGCATTGAGGTGAATAAGAAGCATATTGAGTCTCTAACAATTCTCCTTATGTTTTTGAAAGAGTGATTGATAGTGATTGAGCATTGAGTTGAATTTGAAGCATATTGAGTCTCTAACAATTCTTTGTATGTTTCTAAGAGAGTGATTGAAAGTGATTGAGCATTGTGATGAGTATAGAGAATATTGAGTCTCTAACAATTCTCTTTATGTTTCTATTATATTGGACAAGTTCTAGTGTGGAATTGTTGAGCAGTTTAGAGGTAAGTCTTTGAGAAGACTTGTGGACAGATTTGGGTAAGATTTTGTGGAAGCTTACAATACATATTGAGAGCAGATTTGGGTAAGTTCTTGAGGGGACTTATTGAGCAGATTTGTATAAGTTTTTGATAGGACTTATTTAGAATATTTTAGCAAGTTCTAGAGAGGACTTGTCGAGCATATTTGAGCAATTTCTAGAGAGGACTTGTGGAGCATATTTGAGCAAGTTCTAGAGAGAACTTGTGGAGCAGATTTGAGAAAGTTCTAGAGAGGACTTGTGGAGTAGATTTGGACAAGTTATAGAGAGGACTTGTGGACAAATTAGTGTGAAATTTTGTGGAAGCTTACTAGGTAGATTTGAGACAAGTATTTGAGAAGATTTGAGAGTAGAGTTTATTAATTTTTTCAAAACTTGAGTTAAGGTTTGTGGCAGATCCAACAGAGTTGATTTGAAATTGACTCAAGATTTGAGTTAAGGCTTGAGGACAGAGATTGAGGATAGATTTGTGCTAGACCTAAGGATTGTGTTTAGTGCAAAATTTAGAATAGAGTTTGGTTCATATTTGAGGATAGGTTTGTGCCAGACCAAAAATAGATATTGAGAAGATTTGTACTAGATCGAAGGACTGTGTTTAGTGCAGATTTGAGACAATGCTTTGGAGGTGATAGAGCATAGAGGATAGTAGTCTCCTATGGATATATATACATTAGCCAGGGCAGTGAGGATAGGTATTCTGAGTGAGGATAATATTCTTTAGTGGAGAGAGACCCACAAGCCAGTGCAGTGGAAGTAGTAGTCTTCTAGAAGATCACTAGCCAAAGCAAGAGAAGAAAGGATTTCTCCTGTGGATAGAGATTCACAAACTTGATTTAGGGGATTGGTATCTCCTTTGGACAGAGGTTCATAAACATTGTAATAGGGAAAGGATTCCCAAGAAATTTATTGAGAAAATATTAGTGAAATATTTTCTCCATGGAGTAGCCCACATTGGGTGAACCATGTTAAATTTATGTCTCTATTGTGTGTGATTATTTGTGCATTGCTTTGGTTATTGCTATTAATATTATAATTTATTATATTGGATAATACTATTTGAGAAAGAAAAGTAAAAAGTGGTCTTATACTGTTCACCCCCCTCTCAATATAAGCTTGTGTTCTTCAAGAAAATATTAAAACTTTGTGAAAGTTTACTATGCCTAGTGGAGCATCAAAGTTCTTATTGCTTGATTCTCAACTATTAAAGGGGAATAATTATGCTTCTAGGAAAACCAAACTCATAAAATAATTTGAGTTTGAGGAAGTATGACAAGTAGTAGATGGGACCATTACCCATCCTAAAGAAGAAAATTAAGACCAAATAAAGTTCGACAAGGCATATAGAAAGACAATATTAATCATCATGTTTGAAATAAAATATGAAGTCCAAGAATACATTTGGTATTCAACTATGACCAAATATGTATGGGAGAAGTTACAAATAATATTTGAAGCAAAGAATCAAAATCAAGTTTTGTTCCTCCAAAGCCAATTCCATTGTTTGAAGATGAAAAGTGGATAGAAACTAGAAAATTTTATGAGGAGAATAGTTGAGTTACAAGAATCATTACAAGAATTTGGAAACCAAGTCTCTAATGAAATATTAGTTCCAATTATTTTGATATCTCTCCCATCAAAGTACAATATTTTTGTGATAACATTAAAATCATTGAATAAACACCAATATTTGAAAATTTGGTGAAACCACTTCAAAAAGTAGAGTCCTCACATATAAAATGTTGAAGAATAACAATTGCTTATTTCAAATAAGAAAGGGAAGAAGCCATTTAGAAGAGACATAAGACCTCCATAGTGCTTCCAATAGAGAAACAACTTTTAAAGATATGAAAATCAAAGAAATGAACCTCAAAGAAATACTTTCCACACATAAAAGATAAAGAAGAAGAAGAAAAAGAACATGTGTTTGTTCAACAAGCACAACTAAGGCAACACAATAATATTTGGTATGACTCCAAAACAACAAAACATATGACAAGACAAGAAATTTGGATCCATTCAAATCATCCACATTATTATACAAGAAAAGTTGCATCAGTTGATCACTTCAAGCCAAGGAACCAACAAGAGGCAATACTACCTAGATACAAAGGCAACCATTACAAGTGCAATCCATGGGATACCTTTAAGGCCAAGAAGTTAATTACATTCTAGAACGAAGATGGTATATTCAAAGTTAATTCTTTTTCTACTCATTTTTCCAAGTATAGAAAAAAATATTTGCAGGATGAATGTCTTATTGTGAGGAAAGCTTTGAAGAAGCACAACATAGCTTAAAAACTTGATCTTGTTGAAAGAAGAATATCTATTTTTGTAACTCAAACAAGATATCCATACATCATTATCAAAGCCTCAGATCTTATAAGACTATTGTCAAGGAGTGTACTAGCACCACAAGCGATCAAGGTACTAAACGATAATATGCATTATGATATCATCAAGATTGATAAAATATTACGTGATAAAGAAATATTTGTTAGACAATGTCAATAAATGTTGGGCCCTAATGGTTCAACTCTAAATACTATAGAGCACTTTACGGGTTGCTACATTCTTGTTCAAGGAAAAATTGTGGAAACTATGAGATCATTCAAAGGGATGAAACAAGTATGTAGAATTGCTAAAGATTGCATTCAAAATGTCCATCCCATTTATCATATCAAAGAACTTGTGATAAAAGTATAACTTGCAAGAAATATAAGATTTTATGACAATGAAAGAAATGAAAGTAGAATATATGATAGTAAAAAAATCCTTACACAACCTTCATTCCATCGCATGCAAGACAAAAATTGACGATCAATCAATTCAATAGGCGATATTGGATGTATGGTAACACATGCTTCAATTTAAGACATTAAAGGAAATACATAATTCATACATTGAATTCTATAATTATTGAATGAGTATTTGTATAAATGTGTTTTTTGGAGTGTATGATCGATGGAACCTGACACTCCTAAGTATCATAATAGAAATTCTACATTGAAGGGGAGATTTCCTTCTCAAAATCTATAGATTCTAGAATCACCCTAGAACTTATTTTTTAGTCATAAGCTAAAAATAGAGCTTTGACTATGATGTAATAAGGGGGGTATGTTAGGAGTTATTACATCATAGTCCATGTGAAGTGACAAGTGGTATAACCACCTCTCACAAGGTCTATGCATGTAGTATAGGACAAAGGTAGTTGCAAGTTTGGTTAAGAGTTTGTTATGCCTGAAATAGGTATTATATGTATTTAAATACCTACCATTTCATAATGTAAAGAATTAAGCAGTGAGTTCTAACAATAATAGCTTGGAAACATGAGCATATTTATAGAAAATGAAATTGAGTTTCAGTTAATTTAACCAATCACGGTGTTAAACTTCATCTTTGTGAAATTCAAATTTTAGAAGGCAATCGACCAAGTGAGATTTTATCTCTTAATGAAAATAATTTTAAGGAGCTGATTTTGGAAATATAGCACTTTGAGAAAGATGAGGAATATATTTAATAGAAAAAATATATATATCTATAACAAAAAACATGCTAGATATAGTTTAATTGACCTAACAACAAATGTAATATTTTGACATTTTAATAGGGGTGACCCTAATAAAATCCACATATAACTTATTAAAAAATAAAAAAAAACTATAATATTATAATACCTATATAAATTTAAAAAATCCTTAAATTAAAATTTTAGAAAAAAATCCTCAAAAATATAACATTCTTATTATGATTCTAGAACCATGAATTCTACCTCTCAATATTAACCATTTTAATTGAAAAAATATATATTAAAATATATTATTGCTTTATCCCATATCACATCAATAATATAACCTCTAATATTAGTGTTATAATGTTTAGTAAGTAGTCTTGTTATAATGTTATTTTATTTAGTAACTAGTCATGTCAAAGTAATAAGTGTGAAGTAGTTTTGTTATAATGTTATAATATTTAGTCGATAAGTTGTCTTGTCCAAGTAGTAAGTAAGAAAGACTAGATGTGAAAAGGTGAAGTAGTCTTGTTATGTTGTTATAATATATAGTAAGTTTTCTTGTCAAAGTAGTAAGTAAGAAACACTAGCTATGAAAAGATGTGGTCTTGTTATAGTGTTATAATATTTAGTAATTTAGTTGTCTTGTCAAAGTAATAAGTAAGAAAGACTAGTTGTCAAAAGGTGAAGCAGTCTTGTTATATTGTTATAATATTTAGTAAGTTGTCTTGTCAAAGTAGTAAGTAAGAAACACTAGTTGTGAAAAGGTGAAGAATACGTGTTATAGTATTTAGTAAGTCAGTCGTCTTGTCCAAGTAGTAAATAAGAAACACTAGCTATGAAAAGGTAAAGTAGTATTGTTATAGTGTTATAATATTTAGTAAGTTGTCTTGTCAAAGTAGTAAGTAAGAAAGACTAATTGTGAAAAGGTGAAGTAGTTTTGTTATAATGTTATAATATTTAGTAAATCGTCTTATCAAAGTAATAAGTGTGAAATAGTCTTTGTTATAATGTTATAATATATAGTCAATAAATCGCCTTATCAAAATAATAAGTAAGAAATACTATGATGCAAATTACCTCAAAACTTGATAGTGTCTATTATGTAGTCCCAAGCCTTCTATCATATAGTCTTAAGTTTTCTATACGTAAATAATGAGAATCACCTCAACACTTGATAGTCTCTATCATGTAGTTTAAAATCTTAAGTAAATAAACTGTGGGAAAAAAAAAATTGGTGTGTTAGGCTTACGACACCTCAACACTTGATAGTCTCTATCATGTGGTCTAAAATATTAAGTAAGTAAATAAATTGTGGGAAAAAAGAAAAACTGATGTGTTAGGCTTACACAAATTTATCGAAGAGCACAATCAAAGAATTGAAAAATGAAAGGTATGGAGAATGTGAATATCAGACATGTCTTACAAAGGGAATTTTGTTAGCAATGCATTTATATTCCAAGCATAAAACTAAAGCATCAATCCAAGAAATCTGGACACATTGGCATCATTCTCAATGAAATCTTGGTGATAGCAAGAATAAATGTTTGTGAAAATATGCTCGTGTTGAAAATATGAAAGGAAGTTGATCAAAAGGTTTGTGTCCAGTATAAAGCAAAGGAGACACTACCTAAAGCCTTGCACGATACAAGCCTAAAACATTGCATTCAAAAGAAACTCCAAAACAAAGAGCAACTTTTCTTCACAAGAGTGCATCATGCTCTAAGAAAAACCAGGAACAACACTTTCATGTATATTCCATTCTTTTGTTGAATATAATTTCTTCAATAATTTGATTTCTTGCTTGTAGTTCACTGTTGCTATTTTAAGGATGGTGAATTTCTAGCAATTTTTAAGAAGCTTCAATAGCTTTCTTAGTGCATTTTAAATGGCAAATGATTATGTAGGATATACTTTGTGATCTTGTTTCCTTTCTTGTTGAGTTTGACTTTGATGTTGTTTGTAGATTGTGACCTTATTGGTCTTTTTAATAGGGTTGAAACCCTTTTTACCTCTTGAAGGATTTTTGCCTCTCTAGTATTTCATAGGGGTTTTTTTCATCTTGATACCTTTGAATCTATCATGGAATTTTGCTTCACAGAGATGATTACCTTTCTTTTGAGGTTTATTTTAAACATTTTTATACAAAGCAATTTTACCCTTGAAACTTCTTTTCTCAAACGGGGTGCTCATTTTGGCTTCTCTATGTCAAATATAGAGGAGGACTATAAGGATATTTTTTCTTCCTTCTACCTTCTTTGAGACCACATGTTAGACATTTGTGCTTCAATCCTTTAGATTATGAAGCGTTAGGTATTTAAATACATAGAATTCATATTTCAAGCATAACAAACTCTTAACCAAACTTGCAACTACCTATATCCTATACTACATGCATAGACCTTATGAGGGGTGGTTATACCACTTGCCACTTCACATGGTCTATGATGTAATAACTCCTAAAAATTTCCTCCAACAGTAATATTATTTCTACCCAATACCTATATATAGTTTTATTGATAACATTAATAATAATTTGTGAATCCCCCTCAATTGAAATATATTTCCATCCTTTTTCAATTATAATTTTAATTCCTATAATAAGTACCCTAGTCTCTACATAGTTGTTAGTCAAAGTTCCACATTATTTTGAGTAAGAGAGTAGAATTTTATGTTAATTATTTCAAAAAATACCACCTCCATCAGCTTTTATTGAATTTCCTTTAGAAGCACCATTAAAATTAATTTTGATAAACCTAATTTTTGGACATTTCCTTTTTAACCTAAATCAAAGGAAAACTTTTGTTTTAATGCCATTATCATAGATGATCCTTCCATGTATGTTCAAATCCTATAACTAAGTTGTTACCACATTTTTTTTGCACTTGAGACTTTGCATGATGAAAACTATATCTGTAAACATTTTACAAGAGAGGCAATAATAAAATTCTAAACTTCGACATGATTTTGAGATTTATTTTAAAAAATTCTATTATTCTTTTCAAGCCATAAATTCCAACAAATAATGACAAGACCAATCCTCCATAGAATACATAATGTTTTTAGCTTTGAAATAATTAGTTCAACATTTTATCAACTCTTTCAATGTTGATGGAGCTACCCATTATATTTTCATATTTTTAAAAAGTAACCCTAAATGGTGTGAGCAAAGAGATAATGAAGACGTAAATGGTCTAATATTTCTAAATCCTTCTCACATAGGGATATTTGAAATGTCCATGATATCCTCTTCTTTTTAGACTCTCTCCTATAAGAATCTTACTTTGAACTGCTAACCAAAGGAATATTGAGGCCTTAGGTAGAGCCTCTAGTGACCAAACATTCTTCTAAGGAAAATCTTGGGAGTAGGAAATTTCAATTGCTCTAAATCCTCATATCCCAACTCGATAAAGTATCCACCATATTTTAAAATATTCCAAATCAACTCATCCTTTTATGTAAAAATTGACAAATCAAAACTCTTGAAGCATCTTTTGAAGTTCATTTACAATTTGTTTGAGTTTCTCTCCTTCAACCAAGCTACTAATAGAAATTCCATGATCTTGAGTTGTTACTCATATTATTACAATCTTTGATCTTTGGACCTTTACAAGCTAGGAATTCTCAAGCCAATGGTTGCTATTTTAAATCAAAGATAAGAGGATAAGGCTTTAGCCAAGCATAAAACCAAAAATTTACATAATTCCCCTCATTAACTAACCATCTAATATGTTTCATGACCAATTACAAACTATCTAATACAAAGTTCCATGTTGACGATCCTTTGGGTGGGGTTATTTTTCTAAATACTTTTACTGCAAAGGACACATATATTTTTGAAGTAACATTTTTTCCCAATTCTTTCCTTGATCTCTAAATACTTTCCTCCTAATATTTTCCCCTAAGGCCAAACTCATAAGTGTTATTTTTTACAATTTGAACACTTTGATATTTCCTTCTATTTTTTTCCTTTGAGAAAGCTCTCTCTACTACCTCAATAAGAATAATTAATAGATAAGGATATAGTGGATCACCTTGGTGGAGTTCACAAGATTACTTAAAGTAAATAACAAAAGAACCATTGATAAAATAGAATATTAATTTTATAAAGAATGTTGGGACTTGGTGGGTTATGATTTGTTGCAAGTGTATAAAGAGGCTATGCTTATTGGGTCATTGTGAAATCTCATCAATAAAGGTAATGTTAAGTTCATTCCAAAAGGGGGAGACCATGAACTAATTTCTAATTGGCGGCCAATCACGTTGCTTAATGTCAGTTATAAGATGAGATATCTGTTACTCATGCTTTAGATTGTCTTCATACATTCTGCTTAGCTTCTGGCTCTAATATTCAATGGAAAAAAACTTCTTGCTATAGACAGTATAGAAAATATATGCCTCCTTGGTTAGCTAATAAGCCTTCGAAGTGGATTCAACCTGGGGAAACCTTTAAATTTTTGGGTATTCCTTTTGCTTTTTTGGGTTCTCCTTCATGTTGTTCAAAAGGTTGAGAAGAAGCTTCTATACTGGTGTACCAAAAAATTATCCTTAGCTGGAAATATTCATATTTGTTCCAAGGTATTGGCCTCTACTCATGTGTATTGCTCTTCTTGTTGGGTCCCTTCCAAGACTTGTTATGCCAAATTGGTGAAGTTGCTTCAAGATTTTTTGTGGTCCAATGCTGTTGGTAAGAAGGGATTTCATAGGGTGGCTTGGGATATTTGTTGTCTTCCTAAAAAATTTGGAGGAATGGGATTTTTTGACTATCAGTGACAAGGCTTTTCCCTCTGTGCTAAATGGATTGTGAGAGCTTTACATGGGGAGGAAGCCTGGAAAATTTTAATTCGTCATTGCCTCTCCACGAGGCTTCCTTTTGGTAAGAAGGTGTGGAAAGGGCTTGATTTGCAAACCATTCTTACAACCCCTATTCTAATAAATATTTATGGGTCCTTTGTTATGCAAAGCATTTGAAAGGCCAGGGAGGCCATTAAACCCTGGATTTCTTAGAAAGGTCACAAGAGGAAGTTGGGAGCTTCAATACTTTTGATTAATGTCTGGTGGTCTTCAGCCATCACTTTGCAAGGGACTCCCCTTGCTCAAGTCCAATGGATACACGCTAAAAAAATTTATAAACGAGGTATTGCTCGGTTATCTGATTTCATGGATTTTCATTCAAGGTCTTGGATACCTTGGGAAATTTTTAGGATTTTTTTGGTTTATATTATGATGATAAGACTACTTATGAGGTTATTATTGATTCCACTCCTTTATCTATTTGGGGTACAATTTTTCGATCTTATCAGAAACCTTGGTGGATTGATTGGTCTTGGCCCAAATATGTTTCTCTCACCAAGTATAAACCTCATTTGGGATACTCTTTGCTTCCCCTATTGTGCCTATGGCTAAGAAGCTTAATTCTAGGTGGGATGTAGTATCTCTTCAGTCCATATGGAGTCTCAAATTTAATACACTCTGGATAAAGTATCTTGAACCTAAGCAAGCCTTTTTTGCTTGGAGTTTATTGTTTCAAGGGATTCCTATTGGTCAGCGGCTTAGATATTTGGGTGTGAATGATATTTTCTACAGATCTTGTGGAGCATAGAAGGATGTGCATCATCTATTTTGGTCTTGTGTGAGAGCTCAAGAGGCTTGGTAGTGGATTTTCTCTTTTTTCAGACCATATATGACATGTCCCTGTTCTTGGGTGAATATTTTGTTAGGGGATCCGCTTCAGTTTTCTGAGAAGCTTGTTTCTGTGTGGCATATATTTAGAGTGGGTATTATTTTTCATTTGTGGAAAACTTGCAACAGAGTGATTTTTAGCTAGCAGGAGCCTTCTTCTACTTTTTCTCTTGTTTATAAGTATCAGGTTTTCTATGATTGTTGGCTACAGATTTCAGTGCAAGCAAAAAAAATGAATATAGAGCTTCATCACTTACGGGACCTTATTGATCATTGGTATAATGTTCCTTGTGCAGTGAATCTTGTTCCTCTAACCCCTACACAGCAATGATGCATGTCTATTAGTTGTTTTTTTAGGTAGTTCTCTGTTTGGTTTTCTTGTGAACTTTTGTAAGTTATTTTGGTAGCTCTGCTAGTTGTTTAGCACACAGTTAGTGTGTTGGTTGTGTGCTTAGGGTGTACTAATTCCACCCACCTTTTTTTTTATGATTAAGCCATTTTAATATAATGTTTTTTTATCCAAAAAAAATATAATATTTTATAGTACTACAATAACATTTAATTCATTCACACCAACTATAATCAAAACCAAACGTTTTGAGAATATCATGTAGAAAACTCTGGGACACCCCGTAATATGCTTTGTTCATATCTAATTTCACTAGCATACCTAGTTTTTCATGCAATGAAGAGAATGTATGGCCTCTTGTGCAATGATTATACCATTAAGAATTTGTTTACCATGAACAAAAGCACCTTGTTCATATGAGAAACCACAATATAGAATACCTTTCAACCTATTTCCCATAATTTTTGAAATGATCTTATAAATCAAATTACAAGGCTTATTAGACAAAAAATTATCAAAATATTTATTCTTGCCTTTCTTGGGAACCAATGGAATAAAAGTGACATTAATATCACTTATTTTAACCTTCATTTTTGAGGCATGTTCAACCATAACCAACATATCATTCTTTAATAAATCCCAATTTTTTTGAAATAAAGTTGCAGGAAATCCATTAGGGAAAGGTGCCTTGTTAGGATGGAAAGAGAAAACTGCTTCATATAGCTCCTACATATATATCTTCTCATCAAGATTTCATTTGTCGCTTTATGATAATTGATGGAAAACTTTGCAAAAGCTTAACTTGTGCCTCCTTATCTTGCCTAGTATCTAACAAAATATTTTTGAAACAATTAATTGATTCCTTCCTGATATCTTCTTCTTTTCAATATTTATTTCATCTAGAGTTAAAATGTTTTTGATGCGATAAAAAGAAAAATTTGTTTTTGTTGTAGCATGATTTTTTTTTTGTATTTTTATCTCCTTATTTGAGCCATTTCTCCCTAGATTTTTGGAATCCATACGACTCTTCCTTTTTCAACGCATTATGATAATAATAAAGTAATTATTTTTCTTTTACATAAGAATCCTAGTCCATTCCATTGATTTCTACTACCTCTTGTAAATTTTTAAACTGAACTTCAATTTCCTTTTTTTTTTTAATGTTACCAAAAGATTTAGCTTTCTAAATATTCATTTTCTCCTTGAAATATTTCATCTTTTGAACAAACCTGTACATATATGATACTTAAAAATTTGCTTCATCCCACCATAAAATAACCATATTCAAGAAATTAGGGCCTTGAAGCCACATAGACTAGAAGTAAAATGGCTATGGATGACCATTTTTGGGTAAATCAGAATTCAAAAGAATGGGTTTGTGATCCAATACTACTAAACAAAATATCTAAAGAGATTGTATACTTTGTCTGTAACCTTACGTTGGATAAAAAAATCTATCCAATATGTTTGCTATATGAGTTTGTCAAATGCATCTATTATCCCATGTATAATGAAAACTTGACGGACTAACATCCCAAAGGCCATTTTAATTGACAAATGAAGCAAAAATTTTCATTGATTTAGTTCATCCTTGAGTACCACCATTATTTTATAAAATATATAGAATTGTGTTGAAGTCACCCCTAAGAATACATATATCACAACATGAATCATCATTATGCTTGAAAAATATATGCTAAGGTCATTCCAACATCTTTCACGAGGTGTAACCATAGTTGGAGCGTATACATTTATAACCCCAGCTTTGATTTTTTTCTCTTTCCTGCAAATTAGTCCAACAAGCCAATTATTTTTTGCTTCTAACAATTGTCCATCTCAATTGCATTTGCCCCATATTATTGCAATACCACATAAAGATCTTATAGAAGAAATTTCTAGACAATCACGCCAATCACCCATCTGGAAAATCTTTTTAAAAAACATCGTTATATTCCATTTGCCCCATATTGTTGCAATACCACCTAAAGATCTTATAGAAGAAATTTCCATACAATCACCCATCTAGAAAATCTTTTTAAAATCATCCTTACATTCCTCACTACTTATTTTTGTTTTTCGTATTAAAATAAACTCAGGACTATAACAACACTTTAATTTATTAATAACTCTTTTTTAGGGGCCTTATTTATACTCCTAATATTATATGATATCATTTTCATCATTACTTTTTATTTTTATTAGTGGGCTTAGCTCCACTTCTTTTTAATACATATGATTTTTTTATTTGGTTTCTTGATCAATATCCCTTTGAGTTTTTTTTTCTCTTTGTTCATGCTTTGAAAATCTTCCTCTCTTTTTCTATTCCCACCAACAATTTCATCTTCACCAATGTCTTCTATTTTTTTCATATTGTTCATAATGAGACTTATCTTCTAAATATTTATGTTGTTCTAAAAAATATGAAATACAAGGAATAGTCTTATAAACACTTTCTTCTTTATGTTACCCCAAAAACCCTAAAGTGCAAGGATGATCCTCCATAGTATTTACTTTCTTATGCTACCTTAAAAACCCTAAATTTCCATGGATATCCTCCATATGCATTTCTTTATTGTGTTGCCCTTAAAACCCTAAAGTGTAATGGTTACACTTTGCACTAGCAACAAGAAGATTTTATGCTACTTGAGGAAAATAGAAATGATTTACTTGGATTAACCTTGACCCCATTTATCTCATTCGCTTTACAAATTAACCTCCTTATCTTCCTTCACATCTCTAAATCCTTCTATATTTGAACTTTCGCATTGTACTTCCTCATCAGTTGTGCTATTTTTTTTCTAATAGTTAATTTAAGTGAACTATAACAACATTTTTCATTTGATGATGTAGAGAAGTTTTCCTTACTACTTTTCTAAGAGTATAAATCCTTAATTTAATCCATAATAGTATAATTGATTTTAACTAAATATTTTAATTAATTAAAATTTAAACGCTAATAAATTTAATTTTTTTATTAATAATTAAATTTATAAAATTTACTTTGGGGGACAACACAACGGTTCGGGCTTTGGCTCTTCTTTGGGAGGTCCAAGGTTCAAACAGTGTCATGGGCGAGTGTGTGAGGGGATGGGTGTATGTATGGGTGTGTGTTTGGCTCCTATTGATAAGCTCAGCTCTCGCCCTTATCAGATGTCATGGTTGGGAGGGGATATCTAACCTTGAGCATTGGTCATAAGAGTTTCTCATACTAACCTCAATCAAATTTTTTTATAAAATTTAATATTCTTTAAATTTTAGATTCAATCTTATAAAATTGTTATTCTCTTTTATTCCATTCAAATTTATCTTCAATTAAATTATCTAAAACCTATTAAATAATTCTAACAAAAGCACAACTACATTAAATGATTTTAATATCTAAAAATAAAGATGATATTTATAACTCAATTAAAAGAAACATCTTAGATTTTTTGAGATCTCACATTTTAGTGTATTAGATTTTTTCTAGGAGGGAGTTAGGGTTTCGAAGGAGCCCAACCGAGATGAAGATAGCAAGATCCAGATTGCATTCTAGGTTGGGAAGATTTGACCCTTATGGATTTTGGGTGCATAGTGGATTGGTAGAGGAGCCAATGGAAGGGGAGCTCATAGGGGTAGGACCATGTTTGGATCTCTTGGAGTCTTTGCAAGAGAGATTTGTGTCCGTTGGTCCGATCGTTGGTCCGATCGTTGTTGGTGGCGAAGCTTTTCTCGTGCTTGAAGGGGACTCTATGGTGGTGCCAGAGTCCCTTGTTCCAATTTTTTCCAATCCACTATTGTGCAACTAGCTAGGCGGTGGTGAAACATATTTTGTGCCTCATAGTGACCTGATGTTAGTACCAGAGTCCCCTGGTCCAACTTTTTCCAAAATGTTATTGTTATTTTGGCTGGGCAGTGGACAAGAGCTTTTTCGATCTAGGGACAGTGTTTGATTGCTTTTTTGTTGCTGGGTTCCTTCATTGGGGGTCTTCTATTCTTTTGCATACCAATAGGATTAGAACCCACAGGGGTGGGGGGTTTTTTCTCACTAGTTGTCTATGGGGTTTGAACCCACAGATCCCAAGGTTCTAGGTCCTTTCCAAAACCTTGCTCCATGGCCCCTATTTTTGTTTTGAGATGGAGGTTTGGTATGAGTTGTTCTTTGGAGTTTGGAGGATGGTTGGAATCCAATAGGATTTATGGGGTTTTAGTCTTCACAGATTTTTGAGATGGAGGGTTTTACTGTCATTAGGGCAATATGTTGCAGATCTCCATTTTTGACGGTTGGTTTCTATTGAGTTGGTTGAGCGGGTGATCCAAAGTTCAAATCCTTCTTCCACTCTCAGGTCCCAGTGGTGTTCTTAGGGAAGAATATTTTTTGTTTATGTGGAAGTGCAAGGGGCCAAAATTTTTTGTACGTCGGAGATGAATCGTTGATACCCTGAGTTTTGGTTGTCAGGGTTTGATGGCATTGTTGGTCGGTTGGTTGGTCCCCCGCTAGACGGGATGAGGATAATTTTTATTTTGATTTTGTGTTCAAATTATTGTGCTGTCATTGGACAGGAATGTAAGTTTGATTATTTTTTCTTTTGACAAATTTTCTGTTGAGCTTGTCTTTGTGCTATATTGAAGATTGTAAGTTTTGGAAATTGGCTGACTCCTTTTGAAGCTTTATGTACAAGGTTGTTGGATTCTTTCAAAACTCTCACCTTTTACCTACAAAAAAAAAGAAACATCTTAGCCTAATGATTGCCTAGTTGGCAGTAATTACTATAGGTAATAGGTAATGATTTTAAAAAATATGTTTATAGTTTATTTTAAACGAAGTCTCGTGAAAATGATCAGTATTAAGAAAAATATAAAATCAATACATGTGAATTAAATAATTCATATTAAATTTTATAATAAAATTAACAACCTTAAAATTGTGATATAATTTGATGCATATAATCTAAAATATGGCATGAAAGTTATTACAATAATAAAAATACACTAATTAAATAACTAAAATCTTAATTTGTGAATTTTTATTTTTTATTTTTTGATTAATAGAGAAATCGGTAACTCCATGAATGGGCTACCTCTATAAACCCTAAGCCCGTTGGGTAAAGCACAATCAACGGGACTCCTGACCCTCCAAGGCATTGAACTAGGGTAGCCAACCGGTAATCACTCGGCCACTATCATCCAACCTATCCCCTTCTAGGTATGCAGTGGTTTGAACCTTGGACCTCTCCAAAGAGAGGCCAAATCCCTAACCGCTACACCACCTTTAGTTGTGATTTTGTGTTGTTTGTTTATTGTGGTTGTTTATATACCATGTAGAATGGGAATACCATTTTTTTTATTTAAAAAAAATCTTATTATGACTTTTTGAGAGTTACCAAAACAAATTTTAGAGATATTAATATAGTGCAAAGTGAAAACTTTAGTATAAGTAGATAAAAATAAACTTTTTTGAACATTTTAAAGTATAATTATATTTTTACTTTAAAAATAAATTAGAATGAATATAGGTTAAAAAATTTTATTAAAAAATATAATGGTTGATTTGATTTATAGACTTTATAAAGTGTTTTATGAAGAAATAAAGTTTTTTTTTGAAGTTAAGATATATTTTAATAATTATTATAAATAAAATTTTAAAAGAATAATCTGAGTGATTTTGCATGATTGAATTGATCTTGGATATTTTCCTAATTTTATTAAGGATTGAATATTTTCTTTTAAAACTTATATATTTTAAGTATTTTTGTGAGTAATATTAAACTAATAATAACTTCTAGTGGTGTAAAGATAAGGAGCGAGTGTGACCAAGGAGTGAGTATCAACCATAACCAAGCCTTCCTTTTTCTTGTTTTAGATATTTAGGGAAGGGTAGGGAATGAATGTTGCAAGTGTGAGCACATAGCAAGTGCAAGCAAGGAGTGAGTGTTACCTTTTTTTGTTCTAAACCTTAGGAAAATCCAAAAAATAAAGGATTCTTATAAGAAAAAACTAGGTAACACAGAAGGAAAGTCACTTTTGAAAGTCCTAGTTGGAAGTATATACACCTTGGTTGGGGACAAGAGGAACATTAAATCTATGACAAAACCTATCTAGGTAGTAGATGTTACATTAGAAGTGACTATCAAGGATGAGATGATCGAGCATGATATAACGATTCTTAAAAGTATGGAGTTAATATGTATGTTCCATGGTTTTTGGCTAGGTATTTCAAAGATTCAAGAACTAGATTAAGTGTAAGTGGGGCTTGAATTCAATGGCTCCATGACTTTTCATCCAAAATAAAATTTTCTCATCATCCTTTCTAGTTTACAAATCAAGGATTAAATAATGGGTGGTGTCCCATGGTTTAGGGGAAGATATGCAAATGTTTAAGAATATAAATTGAAATTTTTTCTAAAGAGATAAAAATTATTAAAATAATTCTAATGTGGGTTAGGCTTTTTGTACTTCTATATCAACTGATAAATAAGGGGATTTGATGAATGTTGTCATTACTCTGGGAGAGTTCATTTAGTAGGGATTAATTATTACAGAGTGAAGGCATAATGTATATACTTGGATATGTGTTTCCATAAATATTTGAAAATATTTTCCATAATATTTTAAAGATTAAAATTGAGCCAAAACAGATCATAACAAATCCTAACATCAAAAACTAGGGTCTTTCGCTACTTGCTAGACTTGGAAACAATTCCAACTCTTATGTTTGAGTCATTCAATATGGCGCTAGTGCAAGCCTGCATGATAAGACAATGTCATATTGATTATGGTGACACTAACAAAATGCCAATAGAATAGCAATAGTTAGTCATTTGTCAATTATCATCTCCATTATAATACCATTAGAAAAAAATCACTTTGTCTTCTCTAATGTCTCTTCATAGTCTATTTTGTATATAAGCACACACTCTCATACATAAGATAGTTGTTACAAAACTTTATTTTCATACACAAATCATCCACAATATTCAAAAATATAAAATATTCATCCACAACATAATCCACAAAATGAGACACAGATATAGATAATACCCTTAGGGTAGGGCAACGCCAAAAATACTTCTTAAGGAAGCAATACTCCATAAGATATCCCAAGATAAGAGGTCACTTTGTGGGCAAAAATAATTACAAGAGAATACTCAAAATAAATGATGATCCTTACAATGATAATCTTCTTTCTTTATACAACCCAAATGGACCTAATGTTGAAGACTTTGGGACTTTAAATAGGAGGTCCAAGGTTCAAATCATATAGGAGGTTGGTTGTACACCATGATTCGGTAACTAGAGTATGGTTGGATAACTATATATTGGGTAAATAACATCCTCTATGAGGATTGTCCCATATGGCCTATAGCCTCATGGTTGTTAAAACATTTAAACATTTACTTCACCCATCTTCTAATGCTACTTTAAGGAGGGTATGACCCTAACCTTGACCAACTCCTGAACCCTTATTCAACTCAATATTATAATATAATATTATAATATAATCAACCTTGGGTTATGTGTGGCCCATTCCAATTATCTATAACATCCATATACAATATAATATCATATTCCAATATATATATATTCCTAGGTACCACATCATTCCACTCTCCTTACAAATATTTCATTCTCAAAAAATGAGAATAAACTAACTAATAATATATTTTAAGCATTGTTGACAATTGGTACCAATATTGATTATCCATCCATCCTATTGAAATAATGATTGGTAGTAGTCTTCGATGACGCCAAATTGTTGCTCTACTACATTGCTATTCATTAGTGCTCCTTTGGCTCCATGCTTTTGCTACTTCAATATGATATCTAGAATGATTGCTTCTATGGTTCATGTTGTTGTTGACCCCCTCTAACATCTATTTTTTTCATATACTACCATACTTGATTCCATGTAGGCCCATAATAATATTGACAACTGATTTTATGACTCTATAATTATTGTCGTTCATGGTGGTATGGGTGGCAATATGTTACAACCTTAACCTATTGTTCTGCTTCCTTGGAATATTCAATATTTTGTTCCACTATTTTTAGGTCTTCCTCATGCTCTTCTATCATGTGCCCTTCTTTTAGTGTATCCATGTGCTCTTCTAATGATGATTCCTTAGACTTTATTATTGCTTCTTATTTGGACTCTACTGATACCTCTGTGGTAGAATCAACTTTTGATTTCTTTGCTAGTTTTTCAACATGTTCCCTTGCTATAAGTGGTTCTTGCTTCTCCTTGGATCCTTGCTATTTAAGTTGAGAAATATCCTATAATATTATCTTGTTTTCCTATATACCATAACTTCTTGAACTTATTTTACACATTAATGTTAATAGTACCCAAAGAATCGAACCAAGAAAAACCAATAACAAAATCCATAACATCCATACCAATAGCATAAAAATTTGAACATAAAACATATTTATTCATAGTGATCTTCAAATATTCAAAAATATGAACATGCTTACTGTCAAGCTATATGTCCTTAATTTGTATTGCTTGAACTTGCAACCTCTTAACCAAAGCAATACTACTAAATTTATATGTGTTGCTATAATGGATGGAAATAATAACCTTTTCCTTCTAAATGCATTCATAGACCTGCAAAATATAATTTTTAGATTCAAACAAATACCTTTGACCCTTCAATGGTATGGTTCGTTTAACATGCATATTATCATACTTAGTTTTTCCTTCTATCACTTCCCCAAAATTTTCTAACTCTCCTTTTAATTTATATTATGCTTCTTGAACCCTTTTTATTTCTTCTTCATATCCCTTGATGGTAACCTTCAAACTAGATATATTTTTGTATGGGTCCCATTAAATCAAGAATGATTGCTCTAGTTGTTCCCAAGGATATCTATAATTATGGGCACAAGAAAAACGAATAAAGCAAAACAAGGGTAGAAAGTTTTTTTTAAAGATGCTCATAAGAATATAAATATGTATAGTTCCCTACCACTCTCTAATATCTATGCTACCCCTTCCAGTGAAAATGATAAGTCCTTGAGCTCAAGATCATATAGATAACAATGCAACTAGTGTTTTATGAACTAGGGTTTCATAAACACATATCGTCCCATTGACTAAGATAAAATTCTACATAAATAAGTACACTCATAAATATCTTCAAAACATAACCAAACAACAGATGATTTGCTTACACAAATTGAAACATATCTCAAATTTCATTTTCTAGAAATAACATGATTTGAAAAACATCATTGCCACTGTTCCAAATGACTAACTTCTTAGAGTTATATCTCCCTCAATACTATTCATGTTATTTTATATGACCACTCATTTTGAATATTTTCAAATTTTGAACAAAATGGCATAAGAATCAACTAAATCAAACAAACCTATTCAAAGATATAGTTCCTAAAGGATGACACTTTTTCTAGGAAAAATTGCTCAAATTTTACAATCTAAAAAAACAATCCTCACTTTTCCAAAATCATTGCTCTAATACCACTTGCTAAAAAACTTTATTTTCATAAACATAATTCATACATAATATTTTAAAATATCAAACATTCATCCATAACATAATCCACAAAATGAGATATATATAAATAATAACCTTAGGGTAAGGCAACACCAATAATACTCCTTAAGGAAGAAATAACTCCATAAGAAATTCTAATATGATAGACCACTCTGCAAACAAATATGATTATAAGAGAATACTTGATATGAATGATAGTGCCTACAATGACAATATCCCTTCTTTATACTCCTATATTATAATGCTAATTTGGAGAGGATAACCTAAACCCTTATCCAACTCATTATTATAACATAATATTATATTACAATTAACCTTAGGTTATGTGTGGTCCATGACACCTATCATTAATACCCATATTTAATATAATTTCATATCCCAATATATCTAACCCAAAGTACCGTATCAATAGTCATATGAGAGTAGACACTATAGACTATCACATCTTTCCCATACAGATAATTGTGCAATTTGTTTTGAATAATAGAAGGGAATTGTGGACATACCTATTTATTCATGTTATTTGTTTCATTAGCATAGTAAGAGACTAGGTTGTGCCACAAAGGCATGTCATTGGTATCAGAACATATTTGGAAATCATGTTGCATACAAGCCAAGACAAACAACAAGATATTGAGAGATCAAATTGACACTAGGTGATCCATTCATATACCTTCCTTCCTATACTAGAAGATCTTAGATGGCTATTGAAATTGAGGCACTAGATTCTGCTTAGAAAATATTGAATGAAGCATTGTCAAGACAAAGAACAAAGATCTATTTGATTAGTTTACATAGATCCTATAAAATATGCTTGTTGCAAACCATCATTCTTCTTCTTTTTCTACAAAAAGAAATTTGGAAAGTTCCACACCCTTCAAGGTCTAGGTAAACTTTGATGTTCCTAATTTTGAAGAATATATTGATGTAGATGTCATGGTTAATTCACTAGATTAATTGCAATAGTACTTTTGGATCCACAATTTCTCTTATGATGAAATCATATTTGCACTTTTGAGAGCCTCCATACTTATTTGTAATTGGTGGTATTCGCATCTTGAATAAGTCAAAATTGATGACTCCAATACTGATGCACCTGACACCAAATTCACTTGGATAAAATTTGTTAAAGCTATCACAAATGAGTTCTATCCTATCAATGACTATGATGAACACTATTTTAAGTGACAACAACTCAAGCAAAACAAAAATCAATCTTTCAAAGACCACCAAAACTTTATAGAAGATTTCAACAAACTATGCATGCTAGATACCAATATGTTGGAAATGTTGAGCATATTTTTGTCATTGATGTCAAAGAATACATAAGGCATAAATATTTTGATGCCAAAGAGAGCATGGTATTCAAGGCAAAAAAATTCTTCAAGAATTATGAGTTTACAAGGTTGGAGAATGGAAAGCAAGGCAAAAATGGTTAAGGATTATAATATTTAAATATTATAAAGATAGTTTATAAAGGTTCAAGAGGCTTGAGGACAAAGGTTAAAAAGAGAAGGCTCAAGAATTAAATTTTAAATATTAAAACTGAAGGAAAGAGGTTTAAACTGCAAAGGAAAAGGCTTAAATATAAATATTATAATATTTTTCAAATATTATAATATAAAGTTTTAAAAGGGACAAGGCGCCAAAATTATTAAGTACATAAAACCAAAGTTAAATGTCATATTAGCTCAAACGTCGTGAAGAAAGACAAAGGAAAAAGCAAATGATATAAATACCTCAACTATTTTATTGCAAAAAAAATGTCTTAGGATATAGTATTTTTGATATCCCTTCGTGCTTAAATCGATGAATTTATAGCATAGACATTAGAATGTATTTGATAATGTAGGGCATATAAATAACAAATAACTTAGGCTAAGAATAGCCTAAGATAGGGATGAAAGAAATCCCCCCATGAAGGTAGCTAACAACTAATTAATTAGCGCTAACTACTAACAATAAAATATTCACTAACAATGTGAATATTGCCTAACTAATATCCCACGTCTAACAATAAAATATTGTTAGACTTACAATAGTAGAAAATAATGTAGTAACTTCTATCTACCCTAACATCCCCCCTTTATTACATTATTTTGAAATACAAAGAGTGTTGCAAAACAACTCAAATTTGACACGTGCAAGTGCCTTTGTGAAGATATCTGCAACTTGTTCATCGGTGGGAATGTATTGGAGCTTTATGTTGTGTTTTGGAACTTCATCACGAATGAAATGACATTGTGTGTCAATATGTTTGGTACGCTCATGATGTACTGGATTCTTGACCAAGTTCAAAACACCTTGGTTGTCACAAAACAAGTGTATTGGAAGTTTCTTGGGAAGACCCATACTTGCCAAAATGTGACTCAACCATATCACCTCGCACACTACTCCTCGTGTTGCGCGATATTCTGCCTCTATTGAAGATAAAGCAACCACTTGTTGCTTCTTGTTATGCCAAGAGATAGGTCCAGATCCTAGATGAAAAATATACCCTAAAGTTGATTTTCTGTCATCTACAGATCCAACATAGTCGAAATCCATGTATCCTTGCAAGAAGAATTTATCATTCCTCTTGTACTCTAGGCCATATTCAATGGTACCACGGATATAGTGGAGAACCCATTTTACTGCTTTCCAGTGACTAACTTTAGGTTCTTGCATGAACCTTGAAAGATAATTTACAACAAAACAAATATCTGGCCTAGTGTTGGTCAGATATATAAGACTCCCAATCAACTATCGATAGAGAGTACCATCTACCGGTGGAGAATCATCATATCGTGACAACTGTAGCCCTATTTCCATAGGTGTTGCTTTAGGCTTGCTATCAGTCATACGATATTTGTCGATCAATGTCTTGGCGTACTTCATTTGAGTCACCCTTAGATGATTCTTTTTCTGTTCAATTTCTAGACCAAGATAATAGTGGAGAAGTCCCAAATCTGTCATATCAAATGACTCTCTCAAGTCATCCTTCACGATGTTTATCAATGTCTCTGAGTTGTCGGTTATGATCAGATCATCCACGTAGAGTACAAGTATCACTATCTTAGAACCAATGTTCTTAACATAGATATTTGCATCTGAAGGACTTCTCTTGAATCCATGTTGTAGGAGGTGATTGTCTATCTTTATATACCATGCTCGTGGGGCTTGTTTCAACCCATACAAGGATTTAACCAATTTACAAACTTTTTGTTCTTGGCCTTCCTCAACAAATCCTTGTGGTTGAGTCATGTATACTTCCTCTTTCAAATCACCATTCAAGAAGGTGCTTTTGACATCCATTTGATGAAGTTTCCATCCGTACTATGCTGCCATAGCACAAAGAACATGAATGGTAGTCATTCTTACAGTAGGTGCAAAAGTCTCTTCGTAATCGATGCCTTCTTTTTTAGCATAGCCCTTTGCCACAAGGCGGGCCTTATGCTTATCAATAGTTCCATTTGCCTTGTATTTTACTTTGTAAACCCATTTGCAGCCAATGGGCTTCTTTCCTGAAGGTAAATCAACTAGCTTCCATGTTTTGTTCTTAATGAGAGATGTATATTCAACATCCATAGCCGCCTTCCACTATGGCTCACTAAGTGCTTCTTTGACCGTGGTGGGTTCTTGTTCATCATATGAAGACATGTAAACCCTTTCATCATCCACTTCCATATCTTCTCTACTATCTTCCTCTGGATCTACAAAAAGCTCCTCAAAGTGTTGGCATAGCTCGTCAACTATTGAAGTTGATGCTTGTGCCCTCTTCTGTTGAGTCATGTTGCGAGTTTGAGGATGATCTAAGGTAATATCTGGAGGTGTGGTCAACTTTGAATCTCTCATCATATTTGTATACCATTTTGGAGTCTTTTTCTATGGGGGAGGAGTTACTTGCTTTGGCTCCTCTTCATCCAGGTATACAGTAGATGTGTTATTTGATGTGAAAGCCTCATCAAACACCACATCTCTACTTATGTGTATCTTCTTGGTTATAGGGTCTATCAACCGATAGCCTTTAGAATATTCATCATATCCAAGAAAAATACATTGCAAGGTCTTCTCATCTAATTTCTTTCTCTTTTCTTTTGGTATATGCATAAATGCCTTACACCCAAAAATTCTTAGATGAGAGATGGAGGGTTTCCTACCACTCCAAGCTTCCTGTGGAGTCATACCTTTAAGAGCTTTTGTGGGAGCTCTATTCAGAAGGTATGATGTTGTTGTGATAGCTTCAGCCCAATATCGTTGCTCAAGATTTGCTCCTTTAAGCATACAACGAACCATCTCCATGATGGAACGATTCCTCCTCTCAGCAACTCCATTTTGCTGTGGAGTATAGGCTGTGGTCAGCTGCCTTCTAATCCCATGTTTAGTTAGAAATGAAGAAAATTCATTTGAGGTATATTCCCCCCTCGATCTGAGCGGAGGGTCTTGATGTAGCATCCTGACTCTTTCTCAACAAGTTTCTTGAACTGCTGAAAGTACATAAATACCTCTAACTTTAATTGTAGGAAGAAAACCCATATTTTTCGTGAGTGATCATCAACAAACAATTGGAAATACCTCTTTCCTCCAAAACTATGTGGCATAGGACCGCACAGATCGGTATGAACCAACTCCAATGGATTCTTAGCTCGTGAAGAGCTAGCTTCAAATGGTACTCTATGTTGCTTTCCTGCTAAGCAATCTGAGCACACGGGCAATGTAGGTGAAAGGTTAGGAAGTCCTTTTACCATTTCATATTTACTTAGCTCAAGTAAATATCCAGAACTTAGATGCCCAAATCTCTTATGCCAAAGAGAAGTGGCCTCCTTCGTGTTGACCGCCATGGCAACATGAGGTGTAGATACTGCATCTAAGGTGAACAAGCCATGCTTGTAAGAACCCGTTGCTATGTGTTTTCCTTGCTTGGTGATATAGCAATGCTTCTTTCCCCCCTCAATTCTGAAGTTAACAACCATGTTGTTATCCAGGATTTGGGGAACTGACAACAAGTTATTTGCCAATCCTGGAACATAAAGGACATTTTTAATATGACACTTTCCATCTGGAAGGGTAACTAAAATATTCCCTTCTCCTTGGACATGATAGGTCTTATCATCAGCAATAGTTATTGGTTTGCCTTCCTTTGCATCAAATGTGTCAAACCACTGCTTGTCGCCAGTCATGTGTTTGTTGGCGCCTGAATCGATGTACCATACAAAATCCTTTTGAGTAGAAGTTGTATGGGTCATGAGCACTTTGTGTGCTCTTTCCAAATCAGAATCAAAATTCTCAATAGCAACATGTCCTCTTTGTTGTCTATTTTTCCTCTTTGGTTTGCCTTTGCCCTTTTTGTCTTGCTTATTCTTGGACCAACACCGATTGGTGTCATGGTTGTCCTTTTTACAATTTGTGCAAAACTTCTTTTGTGATTGAGGTTGCTTGCCCTTATCTTTGGAAGATGACCCCCCCTTCTTCTTTGGACCCTGTTTGTTTATGTAAAGTGCATTGTTGGACACTTCATCTCTTTGTAGTTGATTTGCTTCCTCAGTTTGAAGCAAATTTACCAACTCAACAAACGTCACTTTTCTTTGAGAGACTTGAAGGGATGTTATTAACATTTTGTAGGAGTCTGGAAGAGCCCTTAAAATGACCAAAGTCAAGACCTTATCTTCAACTTTTTCTCCCAAAGCATTCAGTTTTGATTTTATTTCTGCCACTCTACAGAGGAATAACTCTACTGTTTCACCTGATTTCATATGGAGAGTATGAATTTGTGATTGAAGGTTAAGAATTGTAGCTTCATTTTTCCCTTCAAAAATGGTAGATAAAGCATCCCACGCTTCTTTACCATGTTGAGCATCACAAATGTGAGGCTGAATTTCATCAGTAGTAGCTAGTAGAATCAACATGAGAAGTCTGTTGTCCTTTTTATCCCATGCATTCTGATCTGCTCCTGGTGTTGTGGGTCTTTTTATAGTTTCTGTCACTATATCCCACAATTCCTCTACAGTAAGAATGGCCTTCATCTTGGTTTTCCATGCAGAATAATTAGAACCTTTAAGCAATTGTGTATCATTTAGGTATTTGTTGATAGTTGCCATTATGAAGGTTCTAGTATTGCACCAAAATGGTCTCTCTTTCACTCTAATTGATATTTAATGGCACCTGCCTAAAAACCCTCTTGAAGAAGGATAATTAGTTTGAGGAATTTTAAGCCAAACAAGAAGTAATGAAAGAGAATTCACTCTAATTGATATTTAATGGCACCTGCCTAAAAACCCTCTTAAAGAAGGATGATTAGTTTGAGGAAATTGAGCCAAACAAGAAGAGTGAATTAGGGTTTTATGGAGTGAATATCAATATTAAAATTGGCTTATACTTGTGCAATGAATTACACAAATGAGTGTGAAATTTGGGGTTTTGAGTGCTCTTGATTTTGATGACTTATAATTGTAGAAAACAAGAAATTAAATGCAATAATCAATCAAAGAGTGCCCACAAATTTTTACCACTTAGGTGTCGGATGCAACCGAAAATGCACCTAATTTATCAAATGCCAATTTTTTAAAGGTGTCGAATGATATCGAAAATGCACCTTATTACAATAATTTTTGCAACAAAAAATGTGATTTGTGTTTTGCAAAAAAATTGATATTCAATTTCTCCCCCCCTTGTGTTACAATTTTGCAAACAAGAAATACAATTTCTTGTCCCCCCTTGGCTTTGCAAAATTAACAAGGTAGCACACCTTTCAAGACAAGTCGACACACGACTTGGTTTTATTGGACCCGTAATTCTTCAATATTCAAAAATTGGAGGTGCATCAGGATTAAAGGGCTCTCTAATCCTCATGGGACCATAGTTGCGATCCAAACCCTTCCAAGGATCTATGTAAGAATTAAAATGGGGTAAACTTCTTCTATGCTCTCTAAGCATCCATCGAAAATTGGATCTGGTGGTTTGATGGTGGAGTTCGTTTCTCCTTCGATTTATTCTTAGATGACGAAGAGTTTTCTTGATCCAAGGTCTATTCTTCATGAACAAAAATTGTACTCTCAAAACAATTGATTAGAAATTTTTTGGAGCAAAGCGTTAGAAGTCTCAATTTGCAAAAAAAATAGTGCTTTGCTTTTTGTCTCTTATCCCCCTTTTGGAGAAAACAAAAAAACACTTATTCTTGTATTTTGCAAAAAAAATAGCCCTTTAATTTTCTATTTTAATGCATAAATTTAATTAATTTAAGCATAATTTAATTAATAATAAAATAATTTGATTAAAATCATTATAATATTTAAAAATATATGATTTTAATCAAAAATATTAAATTATTAATAAAAATACTAAAAAATAATTAAAAAATACAAAAAAAAATTACCTTGATTGTTTTTTTTTCTAAACTAAAATAAGGTACTTGGGATGCGTGTAGGGTTCGATCCCATGACCTCCACATTAGCGCCTTAGAATCGAAGGCTCGTCCGTTTGGGCTACTCGATCGAACGAGAGTCAAGGGAAATGATTTCCCTTTTCTTTTCGTTACGGTCACGCAGCGGATAAAAAAACAATAGGGAATTTTTAGTCCCACATCTGCCTTGCGGATGAAGTTTTGCGTCTTAAAACTGTGAAGACGCCATTATGTTTTCGATTGCCTTTGGACAATCAGTAATTGTGGACCAGTCTTTTACAAAAAAATCAACCAACCACAGGACGCCACGGGTGCACGAGAGGTCGAACCAGTAGTCGCCACGTCAAATCTAGGTTGCCACGCAAGCACCATATTTATGAATTAGTGAACGTCAACTTAGCAGCAATGCCAAGCCACCTACCTATCAGTGATTGCTATGTGTACCTCAAACTTCATGCTATAACCCTTGTTAGCTTACCTTATCCTTTTGCCAGGTCAATTGCCTTGAGATGTGTATCGCTGCTCTGCCACGTCATATTACCTCAAGATGCATGCATGATGACGTGGAGATATCGGGCTATGAGCAAGGACAGGTGGAGATTTGTCATGGAGGGTTTGAGGTGGTTTTGAGAGTCGTCTTCCTGTGATGTGGGCCGCTTGTCTCTCGCTTGGAGTGGCCAACCCACCAAGATTTTAGTGCTCGAGGGGACATATCTGATAGGCTGTCAACCCTTGTCAGTCAGCTGATAGGTTCATTCTGCCAAGGGATTGCATTCGACTATGCTAAGGATTCCAATAGGTCATTTTGCCATATCGCCTTGAATTCAGTGCCTAATACAACAGTGCAAACTATGTCTTGGGAAGCGAGCCAAAGTCTAGCATAAAAGAGCCTCGAGAACTGTGTCAAGTATATGCCGAGAGTGTTGCCTCGGGATGCAGGTTTTCCTATATAGGGTTCCTGTGAAAGGGTTTGAGCCCCCATGGTCTAGTCCTCTAGAGTGAAAAATATGCCTTGTCTAGTGTCGAGGATGCCCAAGTGAGTTCTAAAACTGCTCTAATACCAATGAGAGCACAAACATTATAATGTATTTGATCATGTATGCCATATAAATTCAAATTACTTAGTCTTATAATAGCCTAAGATAGGGATGGAAGAAATCCCCCCATGAAGGTATCTAACGACTAAGTAATTAGCGCTAACTACTAACAATAAAATATTCACTAACTATGTGAATATGTCGAACTAAATCCCACGTCTAACAATAAATTATTGTTTAGACTTACAATAGTAATAAATAATGTAGGAACTTATATCTACCCTAACATGAATGAGAAAAGGGAATAGAGCGTGATTTTTGGCACCAATGAACAAAGGACAAGTATTTCATGCTATGTATTGAGTTTCAGCTAGGAGGCTAGCCTAGTTGGTAACTGAGCTAGCGCTAGGGCGCTTGGGGCAGGAATATCACAAGTTCAAAATTGGGCGGCTCCTATTTTTGCTTGGCATAGTTAAAAATATTTTGATTGTTCAAATAAAGCGCTTTAAATTTTTCGTGATGCACTAAGGTTACTACCCGTTGGGGTAGTCTAGCTGGTTACCAAGCCTTGGCTTGGGCACTGCATAGGCAGAGGTCACGATTTCGATTCTCCTGCACTCACGAGGTGTGTTGATTGAGGTATGAGTGCCAAATTTTTCTATTTAAATTTTTGAAAGGATAAAGTGCGCTACCCTTGTATTGATTAAAATGAGGATATAGTTTGTTGCCTTGTGTTGATTAAAATAAAGACAAATATTTTTGTGAAAAGGAGATAGATTTGCAGGCTAGTTATTGATTAAAAAGGCGGTAAATTTCTGTTTATATTTTATTTAATAAAAGGAGCTATAAGGTGTATAAGGGACTAGTTGAAAGTGTATTTTTGTATGTTAGAGACAAGGTGGTTTTGCTATTTCTTGAAAAGTATAACTCTTGCATGTTAGTAAAGGGGATATAAGGTGTATTGTGGATTGTTTTGAAATTGTAATTGTTGCATTTTAGAAAGGAGACATAAGGTGTATTGTGGTATTTTTGTTGATTGTATTCTTGCTTGATATTTTGAGGGTTTTGGTTTATTATTAAGGGCTTTATCTTGTGAAACCAAAAAGGAGTTATAGGGCATTATTTGCACCTCCTTTTAAAAGGGTTTTATGTGTATTATTTGAAAAGGAGTTTTGCTAACTTGTTTTGAAGTGGCCAAAGAAAGGGAGTTATTTTGAGACAGGTTTTTGAGGGCACATCTTCATCAAGGCATTTTTGAGGTATGGTGTTTTAAATCCTACTCAAAGTGGTGTTGTTTGAAGAAAATAGTTTTAAGTCATAAGGTGGAGATATAAGGATTAATTTATGTGCATTTTTGGAAATATTTGTGCTAGAGTGTGAAAGCTAAGTTGTGCTTTATTATTGAATGAAATTGGAGACACATGTGCTAGGGCTTGAGAACAAAGTTGTGCATCATTGATGAATGAAATTGGAAACACATGTGCTAGGGTTTGAGAACAAAGTTGTGCATCATTGTTAAATAAAATTGGAAACATATGTGCTAGGGTTTGTGAACAAATTGTGCATAATTGTTGAATGAAATTGGAAATATATGTGCTAGGGTTTGTGAACAAGTTGTGCATTAGTGTTGAATGAAATTGGGAATAAAAATATAAAGTGTTTGAGAATATAAGTGTACATTGCTTTGAGTGAAATTGAAGTGAAAGTGCAAGGGCTATAGACCAATTTTTGTGAAGCAAATCTATGCATTAGTTTTGAGTGATATTGGGAATAAATTTGCAAGGGCTATAGACCAGTTTTGTGAAGCAAGTATGTACATTGGTTTTGTTTAATTTTGAAAGTACATAAGAAGGTCATCTATCAAGTGCTAGACTAGAGTATCCTTTTGAATGCAATGAATGTGAGACATGTGAAAGCGACAGACTTAATGAATGTGAGAAGAACATATTGAGTATTTGTAATGCATATCATTCTCTATATGTTCATGAAGAAAAAGAATTTTGGGTAGAATATATCTGAATTACTTTAGTCAAAGAAAGCACTTTTGGGAAAGATATATGCAATGGTTTCTATGCAAAAATTAGGAATGGTTAAGCAATTATTGTGAGGATTGAGCAGAGTTTATGAGCAGGATTTGTGAGTAGGTTTAAGATAGATTTGAGCAGGTTTATTGAGGTATTTTTGAGTAGGTTTATTAAGGCAATTTTGAGCAAGTTTGGTGAGTTATTTTGAGCAGGTTTAGTGAGTTGTTTTGAGCAGGTTTTTGGAGCATATTTGAGCAAGCCTTGTGAGAAGGCTTGAAGCATATTTGAGTAGTTTTGTGAGCTGATTTGAGCAAGCCTTGTGCGAAGGCTTGGAGAATATTTGAGTAGTTTGGTGAACAGATTTGAGCAAGCCTAGTGAGAAGGCTTGAAGAAGATTTGAGCAAGTCTTATGAGTAGGATTGGTGTAGATTTGAGCAGGTTTTAGAATAGGTTTTTGAGCAAGTTTGAGCAAGCCTTATGAGTAGGCTTAGAGAAAATTTGAGTAGATTTGTGAGCAAGTATTATGAGAAAGCTTGGAATAGAGTTGAGCAGAGTTGTGAGTAGGCATTGGAGCTGACCAGATTAAAGGAGATTGGTGTCTCTTGTGGATAGAGGTCCATGAACTAGAGTAAATGAGATTGATGTCTCTTGTGGATAGAGGTCCACAAACCAAAGCAAATGGAATTGGTGTCTCCTGTGGATAGAGGTCCATGAACCAGAGCAAAGGGGATTGGTGTATCCTATGGATAGAGGTCCACAAAACTTAAAGCAGAGGGGATTGGTGTCTCATGTGGAGTGGTGTCTACAAAACCTGAAGTAGAGGGGATTGGTGTCTCCTATGGAGTGGTGTCCACAAAACCTGAAGCAGAGGGGATTGGTGTCTCCTATGGAGTGGTATCCACAAAACCAGAGCAGAGGGGATTGGTGTCTCTTGTGGAGTGGTGTCCATGAATTTGATATGGGATTGGTGTCTCCTTTGGGTTGGTGCCCATAAAAATTGTAATAGGGAATTAGTTCCCAAGAGATTTGTTGAGGAAATTTATAAGAAATATTTTCTCCATGGACGTAGACCACATTGGGTGAACCACATTAAATCTGTGTCTCTTATGTGTGTGATGGTTTGTGCATTGCTTCATTATTACAATTGATGATATTAGATAATACTATTTTGTAAAGAAAAGTAAAAAATTATATCTTATACTGTTCACCCCCCTTCTTAGTATAAGCTTATGTTCTTCACAATCAACAAAGAATACAAAAATATCATAGTACATTTAGATAGAAATGGAATTCCCTTATATCACATGCTAGGAAAAGAAAACTACTATGCAACCAAAATAGAGGTATATTTCATGGGAAAAAATATCTTGAAGGAAAGGAACCAGTCAAATTTACAGTCTAGGAAGGACAAGAGTATTTCCAAGCTTGACATCAAACCATAGAATAAGTGATAACCTTAACATAACCATTTGAAGAATCCCTTAAATAAATCTAGTAAGTGATGTGCATATCACCAGAGAATGTTCTACAAATACGATGAGTATCATGCATACTAATAACTAATGACCGAAGTACTAATACTAGTGCCACTATTCAAAAAAGTATCTACATATTCCTCCTCAACATGGGATAAAGGAAAGCAAATCATGGATGTTGGTCCTAACATGGTTATTACCAATTGAAAAAAATGAGGAGTGCCTCTTTGGTTCAAATATATGGATAGACAAGTATCCCTAAATTCAATATGAACAACAATAACCAAAAGAATATAACCTCAACAAATGTAGTCAAAAGATAAAACTAGTAATGATGTCACATCCTCATCCATAAAACATTGAATTGATTTAGTAGGCTAAAGCCATACATGTCATAAAGTAGTATTGTCTCTACTATGCCATCAAGCCTTTCCAAGATGAGGTAATATATGATATTGTTCCTCTTCATGTGTGCAATGTCCTTCTCTAGATATGCTTCATGTGGGGGTGATATAAAGTCTATATGTAGACCTAAAAGCATCATCATTACAATTCATATCTAATGTTATGGGATTCCAAAGGTGGTATATGCACCAAGGTATCTTTGATTAGTGATATATAATATTGCAAGGTAATACATAAGACAATGAATTTTATCCTCATGATGGTCAAGATACAATAAGGGAATAGCTTATTTTTACCACTTTCATGTTTGATACAGATGTTCAACAACAACAACAATGATGCTAAATGGATCAAGTGGTCTCATCTTTTAGTCATGTCTTCACCTCACCTTTAGGGGTCCATTTTCATTGTCAGCTCAAACATGCCAATCTATTGATACTCCATACAAGCGAATGATGATATTACGCATAAGATCTAGATATTGATATAAAAAGGCTGCATAAAACCCAATATTTTAATATTTCTATCCTTTTCAAATATTAGGACTTGCCTTTTAATGTCTAAGGTCACACCTCTTTAACTTGAGTTGAGTTGTTTGGAGTTGCACCCTTTCATATCTTAAGTTGCATTTATTCATCTCTTGGATCATATTTCTTTGTGTCTCAAGTGGCACCTTTCACGTCTTAAGTTGTAAATCTTCACTTGTTGCGTCACACCCCTTGGCACCTTAAGTCACACCCCTTTGGATCTCAAGTAACACACTTTGCACCATAAATCATAACCTTTCATGTCCAAGGTCATATCCCTTTGCATTTTGAGTCACACCCTTTTGCAACATGAGTAGGCAAATGTTGATTAAATACTATGCAAGAGTTGGGTTCTTGAGATGAATACTATCATTTATTCATTGAAAATGGGCAATTGAAATTTGAAAATAAGAAATATACGGCCACAACCCAAAATGAGTATAGACTACAAGTATAACAATAATTCTAGCACAAATAAAAATTCAAATCATAGCTTCATTAGCGTGGCTTATACCACTCATATGGGATCAATAGATCCCTTGCATAAAATCCATGAAGGATTCATTACACATTATAAGATATAAAAGAATAATGAATGAAGATACACTCCATTGCATGAAGGCACACTTCATTGCATGGTAGATATGTTTACATAAGATCCAAGAGGCATAAGTTTATAACCATGGGTTTATTGGATAGGCAATATGGTAATTATGAAAAGTAATGCCAATATATCACTAGAGTGTTAGGGGGTAATACATATCCATGTATATGGGAAATGGGAATAGGTACATGTAAAAAGAAAAAAAAAAAATTAAAATCACATAGTAATGACGATTATTACAACTATACAAAAATCTTTGAACATACTTGGTAGACTAGAGATATTTCAATAGAATGAAGGAATGTTACAATCCTAAAGTACTTTTTTAGTCAAATATTTTACACTATTTAATATTTCAAATATTGAATGCAAAAATGTGTACGATCCTAAAGTGCTTTTTTAGTCAAATATTTTACACTATTTAATATTGAATGCAAAAATGTGTACGACATGTTCCCACTGCACATAGGCACATAGGTTAAACATTAAAGGAGATCTTAAAAATATCACATAAAAATTTGATATATATCTTATGAAAATAGAGAGATTTTAATTTAAAAAAAATGCATTAAGATGAATCATTAACAATAGAGTATTGGAAGGTAGATACTAAAAATAGAGGTATTCTTTAATACCTAATTCATAGGTCTACAAAGTGAAACGCGTTGGGTATAACCTAGAGTCTAATGACATATCCTAGACAGATATATATAAATAATAAGGACATGATTATGTCCACTATAGCAGTGAGCAAGATGGTTATTCAACCTCCCAGAATGTACAATTATTACGATCAACCGAGATGGGACAAGATTGTACCTCTCATTTAACATATTTACAATCAGGTGTTATACATTTTCGGCTAGTATGGTTTGCATCCACTAGCAATAACCGATCTTGTCAATTGAACACATGTAGAAGCTGCCTCTGTTCATAATCAAAGGACAGTAGAAAAGCAAAGAAATATCTGCAGTGGATACAAGCAATTATCTGCAAATTATGTTGCTAGAAACTTTTTCCAAGGCAAAATCCAGCATGCAAAACATCATATACTCCATGAATTCCAAGATAGGGACCGAGTCTCGCTGAACATGCAAAAAGAGAAGTTATCAAGCCTGCACATAAAGCTCAAACCTCTAAGGTACAAGCCTTAACAATCATGGAAAAAAAAGGATAAAATCATAGATGCTTATAACTTGAATCGTTCTTGAATATCCATTTTTGTACCCAGCATTCAACATTAACTACTGTGCCTTATAACTCACCATTTATAGAGCATACTATTGAATACCGTTAAGCTCCTAGGGAAATTCAGACATGGTTGTAAACATCTGTTAAACAGGATTTAGAAGCTATTAAAACAAGGTCATAAACAATTTCATTTGTCAAGGTTGTTAAGGCAGGGCAAATTCCTTCCAAGGGTTCTTCCTTGAAGACTTGCAAAAAAATATATGTTCCCCCATGTATGGCAAAATTGAATTTTAAGCAGAAATTATCGGAAAAAATCCTGTGCAAAATCAACCATCCACAATGCGCTTGCATAGCAGGCATCGACACCCAATAAGATAAGAAAGAGCTCCATGTTGAATAGACTTGTCTAATTGCAGAATAGAGATGGCATTTATCCAATATATGAAAGGTACTGGTCAAAAACAAAGTTTATTATAAAAAGGTTTCAATTACTTTCACTAACAATAGGTGGCACCTTTGGCGAGCTAGCGAGTAGTTTTTAAATTGTAACCCAAGGTTTTAACTGGACAGATGAATCTTAACATATGTTTAAAGTATTTGGGGATACTATAAATCAAGGTTTCAATTTTTTAATTGAAATTTTTTTTCTTCTTTTAATTTAAAAAAATTATACTAAAACAAGATTATTTACAAGTTGAGACGAGACTTCTCTCAACTTTAGCCAACAAAAACATATGTTTTCTTTTTTTAGTTTTCCAACAAACTCTCGTAACTCTAAAACCTAAGATTCTAAGAACTAACCACTTTGATTATAACACTAAAAAAAATCTACATTGGAGCCAAATCTCCTAAAATATATGTAACTCTAAAACCCAAGATTCTAAAAACTAACCACTTTTGATTATAACACTAAAAGAAGATCTACATTGAAGCCAAATCTCCTAAACTATATGTAACTCTAAAACCTAAAATTCTAAGAACTAACCACTTTAGATTATAACACTAAAAGAAAATCTACATTGGAGCAAAATCTCCTAAACTATATGTTTGCAATGACTGTTCAAATTTAGCTAAACCCTCGATTTGTTCACTAAACTGCCTAATTCTCTCAATCTCAATAACCATACCACTATGCCACTAAACCCCTACCTCCTCGATACCCGTCTTAGCCAAGAAATCTACCACTTTATTCAGAGCTCTACCCACATAAATGGGAATCACATCATCTAATTCTCTCCACAATTCCTTAATTTGGGTGACAAGAATCCTCAACCTCCACATCTCCAAAGCAAAGTTCCTCATGCAATCCAAAGCTCCTACCAAGATTTGAGAATTTTATTCTATGATTATCCTCCTATAACCTTGTCTTATCGCTCATATAGAAGCATATTTGATAGCTAAGGCTTATGCTTCATTGTTTGTGGCCCTACCCAAGGTCTGCAGTTCCCAACAGAGAATTGTCCCCACATGATTCTTGCAGACCACTCCAATTCCAGATCTACTCAGATTACATTTTGTAGCTCCATCAGTATTAATTTTAATCCAGCCTTTTGGGGGTGTTTTCCAACTAGCTATGTCTTGCCCCTCTTGCACTTCGACTTCCTTTTCCATCATCCGTATATTAGCCTGAGTTTTCTCTTTAGCATTCGCTGCCACAGTTTCCATGACTTTCCTCTAAATGATTTGCCAGACGCCATCCAAGGATGAAAATGTTTCTCTAAAAATTATGTCATTTCTCTCAAACCAAACCACACTTGCCACTAAATAAAATTTAATCCAAGCTTCCACCCAATATGAAGAGCTTCAGATTTAAATCTGCTCCTCTTTCATCTTTCCCAAATATTAATCTGGTTCAAATCACCATTGGCTTAGATTTTATAAGCTAAAAACCATTGCTCCCAAATCTGACATCTGAATGAGAACTCAAACATCGAGTGTTTCCTCGCCCTCCAATTGAACCTTAGCATTTTAATCCAAGGTATTATTGTGCAACGGCATATGGCATACAATCATATGAGTGCATGGGTTTAAATCTTCATATTGTGATAAAAACTCCCATGATAAGACTGTCTGTAATAATATGATTTGCTGAAATACCACAATAATGTGGTCATGATGTCCCTTTCAACTTCATATACTCAATAAATAGGAAGGAATGTGAATAACTTGATGTAGACAATGCCGATCAAGCAGGGGTTGCAGATTGCCATCAACAGATATCTATTCCTCTAGAAATTTAAAAACCTCTACATTATTTAACTTATCAAATTTGATACACATGGAGTGCCTTTCGATCAAAGAAAACAATAATTGAGAACTTAGCACTAGACATGTTTGTGCATGTGATAGACCCCTGCAAATTAAAGTTATGGGAAAAAAAGACGGGGTCCTATATCATAGGAAATCAACAACAGATCAAATGGCTTGAAGTTTTGCCAATTTCGTTGCTACCTACTTCTGCATAAAATAAGTCCCCACCATTATTAAATTAGTGCACACCAAGTCAACATCAGCAGTGGGATTGATTGCGAAAGCTTGAGGCCTGCGCACTTGCTGTCTGCTGTTGTGCTTAAAAATACTAAAATGCAAGATTGCAATGACACGGGAAGGTTGGTGGAGGAGTTGCACCCTCAAGTACCCACTGTCATTCAATATGTTACATGTGTCATGTCAGATGGTAATCTAAAACTGCCACATGTTTGGCAATCCAAATAGGATGGTGGTAGGGCAACAAAAGAAGATGAACTCAAATGAACATAAAATTGGTTCCTCCTTACAGCATTATTTTCTGAGGCATGATCGTGCCATGTGGCCTTGCAGGTGGTGGCTTGTTTAATGCATACCACATATATCCTAAAGTGCATCAAGCGGAACAAAATAGGAGGATGTTGGGGGAGTGAACTCAATCTAAAACACCGTTGAAGTCCATTCACTCATTAGTCCATTGGGATACTATTGTCAGGCACCACCACCTGAGTTCAAACCAACAACAGACTAGTGGAGCCATATCAAGAGTCAGACAACACCAATGCAGTCATGGATGGTTGCAGAAAAATATTTCTTGACACCTTGCATGGCCGAGAACATATAGTATCTGAATTGATGTAACTTTAATGTGTCACCTTATTTGCTGACAACTGTATATGATGGAAAGATTTCTTAAAATTTGGCTGCTATGTCAATAATACTGTTTATCAAATTTGGTAAGTTAAAAATTGTAGAGATTTTTCAATTTCTCTAGGAATAGATATCTGTTGACAGCAATCTGCAGCCCCTGCTTGATAGCTATTGAGTGGATCTTGTTATTCACCTTCCTCCCTATTTGCCTATAGAAAGAAAAGGTTTGGAGCACCTTTGAGTTATAGAAAATGCCACCAAAACACACGCCCTCGATTGGGGATTGGGTGGGAGGCCCTGTCCATATTTGGTTGGATTGAACTTTATACAGCTCAAAATCAGAGTGTGCAGTACTGTTGTTGAAAAGTAAATGTGTTGCAAGTTGGTCAGAAAAATCTAAATACTCGTAATTTTGTATGTGTTTAACCATGCCGCCAAGTTGAAGAATCATTTAAGACTGTTACCAAGCGAATGTTAGAAAGATTTTTTTGTAGATGACTTTCATGGATAGTTTTACTGTAACTTTAGATACGGCAAATACCAAAATTTTCCAAGGTTAACTCTAAAAGCACAAACTAATTAAAATTTGTAAACCTCGTCTAAAGTAGAGGTTCACAAGGTTCTGGTTGAGGTGAAAGGTCTCTGGGCCTGGGAGTGGGAGGCCATCTTTCAATTTTCCTTTCGGGAAGATCTGTTCTCTGTGACATATCTAGGCAAATGGCGCCCTCCGTCTGGGCGTACCTCTTCTCTGTGGCAGTTTTTGGGCAAGTGGAGTCCATCTTTCTGGCAGGTTTTTTTTTTTGTGTCAGTTTGGGGCTTTCGGTGTCCTCTTTCTGGGCGAATCTCTTCTCTAAGATAGTTCTGGGCAAATGGTGCATTTTTTTTTTGGAAGAATCTCTTCTCTGTGATAGATTTGGGTAAATGGTGTCCATTTTTCGGGTTGATCTCAGCTCTGTGTTAGATCTCGGTACTCTGTGACAGATCTAGACAAAAGGTGTCCTTTTTTGGGTAGATCTTTTCATTCTGTTCTGGGTGAGGGTCCTTTCAGGCGGATCTCTTTCAGTTGCATGATTTGGAGCTTCTTTGGTAGAGCTCATTTTTCGATTTCTTCTTCTCTTGCCCTTGTGGTTGGAGGGTGTGTTCCTGTTTTGCTGTGGACCTATCTGGCCTTTGGGGGAGGGCCACGAAAAGTTTTGGTTGCGGTGAAATGTCTCTTGAGCACCTTTCATGTCTTGGTTGTTTTTTGTGGTCTCGTTTTTCCTTGGGGGAGGCCAAAGGGAGTCATGGTGGCCTCAGTGGAAGGGTCCTCGAGGTGTCTTTCCTCGACATTTTTTTTGTGGACCCTATTGGCTTTGAGGGGGCCAAGAGGGACCACGATGGTCTTTGCAAAGGGTTCTGGTGGGGTTTTGGAGGTGTTCTATGGACTTGTTTGGCCTCTGGGGGTGAGTTGAGCGGGTTCATGGTTGGCTTTTGTGGGTGAGGTTCTGGAGGAGGTGCTGGTATGGTCAACTTTGGGGGTGCGGTCTGCTGTGATGATGGTGTAGTCGGCTTTGGGGAGGCTGGATGGGTTCTTGGCTTGGCGGGTTGTTGGGGTTTCAGATTCTTGGATGGATTTGGAGGGGGTTGGACAGGTTTTGGGTCTGCCATGGAGGTGTTGTTCTGGAATTTCTACTGGAGTCCTGGAAGGCTTTGGGGAGGCCAGATAGATTCTTGGCTTATTTTCAACGTTTAAAATTTTTTTGGACGTGTTCCTAGCTGGATGTGCTTCGGGAGACCCCTCTTGGAGGGATATTTTCAAAGTTTAAAATCTTGTTGGATGTGCTCTTGGATGGATGTGATGTTCTGGAGGCTTGTTTGGAGTCCCAAACAGCTTTGGGGAGGTCAGATGGGCTCCTAGATTAATTTCAAAGTTTAACATTCTGCTAGATGTGTTCTTGGTTGGATGTGCTTTGGGAGGCTCCTCATGGAGGGGTTAATTTCATAGTTTAAAACTTACTGTTGTATTCCTCGTTGGATGTGCTTCGGGAGACCCCTCATGGAGGGGTTAATTCCAAAGTTTAAAATCTTGTTGATGTGTCCTTGGCTGGATGTGCTAGAGGGATAATATTCAAAATTTAAAATTTAAAATCTTGCTGAAAGTTTCAAATTATGCTTTACGTGGGATTACCTTGCTGATATGGGAACCCTTCTTTTTAAATTTTTGTTTTTCTGGGCCTTCCCGCCTTGGTGCCTCATGTGAGGGACCCAGTTTCCTATGAGCGTTTGTTCTCTTTGTGTGTCCCACTTGTGGGACCCCTGTTCTGTTTTTAGTGGCATCCCTCTAAGAAGGCTTTTTATCTTTGTTAAAGGTTTGGGGTCCCTTTCAAAACCCCTTCCTATCAATAAAAAAAAAGGAGGAGAAGGCTATAGTAGAGAGAAGAGCAACTAAAGCAAAAAGAAAGAGCAGCTGCAACAACGGTAGAATCAAAGAAAGAGCAAGGATAGAGAAGAAGGCTACAATAGAGAGAAGGAGATTTGTTTGTGAGGAGAAGGCTACAATAGAGAGAAGTGCAACAGAAGCAAAAAGAAAGAGTAGCTACAACAGCAGTAGAAGCAACAAAAAGAGCAAAGATAGCAGTTGAATATGGCTATCAAAAACAATAGTCAAAATATTTCTCAGCTTTAGATTCCATTGTTCAAGGGGGAGAACTATGATTTTTGGAGCATTAAGATGAAAACGTTGTTTATTTCTCAAGATTTGTGGGATTTGGTTGAGATAGGTTACACAGAACCTGCAGATGCACAAGTACTTGCCACTTGGTCTCAAGCACAACGAGATCAGTTAAAGGAGAATAGGAAAAAGGACTCAAAAGCCCTTTTCTTTATTCAACAAGCATTGCATGAGTCAATTTTTCCAAGAATTGCTGCAACAACAAAATCAAAAGAGGCATGGGATCTACTACAAAATGCATATCAAGGGACAAAAAAGGTAAAAATTATCAAACTTCAGACACTTAGAAGAGATTTTGAAAATATTTTTATGAAAGATTCTGAATCTATGCAAGATTTTTTTACTCGAGTGATGGGATTAGTGAATCAAATTAGATCTTGTGGGGAGAATTTGTCAGATCAAAAAATTGTAGAATTTTTTTTGAGAAGCCTCCCTCCACGTTTTGATCCCATTGTGATTGCTATTGAAGAATCAAAGGATCTAACCTTGTTGTCAGTTAATGAGCTTATGGGATCTCTTCAAACTCATGAGCAGAGGATGAATAGATCCACTAAAAAATCTGTTGAACAAGCTTTTCAAACAAAGCTTGATATTTCAATGGATAAGGGAAGAGAATCATCTTATGAAGGAACAAAAATTTTAGAGGAAGAGGACATGCAAGTAGAGGAAGTAGTAGTGGATGAGGAAGAGGCAACTACAATGACAATAGAGGAAGAGGCAACTACAAATAATAGAGGAAGAGGCAACTACAACAACAACAAAGGAAGAGGTAATAGCCACTATGAAAGAGGTAATCAAAATTTTGATAAATCACAAGTTCAATGTTATTATTGCCAAAAGTTTATCCATTTTGAACGTGATTGTTGGAAAATGCAAAAGCAACAAGCTATTTTTTTGAAGAAAAAGAACAAAATAGTTTATTTTTTTCTTGTGATTTTGTAATTTTTTTTTTGATGAAGTATGGCTTCTGGATAGCAGTTGTAGCAATCACATGACAGGGAACAAAAACATCTTTGTAAATATGGATGAGTCTATCAAATCTCAAGTTTGGCTTGGAGATGACAAGGAAGTTCAGGTCAAAGGCAAAGGCACCATTGCAGTTAAAACAAAACAAGGTGAGATAAGGTTCATTCATGATGTTTTATATGTGCCTGGATTGGCTCATAATTTGTTGAGTATAGGGCAACTTATTGAAAAGGGATATTCTGCTATTTTTAAAAATAATGAATGTGTTATCTATGATAAAAATGGTAGCAATCAGATTGTAGCAAAAGTCAGTATGCTACAAAACAAAATTTTCCCTCTTAGACTTGCATATGGAGAAGCTCAAGCTTTGAAAGTAGTCTTGAATGATGAATCTTGGTTATGGCACATGAGGTATGGACATCTAAATTTTCAAGGGCTAAAACTACTATGTCAAAAGTAGATGGTGAGAGGATTACCATTCATTGAATGAGATGATCAAGTTTGTGAAGGTTGCATTTTTGGTAAGCAACATCGAGATTCTTTTCTAGTAGGAGAAGCATGGAGGGCAAAGAAACCACTTGAATTAGTACATGCTGATATATGTGGTCCAATGCAGACCTTGTCACTCAACAAAAATAGGTATTTTATCATTTTTGTTGATGACTACAGTAGAAGAACTTGGGTATATTTCATCAAAGAAAAGTCAGAAGCTTTTTCTATCTTTCAGCAATTTAAAGCTAATGTAGAAAAGCAAAGTGGTTGTTTTTTGAAGACTGCATACAGATAGAGGGGGAGAATTTACATCTAATGAATTTCAAGATTTTTGCAAGAAGTATGGTATTCAAAGACAATTGATTGCAAGCTATACTCCTCAGCAAAATGGAGTAGTTGAACATAAGAATCGTACAATTGTGGAGATGGCAAGAAGCATGCTCAAGGCCAAGGATCTTCCAAATATTTTTTGGGCTGAAGCAGTAGCCACATCTATTTACTTGCTTAATAGATGTCCAACAAAAAGTGTAAGAAATATGACTCCTTATGAGGCATGGAGTGGAAGAAAGCCTAGTGTGGCTCATCTTAAGGTGTTTGGTTGCATTGCTTATGCTCATATTGTCGAAGAAAAAAGAAAAAAACTTGATGATAAAAGTGAAAAATATATTTTTATTGGCTATAGTGAGGAGACAAAGGGTTATAGGTTGTATAATCCAGTGACAAAAAGCTTGATAGTTAGTCGTGATGTAATTTTTGTTGAAAATGATGCATGGCAATGGAAAGGAAGTGTGCAACAAGAAAAACTAGTAATTGTGGATATAGAACAAGATGCTTCATCTTATTCTACTAGCCCAAGCAGCAACTCAAGTTCTACTCCCACTTCTTCAAGGTCAACATCTCCTTCATCTAGTCCTCCTTCAAGTCCTAGTCCTCCTCCAAGGAAGGTAAAAACTCTCAAAGAAATCTATGAAGGAACTACTAGTCCAATTATGAATTTTGCTTTATTATCTCATATTCAGGTAGAACCTAGATATTTTGAAGATGTAGTGAAGCATGAAGTTTGGTGTAAATCCATGGATGAGGAGATGGATGCCATAGAAAGGAATGAAACATGGGAGTTAGTAGATCCTCCACCAGAAAAGGATGTGATTGGGCTAAAGTGGATCTACAAAACAAAATATAAGGTAGATGGATCCATTGAAAGACACAAAGCAAGATTGGTAGCTAAAGGCTTCTCACAACAGCCAGGTATAGATTACAATGAGACCTATGCTCCTATTGCAAGGTTAGATACCATAAGAACTATTTTGGCATTAGCAACACAATTTAAGTGGCTAGTATATCAATTTGATGTTAAATCAACTTTTTTGAATGGTGTGTTGGATGAAGAAGTATTTGTTGAACAACCACCAGGTTATGAAGTTGCAAGACAAGAACAAAAGGTTTACAAGTTGAAAAAGGCTCTTTATGGGCTTAAGCAAGCACCAAGAGCCTGGTATAGCAGAATAGATGGGTATCTTAAGAAAAATGGCTTCAACAAGAGTGAAAGTGAACCTACACTCTATGTCAAATATAGAGGTATGGATGATCTACTTATTGCTTGCTTGTATGTTGATGATTTGATTTACACTGGCAATAGCATAGTGTTAATTGAAGAATTCAAGAATGCCATGAAGAATGAATTTGAAATGATAGACTTGGGTTTGATGCATTACTTCCTTGGCTTAGAAGTAAGACAGTTGAATGATGGCATTTTTATCTCACAAGAAAAGTATGCAGTTGATTTGCTTGAGAAGTTTAGAATGAAAAATTGCAAACCAATGAACACACCCTTGAATGTGAGTGAGAAGTTAGTCAAGAATGATGGTAGTAAAAAGATAGATGCTACACTATACAAAAGCTTAGTTGGTAGTCTTATGTATCTTACTACCACTAGACCTGACATCATGTATGTTGTAAGTTTGATTTCAAGATTTATGCAAGATCCAAGTGAGATTCATTTTCGTGTAGCAAAAAGAATACTCAGGTATGTTCATGGTACAAGCAACTTTGGTATTTTGTACACATCAACTGATAACTTTGGATTGGTTGGATATACAGATAGTGATTGGGCAGGATCCCTTGATGATCGAAAAAGCACTTCAGGAAATGTATTCAGCTTGGGATCAGGTGTGATTTCTTGGTCCTCAAAGAAGCAGACAATAGTTGCACTATCAACAACAAAAGCAGAATATATTGCAGCAACATTAGCTTCATGTCAAGCAATTTGGTTGAAGAGGATTTTGGCAGATTTGAGGTATGAACAAAATATGACAACAATCATTCATTGTGACAACAATTCAACAATTGCCATAGCAAAAAATCCAATCTCCGACAATCTGACTAAGCATATTGATATTAAATACCACTTTATTAGAAATCTTGTGGCAAAAGGTCAGATTGAATTGAAGTTTTGCAAAACTAATAACCAGCTTGCTGATGTGTTTACTAAAAACATTACCAAAAGAAAATTTTATAAGGATGAGACAAATGTTAGGTGTTACCACATTAAGCATTAAGGGGGAGAATGATAAAGTTAATGCTTAATGTGCGTGTGCATGCATGGTGCATGGTAGCAGACGCGTATGGTGCATGGTAATAGAGGTGAGATAGTGCTAGGTTGCAAATATGGACCTGCATACATAGACTAGGGTTTGATGACAGAAGTTACCTCTCCGGATTAGAGCTGCAGCAGCACATGTAACAGCATGTAATTCTTGTGAGAGTGTTAATATTATTGCCTTAGTTAGTAGATAATTAATATATCAATTTTGTACGTATGCACATGGTGTTTTCCTCTGCTATTCCATGTAATTGTTTCTCTCCTTTTTTTTTTTAAGTGAGAAACGAGGCTGCTTTTGGGGTGCTGTTTTTATATAACTCAAAGTTCAATAATAAAAATGTGTGTTGCAGGTTCTATTTAATATTTGTTTTGCATAGTTTTATTACTCTCTGCGGATCCAGAGAACTAACATAGAAATAACAGAAGTGGTTATGCCCATGTGATAAACTTCAGTGCTGAATAGAATCTATATACGATGATAGATAGTTTGACAGAGATATCCGGCTGTTTATTACCTCAATCAAGGTTTTGGTTAGACAGATACATGGTCAAAGGTAAGAGACGGACAACTGCGACAAAACTCTGGCCAAGCTAGAAGTGTGTTAGCCTACGCTTCGATTTAAAGCTACATTTTAAAGCAATTATAGTATGAAATTGAAAATGAATAAAAAATAATAGACAGACAAAACATACTGAATAGCGTCTTCCTTAACTTGACAATTTCTCTGATCATTCGCCAGAAGAAGGGATTCAACGCATTTGATTTTTGCGCAAATAGCCCGGCGAGACCATTGCTTCTGCTCCATTCGTATCCCTTGCCATTATCCAGGCTTACAGAGAAGGGCATCTCAGATACCACCAAATACACTCAATGCCATCATGCTTGAATATGTGACCTGCATTGTCATGTATCCATTTCATTCCAATAAGCATATGATTAAAACCATGAGAACCTGATATCAAGATTCTTGTTCATGTTCACTTCACCTTAAAGTAAAACTATTTATGAAAAGAAAGCTCACAAGGAAAAGAAAGCTCACAATCCATGTTGATCCCATCGGCACAAAATGTACGTGCGTGGCCGCCCAGATAATCTTCCTTTTCGTATAAAACCACATCAACCCCCGCGGGAGCCAGAGTATAAGCGGCCACTAGGCCACTCACGCCTGCTCCTACCAACGCCACTCGCATTTTTCCTTAAATTATTCGCCTAAATTGCTCAAGATTTAAGCTCCAATTCCTGGAACTTCGTAAAGCCTAACATCTGAGCTTCCCTATTAACAAAGTAATCTCAATGTACAAAATAATCCGCAGATTTTATCAATTCAGCAACCTATAGTTTTATATATACACATAGTAAACTTTTTTTTTAGGTTTTTTTATTATTATATATAAAAGAATTGGTCACTTTTTTCATTAGGTTCAAATCTTTGAAACTGATCATGGTGGGTGGTTTGGTTTAAGATTGAAACCACCATCATCGAACTGACATGAATATGAACTCACAGGAATCAGGAGTCGAGAACCGTTGACACGAGGCTGACATGAACTCACAGAAGTCAAGACGGGCTGATGCGAGGCTGACATGGACTCACTGGAGTGGAGACTGGCTGATGCTGAGCTGATGGGAGTCAAGAGAGTCTATTACCTTTAACCAAAAAAAACTTATCTATAAAAATTTGTACTAAATCTCCTCTTAATAAAAAAACAAAACTTACCAATCCATTCAACTTTTAAAACTTCTTAAATAATTTTACCACCACTTTTTTAACACAAAAATTTGTACTAAATCTCTTAACTTACTAATCCATCCAACTTTTAAAACTTCTTAAATAATTTTACCCCATTTTCTTAACATTATATAATCATTGTTAGCACCCAAAGATAAATGTGGAAACATTGATTAGGCGTTAGGCGTTGCATACTACCGCATTATAAACTGCCATAATTGGTTTTGAAATTAATCTTTAATAAATAGATAAATACAATATTACTTTTGGTTGAATGAATGAGTCATCCATTGTGGTGCGCTTTTACTTTCGTTAAAGGACATACAATCGACGTCATCGGCATGTTGCTTCGAATGAATAATATAAATTATTTTGTCTTATGAACAGGCTTGGCGGAGATTTGAAGTTCGAAATAGACGTTTTTATATTCTTGTTATTTTACAGCAGGTAATTAAATTTGCCGGTCTTTTGTGGCGTCCACGACCAGTCAATTTAGTTTTCCTTATGCCAGAGGTGAGCAGCGTATATAATGTGTGTGAGTGAAAATCGTATAAACTTTATCCGGTGGATCCTAAACCTAACTCCGAAGTCACGGAAAGGGACGGTCATTAATATCTAACTTAAATTGTTTATAGTTTTGGTTTTCATTGTGTATTTTGTTGCTTTATAGAGTTTCATTAGCTTCTTCAAACCTTTGAAGATTGAGGTTTCATTAACTTCTTTTTACTCACTTATCTTAATATTTATAGAAACAATATAAAAACAGCATCCAGTAATATTACTATTTATAAAAAAAACAACATCTAACAATCTAATTAAAATCTGAAACATCTTAAAAAAAAAAATAGGGTACTTTTTTTACATTTCAGTGGTAAACATTAAAAGCCATTTGTTTATTCTTTCTTTTTTTGCCTGATGTTAGTGATTGACAGATAAACAATAATAATAACCCGAAAAAAAATTTCAATTATAAATTATATCACTAAACTCACATCATCACATTAACAACATTTTATAAATATTTTTGTTGAATTAAATAACTCACAACTCTAAAACTTCAAATTAAAATCAAAAATAAAAAATGTATTTGATGTTTGTTTGTCCTTTCTTTTCGTATGATGCTACTTACATTAAGTCGATAATGAGACCCTATTTTATAAATATTTTGATTCCTGTTAAGTCGCATCGATATTATGGTTCATGGTACGAATTCAACTTTGTTGATGCCCTCGACAGATGGTAAGCAGAAAGAACACATCGCAAGACTGCCTACAAATTATCGGTGTCAAGCGTATGTCATCGGACTTGCTCCCTCTCCTTGTGATCATGGCGACCAAGAGTTACAGAGACAAACGGCGACAAACGCTTGGCCAGATCGATGTTTGCCCACAAGAGCTCAGATTCACGCAGGACTCCATCAAAAACACGTTTAAACCGCCTTATGACAATACGCGCATAGACGAGGCAGTCGAACTCATGCGAAAAAAGCTGCTCTCGCCACAGCAATTTAAGCCCCTGAATGTCGTTAAGCACAACGGTATACTGTGGTTTCTTGATAACAGAAGGCTCTGGGTGCTCAGAAAAGCTGGAGTGGAGCTCGTCGTAGTGAATTTGGTTTCAACAAATTTCTCGCACAGGTCAAGAGAATTCTTCAGCGAGTTTAATCCCGGCCTGCAAAAAAAATGTTCCAGTGCTACATATTTTCCCCGCGTCAGGGGAGAAATCAGGCCGACCGAAATTATTAGCGTTGAGAATGTGGAGGTCAAGTCTGAACCAGCTCCTGTCAGAGAGGTAAGCGAACGCGCCAAGGTTGTTCGGTCTTATTGGCGTCCATCTTCTCATGCTTCACCGCCAAAGGCAATTGGAGTGGCGCCGAGGGTGTGTGGATCCAGCAACGTTCCTGTTCCGGTTAATTTACCTCCATTTCTTAAAGATTTACGGCCAGAAAAAGTTGGAGTGGTACCAAGTGTAAGCGGCGAATGCAGCAAAGGTCGTGTTTTGATGAATGTACCTCAATTTCCTGAAGAATCTCGGCCAAGCATGGTTGCAGCGGTACCGATTGTACAACCAAGGAGTGGAGTCCCAAAGCATCATGTTATAGAGATCAGAAATTATGGGCTCAAGAACGATCATGCGTCTGTGCCGCTGCTAAACTACAGCGTGCATGCCAGAAGCATTGGTGAAAAGAGTGGTGCTGAAAATTGGTTGGTTACTTTGCTGCGTAAGGTCTTCAATATCCTGCGATTTTGCTACAAAAAGATTGCTGCGTAAGGTCTTCAATATCCTGCGTAAGATTGTTTTGTCCATTGTTTCAATATTGACGATGGTTTAGTCTGGCCGTGTTTAGAATGTCTTTGCTGTGTTTAGACAGGCTTTCCTAATCTATAAGAGTTTGTTATGGACTCCATGAATGTAGGCCTGTGTTATTTTACCATTTGGGGTTATACCTCAGAGTGGGCCACATGTCCACTGAAGGAGGTAAGTAGAGAATAGCCAGGTAGTTGTATGGCACACCGTGCCTGACTCTGCGAATGAGCCTAATAATATACCTGCGACTTTTATTGTAAGTAGCGATAGTCATGGTACATTACTTTTATTGTGGGTAAAAGTTAAAAGTTTGGTCCTGCTCTTAAATAAGATTTTATATAGAATATGGGTAGAGTAAAATGTGTATAATATTTTTAAATTATATTATTGTTATTTTTTAAAAAGTTTAAGAGGGTTTATTTTTAAGAAAGTTACACATGGTTTTTGTTTAATAGTTGTTAGTTGCATTTTTATTTGGTTATTTATCTTAAGTATTTAGGTTATTTTCTTTTTAATTTTTATTAAATTTTTGCATTATGTTTAATTTTTTTAATGAAGGTTTATGCTAAGAGTTTTTTTTAGAGCCATGTTTTGTAGTAGTAATATTAGTTCTTGTTTTGTTGTTTATTGTAAATTTTTTATTTTACTTATTATTTGTTATCACGTAAAAAAACAAGTTATTTTTTATTTAGTAGATTAAGTTAAAAACCATGTGTTGGAGGTTTTAAAATATGTTATCATTTTTTGTTAAGCTAAATTGTCCATCGTGTCTAATGAAGTGAAAGGTGTTCAAACTTCAATAACCAAACCTTAAATAACACTCATGCATGACAATGAGCTCCCATGTGCCTTGTATATATTGGGAGACCATTATTAGAAACCTTGAGTCAAACCTTAAAATATAGGTAGTCAATCAAGTCAACCATGTATTTATCTATAGTGTATCAAGAACAACATTGGGGAAGATTACCCTTATATACTAATAAGAGAAGTAGGTAGTGTGTCCAAGGGTATGGTCTAAATCTTTCTTAGGTAGTGGCTTGAAATATTGGTTTGAGCATGAACGATCGTTGGTGCAATATATTAGAGGGTTATGAGAAGTACACACCTTAGCCTAGACTACTTCCCTTCTCTGATTCTTATTTGACTTAGTTTCATATTTACATTGATCTTATGATTAGCAGGACAATAAATACAAAGAACATTGGGTTAAGGATCTCAACTAAGCAAAAGTCATGTTACATTTGTTACAAAGAAGTGTTGGTGCCCAAAAAACACTAATACAAAATATATGTTGTTTTAAATCCCTTGACAAGACGATCATTTGGGTATAAGTCACCACAACAAGGTTCCTGATTAGGACCCTTCCTAGAAATAGTAACCTACTAAAAACTACAATTTCATTTTTAGTAAATGCATAACTCACTACTCAATAGTTACAATTAGGTGACTTGGTACACAAATACGATGAGGATCATAGCAAACTAGGATGACATATTAAATTTGATGTCGTCTAGAGCAAGCCCTATGTTATCACCAAACTTAAAGCAAAAAATGTCATAGAGTTGGTTGAACCATCGGAGCAACCACTCCTAATTCTGATCAATAGGATGTACCTGAAAATGTATCATCCATAAACTCCAAACTAAAAAAAAATGTGATGATCAAGGAAGAAGGGGTAAGGAAAGGGAAGAAATAGAGAGAAGTAGTGGAAGCATAGGGCAAGGGAAAAGTATCAAAGAATATGATGATCAAGAAAAAATGTAGCAAAAAAATTAGAACTCCACTACATGAGCCCAACCAAAACATGAGTAAAAAAACGGACACCTACCACTAGCATGTCCTTTCAAGCATGATAGCAATTAAGGAAGGTGGAGCCCAATTGTTTTATCATTCCTTAATGGTTGGGGTAATGAGTGAGCCTCTGACATGGTAGTCATCATAACCAGAACCAATATCACTTTGGTGATAAATTTAAAATTGACCAATGATGAGCCTAGGCAACACATGAACCAAGAAAGCTTTGGCAAGTGAGATTGACCTTCTGCCTAGCATGACCAACCATAGAGGAGAGAAGGCCACACAAGTGGAAAGTGTAACGACGACATCTATTTAAAGACCTTGCCATTTTTGTTCCCATTGATTGCATTCAAGAAACTAAGAATTAATCCACAACCTATATCCTAGTGATAACACCCAAGGATAAGGATTGCAAAGGAAATTTTTGAGTAGTATGGAGTTAGCTAAGAAGACCACCTATTTAAAAAACATAGTCTAACACCAAAAAGGAGCTTCCCAAGGATACTAAAGTAAATGAATCACCAATCATCTTGATAGACAACACAAAGAAGGAGGTTGACCCCAAGACATCCAAGAATACCAAGGGTTTTAGGGAGGCCACATTTCAAATGTTCCAAGATACAAAATCCAAGTCCTTTTAGATAGAATATGGACATATTACCTAGCCTAATATATGGTACCCTACATCCATCAATGTTTAGAGTTTATGATCACATGCATCATGAATTATTATGTAGAGAAGAGATGATGACTAGGAGTGATGAATAGTTCAAAATTACAATTTCACCCAAAGTTGTACGAGAGATGTTGATGGTCCCACTAGGGCTATAGCTCAATCCTAGCATCATTGATCAACTCTATGGGCAACTGAATACAAAAATTCTAGAAAATAAGTACCTGAGCATCATGTTAGAGCTTCCCGTATCATGGAGTGTATTCAAGGATAATACTAAGGACACACTAAGCATGATGAATTTCATTTTTGGTGGTAAATATGATAAGAAAGTGAGTAGAGCAGAGCTAGGAGTTGTATATACTCTAAGATACATGCCCAAGGACTGGGTATCAATTTTAGATTTCAAGGCCTACATTTCTCAACAAGTTTGTGAAGGACTCGAGAACTTCAACAACATTATGGCCTTTAGGTATCCCTCATACCTCACATACCTAGCACTAGCTCACAATCCCTGGTTATACAATGGTTTAGGCCAAAAAATCATAGAAGATGGGGTTCAACGACGACCTGTGTCTATCTAGATGGAGGACCTTTTCCACAACTCCTCTTACTACACTCTCATAGAAAATTTTTTGATGCCTACCCTTTGTGCCCTAAAAGGAGAAAGGCTACAACATATTTCATGAGAGGATTCCCAAAAAATATGTCATGACTACAAGGGAGATTGTTCTTCTTGGAGGAACACACCATTATTTGTGTTCCTAGTTTTTCAAAACCAGTGTACCTGTTGCCATGATATGAATTAGAAAAGGTATTCACCTTAGAGATGTAGGTCAAAGAGCTTACTGAATTCATTCAACTGAAACAAATATATTACAAAATATCTAGCCAAGATTAGCCAGTAACAAATACACTAAAAAATATCTCTACCTAAAAATTAAAAACTAACTTAAGCACTTTTCTAATTTAAAATTTTATGCATGTTGGCTTCTATATTGCCAACTCATAATGCACTCACTTTATTTTCTATAATACAACTAACCTAAATAGTGTAATAATTTACATTTTATTAACATCCCCCCTTATTACATTATTTGGAATACATAGAGAGTTGTGAAACAACTCAAACTTGACACATACAAGTGCCTTTGTGAAAATATCCATAACTTATTTGTTAGTGGGGATGTATTGGAGCTATATATTGTGTTTCTAAACTTCATCTCAAATGAAGTGACACTGAGCTTCAATGTGCTTTATTTTTTAGGGAACATTAGATTCTTAACTAGTTTTAAAACATCTTGGTTATCACATTTCAAGTGTATTGGAATATTCTTCTGAAGGTCCATACTTAGAAGAATGTGACGTAGCCATATTGATTCATACATATCTCCTCATGTGGTGTGATATTCTACCTCTATGGATGAAAAAGAAACTTCTTGCTACCTCTTGTTGTTCCACGAGACAGGTCCAGATCCTAGATGAAATATGTATCCAGATGTTTATTTCCTAATCATCTAGAGATCCATCATAATCTGAGTCCTTGTATCCTTGCAAGAAGAACTTTTCAATTCTAGGTTGTATTTTATTGTGCCATGAACATAGTACAAAACTCACTTTGTTGCTTTCCAATGACTAACCTTAGGCTCCTGCATGAACCTTGTTTTTTGTATCTAGATTTCTTATAAATGAGTGTGTTGTTGGAAAATTGGTCTCTCAAGTTGTTGGTTGCTTATGTACCATTTTGAAATTTTCCTTTTTTGTGGGGCAAATTTCCCCATCGATATGAACGAAGGGTCTTGATTGAACATCCTGATTATTTTTCAACACATTTTTGAAACTGCAAAAAATATAAGAAGGCATCAGACTTTAGTTGTAAGAAGAAGATCCACATTTTTCTGGAGTAATCATCAACAAACAATTAAAAATATCTATTTCCACCAAAACTGTTAGGCATGAGTGCATATAGATCAATGTGCATGAGCTTTGATGATGCTTTAGCCCTTGAAGAACTCAATTCAAAAGGTACTTGATGTTGCTTCCCTACTAAGCAATCCAAGCAAAATGGTAATATTGATGAGATATTGGGTAAGCCTAACACCATGTAATGTTTACTCATTTGAAGTATCCTGAACTAAGATGCACGTACCATTTGTGTCGCAAGGATGTCAATCCCTATAAACTATCGAGGACTATTGGAATGAAATCCACTTTATTCAATTAATTTATGCATATTTAAATAAATCATGTTGGTTAATATTAGCCAACATCAATTTGGTGGTTGATCTCTTTATATCACTTGATGACTATCTCCTTAAGAAATTCAACCCAAAACTAAAATATTATTAGGGGAAAAATTGGGCATGGAAAGTCCTACAAACAGAATATGGGACAAGGACCATCCTCCTGAATGTAGCATATTATAGGTACAAGGAGGATCTACCCACAAATAACCTACCTATCAAAAACAATCCAATGAAAAAAGAGGGGTGTACCCAATCCAAGGACAAATCATACTTGGCCTGCATGAAGAAGCATCAAGTTATCAAAGTTTGGGACTCTAATTTTGGTGAAATATTTGAACACACATGTATGGGCTAAGTGCCCAATACAAAGATCAAAAAATTGGACCTCTAGGCCCTTGTACATCAAAAAATAAATTATATGTATGTATTCTTACGCATTTATCTAGTTGTTGTAGGACACGAGCAAGTTCATACCTACAACAAGATAATTAAATATTGTATACATTTAAATAGAGACAAGGCATGCAAACCAACCCTCTTAGGATTTGTGATGAATGTTGTTTGATTAAGAGAAGGATAATCATCATAATCAAGTGTAAGGAGGAATGTAATATGATGATGTTCCCCACTATCCAGGCATGAGGGAAAGAGTCTTTCTATACTACCCTATCACCATAAGATTAACAAAAGTGGGGCAAACCTTAGGATCCATCCCAAGAGATGAGACCTATAAGATGAGTCATATCCCTTCTAGTTTTCTTGAAGTCTTGAGCATATTTACCTCTAATGTCATCCTTTCCCAACGTCCATCTTTGCTGCAAAAGCCTTAGGATTTTTCCTCATTCTAACTTCATGCCCAATGGACAAGGCCTTTTTCTCCAGGTTCCTTAACTTCTACTAGAAGGAGTTCTCCTATGAATCATCAAAACTATAGTGAAGATTCACTACAACGGGTAAATCATGCTAAGAAGACAATTTTTATTAGAAAGCCATCCAAAGTCGACTAGGGAGAGACAAGATGTAGATGTCAAGAATCCTCACTACTTACAAAGCAACCAATGCAAAAATTCCATCAAGAGCATCGTCAAGACAAGGTTTCTGCCATAATTTGATGTTGATCTTGAAGCTCCCTACACCACAAAGTCTAGTTGACCCACTAGATCGAGGTAAAGCAATGAATCAGAAGCTCTCTTGATGGTGGCTAAGATGGATTTTATTATTTGTAGGAGACCCATAGCCTTCCCAATGATGGCTAAATGGTTTGTTTCTATCAAGATCTTACTTCCTCCAGTACCTAAGGCATTATCTTCTCCTTGGAGAGGAAATACCATGGGTCTATATCTCTCCCACGATTAATGGTGTCCCCCAATCCCTATTGTCATTACAAGACAATATCATTAAGAATTCCCAAGGATTGGGTTCCATTAGTCATACAAGAAGGAGGGAGACTCATGTTAACCAGAAAGGGAAGTGGCAAGCCAAGGTTCTTTTCCCATTTAGAAGGATATTAATATCCAAAGGACAAGGAAAGGCAAAGCAACTAGGAGAATATTAGGCTATGAAAGCTTTTCTAGATGTTTATTCCTACTAGCCCCTATAAGGGTTCCCTTGAGATCTATGGTAGAAAATAGGGAGGATGCAACATCCAATGCTAGACTACCAAACAACCAAACATGATACCCCATGTGACAATTAGTACATTTAAGGCAACACAAAGAGACAATCTATGGGATAACCCCAAAACCTGATGATATTAATGGAGAAGGACCATAGATGTAGAAACCTCCAACGTAAGGTGATTCAATAACATGGTGAGAAAATAATGCATCCCATCAAACCAACTTGTTGACAATATACATGGCTATGGATCTAGAGGACTTAGGATTCTCTATTAATGAGGTCAAATAGCTTAGGCAATTTTGAAATGAACAATTTTGAATTCTTGCACAGTTTTGGGGGAATTCCTCCCCTATCTTCTTATAAACATCTCTTTCTTTTGCATTGTAAAAAAGGAAAAAATGATATACTTCCTCTTGTCTAGTATCTAGCCCAAAAGAATATTTTCTTTGATCTTCTTGTGTAGTGATCTGAACTCAAACTTTGAGTCATTATGTGTACAATTCCCTTTAAGGCCTTTGTTGTAACACATACAAAAAAGCACTTAATTTTCAACATATATATAAGATTTGTGGCTATTTTCTTTCTACCCTATTCTATGTGTGTATGCAAGCTTATGTGGGAACCTCGTGAGGAGTATTGTTCCCTTCTTTACATAGGCTTCATATAATAGAGTTTCGTGTTACAGAAAGACATGTTCACCTTCTTGCCATAGGTGGATCATGTTTTCACTAATCTCATCATTGCACAAAGGACCTTACTCTTGGCACATTACCATCCGTTAGCCTAGGCTAGCTAGGTCTTTGACATGCTTTCTTTAATGCTTTCCTTCTAACTTCTTTCCCTAAAAAACCTTATAGTCTAGGCTAGAGTAGGACATACGTGTGCTAAGGAGACATCAAGACAAGGATTCAACCTTGGTAAAAAATCTTGGAGGTTATCCCCAAAACCATCTTCCATGCTCGTACTTTCTATATTGCATACCCCATGCGAGGCCTAGGCATTGGACACACCTAGCAACCACAATGGGTGGTCACTATGTTGGGAGTGGGATGGAATTAGATCCAACCACCAATAGTTCCTTTAATTATTTTACATCAAATATAGCCAAGTGGTATACGCCTGACCCATACTTGGAGGTTATTAGAAATGGACCTAACCAATTTGGCTAAAACTTCCCTTTTAGCTTACCTTTATAACTCTTACCTCACCTCTTTATTAGGGACCCAGAGTGATTAAAACTGCCTTAATAACTCTTACCTCACCTTTTTATTAGGGACCCAATGTGAGAGACCATTGTGGCTTGGCTTGGGATTGGAACCATCATCATCTAAAGAGATAGATTATCATTCATTCCTAGCCTCGATTCCATATTAAGCAATTTATCCTTTTTTATGATGAAGATCGAGAACTAGAAACGAGAAACTTCCTCAAGTGCTTGTTTTCACCTATAATAAACAACCTAGGACAAACACAACCTGACAGCCAAGAAACCTCTCCCCTCCACTCCCCCACCATTTGAAAGGTAAGGGAAACCTCTTCCCTCAACTTGCATTTAAAGGGCTTTTGAAAACAGGCAGGGCAACCCTGCTCTTAAAAATCTCGATGCTCTCTATTTTAAGTGTTGTAACCCCTCGCCTTGCTATCTATCAAGACCGACCGACTGATGCACTCACGGGAGTCAAGACCGACTAATGCGGGGTTGACATGTACTGAGTCAAAACCAGATGATGCGAGACTGACATACACTTACGAGAGTCAAGACCGGATGAGGCGGGGCTGACCAAATCAAGACATTCTACTGCCTTTACCCACAAAGACTTGTCTCTAAAGATTTGAACCTAGGTCTCCTCTTAATAAAGACCAAAACTTACTAATCCATCCAACGTCAACAATTTTACCACCACTTTCTTTTTAGTTAAGATTATATAATCATTGTTAGCAACAAAGATAAATGTGGAAAAGTAATTGCGAGGAAACATTGATTAGGCGTTAGGCGTTGCACAGTACCGCATTATAAACTGCCGTAATTGGTTTTGAAATTAATCTCTCGAATGAATGACTCATTCATTATGGTGCGGCTTTGACTTTCGTTAAAGGACATACAATCGCCGATGAGCATGTTGCTTCGAATGAATAATATAAATTATTTTGTCTTATGAAGAGGGTTGGCGGGGATTTGAAGTTCGAAATAGACGTTTTTATATTCTTGTTATTTTACAGCAGGTAATTAAATTAGCCGGTCTTTTGTGGCGTCCACATTTGGTTAGAACCAGTGAATTTAGTTTTCCTTATGCTAGAGGTGAGCAGCGTACATAATGTGAGTGAGTGAAAATCGTATAAACTTTATCCGGTCGGAACAATTTTATCTTAAAAATTCTTTATAAAATAAGTAGTGTGTCACGATTCTAAACCTAACTCCGAAGTCACGGAAAGTGACGGTCATTAATAACTTAGTAAACAATTTTATCTTAAAAATTCTTTATAAAATAAGTAGTGTGTCACGATTCTAAACCTAACTCCGAAGTCACGGAAAGTGACGGTCATTAATAACTTAGTAAATTGTCGATAGTTTTGGTTAAAATCAATAGATAGATTGGGATAGGTTAAATGATAAGGGTTAGTATGGTTTCATGAACTTCCCCTTGTATACCTTAAAAATTAGAAATTCATTGATTTTGCTTTACCCAATTAACTTAATATTTATAAAAACAATATCAAATAATATTATTATTTATATAAAAAAACATCTCTTTTATTTAAATTAGATAAACATAATCTCAGTATTATGGTAAACATTATTCTTTCTTGATGTTATTTTTTAAGCGATTAACAGACAGATCATAATAATGTGCAAATAAATTTACATTATCACATTAATAATATTTTATAAATATTTTTTAACTCACAACCGTAAAACCTTAAATTAAAATTAAAGTTATTTTGATGTTTGTTTGTTCTTTCTTTTCGTATGATGTTACGTGCATTAAGTCGATAATGAGACCCTCTTTTATAAATATTTTGATTCCTATTAAGTCGCATCGATATTATGGTTCATGGTACGAATTCAACTTTATTGATGGGCTCGAATCGTCCAAGAGAAGCTACGCAGAAAGTAACACACCGCGAGAATGCCTACAAGTTATCCTTGTCCACCGTCTGTCAATGGACCTGCTCCCTCTCCTTGTGATCATGGCGACCAAGAGTTACAGAGACAAACGTCGACAAACGCTCGGCCAGATAGATGTTTGCCCACAAGAGCTCAGATTCACGCAGGACTCCATCAAAAATACGTTCAAGCCGCCTTACGACAATACGCGCATAGACGAGGCAGTCGAACAAATTAGAAAAAAGCTGCTCTCGCCACAGCAATTTAAGCCCCTGAATGTCGTTAAGCACAACGGCATATTGTGGTCTCTTGATAACAGAAGGCTTTGGGTGCTCAGAAAAGCTGGAGTGGAGCTCGTCAAAGTGAATTTGGTTTCAACAAATTTCTCCCACAGGTCAAGAGAATTCTTCAGCGAATTAAATCCCGGCCTGCAAAAAATATGTTCCAGTGCTACATATTTTCCCCGCGTCAGGGGAGAAATCAGGCCGACCGAAATTATTAGCGTTGAGAATGTGGAGGTCAAGTCTGAACCAGCTCCTGTCAGAGAGGTAAGCGAACGCGCCAAGGTTTATGTTCCGTCTTATTTGCCTCCATCTTATCATGCTTCACCGCCAAAAGCAATTAGAGTGGCACCGAGGGTATGTGGATCCAGCAACGTTCCTGTTCGGGCTAATTTACCTCTATTTTTTAAAGATCCACTTGGAGTGGTACCAAGCGTAAGTGGCGAATGCAGCAAAGGTCCTGCTTCGGTGAATGTACCTCAATTTCCTAAAGAATCTCGCCCAAGCATGGTTGCAGCGATACCAAGAGTACAACCAGAGAGTAGAATTCTACAGCAACATGTTATAGAGATCAGAAATTATGGGCTCAAGGACGATCATGCGTCTGTGCCGCTGCTAAACTACCGTGTGCATGCCGGAAGCATTGGTCAAGAGAGTGGTGCTGAAAATTGCTTGGTCACTTTGCTGAGTAAGGTCTTCAATGTCCTGCGATTTTGGTACAAAAAGATTGTTCGTTGTTTTGTCCGTTGTTTCGATATTGATGATGGTTTAGTCTGGCCCTGTTTAGAGTGTCTTTGCTGTGTTTAGACAGGCTTTCCTAATCTTTAAGGGTTTGTTATGGACCCCATGAATGTAGGCCTGTGTTATTTTACCTTTCCTAATCTTTAAGGGTTTGTTATGGACCCCATGAATGTAGGCCTGTGTTATTTTACCATTTGGGGTATTATCCCAGAGAGGGCCACATTTCGACTGGTAGGTAGAGAATAGCCAGGTAGTTGTATGGCAGTGGCACACAGTGGCTGACTTGTGCGAATGAGCCTAACAATATACCTGCTAATTTTACTGTAAGTGGCAATAGTCATGGTACATTACTTTTATTGTAACTAAGAGTTAATAATTTTGTCTTTATGGGAATTAATATTAGGGTTAAAGGTGAATAAGAGTTTATATAAGGATGTGAGTAGAGTTAAATGTGTATAATATTGTGTTTTGTTTGATAATTAATATTAGAGTTAAAGATAAATAAGAGTTTATATAAGAATGTGAGTAGAGTTAAATGTGTATAATATTTTTTAAATTATATTATTATTATTTTTAAAAAGATTGAAAGGGTTTATTTTTAAGAAAGTTACATATTGTTTTTTTTGTGTGATCGTTGTTAGTTTGTTGTATTTTTATTTGGTTGTTTATTTTAAGTATTTATGTTATTTTATTTTTAATTTTCATTAAATTTTTGCATTGTTATTATATTTATGTTTAATTTTTTTTAATGAAGGTTTATAGCAATAGATATTAGAGTTCTTTTCACAGCCATGTTTTGTAGTAGTAGCATTAGTTCTTGTTTATTTGTTTACTGTAAATTTTTTCTTTTACTTATTATTTGTTATCATGCAGAAAACAAGTTATATTTTTTGTTTTTTGTTTTGTTTTTTTTCTTAATTTTAGTAGATTAGGTTAAAAACCATGTGTTGTGTTGGAGGTTTTAAAATATCATAGAAGAGTTGTCAATTTTTTATTAAGCTAAATTGCTCATAAAGTGTCTAATGAAGTGAAAGGTGTTCAAATTTAAATAGACAAGCCTTAAATAACACTCAAACATGACAATGAGCTCCCATATACCTTGCATAGATTGGGAGACCATTATTAGGAACCTTGAGCCAAACCTTAAAATATATGTAGTCAATCAAGTCATAAAATATCATAAAAGAGTTGTTATTTTTTGTTAAGCTAAATTGTCCATCAAGTGTCTAATGAAGTGAAAGATGTTCAAACTTCAATAACCAAGCCTTAAATAACACTCATACATGACAATGATCTCCCATGTGCCTTGTATATATTGAGAGACCATTATTAGGAACCTTGAGCCAAACCTTAAAATATAGGTAGTTAATCAAGTCAACCATGTATTTATCCATAGTGTATCAAGAACAACATTGGGGAAGATTACCCTTATATACTAATAAGAGAAGTAGGTAGTGCGTCCAAGGGTATGGTCTAAATATTTCTTGGGTAGTGGCTTGAAATATTGGTTTGAGCATGAACGATCGTTGGTGCAATATATTAGAGGGTTATGAGAAGTACACACCTTAGCCTAGACTACTTCCCTTCTCTGATTCTTATTTGACTTAGTTTCATATTTACATTGACCTTATCATTAGGAGGACAATAAATACAAAGAACATTGGGTTAAGGATCTCAACTAAGCAAAAGTCATGTTACATTTGTTACAAAGAAGTGTTGGTGCCCAAAAAACACTAATAAAAAATATATGTTGTTTTAAATCCCTTGACAAGACGATCATTTGGGTATAAGTCACCACAACAAGGTTCCTAATGAGGACCCTTCCTAGAAATAGTAACCTACTAAAAATTACAACTTCATTTTTAGTAAATGCATAACTCACTACTCAACAGTTCCAATTAGGTGACTTGGTACACAAATACAATGAGGATCATAGCAAACTAGGCTGACATATTAAATTTGATGTCGTCTAGAGCAAGCCCTATGTTATCATCAAACTTAAAGCAAAAAATGTCATAGAGTTGGTTGAACCATCGGAGCAACCACTCCCAATTCTGGTCAATAGGATTTACCTGAAAATGTATCATCCATAAACTCTAAACTAAAAAAATGTGATGATCAAGGAAGAAGGGGTAAGGAGAGGGAAAAAATAGAGAGAAGTAGTGGAAGCATAGAGCAAGGGAAAAGTATCAAAGAATATGATGATCAAGAAAAAATGTAGCAAAAAAAATAGAACTCCACTACATGAGCCCAACCAAAACATGAGTAAAAAAAAGGACACCTACCATTTGCATGCCCTTTCAAGCATGATAGCAATTAAGGAAGGTGGAGCCCAATTTTTGGATCATTCCTTAATGGTTGGGGTAATTAGTGAGCCTCTGACATCGTAGTCATCATAACCAGAGCCAATATCACTTTGGTGATAAATTTAAAATTGACCAATGATGAGCATAGGCAACACATGAACCAAGAAAGCTTTGGCAAGTGAGATTGACCTTCTGCATAGCATGACCAACCATAGAGGAGAGAATGCCACACAAGTGGAAAGTGTAACGACGACATCTATTTAAAGCCCTTACCCTTTTTGTTCCCATTGATTGCATTCAAGAAACTAAGAAGTAATCCACAACCTAGATCCTAGTGATAACTCCAAAGGAGAAGGATTGCAAAGGAATTTTTTGAGTAGTATGGAGTTAGCTAAGAAGACCACCTATTTAAAACATAGTCTAACACCAAATAGGAGCTTCCCAAGGATACTAAAGTAAATGAATCACCAATCATCTTGATAGACAACACAAAGAAGGAGGTTGACCCCAAGACATCCAAGAATACCAAGGGTTTTAGGGAGGCCATATTTCAAAGGTTCCAAGATACAAAAGCCAAGTCCTTTTAGATAGAATATGGAGACCTTACCTAGCCTAATATATGGTACCCTAAATTCATCAATGTTCAGAGTTTATGATCACATGCATCATGAATTATGATGTAGAGAAGAGATGATGACTAGGAGTGATGAATAGTTCAAAATTACAATTTCACTCAAAGTTGTACGAGAGATATTGATGGTCACACTAGGGCTATAGCTCAATCCTAGCATCATTGATCAACTCTATGGGAAACTGAATACAAAAATTCTAGAAAATAAGTACCTGAGCATCATGTTAGAGCTTCCCGTATCATGGAGTGTATTCAAGGATAATACTAAGGACACACTAAGCATGATGAATTTCATTTTTGGTGGTAAATATGATAAGAAAGTGAGTAGAGTAGATCTAGGAGCTGTATATACTCTAAGATACATGCCCAAGGACTGGGTATCAATTTTAGATTTCAAGGCCTACATTGCTCAACAAGTTTGTGAAGGACTCGAGAACTTCAACAATATTATGGCCTTTAGGTATCCCTCATACCTCACATACCTAGCACTAGATCACAATCCCTGGTTATACAATGGCCTAGACCAAAAAATCATAGAAGAGGAGGGTCAACGATGACCTATGTCTATCTAGATGGGGGACCTGTTCCACAACTCCTATTACTACACTCTCATAGAAATTTTTTTGATGCCTACCCTTTGTGCCCTGAAAGGAGAAAGGCTACAACATATTTCATGAGAGTATTCCTAAAAAATATGTTGTGACTACAAGGGAGATTGTTCTTCTTGGAGGAACACACCATTATTTGTGTTCCTAGTTTTTCAAAACCAGTGTACCTGTTGCCATGATATGAATTAGAAAAGGTATTCACCTTAGAGGTGTAGGTCAAAGAGCTTACTGAATTCATTCAACTGAAACAAATATATTACAAAATATCTAGCCAAGATTAGCCAGTAACAAATACACTAAAAATTATCTCTACCTAAAAATTAAAAACTAACTTAAGCACTTTTCTAATTTACAATTTTATGCATGTTGGCTTCTAGATTGCCAACTCATAATGCACTCACTTTATTTTCTAGAAACCTAAATAATGTAATAATTTACATTTTCTTAACATCCCCCCTTATTACATTATTTGGAATACAAAGAGAGTTGTGAAACAACTCAAACTTGACACATACAAGTGCCTTTGTGAAAATATCCACAACTTATTTGTTAGTGGGGATGTATTGGAGCTATATCTTGTGTTTCTAAACTTCATCTCAAATGAAGTGACATCGAGCTTCAATGTGCTTTGTTTTTTAGGGAACATTAGATTCTTAACTAGTTTTAAAACATCTTGGTTATCGCATTTCAAGTGTATTGGAAGATTCTTTTGAAGGTCCATACTTAGAATAATGTGACGTAGCCATATTGCTTCATACATATCTCCTCATGTGGTGTGATATTCTGCCTCTATGGATGAAAAAGAAACTGCTTGCTACCTCTTGTTGTTCCACGAGACAGGTCCAGATCCTAGATGAAATATGTATCCAGATGTTGATTTCCTAATCATCTAGAGATCCATCATAATATGAGTCCTTGTATCCTTGCAAGAAGAACTTGTCAATTCTAGGTTGTATTTTATTGTGCCACGAACATAGTGCAAAACTCACTTTGTTGCTTTCCAATGACTAACCTTAGGCTCCTGCATGAACCTTGTTTTTTGTACCTAGATTTCTTATAAATGAGTGTGTTGTTGGAAAATTGGTCTCTCAAGTTGTTGGTTGCTTATGTACCATTTTGAAATTTTTCTTTGTTGTGGGGCAAATTTCCCCCTCGATCTGAACGAAGGGTCTTGATTGAACATCCTGATTCTTTTTCAACACATTTTGAAACTGCAAAAAATATAAGAAGGCATCAGACTTTAGTTGTAAGAAGAAGATCCACATTTTTCTAGATTAATCATCAACAAACAACTAAAGATATCTATTTCCACCAAAACTGTTAGGCATGAGTGCGTATAGATCAGTGTGCATGAGCTTCGATGATGCTTTAGCCCTTGAAGAACTCAATTCAAAAGGTACTTGATGTTGCTTCCCTACTAAGCAATCCAAGCAAAATGGTAATATTGATGAGATATTGGGTAAGCCTAACACCATGTAATGTTTACTCATTTGGAGTATCCTGAACTAAGATGCACGTACCATTTGTGCCACAAGGAGGTCAATCCCTATAAACTATCGAGGACTACTAGAATGAAATCCACTTTATTCAATTAATTTATGCATATTTAAATAAATCATGTTAGTTAATATTAGCCAACATCAATTTGGTGGTTTATCTCTCTATATCACTTGATGACTATCTCCTTAAGAACTTCAACCCAAAACTAAAATATTATTAGGGGACAAATTGGGCATGGAAAGTCCTACAAACAGAATATGGGACAAGGACCATACTCCTGAATGTAGCATATTATAGGTATAAGGAGGATCTACCCATAAATAACCTACCTACCAAAAAAAATCCAATGAAAAAAGAGGGGTGGACCCAATCCAAGGACAAATCATACTTGGATTGCATGAGGAAGCATCAAGTTATCAAAGTCTGGGACTCTAATTTTGGTGAAATATCTGAAGACACATGTATGGGCTAAGTGCCCAATACAAAGGTCAAAAAACTGGACCTTTAGGCCCTTGTACATTAAAAAATAAATTATATGTATGTATTCTTACGCATTTATCTAGTTGTTGTAGGACACGAGTGAGTTCATACCTACAACAAGATAATTAAATATTGTATACATTTAAATAGAGACAAGGTATGCAAACCAACCCTCCTAGGATTTGTGATGAAGGTTGTTTGATTAAGAGAAGGATAATCGTCATAATCAAGTGTAAGGAGGAATGTAATATGATGATGTTCCCCACTATCCAGGCATGAGGGAAAGAGTCTTTCTATACTACCCTATCACCATAAGATTAACAAAAGTGGGACAAACCTTAGGATCCATCCCAAGAGATGAGACCTATAAGATGAGTCATATCCTTTCTAGTTTTCTTGAAGTCTTGAGCATATTTACCTCTAATGTCATCCTTTCCCAACATTCATCTTTGTTGCAAAAGCCTTAGGATTTTCCCTCATTCTAACTCCATGCCCAATGGACAAGGCCCTTTTATCCAGGTTCCTTAACTTCTACTAGAAGGAGTTCTGCTATGAATCATCAAAACTATAGTGAATATTCACTACAACAGGCAAATCATGCTAAAAATACAATTTTGATCAGAAAGCCATCCAAAATCGACTAAGGAGAGACAAGATGTAGATGTCAAGAATCCTCACTACTTACAAAGCAACCAATGCAAAATGTCCATCAAGAGCATTGTCAAGGCAAGGTTTCTGCCATAATTTGATGTTGATCTTGAAGCTCCCTACACCACAAAGTCTAGTTGACCCCCTAGATCGAGGTAAAACAATGTATTAGAAGCTCTCTTGATGGTGGCTAATATGGATTTTGTTATTTTTAGGAGACCCATAGCCTTCCCAATGATGGCTAAATGGTTTGTTTCCATCAAGATATTACTTCCTCCAGTACCTAAGGCATTATATTCTCCTTGGAGAGGAAATACCATGGGTCTATATCTCTCCCACGATTAATGGTGTCCCCAAATCCCTATTGTCATTACAAGACAATATCATTAAGAATTCCCAAGGATTGGGTTCCATTAGTCATACAAGAAGGAAGGAGACTCATGTTAACCGGAAAGGGAAGTGGCAAGCCAAGGTTCTTTTCCCACTTAGAAGGATATTAATATCCAAAGGACAAGGAAAGGCAAAGCAACTAGGAGAATATTAGGCTATGAAAGCTTTTCTATATGTTTATGCTTACTAGCCCCTATAAGGGTTCCCTTGAGATCTATGGTAGAAAATAGGGAGGAGGCAACATACAATGCTAGACCACCAAACAACCAGACATGACACCCCATGTGACAATTAATATATTTAAGGCAACACAAAGAGACGATCTAAGGGATAACCCCAAAACCTGATGATATTAATGGAGAAGGACCATAGATGTAGAGACCTCCAATGTAAGGTGATTCAATAACATGGTGAGAAAATAATGCATCCCATCACACCAACTTGTTGACAATATATATGGCTATGGATCTAAAGGACTTAGGATTCCCCATTAATGAGGTCAAATAGCCTAGGCAATTTTGAAATGAATAATTTTGAATTCTTGCACAGTTTTGGGGGAATTCCTCCCCTATCTTCTTATAAATATCTTTCTTTTGCATTGTAAAAAAGAAAAAAATGATGTACTTCCTCTTGTCTAGTATCTAGCCCAAGAGAATATTTCCTTTGATCTTCTTGTGTAGTGATATGAACTCGAACCTTGAGTCATTATGTGTACAATCCCCTTTAAGGCATTTTGTTGTAACACATGCAAAAAAGCACTTAATTTTCAACATATATATAATATTTATGGCTATTTTCTTTCTACCTTATTCTATGTGTGTATGCAAGCTTATGTGGGAACCTCGTGAGGAGTATTGTTCCCTTCTTTACATAGGCTTCATCTAATAGATTTTCGTGTTACAGAAAGACATGTTCACCTTCTTGCCATAGGTGGTTCATGTTTTCACTAATCTCATCATTGCACAAAGGACCTTACTCTTGGCACATTACCCTCCCTTAGCCTAGGCTAGCTAGGTCTTTGACATGCTTTCTTTAATGCTTTCCTTCTATCTTCTTTCCCTGAAAAACCCTAAAGTCTAGGCTAGAGTAGGACATACGTGTGCTAAGGAGACATCAAGACAAGGATTCAGCCTTGGTAAAAAATCTTGGAGGTTATCCCCAAAACCATCTTCCATGCTCATACTTTCTATATTGCATACCCAATGCGAGGCCTAGGCATTGGACACACCTAGCAACCACAATGGGTGGTCACTATGTTGGGAGTGGGATGGAGTTAGATCCAACCACCAATAGTTCCTTTAATTATTTTCCATCAAATATAGCCAAGTGGTAAACACCTGACTCATACTTAGAGGTTATTAGAAATGGACCTAACCAATTTGGCTAAAAATTTCCTTTTAGCTTACCTTTATAACTCTTACCTCACCTCTTTATTAGGGACCCAGTGTGATTGAAACTGCCTTCATAACTCTTACCTCACCTTTTTATTAGGGACCCAATGTGAGAGACAACCGTGGCTTGGTTTGGGATTGGAACCATCATCATCTAAAGAGATAGATTATCATTCATTCCTAGCCTCGATTCCATATTAAGCAATTTATCCTTTTTTATGATGAAGATCGAGAACTATAAACGAGAAACTTCCTCAAGTGCTTGCTTCCACCTATAATAAACAACTTATGACAAACACAACCTGACAGCCAAGAAACCTCTCCCCTCCCCTCCCCCACCATTTGAAAGGCAAGGCAAACCTCTTCCCTCAACTTGCATTTAAAGGGCTTTTGAAAATAGGCAAGGCAACCCTGCTCTTAAAAATCTCGACGCTCTCTATTTTAAGTGTTGTAACCCCTCGCCCCGCTATCTATCAAGACCGACCGATTGACGCGAGGCTGACATGCACTCACGGGAGTCAAGACTGACTGATGCGGGATTGACATGTACTGAGTCAAAACCAACTGATGCGGGATTGACATGCACTTACGAGAGTCAAGACCGGATCAGGCGAGGCTGACCGAATCAAGACAATCTACTACCTTTACCCAAAAAGACTTGTCTCTAAAGATTTGAACCTAGGTCTCCTCTTAATAAAGACCAAAACTTACCAATCCATCCAACGTCAACAATTTTACCACCACTTTCTTTTTAGTTAAGATTATATAATCATTGTTAGCAACAAAGATAAATGTGGAAAAGTAATTGCGAGAAAACATTGATTAGGCGTTTGGCGTTTGCCATAATTGGTTTTGAAATTAATCTCTCGAATGAATGAGTCATTCATTATGGTACGGCTTTTACTTTCGTTATAGGACATACAATCGCCGATGAGCATGTTGCTTCGAATGAATAATATATATTATTTTGTTTTATGAAGAAAGGACATACAATCGCCGATGAGCATGTTGCTTCGAACGAATAATATAAATTATTTTGTCTTATGAAGAGGATTGGTGGGGATTTGAAGTTCGAAATAGACGTTTTTATATTCTTGTTATTTTACAGCAGGTAATTAAATTAGCCGGTCTTGTGGCGTCCACATTTGGTTAGAACCAGTGAATTTAGTTTTCCTTATGCTAGAGGTGAGCAGCGTACATAATGTGAGTGAGTGAAAATCGTATAAACTTTATCCGGTCGGAACAATTTTATCTTAAAAATTCTTTATAAAATAAGTAGTGTGTCACGATTCTAAACCCAACTCCGAAGTCACGGAAAGTGACGGTCATTAATAACTTAGTAAATTGTCCATAGTTTTGGTTAAAATCAATAGGTAGATTGGGATAGGTTGAATAATAAGGGTTAGTATTTGTCTGTTGGTTGTAAGATTGGGGTTTGATGAACTTCCCCTTGTATACCCTTAAAATTAGAAATCCATTAATTTTGTTTTACCCAATTAACTTAATATTTATAAAAACAATATCAAATAACATTATTATTTATATAAAAAAACATCTAGGATACTCTTTTATTTAAATTAGATAAACATAATCTCAGTATTCTGGTAAACATTATTCTTTCTTGGATACTCTTTTATTTAAATTAGATAAACATAATCTCAGTATTCTGGTAAACATTATTCTTTCTTGATGTTATTTTTTGAGCGATTAACAGACATATCATAATAATGTGCAAATAAATTTACATTATCACACTAATAATATTTTTAAACTCACAACCCTAAAACTTTAAATTAAAATTAAAGTTATTTTGATGTTTGTTTGTTCTTTCTTTTCGTATGATGTTACGTGCATTAAGTCGATAATGAGACCCTCTTTTATAAATATTTTGATTCCTGTTAAGTCGCATAGATATTATGGTTCATGGTACGAATTCAACTTTATTGATGCGCTCGAATCGTCCGAGGTTAGGAAAGCAGAAAGAAACACACCGCAAGAATGCCTACAAGTTATCCTTGTCCACCGTATGTCAATGAACCTGCTCCCTCTCCTTGTGATCATGGCGACCAAGAGTTACAGAGACAAACGTCGACAAACGCTCGGCCAGATAGATGTTTGCCCACAAGAGCTCAGATTCACGCAGGACTCCATCAAAAATACGTTCAAGCCGCCTTACGACAATACGCGCATAGACGAGGCAGTCGAACAAATGAGAAAAAAGCTGCTCTCGCCACAGCAATTTAAGCCCCTGAATGTCGTTAAGCACAACGGCATATTGTGGTCTCTTGATAACAGAAGGCTTTGGGTGCTCAGAAAAGCTGGAGTGGAGCTCGTCAAAGTGAATTTGGTTTCAACAAATTTCTCCCACAGGTCAAGAGAATTCTTCAGCGAATTAAATCCCGGCCTGCAAAAAATATGTTCCAGTGCTACATATTTTCCCCGCGTCAGGGGAGAAATCAGGCCGACCGAAATTGTTAGCGTTGAGAATGTGGAGGTCAAGTCTGAACCAGCTCCTGTCAGAGAGGTAAGCGAACTCGCCAAGGTTTATGTTCCGTCTTATTTGCCTCCATCTTATCATGCTTCACCGCCAAAAGCAATTAGAGTGGCACCGAGGGTATGTGGATCCAGCAACGTTCCTGATCGGGCTAATTTACCTCTATATTTTAAAGATTCGCGGCCAGAAAACGTTGGAGCGGTACCAAGCGTAAGCGGCGAATGCAGCAAATGTCCTGCTTCGGTGAATGCACTTCAATTTCCTAAAAAATCTCGCCCAAGCATGGTTGCAGCGGTACCGAGTATACAACCAGAGAGTAGAGTTCCACAGCAACATGTTATAGAGATGAGGAATTATGGGCTAAAGGATGATCTTGGGTCTGAGCTGCTGCTAAACTACCGTGTGCATGCCAGAAGCATTGGTGAAGAGAGTGGTGCTGAAAATTGCTTTGTCACTTTGCTGAGTAAGGTCTTCAATGTCCTGCGATTTTGCTACAAAAAGATTGTTCGTTGTTTCGATATTGATGATGGTTTAGTCTGGCCCTGTTTAGAGTGTCTTTGCTGTGTTTAGACAGGCTTTCCTAATCTTTAAGGGTTTGTTATGGACCCCATGAATGTAGGCCTGTGTTATTTTACCTTTCCTAATCTTTAAGGGTTTGTTATGGACCCCATGAATGTAGGCCTGTGTTATTTTACCATTTGGGGTATTATCCCAGAGAGGGCCACATTTCCACTGGTAGGTAGAGAATAGCCAGGTAGTTGTATGGCACACAGTGGCTGACTAGTGCGAATGAGCCTTACAATATACCTGCTAATTTTACTGTAAGTGGCAGTAGTCATGGTACATTACTTTTATTGTAACCAAGAGTTAATAATTTTGTCTTTATGGGAATTAATATTTATGGGAATTAATATTAGGGTTAAAGGTAAATAAGAGTTTATATAAGGATGTGAGTAGAGTTAAATGTGTATAATATTGTGTTTTGTTTGATAATTAATATTAGAGTTAAAGATAAATAAGAGATTATATAAGAATATGAGTAGAGATAAATGTGTATAATATTTTTTAAATTATGTTATTATTATTTTTAAAAAGATTGAAAGGGTTTTTTTTTAAGAAAGTTACACATTGTTTTTTAGTGTGATCGTTGTTAGTTTGTTGTATTTTTATTTGGTTGTTTATTTTAAGTATTTATGTTATTTTATTTCTAGTTTTTATTAAATTTTTGCATTGTTATTATATTTATGTTTAATTTTTTTAATGAAGGTTTATAGCAAGAGATATTAGAGTTCTTTTCAAAGCCATATTTTTTGTGTGATCGTTGTTAGTTTGTTGTATTTTTATTTGGTAGTTTAATTTAAGTATTTATGTTATTTTATTTCTAATTTTCATTAAATTTTTGCATTGTTATTATATTTATGTTTAATTTTTTTAATGAAGGTTTATAGCAAGAGATATTAGAGTTCTTTTCAAAGCCATGTTTTGTAGTAGTAGCATTAGTTCTTGTTTATTTGTTTATTGTAAATTTTTTATTTTACTTATTATTTGTTATCATGTAGAAAACAAGTCATATTTTTTATTTTTTGTTTTGTTTTTTTTCTTAATTTTAGTAGATTAGGTTAAAAACCATGTGTTGGAGGTTTTAAAATATCATAGAAAAGTTGCCAATTTTTTGTTAAGCTAAATTGCTCATAAAATGTCTAATGAAGTGAAAGGTGTTCAAACTTAAATAGACAAGCCTTAAATAACACTCATACATGACAATGAGCTCCCATATACCTTGCATAGATTGAGAGGCCATTATTAGGAACCTTGAGCCAAACCTTAAAATATATGTAGTCAATCAAGCCAACCATGTATCTATCCATAGTGCATCGAACAACACTGGGGAAGATTACCCTTACATACTAATAAGAGAAGTAGGTAGTGCGTCCAAGGGTATGGTCTAAATATTTCTTGGGTAGTAGATTGAAATATTCGTTTGAGCATGATCGATCGTTGGTGTAATATATTAGAGGGTTATGAGAAGTACACACCTTAGCCTAGACTGCTTCCCTTCTCTGAATCTTGTTTGACTTAGTTTCGTATTTGTGTCGGCCTTATCATTGAAAAGACAATAAATACAAAGAACATTGGGCTAATGATCTCAACTTAGCGAAAGTCATGTTACATTTGTTAAAAAGAAGTGTCGGTGCCCAAAAAACAACAATAAAAAATATATGTTGTTTTAAACCCCTCGACAAGACAAACATTTGGGTATAAAGGTTTTTGATTAGGACTCTTCCTAAAAATGGTAACCTACTAAAAATAACAATTTTATTTTTAGTAAATTCCAAAGACCAGAACTCAAGCAATGGAGGTCAAAATGAACAAGATGGAGGAATAATTCACTAAGATGTCATAAATGAACTTATTGCTCAAATTTCTTCTTTCACTAGCATGATTACAAATTTCAAGCATATATGGGACTTAAATCTAAGACATCAAATTGCTTAAGCTTGACGATCCAAGTTTTGATGGACACACTAATATAGGTCCATAATCATAGAAAGTCATAAGGGAAAGGCTCTTGACAAGTCAAACCTTTCTAAGGCCATTTATGAGGATAATTACCAATAGTTAGGAAACCACGTAGGCATGGCCCTGAGACGTCTTAAGATTTTCTAAGATTCAATGGAATCGATCCATTAAGTTGGTTAATCAAGGCCAAACAATAGTATGAGCTACATGAGACACCCACCAACCAAAAATTTGTTTTTGGTTGTTTTCCATTTTGATCTTGAATCACTTTGTTGCTATCAATGGTTACAAAAAAAGTACTACATATTTGGTTGCACATAATTCAAGAATGAACTCCTTAGCCCTTTTGGTCCTGTTGAGATTTAAGAATTTATTGGAGCCCTCACCAAACTCCAATAGCTAGGCATAATACCTATATAAATTATAGCTTTTGAGAAGTTATCCAATAGAACATAAGGTCTTATTGACATCTTTTCTAAGAGTTGCTTCATCGGTGCCCTTAAGAAGAAAATTAGAAGTGAGGTGCAAATGCTCAAACTAGCCACATACATGATTGCAACGAGATTAGTCAAACTTGCAAAAAATAAATGGAATGCCTAACAAAAGATCTCCAAACCCATAATATTCCAAAATAAAACCTTTGCACCCATAAGCAATAATGCTCCAAAGACTCTAGTAGTGAAGAGGCTAATACCAAATGAGATGATGACCCACAAAGCCAAGGTACTTTGTTACAACTACAATTAAAACTAGGTCATTGACATAAATGTAAAGCACACCTCTATATTTTTGACATAAGTGGTGCTTACCTCCCTCTATAGACACACTGGATGAATTCGTGGACTCGGTTGAAGAACACCTTGATTCAGTGGAGGACAAAACTTTACTCAAAGGACATATAGAGGAAGCACCTAAAATTTACTTGAATGCCATAGTAGAGATATCAACTCCCTAATTTATGACAATCCAAGATTTTCTAAAAAACATAGTGTTGATATTATTGGACTTTAAAAACATAGATAACTTCATAGATCTTAGCGTAGTGAAAGGGAAAAATTGCTTCATATATGATCGAGACCAAATTAATGTTAATATTGCTAATGGAGACATCATGACTTGTAATGGGTAATGTCAAAATAGTCACCTAGCTATAAAAAATTACCAATTTCATATCGATCTCTATGCCATTTTCTTAGGAGGTGTGGACATCGTGTTGAGCTGAACTTGGTTGAGGACTTTAGGGCTAGAGCTATAGGATTTCTCAAAAATTTATATGAGGTTCATTATTAACAATTAGACACACCCACCATGGAATAAATTATGGGAACCCCAAGGTTAAACATCACATCAAATGCAATAACTAATAAAAAAGGTCACAAGGTAGTAGTTAGAAGATTTTGTCAGATGCACTTATGTGTTATGCAAGTTGAAAAGGTACCCCTCGATTTGTCAACCATCTTAATTGAAAATTAGAAGTTCTTCAATGAGTTAACTCGACTACGTCTTAGTCAACCAGAAGACCATAAAGTAGACAATCCCCTAAAATACGATTGTGCAAGTACCCCTACCATCAAAAGAATGAGATTGAAAAATGGTGAAGGATTTATCAGATGCAAGACTTATTTACCCAAGCACGAGTCCATTTTCGATCCTAGTATTATTAGTTTGGAAGAAATATGAGTCATGGAGGATGTGTGTGGATTCATGAACCTAACAATATCACTATCAAGGATAAGTTCCTATTACGGGTAATCAATGAATTATTAAATGTATTACATGGGGCACAATATTTTACTAGGTCGGACCTTTGGTCAAGATGCCTTCAAATCTACATCCATGAGGAAGATATTGCCAAAAAATCCTTCAGGACTCATGAGGGGCACTACAGGTTCTTGGTTATTCCTTTTGGCCTTACAAATGCACCTTCAACTATTCAAGATATGATGAATAAGATCCTCAAGCCATTTTTATAGAAATTTTTCTTGGTCTTCTTCAAGGACATATTGATATACAATAATACATGGCTATTATCTTTGCAATTTTCATTGGATACCATATTTGATAAGGTAGAATTTCATTATCAAGATGGATTTTTGCAATTTAAAACATATTTTAGAATAGGGGGTATCTTCCCTGGAGTAGTAAAATGGGTAACTAAGTTCTTAGGTTTTGACTATGAGATAGTCTACCAGAAGGGTAAGGAGAATGTGGTAGCAAACACCCTCTTTAAACTTTTGAAAACATAGGACATCTTCTATGTTGGACATTTTGAGTCCTAAAAGTTAAAGTTGTCATTGATGTCAAGAAATGAAGTCAATATTATTATCAAGGTTTTTTGTCAAGGAACAAAGTTGTCAAAGTTGTTATTTGATATCCAGGAAGAAAACCAAATTTCAAGAGATTCAGTGCAAACTTAAAAAATGAGATATAATATATTTTATAAATTATTTAAATTCAATGAGAATTTAAATTTTATAAATAAATATTATTTACACCATGGAATGCAATGTGAAGGAAGCAATAATATTATAATGGTTAAAAGGATATAATATTATAATGTTTGATATTATAATATTAAAGTGATTTGGTTAAAATCCCAATGTAAACTATTTAATATTTTACTTTACCCAAAGATGGGTTTGGAGTTTAAAATATTCAAAGCACTTTATCAAGGTTCTAATCTTCGTCGACGTCTCATGGTAATGAAAGCTTCAAAGGCACCGACGTTTTACAAAGCATGGAGGAATTTAATATAAATACCTATGCCAAAGGGCATTGAACCTTATCCTTGCTTGATCGATTATTTTGCATACAAATTATTTAAAGTGAAGAGCTCGTGAAAGGACTACAATTTTTGTGTTTGAATTGCCAGTGAATAGAAACTAAGTGGAAGACATCGAATGGTTGAAGCTCAACAAGACAACTTGACCTAGTGGCAAGTGGGCAGGTGGTAAAACATTTGTTGGTAAGGAATCCAACATTCGAAACACGTCGATGTGCATTGGTAGATGTGTTGGTTGAAGGAGCCAAAGGCGCACGTTTTTGTAAAGGGGCAAGAGCGTGATATGTTTTGAATAACGTGGTGCTTCCTCCATATCAAATGAGCGTGTAGCTCATGCAACTGTTGGAGCCACGACAAGGCATATGTCATGGGCATTATTGAGGGTTTGAATCCCTTCGAAGGTAAGGTAAATATTTTGCATTAAATTTTTGTTATTTGCCTAAGTTTGGAGGTAAAAGGATTGCTAGTAGAATTGTTTAGAAAGGTTGTTTGTTGGATAGTGGTGGTTGAATATTATCATTTGGAGTAATAAGGAAGTTTTGGTTTTAATTATTTTTGATAAAGTCTTAAATTACTATATTGGCATATTGAAGGATTAAGACTTTTGAGGGTTGTTTAATTTTAATAAGGGGTTTTTGTGTTAAAGAAGATTATTGTGAAGGTATTGAATATTATTTAAGTTGGAGTGATAAGGTGTAATTTTGATATCATTTTGCATTGTGTTTTATTGAGAAAATTATCATCTTCTAGCCCTTATTGAGATTGACAAAGAAGTAATTGTAAGTGTGGCAGATTTGTGAGATCAACTTCTTGACAAGCAAAAAAGGTATGGATAAATTCTTTCTTGGTTGAGTTGATTGGATGCTTACTAGAAAATAATGTTTGGAGTGAAAATGATTTGATTAGAGGTTAATTTTCAAAAGTGCTTGAGTTAATGCTTCAAGGTTTTCTGTAATTAAGAGTTGTGATTAAAACCTTGTTTGATAAACATAGTTATTGAAGTCATTGGATTGTGTGAATAACTTGAACTAGGGTTTGAAAAGAACATGAGAATCATTGTTATGTGAAATTTGTTGTTGAACATTGTTGGAAAAATTTTGAGTTGGTTGATATATGCTTGGACTAGGGTTTGTGAGAAAGGGAAGTTTCATTAAGTAATTGTTTTAGTTGAGTTGGTTGATCATAGTCAAGTGGTTGTATAAAGTGATTGTTCAAGTTCCATAAAATAAACTATTCTATATTATGATTTGAGTTGTGAAAGTGATTGAGCATTGAGTATAGAACATATTGAGTCTCTAACAATTCTCTTTATGCTTCTATGAGATTGAGAAAATTGAGAAAGTGATTATGCATTAAGAATAGAACGTAATGAATCTCTAACAATTCTCTTTATGCTTCTATGAGATTGAGAAAATTGAGAAAGTGATTGTGCATTAAGAATAGAACATATTGAGTCTCTAACAATTCTCTTTATGCTTCTATGAGATTGAGAAATTTGAGAAAGTGATTGTGCATTAAGAATAGAACATATTGAGTCTCTAACAATTCTCTTTATGCTTCTATAATATTGGACAAGTTCTATGTGTGGAATTGTTAAGCAGATTTGAGGTAAGTCTTTGAGAAGACTTGTGGATTGATTTTGTGTGAGATTTTATGGAAGCTTACAATACAAATTTGGTTAAGTTCTAGAGAGGACTTATTGAGCTGATTGGGACAAGTTTTGTGTGAGCTTGTTGAGCAGATTTGAGCAGGTTTTGAGTGGACCTATTGAGCAGAGTTGAGCAAGTTATGTGTGAGCTTTTTGAGCAGATTTGAGCAAGTTCTATGTGTAGACTTGTTAAGCATATTTGAGGTAAGTATTTGAGAATACTTGTGGACTGATTTTGTGTGAGCTTTTGTGGAAGCTTACAATATAGATTTGGTTAAGTTCTAGAGAGGACTTATTGAGATGATTGGGACAAGTTCTGTGTGAGCTTGTTGAGCAGAGTTGAGAAAGTTATGTGTGAGCTTGTTGAGCAGATTTGAGAAGGTTCTGAGTGGACCTATTGAGTAGAGTTGAGAAAGTTCTACGTGAACTTTTTGAGCAGATTTGTTCTAGACCAACTAGACTATTTTTAGTATAGATTTGAGTGGACTTATTGAGCAGATTTGTGCTAGACCGACTAGACTATGTTTAGTGCAAATTTGAGTGGACTTATTGAGCAAATTTATGCTAGACTGATTGGACTGTGTTTAGTGTAGATTTGAGTGGACTTGTTGAGCAGATTTGTGCTAGACTGATTAGACTATGTTTAGTATAGATTTGAGATAGAGCTTTGGAGGTGATAGATCAGAGAGTACAATAGTCTCCAATGGATAGAGATCCATCAACTAGGGTAGTGAGGACAGGTCTTCTAAGTGGGGACAAGAGTCTTTAGTGGAGAGAGATCCACAAGCTAGTGTAGTGGAGGTAGTAGTCTTCTAGAGGATCACTAGACAGGATAGAGGAGAAGGAGTTCTCCTATGGATAGAGATCCAAAAACCAGATTTAGGGGATCAACATCTCCTTTAGACAAAGGTCCATGAACATTGTAATTAGGAAGGATTTCCAAAAGATTATTTGAGAAATATTTAGAAGAAATATTTTCTCCGTGGAAGTAGCCATATTTGGGTGAACCACGTTAAATTTTTGTCTCTATTGTGTGGTGATTTATGCATTGCTTTGATTACTATTGTTGATATTGTTATCTATACATTGTATAATATTGATTTGGAAAAAAAAAGTAAAAAGTGCTCTTATACTATTCACTCCCCCCTCTTAGTATAACCTTGTGTTCTTAAATTGGTATCAGAGTGGGTGCCTTCATAAGAGTTTAACAACTTGAAGGAAAAGCTATCAAGAACACAATGGATCCTAAGGAGGTGTCCTCAACTAACTCAACACTAGTCTTTGATGGAAATGACTATATGTATTTGAGTATGATGATGAGGATCTATCGAATAGCACTTGGCAATGAAGTTTGGGATGCAGTAGAATTTGGATATGATCCAACAGTCAATCCTCTTACAAATAAGGAAGGTAAGCTTCTACAACACTATAATTCAAAATCAATGAATACACTTGTGAGAGGTTTACATAGAACATAGTCTATGAAAGTTATGCATTGTAGAACTATAAAAGAAATATGGGATAAATTGCAAGGTATATATGGAGGAGATAAAAGTATCAAGAAAGAAAAGATACAAAATCTCAAAGGACAATTTGAAACATTGAGAATGAATGAAGAGGAAAATATCAGTGCTTATCTAATTCAAATTGATGAGGTTGTTAATGATATGCAAGGACTTGGAATGAAGATTGATGAATCAAATGTTTGTGATAAAGTCTTAAGATCTCTTCCAAATAGATTCAGTGAACAGGTTTTTGCTATAGAAATTTCATTGGATGGTGATACTTTGACAAGGGATAAGTTGCTTGGTATGCTAACAACTTTTAAGATAAGAACAAAAGATCCTACTCCATAGAATGAAGCAACATTCAAAGAAATCAAGAAAACAAAGGATAAGAATTCAGAATCAAATAGTGAATCATCCAGTTATGAAGAAGCTAATTATGGTAGAATAAATAAAGGTTCCAGAAGATCCGTAGATTTAAGATCTGTTAAGTGCTTCAATTATGTAAGTTTGGACATTTTGCAACATATTGTAAAGAACCAAAGAACAACAATGATGAAGAAAAACAAGATCACAAGTACAGTTAATCAAAAAGATATAGGCATGATAAGCATCAGAAGAAAATCAAGGATGGACAAAGAAGACAAGGGAAGAAGTTCTTTCAAAGACAAAAGAGGAGCTACTATGCGGATAATGCAAGTAAGTACTCAAGTGATAGTGATGCTAGTGTTTTAGACAATGATAGAGATGAAGTTCTGTTTATGATTAAAGAAAAAGAACTAGTTAAGAAAACTCCAGTTATTCTCAAGTGTTTTAGATGTGGTAACTTTAGACATCTTGAATATGATTGTACAAGGGATGGTTATAGTTTTAGTGATGATGAGTATGAGAATTCAATTGAAGTACCAGATAAAAATCTTCTAATAGTATTAGAAGAAGAAGTGAGTGATCCTATAGAAGATAAGCCTAAAGAGAGTAATGGTATGGACAGGAACAGGAATAGGAACATGGATGTGAACAGGAACAGGATCAAGAACATGGACAGGAATAGGAACGGGAACATGGATGTGAATAGGAATAGGAATATGAACATGGATGTGAATAGGAACAAGAAGGAGAATAGGAATGATGACATGGACATGAACATAGACACGAATAGAAACAGTCAAAGGATTCTGAAAATTCAAAAAAGAAGATAAGAGGATAAAGGTAAAGAACAATGCTTTCTGGGAGTAGAAATACTTCCACCCCAGAATTAACCACCTTAACAGAAGGTGGGGGAGAGGCTAAGCTAAGAGGCCCATTCTTAGCCCCAAGCCCCAAAGGTGACCCTTTGACATTAGTGTCAAAGGGAGAGAAAGATCTAAGCACAGGGAAGAGATTTGATATTTGAAAGATAATTGAGCCAGGGGTATCAGTGTCCCAGGGGAAGCAGCACAAAAGAAGAAGTCAAGTTTTTGGTAAAAATATTTTGGTTTACCATTAATGACAAAGGGGGAGATTGTTGGACATTTTGAGTCCTAAAAGCTAAAGTTATCATTTATGTCAAGAAATGAAGTCAACATTATTATCAAGGTTTTTTGTCATGGAATAAAGTTGTCAAAGTTGTTATTTGATATCCAGGAAGAAAGCCAAAGGTCAAGAGATTCAGTGCAAAGTTAAAAAAGGAGATATAATATTTTTTATAAATTATTTAAATTCAATGAGAATTTAAATTTTATAAATAAATATTATTTACCCCATGGAATGCAATGTGAAGGAAGTAATAATATTATAATGGTTAAAAGGATATAATATTATAATGTTTGATATTATAATATTAAAGTGACTTGGTTAAAAGACTAAAGTAAAATATTACCCAAAGATTGGCTTGGAGTTTAAAATATTCAAAGCACTTTATCAAGGTTCTAATATTCGTCGATGTCTCATGGTAATGAAAGCTTCAAAGGCATCGATATTTTACAAAGCATGGAGGAATTTAATATAAATACCTATGCCAAAGGGCATTGAACCTTATCCTTGCTCGATCGATTATTTTGCATACAAATTATTTAAAGTGAAGAGCTCATGAAAGAAGGACTACGATTTTCATGTCTGAATTGGTAGGGAATAGAAACTAAGTGGAAGGCATCAAATGGTTGAAGCCCAACCAGGCAGCTTGGCCTAGTGGCAAGTGGGTAGGTGGTAAAACATTTGTTGGCAAGGAAGCCAGCGTTCGAAACGTGGTGGTGTGCATTGGTAGGCATGTTGGTTGAAGGTGCCAAAGGTGCATGTTTTTGCAAAGGGGCAAGAGCGTGATACATTTTGAAGCACGTGGTGCTTCCTCCATCTCAAACGAGCATGTAGCTCGTGCGGCTATTGGAGCCACGGTAAGGCGTACATCATGGGCATTATTGAGGGTTCGAATCCCTCCGAAGGCAAGGTAAATATTTTGCATTAAATTTTTGTTATTTGCCTAAGTTTGGAGGTATAAGGATTGTTAGTGGAATTGTTTAGAAAGGGTGTTTTTTTATAGTGGTGGTAGTTGATTATTATCATTTGGAGTAATAAGTAAGTTTGGTTTTAATTATTTTTGATAAAGTCTTAAATTACTATATTGGCATATTGAAGGATTAAGACTTTTGAGGATTTAATTTTAATAAGGGATTTTTGTGTTAAAGAAGATTATTGTGAAGGTATTGAATATTATTTAAGTTGGAGTGATAAGGTGTAATTTTGATATCATTTTGCATTGTGTTTTATTGAGGAAATTATCATCTTCTAACCCTTATTGAGATTGGCAAAGAAGTAATTGTAAGTGTGGCATATTTGTGAGATCAACTTCTTGACAAGCAAAAAGGTATGGACAAATTATTTCTTGGTTGAGTTGATTGATTGATTACTAGAAAATAAAGTTTGGAGTGAAAAGGATTTGATTAGGGTTTCGTTTCAAAAGTGCTTGAATTATACTTCAAGGTTTTATGGAATTAAGAGTTGTGATTAAAACCTTGTTTGATAAGCATAGTTGTTTAAGTCATTGGATTGTGTGAAGAACTTGAACTAGGATTTGAAAAGAACATGAGAATCATTGTTATGTGAAATTTGTTGTTGAGCATTGTTGGAAAATTTTTGAATTAGCTGATATATGCTTGGACTAGGGTTTGTTTGTGAGAAATGAAAGTTTCATTAAGTAATTGGTTGAATTGAGTTGGTTGAGCCTAGTCAAGTGGTCGTATAAAGTGATTGTTCATGTTCCATAAAACAAACTATTCTATATTCTGATTTGAGTTGTGAAAGTGATTGAGCATTGAGTATAGAACATATTGAGTCTCTAACAATTATCTTTATGCTTCTATGAGATTGAGAAAATTGAGAAAGTGATTGTGAATTAAGAATAGAACATATTGAGTCTCTAACAATTCTCTTTATGCTTTTATGAGATTGAGAAAATTGAGAAAATGATTGTGCATTAAGAATTGAACATATTGAGTCTCTAACAATTCTCTTTATGCTTCTATGAGATTGGACAAGTTCTATTTGTGGACTTGTTAAACATATTTGAGGTAAGTCTTTAAGAAGACTTGTGGACTGATTTTGTGTGAGCTTTTGTGGAAGCTCACAATACAAATTTGGTTAAGTTCTAAAGAGAACTTATTGAGCTAATTGGGACAAGTTCTGTGTGAGCTTGTTGAGAAAATTTGAGGAGGTTATGAGTGGACCTATTGAGCAAATTTGAGAAAGTTTTGTGTGAGCTTATTGAGCAGAGTTGAGCAAGTTCTATGTGTGGACTTGTTAAGCAGATTTGAGGTAAGTCTTTGAGAAGACTTGTGGACTGATTTTGTGTGACCTTTTGTGGAATCTTACAATATAGATTTGGTTAAGTTCTAGAGAGGATTTATTGAGTTGATTGGGACAAGTTGTGTGTGAGCTTGTTGAGCATAGTTTAGCAATTTCTATGTGAGCTTGTTGAGTAGATTTGAGCAGGTTTTGAGTGGACCTGTTGAGCAGAGTTGAGAAAGTTCTGTGTGAGCTTGTTGAGCAGATTTGTGCTAGACCTATTGGACTATGTTTAGTGCAGATATGAGTGGAATTATTGAGCATATTTGTGCTAGATCGATTGGACTATTTTTAGTGCATATTTGAGTGCAATTATTGAGAATATTTATGCTAGATTGACTGGACTGTGTTTAGTACAGATTTGAGTGAACTTGAGCAGATTTGTGCTAGATCGATTGGACTTTGTTTAGTATAGATTTGAGATAGAGCTTTAGAGGTTATAGAGCATAAAGGACAATAGTCTCCAATGGATAGAGATACACCAGTTGGGGTAGTGAGGACAGGTCTTCTGAGTGGGGACAAGAGTCTTCAGTGGAGAGAGATACACAAGCCAATGCAATGGACAGGGTTATGCTTAAGGGGTTGGACTCAAAATGTACTTGTAAAAAAATTGTGAATCTTAATAAAAATCAAGATAAATCATGGAGAATCCTAAGAAAATCAAATCGAGCATCTTCACACCAAAATTTGGTGTATTTGAAGCCCTAAAATGTAAGGTCATATTTGGGGGTAATTTTGACCTATTAAATCATCTTATAACTTCATAAAAATACCACCATTAGATCAGGCTTAAAAAGAGCTTTCCAATGAGTACAAATATGCCTATGTTTGGATATATATTATGGCGAATTGACCCTAAGAAAACATTAATTCTAAAAATTTTAGGTGAATGGGCCGACGTTGAGGGTCCTCATATTCACCATTATCAATTTTGAAAATCCTAATATTTGCCCAATTTGTGAATATTCACAACTATGCATAACCTTGGCAGTGGAGGAGGTAGTCTTCTAGAGGATCACTGACCAGAGCAGAGGAGAAGGAGTGCTCCTATAGATAGGGATCCACAAACTAGATTTAGGGGATCTACATCTCCTTCGGACAAAGGTCCATAAATATTGTAATTGGGAAGGATTCCCAAGAGATTATTTGAGAAATATTTAGAAGAAATATTTTCTTCGTGGAAGGAGCCATATTTGGGTGAACCACGTTAAATCTGTGTCTCTATTATATATGGTGATTTATGCGTTGCTTTGATTACTGTTGTTAATATTGCTATCTATACATTGCATAATATTGATTTGGAAAGAAAAGTAAAAAGTGCTCTTATATTGTTCACCCCCCCTCTCAGTATAAGCTTGTCTTCTTCAATTGGTATCAGAGTGGGTGCCTTCATAAGAGTTTAATAACTTGAAGAAAAAGCTATCAAAAACACAATGAATCCTAAGGAGGTGTCCTCAACTAACTCAACACCAGTATTTTATGGAAATGACTATATGTATTGGAGTATGATGATGAGGATCTACCTCATGGCACTTGGCAATGAAGTTTGGGATGTAGTGGAATTTGGATATGATCCAAAAGTCAATCCTCCTCCAGATAAGGAAGGTAAGCTTCTACAACACTATAATTCAAAAGCAATGAATGCACTTGTGAGAGGTTTGTGTAGAATAGAGTCTATGAAAGTTATGCATTGTAAAACTATAAAACAAATGTGGGATAAATTGCAAGGTATATATGAAGGAGATAAAAGTGTCAAGAAAGCAAAGATACGAAATCTCAAAGGACAATTTGAAACATTGAGAATGAATGAAGAGGAAAATATCAGTGCTTATCTAATTTGAATTGATGAGGTTGTTAATGATATGCAAGGACTTGGAATGAAGATTGATGAATCAGATGTTTGTGATAAAGTCTTAAGATCTCTTCCAAATAAATTCAATGAACAGGTTTATGCTATAGAAATTTCATTGGATGGTGATACTTTGATAAGGGATAAGTTGCTTGGTATGCTAACAAATTTTGAGATAAGAACAAAAGATCCTACTCCCCATAAGGAAGCAACATTCAAAGCAATCAAGAAAACAAAGGGTAAGAAGTCATAATCAAGTAGTGAGTCATCCAATGATGAAGAAGCTAATTATGGTAGAAGAAATAAAGGTTTCAGAAGATCCATAGATCTAAGATCTGTTAAGTGCTTCAATTGTGGAAAGTTTGGACATTTTGTAACAGATTGTAAAGAACCAAATAACCACAATGGTGAAGAAAAAAAAGATCACAGGTACATGGAATCAAAAAGATATATGTAAGATAAGCATTAGAAGAAAAGCAAGGATGGATAAATTAGACAAGCGAATAAGTTCTTTCAAAGACAAAAAATGAGCTACTATACAGATAATGAAAGTAAGTACTCAAGTGATAGTGATGCTAGTGTTTCAGACAATGATAGAGATGAAGTTATGTTTATGATTAAAGAAAATAACTAGTTATTCTCAAGTGTTTTAGAAGTGGTAACTTTGGACGTCTTTGAAGATGATTTTACAAGGAATGGTTATAGTTTTAGTGATGATGAGTATGAGAATGCACTTGAAAGACCAGATGAACATATTTTAATGACATTAGAAGAAGTGAGTGATCCTATAGAAGAGAAGCCTAAATAGAGTAATGGTATGGATAGGAACAGGAACAGGAATAGGAACATGGATGTGAACAGGAACAAAATTAGGAATATGGATAGGAACAGGAACAGGAACATGGATGTGAATAGGAATAGGAACAGGAACAGGAACATGGATGTGAACAAGAACAGGAATGATGACATGGACAGGAACATAGACACGGATAAAAATAGTCAGAGGATTCAAAAAATTCAAAAAATAAGAGAAGAGGATAAAGGTAAAGAACAATGCTTTCTGGGAGTAGAAATACTCCCACCCTAGAATTAAACACCTTAACATAATGTGGGGGAGGGGCTAAGATAAGAGGCTCATTCTTAGCCCCGAGCCCCAAAGGTGACCCTTTGCCATTGATGTTAAAGGGGAAGAAATATTTGAGTACAAGGGAGAGATTTGATATTTGAAAGATCATTGAGCTAGGGGGAGTGGTGTCCTAGGGGGAGCAACACAGAATAAGAAGTCAAGTTTTCGGTAATTTTTTTTTGGTTTGCCATCAATGACAAAGGGGGAGATTGTTGGACATTTTGAGTCCTAAAAGTTAAAGTTGTCATTGATGTCAAGAAATGAAGTCAACATTATTATCAAGGTTTTTTGTCAAGGAACAAAGTTGTCAAAGTTATTATTTGATATCCAGGAAGAAAGCCAAAGTTCAAGAGATTCAGTGCAAAGTTAAAAAAGGATATATAATATTTTTTATAAATTATTTAATTCAATGAGAATTTAAATTTTATAAATAGATATTATTTACACCATGGAATGCAATGTGAAGGAAGCAATAATATTATAATGGTTAAAAGGATATAATATTATAATATTTGATATTATAATATTAAAGTGATTTCGTTAAAAGCCCAAATATTTTACTTTACCCAAATATGGGTTTGGAGTTTAAAATATTCAAAGCACTTTATCAAGGTTCTAATCTTCGCCGACATCTCATGGTAATGAAAGCTTCAAAAGCATCAACGTTTTACAAAGCATGGAGGAATTTAATATAAATACCTATGCCAAAGGGCATTGAACCTTATCCTTGCTCGATCAATTATTTTGCATACAAATTATTTAAAGTGAAGAGCTCATGAAAGAAGGACTACGATTTTTGTGTTTGAATTGCCAGTGAATAGAAACTAAGTGGAAGACATCGAATGGTTGAAGCTCAACCAAGCACCTTGGCCTAGTGGCAAGTGGGCAGGTGGTAAAACATTTTTTGGTAAGGAAGCCAGCGTTTGAAACATGTCGATGTGCATTGGTAGATGTGTTGGTTGAAGGAGCCAAAGGCACACATTTTTGTAAAGGGGCAAGAGTGTGATATGCTTTGAAGAACGTGGTGCTTCCTCCATATCAAATCAGTGTGTAGCTCACACAATTGTTGGAGCCACGACAAGGCGTATGTTGTGGGTATTATTGAGGGTTCGAATCCCTTCGAAGGTAAGGTAAATATTTTGCATTAAATTTTTGTTATTTACCTAAGTTTGGAGGTATAAGGATTGTTAGTGGAATTGTTTAGAAAGGGTGTTTGTTGGATAGTGGTGGTAGTTGAATATTATCATTTGGAGTAATAAGGAAGTTTTGGTTTTAATTATTTTTGATAGTCTTAAATTACTATATTGGCATATTGAAGGATTAAGACTTTTGAGGGTTTTTTAATTCGAATAAGGGGTTTTTATGTTAAAGAAGATTATTGTGAAGGTATTGAATATTATTTAAGTTGGAGTGATAAGGTGTTGAAATCACGAGGATACGAAAACAAACAAGGAAAATGCCAAGTACGATGCGTCTAAAACCAAACTTAACGCAAAAAGCCTATGTATTGAAAAATGCATAAAAGGAAAGAACATGAGTGAATTGACACAAGATAAAAGCAATATGGAATAGGGTCCTCTTTATTGATGTGCTTTCAAAGTCGTGTTATAATACGTCTCCTTCCTTTTTAGGGGATAGGAGCGTTAAATATGTTTTTGATCACATCCATGGATAACAATCCTTCTTCCGCGTGCCCACATGTAAGATGGGCGGACCAAAACATCGCCGCCGCTTGTGTATATGAATGTTGATTCTTTGCTGCTCCTCTGATGTCAAAAACCTGCGTTCAAAGAAACATAAAATATCAATAGCACCCGCAGATAAAATAAAACATGTATTTCCCAAGGCCTACTGTCAGTGTATGCATGAAAATATTAAAATAATATCCAAATGACCTCGGATCGACCTGAGAATTTAACAGAAGCATAAATATGTTACCAGGAGGTCACTGCAAAAATAATAGTCTGGAAATTCCTCACAGATTTGTATTCGCTCAGGGGTGGGACGATATACCTGTAATAAATTATCAAAAAGCACCCTCTTCAATGTCCTATCCAAAAAACTCCAAATGAACTGTAAAGTTGGAGTTATCTAATTGGGGGTGTTTTGGGAAGACCCAGAAGGTCATATTTCTCCAATTTAGCCTCTGTCACTCAGATTTTGCTGGTGCCATCTGCAAGTTAGTAAAGGCGAGAAATGATAAAAACCTGGTCAAAAATGCTCAGAATGAAATGAAATTTAAACTACAGCCTATTTAAATAACCTAGAATAAGATGCAAAATAAAAATAAAATAAATATATCACAGATTTCTATTCACTCCGGGGTGGGGCGATTAGGTCTACGACAGCTTGGGGGGTGCCCGGGGGCAAAATGCCCACTGTTTGGGACTCTGCTTCGGAACCAATCCACTTGGGATCTGTCCAAAACATCTTATGGGGTGTTGTAGACAAATTTTGTGGAATATTGTGGCCAAATGTTCGGTTTTGGTACTAGAATGCGCCTCCAATAATCACTCAATAACCTCCCTCCAAAAGAGAGATCAAAGATGTGAAAGCACAAACAATGGGTGAGGATATATTTTAGCAGCACTTCGTTGCTCCAAAATCTCCTCTCTGTATCTCTTTTGGGTGAGAAGACTCACCAATTTATAGACCTAGGGTCTCTTTGTTTGAATGCGCATGCGAGGGTGCCACTTGAGTTGATTGTCCTATTTTGAGAGAAAAGATAATTCCCTGATTTAGAGTCTCCTTGCATGAGGTATCTAAAATAAAGACATGCATGACTGAAGTCTCTCTTCTTGATTTTGAAGTCGTTCCTTGCAATTGCATGTCCTGAAGCTTCAATTAACTGGTGGACTTGTCGAGGTTTGAATTTTTGCTAGTCAAACCTGCTATTCGCCTCACCCTGGGGCGAATGCTGATATTTGTCCCTGGGTGGGGCGAATATCAGTTTGTATTCATCCCAGGGTAGGACGAGTAGGGAGCAAAGTGCCAAATGGTGCCAAATTGACTCTTGACCTTCCAAACTATTGTTGGGAGTGGTTAGGACCATTGTTTAACCTCTGGGGGCTACCCTAGGGGCTGTGTGTGTCAATGCGATCAATGTTTGTCGTCACATAATTGGATTGGTGCTATTTTTGTGTTTATAGATGCCCTTTTTTGGGAAGCATTGTGCAAGGCATAGCGCTGATAAAAAATAGATAACCAAGGCACTAATGATTAGGGTTTCTCAGTAACCTAACCAACTCTTGATGCCCCAAGTATGGAAAGGGCACGCATTCTTGAATCCTTGCTTCTGACGAGCTAAGGAACTTAACTCAAGTGTTAACCTTTTTCGGTGAGGTGTTACTTGAGCTTGGACATTGATCAGTCATGAATAGGCAAAGGGCGCAACCTTTTGTCTGTGGGAACCTTGAGTTCGTGATTCATGAATGCCAAGTGTTTGATCAGCTTGTGATTATTGCTTGTTTACTGCCCCAAGCAAGAGCATGATTGTCTTTGTCAATGATCCTTTGAATGCGTGTTATTTCCATAATAGGGTATATTTTTGTTGATTGGTGACTAAGTGTGACTACCCCCTCAAGCGACGAATCGATGAGGGAATGATAGACATGAGAAAATCAATGAGTCGTTTGACCCAAGATGACTTAGGTAAGGGTGCCTTCAGTTGTTTATCGTTGAATGCGAAAGCAGTTTCTGAACATTCTGACCTGTTTTTGGTGGGTTTTAACCCTTTTTGCAACGCATTTTGGAGCTAAAATTGTCAAAAATTCGTCCTCTCGTGGAGTGGTCCGGCTATGGTAGCCTTCTTAGGGAGTAGGATAGTGACAATTTGTAATCCCAACATCTATTTTGGATGCCAAGAATGTCAGGCGCAAAGGTGCCTTCGTTCGGCAATGTTATTGCTATTTTTGGTTGGGTTTTGACCCTTTTGTGATGCCTTTTGGGGATGAAATTATCGAAAATCCATCGTCCTATGGAGCGGTCCGACTATGGTAACCTTATTAGGGAATAAGATAGTGAGGATTTGTGACCTCGACGTCTGTTTTGCATGCCCAAAATATCAAGTGCAAAAGCACTCTTATCGAACACTTTTTGCTTGTTTTTGGTGCATTTTGTGCAGTTTTTGTTGTTTTTGAAATTTTTGCTCTGTATTTGTCCCTGGGTGGGATGAATTCCTGTTTAGTATTCGTCCCTAGGAGGGACGAGCGCTAACCAGAGCGCTCATCCCAGGGGGGAATGAGTACAAGCTCAAAAGCCTATTTAAAGGCCAAAACTGAGTTTTGGGCTCATTTGCATTTATTTTTCCTGGCGATTTGGAGCTCTGAGGAGGAGGTCAATTCTGCAAAGTGAAGTGCTGCCAAACTTTTCCTGCCACCATGAGTTCACAGACCAGATCCTCAAGCGGCGGAGCCAAAGTGATACCGATGAGTGTTCTTCCTCTTTATTGGTTTTTTTGGTTATTTTTTGTTACAGTCTGAAAACCACAAGTTAGTTGTTTATGTCCGTTTGTTTTTGTTTTTCAAATTTAAAAATGAAACCCTAGTTTATCAAAACTTAGCTTAAAACTTAGTGTAACCCTAGGTAAACAAAGATCAAAAGTTAGTTTAAAACTTAGCTAAAAAACTTAGTTTAGAACGTAACTTCAAAACTTTGCTTAACTCGAATTTTAACAAAGATCAAAACTTAGGTTAGAAATGTAGGGTAAAACTAAGCGTAAAAATGTAGCTCAACCCTAGTTATTTGTTGTGGTTTGTGTTTTTGTGTTTGTAAGTGATCAGTCAATTTTTAGAGTTAAAAACCCTAGGACTGACAAACAATTATTTTGTTTTAATTAATTTGTTTTGTTTTTAATTTATCAGTTAGAGTTAAAACCCTAGGACTGATAAATAATTTTTTGAATTTTGTTATGTTTTTGTTTAATTTATCAGTTAGAGTTAAAAACCCTAGGTCTGAGAAATTATTTTTGAATGCATTTTATGTCTCATTATATGTTTGTTTTTAGCTGTATAGTTTTTCCTGGATTTTAATGTTTTTGGTTTTGTTTTCTTTTGCAGGTTGTGAAGAGCCGGTACCGTGTGCCCACGGTTTTCATTGAAGCATGTGTGGCACTGACCTTGGCTAACTGGGATTGGCTTGACGCCCTTGGGCTCAAGCAGGTGACTCGGTTGGAGCCGGTGGTTGGGGATCGGGCCTATCTGACGACCCTGATCAACTTGTGGGATCCTCGGATGAATACCTTCCATCTCCCAATAAGGGAGATGACGGTGACCTTGGAGGATGTCTATCGAAGTTTGCATATTTTGATAGACGGACTAATGATCCGGACAACGCCGTGGGATCAGCGAACAGTAGTGTTGACACACTGCTTTGGACATGGAGAGGAGATGGGGGTGGACAGCCCAGTGGAGAGGGCAGAGGGCGACTGCAAAATTGGTGGTATATTGGTTCGATGGTGGCTATAGAGGGGTGTGTTGGGAGTGAGGCATGCATTACTTATGGGCCTCATTTCCAACATGCTTCTCCCCAAATATTTGGGTGCAAGGTTCCCATGGAACCTATTGGAGGTGGTGTTTCGATTGGTGAAATGTCCTACGAATGCACCTATGATCATGATATGGGGACAGACTCTGCTGGAACAACTCTATGATGAGCTATATGAGGTCTGCTATCGGAGGTAGAAGGGGATTAGTTGTAGCTATTTGTTGCAATGCTGGGCTTGGCAGCACATAGTAGTGGAGAGGCCGATGGGGCTACCTTGGACGACGCAAGCAGAGATGGTAGACCGAGAGATTGGATATGGAGCACTATAGTGGAGGTCTAAGGAGCAGGGACAGAGTCGACGATGGGCAGGTGCCGTAGGGCACTATGTTGATGCCTTCGCTCGGCTTGCTCTAGGGGAGGTGTTCTAGCACCCCTACCAGGACTGTCCAGCCTGGCCTAAGGCTGGAGAGTGGCTCCAGTGGGTACGGAGAGGGTGGTGGCTGATTGGGCGTCATGGGACTGAGCAGGAGTTCTTCCAATATGGCCAGGTTACATGACAGTTTGGGGTGCATCGGGGGTTGCCTGGTGAGCCCGTGGTCTATCAACATCGGGGAGACGAGAGGACTCTAGATTGGTCAGTTATTGCACCACTAGGGGAGGATGCAGATACAACGATTGACATCCCAGATGTGGATGACATCGGGGTTACCATGGAGTATGAGCAGTGGTGGAATTTACGATGATGGCGAGGCGAGGGGCCTCTAGGGGGTGCAGAGGCAGGTGCAACAGGGGATGAGGGTGTAGAGGCACCAGGAGAGGGCTGGGGGGTTCCGCTGGATGATGCGGACATGGTGGAGGTTGAGGATGTTAGAGGGGAGTTTGGGGTACCGGATCAGCCGAAGATGCAGGACGTCCTAGAGTAGTGGGAGCTAGAGCAGCCTACCTTTTCTAAGATGCCGATGCCTTAGGTAGTATCGAAGGATACGAATACAGAAGTGCGCATTGATAATGCATGACTGCCAGGGTTACTCTGGAGGCGGGATGAGGAGCTCGGGGATGCACTACGGGAGAGGGATCTCCTATGAACGTAGCTAGAGTAGTGGGAGAACGCATGGGCTGCGTATCACCGGTAGGATGGGGATACCGATGCTGCGTGGGAGAGGGATCTTTTGCGGACGCAGCTAGCATAGTGTAACGATACTTTGGCTATGTATCATCAACGAGATATGGACTCGATGCGGTATCGGTTGGAGCTGGAGGCAGATATTAGTCGCCTCGGTGGGTGGGTCCCTACATTTAGCGGTGGTGGATCATTGCACCGCTCGAGAGGGAGCGATACTGAGCAGTCAGCATCCTCTCGATGCAGGTGACTAAAGGAGGGAGGCGCTAGTAGGTGTGATGTGGGGGCTAGCAGCAGTCGCCCTAAGGGGTCCCACAGGACTCACACCATGGGGGTAGTTCTCGTCACACCGATCCTACATGATCATGGTGGCCAACGCCCTAGGCTTTGGGGTTTTTGAGTTTTTGGCTTTGTTGGGAGGTCAAAGGACCGGTTCATTGTAGCCTGCAGGCATTTTGGATGATATATATATACAGATGACTTTCTTTGTGTTTATACACTTTTCATGGTTTGTTTTTTCGTTTATGCACAGTTATGTATGATGATGTATGCATGTGGTATTATGAATGCGACGTGTCTAATTTATATGATGTATGCATATGGAATGAATGAAATGAGTTGTTGATAACTTGTTGATTGCACCATAGACTGTACAAGATTTACTGGCTTGTTGTACTTATGGGATGGCTTTGTGGAATGACTTTGCACGTAAAAACTTTGTTTTTGTATTTTGTATATTTTTTGATGGTGATGTACGTAATGAAATGTTCCAGTTGTTTTTAAAATGTAGTTAAGCTTTTTTGAGATTCAGATATTTTAACTAACTAGCCAAAACCGTACATTTATCTTACAAGACTTTTGAACAAGGTATAAATCTGACTTGAGTTTAACTAAGGTATTTCACATCCCTGTGTGTGCAATTGAGTTTGTTTATGTGGTATTTGTCAGGATACTGCCAGTGCCAAATAGGCTATCAACCAAACCTGTACTGAGGATCACCTAATTAGCTCCACTAACTCCGTTGTTGTATTTAGCAAGATTAAACCATGGGACAATCTACGACACCATAAGCTAGCTCATCCACATGTAAACATTGGTCTGCTCACACATAAAGCTAATGTGATAGACGTATCGTCATGCGTTTAGGATCCCGCCATTTTCAGGTAGGCTATCCACCAAACCCTTAATGAGGATCACCTAAATGGTTTTCGAATGCTAATAATTCTAGGGATTCAAGTTCAGGTTGTTTTTATTTGCTCAACGGTTTAGGATACTCAATCATATACATAGTGATGAAAATCACTATTTATTTTTATTTTTTTGTTTTTCTTTTTGAGCAAGGATTTTGAATAGTGGTGATAACCACTATTATTTGATTTTGTATTTTGAGATTTGTAAGGGTGAGTTTATAGGTTTGTGGATTTATGGATGGCTTTGATCCTTTTAGGCCTCGGGGATGACTACCCATCTTGTTCAAGGAAGTGTAGTACAAATCCTTACAAATTTGGGAACTAAAGAGATTTATGGAGACTATGAAGTAAGGGCATTGATCTTTTAGGCCTTGGGGATGACTACCCATCCTATTCAAGGATGTGTAGTACGAATCCTTACAACTTTGATACCAAAGGTGAGTGGAGATGATCGTGATGATGGATTGGGAATTTTGTTTTTGAATGGTCATTGATCCGTTTAGACCTTGGGGATGACTACCCATCCTTGGTAGGGACATGTAGTACAAATCCTTACAACCTTAGGGACCAATGGTGATTGGGGATTTTTGTGAGTAGTGGTGAAAACCACTGTTTATTAAGGGGAATTGATGGGGAAGAGCTTGTCCTGTTGTCAATTCTCAACACTCTTGAACCATTTGCACAGGGGGATGAACAGACTAATCTTTCACCTATGGTACCCTAGACTTCTTTGTAAGTTTCTCTTGCGTTCACACAACTTAGGAATTATTTTATGTGTTTTAACTTGTGTAGGGATGTTACATAACGAGGCGTGATCCAAGTAAAACTTTCCCATGTAAAATTTGTTTAACTTTGTACAGTTTTTGGCTAGAAATTTAAAGACAGTTGAATGACAAAAACCCTATATACATTAGGAGACAACTGACTGTGCTAAAAATGACGATGGTGTGATTCTGGATGTAGGTGTTTATAAAATGGATGGAATGCGAAAAATTAAGGAATTACCGAGAAATTATAGTCTATGGTGCTTGTGACTTGTATGACCAACAAATATGCAATGTATGGATGCGATGCCTAATGCAACTTATTTTTTTTTTTGTATTTTGATTTTTACGAGTATGCATGGAATGGAAATGCAATTTTTTTGTTATTTTTGATGATTTTATTGTTTTTGTTTTTTTTTTTTGAATATTTGTTAGGACCAGGCGGTTAGGGTAACCCTTGGAGCTTTTGGTGTGACCAAAGGGTGTATGGACATATTTGGGGCGTTTTGGGGTGACCAAGCAATTGTGGGAATCCTTGGAGCTTTTGGCTTTGACAAAAGGGTTTATAGATACCTTTGGGGCGTTTTGGGGTGACCAAGCGATTGTGGGAATCCTTGGAGCTTTTGGTTTGACCAAAGGGTTTATAGATACCTTTGGGGCATTTTGGGGTGACCAAGCGATTGTGGGAATCCTTGGAGATTTTGGGTTGACCAAAGGGTTTATAGGTACCTTTGGGGCGTTTTGGGGTGACCAAGCAATTGTAGGAATCCTTGGAGCTTTTGGGTTGACAAAAGGGTTTATAGATACCTTTGGGGTGTTTTGGGGTGACCAAGCGATTGTGGGAATCCTTGGAGATTTTGGGTTGACCAAAGGGTTTATAGATACCTTTGGGGCATTTTGGGGTGACCAAGTGATTGTGGGAATCCTTGGAGCTTTTGGGTGGACTATGGCTCTCTAAATGTGGAATGGCCTCAAATGACTGATGTTCAAGGGTTTTGTTTCCTTGATTCCTTCAAGAGAGGCAAGTCGGTATGTTCCAGGTCCTATTCTACTGTCAATCACATAAGGACCTAACCAGTTTGCCGTGAACTTGTCCCTTATATGGGACGACAAATTAGAATTCTGTTGGTTCTCTTTTAAGACCAAGTCACCAACCTGAAATTCCCTTAAGTGGACCTTCATGTTGTATGTTTTCTTAAGTCGCTCTTGATAGATACGCAAATGCTCAAGAGAATTGATGTGTTGTTCATCGAGCAACGTCAGTTGGTCTAATCGGGCCTACCGCGCAACGTCATCATCGATGAACTCTTGCATTGAAATGCATAGGGAAGGGATTTCCATCTCAAGAGGCATGACTACCTCGGAGCCATACACCAACGAAAATGGAGTTGCCCTAGTGGGCGTCCAAATGCTAGTGCGATAAGCCCATAAGGCAAGTAGGATTTGAATGTGCCAATCCTTATGACTATTTGTGACGGTATTTTTGAGGATGGTGACTAGCGTTTTGTTTGATGCCTCTGCTTGCCCATTTGCCTGCGGATAATAGGGTGTTGAAAAAATGTGCTAAATTTTGTACTTTGTTGTCAAAGCATGCACATATTTATTCTTGAAGGACATCCCATTATCCGAAAGAATCTTGGATGGAATACCAAAACGACATATGATGTTATGCAAAATAAACTCTGCAATGCGGTTTCCAGTCGTAGAGGTTAGCGAAATTGCTTCCACCCACTTGGTGAAGTACTCTGTGGCCGTTATGATGAATGTGTGATGACCTGACAACGCAAGGGAGATATTTTTGATTAGATCAAAGACCCACTACAAAAAAGGCCAAGCCGATTGGATCGGCTGCAAGGCCTGAGAAGGTACGTGTGTCAAATTAGCATGGTGTTGACACTTCACGCACTTCTTTACATATGCACAACAATCTCGCTCTAAAGATGGCCAATAATAGCCCATGTGAAGAATGCGCTTTGCGATGGCCATACCGCTGAAGTGGCCACCACATGTACCATCGTGGGCTTGGGTGATCGCCCAAGCGGACTCTTGTTGGTCCAAGCAACGAAGGAGGATTCCTTCATAGCTCCGACGATACAAAATTTCTCCTAACAAGACATGTTTTACCGATTTCTATTTAAATGATCTTTTCACGGCTTGTGTCAATCCAAGTGGGAGGTTACCTAGCTTGAGGTAATCCCTTATGGGTGTGTACCAATCCTGCTGATCAGAAACATCGATGGTATGAACGACCAATCCCTCTTGAAGTTCATCCCTAGCAAAAGCTAAGTGGGAAAGAACTTGTAAAAATAGCGTTGTGTTGCTATTAAGAGGGGTCGGGGAGAACAAGGACCCCCAGTTGGCTCGAGTCAAACAATTGTTGATTTGAGAGAACCTATCCTGAGATGGTTCAATCTGGATCAGGTGGATTCCTGGCGTTTGGTCAGAGCTTGCACGCTCTATCGCAAAGTGTGATAATATTTTGACCTGAATGGTTATCATTTCACCAGAAGGGTCTTGCAGGATTAGCGACCCCAAGGAGGCCATAGTATCCGCAAAACGATTCGATGATCGAGGGAGTGCCTCGATGTCATACCATTCAAGTTGTGCCAAGAATTTGTCCACAAGGGCTTTGTAGGCTTGCAGAACTGGACATTTACATTGGAATATCCCCTTGACTTGATTGACAATTAACAACGAATCACCAAAGATGTTTAAACATTTAATGTTCATGGTGATTGTTGTCTGAAGACCTATGAGCAAGGCTTCATATTCTGCATTGTTGTTGGTGCACGAGAAGTCTAATTTAAATGACAGAGGCATTGGAGCCCCTTGTGGAGTGAAGAATACAATTCTTGCGCCACCTCCTTGCTCACATTTAGAACCATCGAAGAATAGGGTCATGTCAGCCTGTGACTCAGGCTCATCAGAATCTAGCGATTCTAAAACATGGAAAACCCCATCATCCGGTAGTTCTACGGTCAGAGGCTGATCGTCTTCAAGAGGAGCCTCTACCAGTTGATCGACGATGACTTGACCTTTTATGGATTTTTGTCCAATGAATTCTATGTCAAACTCCGTCAACAACATGATCCATTTCGTTGTGCGACTACTATGATAAGTATGACTCATCATGTATCGCAATGGATTCTCCTTAGACACAACATACATCGTTTTGTTGAGCATGTAGTGGTGTAGCTTTTTGGTAGCAAACACCATTGCCAAGCAAAGCTTTTCAACGTATGCATAGTTAAGTTCATAACTGACCAAGGTGCGGCTAAGATAGTAAGTAGCCTGTTCTTTGTGTAGTTCGTTTTTCTAGGATAGCATGGCGCCCAGTGCCACCTCAGTAGCTGAGATGTATAAGTAGAACGGCACTCCTGGTCTAGGTGGTGCCAATACTGGTGGTGAAGCCAAGTATTGTTTGATGTCGTCAAAGGCTGACTGGCACTCGTCATCCTAGTGAAATGTTACCCCTTTGTGCAATAATTTATTCATGGATCGACACTTGTTAGATAACTGCACTATGAAGCGCTTGATTGACGCGACCTTTCCCTGTAGACTTCTGAGCTGCTTGATGGTATTTGGGGGAAGCATTTCAAGGATTACCTTGAATTTGTGTGGGTCTACCTCAATTCCTCGTTTGGAGACTATCAAATCCAAGAGCGTTCCAGATGTGACGCCAAATACACACTTCTTGGGGTTTAGTCTGACTTTATGTTCCATGAGGCGATCGAGGATCTTGCTCAAGTCATCGAGATGATCTGGGCACAAAAAATATTTGGCCAACAAATCATCCATGTAATCCTCCAAAGTTTTGTGCATGTAATCATGGAAGATGTACGTCATGGCATGTTGGTAGGTGGCGCCAGCATTTTTAAGGCCAAAAGGCATGACCTTATAACAAAATGTCCCCCAAGGAGTTTTGAACACTGTTTTTAGTTGGTCCTTGGGATTGATACAAATCTAATTGTATCCCAAGAAACCATCCATGAGGGAAAGCATTTCATGGCCCACTGTAGCGTCTACCAATGCATCGATGCTAAGCAAGGGGAAATCATCCTTAGGACTCACTTTGTTTAGATATCAAAAATCGGTGCATATGCGAATCCTCCCGTCAAGATTTTTGACAGGCACCATGTTAGACAACCATGGTGGATAATCCACGCAGATGACAAAGTATGCATCCAAAAACTTATGTAGCTCGTATTTGACCATTAAGGCCACTATTGGGTGCATCTTACATAGTTTTTTCTTTACTGGCTTGACTGTCGAATCAAGCATTAGATTATGTGTGACTAGCTGCGGGTCTAGTCCCAGCATGTCTTTGTAGGACTAAGCAAAAACCTCCTTCTTCTCTTTGAGAAGGGCAATGTAGTAGGCTTGCTCTTCGGGGGATAGACTTACCCCCAACTTGATGATTTGCAAATTCATTGGATCTGAGCCGATTTCTACGTCAGTCGTCTCCTCGACCGACATGTGGGACTCGTCCTCCAACTAGTGTGGAGTTGGGATCAAGTGGATATCGTTTGCTAAATTGAGATCGTCGTTAGGAACTTTAGGTTCCTCTTCAGCATGGAAGACATCTTGAGTCTGTCCTGGGGTGAAATGAAACATCCCACCGCAAGGCTAGTACTCTGATGGGGATGGTGGTGTGTCAGCGCGATCCCAGTCTATAGCATCTAGATCTAGATACAATGACCGTGTCGAGTCGGCTAGATCATGGATGGGGACAGTTAAATCAATGGAGATCATGTTAATGAAATGATTATGGTCTCCATTATCGTAGGTGTGGTTACTCGAACATCCTAGATAATCTTTGTGCTCCAGATCTGGCTCTATGGGTACTGGCACAAATGGATCAACCCTATGCGTGGATACGAAGACAGTGTCCACCCTAGGCACTGATGGTTTTATAGGGTCTCCAGGTGGAAGATGCTCTCTATATACCTGGAGTGGCGGGTGTAGTAATTGTTATAACTGTACCTAGTTTAAGTGCCACCTATGCTTGGGCCCTATGTGTAGGTGTTCAAACATGTCGTCTATGTCCAAGGGATATTTTTGTTGCATCTGTCGCATGTGGTTGAGATAGGCCATCTCAGTTTCATCTTTTGAATCACTGTCAGAGATCCAAAGGCCTTCGTTGGCTCCAACGACTATTTTTGACATATGAGGCTCATCTTGCTCGAACAAATTAATGTGGTCCCATCGAGGTTGTTTTTCTCTCTACAGGGGGACCTAATTATCTTGGTGTGGCATATGCTCAATTGGAGCATCCAAAGGGAACATTGTCAGGAAGATCTCTTGACCATCATCCATGGGATGCACTTGTGAATGATTGGTATCAGACTCGAAAGGATCCCAAGGTGCTACCTCGTACTCTGACTCATCTTCTGAAGAACCTTCTTGGTCTTGTCCATATCCCTCTTATAGGTGAGTCCTCGAACTTTCTACCTTTTCAACCAAATGGAAAGGGTTGTTACGGTCAACAAGGTTGGTTGTTAGAAATGGGAAATAATCTCCCAATGTATAGGTTGTGTTAGTATTGGCATATGGATCTACTGCCAACCCATCCTTGTTGCCTATCCCTAGGCCTTACATGTTCTCTACCAAGATGTCAAGGGGTAGGGGGTGGTTGAACCCTACTCCTGACTTGTCATACGACATTTGATATCTCGGTTCGCATAAAACTCGCACTCCTTGTTCATACCGGCCCAACCCATATCCATGCCAATTACATTGGCCAATATATCTTAAAGCGAAGTCTAGGTTGGACAAATAGTTGACATCCTCAGTAAAGGGCTCTTCATCTTCGTCTTCTTGCATGTAGGTTTCAACGCCATTATCCAGGTCCCTATAAACAAAGTTTTTTTGATTGGGTGGGTAGCCTAAAGGAACCACAGAGCCGATGGGGAGGCGAGGTCTCCCCATGTCCTGCATGGACTCAAGTGCGGGTGTTGCTACAATGTTAAGCACTAGATACTCCCCTAGGCCCGTGTTGGCCATCTCAACAGTGATCATTGGCGGTTGAGGGGAGCGAATGGGAGTCCTTCCTAAGTCCACTCTATGTGGGGAGAACTAGGTGTCTCGACTTCCATTCGGCTAGGCATCTCTTCGGTAGAGATGGTTGAGACTAGGGGTGGTTCCTCTTCAAGGGGTTTCTTTCCCTTGTCCTTTGGTGTGGCCATCGTAGGTGGCATCATTGTTGAAGGACCAGATGAGGAAGATGGACCCAACTGGGGACTTGATGGACTTGTCAACGGGGATGCCTACGGAATCGACCCTGTTTAGATGGATTCAACTAAAAATCCAAATGCATTGATGGGAGGGTCGATTGCGGCATGAATTGCATCGTATTACAGTACTTGAAGGGCTCTAAGTCTATCGGGACTACATGCACCTGTCCTTCAAATGTATACTTTAGGCACTGATGAGCTATTGAAGGGACACACTTCATATCCCTAATCCAAGGCTAGCCCAACAAGATATTATAAGCCATCTCACCTTCCAAGATGTGGCACAATGTATGAATAGTCTTTTGTCCCACTTGGATGGGTAGGACAATTGTGCCAACCGTTGAGCATATTGCATCATTGAATGCTCGAAGAGTATAGGTGGAAGCCATGATGTGAGATGCTAGCAACTTCAGATGTTTCAATGCTGCTGTTGTGATGATATTACTAGATAAGCCAGTGTCCACCAACACCCTCTTATACGAAATCCCGTTGACCCATGCAATGACGTGCAGGGGTGGATCTGCCACATCACCGATAACTGATTTCAACTCATCGTCTCTAAAAGTGATGACTGGTTCTATACATTGTTTTACATGTCCCACGAAGTTGTTGAAAGAGTTTGCTTCGTGGGGCTATAGCTCAATGGCTTTTAATATCTCCATTAGAGCCTCTCGATGGGGCGTCGATTGTTGAATGAGCTCGTATATGGAGATCCTAGCCTACGTGGTCCTTAGACTTTGGGTAAGTCTAGTCCGAATCATGGCCACTGGTCTAGGCGAGGGGGATTGTGTAGGGTGCTATCGAGGTTGTGATGTCGATGGAACCTCTCTTGTGGCTGCCATGGGGGCAGCTCCTGGGTACCTTTTGTTCGTAGTCACTATGCTTATCATCCCCACATATCCCTGCATGGGGCAATTATGTTGCACCTCATTGACTTGAAGGGGTTTTGTCTATGCATCATGGGCAGGCAAGGGGTCTCTGAAGACTCCCATATGTTGGTTGTTTGGCACTATGGGTTTGTCCACCGCCAACGTCTTGTTGTTGATTAGGTCTTGCACCAAGCCTTTGAACTTCTAACATGCATTAAGGTCATGTCCCTTCCGTCTGTGGAACCTACAGTACAAGTCCTCCCAGTACCCCTTAGGCTTGGGCGCATTGGGGTCTATGGTTTGAATCTCTGACAGGTTGATCAAGTTCGCCACTGACAAGCGGTCAAACAGGGAGTTCCTGGACTCTATGTAAGGTGTGAATTGTCTCCTGGGACGACGCTGTTGATTTTGTTCTTGCCTCTGGTTTTCTCTATCATAATTGTTAGGAGGCATTGCCTGATAGTTAGCCTTTTGAGGCTGTGTTGCTTGTGTAGGCTTAGGGACGTTGATAGCAACCTGATTGACCGCAACGGGTTTCTGTTGCATGGTCCTTGTTTTGGTGTTCTTGGTCCATTCTTTCTTCTTAGGTTTGGCGATCTCTCCATCCTGTATCTTGATCTCATTAACGATTTTGGTTTGTGTCAGAGCTTCCTCAAGAGTGGCATATTGCTACAGCTGCAATAGCACGGAGATCGATCTCAAACAACTCTTTGAGAACATCTGAGTCAGGTCGGACATGGGAGTGAGGTAGGACAGCTTTGAAAGCAACATCCTCCACCGGTTCCCATATGCCGCCATGGTCTCTTCCTAATACTGCCTGAGGCTAGCTAGGTCACTTAATGATGCCTTTTTCTTGGTGTTGAAGGTGAAGCATTCGAGGAACACGTCCACTAGCTAATCCAAGTTACTGATGCAGGAGCATCCGGCAACAATGGAGCAATCTTGCATCCTCCAAAATTTTTTTTTCTATGTTTTTTTTTAAGTACTTTATGTTTTGACTCATTTCAGTTCTTTTCTAAAGTTGAGGTTTTGTAAAGCAAGGGGAAGGTCGAAGTTTTATAAGGCAAGTTGGGGAGCCACAAAATCGCGACATGTCGTGGCTCTCAAAGGCAAGGCAAGGCAAGAGGCGAGGGGGAGCCGCGAAATCGCGACATGTCACGAAATCGTGGCTCCCAAAGGTGGGACAAGGCAAGGAGCGAGGGGGAGCCACGAAATCGCGACATGTCACGATTTCGTGACATGTCACGAAATCGTCGCTCCCAACGACGAGGCAAGGCAAGGAGCGAGGGGGAGCCGCGAAATCGTGACATGTCACGATTTCGTGACATGTCACGATTTCGTGACATGTCACGATTTCGTGACATGTCACGATTTCGTGACATGTTGCAAAATCGCGGCTCCCAAGGGCAAGGCTAAGGCGGGAGTAGTTTGGGTCGCGATATCGCGGCGTTGTAGCAGGCTAAGGCGCAGGGGGTAGTTTGGGTCGAGATATCGCGACATGTCGCGGTATCGCGGCCAGGGAAAAGACAAACCAAAGTAAACACGCGGATGGCCAGGCAAGGCGGGAATAGACACGTGGCTGCCACGTGTGTTAAAGGCGACGCAACCAGTTGGAGGTAAAGTTGAATTTGACACGCGAAAGCATACATGTATGAAGTCAAAGATGAGGGTCACGTAAATTGATAAGGGAGGTGTCGGCCACGCATTTTTTTTATTATTTCTGGCAACACAGCAATTACAGGTGATGGCTTTATGGAGGAGACAACAGTGCAGAGGACAGTCAGAACAAAGCGGCGGGTGCAGGTTAAGGGAGGCCATCAATGCAAGCGTCATGGTGGATCGGGCAGTTGCCCATTTATGGCAAAAAATTTGAAAAACTTCGGCCGAGGGGGAAAAATCGAATTTGAATTTTTTTTGGGCGGGGGCATTAATTGCCTAGAGGATCGAGGCCTCGATAAAAACTCGAAAAAAATGTAAGGACGGGATGGTGAGTTCGGGATTGAGAGGGAAAGCTGTAGGCCTGGAAATGGTACTGTAAAAACTGTATTAAGCAATTTACTGAAAATTAATGTGAAGTTTGTTGTGTGAATCTCGGCTTGCCATCAAGTGGTATCAGAGCGGGAGCTCCTGAGCGTGTAACAGATCGCCGGAAGAGAGGCAGTTACACCAGGATCTGTGGAAGGATTTGTGAGGGAAGAAAGAAAGAAAAAAAAATGCCTCCACGAAGAAATCGTGGTGGAGTAGGAAATGTGGTGCTCGGTCGAAGACTTTCGAGCCTTGCAGAGACAAGTTCAAGCCTTGCAAGAAGAGTTACGTAGAAGGCACGAGCCCGGAAGGGATGAGGGAAGTGAAGACGAAGTTGAAGAAGAAGACCAATCTGAGGAAGAGGAAGAGGCTGTGGATCCTGCACAAGCCAGGTTGTACAAAGCCATCTCTCAGATTGGAAAGCAACCAAAAATGGAGGTTTCTACATACTCGGGAAACCTAAATCCAGAAGAGGTGATTGATTGGATAAATGACTTAGAAGAATATTTCGAATATGAGGAGGTTGAAGACCCTAATCGGGTCAGATTTGCTAAGACCAAGTTGAAGGGTCATGCCAGCATTTGGTGGAGGGGAATACAGTTGGAGAGGAATAGAAGAGGGAAGGAGAGAATAACAAGATGGGATAGAATGGTGGAAAAGCTGAAAAGATAGTTTATTTTGGCAGATTACGAGTTGGATCTGCTAAGAAAAATGCAGAGTTTGAGACAGACAAACAAAACTGTCCAAGAATACACCGAGGAGTTTTACAAGATCTCTATTAGAATTGGGCATTTAGAGGCAAACAAAGAAAAGGTAGCCCATTATATCAATGGGTTGAGACTCGGTATCCAGGAAGAGCTGAGCCTAGTTCGGGTAAGCACCATTGAGGATGCTTACCAGTTTGCCTTAAAGGTGGAAGAAAAATTGAATAGGCGGTTTGAAGGCAAGCAAAGAGGAAGGGGCCGTGGTGGAAGAAGCTGGTGGGAGAACCGGTGGAGAAAAATATAAAGACCCAAAGAAGGCTGGTGAAGCCGGTAGTAACCGGGATCAAAGGGAAGAGGATGTTTATCAGCCCCGAGATCGAAACGACTACCCAAGAGGACGGGGTGGATCCGGACGAGGGTTTGGAAGAGGAGTATTTCGTGGGACATGTTTCCACCTGTGGTGAAGAAGGACATCGAGCATTCGAGTGTCCACAACACCGAGAAAGAACAAACAAGAGGCTCGAGGGTCCGACCGAGGCTGCTTGTGGCGAGAGGAAGATCCTGAATCTGAACATTCGAAAGAAGCGGAGAGAGGGGAAGCAATGATCGTAAGAAGAGTCCTATTGAATGAGGAGAAGGACACGAGATCGAGAGAATAAGTTTATTCCGCACAAGGTGTAAATGCGCGGGCAAGGTTTGCAATATTATTATTGATAATGGTAGCACGGATAACCTGGTTTCGAGAAGAAATGGTTACCAAGTTACAATTAGAGAGGAAGAAGCACCCGCATCCATATCGGGTCGCATGGTTACAGAAGGACCATAGGGCTTTGGTCAATGAGCAGTGCTCCGTTAAATTTAATATTGGAAATTATTGTGATGAGGTCCTGTGCGACATCCTACCTATGGATGCTTGCCATATGTTGCTGGGAAGGCCCTGGCAGTTCGACCGGAGTGCAGTGCATGACGGCCGTGCCAACACCTACTCATTGACAAAGAATGGTGTACGCCATAAGCTGAAACCCATGAAGGAGGCGGATGAAAAGGTGTGTAACAGCTCCAGAATCTGTCTAGTTGAAGGGAGAAAATTTTTGGACGGTTTGAAGCATGAACATTTGTGTTATGCAATAATTCCTAGAATTAGGGAGGAGGAATGCAAAGATACCCCGACAGAAGTCCTAGATCTATTGGAAGAATTTCTAGAGATTGTATCAGATAATGTGCCTGAGGGTTTACCCCCAGTAAGGAAGATCAGCCACCATATAGATTTGGTGCCAGGATCAAGCTTGCCAAATAAAGCTGCACATAGAATGACACCTGTAGAAACTGAGGAGTTAAAGAGACAGGTCCAGGAGTTGCTTGGAGAAAGGATTGATTAGAGAGAGTCTTAGCCCGTGTGCGAGTGCTGCAGTACTAGCACCCAAGAAGGATGGAGAGTGGAGAATGTGCATAGACTCTTGGGCAATCAACAAAATCACTATCAAATATAGATTTCCATTGCCAAGGATGGATGATATCATGGTCTGTTTAAGTGGAGCTGAGTACTTCACGAAGATTGACCTGAAAAGTGGTTATCATCAGATCCGTATCCGAGAAGGAGATGAGTGGAAGACAGCCTTCAAGACAAGAGAGGGCTTGTATGAGTGGTTGGTCATGCCATTTGGGCTGTCCAATGCACCAAGTACCTTCATGCGGCTGATGAATGAAGTACTTGAAAGAGTTTACGGGAAAGTTTGTCATTGTTTATTTAGATGATATATTAATATTCAGCGAGAACCCTGGAGGAACACCTGATGCATATCGGGAGGGTTTTTGAAAAGCTACGGGAGGAGCGAGTTATTAATAAATCTGAAAAAGTGTAATTTTGTCAAGAAAGAGTTAGTCTACCTGGGGTTTGTAATCTCGACAAAAAGGTCTGAAAATGGACCCAGAGAAGGTGAGAGCCATCATCGAATGGCCTACCCCAAGAAGCACAACAGAAGTAAGATCATTTCATGGTCTAGCCGACTTTTACAGGAAGTTCATAAAGAACTTCAGCAGCATTTGTGCACCTCTCACGGAAACAATGAGAGGGGATAAAAAAGAGTTCAAGTGGACATTAGGGGCTGAGAGGAGCTTTGATGCATTAAAGAAAAAGGTCACAGAACAGCCTGTTTTGGCACTCCCAGACTTTAACAAGGTATTTCAGGTGGATTGTGATGCCAGTGGCAGTGCAATAGGGGTGTATCTTGAGTCGGGAAGGCAGACCTGTTGCTTATTTCAGTGAGAATCTAAATGATGCTCAGAAAAAGTATTCGAGTTTATGACCAAGAATTTTATGCTATAGTTCAGGCTCTGAAGAAGTGGAGACATTATTTATTGCCAAAGGAGTTTGTTCTATTTACTGATCATCAGGCTTTACAGTACATTAACAGTCAAACAAAACTGAACCAAAGGCACATGAAGTGGGTGGAGTTCCTTCAAAGCTATACCTTTGTGTTGAAGCACAGAAGCGGGAAATCAAACGAGTTGCGGATGCCTTGAGTAGAAGGCAGAATTTACTGATTGAAATGACAGTGGAAGTAGTGGGATTTGAAGAACTGAAGGGTTTGTACCCTGAAGATCCGGATTTTGCAGAAGCCTGGGCGGCTTGCTTGACACCTGTTACTATGGACAGGACAAGATGGTTGGATTTTCTAATCCAAGATGGAATGTTGTTCAGAGGAAGTAAATTATGCATTCCAAGGAGTTCCATGCGGGAAAACTTAGTCAAGGAGAAACACAGCGGAGGACTGGCCGGACATTTTGGCCGGGATAAGACAATTGCCCTGGTGAGTGAAAATTACTATTGGCCGCAACTACAGCAAGATGTGAAAAAGTTTGTACAAGGTTGTAGAGTATGCCGGATGGCAAAAGGCGAGAAGGCAGAACACGGGATTGTATCGGCCGTTACCGATGCACGAGCGGACATGGGAGGACGTCAGCATGGACTTCGTCCTCATATTACCAAGAACACGGAGGGGAAATGACTCTGTATTTGTAGTAGTTGACAGATTTTCCAAGATGGCACACTTTATCCCATGCCAGAAAACAAGTGATGCGGTTCACATTGCGGGGTTATTTTTCAAGGAAGTGGTACGACTTCACGGTCTACCGAAGAGCATTGTTTCGACGAGAGATACAAAATTTGTTGGTTATTTTTGGAGAACTTTGTGGAAGAAGTTGAAGACAGATCTGAAGTTCGGTTATGCATACCACCCACGGATCGATGGACAGACGAGAGGTGGTAAATAGAAGCCTGGGTAATTTCTTGAGATGCTTGATAGCGAGATCAACCCAAGGGATGGGATTTAGTTTTACCGTAGGCGGAATTTGCATATAACGAGTTCGGTCAATAAGAGCACAAATAAATCTCCGTTCCGAGATAATATATGGAAACAGCCCAAGAAATGTGTACGAAGCGAGAAAGTTGGATAAGAGAGAAAAGTGCAGTGCCGAGGCAGAAGAATTTGCGGAACATATGAAAAGTCTGCATGAAGAAGTAAGGAAACAAATTATAAAAATGAATACTCAATATAAGACAAGGGCAGACCAGAAGCGGCGGTTCAAGGAGTTCGAAGTAGGAGATGAGGTCATGGTACATCTCAGGAAGGAGAGATTTCCTGCCAAGACTTATAACAAATTGAAGATGAAGAAGTTTGGGCCATGTAGAATACTGGAAAAATAGGAGTCAGGAAATGCATATGAAGTGGAATTGCCAAGTTGGCTTGATATTTCACCTATTTTTAATATTTTAGATTTAGTGGAATATCATGAGGGAGAGAGGTACCAAGTGCAAAATTATGGCAAGTTCCAGCATCTACTCCAACCACAGACGAGGTCGAGGAAATATTAGACACTCGTGAAGGCCGAAGCACCAGAAACAAACAGTATTTTGAATATTTGATAAAGTGGAAGGGCAGACCTGTTGAAGATGCAACTTGGTTGCCGAAGACGGAGGTTGACCGCCTGGGTCTTCCCCTAACAAAACAGAAGTGAGGATCACTTTTTTTTATTTACCCCGGGTGTCTGATGCAGGAGCATCCGGCGGCAATGGAGCAATCTTGCATCCTCCAAATATTTTTCTAAGTTTTTTTTTAAGTACTCTGTGTTTTGACTCATTTCAGTTCTTTTCTAAAGTTGAGGTTTTGTAAAGCAAGGGAAAGGTCAAAGTTTTACAAGGCAGGTTGGGGAGCCGTGAAATCGTGCTTCTCATAGGCAAGGCAAGGCAAGAGGCGAGGGGGAGCCACAAAATCGCGGCTCCCAAAGCTGGGACAAGGCAAGGAGCGAGGGGGAGCCACGAAATCGTGACATGTCATGATTTCGTGACATGTCGCGAAATCACGGCTCCCAACGGCGAGGCAAGGCAAGGAGCGAGGGGAGCCGCGAAATCGTGACATGTCACGATATCATGACATGTCACGAAATCGCGGCTCCCAAGGGCAAGGCTAAGGCGGGAGCAGTTTGGGTCATGATATCGCGACATGTCGCGATATCATGGCGTTGTATCAGGCTAAGGCGTAGGGGGCAGTTTGGGTCGCGATATCGCGACATGTCACGATATCGCGGCCAGGGAAAAGACAAACCAAAGTAAACACGCGGACGGCCAGGCAAGGCAGGAATAGACACATGGACAGCCACGTGTGTTAAAGGCGATGCAACCGAGTTGCGAGGTAAAGTCATGGCAAATTTGACACGCGGAAGCATACATGTATTAAGTCGAAGATGAGGGCCACGTAAATTGATAAGGGAGGTGTCGGCCACGCATTTTTTTTTATTATTTCTGGCAACACAGCAATTACAGGTGATGGCTTTATGGGTGAGACAGTAGTGCAGAGGGCAGTCAAAAAAAAATGGCGGGTACAGGTTAAGGAGGGGCCATTAATGCAAGCTTCATGGTGGATCGGGCAGTTGCCCATTTATGGCAAAAAATTTGAAAACTCGGCCGAGGGGGAAAAATCGAATTTGAATTTTTTTTTGGGCGGGGGCATTAATTGCCTAGAGGATCGAGGCCTCGATAAAAACTCAAAAAATTGTAAGGGCAGGGGATGGTGAGTTCGGGATTGAGAGGGAAAGTTCTATGCCTGGAAATGGTATTGTAAAACTGTATTAAGCAATTTACAGAAAATTAATGTGAAGTTTGTTGTGTGAATCTCGGCTTGCCATCAGTTACTGATGCTATGTTTTGGAAACTGAGGGAACCAATCCGAGGCAGGGCCTATGAATGTGGTTATAAATGTTCTTAGTAACAAAGCATCGTTGTCCTGAATGCCAAAGCACTGGCTCAAGAATCTAGTCACATGCTCTTGGGTATCCTCCCCTCTAAAGAGTGCCAACTGGGGTAGTTTAAAGTGTTCAGGGTATGGGGGTGCCGACACTAACGGATGCACAGGATGACTATGGAGTTGGCGTAAGGTGGGCTTTTGGGGCCCAAAAGTCCTGATTTCCATAGACTGTAAGCACTCTAGCAGTGCTTTATATGAATCAGAGGATTTGATTTCTTCCTCCTTGGTTTGCTCCTGTTGTGGGTTGCAGGGAACTTGAGGCCTATGGAAAGGTGGCTGGATAGCAACCCTTCTGCCTTGGTAGGGCATTTCAGCCCGCTCTTCTTCTTGTTCATACTCCTCATAAACTTCCCGAGGAGTGCCTAGACGAGACCTATAAACATGGGTGGGTTCTCGCAGAGGGTGCCCATCATCGTTTCTGGGAGTGGCATCTCGCTTAGGTCTAGGAGGTCTTGGAGGCAGAATTTGGCGAGGTCGTGGAGACCTATCTCGCACCAGGGGATTGTGCCTCTCATATACTTCTACCTTTTACGCACGAGGGTTTGAGACCTTCTCAGGAACAGTGTTATGAAGTAATGCGACTGTCTAACGCTAAATGCGCTCTTTGCTAAGGCGGTATAGATGCTCTAACTATTCTTGATCTTGCCTAAGCTATGTGATTTGTGCTTGGCGGGTGACATGTTTGGCAAACGCCAAGTCAATTTGTTCTGTCGTCTCTTGTTTAGGAAGCCTAGATGCCTCTCCTACATGTCTATCTCGACCGTGGTGATCCGAGATCCCTATGGGTTGCTTTCCTCTGTTGAGGTTAGCGACATTCACCTGAGGCTCTGGCCTTGATAGGTGATCCAGATACATAGCAGGTGCGGAGGTGCATCGCTCCTGTGCTGTGTACTGCTCTTGAGGAACGTAATGTTCTTCCTCGTACTGCCCTTCATATGCATGAAAGGTGTGGGTAGAATTGTCTCGCCCTGTCTGGAGAGCCTCGTGCTCTGGATTTGGTCTAGTGTTTCTAATAGTAATACAGGGTAGAGGAGGGATGATGAAATCATGTGGCCCCTCCTTTTGGACCCTCTATTGTTCTAGCACTTCATCACTAGGCCACTCATAACGAGTGTCTAAGGGAGGTCTCCTGTCTATGTTGAGTGCTACGTGCAAGTTTTCCTCTTGAAAGGATCTATGCTGAGTGGGGGTGCCTCTCAAAGAGGTGCCTCTATAGTCCTATTCTGTAATGGCATGATGTGGACTATCTTGTGTGTCAGGCAGCCAAGACGGGATGACCAAGTCCTCAGGACTATATCGGAGGCGATTTGTCCCCATTTGTACACTTTTTACAGTGCTTGCCCATGATTGGGCTCGGCTACGAGTGTACACCATGGTGATGCTTACCTAAATATGCATAGATTTTTTTTGTATTTTTATGATTTTTATGCTACACTAAACATAAAATATCACACACACGCAAAAGCGATGATTATCTCGTTTAAAGATTAAAAGTGTGCCCTAAATCTGGTTTAGTGTGTTTTGATTTTTTGTTTTGTTTTGCAAGCTTTTGTAAAAAAATTTTAAATGTAGTATGATGGCTCTTGTGACTCCCAAAAATGGTCGCCCCTTCAATATACCATTGCCAGGCCGATATACCAACCTCTCTATATACCCGCCCTTATGTGAGGGAAACTATTGGTACGTGAGAGCAGATGGTACGTGGAACATAGGCGGTACGGAAGGGGAATCACTCTATTTATGACACCTACCATAGAAGACTTATCCTCATGCACTGGGAATCACCCTAGCTACACTTGGTCAGCTTTCTTCAGGATTTACGTCTAGCAACAGTCGTGATCGGGGTTATGTATGCAGTATCTCAAGCCAAGGTGGTGATGAAATCCATCGTTGGTCTTGCTCAAGGGTTGGGGTTTTACGACCAACTCCTTGTTGTTTTAAATTACCATGTGGTGTGTGGGGTTCTTTTTAAGTTGCATAAATGAAGCAAACAAGCATTCAAACTCTCTTATGCAAGCAAATAACCAGAGAACATAAAGCAAAAATTGACAGAAGGTGTTTAAGACCTCTACCTCTTCTATGCCCAAATCAGATGTCTCTAAATTTCTGCTCTGAAATTACATAGGGAGATATTCATCCTAGGGTGAGATGAATAATAGACATGTATTCATTCCAGGGTAGGATGAATTCCTATTCATCCCTGGATGAGACGAATTCCAGCTCTGCACTCGTCATAAACTGAAACGATCAGCAGTCCAGGGTTTGAAAGCTTGGTACCTGTAAGCAAAAAACAAGCAAATTTGATCAAAAAATTAATCTTAAAAATCAAGGGAAAAAGGTCCTATTGTCATCGCCACTGAAAGCACGAGGATATAGAAACAGAAAAGGAAAATGCCAATTACAATGCGTCTAAAACAAAACTTAACGCCAAAAGCCTATGTATTGAAAAATGCATAAAAGGAAAGAACATGAGCGAATCGACACAAGATAAAAGTAATATGGAATAGGGTCCTCTTTATTGATGTGCTTTCAAAGTCGTGTTACAATACGTCTCCTTCCTTTTTAGGGGATAGGAGCATTAAATATGTTTTTGATCACATCCATGGATAGCAATCCTTCTTCCGCGTGCCCATATGTAAGATGGGTGGACCAAAATGTCACCGCCGCTTGTGTATATGAATTTTTATTCTTTGCTTCTCCTCTGATATTGAAAACCTACATTCAAGGAAACATAAAAGATCAATAGCACCTGCAGATAAAATAAAACATGTATTTCCCAAGGCCTACTGTCAGTGTATGCATGAAAATATTAAAACGATATCCAAATGACCTCGAATCAACTTGAGAATTTAATAGAAGCATGAATATGTTATCAAGAGGTCACTGCAAAAAGAACATTCTGAAAATTCCTCACATATTTGTATTCGCTCCGGGGTGGGACGAATAGACCTGTAATAAATTATCAAAAAGCACCCTCTTCAATGTCCTATCCAGAAAGCTCAAAATGACCTGCAAAGTTGAGGTTAGCTAATTGGGGGTGTTTTGGGAAGACCCAGAAGGTTAGATTTCTCCAATTTAGCATCTATCACTTAGATTTTTCTAGTGCCATCTGCAAATTAGTAAAGGCAGGAAATGATAAAAACCTGGTAAAAAATGCTCAGAATGAAATTAAATTTAAACTACAGCCTATTTAAATAACCTAGAATAAGATGCAAAATAAAAATAAGAGAAATATATCACAGATTTATATTCACTCTGGGGTGGGGCGATTAGGTCTGCGACAGCTTGGGGGGCGCTTGGGGGCAGAACGCCCACCGTTTGGGACTCTGTTTCGGCACAAATCCACTTGGGATGGGTCCAAAACTTCTTATGGGGTGTTGTAAACAAATTTTATGGAATATTATGGCCAAATTTTTGGGTTTGGGTCTAGAATGCGCCTCCAATAATCACCCAATAACCTCCCTCCAAAAGAGAGATCAAAGATGTGAAAGCACAAACAATGGGTGAGGATATATTTTAGCAGCACTTCATTGCTCCAAAATCTCCTCTCTGTATCTATTTTGGGTGAGAAGACTCACCAATTTATATACCTAGGGTCTCTTTATTTGAATGCGCATGCGAGGGTGCCACTTGAGTTGATTGTCCTATTTTGAGAGAAAAGATAATTCTCTAATTTAGAGTCTCCTTGCATGAGGTCTCTAAAATAAAGACATGCATGACTAAAGTCTCTATTATTGATTTTGAAGCCGTTCCTCGCAATTGCATGTCCTAAAGCTTCAGTTAACTGGCGAACTTGTTGAGGTTTGACTTTTTGCCAGTCAAACCTGCTATTCGCCTCACCCTGGGGCGAATGCTGATATTCGTCCTTAGGTGGGACGAATACCAGTTTGTATTCGTCCCAGGGTGGGGCGAGTAGGGAGAAAAGTGCCAAATGGTGCCAAATTGACTCTTGACATTCCAAACTACTGTTGGGAGTGGTTAGGACCACTGTTTAACCTTTGGGGGCTGCCCTAGGGGCTATGTGTGTTAATGCGATCGATGCTTGTCGTCACATAATCGGATTGGTGCTGTTTTGGTGTCTACAGGTGTAATTTTGATATCATTTTGCATTGTGTTTTATTGAGGAAATTATCATATTATAACCCTTATTGATATTGACAAAGAAGTAATTATAAGTGTGGCAGATTTGTGAGATCAACTTCTTTACAAGCAAAAAAGGTACGGATAAATTATTTTTTGGTTGAGTTGATTGGATGCTTACTAGAAAATAAAGCTTGGAGTGAAAAGGATTTGATTAGGGGTTACTTTTCAAAATTTCTTGAGTTAATGCTTCAAGGTTTTTTGTAATTAAGAGTTGTGATTAAAACCTTGTTTGATAAGCATAGTTGTTGAAGTCATTGGATTGTGTGAAGAACTTGAACTAGGGTTTGAAAAGAACATGAGTATCATTGTTATGTGAAATTTGTTGTTGAGCATTGTTGGAAATATTTTGAGTTGGTTGATATATGCTTGGACTAGGGTTTGTGAGAAAGGGAAGTTTCATTAAGTAATTGGTTGAGTTGAGTTGGTTGAGCCTAGTCAAGTGGTTGTATAAAGTGATTGTTCAAGTTCCATAAAACAAACTATTCTATATTCTTATTTCAGTTATGAAAGTGCTTGAGCATTTACTATAGAACATATTGAGTCTCTAACAATTCTATTTATGCTTCTATGAGATTGAGAAATTTGAGAAAGTCATTGTGCATTAAGAATAGAACATATTGAGTCTCTAACAATTCTATTTATGCTTCTATGAGATTGAGAAATTTGAGAAAGTGATTGTGCATTAAGAATAGAACATATTGAGTCTCTAAAAATTCTCTTTATGCTTCTATGAGATTGAGAAAATTGAGAAAGTGATTGTGCATTAAGAATAGAACATATTGAGTCTCTAACAATTCTCTTTATGCTTCTATGATATTGGACAAGTTCTATGTGAACTTGTTAAGTAGATTTGAGGTAAGTATTTGAGAAAACTTGTGGATTGATTTTGTGTGAGATTTTATGGAAGCTTACAATACAGATTTGGTTAAGTTCTAGAGAGGAATTATTGAGTTGATTGGGACAAGTTCTGTGTGAGCTTGTTGAGCAGATTTGAGCAGGTTCTGAGTGGACCTGTTAAGCAGAGTTAAGCAAGTTTTGTGTGAGCTTGTTGAGTAGAGTTGATCAAGTTCTATGTGTGGACTTGTTAAGCAGATTTGAGGTAAGTCTCTGAGAAGACTTATGGACTAATTTTGTGTTAGATTTTGTGGAAGCTTACAATACATATATGGTTAAGTTCTAGAGAGGAATTATTGAGCTGATTCAGACAAGTTCTATGTGAGCTTGTTGAGAAGAGTTGAGCAAATTCTGTGTGAGCTTGTTGAGCAAATTTGAATAGGTTTTGAGTGGACCTATTGAGCAGAGTTGAGAAAGTTTTGTGTGAGATTGTTTACCAGATTTATGCTAGAATGACTAGACAGTGTTTAGTGAAGATTTGAGTGGACTTATTGTTCAGATTTGAGTGGACTTATTGTGCAGATTTGTGCTAGAATGATTGGAATATGTTTAGTGCATATTTGAGTGGACTTATTGAGCAGATTTGTACTAGACTGACTGGACTGTGTTTAGTGCATATTTGAGTGGACTTGTTGAGCATATTTGTGCTAGAATGATGGGAATGTGTTTAGTACATATTTGAGATAGGGATTTGGAGGTGACAAAGTAGAGAGGATAGTAGTATCCAGTGGATACAGATCCACCATCCAGGGTAGTGAGTACAGGTCTTCTGAGTGGGTACAAGAGTCTTTAGTGGAGAGAGATCCACAAGCCAGTGTAGTGGAGGCAATAGTCTTCTAGAGGATCACTAGCCAGAGCAGAGGAGAAGGAGTTCTCCTATGGATAGAGATCCACAAACCATATTTAGGGGATCAACATCTACTTTGGACAAAGGTCCATAAAAATTATAATTGAGAAGGATTCCCAAGAGATTATTTGAGAAATATTTAGAAGAAATATTTTCTTTGTGGAAGTAGCCATATTTGGGTGAACCATGTTAAATCTGTGTCTCTATTGTGTGTGGTGATTTTTGCATTGCTTTGATTACTATTGTTGATATTTCTATCTATACATTGCATAATATTGATTTGGAAAGAAAAGTAAAAAGTGCTCTTATACTGTTCACCCCCCTCTAAGTATAAGCTGATGTTCTTCATTAAATACAATATCTATTATCCAAGCTAATTAGCTAGAGGAGCTCAAGTCATAGTGGTAAGGCAACCCCACACTCGTGATAATTATTCATGACATCCAAATAGAAACATAGGATCATCCTAAGTACTCATAGAATGAAGGAAATACTCCATTATAAGCAGAGGTTTGTCATATCATCCACCTCATAACTTAGGTATCAAATTTTAATAGAGCTCCATTCTTTACCAATTGGAGGACTCATTAACTTCTTATGTAGCTATGAAAGGGTCAAGCATAACTTTTACCGGTGTATTTTGAAGGGTGATGTGAGGTAATTTATGGACACTTGTGATACATGCCAATGTCAAAAGGGAAAATAGTTAAAATACTAAGCCTCCTTCAATCCTTACCCATTCTTGATTCACCATGGACAAATATTTCTATGGACTTCATTAAGGGGATCCCTTTATTATGTGGAAAAATAATTATCATGGTGGTAGTAAATAGGTTGGCCAAGTATGCTCACTTTTTCTCCTTGGGTCATCCTTATACTATGAATATAGTGGCACAAATTTTTATAAACTAGATCTTTTGGCTCAACAAGATCCCTCACTTAATAGTCAATAACTATGAAAAGATGTTCACCAATAAGTTTTGGGAGGAATTCCACTATATTCAAGGGATAGAGCTAAAAAGAAGCACATATTATCATTTGTAGATTGATTGTTAGACTATAGTGGTCGATAAATGTTTGGAGATATACCTCAGATGCTTCATCGCTAACCAACAATCCAAGTGGATCTATTTTTTTCCCCTTTTGGAATGGTGGTACAACACCACTTTCGATACATATACAAAGATGACTCCATATGAGGCAATCTATGACCAAGAACCTCTAAAACTTATCTCTTACCTTGTAGGAAGTTCAAAGGTTGAGGTATTTAATACTATCTTCACTCATCAATAGGAGATCCTAGCTACCATAAAACAAAATTTAGCGATTACAAAAAATTATATGAAACAATAGGCAGATCAACCCTACAAGCAAATGTACTTAAAGCATAAAGGTCGACGCAAGTTGGCATCCAAGTTATATGGACCTTACAAGGTACTCCAATGAGTGGGAAAAGTTGCTTACATATTGGAGCTACCTATGTCATCCAAGATCCACCTGATTTTCCATGTCTTGCTTGAAGAAGGTGGTGGGGAAACACACCATAGTCTATATGGTCCTCCTAGAACTACGTGAATGAGCATTTGTTATTCTCAAACCAACAATAATCCTTGATTGACAGACTTGATGCCTTCACTCCCATGACATCACTGAAGTCCTTGTACTGTGGCATGGGCTCAAACCAAAAGATACTATATGGGATCTATTGAAAGAACTCTAACAAATGTTTTCCACTTTTAAGTTTTGAGGACAAAATATTTCTAAGGGAAGTGGAGTGTTACATACCCCATGAATGTAATTTATGTTGGCCTATGTTATTTTACCATATGGGATATATGAAGAGAGCCACATGTCCAGTTAAGTAGGTAGATATGAGAATAGATAGGAAGGTGTATATTACACCTTGGGTGCCTAGTATATATGGGTCCAATATGATATAACTGTTACTTTTATTGCAAGTAGGAGATAGTTATGATGTCTTGTTACTTTTATTTTAAGTAGGAGTTAGTAGCTCAGTCTCCCTCTTGCATGTGGATCGACTAATGTTAGGATAAATAAGAGTCTATATAAGGGCATGGGTGGGAGTAGAATGTATCTCGTATTTTTAAATTATATTGGAGCTCTTATTCTAAGAGGTTGCCCCCTCGAATAAGCTTATAATATTTGTTCCACTCAATCACTATCAGTTTGTTGCATTTTCGATCAGGTGTTTATCTTAAGCATTTTTGTTAATTTATTTTACATTACCGTTATGGTTATGTTTATTTTTTATCTAAAGGTTCATATCAGGGTTTTTTCTTATCAACATGTTTAGTATAGTCATATAGTTTTTTACATAAGGATACATATTTTGTATGTGAATAATCTACTCAAAGAGGAGGTTTGTATTTAGTTTTTACTATTTTATGATGGTCTTTATCGATGATGTGGTTGTTTATGTCTAAAATATATTTGATACTTAGAAGAAGAATACTCCTAATATTTTTGATGTTGCATACCAAGGAGGACCATTCTTTTAGGCGAGGGTGATTTCATAGATAAATATTTTCATTTTATTTACAATCAATTCCCTCTTATATTATTTTATTTTGCATACATAGAAGGAAAATTATGCTTTTATGCTATGGAAAATTCATAGATAAGACTTTTAATTTTGAATCCCATGTAGATTCAATTGAACTTATCGACATTCCCTCGTGTGATAGTTAATGGGTTTGGTAGTATTTTTTGTATAATAATTTAACTTTGACTTGGCTAAACTTTACACTATTTGGTCTACAGAGCCTAATAACTCACATTTGAACTTTACACTTTTTGATTGTGAAAATGCTCACCACAAGGTAAATTTCACTTTAAAAAGAAATGTCTTATCAATACCAAGCAAAAAAATCCATGGAATTTCAATAATGGTATATACACATTTTTTGACAATTGAAACTTTGTTCAAACTGTTGGAAATATGAATCTTCTAAAATAAAAGTTACAAAAGGCAAACACAACATTATCAATTTCAAATATAAGATATAAATTTGGTAGTATGGTACCACTAAAATATGGTATTTGCATTTTTAATAGTTTAAATTAATAGATTATATTGAATGAGTAAATCTTCTTATATTCAAGGAATCTAATAATTATAGTGAATAAGAATTACTTTCATTGAATGAGGATATTTCAATTTATAGACATACAACATATTTATACCTCTATGAGATCCTTAATAATAGATTGATCATGCAAATATGAGAATTGTTCGTGAGGAGCAAATATGAACAGGAAGTAGGAAGAAAAGTGTGATGAAGGAGAAAGAACTACTTCTTGTTGAAATCTTAGAAGAAATGCAAAAACTAAAGGATTTATATGAAGAAATTCTAGGTAACATGACAAAAATTTCATTTTTGAAAGTCCTTACTAAAATTAAGGATGTCGTAGGTGAAAGTATGGATGCCTAAGTTAGCAATAAGAAGGCAAATAAATCTATGGAAAACCCTGTCTATGTAGAAGTGTTATGAACCTTGCAGTAAAATGAAAACACATCCACATAATATTGCAACAATAAAAAAAAATATCTTGAAATTAAAAATATTACGAGATGAAATAGAAATGGAGCCGAATATATTGCAGAAAGCAAGAACACATTATAAAATTATAAGCCTCTTCAAGGGGTGCAACCTGCTTAGAAAAAAAGATTCGATACAACCAAATATGAGATTCCTTAATCTATGCCCCATTGCATTTTTAAAGACTCTTTGTAACCCTCACTATAATTCTCAAGGTTTGGCTTCACATGCAAGTGGCTACTCGAGTTAGAATCTTCTATCAAAAAGTAATTAAATTCTTTATAACGATTACATTAAATGACCCCACTTGTCTAGGTGCTTGAAATGCCACATACACGTTACAAAATGTTATTAATATGGGGTCTCCACATTATAAAGAGGTAATTACATAATAAAGTTAGGATGGAGTCTTAACATACCCTTCCCTTTCAAAAAATTGTCCTCAAAGCTGGAGATGAGGAAACTATTATTATAACTATTGGAGAGGCTCCCATGTAGCATGTTCTAACTGTAAACCCTGTCACTAGATTAAAACTTTAATGATGGTGTGGTTATAGATATTTAGGGTTATTTGGTTCAAAATGTTGTCAGGATCCAATATGATCGATCCTTCATCATTTAATATAGGGAGTGTTGAATAGAATTGAATGTGATTTCATAGTACGTTCTTAAGATAAGAGACATAGAATATTGAATGGATATTGGAATAAGGTGGTAATGCAAGCTTATAGGCCACTTTTTCAATCCGTTGTAAATATCTGATAGGGTCCTTCAGTTCAAAATTTGGGGGTCTTTGGTTCAAAATTTTGTTAGGCTCCAAGATGATCGAGCCTTCATCATCTAACATAGGTTGTGTTGACTACATTTGAATGCAGTTGCCTAGTACCTTCTTGAGATAAGAGACATGGAATATTGGATGGATCTTGGAAGAAGGTGGTAATGTAAGCTTATAGACCACTTGTCCAATCCATTGTAATTATCTAGTAGGGTCCTTCGGTTTAAAATATTATCAGGCTCCAAGATGATCAAGCCTTCATCATCTAACATAGGGAGTGTTGACTAGACTTGAATGTGGTTGCCTAGAACCTTATTGAGATGAGATACATGGAAAATTGGATGGATCTTGGAAGAAGGTGGTAATTGTTGGTCTTCCTGCCATATTTTGTAAAATTTTAAGTTGTGCATAGTTTTGGGAGTTATCATTGTAAAACTTATTTTTTCATCAAAAATGGTTAAGATGTTATTTTTTGTTGTGTTTTCACCAGCTGTCTCCTTTCACTTTCTTCCTCAAAACTATTTTCTTTCAAGTCCTATGGTTTCTATGGTTTTTCTACACAATTCCTGTCGTTTCGCATGCAAAATTATGAATGTTTTAGCATGGGGTGATGTTGTGGGTGTGTTTGTTGCTTAAAATCTGATTTTTACAAGTTTATTTCACTCTTCACATGTGGTGGTAATTTTTGGAGACTTGACAATTGAATAAGTCTTGGCTAAGGCACAAAGTGCTTTCGCTCCATGTGGAATGAAAGTGCTTTCACTCCACGTGGAACGAAAGTGCTTTTGCTCCACTTGTGGAGAAAAAACCCTCTGTAGAATTAAGTGTGCACACTAACCAAATATTTTTGCTCCACTTGTGGATCGAAAGTATTTTTTCAATACAAGGGAAGTGAAAGTGTTTTCGCTCCACAAGGGGAGTGAAAACCCCTTCTTGCAAACCACAAAGTCAGTGCAAAACAAGGTAGTCAAGGTCAAAGGTGGTTTTGCTCCACTAGTGGAACAAAACTCTTTGTCGCTCCACTGAAGGAGTGAAACTCAAGTAAAAGCGCAAGTATTGAAGTATTAGGCCAAGGGTGCCTTCGCTCCACTTGTGGAGCTAAAGCATCTTCGCTTCGCTTGTGGAGTGAAAGCTGGCCAAAAAGTGAAGTTTATTCAAAGGCTTTAAACAAAGCAAAGGGATGCTTTCACTCCACCTCTGGAGCAAAAATACTTTTGCTCTAGTTGTGGAGCGAAACTCCAGGTGGGCCCCCAAGCATAGTGAAAGTTGCACAAAAGTGCCATTGACTGCCCAATCGACCTCGAAGCTGCGTTTTGAGTTGTCTGATCATGATGGATCAGGGGAACCTTTTGCATTCAATGCTAAGTTATATGTAAAATAAACTTTATGCTACTAAGTCAGTTCTAGATCGAATCTATTTGCCACCATCACAAAAGTGGTTGGGCATTAATGTTTTGAGAGGTGGAATCCTCTATAAAAATTAGAATTTTCACTGTAATAAGAATGGATAATATCTGCTATAAAAGCAATTGTGTATCTTGAAATTTGCTTCTAAAATATGAACTTTTGGTTTTGGTCTTGAATCTTCTATCTTTGTGTATACCTTCTATCATGTTATTTTTGTTATGTTAGTCACTTTGTCGTACGTCTTGAATTTTTTTTTTGGATTTAGCTATTGGTGAAGGATTAATGTTGGAGTACCCTTGGAGGTTATGCAGTTCATAGGATTTAGTGTTGGTTTTTGTTAAAAGTCTATTGTTTTGATTGTGTTGGTTTGAGTGAAATTTGTGTATCATGCTTCCTATCCATAATCCTTGTATTTCAAGTTTTCAACTCTTTTACCATTCCTTTGAGTATTTTATTTCTCTTTTCGTATCTTCCCTATCTCTTATCTCAAAAACACCACTTTTATTTTATTTTTGAAACCAGCCCTACTAGATATTGGCATAGAGGACATTTCTTTCCTTTGGCCATTCAATGCTTGGCAGTGGGTCTAGGGTGCTGTAGACTCAAAAAATCTATACCTAGGTGGATTCGGTCACCAATAGTTTCTAGCACACCCGGTTCGACCCAAACGTTCCATGTCAAAGCAATATTAATAGTTGATGTTCATATTATCATTGTCAAATCTAAAAATCTGGTGACTTAGCTGAACTCAGAGACCTCTAAATCTCTAAGACCAGTTATAAAGCTTCACCTTCATGTACACGAGACGACAGGTAAAAATTTTAGAATAAGTAGTTGAGTTATTTGAGTTCAACATTGATGCTTTGGGAGAGCATCCCAGAATAGTCCCCTTGACTATCCCATCGGTTTAAGCACTCTCACATGAAGCTGTTATAGTTTCATTGACTCCAATTCCTACCAGCACTACGACTAGCTTTCCACCTCAACTAAATATTTTGATCCAACCAAATCCCCTAGTCTAGATGACAAAACCTTTGCCCAAGTAGTGCCCCGCATGGAATCATTTAGGACCTCTAGCCTTGTAGGCTTAGAACCAAGTACTACCCGTAGCATTGAAGGCTCTACCCACATATGACAGTATGAGGAAGATAGCTTAAAAGCATGTCCAAGATGTCATCGGACTAGCAACTATTCACCACATTACCAAAGAAGATATCATGGTGAGACTATTAGTCCTCTCACTCTAAGTTAAACTCCTCTACTCGTACCTATCACTTTCAATTGAAACCATCACTACATGAGATCAATTGGATGAATAGTTGATAAGGGGATTCAATGAATAGGTGGACCCCTTATCCTTTTTACACTAGTTCACCACCATCTAGATGCATCCCCAGGAGGAGGTAGAAGATTTTAACATTAATTTCGCTCGAACCTAGAAGAGAGTCACTGTCATCCTCATCCCATCCCAAAGAAGGCGATGTTCTATTACTTGAGAGCTTTCCATTCGGATATAAGCATGAGCATCCGAAATGCTAATATCAATATGTTCCCTACCTTGTATGAGCAGGCGCAAAAGGTCGAGGCTGACCTAGTAGCTATCAGAAAGTTGCCTCCCAATATGTCTATGCTGATTTACCCAAACTTCCCTTAGTTAATGTATCCTAGTGCATCTTATTAGTCTATGCCTACACCCTCGATGTACCCCAATAAATCATGGAGCCCTAACCCTCAAAATCAAGCGATATCTACTCTGCAGTATCAAGCACCCATTGTTCCTCAACTCCTAGCTCCTATACCATATCCAGTGTTACCTACACCTCTCGCGCCATTATCGTTACCTATGCCTATGGCAGCCTTAAACTCAAAATATGTCAAAGAGTTGTAGGATTTGTGAGCATCAATGAAGACGATGGAAAATGAGATGATCATCATGAGGAGGCAAAATGATAAGAACTTCTAACCAAGGATATTTGCTTCTCCTCCTTAGATCACCAGAGAGCAAGCATCTTTAGCCTACCGATATCCTGAAAGAAGCTCAACTATAATGAGCAAGAAAGAGGCCAACACTTCGAATCCTATGTATTGGTGTACCACTTGCAATGAACTGCACAATGAAGAAACCTGCATGGTGCACCTCAACTATATCCAAACGTTGGTCGATTATGCTTACGGTGGGAAAATTAACATGATCAAATAAGTTGGTCATGATTTCATGATCCCTCCCATCGAGCAAGTCTCAATCCTCACCAGGGTTGGGAAGAAGTATATTGAGGTAGATCCAACCCATATGGATCCGCTAAAGGTTCTTGCTACATCCAAACCACAGAGTGAAAGGGCCCAGTCGCTGGTGAAAGCTCCTGATCCAATGACGATATCAGAACAATCTCAGTTACTGAAAGAATTCCTACTACCATGAGCTAGAGAAAGGGGTTTCCAAACCAAAGCTTCAAATTTTCATCCATAAGCCGAGACGCGAGATCAAGCCAAGGAGAAGCTTCAATACCCCTCATTGACCAAGTATCAAAGGGTGGATGCCACACAACAGTACAAAAATAGGTACAAACCTACAAAAGAAATGGGAGAATATGGCACTTTGGCATATAGCATAGTCAAACATATGAAAATGGCCCCTACCAAGGTAAGCCTTTATGATGCCCTCCAACATCCTAGTCAAGTAGACCTCTTGTAGGAATCTCTCAATTTTGCTAAAGACAAGGAGAGTAGGCCTACACAGACAGTGTTTGCTCAACCGTTGATGGCTTCGGCCATAGGTAAGCATAGACCCCCACCATTATACCTTTCTATGCAAATGGAAGGATGGATCATGCACAACTGCATGATCAACTCTAGCACTACGATGACCGTCATGCCCAAAGCGGTGTACAACATCATGGGCATGGAGTATACCCAAAGAATCCCTAGGGTGTTGCAACTAGATGGGACTCCCATAAATATGGTAGGAGTGATCAAAGATATTTTGATCCTCTTGCACAAAATGGTGCAAGTTACGATCATCCAAGATATCGTGGTAGTCGACCTCGAGCCATATTTCAGTATGTGCCTCTCAAGGGAATTCACGGACAAGTTGGGAGGTTACCTCTCCCTTGACTAATCATACTTGAAAATCCCCTTCAAGGGGAAGAAATTTAAGCTCTTCAACGATAAGCCTACCAATTTTCATGTCAAAAAACTTGAAGATGAGGAGAAATACTTGGGATCTGTCAACGTGATGATAGAATAAATGCAAGAAGTGGACCTGATGCAAGAATATTTTGATGAAATCTGAGCTGAATATGAGTTTTCCATGACCAATTTTAATGCCTTCATCAAGACATATTTAGGGTGCTACTCACTCACCAAGCCTAAAAAAGGATGAAATGAAAGCACCTAAAGAAAATCCCTCGATATCTGATCACCTATGGAAAATTTTCTTTGACGGTGCATGATGCAAAAATGGCATTGAGGTTGGTATCACACTTATATCTACATATGGAAAACAAAAGACTTACTCATACAAGATTGCATGGAGCTATACAAATAATGCAACAGAGTATGAGGCTCTGTGCCTCAGACTAAAAAAATCTAAGAAAATTAGCATCAAGCAATTGTAGATATTCAAGGATTTCAAATTGATCTTCAACCAAGTCACCAACAAGTGCTTATTTAAGCAACACTATCTAAAGGTGTACCGCAACAAGGTGTGGGATTTTATTGAATTCTTCATCGCATTGAGCATCAAGTTTATTTCACTAGAGTGAAATAAGCTTACGAACATCTTGGCCTCCATTGGCACCCGATTCTCACTGGTGGACAATATGATGCATAAGCCAAAATTGTGAGGCTGATCTACAGGTATTCTGTGTTTGATAAGAAGATCCAATGGCAAGTGCTCGACAATGATGAACAACTTGTCAATTTTTTGGTTAATGAAACGTCCTTGATTGAAAATAAAACTTTGGATGATGAAGACCACAAGGGATTAATCCAGTTGAAAAACAATCATCTCCCCTAGGGTTTGATCACATTAGAAATTCTATTTGATCAGAACGATAGGTCTGTTGCCCATAAGATCAAAGTAGATAGAAGAGAGTTCATAGACCTGGAGTTAGAATCGGGGAAAGTTATCAAAGTAGGGACTGATTGCATAGCCAAGGAGCTCCAATAGATTCACACCCTATGCAAGGAGTACCCCGATATCATCGCTTGGTGCTATCAAGATCTAAGGGGGTATGACAAGAATATCATCCAACACACAATTGATTTGGAAGAAGGGATCAAACCCTTCAAGCAAAAACATAGGCTCGTCAACCCAAAGATTGAGATGTTGTGAGAGCTGAGCTTCTAAAGATTCTTGAAGCGAAGATCATCTACCCTATCAAGCACTCCTTTTGGGTGGCCAACTTGGTCCTGATAAAAAATAAGAACGAGGACATTCACTTGTGTATTGATTTTCGAAATCTTAACCAAGCATCACTCAAGGACCACTACCCACTACCTCAGATTGACCAGATTCTTCACCTAGTGGCGGGAGCGTAGAGGTTCTATTTTCTGGATGACTTCTCTAGATACAACTAGATATGGATCAAGTATGAAGACCAACATAAGACTACGTTCACCACCAAGTGGCGAACCTTCGCCTATCAGTGTATGTCCTTCGGTCTCTCGAACGTCAGAGTGACTTTCCAAAGGGCGATGGACCTTGTTTTTGGTGAACTATTAGATCATGTCATCATGATCTACTTGGATGATATGCCAATATTCTCCCATAAGAGGGAGGAACACGACCTGCATTTACGACAAGTCTGAGAAATTCTGGGAGTTTGGGGTCTCCATCAACCCCAAAAATCAATTTTTGTAGTGAAGGAAGGCAAACTTCTCAAGAACTTGATCTCTGAGAAGGGATTAATTGTCTATATTTCCTGAGCTGAAGCACTCCTCTGACTTCCACTACCATCGAATAAGAAAGCCCTGTAGTATTTTTTTGAACAAATCAACTTCGTTAGGAAGTTCATAGCCGAATTCACCCAAGTGGTGAAGCCAATGACCGAGCTTCTAAATAAGGATTTTGAGTTCAAGTAGACTGATGTAAGGAAGAAGGTATTCCAAGAAATCAAGGAGCAAATCACTCAAGCTCCAGTCCTCATAAATCCTAACTATGTAAAGGATTTTATCATGTATGCCGTCGAGGAACTAGAAATCTATGCAGATATTTTATCCAAAAGTGGGAGGATGGAGATGAGAGTCCATTAGCATTCATGAGCTAGATCATCCAACTGCATGAATGAAGGTATAATTTTATAGAAATACAAGTGCATGCGGTGATGAAATCGCTCAAGAAATTCAGATATTTTATCTCCTAGAGTAAGATGATAGTGTATGTTGTACACCTCGATGTCAGGAGTTTCATTATTTAGGGAGAGCTTGGTAATAGGAGGACTGGATGGATCTCCAAGATCCAATAATTTGATATTGAAGTATGCCCTACCAAGTTGGTATGAGTTCAAGAACTCTATCAGGAACTAGCCAAAAGTGTTGTAGTCGAAGTGGCAAACCCCAAATCAGAGCACTCTACACCTGAAAGCAACCTTACCAACCTATCGGTTAGCAGTCCAGATTGGATGGATGACCTTGTCAAGTACTTCAACATGGGAAAATGTCCTTCTCACTTCAATGCTTTGCAAAGAAGGATATTTCACTTGTAGGTTGGTCGGTACGTTATGACACCCAATGGACTGTTCCATTAGAATATCAACGAAGTCCTCTTGAGGTGCATTAGAGAGTAGAAGAAATCAAGGATATTTGAAGAGTTTCACTCTAGGATTTTGGGAGGTCATTTCACGGGTAGGAAAATGGCCCTAAAGATCATCAAGGCAGGTTACTACTGGCTCACCCTCTTTACTGATGATTTCAAGATTAGTCAGTGCTATGACAAATGCCAACGCTCCACATGTGGAACTTGGAATACCTCATTTACTCTCCATACCATTCAAGCAGAAGCTCCATTCCTGTAGTGGGGCTTAGAATTCATCAGGATCATTAACACCAACTCCTCCATCGACCGTAAATACATTTTAACTGCTACAAACTATTTCACTAGGTGGTCAGAGGTAGTGCTAACCAAGCAAGCCAACCAAGATATGGTTATCTCTTTTCTTCAAGGGTTGATCACTCATTTTGACATGCCTGACGTGATCGAGTCTTATAACGAAACTCCTTTTATCGATGCAAATATCTATGAGTTAGTAGCCAGGTATAGGATTTATTTGAAGACCTTGTCTAACTATTACCCGTAGGGAAATGGATTGGTAGAGTCTACGAACAAGAACCTGTTGTAGATTCTAAAAATATCTTTGGAGGAGAATAGGTGAAGCTATCATCTACTCTTAGACCAGTAGCTTTGGACTGATCACATTTTGATCAAGAGCTCAATCAAAACATCTCCCTATTCGCTGGTGTATGAGAAAGAGGTAGTCTTGCCCACGCACATAGAACTACTTGCATTGTAGATGCTCAAGTGGATCAATGAGAAAGATGGTGAATTTGACCCCGGGATTTGGGGGTAAACTTGAGAACTCTGAGTTTTAGGAGCGAACTTGAGCACTGTGAGTTTCGGGAGCAAACTTGAGCATTCTGGCCGACATAGAGCATTTTGGCCGACATAGAGCATTTTGGCCAACATAGAGCATTTTGGCCGACACTGGGCTTCGGGGGCGAACTTGAGCACTCTAAGTTTTGGGAGCGAACTTGAGCATTATGGCCGACATAGAGCATTTTGGCCGACATAGAGCATTTTGGCCGACGCTAGGCTTCGGGGGCGAACTTGAGCACTTTGAGTTTCGGGAGCGAACTTGAGCATTTTGGCCGACATAGAGCATTTTGTCCGATGATGGGCTTTGGGGGTGAACTTGAGCATTCTGGCCGATATAGAGCATTTTTGTCGACATAGAGAATTTTGGTCGACGTTGGGCTTCGGGGGCAAACTTGAGCACTTTAAGTTTCAAGAGCGAACTTGAGCATTCTAGCTGACATAAAGCATTTTGGCTGACATAGAGCATTTTGGCCGATGCTGGGCTTCGGGGCTGAAATTGAGAACTTTGAGTTTTAGGAGCGAAATTGAGCATTATGGTCATGCCTTAGACAATTTTTCAAGCCCGAAATTGGCTTTCGTTGGCTCTGCCTCCTAGGGTCATAACTTTTGATCTGCTGTCCCAATCGCCTATTATAATATATCATCAAAAAGCTTACGAAAATATCCACAATTATAAAATATCTAAATATTATTTTATTTACTTTATCATCCTATTTTAGGGTATGCAAAAATACCAACACTTCTACATGTTCTTTGCCACTTAAAGCTTCATACATAGGCAAAATTTTATCAAAAAAATTAATGTGATAAAGAATACCAACAAGACAATGTGCGATTAAGACTAAATGTGTTAAAATACACATACAAAGACTCGTGAGATAGGTCTCTTTGATGGAAAACTATAGAGGTAGACATACGTTGCTACATAAGGTCCAAAATGGATCCTTCCACAATGGAATTTGTTGAGGGCTCCTCATATACCCTTAAAATGGTTTGCATAGTTTCCCTATTCCCTCTAAAAAATGGTTAAATGATCCATAGATTTAAAAACTACTTTCCCTTGTTCATTATGAATAGGGAAGGGAGTTCCCAAGGGAGGAGATTCTTCTGCTTCTTCCTAAAAAGTAGGATTCTAAAATGTTATAATGATCCCCTTGGGGCTTTGGTATTTATGGTAAGGAATTTGGATTTTTAGCTAATTGACATGAAATATTGTAGGTAAGGTAAGGTAGTTCAACCATAGCTTTAGGAAGGGAAGATTCAATTTTTATTAAATTTTTGCTTATAGAGATTCTTAAAGAAGAAGATGTTTCAAAATACTTATATTACCTTCATCCAGATCTGATCTATATACCTTAGGAGGACCCCTTGATATACATGAACCGGTCAATAAACCCACTTTCCTAATATACCCATTTATACATGGGAGCAAGCTTGATCCACTCAATATATAAAACCATACATGATGGTAGACCTTGAGATACTGATAGAGTTTAGTACTAAGTATGGCCACACCTAAATACATGACCCAAGATTGATACAAAAAAGAATTGTCCATCCTTATGACTCATATGAGCCCACCATTTTATACTTATCTAGGAGATATCACCAAGGTCTATATGATAGATTACTCAAGGTGCTGTTAAACTTACCCTAGTAGGACTAACATTTTGGTTATATTCTTTTTATCTTTATTAATGTGAGGTAATCTAAGAAAATAAATTTAGGTGGTCTTGATTAAAAGTGTGATCAACTATTATTTGATTAAGGTAAGGTTTAGGTAAAAACATTTAAGAAACTGCATGGTGTTCAAGTTGGATTCACCAAAGAATGTGATGCAAAATAAGTGGAGATCCCACTTGCCACACCTTGTATTGAGGACAAACATCCAAACCCTTGAGTTTCTTTTGAGAGGTTTTCTTTGGGAAAATGGATTCACTAAGGGTATTTCTAAATGTACGCTCTATGTTTTGTGTGTTTATTAGTAAACACTTAAGCCTTGATTTCAATTTCTAAGATGTAGGAGAGTGAATATGTAATGCATGTGAAAAGATGTAATAAACAAAGATCCTTAGACCTACATATTTTTTTGCGTTAAATGGATACAAGAAGCTAAATATCATAGCTTTTAATTTTCAAAGTGGTAAATCAATCAAATCAAATATTCAAGCAATGTAACATATTCTAAAATTTTATTTCATGCTAATGAGATTTAATACTTAATCATGCAAATATAAAAAGAAAACGATGACACTCCTTTGTAATGGCTAAAAAAAAATTCAAATTTTTCCTTTTTCTTGCAAATTTTAATGCAAACTAACATAATAAGCTACGAAAATGACTTGATATTGCACTTTTCTTTCTTTTATGCCTAAAGTATAAGATAAAATGTGCTATTATGTCCAAATTAAGAACATTTAGATTTTAGATCTATGTGCAAAGAAAAACTCCTATCACTAAATGAAGTCAAAATTTGGACAAATTAAAATTTTTTACTTACTAATCCTAATATTTATACCAAAATTTTAGATATGCTATAATTTTGAGACCTATTGCACAAGATTCACACTTTTACAAAAATATTCACAAAACCTTATCTAATGCTTCAAAATGTTACAAAACTTAAAAACACTTAATCAAGATTAAGGATGAAGGTAGGGTTATGCATAAGAGGTTGGAATCAAAATGTACTTGTAAAAAAATGGTGAATCCTAATCAAAATCAAGGTGAATCATGGATAATCCTAAGAAAATCAAATCGAGCATCTTCATACCAAAATTTGGGGTATTTGAAGCCCTAAAATGTAAGGTCATATTTGGATCTACTTTTGACCTATTAAATCATCTCATAACTTCATAAAAACACCACCATTAGATCAGGATTGAAAATAACTTTCCAACGAGTACAAATATACCTATGTTTGGATATATATTATGGTGAATTAACCCTAATAAAAAATTGTTCCTGAAAATTTTAGGCAAATGGGCCGACATTGAGGGTCCTCATATTCGCTAATTTCTAATTTTGAAAATCCTAATATTCGTCGGTGAATATTCGCCACTATGCATAACCCTGGATGAAGGCCAAAACTAAAATTTCATAACTATTCTTGAGGTTCTATGGAAGTGTTGTGCCATTCCAGAAGTGCTATGACATTGTAAAAATATCATAGAACGATGAAAGGGCCCCAAGACTACAATTTCAGACTTCCTACAAAAAGCATTGCAATGCTTATACAACTGTAGGGCACTTTTATTTTGACTTGCAAAACAAAGAAATACTACAAATATAGACAATAAATTTATTTGTAAGCATGTTGGGGCCTTTCCATTTGATCTGAAGCAATAAATTCACTTGATGCAAGGATTAAGCACTAAGCTTCTTTTAATGGTTATGAGTAATAAAATGCATTGAAATGTAATAACATACAACTGATGATAAAGACAAATGTTGAAAGAATTCCAAAGAGAGATAAGGACTCAATACTAAAACAAGATCTATCCCTATAGAAATTCTTTGAATGATGATTTTCCAATTCCTCTTTAATGCTTGCCAAAATATGAAGGGAATGTGAAGGAAATAACGTGATGATGGACCAAATTCTTCAATGGTGACTCATACAACATTGACCTACAAGAAGATTTTTTTTGTCTCTCCCTAGAGTAATTCCACTAGCATATACCTATAAAGATCACCTTTCCTTTTTGGCTCCACAAAGGGGGACTTTTAAATATTTTTAGACCTTGAAAAGATCCATTGAAAAGCATGCATGAGAGAGGGTTGAAAAGAAGCAGTCATGGTAGATTCCAAGCTGAAGTATCCAATCAGGATAATTGCATGGACTTATTGGAGAGTTATCTAAGATTTCATGAAGTTATTAGTAGTTACATAAGGTTTATTGATCAATTAGCTATGTTGATTGGCAGTTTTAGATAATATTCTTTATTAATGCGCACAAAATCAGGTTGATGGGACACAAAATCAATAGAATTGGTGGTGATTGGGAGTCACACTATCAAAACTAAAGCTTTGTGAGCATCGTTATAAAATTCCATGAGCCCAAAAAGTGCTACAATGCTTTCCTACTGACATAAGAATTGTACGGATGTGTCTTATATAATTCCATATGATGCTTTTGTAGAATAGTGCTCTCATAAAAGGATAGTTTGAGAGATCACATTTTAGTCAAACATAATAATATTTATACTCATTGAAAATATATTGTCAATCTCTTTTCAATGGTATAAATTTTATAAAATTTGAAGGTGTTTTGGTCAAGTTTTATAAATGGGGAAGTCAACAATCGTTTTGCCCAATTTCAAGTACAAAAGGGCAATTTGGTCAACTTGGTAAAACAGGGTGATTAGCAACATGCCAAATGGCTAATCTATGCACAAAAGTTTATCTATAGTAGGATGTCAATTTATTGCTCTATTGTTGATAATATTAAAACACCTATTTTGCCAATTAAATGTCCTATATACTATTTTTCAAAATATTTTTAAATAATAAAATCATACACTATTGTTAGAAAAAAAAATGCTTAATATGAAAAAACACATGCATGAGTTTTATTAGATAAAAAACATAATGTTATTTCTAGAAATTAAAAAATATTGTAAAAAATAATAGTAGTTATAAATATAGAATAATGTTACTTGGTAGTTGAGAAAAGCTATTACTAGCCTTGTAATAATTCTATATATATTCATATATTCACCACCAATTGACTTAACAATCCATCTCTTAGGTGGATCATCCAACATGTGCATCTTCCATAATTGGATTAAATTGTATGGAGGAGAGTAAAATTACAACAAAAGCCTACCATGTCGTGAATAATATTTTATGGTGAAAGTTGTATGGAAGCAAACGTATCACAACGATTATTGATTCAATGAAACAAAATCTTTCCATGTAGTGAATAATATTTTATGGTGAAAGATGGATGGAACCAAATGTATCATAAATATTGTTGATTCAATGAAATAATTGAGTAATATAATTACATGCATATTGAGCATATAGTTTTGTACTATGCAAATATTTTATATGTTATGATTTGAATTAATGGAATGAGAAAAGTTTGAATGAATTCCTTTGCTTTCGTACTATTTGATATAAAAGCAATTTTATTATCAAAGGATTCAATCCTAATAGAGCTAGTGTTGAAGTAGGAGTGAGATTTAAATCTAAGAACCCATGTTTATGAAAGGAGTGAGAGTTAAAGGCAAGATCCAAGCTTCAATAAAGGAGCCAAAATTAAAGCTAAAATATTTGAGAACCCATAGAGTGACTCAAGGGAGGATATTGGAGCAATGAGTAGCAATAATTTTACGTCAAAAGTGCAAGATAGTTCAAGGAGGGGCCAAATTTCATTGATAGAACAACCTCAACACATGGAAATCCTATATTTGAGTCCTAATTGGTCCACACATTTAATTAAATAGAAGAAAAAAAGTAGTAATAGGAGTGGGCCCAAAATAGAAAGGGTAATAACATGTGTATCTCCAATAAAAGAAAGAGGGAGTGGTGAGAACTATTGTATGAACACTATGTGTGGTAGAAGCAAGGCCACATATATGAGAGAAAAAATAAAAACATGTGAAGGAATAAAACAATATTGCAACAAACAATAAAGGGAATCTCATATGCAATAATCTACACTATTACATTTGATGGGTGCAACGATTAATTATCCATGCATTCCAATAGGATGAGAAGGTTACTATAAGGAAAATTTTAGTTTAGTTATTTGTTCACATCCATGTTGAAGAAGAAAAGCAAATAAATTAATTATTGACTGAACATTTAAAATATATACAAGGGTAAGAGTAATGATTTGACAAAGAATCAAGCAAATTGTTTGAAGATCAAAGTTGTGTGAAGGTGTGCATGCAAAAACAAGATGACGAAAGAATTTTATTTAAATAAATCTAAAATATAATATTAAGCATGAAGGAGGAGAATTTTGGAAAAAATAATACCTATTATGGCAATGACATGCATGATTTTTCTTAGAGAAAAGAAAACAAGTTGGAAAAAAAAATAAAATGCTAGTTTTAAAAAATAAAAAGCTCATTGTAAACATTAAATAATAGTTATAAAAATCATTCCTTGGTGGTTAAGAAAAGCTATAATTAGCCTTGTAATAATTCTATATATTCATGTGTTTACCATTATTTGATTTATCCATCCATCTCTTAGACAGATCATCTAACATGTACATCATCTACAATTGGATTAGATTGTATAGAGTGGAGTATATCATTTAGAATTATATTAGATTGTATAGAGTGAGAACCAATGTTTATGCAAGGAGTGAGAGTTAGAGGCAAGAGAATAGGTTCAATAAAGGATCCAAAACTAAATCTGAAAGCCTTGAGTACCCATAGAGTGGATCAAGGGGGACGCTGGAGCAATGAATAAGAATGGTCATGCATCTAAAGTGCCATCTAGTTCAAGGAGGGGCCAAAACCTCATTGATAAAACAACCTAAATGCATGGAAACCCTATATTTAATTCCTAATTGGTCCATACCTTTAATTAAATTGAAGAATACAAGTAGTAACAAGAGTAGCCAAAAAATATAAAGGGCAATAATAGGTGTATCCCATAAGCAAAGGAAGGGAGAGTGGTGAGAATTGTTGGATGAACACTATGTGTGGTAGAAGAAAGACCCCACATATGAGAGAATAAATATAAACATGTGAATGAATAAAATTTTATTGTAATAAACAATAAAGTGAACCTCATATGCAATAATCTACCCTATTACACTTAATGGTTGGAATGACTAATTATCCACGCACTCCATTAGGATGAGAATGTTACCATAAGGACACTTCTAGTTTAGTCATTGGTTCACACCCATGTTGAAGGATAAAAGTAAAGAAGTCAAAAGCTGGATAAACATTTCAAAATATACAAGGGCAAGAGTAATGATTAGACAAAGAATCAAGCAAATTGTTTGAAGATACTTGAATTTATGTGAAGGTGTGCATGCAACAACAAGACGGTGAGAGTGTTTTATTTCAAGAAATATAAAATAGAACATTAAGCATGAAGGAGGAGAATGTTGGAAAAAATAATGCTTAATATGACAAAGCACGTGCATGAGTTTTCTTAGAGAAAAAAAAAACAAGTTGGAAAAAATGTTATTTTTAGAAATTAAAAGCTCATTGCAAAAATTAAAGAATAGCTATAAACATCATTACTTGATGGTTGAGAAAAATATATCATTAGCCTTATAATAATTCTATATATACATGTATATAACATAATTTTATTCATCCATCCATCTATCAGGTGCATAATCTAACATGTACATCATCTACAATTGGACTAGATTGTATAGAGTAGAGTGTATCATCTACAATTAAATTAGATTGTATGGAGTGGGAAATTGTATTTATATAAGGAGTGAGAGTTAAAGGCAAGGGCCAAGGTTCAATCAAAGAGCAAGGATTAGAACTAAAACCCTTGAGAACCCATAGAGTGGCTCAAGGGAGGATGTTGGAGCAATGAGTAGCAACAATCCTATATCTAAACTGAAAGCTAGTTCAAGGAGGGGCAAAAAACTCATTGATAGAACAACATATACACATGTAAATCCTAGATATGAGATCTAATTGGTCTATACATTTGATGAAATTTAATAAGATAAGTAGTAACAAGAGTATCCTCAAAATAGAAAGGGCAATAACAGGTGTATTCCCCAAGAAAAGAAAGGGGGAGTGGTGAGAACTATTGAATGAACACTATGTGTGGTAGAAGCAAGGTACTACATATGAAAGAAGAAACATACAAATGTGAAGGAATAAAATATTATTGCAACAAACAATAAAGTGAACCTCATATAGATAAAGAATCAAGCAAATTTTCTCAAGATACTTGAAGTTGTGTGAAGGTGTGTATGCAAAAGAAAGATGGGAAGAGAGTTTTATTCAAGAAATCTAAAATAGAAAACTAAGAATGAAGGAGGAAGATATTGAAAATATATGATGCTTAATATGAAAAAGCACATGCATGAGTTTTCTTAGAGAAAAGAAAAAAGTTGGAAAAAAATAAAATAAAATGCTATTTTTAGAAATAAAAAACTCATTCCAAAAATAAATGACTAGTTATAAACATCAACACTTGATGGTTGATAAAATATATCATTATCCTTGTAATAATTCTATATATTCATCCACCCATATCTCAGGTGGATTGATAAACATGCACATCATCTACAATTTGATTAGATTATATAGAATGGAGTATATCATCTACAACTAGATTAGAATGTATGGAGTGAGAACCAGTGTTTATGCAAGGAGTGAGAGTTAAAAGCAAGAGCCAAGGTTCAACCAAGGAGGCATAATTAAATCTAGAAGCCCTGAGAACCCATAGAGGTTCTCAAGGGGATGTTGGAGAAATGATTAGAAACAATCCTACATCTAAAATGCAAGCTAGTTCAAGGAGGGGCTAAAAACTCATTGATAGAACAACCTAAACACATAGAAACCCTAGATTTAAGTCCTAATTGATCCATATAACTTTTAATGAAATAGAAGAAGACAATTAGTAACAAGAGTAGCCCTAAAATAGAAATGGCAATAACAAGTGTATCCCCCATGAAAAGAAAGGTGGGGGTGAGAACTATTGGATGAACATTATGTGTGGTAGAAGCAAGACCCTACATATAAGAGAATAAATATAAACATGTGAAGGAACACAATTCTATTGCAAAAAACACTAAAATGAACCTCATATGCAATAATATACCATATTACACTTGATATTTGCAACGACTAATTATCTATGCATTCCAATAGGATGAGATGGTTACCATAAGGATATGTCTATTTTAGTCATTGGTTCACGTCCATGTTGAAGAAGAAAAGCAAATAAATCAATAATTGGGTAAACATTTCAAAAATATACAAGGGCAAGAGTAATGATTAGATAAATAATCAAGCAAATTTTTTGAAGATACTTGAAGTTGTGCAAAGGTGTGCATGCAATAACAAGATTGCAACAGAGTTTTATTTTAATAAATATTAAACAAAAAATTAAGCGTGAAGGAGGAGAATGTTGGAAAAATTAATGTTTAATATGACAAAGCACATCCATGAGTTTTATTAGAGAAAAGCAAACAATTTGGAAAAAATAAAATAAAATGCTATTTTTAGAAATAAGAAGCTCATTCCAAAAATAAAAGAATAGTTATAAACATCACTACTTGGTGGTTTTGAAAATATATCATTAGACTTGTAATAATTCTATATATTCATGCATTTACCATCATTTTATTCATCCATCCATCTATCAGGTGGATTGGCTAACATGTACATCATCTACAATTGGATTAGATTGTATAGAGTGGAGTATTTCATATACTATTAGATTAGATTGTATGGAATGAGAACCATTTTTTATGCAAGGAGTGACAGTTAAAATCAAGAGCCAAAGTTCAATCAAGGAGGTAAAATTAAAGCTAAAAGCCCTGAGAACCCATAGAGTTGCTCAAGGGGGATGCTGGATCAATGATTAGCAACAATCCTACATCTAAAATATGAGCTAGTTCTAGGAGGGGCCAAAAACTCATTGATAGAACAACCTCAACACATAGAAACCCTATATATAAATCTTATTGGTCCATACTCGATGAGCCCTAAAAATGCTCATTTTTGTACAAAATTTCCATATATATTGCGACATTTATTTTAATAGAAATATGTGTTTCTATGCAAATTTTATATGTGTTTAACAGTTTATTGTGCATGTTCTTTAATATTTGTTTCTGAGTGCATTTTGTGTAGATTTCACAAAATTTGTTGTTGTTAGCATGTTTACGTCGAGGTCCCACTCGGACCTGGCACTTTCAATTTTATGATGGCAAAAGTAAAGGTAAAACATCTACAGTACACCAGTGTGAAGCGCTAAGTCAGGCACCCGATTCCCTTTCAAGCGCCCGATTCCCATTTGGCGCTTGACTATCGGGTGCCCGATTCCCATTTGGTGCTTGACTATCGAGTGCCTGATTCTCGTTAGGCGCCTGACTCCCATTTTGGTGCCTGCTTCCCGACTTCTACAGATAAGGCACCTGATTCCCATTGACGCAGAATTACGACACGACTCTTGTTGTCGATAAAATAGAATGGCGATTTCAGCGATGGATGCGGATGGATTCTCAGCAATGGAAGCGGACCAAGGACAACGTCAAAGATCATCAATTATCTATTTTTTAGCAGTAATGTAAAATATCGATGTAATCGAATAAGAGTGGAAATATCAGACGTATTTTGTTCTGATAAAATAGAATACGTTGATTGGTCTAAAACTGATATTTTATTCGATCTCCTTCATTTATGCATACTATTGTAAAATAAGAATCTAAATTTGATTTACCTTCATGATGTAATAGGGTATGGCCACATATCTTATAAATATGTAGGCCACCCCTAAAATAAAGATCTCAGATATTTTCTGTAACTTTCTCTACTACAAATTAATAAAATACACCTACGTATTTTCATCCATCTTCTTTAAGTATCCGGTGTATGATTGAATGCGAGTAGAATCTGCTGGAAGCATGGGCCCACTCTCAATAGTATTCCTCCCTTCTCTTTTCTTATTTTCTATCATTTTTAATCTATTTTTTAATTTTTTGTACTTAGCTTAATTTATGTTATTTCCCTTATTTTCTGTAATTTCTAGCAAGTGTGCAATTTTGGTTTCTGAATATAGTTTAGGCATGTCTTTGATAATTTAGGATAGATTAGTGGTTTGGAAACTAAACTAGAACTCCAAAGAAACAACAACACCCCCCAAACCATAAATCTGAGGGACTCATCTCATTGGAGGGAATTACAAGCATATATTGTGCAAGGTTGCTCACAAGTTTATGAGCTACCTCGGGTTGACAAATTAAATGAGGCAATGAATCTAAACGTAGAAAACTAACCAATGTTTTTGCCCAATATTTTGGCACCATTTTTAGGGAGTAGCCTATTGTAATTTCTTGTTCTAAAGAAAGCATGTTAGTAGTAGTTTAGGTTGCTTTCTACAGAACCTCCATTTTAGCTTTGTATGAGTCTACCTAAGAATAGAGGATCGAATGATCATTTTGTTAAAAATAAAGATGTTTCTCAAAAGTCTTCTGCTTCAGTTGTACCTGATCCTGAGACTGAAACCTCTCCTCCACAATCTCCACCTGTGCATTGGCTTGAACATCTAGTATTTGCATAGGATCCTTCTGAAACAAATCAACAAAATCTTAGAGAAGGATCTGAGATAAGTAGAGTTCAGTCTGAGGAAGATTTATTGAACCTTCAATGTTGGAAAGTAGTTAGAGAAGGAACTATATCAAACATAGATTTAGTAATCCTTCTGCAGGATAAGAGAAATGAATTAGAAGCCTTGAAAGCTGCTTTGAACGTAGTTGGTGTAGATACCCTATTCACAGACAAGATGGTTGATGCAGAGGAAGCATCCACTAGTTTTAATTTTCCCATAGGAGAGGCAGGAGGAGACCACAAGATGAAATATATCTCCCCTGCCCACCTTCCAATATTTAGAGGACTACCAATAGAAGATCTAGATCTATTTCTATTTAAATTTGATGTCCTATGCAGATCAGTGGATTATACAACTGATGCCCAAAAACTAAAGTTGTTCCCTTCCACTCTTGATGATTCAACTTTACGTTGGTTCATCAGTTTGGGGAATAAATGGATAACTACCTAGGAAGAATTGAAGAAAATTTTCCTAGATCAGTACCAAGATTTTGGTAGAGCACGTGATGCAAGGGAAGAAGTCCTAGATATGACACAAAGGGAAGGAGAATCTATGGAGGAATATTGGGATAGGTTCAACTTTAATTTGCAAAGATCACCCCATTCGAAACTAGGAGATAGGTCCCTAAGAAGTATTTTCTTAAAGGGACTTACAAATGAATCTCTGGAAGCCTTAAACATGATTTCTGGAGGGGATATTTATCAACATCAAATGGATGATATTCAGTGGTTGTGTCAAAACTTTTCAAGGAGGAAAGGTAAGTTGACCCCTAGAAATATCAAACAATCAACCACTATCACTAAAATAGAAATAGGCAATATGCTTGAAGACCTCAAGAGCGAGATGTTATCATCTCTGGCTCTTCAAATGGACACCCTTCTACTTCAGAAAAATAAGTAGGAAAATGAGGCAACATTGGCCTACTTTTTTCCTAAATGCAGGGGAAAACACCCTAGAAATGAATGTCCTAAAAATAAAGTTTGAGTGTGTGTTGTATGTCAAAAGGATCACAAAACAAAGTTGTGTCCATAGTTATCAAAACCTAGAGAGGAACCTGAGGTAGCAGAAGCATACTTCATGGGTAATAGGAGAAACTAGCAGTAGTCTCCTATGGGAAACAACATGCCAGTAGGAATGCCATCTTATGGGGGCAGTAATTTTTAGAACCAAGGTCAAGTTCAACCACCCAACATGGGTTGGTGGGGATAACAACCTTGGAATCAGTATCCCCAAGGAGAAAATCCTTACAACCCCTATCCATGGATGCAATACTAGTATCCTGGGTAGTAGTGGAGGAACCAGAATGCTTGGAATCAAAACCCACAACATGCTACTCCAGTTCCACTATAACCAACCCTACTAGCTCCTCCTACTTTTAGGCCTACTCAACTGCTAGTATAGCCTATAACCAATCCAAATAACAAACAATAACCAACTTATCAAATGGATAATGAGATGTACCCCATGTACAATATTAAAGTAGATTGTAGTCCAATACAATTAAGGTTAGGGAAACAAGTAGGTGTAGAAGTCACTCCTCTGGTAGAAGAGGAGGAAAATATAGAATTAGGAAAATAGGAATCACCTCTTATAGTAGAAGTAGAAGAAGAATCAACACCTGTAAATAATAAATAAGGGGTTCCACCTTTTCCACAAAGGTTGTAGGAACCTAAGAAGCTAGTACAATCAAAATTTGATATTCTCTCTAGTCTAAAGAACCTGATAGTCACAATCCCTCTCTTTCAGGCCATCAGAGATATTCCTATCTATGGCAAGGCCATAAGAGAATTGTGCCTGAAGAAACTAGGAAGAAAACCTACAAATTCAATCAGTTTGGTGGGTCAGTTAGCTGATCTTATGTTAGGGAACACCTACAACCAAAAATACTCAGATCCAGGAAGCCCTGTCCTAACTGTACAAATAGAGGGTTGTGTTTTACCCAATACATTAGTATATTTGGGGGCTGCCATTAATGTCATGCCCAAAGAAACCATGCAAAAGCTTAAATTATCTAACCTGAAGCCAACCAAGACTATTTTGTAGTTGGTAGATAGGTCTACAGTGCTCCTAGAGGGAATGCTGGAGGATATCACTATTATAGTGGATGCATGGGAGTATCCAACAGATTTCTTAGTGTTACAATCCAATTCTGGGTTGGGTGGATATCCATTAATCTTAGGTAGACCTTGGTTGGCAATAGTTGATGCTTACATAAGTTGTAGATATGGGCAAATGACCATTTTTGATGGTCAGAACATAAAAAAATTGATCATCCATCCACCTGCACAATCTACAGAATTGTTGGGAGAACCTAAAGATGAAAACCAGAACTTTGGTGGTCTATCAATGATCCAATATGTCATGGCACTTGATGAGTTGGAATATGAGAGTGATGAGGATAGGGTAATATCAAACTTTTTCCAAGGAGAACCCTCCTGTCCTCCTCTAGAGTTGCCATTAGTAGGGGGAAAAGACCACCATATACAACAAATTGAAGTTGCACCTAGAAGAGTCTTAAACATAAATGATGGGTTGACAACTGAACAACAGAATAAACTAAGGGAAACCTTAGTCAACCATCAAAATACCTTTGCTTGGGAATATTCAGATATGAGAGGAATAGCTCCTGAAACCTGTACTCATCGAATATATCTGGAAGATCAAATTAAACCAGTAAGGCAACCATAGAGAAGAATGAATCCAGCAATGAAGGAAATTGTCAAGACTGAATTGCAGAAACTCCTCACAGTTGGGTTCATTTACCCCATTTTAGATAGTGAATGGGTATCACCTTTGGTGGTGGTGCCCAAGAAAAATGGCAAGTGGTAAATTTGTGTGGATTATAGGTTGCTGAATAAAGCAACTAAGAAAGACCACTTCCCCTTACCCTTCATAGATCAGGTCCTTGACACCTTATCAGGTAAGAAGTATTTTTATTTCCTGGATGGGTTCAATAGATATAATCAAATTTAAATAGGGGAAGAATATCAAGACAAGACCACATTTACTTGCCCTTGGGGGACTTTTTCTTACCGAGTTTTACCTTTTGGTCTATGCAATGCACCTACCACATTTTAGAGGGTAGTTTTGAGCATCTTCTCTAACATGATTGGAGAAACTATGGAGGTATACATGGATGATTTCACTGTATATGGTGAAACTTTTGAAATAACCATAGAAAATTTGGAGAAAACACTTAAGCGGTGTGAGGAAACTAACCTGTCCCTAAGCAATGAGAAATGTTATATGCTAATGCAGGAAGGGATAGTTTTAGGACATCACATTTCTATATATGGGATCAAAGTAGATAGGAAGAAGATAGAAGTTATCCAAAACCTACCTACTCCCAAAACACAGAAGGATATCCATAGTTTCCTGGGATCAACTGGTTACTATAGGAGGTTTATAGCAGACTTTAGAAAAATTGCTAAACCCCTGAGCACATTGTTATCAAAGGACATAGAGTTTGTCTGGATAGAGGAATATGAACAAGCATTTAACACCTTAAAGGAAAAATTGATTACTGCTCTAGTACTGAGAGGTCCAAATTGGACCATACCTTTTCACATATATGTTGATGCATCTAACAATGCAATAGGGTCAGTGTTAGGACAGAAGGATGGTGATGATTTCTATGCCATCTATTATGTCAGTAAACACCTCACAGGTGCTGAATTCAATTATACTATCATAGAAAAGGAATTTCTTGCAGTTATACATGCTCTTAACAAATTTTATCATTATATCATAGGATATCAAGTTTTTGTACATACTGATCACTCAACTATCAGATACCTGACAAACAAACCTGGGATTAGTGGTAGAATTATTAGATGGTTGTTGCTTCTATAGGAATTTGATGTGACAATAGTAGACAAGCTAGGTAAGGACAATGTGGTAGTTGATTTCTTGTCTAGGTTGACACCTCCAGATCATGCAACTATAGATGACAAATTTCTAGATGAGCATTTGTTTGCTCTGAATGAATAGATACCATGGTACGTAGATATGGCTAATTATTTAGCCACTGGTAAAGTATCCCTTGCACTTTCACCATGTGAGAAATAAACTTTAATTGAGAAAAGTGTAGACTTCTCATGGATTGATGGGTGCTTATTTAAAATAGGGCCTGATCAGATCATGAGAAGATGTGTTGTTGATAATGAGATAATAGAAATATTGAAGGCTTGCCATGATGAACCTTGTGGTGGCCATTTTGTAGGAAAAAGGATTGCATTCAAAGTGTTGCAGGTTGGCTACTACTGGCCTTCACTATTCAAATATGCAGCCAAGCATGTGAGCTAGTGTGATCAATGTTAGAGGATGGGTAGACCAACTCTTAGATATGAGATGCCCCTCCAACCACATGTACACATAGAGCCATTTGATAAATGGGGGATGGACTTTGTAGGACCCATTAATCCACAGTTAGTAGGTAAGAGGTATATCTTAGTTTGTACTAACTATGTGACCAAGTGGGTTGAAGTGTAGGCATTGCATGATTCAAAAGAGAAGATTATGGTAGAATTCTTGTATTCATCTATTTTCACAAGGTTTGGGGTTCCAAGGGAGATCACAACTGATCAAGGACCTCAATTTACTTCAAATATGATTTAGGAACTCATGCAACAATATAAAATTAGGCATAACAAAACCACTCCCTACCACCCATAGGCAAATGGGCAAGTTGAGGTAACCAACAGAGAATTGGAGAATATCTTGACAAATATAGTACAACAACATAGGAAGGACTGGACCACTAGATTACTAGAAGTAGTGTGGGCCTATAGGACCACCTGGAAGACTACTACTGGTTTCACACCATTCCAGCTAGTATATGGGAAGAATGCTATGATGCCTATAGAGTTTGAAGTTAAAACACTTAGGACTATAGTAGAGTTGAATATAAACCTGGATGATGTATAGAAGGAATGGATTCAGTAGCTTAACTAGTTAGATGAATATTGAATTGATGCTCTACAAAGAATAGAGGTCATCCAAAAATAAAGGGCCAAGTGGCATGACCGCCACACCAGGCCAAAGTAGCTCAAAGTGGGAGAATGGGCATTATTGTATGACTCTCGGTTCTAGGAAAGGAAAGGTAAGCTCATGCAACATTGGATGGGGCCATATGAAGTGATTGAAGTCATCAACAATGGAGTTGTTAGGATCAGAATAATTGATGGTAGCAACATTACATTAACAGTCAATGGTCATCGCTTGCATCCATATCATGTGTTTGAAACATACATGATGAAGTCCATATTAGGCATGGGGGAGACCCTAGTTGATTCTAGTTTCAAATTGAGTCAGTAATATGTGGACGTTGTCCACATGGTCCCAAAAATAATTATTCTTTTAAATTTTTTTTTTAGTTGTATTTCTATTTTGTAGGAATGATGCCTTGAGTGCAGTTGTTAGGCAACCTAGGAAACCTAGGCCTAACAAGCATAGGATCCATGAACCTGCACCTTCCAATTTCTAGAAGAATTGTTTGTAGTAGGAGTAGTTTATCCCCACTTAGAAAGGGGGATACTATACCTGAATCTGTACATGAGTGTTTGGGTTGGTCTTTATGGACAATAAAATACTCAACTACTGGTTCAGGTAGTGGATGTTGATTTTGTCCCTGTTCTTCAACCAGAGTGCTAAAGGCCTGATCAACCTTAAGCGTACATAAGTGGGCATATCAAGTAGATGTTGAAATAAAGGAGGAGCACCTGCTTTCCATTTTTTGATGAGAAAGGTGCCTGATTCTTGTTTTTAGAGAAAATGGTACTCGATTCCCATTTTACGAAAGAAGGTACTTGATTCCTATATTTTGGGAAGGTGGCACCGATTCCTATTTGTATGGTACAAGGTGCCTGACTCCTAGTATGTCAAGGAAAAGGTACTTGCATCCCATTTTCTGGTAGATCGATGCTTGATTCCTATTTTTCCAAGGAGATGGCACCCGACTTCCATTTTTTGGGAAAGCGACACCTAATTTCCTGAACATATCATAAAAAAAAGGTTGTGTATAAAGTTTGAGTTTTGTATAAATTTTGCTTTAAGTATGGTGCCCGATTTCCAGCAAAAGGTGCCTACTTTCCATGTTAAGCATGATGCCCGATTGCTAAGGCGCCTGCTTTCTATTTTCCAAGCACTTGCGTACCTTGATTCGAAAGAAGGTGCCTGATCTCCACACAACAAAAGTGCCTACTTTCTATTTTCATGGGTGTTTGTGCCTCATAAAAATAATCTTCAACATTGGGAAGTGGCTCGAGCCACGTCAACATTCCACTCACATGCAAAAGTCAAAACTTCAATGGATAAAATTATTTTAATTTTTTTGTTGAAGATTTGTGCACATTCCAAAGTCACCAGCGAACAATTTTTGAGGAGGGGATGTTTGTCATCCCAAGAAGACGTGTTTTTCTAACTTTTTCTTGAAAATGTGTAGGAATTCTCAAAGGTATCAAATGGCAGCAATCGAGAACCAATTAAAATAGAGAGAAATTCACCGCATGGAAAAATGCCTATCATTCTTTGTTCTAGAATGCCTAGTCATCATCAAGCAACCAATGCTAGTGCACCACGAGTGTCTGCACATTATACACACATGAAACATAATATGGGTACATGCGTAATTTTTTATTTTATGTATATATTATTTTCATAGGCATATGTTTCTAGAAAATAATATCGACACAACCCCCATAAAATTACTAGCCACCCATCTCTCTCCACTTGGCATTTTTCTCACGTGTCGATGCTCTGATTGGGGAAAACACTCATGGTCATCCTCTATGAAAAATCTGACACACGTTTTAATGATATTTTGCATAGATAACCATAATTATTTCTAATTATGATAATCAGGCACCTGCGTTCATGGATGCAGGTGATTTAAACCATGCATTGGCAAAACTCTATGCAAGAAAATAATAGAGTTGCAGGTGATAGAAACTCAGAGTAGAGAGAAATCTAAACTTTGCCATGGGGGGAAAATCGACCAACCACTTATTGAAAAAGAGTGAGCCTACAGATTGTTCAGGCATTAGTGAGGATGTATGAATGCAATTTGATATCGTAGGATGGTTGGACTACTACCATATGGTTAGCTAGAACTAGGATGCAAAGGTGGCTAATAAATTTATGGCATCCATGAGGGATGGAGTTGTTCGCATGCGGGGACTAGAAATCCCAGTCACCAAAGAATACATTGTCATAGTAATAGGCCTTCCTCGAATAGGGGAATATACATATAAGGAGGACAACCCCACACTCTATGCATAAATATTCTTTGGGCATCCAACGCAGTACCTGATGCATGTTGGTTTTCCCAAGTAACACATCCTCGAGCTCTAGAGGTTGATTTTTGAGCAGATTGCTTGGTTCTTCACTTGCACGGGTAGGCTTTCCAAGCTAAACTCTAACCATTTTTGTTTCCTCAACCATATACTACATGGGGATAAGATCAATGTCCCCCATTACCTTGCATGTGCACTCAAATATGAGGCCAAATGGTACTAGGTAGGCACAATATCTACCTTGGCTCACCATGGCCTAATTTTGGCCTTGGTGTGATATGTAGAGTCACATAAAAATGTGATGGTTGAGGAAGTTGAGGGAAATAATGTAATTTTAAGGGTAGAGGAAGAAGTGGAGGTGCTAGAATAGACTGATCAATCGGTTGATAAGGTGATAGAGCAAGAAGATAAGATCGTGTCCCTGCTCTAGGAAAATATATGGGAAGTAGGACAAGCCTCATCCCCTATTTTTCCCCAATTTTATGAGGAAGTAGGATAGGCTTTATCCCCTACTAGCCCTCAATTTTATGATGAGGTAGGGCATGATCCACCAAGCCCTACTTTCATGTCAGTTTCTACTAAAACTAGAAGTAGAAGGATGAAGGTATCTATGGTGGTTTCTAGCTCATTGGATGATGATGCAACAATTGATGAGCTGAACAAGGATGAGTTCATGGCCCACATATTATAGGATTTGTCTAGGGGTCATACTCCTCAGTAGGAAATGCAAATAGAGGACCTATAATAGTAGCTATAGATATTGAAAGAACAAGCCTACACTTGGGAGGCCAAATACAAGGAAGAGTAGGCTCTTTTTCAAGAGTCTCAAAAAGTAGTTGTAATAAAATTGTAGGAACTGTATCGGACTATCCATCAGTTGTAGGAGATAATATCAAAATTGTAGTTGTAGGCCCAACAAATTAGGGTTGGATGGCCAACCAGGGTAGAAGTGGTAGTGCAAACTGATTGGGCTATGGAAGTGCCCACTAACTCTCTAGATTCTGAGGAGAAAATATTCTCCTCTAGCCCTTTTCGATCAGATGCAAGAAATTATAGCTAGGAAGCTGAGGTAGGAGACCAATCAATGGCTTCTTCTAGAAATATGTCTACATGAGGAAGCCCTAATTCTTGGGCAAGAACCCCTATAATTATTATTGAAAGTGTAGATGAAGAATCAACCCTAAAATCACATGCAAAAGTAGAGTAGGAAATAAATGAAGTAATGGAGGTTGAACAACCCCATTCACTAGCTTACTCTATAGAATAGGGGTAAGATCAGGGTCTTGAAGTTGATGTGGGATAGTCCCCAACATCATCTTCCTCTATAGATATAGAAGTAAACTAGGAGGATGAAATTGAGGTTGAAGAACCTCAATTTTTAGCAAAATCTGTAGAGGAAGATAGAAAATAGGAAGATGAAATTGAGGTTGAAGAGCCTCAGATTTTAGATAAGGTTATAGAGGAGGATCAAGGGGTTGCAAAATCCCAAGAGTCTACTCATTTTGTAGACCAAGAAATAGAGGGAGATGCAGGGACTGAGCCTGAATAACTTCAGGTAGAAAAAGAAACTCCAACAACTACAATAGAAGCCCCAACAACAGAAATAATAGAAGGAAATCCCCCTACTTCGGATATACCTATAGGCCTTGCAAGATAGCCCAAAAAGTTGAGACCAAAGAGGAAGGTTGTAAGGGGATCTCAATGAAGACCCAGGACCAGAGCAAGGACTACATAGTTAAAGGAATCAGGCATGAATTTTGATGAGGAATGGGTAGAGACCTTGAAGCTGTTTGATAAGCAGAGATAGAAGTTTGAACAGCTCAAGGTGGATATCAAAGTAGATAAAAAGGAGTATAAGAAAGCCTCTAAGAGAGCGGCCAAGGAAACTAGAAAAGAGGCTAGAGAGGCATCCAAAACTCCTCGACCAAAAATTGAAGTTGCTCGACCAACATAGTTTTAGGACTTGTATGGATCAATAGGTAATCAACCTTCAAATATGAAGGTATATTTCATGAAGATGGGATTTTTAGGTCCTGTACCACCTACAGATCAAGCAACAAGTAGCAAAACCCCTCTAGTGGAAGAAGCAAAGTCTAAGGATAATGCTAAACTTGACCCAATGGGGGCCAATCTAGCCACAAGCCAAGGTTGCTAAGAAATCCAACATCCCATTTGGTGATGAATCTATAGTACTAGTGGGAGAACATTTACCCCTTCACCATGAATACTAGAAGATGGCTGAGCCCACATTCTAGAAGGATACCTCCACTTTTACTGGTTACTACTTGAAAATTGAGAAAGGAAAGAAAGCCTGGACAAGGGAACAACTAGGTAAAGGAGTAGGTCCAAGTCAGCCAGTTCGGTGTAGCAAGCACTAGAGATAACAGGAATAGGAGGCAGCCACTCCCAAAGCACTAAAAGGGCGAAAACCCAAGGATAAGGAAAAAGCTAAGGCCACTACAAAGAAGAGGAAAGAAACAGTCAGGGCTTACTAGAAGGTTGTGAATGAAACTGGTAATTACTAGTATAAAGTGGCATAGGGACATGCCAACCCTTAAGCATGGGGGGATGATGAGCCCTAAAAATGCTCATTTTTGTACAAAATTTCCATATATATTGTGGCATTTATTTTAATAGAAATATGTGTTTCTATGCAAATTTTATATGTGTTTAACATTTTATTGTGCATGTTCTTTAATATTTGTTTTTGAGTGCATTTTGTGTAGATTTCACAAAATTTGTTGTTGTTAGCATGTTTACGTCAAGGTCCCACTCGGACTTGGCACTTTCAATTTTATGATGGCAAAATTAAAGGTAAAACATCTATAGTACACTAGTGTGAAGCGCTAAGTCAGGCGCCCGATTCCCTTTGAAGCACTCGATTCTTATTTGGCGCTTGACTGTCGGGTGCTCGATTCCCATTTGGTGCTTGACTATCGGGTGCCTGATTCCTATTAGGTGCCTGAATCCCATTTTGGTGTCTGCTTCTCGACTTCTATAGATAAGGCACCTGATTCCCATTGATGCAGAATTATGACATGACTCTTGTTGTCGGTAAAATAGAATGGCGATTTTAGTGATGGATGCGGATGGATTCTCAGTAGTGAAAGTGGACCAAGGACAATGTCAAAGATCATCAATTATCTATTTTTTAGCAGTAATGTAAAATATCGATGTAATCAAATAAGAGTGGAAATATCATACGTATTCTATTATGATAAAATAGAATACGTTGATTGGTCTAAAACTGATATTTTATTCGATCTCCTTCATTTATGCATACTATTGTAAAATAAGAATCTGAATTTGATTTACCTTCATGATGTAATAGGGTATGGCCACATATCTTATAAATATGCAGGCCACCCCTGAAATAAAGATCCCAGATCTTTTCTATAACTTTCTCTGCTGCAAATTAATAAAATACACCTGCATTTCATCCATCTTCTTTAAGTATCCAGTGTATGATTGAATGCGGGTAGAATATGTTGGAAGCGTGGGCCCACTCTCAACAGTATTCCTCCCTTCTCTTTTCTTGTTTTTTATCATTTTTAATCTAGTTTCTAGTTTTCTGTACTTAGCTTAATTTTTGTTATTTCCCCTATTTTCTGTAATTTCTAGCAAGTGTGCAATTTTGGTTTCTGAATATAGTTTAGGCATGTCTTGATAATTTAGGATAGATTAGTGGTTTGGAAACTAAACCAAAACTCCAAAGAAACAACAACACCCCCAAACCATAAATCTGAGGGACTCATCTCATTGGAGGGAATTACAAGCATATATTGTGCAAGGTTGCTCACAAGTTTACGAGCTACCCCGGGTTGACAAATTAAATGAGGCAATGAATCTGAACGTAGAAAACTAACCAATGTTTTTTCCCAACACATACCTTGAATAAAATTAAAAAAGACAAGTAGTAACAAGAGTAGTCCCAAAATAGAAAGGGCACTAACAAGTGTGTCCCCATGAAAAGAAAGGTAGAAGGTAAGAAATGTTGGATGAACATTATGTGTGATAGAATCAAGGTTTGACATATAAGAGAATAAATATAAATATGTGAAGGAACAAAATTCTACTACAACAAACAATAAAGTGAACCTCATATGCAATAATCTACCCTATTACATTTGATATTTGCAACGACTAATTATCCATGCATTCCAATAGGATGAGAAGGTTACTATAAGGAAACTTCTAGTTTAGTCATTGGTTCACATCCATGTTGAATAAATAAAGCAAATAAATCAATAGTTGGGTAAATATTTCAAAAATATACAACGACAAGAGTAATGATTAGATAAATAGTCAAGCAAATTTTTTGAATATATTTGAAGTTGTGTAAAAGTGTGCATGCAACAACAAGGTTGCAAGAGAATTTAATTTCAATAAATCTTAAATAGAAAATTAAGCATGAAGGAGGAGAATGCTGGAAAAAATAATGCTTAATATGACAAAGCACAATTATGAATTTTCTTAGAGAAAAGAAAAAAAGTTGAGAAAAATAAAATAAAATACTATTTTTAGAAATAAAAAGCGCATTGCAAAAATAAAAGAATAGTTATAAAAATATTTCCTTGGTGGTTGAGAAAATATATCATTAGCCTTGTAATAATTCTATATATTCATACATTTACCATCGTTTGATTCATCCATCCATCTCTTAGGTGGGTCATATACCATGTACATCATCTATAGTTGTATTAGATTGTATGGAGTAGAGTATATCATCTATAATTAGATTAGATTGTATGGAGTGAGAACTAGTGTTTATGTAAGGAGTGAGAGTTAAAGGCAAGATCCAAGGTTTAATAAAGGAGCTAAAATTAAAGCTAAAAGCCTTGAGTACCCATAGAGTGGCTCAAGAGGGGATGTTGGAGTAATGAGTAGCAACAGTCCTACATCTAAAGTGCAATCTAGTTTAAGGAGGGATCAAAATATCATTGATAGAACAACCTCAACACATGGAAACCCTAGATTTGAGTCCTAATTGGTCCATGCCTTTAATTAAATTGAAGAATACAAGTACTAACAAGAGTAGCCTCAAAATATAAAGGGCAATAACAGGTGTATCCCCCAAGAAAATAAAGGGAAAATTATAAGAACTGTTGGATGAACATTATGTGTGGTAGAAGAAAGGCCCCACATACGAGAGAAGAAATATAAACATGTGAAGGTTATTGTAACAAAAAATAAAGTGAACCTCTTATGTAATAATCTACCCTATTACACTTTACGGTTGCAACGACTAGTTATCCATGCATTCCAATAGGATGAGAAGGTTCCCATAAGGACACTTCTAGTTTAGTCATTGGTTTACATCCATGTTGAAGAAGAAAAGGAAAGAAATAATTATATCGGTAAAAATTTCAAAAATAGACTATGGCAAGAGTAATGACTGGACAAAGAATCAAGCAAATTGTTTGAAGATACTTGAAGTTGTGTGAAGGTGTGCATGTAACAACAATATGACGAGAGAGTTTTATTTCAAGAAATATAAAATAGAACATTAAACATGAAGGAGAAGAATATTGGAAAAAATAATGCTTAATATGATAAAGCACATGCATGTGTTTTCTTTGAGAAAAGAAAACAAGTTGGAAAAAATAAAATAAAATATTGTTTTTAGAAATAAAAATCTCATTGCAAAAATTAAAGAATAGTTATAAACATCAGTACTTGGTGGTTGAGAAAAGATATCATTAGCGTTGTAATAATTCTATATAGTCATGTGTTTACCATTATTTTATTCATACATCCATTTATAAGGTAGATAATATAACATTGACATCATCTACAATTGGATTAGATTGTATGGAGTGGAGTATATCATCTACTATTAGATTACATTGTATGGAGTGAGAACCAGTGTTTATGAAAGAAGTAATAGTTAAAGTTAAGAGCTAAGGTTCAACTCAGGAGCTATAATTAAAGCTAAAATCCATGAGAACCCATAGAGTGGATCAATGAGAGATGTTGGAGAAATGAGTAGGAATGGTCCTACATCTAAAGTGCAAGCTAGTTAAAGGAGGGACAAAAAACACATTGATAGAACAACCTCAAAACAAAAAAACCCTAGATTTGAGTCTTAATTAGTCCATACCTATAATGAATTTGAAGAATACAAGTAGTAACAAGAGTATCCCCAAAATAGAAAGGGCAATAACATGTGTATACCTTAATAATGGAAAGGGAGAGTGGTGAGAATTATTGTATGAATACTATGTGTGGTAAAAGCAAGGGCCCACATATGAGAGAAGAAACATAAACATGTGAAGGAACAAAATTTTGTTTTAACAAACAATAAAGTGAACCTCATATGCAATAATCTACCCTATTACACTTGACAGTTGCAATGACTAATTATCCATGTATTCTAGTAGGATGAGAAGGTTACCATAACGACAATTCTAATTTAGTCATTGGTTCACATCCATGTTGGAGAAGAAAAGCAAAGAAATGGTAAAATTTTCAAAAATATACAAACACAAGAGTAATGATTAGACAAAGAACCAAGCATATTGTTTGAAGATACTTGAAGTTATGTGAAGGTATGCATGCAACAACAAGATGGTGAGAGAGTTTTATCTCAATAAATCTAAAATAGAACATTAAGCATAAAGGATAAGAATGATGGAAAACCTAATGCCTAATATGACAAAACACATGCATGTGTTTTCTTAGAGAAAAGTGAACAAGTTAGAAAAATAAAAAGCTCATTGTAAAAATTAAAGAATAGTTATAAAAATCAATACTTGGTGGTTGAGAAAAGATATCATTAGCCTTATAATAATTATATATATTCATGCATTTACCATTATCTGATTCATCCATCCATTTATAATGTGGATAGCCTAACATTGACATCATCTATAATTGGATTGGGTTGTACGGAGTGGAGTATATCATCTACTATTAGATTAGATTGTACGCAATGAGAACCAGTGTTTATGCAAGGAGTAAGAGTTAAAGGTAAGAGCTAAGGTCCAATTTAGGAGCTAAAATTAAAGCTAAAAACCATGAGAACCCATAGAGTGGATCAACGGGGGATGTTGGAGCAATGAGTAAGAATGGTCCTACATATAAAGTGCAATATAGTTAAAGGAGGAGTCAAAAACACATTGATAGAACGACCTCAATAGATAGAAACCCTATATTTGAGTCCTAATTGGTCCATACCTTTAATGAAATTGAAGAAGATAAGTAGTAACAAGAGTAGCCTCAAAATATAAAGGGCAATAACATGTGTATACCGTAATATTGGAAAGGGAGAGTGATGAGAATTGTTGTATGAACACTATGTGTGGTAAAAGCAAGACCCCACATATGAGAGAAGAAACATAAACATGTGAAGAACCAAAAGTTTATTTCAACAAACAATAGGTTGAAGATCATATGCAATAATATACCCTATTACACTTGACAGTTGCAATGACTAATTATCCATGTATTCCAATAGGATGAGAAGGTTACCATAATGACAATTTTAGTTTAGTCATTGGTTCACATCCATGTTGGAGAAGAAAAGCAAAAAAATCAATTTTTGGGTAAAATTTTAAAAAATATACTATGGCAAGAGTAATGATTAGACAAAGAATCAAGCATATTGTTTGAAGATACTTGAAGTTGTGTGAAGGTATGCGTGCAATAACAATATGGTGAGAGAGTTTTATTTCAAGAAATCTAAAATAGAACATTAAGGATGAAAGAGGAGATTTCTGGAAAACAATGTTTAATATGACAAAGCACGTGCATGAGTTTTCTTAGAGAAAATAAAACAAGTTGGAAAATATAAAATAAAATGTCATTTTTAGAAATGAAAAGCTCATTGTAAAAATTAAAGAATAGTTATAAACATCAATACTTGGTGGTTGAGAAAATATATCATTAGCCTTGTAATAATTTTATATATTCATGCATTTACCATTATTTTATTCATCCATCCATCTATCATGTTGATAATCTAACATGTACATCATCTACAATTGGATTAGATTGTATAGAGTGGATTATATCATCTACAATTAAATTAGATTGTATGGAGTGAGAACTAGTGTTTATGGAAGGAGTGAGAGTTAAATGCAAGATCCAAGGTTCAAGCAAGGAGCCATAATTAAAGCTAAAAACCTAAGAACCCATAGAGTGGTTCAAGGGGTAATATTGAAGCAACGAGTAACACCAATCCTACATCTAAAGTGTAAGCTAGTTCAAGGAGGGACCAAACACTCATTGATAGAAGAACCTCAACACATGGTAACCCTATATTCGAGTCCTAATTAGTTCATACCTTTCATGAAATTGAAGAAGACAAGTAGTAACAAGAGTATAGCCAAAATAGAAGGAGTAATAACATGTGTATCCCCCAAGAGAAGAAAGTGGGAGTGGTGAGAACTATTGAATGAGCACTATATGTGATAGAAGCAATGCCCTATATATAAGAGAAGAAACATAAACATGTGAAGGAACATAAGTTTAGTGCAACAAACAATAAAAGTGAACCTCATATGCAACATCTACCCTATTACACTTGATGGTTGCAATGACTAATTATCCATGCATTACAATAGGATGAGAAAGTTACCATTAGGACACTTCTAGTTTAGTGATTGATTTACATCCATGTTGAAGAAGAAAAACAAAGAAATCAATAGTTGTGTGAACATTTGAAAAATATACAAGGGAAAGAGTAATGATTAAACAAAAAATTGAGCAAATTGTTTGAAGGTACTTGAAGCTGTGTGAAGGTGTGCATGCAACAACAAGATGGTGAGAGAGTTTTATTTCAAGAAATCTAAAATAGAACATTAAACATGAAGGAGAAAATTTTTGAAAAATATAATGCTTAATATGACAAAGCACATGCATGAGTTTTCTTAGAGAAAAGAAAAAATGTTGGAAAAAATAAAATAAAATGTTATTTTTAGAAATAAAAAGCTCATTGTAAAAATAAAAGAATAGTTATAAACATCAGTGGTGGTTGAGAAAAGCTATCATTAGTCTTGTAATTATTCTATATATTCATGCATTTACAATAATTTGATTCATCCATCCATCTCTTAGTGGATCGTCTAACATGTATATCATCTACAATTGGATTAGATTGTATGGAGTGGTGTATATCATCTATAATTAGATTAGATTGTATGGAGTGAATACTAGTGTTTATGCAAGGAGTGAGAAATAAAGGCAAGAGCTAAGGTTCAAGCAAGGAGCCATATTTAAAGCTAAAAGCCCTAAGAACCCATCAAGTGTCTCAAGGGGGATGTTGGAGCAATAAGTAGCAACAATCCTACATTTAAAGTACGAGCTAGTTCAAGGAGGGGCCATAAACTCATTGATAGAACAACCTCAACACATGGAAACCCTAGATTTGAGTCTCAATTGGTCCGTACCTTTAATGAAATTGAAAAATACAAGTAGTAAGAGTAGCCCCAAATAGAAAGGGTAATATCAAATGTATCTCCCAAGAAAAGAAAGGAGTGGTGAGACCCAAGAAAAGAAAGGAGTGGTGAGATAAACACTGTGTGTGGTAGAAGCAAGACCCCACGCATGAGAGAAGAAATATAAACATGTGAAAGAGCAAAATTCTATTGCAACAAACAATAAAGTGAACCTCATTTACAATAATCTACCCTATTATAGTTGCAATGATTAATTATCCATGCATTCCAATAGGATGAGAAGGTTACCATAAGGATACTTCTAATTTAGTCATTGGTTCACATGCATGTTGAAGAAAAAAGCAAAGAAATCAATAGTTGGGTAAACATTTCAAAAATATATTAGGGCACGAGTAATAATTTGACAAAGAATGAAGCACGTTGTTTGAAGATACTTAAAGTTGTGTGAAAGTGTGCATGCAACAACAAAATGACGAGAGAGTTTTATTTCATGAAATCTAAAATAGAACATTAAACATCAAGGAGGAAAATGTTGGAAAAAATAATGCTTAATATAACAAAGCACATCCATGAGTTAAAAAAAAAAAAAAAAAAATTCTATTTTTAGAAATAAAAAGCTCATTGCAGAAATAAAGAATAGTTACAAACACCATTACTCGGTGGTTGATAAAAGCTATCATTATCCTTGTAACTATTCTATATATTCATGCATTCATTTGATTCATTCACCCATCTCTAAGGTGGATCAATCTTACATGTACATCATTTACAATTGGATTAAATTGTATAGAGTGGAGTATATCATCTACAAGATTAGATTGCATGGAGTGGAGTAAGATAACAGTAAATATGATAGCAACAAAAATCTACAATATAGGAAAGAAAATTATATAATAAAAGTTTGATAACAAAAAAATCTGTCATAATAATTATTGATTTGATAAAATAATTAAATATTATAATTACAAATATCTTATATGTTATAATTTAAATTAATAAAATTATAATAAAATTTATATAGTTTCACAACCGTGCATACAAAAACAATTAAAAATATCAGAGTACTTGATCTGACAACTTGACGGTTTACCTGAAGAACATTTTTAAAGCTTTAACTGCCACATAACCCACGCCGATAGCAATGAGTGCACCTATCCCTAATTCCTCAATGCCTTCACCCTGAAACGACGGTTCCTCTGCATCAGTTGGTCTTCGTGGTCTCGGAGATGTCCTTGGTGGTGGCCGTTCTGTATTAGGCGGAGCAGTATCTTGGAATTCTACAGGACCTATGACGCGAGGCAGATACGTAGGACGAGAGAATAGTTCCTCCAAACGCGGAGTCAAGTTGAGGAAGAATTCTTCTGATCTTCTGGAGAAATTAAAAGGAATCAAGTTGACCTTGACGACTGGAACTCCGGCTCGCCTTAAGACCCAGAGCCTTCTGTTGTCGAGACACCACAAAATATTTTTGTGATCAACGACATTCATGGGTGGAAAGTCCCATGGAGAAAGCAATTTCTTTCGGATTCGATCAACCGCGTCGTCGATTCGCTGAAATCCATGTGGCTGCTCGAAAGTATTTTTGATGGAGTCCCGGGTAAATCTGAGGTCCTGTGGGCAAACGATCATCATGCTCGTCTTATGCTGAAGCGGCGGTTCCTCTGCAACATGACATTTCTCCTTGGCAACAGTCTTCTTTGCCTCTGCAACAGTTGTTCTTCGTGGCTTCTGAGATGCCTCTGGTGGGGGGTGGTCTGTATTAAGCGGAGCAGGACCTCTGACGCGAGGGAAATACTTAGGACGAGAGAATCGTTTCTCCTTCCGCGAATCCAAATTAAGGAAGAATTCTTCTGATCTTCTGGAAAAATTAAAAGGAACCAAGTTGACCTTGACGGATGGAACACCGGCTCGCCTGAAGACTCAGAGCCTTCTGTTGTCGAGACACCACAAAACATTATTATGATCAACGACATTCAGGGGTGGAAAGTCGCTTGCAGAAAGCAATTTCCTTCGGATTCGATCAACTGCGTCGTCGATTCCCTGAGATTCATGTGGCGGCTTGAAAGCATTTTTGATGGAGTCCTGCGTAAATCTGAGGTCCTGTGGATAAACCATCATGATGCTGTCTCCGTTATTCATTATCTTCACCTTGCACAGCCCCTCCCGTAATGGATCCTGGTTCTGGTTACCTACTATCCACCAGGTAAGTCTAGAAAGGAACTCCCAACTCTTAATTTCTTCGCAACGAATATTTTATTTATCGCTTTAAAAACACCCCACTTATCACTTTTTTGAAATTTTTAAATTTGATTATTGTCACCTACGATTCACAAGATATTGTGAAATATTAAAAGAATTCTAATCCTTTGTCTTTTAAAAGAACACTTTACTTATTAGTGCCCACTATGATGATTTTCGTACACAAAAAAGCTTTATTTATCAGTCCCCACTGTGAGTGGGGATTTTCGTAGACATAAAAGTTTTATTTCAGTCCCCACTGTGAGTGGGGATTTTCGTAGACATTAAAGTTTTATTTATCAGTCCCCTCTGTGATTTTCGTACACATAAAAGTTTTATTTATCAGTCCCCACTGTGAGTGGGGATTTTCGTAGACATTAAAGTTTTATTTATCAATCCCCGCTGTGATTTTCGTACACATAAAAGCTCATATGTAGAGATATGGATGGATTTTCCGAAATAGGTGTTTACATAATCGATATGACATCTCAAGCAGGAAAAAGGAGCATTTTGAGTGGCTTGCAGCTTAAGCAACCTTGCTTTCAGATTAGATTAAAACTTTTCGTACACATAAAAGCTTTATTGATCAGTCCCACTGTGATTTTCGTACACATAAAAGCTTAATTCTAATAGGTATTACATAATCGATATGGCATTTCAAGCAGGAAAAAGGAGCATTTTGAGTGGCTTGCAGCTCAAGCAACCTTGCTTTCGGATTAGATAAATACTTACATAAAGGAGCATCTTTGAGTATGGGGATGTTAAATAATTTTATTTGTTGGTGTTTTATTTAGCCTATGAGCTGTTGAAGTTCTATATTAGTATTTGTAGCATTCTTTCTTACCAAAATGCAAACAAGGAGATATTTGTAGCATTCTTTCTCACCAAAATGCAAACAAGGAGAATCTTTTACTTTATATAGTAAAGGTACTAATGGTTTTGTCATTGAGGTTTCGCGATAAAAAAAAAAAAAAAATTAAGCTTTACAACCTATCGATCCAAAGAAGTAAGGGTGGAACAAAGAAGGGTTGGGCCTGAAATCTTTAAAGGTTATAATTCTTACGAGTGGAGATTGAGAGGTGGAAATCGACGAGTGGATGGAGTAGGCCACTCCTTCTGCCTCATGGGCTAAACCTCCTTCTCATTCCGATCCAGTCAACGCTCTATATTTTAATGTGGGAATAGTGTTGGAGAAGGAAACATGAATAACCTGTAATAGGAGGAAAATGAATGAAGGAGTTTTGGGGCAAATCGACAAGTGGATGGAGTAGGCCACCTCCTCATTCTGATCCAGTTTTTGACATTTTTTTAAAGAAATACAAATGTTGATTGTTAATTGAAGGTTGATGATCTCCATCAAAGACGACAGATAGCAGATTGAAGAAATCATCCAGAAGAATATTAAGAGATCATTACTCTATCCAATTACAAAACTTATAGTTTTGAAATATTGGAGGTTGGTGATCTCCATTAAAGCCTACAAATTGTAGAAGTAAAGAAGGACCAACAATGATCCTATTCCAGATTCCAACAACAGTAATTTTCAGAGACCAATAATTATTGCTAATTTCCATAATTTCTTGTGGAAAATTATATTCCAAGATTACATATCCTTCATTATGAATTCCCCAATTAGCTACCCAATCTGCAACCTTGTTGTCTTCTTGGTAGATATGTACAATTTGCATATTTTCCAAATTTCTAATCTGTAGTCTAACCTCCTGAATAATATCATTTATGTCCCAACTTGAATCCTGATTACCCTTGATTAGGTTGATAATATTTAATGAATCTCCTTCTATGATGATATTTTAGCTTCAATTCTATCAATTAGCCTAATGCCTAGGAATAGATCTCTAGATTGAATTTCAAGATTCTCAGCATACAATAATACCACTTCTCTTTTATTCCAAAAAAATGCCACCAACACCTGCAATACCTGGATTCCCTTTTGAAGCACCTTCAAAATTTAATTTTAACCAATCCTGAGGCGGAGGCTCCCATTTTGTTTGAAGTCTTTTAAGCTTGGAAGAAATTAATGGCTAAAAATTGCAAGAATCCAACCCCTAACTATTTGCAATAAAATTTTCACCATCATATTCCCATGAGTCCTTGAAATTGATTATAAAAATGTTCTTCTTCACAACATTGCAGATCCCGGTCACTGCAGAAATCACATCTTTCTTGCATCCTTTAAAAATATTGAAGGTTAATATTGGATCTTCTAGTTTTGGAAGATGGGAAGTTGGTGATCTCCACTAAAGCCTGCAGATTGCATAAGTAAAGAAGGACCAACAAAGCTCCTATTCCAGATTTCAGCAGTAGCAGTTTTGAAAGATCCAAGAAGAAGATCTCATTACCAACACTTTCTTAGTAGAAGGTTTAAACTAGAAGTTTTGGTCTATTTTTTTTTAGTAATTTTTTAAAGAAATACAAATATTGATTGTTAATTGGTTTTGTTGAATGATTTTGTATGTATGAAGTTGACTTTTTACAAATACTTTTTATTTTTTGGTTGGGAGGTTGTTTTTCTTTGCAAACCTAAATTTTGAGATGAGTATTTTTAAGTCACCAAGAATTTAAGTTTCACGTGTAAGTTATTTTTAAGAACACCGCTGAGAACCTTTTTAGATTTTTGTCTACTTTACCCTTTTAGTGAAAAATTAAAAAAGAAAACTTAAGAAGCCTAACTAATTTTTTTAGAGAAAAATATTTAAAAAAGTCCTATCTTATATGTGATTTTATTTTTGATGCTAATAGAAAGTAAATGATATTTTTTCTTTTTTGAGAAATTTTACAAGAAGGATGTAATACAAAAAAATTAAAAAAATATGCCTTTCAAATTCTTTGCAATACAATTAGAAAATGCACTAATATTGATTAAATTAATCACTTTATTAATTAAACTAATTGATCATTCATTTAAGCTAGCTACGGTTTATCTTCTTGTGGGCCACAGAAAAGGATCGTGAGGGGCTTCAAATGGATCCAACACATCTTCCCTTTTTTTGCTTCTCACCTCAATAATAGGGGTTGTTATGAAATTCTATGACTATTTTGATGAGTTATTTTGGAAACACCTACATTTCACAGGAAGTTATGCTTCTTGTTAAGCTTCCTTCTATAGCCTCAACCTTAACTTGATCTATGATGCACATACAATAATACAATACACAAAGACCTAAGACTAATATAATTCTTTGCTTTTGATGATAACAAAAATAAACAATTCCCTTAGGAGCAAGGGTACAATAAATGATGTTGTTAACACATTATATGAGATATGTGCAAGTTTGATTAATGACTAGAAATAAAAGCTTTGATTTATCCTCTATGTGGTTATGAGTAACCCAATTCAATATTTACATAAATTAAATCTAACTACTAAACATGACAAAAACGAGGAATAAAAAAACTTATTTCTAATGTAGAAATATAAGTGTCACCTGCTCGCAGCCTATCAATGTTATAGCTAAAACCTACAAATAGACAGATATCTTCAAAATAAACAACCAAAAAAATGACGATCAGTGCAAAGAGGTCTATCTAATTTAGTAGAGGATGATAGCTTCCTTGCTATAAATATTAGACCCCTATTTAGATAGGTAAAATTTTTAAAAAATGATAGAATACTAGAAATAATTTCTAAAATATTAGAAATGCTTCCTCACAATAGTGTCGTTGGTGCTATCACTATTTGTGCTTCTAATCTATATAAAATAAAGAGCAATAGCATCATCGATCTACAATCTAGCGATTCTGTTGATTTTGAGATAAGAATAACAAGCCAAAATACAAATACTTAAGATTATCATGATTAGGAGTAAGGTCTCTCACCTAGGGGTATAGAGGTCCAATTAAACAATAGAAAATAGAGATTTAACTTCTTGAAAACTAAGATTTTAATGATCAAAATAATAATGCCTAACTAAATGCAAGCATGAGATACAAGTGTTAGCTAGAAGGAAGTAAAACCAAAAGTTAGCCAAGTGATAGAAAGCTACAAAATAAAGAAGGATCGATAAATAATAGAAATGGGAAGGGCACAACTCAAGAAAATAGGTTATCTCCCCTTTGTTTAAGCTTTTCAAAAGCATATTGGGTTTCTCATGAATGGCTTTAAATGTTTGAGTTTTATGATGAACACTTGATGCTCGCTTGGATAAATTCTTTCTTGAAGGCTTGTTGGGTAAGAGACATGGATGTAAATGAAATCTTGGGATGCCTAAGATTCTAGAACAATGTTGACTAAATTCTAGTACAAAAAATGTTTGATCTTAATTGATTTTGGTAGCATTTTAGTGCATACAAGATTCATGATAAGAAGACCACCCCAATGGCTACTTTTACAGATACTAGTGGCTTTCTTAGTGAATCCTTAGAAGGATCTACTACGATTGGTAAGAAATAGAGGTGATGCACTTTCATAGAGTGATTGAAGTTGATTAAAGGTAAGTATGAAAACAATGGAGATGTAACTGAGGATTTTGAGGGAAGTTGAGGTGAGTTAGAGATAATATTTACCAAATAATGTACCATTTAGTTGGTAGATCAAATCGATGTGATTAGATCCATAAATCACGGGTGGAATAGGAAGATAAACAACCAAAAATATTGGTTTTTGTGGTGATAGGGTAAAAGTGCCAAGATGTGATAGCATCACCAGTGCTACCACACTAGCACTACTACTAGATAACCATTAAAGGTAAAAAATGGGTAGGAAAAAGTCAATGGTTAAAACCAACATAAGCATTAATAGGGTCACTGTAGCACCACTTATTCTATCGCTTCTACTTTTGGAGCAAAAAATATCCCATAAGATAAACTTGATTATGACCCATACAGATGTGGTTATAAAATAGGTTGGGATAAATGGTTTATGAAAGGGATTAAGAATTAGATTTGAGTTGCTTTAATGATTAATTAAGAGGGGAAGAGAGAAAAATAATGAGAGTAAAGATGAAATATGTAGTATGAAATGAGGAGAGACACAAAATTCTGCCAAGATTATTGTTTTTGAGCATATGCAATATGTAAAACTATATAAAGAATAATTTGCCTTTAAGAAAACATATGTTTTCCTGGCCTTTAGACAAATTATTAGAGAAATTTTCCTTAGATAGATTTTATATAGCTTTGCCTAGGGGGACTTTTGTTAACTTGCTATGATACAAGATATGTATATAGTTATATACATATATGTACAAAATATTTACCTTTAGACCAAGAATTTTACCTAAAAGACTTTTGATACAAGGTTTCATTTGATTACCTTTAAGAAAATATCTATTTGTAGGGCCTTTAGACAAATGCTTAAAGGACCTAACCTTATGCCTAAAGAACTCTTGATATACGATTTAATTTCATGGCCTTCCTAGAAGAATGTTATAGGTTAAGTCATAAGGCATGACATAGAAGAGAGTGTTGGCAATATTGGGTTTGACTTTGAGGGGTAAGACTATAGTGCCACTAGCCTCACTCTCCTCATTATTGAACACCCTAATAACAATGCCAGATTTCTTCAAATATTGTTTAGTTAGTCCAAAGTTGCCAATAAATTTTAGGTTTTAAACATTAAGAGCTAAGCCATTATTGATAAGTATTTACTTGATGAAGGTATCACTAATATAGCCCATAATGTACAAAGGGAGTTGTATGGCCATAAAGGGTGGTCGAATATCATTCTCATAGACTAATATGGTTTCATGATTTATCCTAATGGATCCCACTACAAAGTGATATCATTAGGATTAATATCTTGAGGAACAACTTGTTCATTCAAAATTTTGAGCAAGATTCCCCTATGTGTCGAAGAAATCCTAAGAAGTTCAAGAAAATATATTTTTTCTTGGGTGCTTTCAAGCTACTAGCACAAATCAAAAGTACCCTTATATTTGTGTGATTGTATGATTAGTGTCAATCCTTTAGAGGAAGAAGTTTTTTAGAAGAGGACCAAAGATGGTTGAGAGGGTTGACATACCCCACGACGATATTTGAGGGGTAATGATGCACCTCCTTATGACTCTCACTAGCCTACTATGGTATATTCCTCACTAAGTGTAAGTACATGTGAGACCCTATGTGGGTAACTAGTGGCCCAAGCTCATAGTATACCCAATATAGATTAATGATTTGTATGATAAATACTCAAAGGAAAATAAATGATCCTTAATAGGACTAGTCTGTGGTCATGTTCTTGTTGTATTAATTTAATGTCTCTAAGACAAAACACAAAATTAAGTGATCTTTCTTAAGTTTGATAAGTTTTAGTCTTGATTAAAGTTGTTGTCTAAGACAAAAGCATATATTGGGAACTATGGTGGTGTTCATATCAAATTCATCAAAGATGTGGGTCATACGTAAGACTAATATAATTATATACTTTTGATGATAACAAAAATAAACAATTTTCTTTCAAGAAAGAGTATAAGAAGTGATGGAGCAGACAAAACTTAGCCTAAAATGCGAGCTACATGTAAGTTCGATTAATGTCTAGAAATAAAATATTTGATTTTATTCCCTATGTGATTATGATTAAACTAGGTTCAAAAAATTCCCCTTTGTCAAATTAATAACAAAATAGAAACAAAATCCTAACTAGGCATATAACAAATATAAATTAAACCTATCTGTTAAAATGATAGAAATGAGGAACAACAAACATGTTTCTAATGTAGATACGAAAGTGTCGCCTACTCAAAAAAGCACCATCAATGCTATTGTCTCATGTTGATGTTATTACTTTGACCCACAAAAAGATGGGGATCTATAAAATAAATAATAAAAAAATAATGTTTAGTGTAGAGGGGTTTGTCTAATCTAGAAAATGATGATAACTTCCTTGCTGTAAAGGTTAGCCCCTTATTTAGATAGGTAAAAATTGAAAACACTACACCTAAAAAGGATTTAAAGGGTAGCTAAAATATGGTGGTTTTTTACGATGGTAAATAACCACCCTAATAGACCCTAAGAGGGCAGTTTTAAACAATCCTCACCAAAACAAACTTTTAACGATGCCTAAAAGATGATAGTAAAAAAATACCCTAAGAGAGTTAAGAGGGCAGTTTTAAACCACCCTCTTAGGGTCTAAAACCGTCCTCTTAGCCCTTAATAATCACTCGATGAAATTTTTGATTTTTTAGATTCGCGAACAATATTTTTAAATTTTCATGCATTACACTTTTGGGTACTAGCATGGAGTTGTGCTTAAATGAACTGGCTGAAAACCATTGAAGTCTAAGTGCAGCTAGAAGGTCACCATCATAAAATGGTGAGATTTTGGGGATGCACAGTTGGTGTTAGTGTATATTTTGTGGGACAAAATGCATCACTTAACGTTCATGAATGTTTATTTTTTAGGCCTTTGTTGTTTAGGCTTAGGATTCAATGGTGTTGTTGTTCGATAGAAGTGATGACTATAAAAATGGAGAGGAGGCTTCCAAAGGTGCGTTTAAGAGCAGCACCAGTTTAATTTCATATAGATTTGTTTGGTTCTTGTTTTATTGTTCTTTACTTCATTTATGATGCATTTGAAGGATAATCACATAACAAGATGATTATATAAATTTTATCATTAATGATTATTATTTTTCAAGTACCTTATTCATAGTTTTACTAAGTGATACCTATTGGAGTGTAGAAAATAAATATCATATTCATACACTCTGTATTAAGTCATTTTACGTTTTTTCCTATGTGTAGAATCTGCACTAACATAGTGAATTTGTGTCTTTTCAATTTATTCACTCCTTGTCACTGTAATCCGCCACAACTGAAGTCCTTTCAATGTAAGCACTTTTAAATCCATTACTAATTTTTTAAAATTATTAATACAAAGGTGTAAATTATTTTTAGATATTTTTGCAAAGTAATTTTGTGTTTGGGCAGTTTCCATTAAGATATGACTGTCTTTTCTAAATATTATTTTACTAATCTACCTGATTATTATCACATGCTTAGGAAATATTTCTTTTCATTGATAAAAAATAGTTTTCTTAATTATTTAGTCTCTCTTCCAAGAGACCACAACGGAATCCTATGTCATATACTTCATTAAATATACAAAAATATCTTTAAATACATGATCTCTATTTGGTTCATCATATTTAGGTGTTTTTTCATTTCAGGTTTTTGAGTAACCTTCTTAGTGAAGATCTACCTAGTATCATTGTTTCTCTAAAATAATTTTGCATAGTTTTCAAAAGGTAGTCTAACATCAGAGAAACTACATTTTAAGATGATGCTCACTATTTATTTATGCTTAGGAGTGGTTTTTAGAGTCCCTACATTCTACAAATGTGGTTTTTAGAGTCCCTACATTCTACAAATGTGGTTTTTAGACTCCCTATATTCCACAAGTGTGGTTGTTAAAAGGAAGTTTTATAGCACACTTATAAGACACCGGTGTGGTTTTTAGTGTCCCTACTTTCCACAAATTAAAGCATGCCACTTCAAAGTGATACAAACAAGAAGAACAACTTAAGAAACTATGTAATAAAAAATGTTAAACTTAAATCTGAAACTGTTCTTATTACTTAATGGAATAGGAAAGGACATCATACATTGTACATAGTAATTACCAAATACATATCTTGTTCTCATAACAAATACCTTGAAGAAATAAAAGTAGCAAATAAACAATTACAATTTGCATTCAATCAATGCTTTTCACTTAAACTAGCATAAATATAGTCCAAAGCACAAAAATAAATTAAATTTGAATGTCCATACAGATGTGGTTATAAAATAGGTTTGGATAAATGGTTTATGAAAGGGATTAAGAATTATAGTTGAGTTGCTTTAATGATTAATTAAGAGGGAAAGAGAGAAAAATAATTAGAGTAAAGATGAAATATGTAGGATGAAATGAGGAGAGACACAAAATTATGCCAAGATTATTGTTTTTGAGCATATGCAATATGTAAAACTATATAAAGAATGATATGCCTTTAAGCAGACATATGTTTTCTTGGCCTTTAGACAAATTCTTAGAGAACTTTTTCTTAGATAGATTTGATATAGCTTTGCCTAGGGGGACTTTTGTTAACTTGCTATGATACAAGATATGTATATAGTTATATACATATATGTACAAAATATTTACCTTTAGACCAAGAATTTTGCCTAAAGGACTTTTGATACAAGGTTTCATTTGATTACCTTTAAGAAAATATCTATTTTTAGGGCCTTTAGACAAATTCTTAAAGGATCTAACCTTATGCCTAAATGACTCTTGATATAAGATTTAATTTCATGGCCTTCCTAGAAGAATGTTATAGGTTAAGTCATAAGGCATGACATAGAAGAGAGTGTTGGAAATATTGGGTTTGAATTTGAGGGGTAAGACTATAGTGCCACTAGCCTCACTCTCCTCATTATTGAACACCCTAATAACAATGCCAGATTTATTCAAATCTTGTTTAGTTAGCCCAAAGTTGCCAATAAATTTTAGGTTTCAAACATTAAGAGCTAAGCCATTATTGATAAGTATTTACTTGATGACGGTATCACTAATATAGCCCATAATGTACAAAGGGAGCTCTATGGCCATAGAGGGTGGTGGAATATCATTCTCATAGACTGATATGGTTTCATGATTTATCCTAATGGATCCCACTACAAAGTGATATCATTAGGATTAATATCTTGAGGAACAACTTGTTCATTCAAAATTTTGAGCAAGATTCCCCTATGTGTCGAAGAAATCTTAAGAAGTTCAAGAAGAGATATTTTTTCTTGGGTGCTTTCAAGCTACTAGCACAAATCAAAAGTACCCTTATCTTTGTGTGATTGTATGATTAGTGTCAATCCTTTAGAGGAAGAAGTTTTTTACAAAAGGACAAAAGATGGCTGAGAGGGTTGACATACCCCATGACAATATTTGAGGGGTAATGATGCACCTCCTTATGACTCTCACTAGCCTACTATGGTATATTCCTCACTAAGTGTAAGTACATGTGAGACCCTATGTGGGCAAATAGTGGCCCAAGCTCATAGTATACCCAATATAGCTTAATGATTTGTATGATAGATACTCAAAGGAAAATAAATGATCCTTAATAGGACTAGTTTGCGGTCATGTTCTTGTTATATTAATTTAATGTCTCTAAGCTAAAACACAAAATTAAGTGATCTTGCTTAAGTTTGATAATTTTTAGTCTTGATTAAATTTGTTGGCTAAGACAAAAGGGATATTGGGAACTGTGGTGGTGTTCATATCAAATTCATCAAAGATGTGGGTCATACGTAAGACTAATATAATTATATACTTTTGATGATAACAAAAATAAACAATTTTCTTTCAAGAAAGAGTATAAGAAGTGATGGAGCAGATAAAACTTAGCCTCAAATGTGAGCTACATGTAAGTTCCATTAATGTCTAGAAATAAAATATTTGATTTTATTCCCTATGTGATTATGATTAAACTAGGTTCAATAATTTCCCTTTGTCAAATTAATAACAAAATAGAAAAAAAATCCTAACTAGGCATATAACAAATATAAATTAAACCTATATGTTAAAAATGATAGAAATGAGGAACAAAAAACATGTTTCTAATGTAGAAACGAAAGTGTCGCCTACTCAAAAAAGCACCATCAATGCTATTGTCTCATGTTGATGTTATTACTTTGACCCACAAACAGATGGGGATCTATAAAATAAATAATAATAAAAAATATTTAGTGTACAGGGGTTTGTCTAATCTAAAAAAGGATGATAACTTCCTTGTTGTAAAGGTTAGCCCCCTATTTAGATAGGTAAAAATTGAAAACACTACACCTAAAAAGGATTTTAAAGGCAACTAAAAATGGTGGTTTTTTACGATGGTAAAAAACCACCCTAATAGACCCTAAGAGGGTGGTTTTAAACCATCCTCACCAAAAAAAACTTTTAACGATGCCTAAAAGATGTTAGTAAAAAAATACCCTAATAGAATTAAGAGGGCAGTTTTAAACCGCCCTCTTAGGGTCTAATACCGCCCTCTTAGCCCTTAACAATCACCAGATGAAATTTTTGATTTTTTACATTCGCGAACAATATTTTTGAATTTTCATGCATTACACTTTTGGGGACCAACATGGAGTTGTGCTTAAATGAACTGGTTGAAAACCATTGAAGTCTAAGTGCAATTGGAAGGCTGTCACCGCAAAAAGGTGAGATTTTAGGGATGCACAATTGGTGTTAGTGTAGATTTTTTGGGACAAAATGCATCGGTTAACGTTTATGAATGTTTTTTTTTTGGGCCTCTATTGTTTAGGCTCAGGATTCAAGGGTGTTGTTGTTCGAGAGAAGTGATGACTGTAACAATGGAGAGGAGGCTTCCAAAGGTGCATTCAAGAGCAACACCAGTTTAAGTTCATATAGATTTGTTTGGTTCTTGCTTTATTGTTCTTTACTTCATTTGTGATGCATTGGAAGGATAATCACATAACAAGATGATTATGTAATTTTTCATCATCCAATGATTATCATTTTTTCAAGTACCTTATTCACAGTTTTACTAAGTAATACCTATTGGAGTGTACAAAATAAATATCATATTCATACACTCTGCATTAAGGTATTTTACGTTTTTTTTCATGTGTAGAATCTGCACTAACACAATGAATTTGTGTCTTTTCAATTTGTTCACTCCTTGTCACTGTAATCCGCCACAACTCAAGTCCTTTCAATGTAAGAACTTTTAAATCCGTTACTAATTTTTTTAAATTATTAATATAAAGGTGTAAATGATTTTTAAATATTCTTGCAAAGCAATTTTGTGTTTGGGCAATTTCCATTAAGAGATGATTGTCTTTTCTAAAGAGTATTTTACTGATATCCCTAATTATTATCACATGCTTAGGAAATATTTCTTTTCATTAATAAAAAATAGTTGTCTGAATTATTTTCTCTCTTCCAGGAGACCACAGCTGAATCCTATGTCATATACTTGATTAAATATAAAGAAATGTCTTTTAATACATTATCTCTATTTGGTTCACCATATTTGGGTGTTTTTTCATTTCAGGTTTTTGAGTAAGCTTCTTAGTGAAGATCTACCTAGTCTCATTGTTCCTCTAAAACAATTTTGCATAGTTTTCAAAAGGTAGTCCAACATCAGAGCAACTGCATTTTAAGATGATGCTCACTATTTATTTATGCTTAGGAGTGGTTTTTAGAGTCCCTACATTCTACAAATGTGGTTTTTAGAGTCCCTACATTCTACAAATGTGGTTTTTAGACTCCCTACATTCCACAAGTGTGGTTGTTAAAAGCAAGTTTTATAGCACACTTATGAGACACCAGTGTGGTTTTTAGAGTCCCTACTTTCCACAGATTAAAGCATGCTACTTCAAAGTGATACAAATAGGAAGGACAACTCAAGAAACTATGTAATAGAAAAGGTTAAACTTAAAACTGAAACTATTTTTATTACTTAATGGAATAGGAAAGGACATCAGACATCGTACATAGTAATTGCCAAATACATATCTTGTTCTCATAACAAATACCTTGAAGAAATAAGAGTAGCAGATAAACAATTACAATTTGCATTCAATCAATGCTTTCCAGTTAAACTAGCATATACATAGTCCAAAGCACAGAATTTTTTTAAAATTTGAATGCCATGCACATGGAAATTCTAATTTCTATTGAGAGAAACTAAGCTCCTAAAGTTCTGTAACAGATGCACCATCACCTAGATGTACTATACCCAAAACCTGTACATTTAAAATAACTTGCTTTTAACATGCAAAAGCAACGACATATGAAATACTTCTTTCATAAATAAGGGATACAGATTCCAAATGGACGACAGGACTCAAAATACTAGAATAGCAAGCCCACTGTACCATGTCTTCAAATCTATGCAACAAATTTTCAATGTCCTGACAACTTTCACAAACTAAGTCCTCCAAGTACCTTTCTAGCATCTACTTACAAGGCACTTACAAGCTTCTTATGAATACTCTGCACATCTAAGTTATTCTTGATATTGAGGATAGCCAAACAAGTCATATCAAAACACCATCCAGTTTAAATGTGAGAAGCCAAATGCAGATTTAAGTTACTCTACTTTTTGAAAGATGGTTTACCTATAAAGATAGTCATCGCTAGTGGTTGTCCTTCTAAAAAATTAGTCAGGTACTAATTCTTCAAGGAGCTACAACTGTTCCTCAATATCACCTAGACATGTGAAATAAGCATAAGTTGAGATTAAGTGTATTGTGTTAATTGCAAGATAAAGGTATCATCCAAGTTGAAGCTATTACTTCTATTAGTGACATCATGATGATGAGATATTATTTTGTGCACAAGCTACTATCGTGTAATACTTGAGTGCTTGCTGGAATAAAATATATCACGTATCATGTTAAAGAGTTTCGAAAAACATGCAATCATCCGTTGACGTCTCTTAACATCCAATACACCTAACCTGCAATTCTCTAGATTTTTTAGTTGTCTCTCACGCACCTGCAAAGATATGATCATTAGTTGCTTTCTTGGAACAGAAACAAAAAATTGTTTAACACTGATCACAAGGTGAAGATATTTTATAGTTTAAATATGACCTGAATGCCATACAATATATGACACAACATAAATAAAAAAGAGCAAACATGCATGTAGTAGTAATTTGAAAAAAAAACTGCAACAACAATTTTTTTAATTTCACACAATCAATGTTCACAACACTTCCTATAGTTACCTTATCAAATTGAAGGGGTAAAGTTGAAAATATTTGGCATACATTAAACATAAATGAATTGCACTAAGAGACTCATAAAGGGAAAATGCAAAAGTTGACCTCATGCACCAATCTTGGAGAAAGGGTCTTAAGTATTTCCCACTCTGACTCCGACAGATCACCAAGGCCCTCATTACGCAACTCCTAAATACCACTTCCATGGTCAGTAGACTTTGAAGCATCAGATGTTCTTTCAAAGTCTATCTTGCAAGGTTGAATATTACTTCTTTGCATAGACTAAAAACTAGGTGGGCATGTTTGAGAGCAAGACTGAGTTGCTTTTGGTTGTAGGTCAATGGCCTCATCTACATTGAGTCTGCGGTGCTTGGGACAATGCAAAGGTGGAGTGTTAAGGATGATTTTCTCTTGAGTTTCCTCATTTTGAATCTTCTCCACACTCAAAGTTTTTGTTGGAGAACGAAAAGGATAGACAGGGTTATTCATTGCATTACCATAGTTGTTTGAGGTGACAAATGGATTTGCTGCCACACTTGAGGGACAGTGCTTAACTGAATCTGCACAAGAATCTGTTACCCCAAACTTAGCAGGTGTAGAAAGCACAAAGTTCTTAGTAAACTAAAAATGTTCAGGAAGATGGTCATCTAAATTGGACTCTACTACCTTTCTTTTCAAAGAGGTCTGACAAACTAAGGGCTTCTCACAAGCAGATGAATTTTGGTTCTTTTTATCTAATATGTTAAATATTATTGCTCTTCTCACATTGGAAATTTTAGTCCTATGCTCAAAATCAAGAGAAACTGTTTTCAAAGGACTCGAATCAGGATCAACACCTTTTGTTGTGGGGGAGAAACAATCCTCATTCTTTGTGGAACTTGTATTCTCAAAGTCCACAACTATTTTGCAGGGTGTGTTTCCTTGAGTAGCATCCTTGCAGACTGGTTTTACTTCAAGGACCTTACAAGATGCCTCTGATTGATTGAAATGATGGGTTACAATAGCATTAGGATGCTTCAAAAATGGAGAAGACTCAATTTCAAAAATTCCACTAGGACAGGATTTGGATGCAAAGCGACTCTTAAACCCTGCAGGAAAATGAGAAGTGACAGAACATGGAATAGACCCAGCAGAACCATCTGATATTCCTGCTTCAGGGACCTCAAGAGGCTTCAAATTTTGGCCCTGCTTAGTAATACCTGATAAGCTTGGAGATAAGTAACTTGTGACATTTCTTTGAGAAAACCATTGCATAAAGCTTTTTGGCAACATGGAAGACATAATTGTGGGTTGTGCATCTCCCTCATGAATGGGAGGATGAGAAGGACTCCTGCTTTGCGAGGAAACATCATTGTTAACTTTGACAGGAATGGGCAAACACTTTTTATTGAAGGGATCTGGCAAGACTTCCTCTGGAATATCATCCCCCTGCATAGAATCAAAAGTAAAATTTAAATTGCAAGTAAAATGCAAACAATTTTAATGATTTTAGAACCTAATAAGATATGTTTGCATCTAGAGAGAAAGAGTTTCATGATTGGCCACACCTTAGGATGAGATTTTACAAATTCCACCAGCCGTGAATGAAATGTCTTTCACAAAACCAATGTACTGGCTTTTGAGGCAGATGAAAAAACCCATCCATCTTTGGCACTATGAATCACATAACAAGATGATTATGTAATTTTTCATCATCTAATGATTATCATTTTTTCAAGTACCTTATTCACAGTTTTACTGAGTAATACTCATTGGAGTGTACAGAATAAATATCATATTCATACACTCTACATTAAGGCATTTTGTGTCTGTGGTTTTAAACCACCCTCTTAGGGCTAATAAGGTCGTTTAAAGTCGCCCTATTAGGGGTCTAAAAGGGTGGATGTGTGAGGCAATTTTTAACCACCGTAATATGACACAATCTTTTTACAATGCCCTCATAGAAAACAACTGAATAACTGCCCTTATAGGTATTTAAGAGCGGTTAAAAACCACCCTTAAAGACTTTTTTTGGTGTAGTGAAATAAATTATAGAATGTAAGAAATAATTGATAAAATGGTAGAAGTGTCACCTGACAATAGCACCATTGGCGTTATTGTTGTCTATGCTTATGCTTTGTGTAAAAAAAAGAGTAATGACACCATTGATCTGCAATTTGATGTTGCTACTACTTATAAGAATAAAACAACAAGCTATAATACAAATATTTGTTATATTTACAATGATTATATTAAGGGTTATGACCCAAGGGTAAAGATGCCCAATTATATAGTAGAAAACAGAGATTTAACTACTTTAAAACTAATATTTTAATGATCAAAATTATAATGGCTAACTAAATGCAATCATGAGAAACAAGCGTTAGCTAAAAGGAAGAAAACCAAATATTATCCAAGTGATAGAAATTTATAAAACAAAAAAGGATCAATAAGCAAATAAAAAGTGGAAGGACACAACCCAAGACAATAATTTGCCTCTCATTAATTGAAGCTTTTTGGTTTTCTCGTAAATGGCCTTCAAGTGATTCAGCTTGATGATGACCACTTGATGCTCACTTGGATGGATTCTTGGTTGAAGGCTTGTTGGATAGAATACTTGAATGCAAATATGAAAGCATGGGATGCCTAATATTCTAGAACAATATTGACAAAATTTTTATATACAGAGGATTTAATCTCAAATAATTTTGGTAGCATTTTAATGCATGCAAGATTCATAATTATAAGGTCATCCCAAAGGTTACCTTTATACATAGTCCTATCTCCTTGGAGGATCCTTGGGAGGATTCACCATGATTGGTAAGAAGAAGAGGTGACACACTTGCATTGAGTGGTTGTAATTGATTGAAGGTAATTCTAAACAATTGGACATGCGACTAAGGAAAAGGAGATAAGACAAGATAAGTTGAAGATCAGATGTTCCAACTAATGCATTGTTGAGTTGGTAGATCAGATACATGCAATCAAATCCACAAATCATGGGTGACATAAAGAGAGAAACAATAAAAAATCTTGGTTTTAGTAGTCACAGGCTAGACGTACATGGAGGTGATAGAGCCATTAGTGTTACCACATTGAAGCTAATACTAGATGACCTTTTGATGTTAAAAATTGGTAGAAAAAAGATCAATGGTCAAAGACCGATAGAAGCACTACCAAGGTCATTGTAGCATCGTCGACTCTATCACTCATGCATTGACTCTTTTTATTTTTTTAGAGCAACAAATACCTCAAGTTTAGGCATGATATGGTTGAGTTAGTTTGGCTAATTGGAAGGCTAGTTGGTGAGGGAAATCTTAAGGATTAGCCATGTATTCCAAAATTGGGTATCTACACTTTTATAAAAAGCATTATTCTATTATAACACGTGTAAAATAGAAGTAGCACTACAAATTACTAGAGAACATTTGAACATTTCAAGAAAAATGGTACTTTTGAATATAATATAAAAATAGTAGTCAAAAGAGCATATAGCAAAAATGAATGCAAAAAAATATTAAGACAAAATGCTTAAGACAAAATATTCTAGGATAACACCCAATTTCATTTTTGTGTGGTTGATTATGGTAGGAAGACATGTGAGATCGCTTGTTCCTTCATCCTTGTGCTTGTCGCTCCATTTGAAAATCTTACACACACACAAGCTTGAAGTGCATAAATATTTTGGGATCTACCTCATTCAAACCACTTATTTGGAAAATAATGGATTATGCATTTTAGAGGAGGAATTTGCATGTCAGTTCTAGTTTCTTTGATTGTGTAGCAAATTACAATAACACAAACAAAAGCAACATTTTAGTATTGTTAACCTTATCAAAAAATTACATTCTTGATATATGAATTTATGAAGCCTTAATGTTAAAGGATTTTTAAGCTTGAGTTGAGTAGATACACTTTAAACTAGCCTAAAAAGGTAGAATCAAATTGTACCTTTCATATTTTAAGGTATAGTTAGATAATTTTAAATTAAAAGAAAGGATGCTTTAATAATTTGGATTGCATCTAACTCCTACCTAGAGAATATTATCATAGTTGTTGTAACTCCTGAGACAAAATATAGTAATGCTACAACATTGACTAAATGATGGTAGATTATTTTAGATTGCAAGCAAAGGTACTCTAGATCTATAACAAATTTTACAGCTAAATTATGCTAACAATAACACACTTTTCCAACAATATTTATTATAACTCTTATTATTATAACTTTTCAGATGAAACTCCTATAAGAAATTTGTCAGAAATAATTTTTAAGAAGATTAGTGATGATTAGAAAGCTAATATTAGCATGCAATAATTAAAAGCTCATGTACTAAATATAATGAGTTAATTCATAGATATAAAAGAACAATAATAAGTAAGCAACTAGATTACAAAATAAATCATATATCCAAGCCAAAGCAAATTGTTTGACAAAGAGAATCTCAAGCATGGGCTAAGTGCAAGTTCAAACAATAATATTATAGGGCTTTGTTGTGAGATATCTTTGCTTGAGATTTAAGAAAACATGACAGAGCTTCACTATGATGGAATTTTCTTCTTTGAAGAGTGTTTTTGGAAGAGCTTCATTGTGATTGAAAAAATCTACTACAATTATTTTTGAGTTCCCCAAGGGTGCTATGGTACCTAGGAATAGGTATATGGCAACATGATATTACATTATATGGGTCTCATGGATAGTTGGATACCCTCACCAAAGTAGCTTTAGATGATGGGTATATAAAGAAAGGATAATGTTGTAAGAATCATTAATCATTAATCATGTTTCATATTGATATTCTCTTGTAATCCTCTTTACACATAGAGTGGTTTCTCATTTTGAGAGATATTATGGAGTTATTCCTTCCTTAAGGGTAGTAATGGTGTTGCCCTACCATTAGGGTATTATCTATCTCTATTTTATTGTGTGAATTATTATTTGTAGATAGATGATTTATTATTTTAATATATGGTGAATAGTTTATGTTTGTGATAATAATTTTTTGTGACAAGTAGTATCAGAGCAATGGTTTTGATAAAGTAGGGACTGTATTTATTGTAATATTTGGGTAAAGTCATTTCCCAAAAACTGTATCATTTTTTAAGAGCCATATCTTTGCATAGAGTTTATCTGATTCAAATTATTTTTGCAATAGAATTTGAAGAAGAGTGGTCATGTAAAGGAATCTAAGTAGTATCAAGGAATATATGAGACTATGAAGTTAGTCATTCAAAATAATGGTAATGATGTTTGTTCAACAAAAACAAAATTTGTGATATCTTTCAGTCTAGGTAAGCAAAAAATTTGTCATTTATTATGTTTTAAAAGGAGATTTTTTGGTCTACTTATTTATGTGAAATTTTAGTTTTATATCAATGGGGAGATACATATTTTTTTAAATCTCTAGTGCATAACACCCTAGTTTGAATTATCATTTTTATAGATGTGAACTCATGGAGTTACAAGAGTTTTTTGGAGAACACATTGATTCTAAAGAATGGAAAAAATATTTTAAAATCTTATATTTTGGTCATTATTTGGGGTGAGTTAAGCTTTATGATTATCTTGGAGGGGAAGCATTAATTTGCTATCATAGTTTTGTTAGGACCCATAATTATAACTAGATTTGGAAAGAAATAGAGAAAGCATTCTTTTGTAAATGAGAATTAAAAAGCAAGGATAAAACAATATTCAAGTTGAAGGATACCATCATAAGACTTGAAGAAGAAACCAAAAGGCTCAAGGAATATAAAGAGGAAAATAAAAAGGATTATAAAGTGCATGTTGAGGGAACCACACCTTTGGTGTTAGATAAGCCAAAGGGTGACCAAAATGATTTGTTTGAATTTAAAAATTCTATTTACTAGGTTCATGGTTGAATCTAGAAGGAAAAGGTTATTATTTCCATAAACCCTAGCAGTAGGTTAAATATTGTTAGTATTACGTTGGCTAAGAGGTTGTAGGTTCACATAAAAAATATTAAGAACATACAATGTGAAGGTGAGAATGCTTATATTTTTGAAGATTTAAAGATCACCATGGATAAATACATTTTAAATTTAGACTTTTATGCTATTGAGATGGATTATTTGGATATTGTTCTTGGTCATCCTTGGTTGGATTATTTGGGTATTGTTAACATTAATATGTAAAATAAATTCATGAAGTTATGGTACAGGAAAAATAAGGTAACGTTGTAGGATATTTATTGGCTTAAGTAACAAGGATCAAAGGAGAATCAAAAAATAATTAGGGTGGGAAAATAATCTAAATAACTAATAGAGGCAGCATTATAATCCTTGAAAAATAAACAACAAAGTCTAAGGATGCCCAGTTAGAAGATCAAAAGTATGCACCAAAATAATGGAATAGGAGAAAAAAGCATGAGTAAGAGTTTAAAAGAAAAGAATAAAATATTGAAGTATCAAAGGAAGCAGAGTATCAAGTTTGTAATATATCACCACCCACACCACCATGAGTGATAAAAATCATGAAGGAATTAAATAGGATATCAATATTATTATGGACCTACATTAAGTGAGAAAAGCATCAAGAATTGTAGTACATGGTAAAAAAAGTGTAGTCATTTTGGATTCTAGAGTGGTGCAGTAACAACATGGAACCATATAAGCAATCGTTGTAGATATCAAAATGGAGTGATAGAAACAAGGATACAAAGGAGAAATTATGTAAATCTAAGTGTTAAAACAACAAATGGGTATCATAAAATACCACCACCAATGAATATTTTACTTGGATAAATGGAATATCAAGATTGGTACCAAATTTCAACAATTCTTAGATCATATTATATAACTTATTTCTCATGTTTTGAGTATAAAAAAATTGTAACGAGGGTGGAATGATATGGTACCTAGGGATAGGTATGTGGGGACATGATATCATATTATATATGGGTATTATGGATAGTTGGCATGGGCCACAAATAACCCAAGTTTGATTGCATCGTAATATTATATTATAATTATGAGTTACATAAGGGTTTAGAAGTTGATGAGGGTTAGGGTTATGCCTTCCCCAAAGTAGCATTAAATATTAGGAATATAAAAAAATATATTATCATTTTAAGGATCATGAATAATATTTCATATCGAGAATCCTCTTGTAATCATATTTACAAGTGGAGTGGCCTCTCATCTTTGGTAAATTATGTGGATTTAATTCTTCCTTAAGGAGTATTAATGGTGTTTTCGTATCATAAGGTTATTATATATTGTTGTCTCACTATGTGGGTTGTTGTTATGGATTATTATTTAATGATGTATGATTCGATATTTTAGTATAGGATGAATGGTTTATGTTTATGAGAATAAAGTTTTGTAACAAAGGGATTTATTTATAAGCTAGAGAGATCGACGGAGGAGTGTCTGTTTGAAATCTTAAAATATTTGTTTGATTGATATATCTACATGTTTATTTTGGTTTTGGACCATTAGTGAGAAGATCATGATTCTAATATAGGAATAATTTGGTAAGATTTCCAGAGTTGGTAGTGCTTGGCCAATAAAGATATAAAGTTGGAGATCTATTGACAGGTAGCTAGCTAACTACTTTTTTTTTTAATTTCTATTTTGAAAATAGCACTAGGTTCAATAGCATTATAGCACTAAAGATAACTTGGCGCTAATGGACAATAGATGATAGGTTGTCTTGTTGTTAAATGGTCATGTTCAAATTTTGAACAATAGCACTAGTTTGTATAGAAAAAGTGCTATGGTTCTAAAGCGTCTAAGATAACACTTTTGACATGGGATACTTCAACTCATTTTTTATTAGTTTTAGCTTGGTCGTTTAGTTATAATTTTTCATGATTTTGATAAGTTAAATATTTCTTTAGTGATGTAGATTGATAGATCATAATTGGGTGTCTAAAGATCCTCAACAAGAATATTGACCTATATTTTGGGCAAGAGTAATTAATATTAATATTTTTTTGAGTAATACTTCTTATACACATACACCATGGGGATTGAACCCGAGTCACATCACCGATAATGCAAGTGGTGTCCTTGTCGGTAGACCACACTAAACTATCTATAAATTTTAGTCTAAAGTAGATTTATGCTAAAGTCAAACTTTAGGTTATAAGTGTTTATTTATTATTAATCCTTTCTAAGAAAGTATGTCATGAAACTACACTTGTTAATTAGTTAAACACCCTTATATTAATTATGTTTCGAAGTTTTCATTCATGTGAATAAACCATTGTGTCTTTTTATTTCATCATGAAAATTTATTTTTGCAAATGTTATATTAGATTTATTTGGATCTTATTAAGGAATATAATAGAATGGTTTTAACCTCCAATAGGACAAAATTAATCTATTGGATATCAATTGTACAAATAACCATGGCTCTCAACCATAAGCTTTGACACAATCATTTTTTTCTTTCTATAACATTGATCTTTTGCTATTGATTTTGATGATGAGTTATCCTACTTTCTCTTATTTAAACAAATAATACATTGATTCCATTTCTAGATTATCAACATATCTAGCTCAAATATGGATACATGCTTCACATTCCAAAATAAAATGCTTCTTTATCTTAATTGCTCCTAAGACTCAAATGCATGACAAGTTATATTAAGAGGTAAATTTAATAATATAAGGTGAACTAATAAGTACATAGAGAGCCCAAATACTTTGGTATCTTAGTGAATGCTAAAATGATTACATGTTGGTATTTATCGAGATGGCCAGAATATTTGCTAAAGTAGTAGATATTTTTGCCAATGTTGGTATGTGGAGATCTTCAACATTTGGATTTTATATGTGGAAACCATGTCTAGATTTATTTTTAAAATTCATAATATATGATAAATATCATATTGTAAAGCATTATTTTTTGGACTAATAGCCAATATCTAGGTAAATTTGTAGACAAAATTGCCAAGTTTATACAAATTTTCAAATTTTATTTGCAAGTATAATTAATTCTATTTTTCAAATTTGAGTAAATGCTAAGAATAATTTTGTAGCATAAATTTGTGTAGGTCCTTAAATTTTATCATTGAGTAGCAATATCATCATCCAAATATAATGATTTACGAATTTATTATATCCCTATTTGTTAATACAAATATACATTACACCTTAGACAACATTGACGATTGAGTGTAGTCTATTAATGTGGCGTGTTCATCATTAGGCATCAAGATATTTTGTGTTGCTCTAATAACTAATAGATGAAGTTCAACATCATACAATAATATAAGTAGTAATAACACAACCTCAATTTCATAATATTGAGAATAATATAATTGAAGCTTGTTCTAGTTCTCGATCATCAAAATGATCTATACTCTAAACTTATAATATTAGGATTTATTTTTAAAACTCTAATTATTGGCATCATTATTGTTATTATGTTAATATTAATCTAAAATGTTAAGCACTTATTATATAGATTACATAGTAAATAAAGTTAACGTTATCTTACATAAGGTACACTATTTTCCTAAATTTTGTTGGCCACCATGCTTGAAGAACATGAAAGATTGAATATTAGCAAAAAAAGGATGCATTATATCTTATTAAAATAAATGTTTGAAGCATCTATATTCATCCTCATCACTAATATAATGAACTAAGCTAATTATATATATATGCAATTATGTAGTATCCTTATCTAGAAAGTATGACATTCAAGGAAGAGCTTTGATAGGAGGTCCCACATACACTAGATATAATATTTTTTTAGACCTAAATATGTATTTTATAATGGTCATTCAAATGCAAAGGAATTATTTATCCTTTAGAAATAAGGGAGAGGGTTAATGATGTTGTCCTTCTAACCTAAACAAGGCAATGTGGCACATGATTGATACCTTCATAAATGTGTCAATACTTTATTTTGTTAGCAAGTGGTATTCATTATGCTAAGCGACTAATGATCTCATGAAGAGGAGATTGCTCTTGAATGGGTTTCAAAACTATAAGTAAAACATATGATAGGATTATCAAGACTATAGTTCAACAAGATATTGGAGAAGCATAGTTGTGTGGTGCAAGTATTAGGGTGGTTTATCCTCTTCATCGGGGTTGTTTTTCATCCATACTTTTTTAGTCAATGACATGGAAAAATATGTAATGGGTCAATTTCATGGAAATATATGTAATGGATAGTTTATGGATATTTTGTACATAATTTTATCCCCCCCAAAGGATATGAGGATGTAAATAATGGTGGATCTATTTTATATTCTCAAAACAATACCTTTAATTGATTCAAGGAGATATTTAATGCATAATTAATGACAAATAAGAAAAAAATTTGGTAGTTTTATAATGAAACATTAGGGGATGAAAGGTAAGTTTAAAAGCTTAAACATATCTTTAAATTTATTAGTAATTAGGTCCTTTTTTTGGGCTACTCTTACCCATTTAAAGTTGGAAATGAAAAACAAGGGTGATCTCTTTTAGGACATGAATAACACCTTGCATAGTTGTAGGATGATAGAGGTTGATGTAGTTTTTTTTGGATTGATCCTATATGAGATCAAGGTTTGAATAAAGGTTTTAATGGATGATGCTAGGTGCAAAAATATAAGGATTTTTTTAAATTGAATCCAAGGTGGTTATCCTAGTACTGAATTTCAAGGAAACCTGAGAGGAATGTGAATTGCTTCATTATATGTAGCAAATTATGGAGTGAATCCATAATTACACCCTTTGAATACCTCAAAATAAATTTTAATGTTTGTTTGAATTGTTTGATTTTAATGTTTTTTAATAGATTTTAGGTTTTTTTTTTTCTAAGATCTTTTTTTTAAACAAGTTATATGTGATTTATATTGGAGGCCACTCCTATGAAAATATCAAAACATTATATTCATTGTTAGGTTAATTAGAATATTTATAACTTGCATTATATCTAGAATTTTCCACCTCTTTAAAACTACTAATTTTCCTCTATCAAATTATTAATATCATTTTTGTTAAGAGATAATTTTTTTCCTAGGTAGTTGTTTTCTAAAATTTAAATTTTACCAAGATGAAAATCAACACTATGATTGGTTAAATTATTTACCATCTTATTTACTGATATATATATATATATATATATATATATATATATATATATATATATATATATATATATATATATATATATATATAGACATTTCCAATATCACAGTTCTACTAGTAATTGATGGGCACTAAATAATGTTTTTGTTGATCCAATACTTGTCGAAGAATATTACATTATTTGGTACATGCATATGTACCCCCATGGTACCTTCATGGTAAAAATATAAATATGTATTAGATTAGGATTTGTGTCTATAGTTTATATGAGTGATTTATTTTCTTTTATGTAAAAGTGCAATGTGCAAGAAATGCACAAGTGTCATGTAAGTAAGAGTGAAAATGTATATTGAGAGAATGTGCACAAGTGTCATGTATTTAAGTGTGCAAATATGTAAAGTGAGGATGTGCACAAGTGTTTTGTACTAGGAGTGAATGAAGGAGAGTAAGTGTAATGTAGAAGTGTGCAAGTTTCATAGATTCAAGTATGCTTATAAGAAGAGAGTGAAGAGTCTAGTATACAAATGACAAGATGACAAGCAAAAGGTAATGGGAGTTGTCATATGGAGAGCAATAGTCAAGTACGTGAAGAGACATATTCTATGTCTATATTATGGAGATAAATCTCCATACAATATAAGGGAAAATGATATATAGCGATCACCAAATAGAAAGCATTGATAATAAATCTTGTATATATATTTTGAGCAATTTTCATATTGTAAGTATTCTTCATGCATGTACATGAATGATTTTGGCCATTTACATTCATATTTAATATTATATGTGAATGTTATTCATTATTATATTGGTCTAGATATATATTTTATTGCTCATATATAATTCTACTCTTGATTATTGATATTTTGATCTATAATATTGTTGGCTTATTTACATTGGGACCTATAATATTTTGAGATAGTTAGACTTAAAATCCAATAGTGGTATTAGAGCTACCACTTAACTATCTTCATTCTTAATAGATTTAAATTAGCCACTAATGTATTAGAGTCTATCCACTTTGAAAGTAGTGAAGACTTGGAATCTATTTTAAAGGTCTGATTGAGTAGATATTGATGGGACAATGATAAGTCACCTTGATTTGAATGCTAGGGTATTTCCACCTGGTTTAAGAAAAACTAATGAATACTAGGATTCAACTAAAATTTATTAAGGGCCAACTAAGAAGAATGTTGGACATTCGAAGAAATTCAAAGTCACCCTAATAAATATTTTGGATTCTTTACAAAAGAGAAGAATCACTATTGAAGATTAAGAGAGCCAACTTAGGAGAAAGTTGAATGTGTGGGGACATTCATAGTCACCTTGATATTGATTTTTGTTTCTCTAGAAAAGAGTAGAATATTCACTTATTTTAACACCCCCCTTAAGTGATACTAGGGGTGATTTATACAAATGAGTCCCGAAAACAAGGCCTGATGAGGTACTCAAGTATAATGATTTCTTTTTGAAGAGATGGTAAAAACCTAATGGGAAAAACCATCAATCAAAAGGAAGTAAGAGGCTTGTCTTCGTATAGCAAATATTGTCCTCTTAATACAATAAGAAAGATGAGTCCCGAAAACTTGGCATGATGAGGTACTCATGTATAATATATAGTTGGTGAAAAAACCGCTATGGAAAAAAACCAACAATGAATAGAACAGAGGCTTGTCTTCGTAAGGTGAAGATAGTTGATGCAGGAGCATCCGGTGGCAATAGAGCAATCTTGCATCGACAAAAAAAATTTCTAAGTGTTTGCCTTGATGTCGCGATATCGCGACAGAGAAAAGTGTCGCGATATCGCGACATGTCGCATTTTCGTGACTCAAGAAGGAGAGAGAAGGCGCGGAGCAAAAATGTCACGATTTCGCGACATGTCGCGAAATCGCGACCGAAAGAAGACAGGAAAGGCGCGGAGCAAAAATGTCACGATTTCGCGACATGTCGCGAAATCGCGACCGAAAGAAGACAGGAAAGGCCAGAGAAGAAAATGTCGCGATTTCGCGACATGTCGCGAAATCGCGACCGAAGGAGCAGAAAGAAAGCAAGGAAGGAAACTGTCGCGATATCACGACATGTCACGATTTCACGACCCAAGAGGCGAGGAGAAGGCAGAAAGGAAAGATGATCGCGACATGTCACGATTTCGCGACCGAAAAGGAGAAAGAAGAGCCGAAAGGAAAGATGTCGCGATATCGCGACATGTCGCATTTTCGCGACCAAAGGACGAGAGAAAGCGCAAAGGAGAAAAAGTGTCACGATATCGCGACATGTCACATTTTCGCGACCAAAGGACGAGAGAAGGCGCAAGGGAGAAAAGGTGTCACGATATCACGACATGTCACATTTTCATGACCAAAGGACGAGAGAAGGCGAAGGAGAGAAAAGTGTCACGATATCACGACATGTCGCATTTTCGCGACTAAAAGAGAAGAGAAGAGGAAGGAGAAAAGTGTCGCATTTTTGTGACTCGAAGAGGGCAGGAAGGAGGGAAGCAAAGTGTCACGATATCGTGACATGTCACATTTTCGCGACCAAACAAAAGAAAAGAAAGCAAAGCGGTTACAGGGGCCGTTACAGAGGAAATTACCGAGCGGTGGTATACCGAACGTCATCATTGGTTGACAGGCGGACAGAGTCTACAGTGGCAACACTGAACAACACGTGGCACCAAGGTGCAATGAAAGCAGACGAAGATCAAGAGTCGGAAAGAAAGACGTTTCGAAAGCCAAGACAACGAAGAGGCACGGGAAATGAAACGGAGAGTCACGCCGAGATTTTAAAAGGGGAAGCGAAGGCATGCACAATGGTCGAAAAACTGCTGAGACATAGTTGCAGACGTGAAGGCAAGAGGGCCATTCTGGACCAGTTTAGGCTATTTTTCTTCCTGGGTGGAAGATGTTGTAATAGAAAAAAAATAAACTATCTTTCAGGATAAAGGAGTTTATTTGGCAGACTGCTGCCATTATTGTAAATTTTTCCAAGTGTAATGAATGAGAATTGAGAATTTGGGGTGAGCGATTTGTGGCTCCCCATCAAGTGGTATCAGAGCGGGAGTTCCTGAGTGTGTGAGCAGATCACCGAAAGTGAGGCAGTTTGCACCAGGATCTGTGGAAGGGTTGTGAGAAGAGAGTGAGGAAGAATGCCTCCACGAAGAAACCATGGTGGTGGGAGAAATGTGGTACCTGAAGAAGATTTCAGAGCTTTGCAGAGGCAAGTGCAAGCCCTGCAAGAGGAGTTGCGAAGAGGGGTTGAGCCAAGGAGAGAAGACCATAGTGAAGATGAAGCTTGGGAGGTTGATGATCCATCAGTTGAAGAAGAAGCAATGGATCCTGCAGAAGCCAGATTAATTAAGGCCATATCTCGGATCGGGAAGAAGACAAAGTTTGATGTCTCCACGTATTCTGGGAATCTCAATCCAGAGGAGTTGATTGATTGGATCAATGATATGGAGGAATATTTTGAGTATGAGGAGGTTGTAGATCCAGATCGGATCAAGTTTGCAAAAACAAAGTTGAAAGGCCATGCTTGCATATGGTGGAAAGAAGTGCAACTAGAAAGAAATAGAGGAGGAAAGGAAAAGATAACCAGATGGGATCGAATGGTAGAGAAGTTGAAGAGACAGTTTATTCCTGTAGATTACGAATTGGACCTGTTGAGAAAAATGCAGAGTTTGAGACAATCAAACAAATCTGTCAAAGAATATACAGAGGAGTTCTACCAGATCTCAATCAAAACGGCCATTCAGAGGCTAACAGGGAGAAGGTGGCCCGTTACATCAATGGGTTGAGAACCAGTATTCAAGAAGAGTTGAGTCTGGTTAGGATGAGCACCATTGAGGATGCTTACCAGTTTGCCCTCAAAGTCGAAGAGAAGCTGAACAGACGGTTTGAGGGTAAGCAAAGAGGAAGAGGTCGTGGTGGAAGAACTGGTGGAAGGACCAATGGAGAAAAATATAAGGATCAGAAGAAGGCGGGTGAAACCAATAATACCCAGGATCAGGAAGAGGGGAACACCTACCAACCCCGTAATCAGAACAATGGTTACCCAAGAGGGAGAGGTAGATCTGGACATGGATTTGGAAGGGGAGGATTTCGTGGAACCTGTTTCCACTGTGGCGAAGAAGGACATCGAGCATACGAGTGTCCACAACACCGAGAAGGGATGAATAAGAGACCTGAGGGTCCTGCCAGAGCTGCTGTAGCCGATGAAGGTGCTGAATCAAAACATTCTGAGGAGGCAGAGGGAGGAGAAGTTATGGTCACAAGGAGGACCCTGTTGAATGAGGAGAAAGGATCAGACCAGAGAAGGAGCCTGTTCCGCACAAGGTGCAGAAGTTTGGGTAAGGTCTGTAATATTATTATAGATAATGGTAGTACTGATAACTTGGTCTCAGAAGAAATGGTTACTAAGTTACAGTTAAAGAGGAGGAGACACCCGCATCCATATCGGATTGCGTGGTTACAGAAGGACCATAGGGCTTTGGTCAGTGAGCAATGCTCGATGAAATTTAATATTGGGAATTACTGTGATGAGGTCCTGTGTGACATCCTGCCTATGGATGCTTGCCATTTGTTGTTGGGAAGGCCATGGCAGTTTGATCGGTGTGTAGTGCATGATGGTCGCGCCAACACTTACTCAGTGACGAAGAATGGAGTGCGCCATAAGCTGAAGCCCTTGAAGGAGGCGGGCGAAAAGGTATGTAGCAACGCTAGAATCTGTTTAGTTGAAGGGGGAAGATTTTTGGATAGTTTAAAGCATGAGCATATGTGCTATGCATTAATTCCTAGAGTTAGGAAGGAAGAATGCAAGGATACCCCCGTAGAAGTCTTAGGACTGTTAGAAGAATTTCCAGACATTGTATCTCGATAATGTGCCCGAGGGTTTACCACCAGTGAGGAAGATCAGCCACCATATAGATTTGGTACCAGGATCTAGTTTACCCAATAAGGCAGGACATAGAATGACTCCTACAGAAACCGAAGAGCTGAACAGGCAAGTCCAAGAGTTGCTGGAGAAGGGACTGATTCGGGAGAGCTTGAGTCCATGTGCAGTACCTACAGTACTAGCACCAAAGAAATATGGAGAGTGGAGAATGTGTACAGACTCTCGAGCCATTAACAAGATCACCATAAAGTACAGATTTCCATTGCCAAGGATGGATGACATTATGGACTGTTTGAGTGGAGCCAAGTACTTCACAAAGATTGATCTCGAAGAGTGGTTATCATCAGATTCGTGTCAGAGAAGGAGATGAATGGAAGACAACCTTCAAGACCAGAGAGGGTTTGTATGAATGGTTGGTCATGCCATTTGGGCTAACCAATGCACCAAGCACATTCATGCGGCTGATGAATGAGGTATTGAAAGAATTTTTAGGCAAATTCGTCATTGTCTATTTGGATGATATTTTAATATTTAGCAGAACCCTGGAAGAGCATCTGATGCATGTCAAAAGGGTTTTTGAGAAGTTGTAGGAGGAGCAGTTGTTAATTAATCTTAAGAAGTGTAATTTCGTGAAGAAGGAGTTAGTGTACCTGGGATTTGTCATCTCAGCCGAAGGTCTAAAAATGGACCCAAAAAAGTGAGAGCTATCATTGAATGGCCTACTCCGAGAAGCACGACTGAGGTAAGATCATTTCATGGTCTAGCAAGTTTTTACAGGAAATTCATTAGGAATTTCAGCAGTATTTGTGCACCCCTTACAGAAACAATGAGAGGGGATAAGAAAGAATTTAAGTGGACCTTAGGAGCAGATAAGAGCTTTGATATGATGAAGAAGAAGGTTACAGAGCAACCTGTTTTGGCACTTCCAGATTTTAATAAGGTATTTCAGGTAGATTGTGATGCTAGTGGTAGTGCCATAGGAGCTGTTTTGAGTCAAGAAGGTAAACCTGTTGCTTACTTTAGTGAGAAACTCAATGATGCTAGGAAGAAGTATTCAGTTTATGATCAAGAGTTTTATGCTATAGTTCAGGCTCTAAAGAAGTGGCGACATTACTTGTTGCCAAAAGAGTTTGTTCTATATACTGATCATCAGGCCTTACAGTATATTAATAGCCAAGGGAAGCTAAATCAGAGGCACCTGAAGTGGGTTGAGTTTCTACAGAGTTATACCTTTGTGTTGAAGCACAGGAGCGGAAGGTCAAACAGAGTTGCAGATGCCTTAAGTAGAAGGCAGTGTTTGTTGACAGAAATGAAGGTGGAAGTGGTAGGATTTGATGAACTGAAGGGTTTGTACCCCGAAGATCCTGATTTTGTAGAAGCCTTGGAAGGCTTGCTTGGCACCTGTCACTTTGGACAGGACCAAGTGGTTGGATTTTCTGATCCAAGATGGAATGTTGTTTAGAGGAAGTCAATTATGCATTCCAAGGAGTTCAATGAGGGAAAATCTGGTCAAGGAGAAACACAATGGAGGGCTGGCTGGACATTTTGGTCGGGATAAGACCATTGCCCTGGTTAGTGAGAACTACTATTGGCCGCAACTATAGCAAGATGTGAAGAGGTTTGTGCAAAGTTGTAGAGTATGCCAGATGGTGAAAGGTGTGAGCCAAAACACTGGATTATATCAGCCATTACCTGTACCAGAGAGACCATGGGAGGACGTCAGTATGGATTTCATTCTTGGTCTACCAAGGACGCAATGGGGAAATGATTCCATATTTGTGGTGGTTGACAGGTTTTCAAAGATGGCACATTTTATCCCCTACCAAAAAACTAGTGACGCAGTTCACGTTGCAGGTTTATTTTTCAAAGAGGTGGTACGACTTCATGGTCTACCAAAGAGTATCATTTCTGACAGAGATACCAAGTTTGTTGGGCATTTCTGGAGGACCTTGTGGAAGAAATTGAAGACAGATTTGAAATTCAGTTCTGCATACCACCCACAGACCGATGGCCAAACGGAGGTGGTGAATAGAAGTCTGGGAAATCTATTGAGATGCTTGATAGGAGATAAGCCCACGGGATGGGATTTGGTTTTGCCACAGGCAGAATTTGCATACAACAATTCTGTCAATAGGAGTACTAACAAATCTCCATTCCAGATAGTATATGGGAGCAGTCCAAGGAATGCTTCTGAGTTGAGGAAGATGGATACAGGGGAAAAGTGCAGTGCCGAGGCTGAGGACTTTGCAGAGCATCTGAAGAGTGTGCATGAAGAAGTGAAGAAGCACATTACTAACATGAATAACCAATATAAGACAAGGGCAGACCAGAAGCGACGGTTCAAGGAATTCACAGTGGGAGATGAAGTCATGGTCCATTTGAGAAAAGAGAGATTTCCTGCTAAAACCTATAACAAGCTGAAGATGAAGAAGTTTGGACCATGCCGAATTATAGGAAAACGAGATTCAGGCAATGCGTATGAAGTGGAATTGCCAAGTGGCCTTAACATATCACCTATTTTTAACATTGCAGATTTGGTAGAATATCATGAAGGAGGCAGTAGCGAGACACCAAGTACAGAATTGTGGAGTATTCCAACATCTACACCAGTAGCAGACGAGATCGAGGAAATACTAGACACTCGAGCAAGCAGAAGTACCAGGAACAGGCAGTATTCTGAATATCTGGTCAAGTGGAAGGGCAGACCTATCGAAGATGCAACTTGGTTGTCAAAAATAGAGGTCGACCGCCTGGGTCTTCCTCCAACAGTACAGAAGTAAAGGACACTTCTCAATCCACCCCGGGTGTCTGATGCAGGAGCATCCGGTGGCAGCAGAGCAATCTTGCATCGACAAAAAAATTTCTAAGTGTTTGCCTTGATGTCGCGATATCGCGACAGAGAAAAGTGTCGCGATATCGCGACATGTCACGTTTTCGTGACTCAAGAAGGAGAGAGAAGGTGCGGAGCAAAAATGTCATGATTTCGTGACATGTCACGAAATCGACCGAAAGAAGACAGGAAAGGCCAGAGAAGAAAATGTCACGATTTCACGACATGTCACGAAATCACGACCGAAAGAAGAAAGAAAGCAAGGAAGAAAATGTCACGATATCGTGACATGTCACGATTTCGCGACCCGAAGGAGAGAAAGAAAGAGGAAGGAAATGTCGCGATATCGCGACATGTCACGATTTCACGACCCGAGAGGCGAGGAGAAGGCAGAAAGGAAAGATGTCGCGATATCGCGACATGTCACGATTTCACGACCGAAAAGGAGAAAGAAGAGCCGAAAAGGAAAGATGTCGCGATATCGCGACATGTCGCATTTTCGTGACCAAAGGATGAGAGAAGGCGCAAAGGAGAAAAAGTGTCACGATATCGCGACATGTCACATTTTCATGACCCAAGGACGAGAGAAGGCGCAAGGGAGAAAAAGTGTCGCGATATCGTGACATGTCACATTTTCGTGACTAAAAGAGAAGAGAAGGCGCAAGAGAGAAAAGGTGTCGCGATATCGCGACATGTCGCATTTTCGCGACTCGAAGAGGGTAGGAAGGCAGGGAAGCCAAAAGTGTCGCGATATCGCGACATGTCGCATTTTCGCGACCAAACAAAAGAAAAGAAAGGGCAGGCGGTTACAGGGGCCGTTACAGAGGAAATTACCGAGCGGTGGGTATACCGAACGTCATCATTGGTTGACAGGCGGACAGAGTCTACAGTGGCAACACTGAACAACACGTGGCACCAAGGTGCAGTGAAAGCAGACGAAGATCAAGAGTCGGAAAGAAAGGCGTTTCGAAAGCCAAGACAACGAAGAGGCACGGGAAATGAAACGAAGGGTCAAAAAAGGGAAACGGAGAGTCACGCCAGAGATTTTAAAAGGGGAAGCGAAGGCATGCACAAGGGTCGAAAAACTGCTGAGACATAGTTGCAGACGTGAAGGCAAGAGGGCCATTCTGGACCTGTTTAGGCTATTTTTCTTCCTGGGTGAAAGATGCTGTAATAGAAAAAAAAATAAACTATCTTTCAGGATAAAGGAGTTTATTTGGCAGACTGCTGCCATTATTGTAAATTTTTCCAAGTGTAATGAATGAGAATTGAGAATTTGGGGTGAGTGATTTTGGCTCCCCATCAATAGTCCTCTTAATACAATAAGAAATATGAGTCCCGACAACTTGGCCTGATGAGGTACTCATGTACAATATATAGTTGGTGAAAAAATCCCTGTGGGGAAAAACCAACTATGAATAGAAGAGAGGCTTGTCTTCGTATGGCGAAGATTGTCCTCTTTATACAAAAAGAAAGATGAGTCCCGACAACTTGGCCTGATGAGGTACTCATTTACAATATATAGTTGGTGAAAAAACCCCTGTGGGGAAAAACCAACTATGAATAGAAGAGAGGCTTGTCTTCGTATGGCGAAGATTGTCCTCTTTATACAAAAAGAAAGATGAGTCCCGACAACTTGGCCTGATGAGGTACTCATTTACAATATATAGTTGGTGAAAAAACCCTGTGGGGAAAAACCAACTATGAGAAGAAGAGAGGCTTGTCTTCGTATGGCGAAGATTGTCCTCATAAATTACATGTTGTGGGAGAGATGATAAAAAAACCACAAGGAAAAAAATCATTCTCCAATCAATGCAGTTGTTTTACTCCAAGCTTGTCTCGCAACTGAAGGTAACGTGGAGAAGGAAATGACTTGGTAAAGATATCTGCAATTTTATTCTCAGTTGGAATATAGTCCAAGTATATATCCCCATTCTGAATATGCTGCCGTATGAAGTGCATGTGTATCTCAATGTGCTTGGTGCACTGATGCTCAACCGGATTGCGTGCAATATGAATTGTGCTCTGATTGTCACACCAAAGAGTTATAGGCTTTTCATGGGAGAAACCAAATTCTCTCAGAATTTGACGAAGCCAAAGAGCTTCCTGACTAGCTAAAACTATTGCCCTATATTCTGCCTCTGTAGAAGATAAGGCTACTGCTTGTTGTTTCTTGCATAACCAGGCTATTGGTGAAGAACCAAGGCAAAAAACATAGCCTGAGGTTGAACATCTGTCTTCTATTGAACCTGCCCAATCTGAATCTATGTAGCCAATGATTTCCATGGATTTTCCCTTATAGAAGAGCCCAAAGTGCGTAGTGCCTTGCAAGTAATGGAGGATTCTTTTTGCTGCTTGCCAATGATTGAAATGAGGTTGATGAGAGAATCTGGATATGAGGCCAACAACATATGAGATATCTGGGTGAGTATGAGTAAGGTATAACAAACTTCCTACAAGCTGACGGTATAGAGTTGCATCACATAGAGGGGATGAGCAGGAAGTACTAAGAGTAATGCCAGATTGAAAGGGGGTAGGAGAAGGTTTGCAATCTATCATTTTAAATATTTGAAGAAGATCTAGAGTGTACTTTTGTTGACATAATGAAATTCCTGCATCTGTTTGACTTATTTGTATCCCAAGGAAGTAATGAGCTTTACCTAGATCAGCCATTTCAAATTTTTCAGAGAGGGAGTCTTTTATAGTCTGAATGTGAGGCAAGTTACTACCAGTGAGAAGAAGATCATCAACATATAGAACAAGAATGGTGATTTTGCCTTCATTTCTCCAAATGTATACTTGTGTTATCAAACTCACAATGAGAAAAACCTACGGAAAGAAGGAAGGAGTCCATATTTTCATACCAAGCTCTAGGGGCTTGTTTGAGGCCATAGAGAGACTTTTTTAGCCTACAAACAAGAGAGGAGTCTTGAGTGAAACCAGCAGGTTGTTCCATGAATATTTCTTCTTTTATATCCCCATGTAAGAAAGCACTTTTTACATCCATTTGATAGACATGCCACTTATGGGAAGCAACCAGAGCAAGAACCAGTCTAACAGAATCCATTTTAGCAACAGGAGCAAAGGTTTCTACATAATCAATACCTTCAATTTGAGAAAAACCTTTGGCTACTAGACGAGCTTTGTGTTTGTCTATTTCTCCATTAGGCCCATATTTTGTTTTGAAGATCCATTTACAATGAACTAACTTCCTTCCTTTAGGCAAGGGAACTAAATCCCAAGTTTTGTTTTTGATTAAGGAAGAAAATTTGTTCTCCATGGCATCATCCCATTCTTTAATACTTGAGGCTTCTTTGAAGGATTGAGGATCAAAGGAAATAGACTGACAGACAAGACCAGTGCCTATGGGGTTGGATGATCTGGTTGATGGAAGATTTTGGATGTAAGGAGTAGCTTCTTTAACAATGGTGCGGGCCCATTTTGGCATAGTGGAAGGAGTGGAAGGAGTTGAAAGACATTGAGTTGGAGTTACAGGTTCCTCATCTTGATTATCAATAACCAAGTTAACTTCAAGAGTTGGCTCTTCATAATATTAAGGTTCAACTATAGGAGAAGGCTCAATGGAGGAAGAGGGAGTTTGAGGATCTTTTTGAGGGAATGTTTCATCAAATTGGACATTCCTATGAAAGAAGACCTCATGAGTTGAGGGATCAAGAAGCTTGTATGCTTTCAATTCTTCACAATAACCGACAAAGATGAGATTTTTGCTTTTCTTATCTAGAGCCTTCCTTTTCTTTTTTGGGATGTGAGCCCAAGAAGTACACCCAAAAATATTGAAGTAGGAAACATCTAGTTTTGAGCCAGACCATGCTTCTTCGAGAGTTAAATGGTCAAGAGCTTTATGAGGTGTGCGATTTTGAATATAATTGGCACAGTTAATAGCTTCTGCCCAAAAAACTTTTGGAAGATCTCTTGAATGGAGCATACAATTTGCCATTTCTTTTAATGTCCAGTTTTTCCTTTCTGCAATGCCATTTTGTTGAGGATTATGGGAGACAGAATGTTGATGAATGATGCCATGACTTGATAGAAATATGGAGAACTCATTACTGCAGTATTCCCCCCCATTATCTGTGTGAATCTTCTTGATTTTGCAAGAGGCCTGATTTTCAACTAAGGCTTTGAAAACTTTAAAGTGGGATAGAACATCACTTTTATATTTCAGGAAGTAGACCCAAGATCTTCTAGAAAAGTCATCAATAAAGGTTAGAGCATACTTTGCTCCTTTGAAAGAAGGTTCAGGAAAAGACATCAAGTCACTATGGATTAATTCTAGAGGGAATGAGGCTTTTAGAGAACTACTTGGGTGGAAGGGATCTTGATGTTGCTTACCAAGAGCACATCCAGGACACACTCCATCAATAGAAGAGACTTGGGGTAAACCTGTTACCATATCATGGGTGCTCAAATCCTTTAGATAGTTGTAACTAAGATGACCAAACCTTTCATGCCAAATTTTGCTTTCAAGATCTCCATGAGCCACAAAATAGGAGGCTCCTTCTGGATTTTGGAATCCTTTGAAGTGAAAAATGTGAGAGCTATGATCAATATTTCCTTTGGCTATAAGAGAATGGGGATCTTGAAAGTCTCTTATCTCAACTCCTGTTGGAGAGAAGAGAATTGTTTTCCCCTTTCCAAAAGTACAAATATGATAGACGGAGAGGAGATTTGTGGTAATTTTTGGAACATAGAGAACATTATTTATAGAGCCACCATCAATGGTTATGTCCCCCTTTCCTTTGACAGGGATAAAGGAAGAGTCACCCACTTCTATGCTACAGGTAGAGCTAGAGGAGATAGAAGAGAATGATTCATCTGAAGCAGTCATGTGATGAGTAGCTCCAGAATCTAGGACCCAGTAATTAGAGGAAGAGTTGGAGGTTTTCCCTTGAACATTGAGGGCTTTTCCTATTGGATTTTTATTGTCTATATTTTGATCCTTCATAGCTGCCTCTAGTTGCTATAATATTTTCCAGCATTTGTTTGTAGAGTGACCATTCTTTTTGCAGTGAGCACAAGTTATGGGGTTCTTTTCCTTCTTTTTGAACTTTTCTTTAGAAGAGGTGGAGGCTACTAAGGCTTTTGAAGAAGAGGAAGAAGAAGAGATTTCATATCTAGCAAGTTTTGTTTCTTCCCTAGTTAATCTATCACAAAATTCTTCTAAAGAGGGCATTTTAAAGGTTGCACCAAGAGCATCTTTGGTAGATATAAAGGTGGTAGCAAATATTTGAAAAACACCATTTAGCTTAGAAAGGATTAGATAAATGCATTCTTCTTTAGTCTTAGTTTTCCCACTGCCTTTGTATTGAGAGAGGACTTCTTTGAACTTGGTGAGGAAGTCAACCATACTGCTAAAATCTTGAGGAGACAAAGTGGTTAGTTCTGCTTCTAGTTGCATTGATCTTAATTGATCTACTTTCCCAAACAAGGTTTTTAGTTTCTCCCAACTTTCATGAGGAGTTTTACAATCTGTAATGTGAAACCATAAACTTTCATGAACATTAGAGCTTATAATACCCATTGTTTCATACATTTTACCTTTATGGACAAATATCTCATATTTTTTTTTCAAACTCCGGTTGCTTTTCTTCTAATAGGTGTGTGAGCCCTTTTTGAGAAATGAGATTTAGAATTTTGGGTTTCCATGTATGGAAGTTATGAGGAGTGAGAGGATCAATTGTATTCATTTTTGCAAAGAATATTGAAGATTTAACCAATATACCCCCCTTAAAACTTCAATTTTATAATGCAAGAAGAGATGTAAGCTTTTGTTTTAATGTCACAATCCTCTAATTACCCACCCTAACGAGAGGGAAACTATAAGTAATAGAGTATTGTTAATTAAAATTAGCTTAAAGTAAGTGCCTATACCCAAAATTTATTCTTCTCAATACCCGCCCTTACGAGAGGGAAACTTTTAAGTAATGAGAGGAAAAAAATTATTAGGATGATAGGCTTGAAATGCAAGTTGGATCAGCCATATTTGGATGAAGGAATATCTCAATGACTCGCCCTTACGAGAGGGAAACTATAAGTTTATGAGAGAAACCAACATGCAACAAAATGGTGATCGAAAAAATAAATGCCAGGCCTTTATACTTTATATATCAAAAAACCCGCCCTAACTTGAGGGAAACTATAAGTTTTTGAAAATATATGTACGTGGAACGTAGGCAAAATATTTTGAAATTTTTATTAAAGAAATTTGATTATTTTGCTTTTAAAAGGTATGTGTTAAGAGGCTCTAAGATATGAAATTTCCAAGAGCAAAACAACATTAGTTTTTAGAGCAAAAATTGAATTTGATCAATTTAGGGAGTTATAGCAAAGATAAAATAATCAACTTTGATATATGCTTTCTAATAGATATAGTTCATTTAACATTAATTAAAAGGAAAAAATTATGCACTTTAATTAATGTGTTAATTACTTTTTTTATATAAATAAAAAGGGATGAACTAGAAATGAAGAAGAAAGACAAGATGAAAAGGTTAATTTTATAATGAAATTAAAAACAACAAAGAATTAAAATAATAAATTGAGTGCCTTGTAACAAATTTAGTTCATTTAACATATATTTTAAGGAAAAAAAAGATAATTTTGCACTTAATTATAATGTTACTTATTTTTAAAAAATGAACTAAAAAAAATGAAGAAAGACTAGAGGACCCCCCTCAAAAGACACGAAAGGGTGCAAAAAAGGCACCCTTACCCCCCTTGCAAAAGACTTTGTATTATTTTGAGTTACAATAAGGCGCTCCCCATTTTTTAAATAAGTCTTTGAAGACTTAGGAAAAAAGGGATGCGAATGAAAAAACCTTCGAAATGAAGGTAAGCTCGAGATGAATACAAATGAAATAAAAAGGAAGGACAAATAGCACGATGATGAAAGCGCCTGTGGAAAGCTTAACAACTAATTAAAATTTACCCCTTTGAATAGTAAGGAATACCCTTACGATACTAATGACTTGGCGTTTGAAAAAGGAGGATAAGGAGAGAGCCCCATCTGCGAAAGTCGTAGACCCAGCTTGTGCGGAGATCCGAGGAAGCGAGCGCTGATAGCTGAAGCAGAGACGCAGTTCGAGCGCTGAAGTCTTCTTTCACGGCTCCACTTTCATGGCTTCACTGCAAAAGATAGCTGCCCTCGAACAAGCCTCCACGTGCGCTCTGTGTCGCCCTTTTTTTGAAAAACCCCCGAAAAAAAAAGGAAGGAAGGTGAAATAGATATATTCAAAAAAATATTGAAACTATTTCAACTTGATGAACCCCCCCAAGATATAGAACACTAGATTTTTTTGAGCAATATGAAAACAAAGCAGTGAAATAAGGAGGAGGCGAAAGCTATTTAAAGGATTTTAAGAAAATGTTAGTCATCACCAAAAGGAAATCTCGAGTTAGGGGAAGGCTTCATGCTTATAGCTTGAACTGTCCTCCCTTTGAAATACCTACAGAGATTAGACAGAAAGAAGGCGAAATAGATTTATTCTAAAAAAAATTGAAACTATTTCAACTCGATGAACTCTACAGAGATAGCACACTGGATATTTGAGCAAGATGAAATGAAAGTAGTGTGAAATAAGGAGGAGGCGAATGCTATTTAAAGGATTAAAAAAATCGTTAGTCATCGCCAAAAGGAAATCCCGAGATCAGAGGGATTGGCGATTGCGATGCCAAATCAATAGACGTTACTTCAAAAGGTGCTTTATAAACGTTTTAATGAAAATGTTTTAAATGCAACTGATGAGGACGACTCCTTACCAAAGATGTGGCAGACTAACTATATTTAAAAATATTTGATAACATTCGATATATATAAAAAAAAATTAGTTCGCCAATTGAGAAACGGAACAGAGGGAACACAAAAATTACGTAGGCGCCAAAGGAAAGGGCCCTGCGTATGAATCATTTATCAGATCTGGACTCCAAGAGGCAATGGAGAGACGAAAATAGAGCAACACGAAAAAAAACCAAGGCGCCAAAAAAAAAGGTTGGCCCCCTACGATTCGTGAGCCTAATTTTTTTCTCCGAGAGCAAGCGTAGCGTAAGTCGAGGCTGCCTGCAAGGAAGATAAACAGAACTAATAGGAAATAATATTTCCTATATTAACAAGCTTGATATATAGAAATTGCTTTAAGAGAAGTGTTTATCATAAATTATGTATGAATATTTTTCATAGTTAAGTGTTTTTGTAAAAAAAATAGATCTATGAAAAGAAATGGCAGTATATCTGAAAAAATATGGTAGAAGACAAATTTTTATCAGAAAAAAACCACATACATAAAATTAAAAAATATATAGCTGAAATAGAACTATATTTAAGATCTTGTTGAAGGCTTAAAAAAAACCAACAGAAGATACAAAGAACCAACTCGAGAACCTTCAAGAGGGAATGCTAGAAAAGTCTATCCAGCTCTAGTACCATGTTAGAATTTCCCGAAATAGACATGCAAAGCATTACACAAAATATGAAGAAAAGAGTAGAACTGATTGATTTATTCCAAGGATCAACTTTGTATAAATAGCAAAGTTGATCATTGAGAGTCGTTGGATTACAACAACTCATCAAACCTGATGAAGACACCACTGAGAGTTCTCCTGACACATGGTGGAGTGGAAACTCAAGTGTGTCTATCCTAGTAGAACTTAAGAGAATATTCACTTATTCTAACAAGAATGTATTATTGTGATGATTTACTAACTCACTATTTAGAAGATACATAACCAGATACATCACAAAAAAAATTAAAGCAAATAAGAAGAATAGAGGAAGACACGAAGGGAAGGATAACAAAAGACATGAAGAGAAAATTGAAGCAAGAAATTATACTAAAGACTTGGGGAAAATTATAAAGGAAGTGGATTGCAGATTGAAGATTAAAGCCTTCAATAACCAAATAGTGTATTACAGGGGAGTGTTGAAGAATATTACATTATTTGGTACATGAAAATGGACCTCCATGGTACCTTCATGGTACAAATGTAAATATGTAATAGAATATGGTTTGTGTTTATAGTTTAGATGAGTGATTTATATTTCTCTTTTATGTAAAAGTGCAATGTGTAGAAAATGCACAAGCGTCATGTAAGTAAGAGTGCAAATGTATATTGAGAGAACGTTCACAAGTGTCATGTATGTAAGTGTGCAAATATGTAATGTAAGGATGTGCACAAGTGTCTTGTATTAGGAGTACATGCAGGAGAGTAAGAGTCACATAGAAGTGTGCAAGTATCATAGATTTAAGTGCATGTAGGAGAGTAAGAGTCACATAGAAGTGTGCAAGTGTCGTAGAGTTAAGTATGCATGTAAGAAGAGAGTGAAGAGTCTAGTATACAAGTGGCAAGATGACAAGCCAAAGGTCATGGGAGTTTTCATATGGAGAACAATAGTCAAGTACATGAAAAGTCATCTTCTATGTCTATATTATGGAGACAAAGCTCCATATAATGTAAGGAAAAATGATCTGTAGAGATCACCACATAGAAAACATTGATAATAAAGCTTATATATAAATTTTGAGAAATTTTTATATTGCAAGTATTCTTCATGCATGTAAATGAATGATTTTGACCATTTATGTTCATATTTGATATTATATGTGAATGTTATTTCATTTTTATATTGGCTTGGATATAAATTTGATTGATCATGTATAATTATACTCTTGATTATTACATTGGGACCTGTGATATTTTGAGATAGTTAGACTTAAAATACAACAATACTTACAATTTTTTTATATAATATTAATAATATTTTTTTATTCTTCCTCATATATTTCTATCCTTTTTCATGTCTATCTTGATCCCTATAAGAATTATCCTTGTATTTGTATAGATGATAATTAAAGTTACATATGATTCAAAGTAGGAGAGGAGAATATTGCCTTCATTGTCCCACAAAAATCACCTTTGTTAACTTTTCCATGGTTTCCTTTGGAACCACCATCAAAATTAAGTTTGATGAACCCAGTTTTTGGAAATTTTTATTTTACTATGAGTTAATGTAAATCCTTTGAATTAAATTCATTGTTGTAGATCACCCTTGCATACATCTTTATATCCTATAACCAAGTAGCGAGTGCATCATTTTTCACACCTACAAAATCTCATGTGATGAATACTGAAAGCACGAGATTTCGGGCGAAGGAAACACTAATTGCGATGTATTCAAAATCAAACACGCTTAAGTCCTAGAAATGTAGAATGCATGAAATGAAAGAGACGCATTGAAATGAGATACAAGAAAATGGAGAAATCACAGCCCTTTTATTTAACTCTCTTGATCTCGGTTACAAAGACGCCTCCTCCCTTTTCAGGGGCTAGGAGCGTTAAATGAATTTGGTTACAATCAAGACTTAATGTTCCTCCTTCCGCATGCCCACATTTGAAATGGGCGGGCCAAGACGTTGCCGCCGCTGGTGTTGATGAGTCCTTAACCTCTGCTGCTCCTCCTGCGATCAAAGAAACAACAAAGATGTTAGTAGCACTCGCCGCAAATAAGAAACGTTTGTTCTCTAAAATTAATGAAAGATGCATGTAAAAGATTAGCCAAATCGATAGACAAAATGACTCTAAATGACCCGCAAACTCGACAGAGACCAGAAAACATTACCAGAAGGCCACTGCCATCGAAACAGATCGGACAATTCGCACTCAACCGCAATTCGTCCCCTGGTCAGGATGAATTCGACTGTAATTCGTCCTCGGGTAGGATGAATCCGACTGTAATTCGTCCTCGGGTAGGACGAATTCGACTGTATTAAAATGTCGAGTTGATGCCGCTCAAATGTCACACCTCGGGATCTCCAAATGACCTGCAAATAGAGGGGTTAGCTAATTGGGGGCATTTTGGGACGACCCAGATGGTCGGATTCTCCCAATTTGACCTCCATCAACGGGAATTTGGCATCGCTACCTGCAAGTTAGTGGGATAACAAAAGCGACGAGAACATGATGAAATCTGATTAAAACATTATGGAATCGAACATATGAACTATCTAGACAACATAAAATGAAATGAAAGATGAACAAATGACAAAAGAACCAATTAACATGAAACTTAAAAGGTGCGGGGCGCCCAAGTGGGCCGCCCACCGTTGGAACTTGATTTTGGCACCAATCCACTTGGGATGGGCCCAAAATCTCTTAGGATGGGGTTGTCAACAAATTGGTGGATTAAAGTGGCCAAATGTCGGGTTTTTGGGTCCGAATTCACACTTCCAATAGCCACCCAATAACCTCTTTTGCGAAAGAGATTAAGGATGTGGAAAATGCAAATCAAAAGGGGTAAAGGCGTGGTATCAAATCGACAGCACTTCGTTGCTTGAAAATGCTTCCTCCTTCCTTCTTTTGGGTGGGAAAAGTCCACCATTTTATAGACCCAGGGGGTCTCTTTGGAGAGACATGCATAAGCGCCATGTGGTGGCCATAGGTGCCATGTGGCGGTCATGTCTTCTCATGAGAGAGGAAAGTCCTCCATGACTTGGGCTTTCATGAATGCCCTTGTGACAGTCCTCTAACGGCCCATCTGCCCACCTACACGCGCGTGCAAAGCAAGAGTCATCAATTGACTGTCTTTGGCTGCCACTTGGCGCCATTCTTCTTTTTGCCCGTTAAACCTGGAATTCGTCCTGACCAAAGACGAATTAAGAATTCGTCCCTGGGTGAGACGAATCCCAGTTTGAATTCGTCCCTGGGTGAGACGAATACCGAGCAAAGTGCCTGAATGTGCCAAATTGCCTTTTGACCTTACAAAATTGCTATAAAAGTGGTTAGGACCACTGTTTAACCTCTGAGGGCTGCCCTGGGGGCTGTGTGTGTCAAAGCGATCAGTGTTTGCAGTCACATAATCGGATTGGTGCTATTTTGGTGTCTACAGATGCCCCTTTTTGGGATGCGCTGTGCATGGCGCAGCGTCGAGCAAAAATAGATAACCAAAGCACTAATGATTAGGGTTTCTTGGTAACCTAACCAACTTTTGATGCCCCAAGTATGGAAAGGGCATGCATTCTTGAATCCTTGCTTCGACGAGCGAAGGAATTTGATTTCAAGTATTAACCTGTTTTGGTGAGGTGTGACTTGAGCTTGGACATTGATCAGTCATGAATAGGCAAAGGGCGCAACCTTTTGTCCACGGGGGAACCTTGTGTTCATGATTCGGGAATGCCAAGTGTTTGATCAATTTGTGATTGTTGCTTGTTTATTGCCCCAAGCAGGAGCGTGATTGTCTTTGTCAATGATTCTTTGAATGCATGTCATTGCCTTGATTGGGTGTGTGTTTGTTGATTGGTGACTAAGTGTGACTACCCCCTCAAGCGACGAATCGATGAGGGAATGACCTTCGTGAGAAAAGCGACGAGTCGCTTGACCCAAGATGACTTGTGCAAGGGTGCCTTTAGATGGTTTATCGTTAAGCATGTGCAATTTTTCCAACATTTAGACCTATTTTTGGTGGGTGTTAACCCTTTTTGCGACGCTGTTTGGAGCTGAAATTGGCAAAAATTCGTCTTCCCATGGAGCGGTCCGGCTAAGATAGCCTTCTTAGGGAGTAGGATAATGACAATTTGTGACCCCAACGTCTGTTTTGTATGCCCGGGATGTCAAGTGCAACAACACTCTCATCGGGCAAATTTATTATCCGTTTTAGTGCATTTTTGTCCAATTTTTGATGTTTTTGAAATTTTTGCCTCGAATTCGTCCCGGGGTGGGACGAATTCCAGCTTTAGAATTCGTCCTCGGGTGGGATGAGCGCTAACGAGAGCGCTCGTCCCAGGGAAGGACGAATTGAATCTCAAAAGGCCTATTTAAGGGCCAAAACTTGAGTTTGGGCTCATTTGCATCTAATTTTTCTTGCGAATTGGAGCTCTGGGGAGGAGGAGGTTAATTCTGCGAAGCGAAGCGCTGCCGGATTTCCCTGCGGAGCCGAAGCGAGACCAGTAAGTGCTCCCTAGAGTTTATTTTTGTTTAAAATTTCAATTTTTTTATTTGATTTTTTTTGTTATGACGTTTTTAAATAATATTTAAAATTAGAAACCTTAAGATCGAAAATTAAATTTTTTTTTGAAATTTATTAGTTAGGATTTAGGAACCCTTGAACTGAAAAATTGTTTGAATTTTTGTTTTAAATTAATCGTTAGGATTAGAAACCCTAGAACTGAAAATTTATTTTTTGTCTTAATTTTTTTTGTTTTTGTTTTAAATTAATCAGTTAGGATTAGAAACCCTAGAACTGAAATTTAATTTTTTTTTGAATTTTTGTTTGTTTTTGTTTTAAATTAATCAGTTAGGATTAGAAACCCTAGAACTGAAAATTTAATTTTTGTTTGAATTTTTGTTTGTTTTTGTTTTAAATTAATCAGTTAGGATTAGAAACCCTAGAACTGAAAATTTAATTTTTGTTTGATTTTTTTTTTTTTTTGTTTTGGTTGTACATTGATAGGCAATGTTGTATATGCATGTTATTGCTGTATAGTTCTTTTCCATGATTTTAATTTTTTTTTGAATTGTTTTCTTTTGCAGGTTGTTAGGAGCCGGTACCGTGTATCCATTGCTTTTGCTGAAGCGCGTGGGGCACTGACTGAGGCTGACTGGGAGTGGCTTGATGCCCTTGGGCTCAAGCAGGTGGCTCGTCTAGAGCCAGTGGTCACGGATCAGGCCTATTTGACGGCCCTGATCAATCTCTGGGATCCGCGGACCAACACCTTCCATCTCCCGACAGGGGAGATGATTGTTACCTTGGAGGATATCTATCGGCTTCTGCGGATTTCGATAGATGGATCGCCCATCAGGACATCGCCGCGTGATCAGTGGACAACTGTATTGACGAGATGCTTCGGCCATGGGGAGCATTTGGGCGTAGAGAGCCCGGTGGAGACGACCGAGATTGACTATCAGGTTGGTGGGATTTTTGTTCGATGGTGGCAGGAGAGGGGGTGTTGGGAGTGAGGCACGCATTCCTTATGGGCCTCATTTCCAACATGCTATTACCTGACTCTTCAGGTGCGAGGTTCCCATGGAACCTGCTGGATTTGGTTTGGCAGTTGGTAGAGTGCCCGACAGAGGCACCACTTATCTTGAGATGGGGACAGACATTGTTGGCACAGCTCTATGGGGAGTTGTATGAGGTCCACTGTCGATGGCGAAGGGGATCAGTTGTAGTTATCTGCTGCAGTGTTGGGGTTGGTAGCACATAGCAGTTGAGAGGCCAACCGGGTTACCATGGACGACTCGGGCGGTGATGGAGGATAAGGAGATAGGGTATGCAGTTCTGTGGCGGCGGTCCGGAGAGCAGGGACAGAGTCGACGTTGGGCAGGTGCCGTAGGGCACTATGCCGATACCTTCTCTCGGCTCACTCCCGGGGAGGTGGTTTGGCATCCTTATCGAGACTGTCCAACCTGGTCGAAGGCTGGAGAGTGGCTCCGACGGGTACGCAGAGAGCGGTGGTTGATTGGGCGGCATGGGACCGAGCATGAGTTCTTCTCGTACAACCGGGTTACATGATAGTTTGGGGTGCGCCAGGGGTTGCTTGGTGAGCCCGTGGTCTATCGACGCTAGGGGGATGAGAGGACTCTAGACCGACCAGTCATCACGCCATTGGGCGAGGATTCGGATGCGGCGATCGACGTCCCGGACGTGGATGACGTCGGGACTACTGCAGAGTATGACCAGTGGTGGGTACTACGACGATGGCGGGGAGAGGGGCCACTGGGAGGTGCAGAGGTGGCGACGAGGGGAGGAGGGTGCTGAGGCACCAGGGGATGATTGGGGAGCTCCTTTGGAGGACATGGTGGAGGTGGAGGGTGTTGATGTAGATTTGGAGCCAGAGCAGGTTGTTGTTCCTGAGAGTCCCACGCCTCAGGCGTATGCGGAGGAGATGGAGTCTGGGGTACGCGCTGAGAATGCATGATTGGCAGAGCTGCTACGGAGGCGAGATGAGGAGCTGGGGGATGCGCTGCGGGAGAGGGATCTCCTACGGGCTCAGCTAGCAGAGTGGGAGAGGGGGGGGGGGGGGAGAGGGTTGCGGGGAGGCGACGATGTAGTCGCGATGTACCATAGGCGGGAGGCGGAGTGGTGTCGACATCGGATGGATTTGGAGGGGGAGATCATCCGCCTCGGTGGGCGGGTACCTGAGCCATCGGGAGGTGGATCTTCGCATCGGACGAGGGACAGTGGTACTGAGAAGTCAGCATCATCTCGTCGCAGGCGATTGGATGAGGGAGGCGGTAGTAGGCGTGATGTTGGGGCTAGCAGTAGCCGCCCTACGGGGTCCCATAGGACCCACACCACGGGGGTAGTTCCCGTCGCACCGATCCTGCGTGATCATGGTGGCCGACGCCTTAGGCTGGGTGGTTTTGTTATGTGATTGCGGGGTCAGAGGACCAGTTTTGTAGCCTATGGGCATTTTTTTTTTGATGATATATATATATATATATATATATATATATACCGGCTTTATTTTGTTGATGCATATGTGATGATTTGATCTTATGTATGATGGTTGATGAATATGGATGTATGCATGTTAATTTATTTTGATGGATGCATATGTTATGTTGAGTGCAAGTGTTTTTTATTTATATGTGATATGCAAGAATGAAGTGGATGAATGGAATTTGTGATGTTTGGTTAGGGCACCATAGACTGTTTAGGACTTTGTTTATTTTGTTTTTAAGCCATTGCTGTAATAACTGACTTTGTATGTATACATGTGGTTGTTCTTTTTTTGTATTTTCTGATGGTATTGCAAAGATGAAAAGTAGCGCAGTTGGTTTAGAAATGTAGCTAAGGTTTTCTGAGACTCAGACGGTTTTAACTCACTAGCCACGATTGTACTTTGTCTTACAAGACTTTTGAACAAGGTATGAATCGGACTTGTTTTTGACCAAGTTATTTCACATCCCCGTGTGTGCAATTGAGTTCATTTATGTGGTATTTATTAGGATACCGCCAGTGCCAGATGGGCTTTCAACCGAACCTGTACTGAGGATCACCTAGTTAGCTCCACTAACTCCTTTATTGTACTTAGTCAGATTAATCTGTGGTGTTTTCTAGGATACCATAAGCTAGCTCATCCACATGCAAACATTGATCTATACACAAGTTAATGTGACAGATATATCGTCATGCGGGAGGTTTACCGCCAGTGACCAATAGGCTGTCAACCAAACCGGTACTGAGGCTTACCTCATGACCTGTCGAAATGCTGAGAGTTCCAGGGATTCAAGTTCGACTCCCTTTTTTTCTTCAATTGTATTGGGATACTTGCTCAATTGTAGTGATAAAAATCACTGTTTATTTTTATATATTTTTCTTTCGAGCAAGGGATTTGGATTTTAGTGATAAGAGTCACTATTGTAAGTGCTTTTGATGTGTGCACTGTTGGATGTCAAATTTTGGAGTTTTTGACGTTTGCAAATTTTTTTGATGTTTTGCAACTATAGAGAAATTTGGGATTCTTGGGGAATTGGGTAGGGAGGATGCTTGTCCTTTTGCCAACTCTCAGCGTTCCTTGGGTCATTTACACGGGGGGATAAGCAAGATAACCGTTTCGCTTATGGTGACCTAGATTACTGTGCAGGTTTCATCTTTCGTTCGTACAACTTAGGAATTGTTTTATGTGTTTTAGCTTGTGATAGGATGTTACGTAACAAGGCGTATTTCAAGTAGAACTCTACCTTCGTAAAATCTCTCTGACTTGGTACAGTACGTGGCTAGAAAGTAAAATGACGACTGAAAGACGAAAACTCTTGATACATTATAAGACCACTGACTCTATTGTGGTAAACAACAGTAAATGGCGTTTGTTTGTTTGTTTATGTAAGATGGAAAATTATGGAACAAGATGGACTAGCATAATAATTACAGTCTATGGTGCCTTTGACCTGTACGACCACAAATATGCAATGTATGGGTGTGATGCTTAATGCAGCTACATATTTTTGTATTTTTGATGGATTGATTTTTTTTTTTTTTGTGAATATGAAGATGTGATGCTTGAAGAGCTTCGTATTGATGAATTTTGAGCATGCCTAGAATTGAGATGCAAATCTTTGTTATTTTTGATGATTTTATTTTTTCTTTTGACCAAGCGATTGCGGGAATCCTTGGAACCTTTTTTTTTGGGTTGACCAAGCGATTGCGGGAATCCTTGGAGCTTTTTGGTTTGACCAAGCGATTGCGGGAATCCTTGGAGCTTTTTGGTTTGACCAAGCGATTGCGGGAATCCTTGGAGCTTTTTGTGATTGACCAAGCGATTGCGGGAATCCTTGGAGCTTTTTTGGTTTGACCAAGCGATTGTGAGAATCCTTGGAGCTTTTTGGGATTTGACCAAGCGATTTCTGGAATCCTTGGAGCCTTTTTGGGATTTGACCAAGCGATTTCAGGAATCCTTGGAGCCTTTTTGGGATTGACCAAGCGATTTCGGGAATCCTTGGAGCTTTTTTGGGATTTGACCAAGCGATTTCAGGAATCCTTGGAGCCTTTTTGGGATTTGACCAAGCGATTTCAGGAATCCTTGGAGCCTTTTTGGGATTTGACCAAGCGATTTCAGGAATCCTTGGAGCCTTTTTGGGATATGGCTCTCTTAGATATAGAATGGTCGCAAATGACTGATATTCAAGGGTTCTGTTTCCTTGGTTCCGTCAAGAGAGGCTAGCCGGTACGTCCCGGGTCCTATTTTGCTATCAATGACATATGGACCTAACCAATTTGCCGCGAACTTGTCCCTTAGGTGGGACGGCAAATTAGAGTTCTGTTGGTTTTCCTTCAAAACCAAATCACCAACCCGAAAGTCCCTTAGGTGAACTTTCATGTTGTAAGCTTTCTTAAGTCGCTCTTGATAGATACGTAAGTGCTCGAGAGCATTAACGTGTCGTTCGTCAAGCAACGTAAGTTGGTCTAACCGGGCCTGCCACGCAACGTCATCATTGATGAACTCTTGCATTGATATGCGCAGGGAAGGAATTTCCAACTCTAGAGGCATGACTGCCTCGGAGCCATACACGAGTGAAAACGGAGTAGCCCCAGTGGGCGTCCGAATGCTAGTGCGATAAGCCCAAAGGGCAAGTGGAATTTGGATGTGCCAATCCTTATGACTGTCTGCGACCATCTTTTTAAGGATGGCAACTAGCATTTTGTTTGACGCCTCTGCTTGCCCATTTGCCTATGGATAATAGGGTGTCGAAAAACTGTGCTAAATTTTGTACTTTGTGGTCAAAGCACGCACGTCTTTGTTCTTGAATGGTGGCCCATTATCCGAGATTATTTTGGATGGAATACCAAAATGACATATGATGTTATGCAAAATGAACTCCACAATGCGGGGTCCTGTCGTAGAGGTCAGCGAAATTGCTTCCACCCACTTGGTAAAATACTCTGTGGCCGTTATGATAAACGTGTGACGGCCTAATGACGCAGGGGAGATCTTTCCAATTAGATCGAAGCCCCACTACGAAAATGGCCAAGCAGACTGGACTGTCTGCAAGGCTTGGGAAGGTACGTGCATCAAATTGGCATGATGTTGACACTTCACGCACTTCTTGACATATGCGCAACAATCTCGCTCTAAAGATGGCCAATAATAGCCCATGCGAAGAATGCGCTTTGCGATGGCCATACCACTGAAGTGGCCACCACATGTACCATCGTGCGCTTGGGCGACTGCCCAAGTGGACTCTTGTTGGTCCAAGCAACGAAGAAGGATCCCTTCATAGCTGCGACGATACAAAATGTCTCCTATCAAGACATACTTAGCCGCTTTCTACTTGAATGTTCGTTTAGCGGCATGCGTCAATCCAAGCGGGAGATTACCTAACTTGAGGTAGTCTCTAATGGGTAAATACTAGTCCTGTTGATCGAAAACCTCGATAGTATTAACAACCAATCCCTGTTGAAGTTCATCCCTAACAAATGCTGAGCGGGATAGAACTTGTAAGAACAACGTTGTGTTGCTATTAATGGGAGTAGGGGAGAGCAAGGACCCCCAGTTGGCATGTTTCAGATGATCGTGGATTCGAGAGAACTTATCCGAGGATGGTTCAATCTGGATCATGTGGATTCCTGACGTCAAGTCAGAGCTTGCACGCTCCATCACGGATTGCGATAGGGTTTTGACTTGAATGGTTGTCATATCACCAGAAAGGTCTTGCGGGATTAGTGACCCCAAGGAGGCCATTGTGTCCGCAAAATGATTCGATGACCGAGGGAGTGCCTCGATGTCGTACCATTCAAGTTTTGCCAGGAATTTGTCCACAAGGGCTTTATAAGCCTGTAGAACTGGGGCATTTGCATTGGTATACCCCTTTGACTTGATTGACAATTAACAACGAATCACCAAAGATGTTCAGTCATTTGATGTTCATGGCGATTGTTGTCTCAAGACCTATGAGCAAGGCTTCATACTCTGCATTATTGTTGGTGCATGGGAAGTTTAATTTAAATGACAGGGGCATTGGAGCGCCCTGCGGTGTGAAGAATACTATTCCCGTGCCACCACCTTGCTCACACTTAGAACCATCAAAAAATAAGGTTATGTCGGCCTGTGACTCAGGCTCATCAAAATCTGGCGATTCTGAGACATGGAAGACCCCATCATCGGGTAGTTCTATGACTAGAGGCTGATCGTCTTCAAGAGGAGCCTCTGCTAGTTGATCGGCTATGACTTGTCCTTTGATAGATTTCTGTCCAATAAACTCTATGTCAAATTCCATCAACAACATGATCCATTTCGCCGTGCGACTACTATGATAAGTACGACTCATCATGTATCGCAATGGATTCTCCTTAGACACAACATACGTAGTGTTGCTCAGCATGTAGTGGCGTAGCTTCTTGGTAGCAAACACCACTCGCCAAGCGGAGTTTCTCGACGTATGCATAGTTAAGTTCATAACCGACCGTGGTGCGGCTAAGATAGTAAGTAGCCTGTTCTTTTTGAAGTTCATTCTTCTAGGCTAGCATGGCGCCCAATGCCACCTCAATAGCTGAGATGTATAAGTAGAACGACACTCCTGGTCTAGGTGGTGCCAATACCGGCGACGAAGCCAAGTATTGTTTGATTTCATCAAAGGCTGATTGGCACTCGTCATCCCAGTGAAATGTAACCCCCTTGTGCAATAATTTGTTCATTGGTCGACATTTGTCGGATAGCTGCGCTATGAAGCGCTTAATCGACGCGACCTTTCCTTGCAAACTTCTGAGCTGCTTAATAGTAGTTGGGGGAGGCATTTCAAGGATTGCCTTGACTTTGTTTGGGTCCACCTCGATGCCTCGCTTTGAGACTATAAAACCCAAGAGTTTTCTAGATGTGACGTCGAATACGCACTTCTTGGGATTCAGTCTGACCTTATGCTCTATGAGGCGATCGAGAATCTTGCTTAAGTCATTGATATGATTTGAGCGCAAAAGAGACTTGGCTAACAAATCATCCATGTAATCTTCCAAAGTTTTATGCATGTAATCATGGAAGATGTATGTCATGGCACGTTGGTAGGTGGCACCAGCATTTTTAAGGCCAAAAGGCATGACCTTATAACAAAATGTCCCCCAAGGCGTTGTGAACGCTGTTTTGAGTTGATCCTCGGGATTGATACGAATCTGATTGTATCCTGAGAAACCATCCATGAGGGATAGCATTTCGTGACCTTCTGTAGCGTCTACCAACGCGTCGATGCTTGGCAAGGGGAAATCATCCTTAGGACTCGCTTTGTTTAGATCTCAAAAATCGATGCATATGCGAATCCTCCCGTCGGGCTTTTTGATGGGCACCATGTTGGACAGCCATGGCGGATAATCCACGCAGATGACAAACTGTGCATCCAACAACTTTTGCAATTCGTCTTTGACCATCAAGGCCACTGTTGGGTGCATCTTTCATAGTTTTTGCTTAACTGGCTTGATTGTCGGGTCAAGCGTTAGATTATGCGTGACTAGCTGCGGATCTAGTCCCGGCATGTCTCTGTATGACCATGCAAAAACCTCCTTCTTCTCTTTGAGAAGGGCAATGTAGTCGGCTTGCTCTTCAGGGGATAAGCTTACCCCCAGCTTGATAATCTATGGATTCTTTGGGTCTAAGCCGATGTCTACGTCAGTCGTCTCCTCGATCGACATGTGGGATCCGTCCTCCAACTGATGTGGAGTCGGGATCAAATGGATATCATTAGCTGAGTTTAAATCTACGTTTGGAACCTCGGGTCCCTCTTCAGCTTGAAAAATATCTTGAGTTGTCCCTGGGGTAAAATGAGGCATTTTACCGAAAGGCCAATACTCTGATGGGGAGAGCGGTGAATTGACGCGATCCCAGTCGATGGCATCTATGTCTAGATGCAATGACCATGCTGGATCGGTCGGATTGCGGATGGGTGCGGTCAAATCAATGGAGATCATGTTGATGAAATGAATTTGGTCTCCATTACCGTGGGTGTGATAACTCGAACATTCTGGATGCTCCCTATGCTCTGGATCTGGCTCTATAGGGATGGGCATGAACGGATCGGCCCTATGGGTTGATAGGAAGATAGGGTCTTCCCTCGGCACTGATGTCATTATAGGGTCTCGGGGGGACGGTGCTCGTCGTAAACTTGGAGCCATGGATCCAACACTTGGTCCCACCCTGCTGGGTCTACGTGCCATTCATGCCCTAATCTTATGCCTAGTTGTGCCATCAGTTGTTCATGGGTTACAGGGTGATTGTGCCATCGCGCATGATTAAGATAGTCCCTCTCAGTTTCGTCTTCGTAATCATTGTCGGTGATCCAAAGGCCCTCGTTGGCCCCGATAGCTGTCTACGACATATTATGCTCATCTTGTTCGAGCAAATTAATCTGATCCCATTGCGGTTGTTCCACACTCGATGGGGGGACCTGATTCTCTTGACATTGCACTGGTTCAATTGGAACCTCTAAAGGGAACAATTTCAAAAAGATATCTGGACACTGTTTGTGCTCTCCTTGGAAGTTAGTGTCCGAACTTTCACCTCTCTCTATCAACGGAGAAGGGTCATTGATGTTACCAAGGGTGGTTGTTGACCATGGGAGATAATCTCCCAATGTGTACGTTGTGTTTGGGTTGGCATAAGGATCTGATGCCAATCCACCCTTGTTGCCTATTCCTAGGCCTTGCATGTTTTCCACCAAGATGTCTAAGGGCAGGGGGTGGTTGAACCCTACTCCCGACTTATCATAAGGCATTTGATATCTTGGCTGGCAAAGGACACGCACCCCTTGCTCATACCTACCTAACCCGTATCCGTGCCAATTGCATTGGCCGAGATATCTCGAAGCGAAGTCCGGGTTCGACAGATAATTGATATTTTTGGCAAAAGGCTCTTCGTCCTCGTCCTTTTGCTTGCATGGTTCGATACCATGATCAAGGCCCCCATACACAAAATTTGTCTGGTTTGGTGGGTAACCTAAAGGAACAACTCGTCCCTATGGGAAGGCGAGGTCTCCCCATGTCCCGCACCGATTCTAGCATGGGTGTTGCTACAACATTCTCGCACTAGATATTCCCCCAGTGCCCGTACCGGCTATTTCAACAGTAATTGTTGACGATTGAGAGGGAGGAAATGGAAGGCCTTCCTGAGTCCATTCCATGTTGGGTGGATTAAGAGCTTCAGCTTCCATTGTGCTAGGTATTTCTTCTGTTGAGACAGTTGATATCATTGGCAACACCTCTTCTAGGGGTTGAGCCTCTTCCAGGATCTTTTTTCCTTTGTCCTTCTATTTAGCCATGACAGGTGGCGTTGGTAATGAAGGAGCAGATGATGAAGATGCACCTGGCTAGGGTTTTGATGGATTAGTCACCAGTGGTGCCCGCGGCATCGGACCCTGTCTAGATGGATTTAACTGGAAATCCAAGTGCATCGATGGGAGGGTCGATTGCGGCATCAATTGCACTACATTGCAATATTTGAAGGGTTCTAAGTCCATCGGGACTACATGTATTTCTCCTTCAAATGCATACTTCAGACATCGGTGAGCTATCGAAGGGACACACTTCATGTCCCTGATCCATGGTCGCCCTAGCAATATGTTGTATGCCATCTCGCCTTCCAAAATATGGCACAATGTGGGTATCGTCTTTTGTCCTACCTGGACGAGTAGGAAAATTGTGCCGACTGTCGAGCATATCGCATCATTGAATGCTCGCAGTGTGTATGTGGAAGCCATGATATGAGAGGATGGCAGCTTCAGATGTTTTAATGCTGCAGTGGTAATGATGTTATCGGACGAGCCAGTATCTACCAACACTCTCTTGTACGGGATCCCGTTGACCCGCGCGATAACGTGCAGGGGTGGATCTGCCATGTCATTCGATACTGTTTTAACTTCATCCTCTCTGAAGGTAATGACTGGCTTCGTACATCATTTTACATGTCCCACGAAGTTATTGAAGGAATTCGCTTCGTGAGGCTGCAACTCGATGGCTTTCAAAATTTCCATGAGAGCTTCTCGATGGGGTGCTGACTGCTGTATAAGCTCATAAATGGAAAGCCTAGCCGATGTGGTCCGCAAACTCTGCATGAGTTTGGTCCGTATCGTGACCTCGGGTCTAGGCGGAGGCAACTGCACAGGGTGTTGTTGAGGGTGCGACGTTGAAGGAACTTCTCTTGTAGCTGCCTCAGTGGCAACTCCTGGGTATTTCTTGTTCCTTGTTACTATGCTGATCATTCCCACATACCCTTGCATGGGGAGATTCTGTCGCACCTCATTGACCTGAAGAGGTTTTGTTTGTGCCTCGTGGGTAGGCAAAGGGTCCTTGAATACCCCCATCTGCTGATTATTTGGCGCTATGGGGTTGTCCACTGCCAATGTTTGATTATCAATCAAATCTTGTATCAATCCCTTGAATTTCCAACATCCATTCAGGTCATGTCCCCTTCGCCTATGGAACCTACAATATAAATCCTCTCTGTATCCCTTAGGCTTGGGAGCGTTAGGATCTATGGTTTGGATTTCTGGAAGGGTGATTAGATTTTCCGCTGACAAGCGGTCAAATAGGGAGTCCCTGGACTCCGTATAAGGAGTGAATTGTCGCCTAGGGCGACGCTGCTGATTTTGCTCCTATTTTTTATTTTCTCTCTCATAATTAGGAGGCACTGCCTGATAATTAGCCTTTTGAGGCTGTATTTCTTGCACAGGCTTGGGAACATTTATCGCAACTTGATTAACCGCAGCAGGTTTTGGTTGCGTAGTCCCTGTCTTAGTGTTTTTGTTCCACTCTTTCTTTTTAGGCTTGGCGATTTCGCCTTCCTGTATTTTGATCTCTTCGATAACTCTGGCTTGCGCCAAAGCTTCTTCTAGGCTGGCGTATTGCTGCAACTGCAATAGCCCAGAGATCGATCTCAGACAACTCCGTGAAAACATTTGTGTGAGGTCGGACATAGGGGGAAGGTAAGGTAGCTTAGAAAGCAGAGCCCTCCATCGATTCCCGTAAGCCGCCATTGTCTCTTCCTCATATTGCCTAAGGCTGGCCAGATCACTCAATGATGCCTTCTTCTTGGTGTTGAAGGCAAAACATTCCAGGAACGCATCTACTAATTGATCCAAGTTATTTATGTTGTGCTTCAGCAACTGTGTGAACCAATCCGAGGTAGGACCTACGAATGTGGTTATGAAAGTCCTTAGCAACAACGCATCATTATCCTGAATGCCAAAGCATTGGCTCAGGAATCTTGTCACGTGCTCTTGAGCATCTTCTTCACCCTTAAAGACTGCCAACTGAGGCAACTTGAAATGTTCGGGATAAAGAGGTGTGGGCACTGACGGATGCACCGGATGACTGCGGAGTTGTCGTAGCATGGGCTTTTGGTGCCCAGAAGCTTTAGTCTCCACAGACTCCAAATGCTCTAATAGCGCTTTGTATGCATCGAAAGATTTAATCTCTTCCTCCGTAACTCGTTCTCGTTGTGTGTTACGGGCAACTGGGGGCCTATGGAGGGGTGGCTGGATAGCACCTCCTCTGCCTTGATAGGGCGTTTCGGCCCGTTCTTCTTGTTCATACTCCTCATAAGCTTCTCGAGGAGTTACTGGGCGAGCTCGATGAACAGGGGTGGGCACCCACGGAGGGTGCCCATCGTCATTCCTGGGAGTGGCCTCCCGCTCATGTCTCGGGTGTCTTAAAGGCACCTCTTGGCGAGGTCTTGGAGACCTATCATGCACTATGGGGTTGTGCCTCTCGTACCTTTTCGCCCTCTATGTTTGGGGGGTCTGAACCTTTTCAAGCATAGTGGTGCGGAGCAGCTCATTTGTTTGGCGCCGAATGCGCTCTTTATTAAGGTGATATAATTGTTCTAGTTGTTGTTGATCCTGCTCAAGCTGCTTGATCTGCGCTTGGCGGGCGGCATGTCTAGCAAATGATAAGTCAATTTGCTCTGTCATTTTGATTCTAGGAGGCCTAGTCGCCTCTTCGATGTATCTATCTCGGTTTTGAGGATCCGGGACTTCTATGTGGCGCTTCCCTCTGTCGAGATTGGCGGCATTTACTTGAGGCTCTGGCCTTAATGGGTGATCATGATATCTAGCAAGTGCAGAAGCGCAAGGCTCCCACGCTGTATGTTGCTCTCGAGGAATGCGATGATCTTCCTCGTACTCCCTTTCGTAGGTGTGAAAGGGGCGAGCGGAGTTAGCTCGCCCTGTGTGGAGAGCCCTACGCTCTGGGTTTTGTCTTTCAGTTCTAATGGGAGGCAAAGGAGAGATGTCATACTCACGTTGTCTCTCCTCATGGACACTGTGCCTCTCTAGCGCTTCATCGCGCTGTGGCCACTCATATCTAGCCTCAAAAGGTGGTTTTCTATTTACGTTGAGTGCTACATGTAAAGCTTCTTCCCGAAAGGGGCTATTCTGAATGGGCGTATCCCCCAGAGGGGTGTCCCTATAATTCCACCTAGACATGGAATGATGTGGATTCTCTTGTGGCCCAGACCGCCAAGGCGGTATGACCAAGTCTTTAGGGCTAAAGCGAAGGCGACTTGTGCCCGCTTCTTGTGCACCTTCCGGAGCTTCTGCCCTTGATTGGGCTTGGCTACGGGTGTACACCATTGTGGTACCTTTCTACTAGCTAAGCAGATTTTTATCTTTTCGTTTATGATTTTTGATTTTTTTTTTGTTACACTAAGCAAAAATGAACACACACATGCACAAACGGTGATTATCTCTTTTAAAGATTAATGGTGTGTCCTAAACTCAGTTTTAGTGCATTTTGATGATTTTGTTTTGTTTTTGAAAGTTTTGAAGAACGTTTAAATGCGTAATGAAGGCTCATATAACTCCCATAAATGGTCGCCCCTTCAATATACCAACCAGGCCGATATACCAACCTCTCTATATACCCGCCCTTACGAGAGGGAGACTATAGGTACGTGAGAGCAGATGGTACATGGTACGTAGGTAGTACGAAAGGGGGATTGTCCTGTTAATGACACCTACCATAGAAGACTTATCCTCGCACGTTGGGAATCACCCCAGCGACACTCGATCAGCTTTCGTCAAGATTTACGCCTAACAACAGTGACAATCGGGGAAATGGATGCAAAATCAAGCCAAGGTGGTGATGAAATCCACCGATGGTCTTGATCAAGGGCTGGGGTTTTACGACCAGCTCCTTGGTTTAAAGATGTTGCGTGAAGTGTGTGTGATTCTTTTTATTTGAAAAATGAAACATGTAGAAGCAACTACTTTCCCTAAGAAAGCAAAATTGACAAAAAACAGAAACAAAAAAGCAGAAAATGACAGGAACAGCTTTAAAACCCTTACCTTTCTCTGCCTAAACCTGTTGTTTCTGATCTTCGGCTCTAAAAATTCACAGACAAAAATTCGTCCCTCGGTGAGACGAATTACATAACAGAATTCGTCCCTCCCAGAGATGAATTAGAATTCGTCTCAAGGTCAGACGAATTGCAGTAAAGTAATCGCCACGGGCAAAGACGAATAACAGTCAAAAGTTGAAAAAGGTACCTGTCAAGCACAAAACACAAAAATCTGATCAGTTTCTTGATCTTAAAACTAGGGGACTGGGTCCCACCGTGATCGCCACTGAAAGCACGAGATTTCGGGCGAAGGAAACACTAATTGCGATGTATTCAAAATCAAACACGCTTAAGTCCTAGAAATGTAGAATGCATGAAATGAAAGAGACGCATTGAAATGAGATACAAGAAAATGGAGAAATCACAGCCCTTTTATTTAACTCTCTTGATCTCGGTTACAAAGATGCCTCCTCCCTTTTCAGGGGCTAGGAGCGTTAAATGAATTTGGTTACAATCAAGACTTAATGTTCCTCCTTCCGCGTGCCCACATTTGAAATGGGCGGGCCAAGACGTTGCCGCCGTTGGTGTTGATGAGTCCTTAACCTTCGCTGCTCCTCCTGCGATCAAAGAAACAACAAAGATGTTAGTAGCACCTGCTGCAAATAAGAAACGTTTGTTCTCTAAAATTAATGAAAGATGCATGTAAAAGATTAGCCAAATCGATAGACAAAATGACTCTAAATGACCTGCAAACTCGACAGAGACCAGAAAACATTACCAGAAGGCCACTGCCATCGAAACAGTCGACCAATTCGCACTCAACTGCAATTCGTCCCTGGTCAGGATGAATTCGACTGTAATTCGTCCTCGGGTAGGACGAATCCGACTGTAATTCGTCCTCGGGTAGGACGAATTCGACTGTGTTAAAATGCCGAGTTGATGCCGCTCAAATGTCACACCTCGGGATCTCCAAATGACCTGCAAATAGAGGGGTTAGCTAATTGGGGGCATTTTGGGACGACCCAGATGGTCGGATTCTCCCAATTTGACCTCCATCAACGGGAATTTGGCGTCGCTACCTGCAAGTTAGTGGGATAACAAAAGCGACGAGAACATGATGAAATCTGATTAAAACATTATGGAATCGAACATATGAACTATCTAGACAACATAAAATGAAATGAAAGATGAACAAATGACAAAAGAACCAATTAGCATGAAACTTAAAAGGTGCGGGGCGCCCAAGTGGGCCGCCCACCGTTGGAACTTGATTTTGGCACCAATCCACTTGGGATGGGCCCAAAATCTCTTAGGATGGGGTTGTCAGCAAATTGGTGGATTAAAGTGGCCAAATGTCGGGTTTTTGGGTCCGAATTCACACTTCCAATAGCCACCCAATAACCTCTTTTGCGAAAGAGATTAAGGATGTGGAAAATGCAAATCAAAAGGGGTAAAGGCGTGGTATCAAATCGACAACACTTCGTTGCTTGAAAATGCTTCCTCCTTCCTTCCTTTGGGTGGGAAAAGTCCACCATTTTATAGACCCAGGGGGTCTCTTTGGAGAGACATGCATAAGCGCCATGTGGTGGCCATAGGTGCCATGTGGCGGTCATGTCTTCTCATGAGAGAGGAAAGTCCTCCATGACTTGGGCTTTCATGAATGCCCTTGTGATAGTCCTCTAACGGCCCATCTGCCCACCTACACGTGCGTGCGAAGCAAGAGTCATCAATTGACTGTCTTTGGCTGCCACTTGGCGCCATTCTTCTTTTTGCCCGTTAAACCTGGAATTCGTCCTGACCAAAGACGAATTAAGAATTCGTCCCTGGGTGAGACGAATACTGAGCAAAGTGCCTGAATGTGCCAAATTTCCTTTTGACCTTACAAAATTGCTATAAAAGTGGTTAGGACCACTGTTTAACCTCTGAGGGCTGCCCTGGGGGCTGTGTGTGTCAAAGCGATCAGTGTTTGCAGTCACATAATCGGATTGGTGCTGTTTTGGTGTCTACAAATACCATGTCTATAAAAATTATGCAAGAAAAGCAATAATATCCAAATTTGAATGGTATTTTGAGATATAATTTTAAAAATTAAAATATTTCTTTCAAGCCATAAATTTTAGTACTTAATTGTTAGAACCATCATCCACATAATGCTTAAGGCTTTAGCTTTGAAACAACTAATCTAATAGTTCATGAACATTATTAATTTCAATGGAGCAATCCAAAATATTCTTATTTTTCAAATTGGTGGAAGGAAAGGAACAATAAATAAGAATAGGATATGATATTTCTGGATTTTCCTTACATAAGCACACCTAAAAGGTCCATGATATCCTCTTCTTTTACAAATCATCACCCATAAATATTACATTTTGGATTACTAAACAAAGGAATGTTTAGGGCTTAAGGTGGGCCTTAAGTGACCAAATTTTTTTCCAAGGAAAATCCTTGGGAATGTGGAATTATTAGTTCTCTATATCCTTATACCTTAACTTGATAGAGTGTCCACCATATTTTGGTAGATTCTGAACCAACTCATCCTTTTGCAAAAGATAGAAAATATAACTCTTGAAGCATGATTTGAAGTTTACCTATTACTTGTTTGAAGCATCAATATAATTTTTACATTTGAACTCTTATAAGTGAAATAAACCAGATCCAATGGTTTCCATTTTGGATAAAATTAAGAGGATAAACCTCCAGTCAAGCATTAATTTTTTTCAATGAATAACAATATAATTTATTTATTTATATATTACAAGCTTCTTGATATAAAGTTGAATGTTGTCAATTTTAAGGGAAGGTTCACTTAACAATTTCATTATATCCATAGAACCTATACATTTTGAAGTAACATTTTTGCCTAATTATTTTCTTTGTTTTTGAATGATCACAATTTAAGTTTTAGCCCTAATTCCAAACTCATAAATCTACAATTTTGGAAGTCTACTTATCTAATATTCTTTCAATTGAAAACCCTATCTCATTTGCAAATAGGAAACCTAAATTTCTTCTCCCATTTTCCTGTGAACTTCTTTGGGCAAATACATATCTTGATTTTATTTATTATTCCTCTTTATATGGAGGGCTAATTATATATTTATATTTTGATGAAGTTTATTTTAGGATCTTACATGTGTAGGTTTATAGGAATCACCTAAGTGACTTTCGATACATACCAAAGGTTTTTTAATTATTATAAAGTATTCTAGAATCCAAATTTTAAACACATTGTCAATCTCCAAGTGTATCAATATCTTCATCAATTAGTCAAATTGAAGCATCCCTATGATAAAATCTAGAGCATTTGTTGCTCCAGAAGAAAAAGTGTCAGGTCATGAGCAAAAGCACCACCAACGCCTTTGTTTGTTGAACAACACTTTTGCAAGATTTGAATTTTCATCATTTATTACCCAATTTTGACTACCAATTATCATTTTGTCAAAAGCGAAAGAGCAATAGGGCTACCAACACCATTTCCTTCTACCACTTTTGATTGTCATGTACCATTAATAGACTTAGTCAACAAGATCTGATTCATAACCCCAACGTAAATTCCAAGCCCAAAAATTACCATTTATAATCTTCCTCCATTAATGACAACTTGAACACATTTTAAATTCTTACCTTATCCAATCCTATCATCTTTGATGCAACCCTTCCCGCAAGGAGACATGGCTTCCTATAAATCCATCACTTGGGGTGCTCAAATCATATGGTATTTTGAAAGCAACAAATTTTTTTCCAAATTTCATTTAGATTCATAAGAATTCATCTTTGTGCATGGCAAGATGATGCCAAAATCTTGTTATAATATTGTGAAAGTATCCTTAAATCATGTAGGCATCCAAACATTCAAGCTCAATTTCTCAAGTGTCTCCAAGCAACAAGCAAGTTTCAATCAAGCTTCCATAAAAAGGGAAAACAACCTTAGCATCTTGGAATAATAACTATGCTTTGGGACTATGGTCTTTTCCCTTACTTATTTTTGGTATTTTCTTTCACTTTTGAAGCTCTAATATTTAATCTTGTTGCATAGTAATTTTCTTTGATTATCTCATTTGCATTTAGCTTGATTTTTCATCCTTTGTTATATTGTCTTGCACTTGCATTAAATAATATTTTTATTTTTTGTCATTGAGAAGGGTCCTTGTACCTCCTGGTTAAGGACCTTCCTTGCATTAGTCATTAAGTTATCAAATATTACATTTAATTTCATTTTTCTATACTTTTAAGTGAAAATGCTACTAGATAATAGGTGCAATGGTGCCATCACTCTCTATTTTAATACAATTATAGAAAGTGAAAGTGTTATCTACCAAGCAAAAGCATTGACAACACTATCACTTAGTGGCACTTTGGCCATTGACCATTTAGTTAATGCTTTTGTCATTTTATCAGTTTTTAGATCCTATCTAAACAAGGGTATAATGTTGGACGAGGGAGTTTGATACTCTTCTCTAGCTCAAGCAGAATCCTTTACCATTGATCCCTTCTTTTTCTATCCATTTTAGATGAAAGTGAAAGCACCATCAAGACATGGTAGTATCGATCACACTTTTACAAGGCTAATATTGCTTCTTCCTTTATGGCAAAACCAGGTTATTCAAATCAAGATCATTTTTATTTTAACATTTAGATTTTTAGATATGTTTGTTGTTTGTAAGAATTAATGTTTCATGTTTCTTTATTAAAATAAAGAAAATAAGAGAATGAACTTAGTGCTTTAGTCATTTAGGGGACCAACTAATACATTAATTTTCTTATCATTAAATCAAAATTACATGTAGCTACATTTACATTTTTTGTTACATTTCTCTTGAACCCTTGCCTTTGAAAGAAAGAAATAATTTTTACATCCATCCTTGAAGTTAAAATTATTTTAGTTTTAGATATTGTTGTTGCTTTTGTATGGTGCATTAGGGTCAGATTATGGTTAAACTTAATCAAAAACTATCTTGGGAGAAACATAGATGTTCTTCAACTAATTCATCAAACTTTAGACTCTAAGATTACAAACTATCTCTATCCTCAAGATGAAGCAAAGAGTGGGAAGCGTCATGAAGAGATTCGTGACACTTTTTCCATTTCCTTTCTTCGAAGTATGAAGCTTCCTTGACTTAAGTAACATGACCTTAAAATAATGAAAGCTTTTATATATATATATAAACTTTATTTACCAATAGAAAAAAATATATTTTCTAATGACATCATAGTAGTTTGGCTTTGAGCTCTCTTCCAAGAAACCCAGGTTCAATCAATGATAGGATATTTATACGAGTATGTTACTTAAATAAAATATATATAAAATATAGTCAAATTTTTGTATTAGATGAAGGAGTTTTGAAATGATCTCCAAACATTGTACAAAAGGGACTAAGCCTCGTACAAAAAGAGGGAGCTGAAATTACTTACATTCGATAATAATCGAGGAATGACCAATCAGAGGAGTTACCCCTTCCAAAGTCAAACCAGTACATAGGTAAGACCATACATAATTTAAAACTTAAAACAAATTGAAACCAAATTAAGATGTTAGAGATAACTAGCCGAACACACAGATCAGTATCAGGACTTGAACCACGAACCGAGCCATGCATCAGTCTCATTCTCCCCCATAAGGTCATGACTTTCTCGGGCCTACCAATCCATCAGGGCAATAATTTCTTCCACATTGGAGATTGTGGCTTGCAGGGAGGAAACAATAGCTTGGAGATATGAAATTTGGTGCGAAAACCCAAAATCAACAAGCGCCCCCAAGTTTTACAACCAAGTCATCAACAATAACTCGACTAGAGCGGAGCAAAGGCTAATTGTGTATGAGGTCATTATCGATAGAAACAATATCCATTGGAAAATTATCCCGCCACACCACTAAACCATTCTGAATAACTCCTTTGTTAGCCAATAGATCAACCGCTCGATTACCTTCCCTATATGTATGCTTAAACTGAACCTCTTCCAAATTTTGGATGTATCTCTGAAATTCCAGAAGAAGGTTTGAAATAGTCTAGGTAGGAGATTGAGTCCCTCTTGCCATATTTATAATATTAATGGAGTCCCCTTCAATGATTAGTTTCCTGCAACTTACAAAATCCACTAAAGCAACTCCTTGAAACAGGGCCCTAACTTTGGTGAAGTGATTGGTTTGATGGCCTAGATTATTAGAAAAGGCTAAAATTATCAAGCCATCATGGTTCCTTACAGTCTCTTCAATACCTGCTAAAATTATTATTTGATTTTGAACTGTGTTTTGTATTCCATGGTCAATGTTGTTGGGGCTCACTTGTATAATGTCAATTAAACCGAAGGAGCTCTTTATTTATAATCGTGACAACTTTATTACAGTAGGAGTTTTCCATCCATTCAAGAGGACTCAACTTTTGGAGACTATAAGAAAGGGAGTGAGTGCTCTCTATCTATAACAACGACAATAAACTAACCCTGTCTAGCATCCTAAAGAAAAGCTCTTTATTTTAAAAGGTCACCCTCTCTTGGTTATCATTAAATACCTTTCACTTGGGAGCATCGATATGGGCAAGCCTTCCTCGATGATTGCCTTTGTAATTTTTGCTAGTCATCATCATAGGGAGAGGGGCCGGGTCCACTGACAACCGCTTGACAAGGATAATTAGTAGGCATTCCTAGGGTGTGTTCTCCTTCTACTGACCTTCCCTAGGTAATGTGTTCCTTCTACTGACCTTCCCTCGCAAGATTCGAGCGCATTAATAAAATTGAATTCGTCATTATTAGACGAGCGAGGTGAAGATAATGCAGAATGAGCTCATTTGAATGTTCATGGACTCCGTGAGCAGTTGTCCTATCGGTTATAATTTGTTTTTCTTATTTAATTTAATTAAAAGAAAAGCATATTAGAATACTACGATGTTGAAGGTTATATTATTGGTGTGATACGAGGAAAAAAGCAGCAACAATTATATTAATAATAATAAATTATGGATTTTAAAGTCCGGTAATAAGTATGTTATTTTTTAAAATTATTATAATCTAAAAATTCTTTTAATTTTTTATAATTTATTTTTCTTATTTAATTTAATTAAAAAAAGCATATTAGAATATTACGATATTGAAGGTCACCTTGAAGGTTATATTATTGGTGTGATATGAGAAAAAAGCAACAACAATTGAAATAATAATAATAGTAATAAATTATGGGTTTTAAAGTTCTCTAATAAGTATGTTGAGTGTGGTTTATTAGTAAGGACATTATTTACATTATGGGTGATGTAACTGCGCTTTAATAGTAAGAACATTAATGTAACCTGAGTTCAATCCCATGATAGATGTGTATAAGAAGTATTACTTAAAAAAAATTATAAATTTTAACTAACCTAAATATGTATAAAAATTATTACTTAAAAAATTATTATAAATTTTAACTAACGTATAATATAATTTATTAGAAGATAACAATAAGGACATCAATTATCATTTCAAAATAAACCCCACTCCCTTACTCACCGCTCTCCTAAAACCTCTGTTCCAGCAGTAAGAAAATATTGGGTAGCTACGGTCTTTGTAATGGATCCGCTAGTTCACTAAAGGACGGCGTACCATTCCTGCATAAAGAGAAATAGAAATGGGACATAGCATATATGTTAATATTTACATTGTTTGGTTGATGTATAGTCAAAGAGACTCAAAACCATACCCAAATTATTTCAAAAGCGGCTTTTATATACCGCCATTAAAGGCTCACAACCATTGAAACATTTGCCATGGCATTTCAAATGTAGTTTTCACTAACCATAATTGATATAAACGAGAGTGTCTTGGACCATCAACTTTTCCTAAACATTTAAAAGTCTATCCGAAAATGGTGGGAAGCTGATGAGAACTATGATATTCGTACACATAAAAGCACAAATTAAAAGAAATAGATGGATTTTGGGAAATAGGTAATACAAATGGATTCAAGCGATTGTAAGGTGCATTAATCGACATGACATCACAAGCACGAAAAAGGATCATATGCATTAATCATCGGCATGGCATTACAAGCACGAAAAAGGATCATATTTGAGTGGCATCACAAGCACGAAAAAGGATCATTTTGAGTGGCTTGTAGCTTAGATTAGGCATCTTTGATATTAGGATACTATATTTTTTTTCCTAGAAAAAAATTAATTTTATATTAAGTAAATATGAAATTATATTCTTGATATGTGTTTATGTATTTTTTCAAAATTTTAATAATGATTTAAAAATAAGGTCATTTATACATCATAACTAACTATTTTTATCATGCTAAGTTTTATATTTAGGCACCTTATATCAAATAGTATTCTTTAAATCACTAACTTTAAGTTTTTTTTTGAAAAAGTTGTGCTTTGCTTTAATTAGAGTGTATTAATCCTCCGGATAGAGATTTGGACTAGTTACAGTGCATTGTTCTCATTGAATTCTTGTACTAAGCACATACCTAGATCAATCTGAAGTGTTTCCTTTGAGCGTTCATTTGCTTCCTTATTTACTTCTCTAAAAATATGCCAAAACGTAAAAGATTCACTTCGATCCACATCTTATTTTATTTGAGAGAATATGGGTTGTAGAATCATGTTTTTCATCCTAAAAACACCAAGCATCCAGTTTATTATCACCTCTAAGTCTTCGTAAATTTGACTTTTTTGTATTTCTTTTGATTCTGCCAATTGAATCAACAATTTGAGGACCATAATTTCAGCATAATTATTAGAACCTTCTTCCAATCCTCCTGCTCCACAAAATCTAGGGACCCCTATCTATACCCATAAAATAAATCCCAAGCTCCTAATTTATCAATCTTTGGGGGATGATTTGTCTGTCTACCTTTGTTGTTGTCGAAACTTTACAATTTTTTAAACTTCCAATGATTTGGGAGGAGACTTGCCAAGTAGACTTCTCTTGATCCTAAAAAAATAATGCATTTCTAATTAACCATACTCCCGAAGACAAACAATGGGAGAGCTATAAAACTTTTGTAAGACCTAGTTTCAAACCAGGATTTTTAGCACTCTTCTAAGGAATCGTCTTGCCATCTTATAGGAAGTTTTAAAACTATGCTATAACTTCCCTCCAAACATGTCTAGTAAATAAGAAATAAACCAGTTAATGATCAATTGTTTGATTGTTTGAATTACATAAATGACACCTTCCTAGACCATTCAAATTCTTCTTCTATAAAATTTCCCATGTTAGAACCTTTTTTTTCATGGCAAGCCTCAGGAATAGTCTTGTCTTCAATGGGGATTTATGCTTCCAAAGTGTCTTCCACCACCATGTTGGATTGTCATTGCTATCTTCCAATAGAGTCTTATACCTCAACTTTGGAGTGTACTCCCCTGTAGCTCCATTATTTGTCCAAACCAATTGATCAGTTTCCTCTCGTAACTTAATATGTCTAGCTTTAAGTCTCCCCACATATTCTTCCCACTGGTGTGCCTCTTGGTCCTAAAGTGCTAACGTTGTTTCTTCCTTCCATCCCTAACTTGAGTTTGTAGAATATTTGAGGTTAGTTTCTTGGGAAAGTTTTCTAATTCCTTATGTTCTTAGGGTCTGAATTATATTAATTGGCAATATGTGCATATCACCACAACCAATCCAAGGGTATAATCCTAGTATTATCCTTGAACCATCCTCTTTTTTTTGGGTAAGCTAATCACCAACAATATAAAAGGCTTGAATTATTACCTTCCAATAGATTGAAATATTACGTGTTTATTTAATTGGGGCCCTTATCCACTCCTCAATTATGAGTGGCTATAAATACTTTTCATGTATAATCTTATTCCATAAGTCCTCCTTTGATATTATCTTCCAAACACATTTTATTGATAGAGCCTTTCTAAATAGGAAGATGTTCTTAAGTCCCCATCCTCCATTTTACTAAGGCTTGGATAAGGATTGCCATTTAACCAAGGGAATACATTCCCTTTCCATTTTCCCTATCCATAAGAATCTATAGCTTGTCTGTCTAATTTTTTCCAAAATATTTTTTGGTATATGAGCCAAAGATTACCAATATATTGGTATTGCCTCCAACACCGACTTGACCAAAGTAAATCTACCCCAAAGAGAGCTATTTTTTACTCCAAATATTAATTCTTCATTCCACCTTCTTTATCAACCAATTCCAGTTTTATTTAGTGTAGTCATTGGGTTTCAAAAAGAATCCCAAATATTTAAACCCCTCTTGAAGATCAAATCTGTTAAGGGAGAAAAGTTCACCTATTATTATGGTTTGATTCTTATTCACATAGTTAAAATAAATGTCTAACTTCTATGCATTAATCTACATACCTGTTACCAGATAAAAAAGATCTAAATATTGTTTTAACTTCTCTACAACTCTTACTGTTCCATCTGTGAAAATGAGAACATCATCTACAAAAATTAGATGGGTGACTTCCACCGTTCTACCTATTTTAATTCCCTTCTTTGCTCCTTCCCTCTTGGCTTCTATAATATACTTAGTCCCTTAGCTACCAAAATAAATAACAATGGTGACAAGGGGTAATCTTGTCTAATATCCTGAGAATATTTGAAGAACTAAAAGGCTAATCCATTAACTAAAATTGTAAAAGAAATAGAACAAAGACATCCCATAATCTAGTTCACCATCTACACACAAAATCCAATATGAGTAAGTATCATTCTTAAATATAGCCAATTTACTCTATCAAAAGCCTTGGAGAGATCCAACTTCATCACCATTGTTGGTAGTTTCTTTGATTTTATGGTATGAAGACTTTCCTGAGCAGCACCAATTGCTTCATGAATTTGTCTACTATGTAGGAAACTGAATTGCTCAATAGATATAGAAGCACTACCATGTAGGAAACCAAATTGCTAAATAGATATAGAAGTAGAGAAGAACCTTTTAATTCTTGAAGTAATTATTTTTCTATGGTTTTATACACATATTTACACAAAGCAATTGACCTAAAATCATAAAAGGAAGAAGGATTATCCCTTTTTGGAATAAGAGCAATGAAGATAGAGTTAGAAACTACATTTACCCTTCCTTTTAGTCTAGATTCCTTCACAACCTTGAGTACGTCATACACCAAAATATCATAGAGCTCGAGAAAGGATTCCACAATCCACCCATAAGGTCTTGGACTCTTATCTTTTTGGAAGGAGGTTAAAACAACTTTGAGCTCCTCCTTTGAGACTTCTTTAATCAACTCATCATTGGCTTTCTAATCTATAAATCTAGGAAAGAGGTTAATATAGTCTTATAGTTATTGTAATGTTAAAAATTATTCATTTTAATTAAATAATTTTTAATGTTTATTTGGTTTATAATTTTGTTATTAATTTTTTTCATTAGATAATTAACTTTAGGTTAATTAAAAACTATAAATCTTGATTGTTAATAATTTTTGTTGAAAGGTTTTGTGATGTGATATTATTTTTTTTCAAATAGTTTCCATAGGTTTATTTAGAGGTGATTTTTCTTTGTAGACCTAAATTCCAAGAGGGGTATTTTTTAAGTTATAAAGAATTTACGTTTTCGTGTAAGTTATTTTTAAGAACACTACTTAAGTATTTTTTAGATTTTCCCTACCTCATCCTTTTTAATTAAAACTAAAAGAATGAAAACCTAAGAAGCCTAATTAATTCTTCTAGAAGAAATGTATTTAAACAAGACCAATCTTATGTGATTATTTTTTATGCTAATAGAAAGTAAATGATATTTTTTCTTTGTTGAAAAAGTGTATAAGAAGGATGTGATGCAAAGATATTAAACTAATATACTGTTGGAATCTGATCTAATATAAGCTAATATGTTTTAAGAACCATAATAAGAACCTCACAAGGCTCTTACCTTGTATAGCGACTGCAGTAATTATGTTTTAACTATTCCGTAATTGTAGCGATTGTTGTTTCTTATTTGAAGTTGTTAGTTTGGTTTTTTAGCTTCATGGCTTGTTAGGATAATCATGGGAATATTATTGTTTACTCCTATGTTGGATTATAGTGAACTTGTAAAGCCTATATAAGATTAGGCAATGTTTGCAATATGTAGTTTTTCTCATAACTGAGAACTCAATGTAGTAGTGCAAGAGCTCTTTCAGAGCATAGGTGTGTATAGGAGTGTTGTATGGTATTCTATTAGAATACATACTCTTGTAGTGTTTTTTGATTTATTTTATATCAATAGAATAATGTGTGTGATTATTACTCCATATTTTCTTAATTGGTTTTTTTTAGCTCTTGGTTAAATCCAAGTTTGTTTTTGGGTATGTTTAGCTCTTAAGATTGTGTTAAATACTTCTACTGGTTTATGTGAGAGTTTATTAATCTTACCAATATTAGATTTGCGTTGTTAAAGTTGAACTAGATAGAATGTTTATGTAGTTAATATGTTAAGATTCTACATGTGGTATCAAAGCCAGTCATTGTTTAGGTAAAAGAAATCATGGTCGAAGCCACTACTAGGTTGAAGGTGACTTGTTTTTTGACCATTGAAGGAGGAAAGTCTCCATAGGAGAAGATCGTCGGTTAGTAGACCAGACCTGATGCAAAAGAGATATCACCCAAAAAGGGTTATCGTAGAATTGAATATCTATAGATCGCAACCCATAATTAATTAATCAAAGCTATAGGAGACAATATTAGATATCATTGTCATTGCAAAGAAGAGTATTGTGAATTTTTATAGAGATTTATTAAGTCTTTACAAAGTTGGTTATTTTTTGTTCTTGGTATGATGGCCATCAACAACAACTATGAATTGCAAGCTCCAAAATTTTATGGAGAGGATTATATTTTTTGGAATGTCAAAATGAGGATATCCTTGATAGCCAAAGGACTTTGGGATAGCATCATTGATGGATATGATGAACCAAAAAATGGAGTAACCTTGAAGGGGAAGAAAAAAGAAATAAGGAGGAACAACATCAAAAATTTTTAGCTCTCCTTGAAATCAGAAAAAGTATGAAGGAGAACATTTTTCCACTCATTGCAAGTTGTATGACAACTACAAGTGCATGAAAAATATTACAATATATTTTTGGAAACTCTTGCAAGCTTGTGTGTGAAGATTGTATGAGCAAGGGGGAGCCTTGCATCTTTGAGGAGCCTTGTGTTGAAGCTTGTATGGAGCATTGTGAAACTCTTTTCATGGAAGAGAGTTGTGTTGAAAATTCTTGGGAAGAGCCTTGTGAGGTTCTTATTATGGAAGACATGTCTTGTGTGAAAGGCATGAAAAATTGTGATAATGAGATCTTTTTTATAGAGGAAGATGAAAATGAATTTCTTTCTATTGATGAGAAGGAATAAGAAATGGGTGTGACATATTTACAAAGCATGTACATTGATGAAGAATGTCTCATTGAAGAGACAATAAATGAAGAATCATTCTATGAGAATGATAAATATGTTGAAGACCACTTCAAAGTGGAATATTATTTGTTTAAAGACCACCAAGATGAGGTGGATGAAGAATATCTTATGGAAGAGACATATGTTAAAGAGGAGATATCATATCAGTTTTTTGTTGAAGAGTGCTTCATGGAGGAGGCACAAAATCAGAATTTTGATGAAGCCATTCTCATGGAGGAGAATGTTGAAGATTGCTTTGAATACCATTCATCAAGAATGGAGGATTTCTTTTTTGATCAAGCACTTGAAGATGTTGGAGAAACACTCACTTTGGAGTGTTGTATTGTTGAATACCACTCACATAGAGTGAATGCAAAGGTGAAAACTCACTTATCAGGAGTGAATGATGCTTATCTTGAGAAGATAAATACTTTGTGGGATATTGATCCAAAAGAAATTATTGATGAAGAGGAGATGCAAGCTATTAGCTTCATGTTTGGGGATCACTCATCAAGAGTGAAGCATGTATTTTGTGAAGAGGAAAAAGAGAAAGAAAATGAGATTGATGAGCTTCAAGTTGTAATGACTATGGAGACATCAATTGAGGATGGATATCACTCACTTGGAGTGACTACAAAAGTGAAGAATGAGGGTTGTCTTGTAGAGGAAACAATGTGTGAAGCTACATCAAAGAGAAGAACTCTTGTTGAAGAGTTAATGGTTGCTTCAAAAGCAACAACATCAAATGTACAGTAGTATGGCATCTTGGTAAACACAAAAGAAGGCACATGGGATCCTACTCAAATATACAAGCAAAGAGGTGATGCTATTTTGCTTGATTATTTATTTGTTGATGATTTTTTGAGTAGAGGTTTGATAAATAATTTCAAGGCTACTAATATGTTATGTGATGGAGCATGTCTTACAAAGATATTATTTGAAAACTCTTTTTGGTTACAAGAGGTACATCTCTCATAATTGGGAGAAAAAAATGTAAGGTTTGAATATTGTCTTGTGAAGACAACATTGGAGGAAGGTTTTCTTTGTGTGAAGATAATATTTGGTAACTTGGGATACTTTTATGATGTATTTAAAATTCCTTGGAAGGAGGAATGTACAACCATTATAAAGAGTAATGTTTTGTGTGAGGAGTTGTATTCCCAAGTAGCATATGTAATTAGCTATTTCATAGCTATGTATTATTTAATAATGTGTGTAGAGATAGTTGAGATAGTTGTTTGGTACAATCATCAATGTGATATGATTAATTTTAGCACATACTCATGTGGAGTATGGTTTTGTAATAATGTAAATGATGGTCACTTGCAAGATTGGTTCTTGAAAACCAATACCTATGGCATTGTTGGAATATCAAGAGAAGAAAGTTTTGATGAAGGGGGAGTTGATCATCAAAAGGCACTCACTATGTATTTGCAGGAAGAAGCGAACATAATGGAGGATAGTCCACATGGAGAGTGGAAGGGGTGCCAATGTCAAAGAAAAAATTGGAAGAAACGTAAGAAGACATCAATCAACTAGGTTGTGATGCTTTAGAACTCATTAAATGAGTCCTTTCAGAATCAAGGGGGAGAATGTTGGAATCGGATGTCCTCAAATTAGCATTGCCTTGTATAGCGACTGTAGTAATTGTGTTTTAATTATTCTATAACTGCAACGATTGTTGTTTCTTATTTTAAGTTGTTAGTTTGGTTTATTTAGCTTCGTGTCTTGTTAGGATAATCATGGAAATATTATTGTTTACTCCTATGTTGGATTGTAGTGAACTTGTAAAACCTATATAATATTGGGAAATGTTTACAATATGTAGTTTTTCACATAACTGAGAACTCAGTGTAATAGTGTGAGAGCTCTTTTAGATCATAGGTGTGTATAGGAGTGTTGTATGGTATTCTATCAGAATACATACTCTTGTAGTGTTGTTTGATTCATTTTATATCAATAGTATAGTGTGTGTGATTATTACTCCATATTTGCTTAATTGGTTCTAGTTAGTTCTTGGTTAAATCCAAGTTTGTTCCTGGGCATATTCAGATCTTACGATTGTGTTGAATGCTTCCGCTTTTTTATGTGAGAGTTCATTAATATTACCAAGATTAGAGTTGCATTGTTAAAGCTGAACTAGATAGAATGTTTATGTAGTCAATCTATTAAGATTCTACATATACCCTTAGTGTTCTTTGCAATACAACTAAAAAATGAACTAATATTAATTAAATTAATCACTTTATTAATTAGCTTGATTGATCATTTACTTAAGGTAGCTAAGGTTTTTGTCTTATGTTGAAAGTATTATTCTATTGCAACACATATAGAAGCACAATAGCCCTACAAGAATTACCAAAGCACATTTGAACATGTTAAAAAAGATGATGCTTTTGAATAAAATGCAAAAAATAATCAAAAAAGCATATAGCAAAAATAAATGCAAACCATAATGTTAAGACAAAAAGTTTAAAATAAAAGAGTTATAGGATAAAACCCAATCTCAGTTCTATCTAGTTGATGATGTTAAGCAAACATGTGAGATAGCTTGTTCTTTCATACTTTTGCTTGTCGATTCAGGCAAGAATCTTGCATGCACAAACTTGAAATGCATAAAAGGGCCTACCTCACTCAAACCCTTTGTTTAGAAAAGAATGGATCAATGCAAAAATTTTGCACACACAAACTCAAAATGCATAAATATTTAAGGGCCAACCTCACTCAAACCCCCTATTTAGAAAAGAATGGGTCATCTAACATGTGAATCTTCAAGTGAATTAGATTGTATGAAATGAAGTAAGATAACAATATACATAATAATAATAACGCAAGCCTACTACAACACCAAGAATATTATATAATAAAAGAAAACAAAAATTATTATAATAATTATTAATTTAAAAAAATAATTAAATATTATAATTACATTTAAATTAAAATTTACAAATGTTTTATTTGTTATAATTTAAATTAATAAAATAATAAAATTGTAAGATAATTTACATATCCTTCACAGCTGTTCTTATAAGAACAATTAAATATCAGAGTATTTGATCTGACAACATGTGTGGTGTCTAATTATAATTAAGTATGAATCTCAATATGGGCTATCATAAAACATATTGACGGTTTACCTAAGAACACGTTAAACACAGACTCGGCAAAGATGGATCGTATCATATACCTTGAAGACGAACGCGGCATACTCTTCTAATCCAAACACTAAATTACTTTCTTTCCCAATTCCAAATACAAATGTAATAAGCAGTTTACATTCATAAGTTTTACAATAAAAAAAAACTGTTACATATAGTCTTAAACATTTACATACTTTGCTGGAACAGGAACGGTGCTGGATCTACCCTCGGCGCCACTCCAGTTGTTTTTGGCGGTGAAGCATGGGAAGATGAACGGAACAGTTTCTGTCGCCCTGATCGATCCCCGGACGCGGGGAAAATATGTAGCACTCGAATATTGTCTTTCCAAGTCGGGATTCAATTCGCTGAAGAACTGAAATGATCTTTCCGAGAATTTTGTTAGAACCAAATTCACTCTGACGAGCTACACTCCAGCTTTCTTGAACACCCAGAGCCTTCTGTTATCAAGAGACCACAATATGCCGTTGTGCTTAACGACATTCAGGGGCTTAAATTTCGATGGCGAGAGAAGCTTTTTTCGGATGAGTTCGACTGCCTGGTCTATGCGCCTATTGTCATAAGTGTTAGAAAAATAAACCCAGATTTCACGCCTGTGCCCAACTGCGCTGCGAACCTTGGGCGAAACCGGATTGCGCTCCAGACATGGGCGAAGTCGGACTGCGCTGCCGCAGTCCGGGATCCCGGCAAAAGTGTGACATGACGTCACACCTACCTTCTGACAGATTTGACACCTGACAGATCCGATCTCCGCAGGAGTTAATGCCAAGTCGGCGTTTGTCAGAAACCCTAGATGAGGGTCGGTCCGAGGATAACCCTTATCCGAAGCTGTCAGAGGATAACCCTTATCCTCCTCTCCCCGCGGCTATAAAAGGCGGTTCGGGTCTACAGACAAACTAGTGCGAAAAGAAGAGAAGCAGAGCGGGTGTGAGAGAAGTTCGTGAAAGTGAGCAGAGAAAGAAAGCAGAGCGATTCAGTGAGCAGTGTGGCTCAGCCGAGAAATGTCCGAGCAGCAGACTCGACATTTCCCCTGTTTAGTTTATCCTGCAGCGTAGCCTGCAGATGTTGTTACTTCCTCGCTTGAGGAATTCTGTAACCCTAGTTGTTCATATGAATAAAGTTTGCTTTTGTCTGTGGCATCTTTAGGGTTTGCGTAGTTTATTTGCTAACTTTGTTGTTCTCTGCTTCGGCGTTTCTCTCCTCTCTTCCGGGTCTTGCCAAGCCGGGCAAACCCAACGACAGTCGCGAAAGACGAAGAAGTTCGACGGCGAAAGTTGCCGAGCGAAGTTGGTCCTCGAGCAGCAAAGTTTGTTGCCAAGCGAAGTTCGCTGCGACTGTCGCACTTCGGCAGCTGAAGGTGCGAAGTTCGCACTTCGCTGCGATAGTCGCACTTCGGCAGTTGAAACTGCAAAGTTCGCACTCTGCGCGACTGTCGCACTTCGACGGTTGAAACTGCGAAGTTCGCACCCCACACGAAGTGCGCACTTCGACAGCTTGGGCCAGTGCAGTCCGCACTACGTGTGAGTGATGGACTTCGACAGCTTGGTCGGCGCAGTCCGCACTGTGCGACGAAGCACGTCCTTCGCCCGTAGGTTAGCGCAGTCCACACTGCGCTCCCGTAGCCTGGAGCTCGCCCTGGTGCGCTGGATTCGGGGTCGTCCGCCCGTGCGTCGTGAATGGACTTCGGTGAAAGAAAATTGCAAATCTTCCTTCAAATTGGTATCAGAGCTGATAGTGCCGTGACACGGAGATAGAAGCATGGCTTCCGAGAGAAACTCACTGTAGTTGCAGATCCCACGATTTAACGGTAAGAACTACGATTACTGGAGCATCCAGATGAAGATCCTGTTCGGATCTCAGGAGCTATGGGAGTTAGTCGAGAACGGCTACCCAGAACCGGCAGATGCAGCAACACTGGCCGCCCTCTCTCAAGCAGATAAGGATCTGTTGAAAGAGCACAAGAAGAAGGACCAGAAGGCCCTCTTCTACATCATGCAAGCGGTTGAGGAGACCATCTTCCCACGGATTGCATCAGCCACCAAGGCCAAGCAGTGCTTGGGAAACCCTGGCAAGTTCGTATCAGGGCACCGACAAAGTGAAGTTGGTGAAACTGCAGATGCTCAGGAGAGAGTTTGAGAACCTGCAGATGAGCGAGTCCGAGTCGATGAGCGACTTCTTCACCCGGACGACGGACATTATCAACCAGATGCGGTTGAACGGAGAAAATGTCCAGAGCCAGAGAATCATGGAGAAGATTCTCAGAAGTCTGCCTGCGAAGTTCGACTCGGTTGTGATAGCAATCGAAGAGTCGAGGGATTTGACAACCCTCTCGACAGACGAACTCATGGGTTCCCTGTAGACCCATGAATAGAGGCTGAGCCGCTCAACTCAGTCTTCTTTGGAGCAAGCCTTCAAAGCGCAAGTCTCAGTCCGAGACAACGACAGATAAGACTCCCACCACAACGCTTCTAGTTCTCAAGGAGGAAGAGGCAGAAGTAGACGTGGGAGAAGGAACAAGCAAGGAGGGAACTCAAACCCTCAGGACGCTGAGCCAAGTTGCAACTTTCATCAGCAAGGAGGAAGAGGCACTGGGCAAAATCAGCAAGGTGGCTCTCAGCAGAAGGACATGTCAAAGGTCCAATGCTACTACTGCAGCAAGTTCGGCCATTATGCCACACAATGCAGAAAGAAGATGGCGAACGAGAATCAGCAGCAAGCCCATTATTCGAAGGAACCCAAAAATGCGATAGGAGGAAATGTGCTGCTGACTTGCAGTATTGAAGAGGAGAGCAAGAAAAACATCTGGTATCTTGACAGTGGTTGCAAGCAACCACATGACTGGGAACAGGGAGATGTTCTCACAACTCGGATGAAACAGTCCAATCCGAAGTCAAGATGGGGAACAACATCAAAGTTCCCGTGATGGGGAAAGGAAAGATCCTCATCCGCACCCGACACGGTGATAGAAAAACAATTCAAGATGTTTTTTATGTGTCCGAGTTGAAGCACAATCTGCTAAGTGTTGGACAACTTGTGCAGTAAGGGGCACACCGTATCTGTTCAAAGATGGTGTCTGCTCCATCATAGACAAAGTCCATGGACAAATCGCAACCGTGTCCATGACGAAAAACAAAATGTTTCCGCTGCAGATTCGTAATGAATCTTTGATGTCTCTGAGTGCAGTTGAGAAGGATGCTACCCGGTCGTGGCATCTCAGATTCGGTCACCTGAGTTTCAGTGGCCTGAATCTGCTGCACAAGAAGCAGATGGTGAAGGGTTTACCCCTTATAGAGCAACCGAACCAAGTTTGTGAAGGTTGCCTGGTCGGCAAGCAAGACAGGGATGCATTCCCTATAGGGCAGTCTTGGAGAGCATCACGGCCTTTGGAGCTGGTGCACTCAGACATCTGTGGTCCCATGCAGACCACCTCATATGCCGGCAATAAGTATTTCCTGACCTTCATTGATGACTTCAGCCGAAAGACTTGGATTTATCCAATCAAGTTGAAGTCAGAGGCATTTGCAAGGTTTAGGGAGTTCAAGGCTCTGGTTGAGAAACAGAGCGGTCATTATGTGAAGACTCTCAGAACTGATGGAGGTGGAGAGTACATCTCCAACGAATTCCACAACTTCTGCAAGCAACATGGAATTCGGAGGCAGTTCATTGCCAGATATACACCGCAGTAGAATGGCGTAGCTGAGAGGAAGAACAGAACAATCATGGAGATGGCACGGAGCATGCTGAAGGCAAAAAGTTTGCCACATGAGTTCTAGGCAGAAGTTGTAAGTTGTGCAGTTTATCTGTTGAACCGATGTCCCACCAAGAGTGTGAGGGACAAAATTCCAGAGGAAGCCTGGAGCAAGTTGAAGCCAAGTGTGGCTCATTTGCGAGTTTTCGGGTGCATAGCATATGCACATGTTCCAGATGAGAAAAGGCAGAAGCTGGATGACAAAGCTGAAAGATGCATCTTCACAGGGTACAACGAACCATCAAAGGCATACAGGCTGTACAATCCTGTGACAAAGAAACTTGTCATCAGCCGAGACGTGAAGTTCCTGGAGGATGAAGTCTGGAACGGGAAGTCAAAGACTGGTCAGTCTGAACCAGCAACTGTTGAATCTGTAGACTTGGAGGAAGACAGTGTCCAACCACCTGTGCCTTCAAGCAGCAACAGTGGTGCCAGCAGTAGCACACCCTCATCATCCCGGTCACCTCCACTTGCAAGCAGAATTCAAAACCTGAGGACTCCTGCAAAGACTCGGAGCTTGCAAGACATCTATGAGGTAACCCGTAATCAATTAGATGAAGATTATTCTGATTTTGCTCTCTTTACTGAATGTGATCCAATGGAGTTTGAAGAGGCAAGTCAGAATCGCAAATGGGTGAATGCGATGGATGAGGAGATAGCAGCCATTGAGAAGAATGAGACATGGCAACTAATAGATCTTCCAAAGACGAAAGAAGACCATTGGGGTCAAGTGGGTATATAAAACGAAGTTTAATGCCCAAGGAGAAGTTGACAGGCATAAGGCCAAATTAGTGGTGAAAGGCTACAAGTAGAAGTCAGGAGTTGACTATCATGAGGTGTATGCACCTGTAGCCCGACTTGACACAGTCAAAATGATTCTGGCACTCGCAGCTTAGAAAGGATGGAGCGTGTACCAGATGGATGTCAAGTCTGCCTTCCTCAACGGAGTGTTGGAAGAAGAGGTCTACATAGACCAACCGCCCGGTTATGAAATACAAGGGCAAGAAGGCAAAGTCCTGAAATTGAAGAAGGCCCTGTATGGGTTGAAGCAAGCACCCAGGGCATGGTACAACCGTATTGATGGCTATTTTTAGGAGAATGGGTTTCAAAAATGCCCATATGAGCACTCCCTATACATGAAGACAAATGCAGCAGGTGAGCTCATCATCGTCTGCCTGTACGTAGACGATCTGATATTTACTGGCAATAGCAACAGCCTATTTGCGCAGTTTAGAACAGCCATGAAGTCCGAGTTTGAAATGACTGACATGGGGCTGATGAAATATTTTCTCGGCATTGAAGTTGACCAATCAGCAGATGGCATCTTCATTTCTCAGGGCAAGTATGTGAAGGATGTCCTGAAGCGCTTCAAGATGGAGGACAACAAACCTGCCATCACACCTGTAGCCACAGGTTTGAAGCTGAGCAAGTTGGATACAGGGAGGTCTGTAGATCCAACCTTGTTCAAGAGGCTAGTTGGCAGTCTGATGTACTTGACTGCAACTCGGCCAGATCTGATGTTCGGAGTCAGTCTGATCAGCCGTTTCATGGAGACTCCGAAGGACACGCACTGGCAAGCAGGCAAGAGGATCTTGCGCTATGTCAACGGGACGCGAAACCATGGCCTATTTTACGCCAAACGGGACCAATTGGAGCTAGTGGGCTTCACAGACAATGGATTGGGCTGGCAGTATCGACGATCGAAAGAGCACCTCCGGGTATGCTTTCCATCTCGGATCAGGGGCAGTCTCATGGGCGTCCAAGAAGCAACCCATCGTTGCGTTGTCCACAGCCGAAGCAGAATATGTCGCCGCCACGACATCCGCATGCTAGGCAATATGGCTGCGAAGAGTTCTGAGTGAACTATACAATCCTCCAGAAGGCGCGACAACAATTTTCTGTGATAACAATTCGGCCATTGCACTGTCAAAGGATCCCGTGTTCCATGGCCGGACGAAGCACATTGATATTCGTTATCACTTCATCAGAGAGTTGGTGAAGTCCGAAGAAATTCATCTGCAGTTTTGCAGATCCAAGGAGCAGTTGGCAGATATTTTCACGAAGCCTTTGAAGGAGGAAGACTTCAGCAGATTGCGAGAGCAGCTTGGAGTCAAAGTGCTTGTGAAATCAGGTTTAAAGGAGGGTGTTAGAAAAATAAACCCAGATTTCACGCCTGTGCCCAACTGCGCTGCGAACCTTGGGCGAAACCGGATTGCGCTCCAGACATGGGCGAAGTCGGACTGCGCTGCCGCAGTCCGGGATCCCGGCAAAAGTGTGACATGACGTCACACCTACCTTCTGACAGATTTGACACCTGACAGATCCGATCTCCGTAGGAGTTAATGCCAAGTCGGCGTTTGTCAAAAACCCTAGATGAGGGTCGGTCCGAGGATAACCCTTATCCGGAGCTGTCAGAGGATAACCCTTATCCTCCTCTCCCCGCGGCTATAAAAGGCGGTTCAGGTCTACATACAAAGAAGTGCGAAAAGAAGAGAAGCAGAGCGGGTGTGAGAGAAGTTCGTGAAAGTGAGCAGAGAAAGAAAGCAGAGCGATTCAGTGAGCAGTGTGGCTCACCGAGAAATGTCCGAGCAGTAGACTCGACATTTCCCCTGTTTAGTTTATCCTGCAGCGTAGCTCGCAGATGTTGTTATTTCCTCGGTTGAGGAATTCTATAACCCTAGTTGTTCATATGAATAAAGTTTGCTTTTGTCTTGTGGCATCTTTAGGGTTTGCAGTAGTTTATGTGTTAACCTTGTTGTTCTCTGTTCCGGCGTTTCTCTCCTCTCTTTCGGGTCTTGCCAAGCCAGGCAAACCCAGCAGCAGCCGCGGAAGACAAAGAAGTTCGTCGCCGTGCAAAGTTTGTCGTCGAGCGAAGTTGGTCCTCGAGCACGACGAAGTTTGTTGCCAAGCGAAGTTCGCTGCGACTGTCGCACTTCGGCAGTTGAAGGTGCGAAGTTCGCACTTCACTGCGACTGTCGCACTTCAACAGTTGAAACTATGAAGTTCGCACTCTGCGTGACTGTCGCACTTTGACAGTTGAAACTGCGAAGTTCGCACTCCGCGCGAAGTGCGCACTTCGGCAGCTTGGGCCAGCGCAGTCCTCACTACGCGCGAGTGATGGACTTCGGCAGCTTGGCCAGTGCAATCCGCACTGCGCGGCGAAGCACGTCCTTCGCCCGTAGGTTAGCGCAGTTCGCACTGCGCTCCCGTCGCCTGGAGCTCACCCTGCGCGTGACACTGCCCGCATTTCGGTCGGTCGTCCGCCCTGCGCAATCTGTGCTGACGGACTTCGGTGAAAGAAAATTGCAAATCTTCCTTCAATAAGGTGGTTGGAACTTATTTTTAATGGAATCCTGCGTGAATCTGAGATCTGACCAAGACTTGTTCGATCTATGTTTTTTAAATTGTTAAAATTTTTAACTGAGAATTATAAATGGGACATAGCGCATATATATATATATATATATATATATATTTATTTAAATTCTTTGAGTGGCATGTAGTTAAACAAGCTCAAAACCATATCCATAGTATTTCAAAAGTGGTTTTCATATGCCGTTAAAAGCTTAAAACCATTGCAACATTCTGCCCATGATATTTCAAAAGTAGTTTTGTTTAAAAATTCTACATGGTCGCCGAGCAGAGGAGTCTGTTGGATCATAAACCTTTTCTAAACATTCAAGAGTGTACTGGAAAATGCTCCGAAGCCGATGAGAACTGTGATTTTCGTACACATAAAAAGATGAAATTTATAGATATGGATGGATTTTGGGAAATAGGGATTTCATATGGATTCAAGCGATTGGAACGTGCATAATCGATATGACATCACAAGCACCAAACACGATCATCTTTGAGTGTCTTGCAGCTTAAGCAAACTTGTCTTTAGATCATATAAACACTTAGGTAATATAGTCTAGGGTTATGGGAATGTTAAAAATTATTTATTTTATTTAATTATTTTTATAATTTATTTGGTTGTATACAAGTTTATTCATACACAAGCATATACACTACGTCTCATCGTAGTTGGAACTTAGATTTTCAACTTAGATTTGGTAATTGGTTCTAGGTGACTACAGGTGGTGGTTGAGAATGTGTAACTGCTAATGGCAATTGGGTTGGTATGGTAAATGGGACCAAGTGCTTGTGTTGGAGGGTTCTAGTGGTGGCTGGTGTCCTTTGGTACAAATATGATGACCAAAGTTTGACTGGTTTGGATGTAGTTGCAAGTCAAATTTGATTTGACTCCTTCATGTGAACTCCATGGTTGCAATGGCTAGGCATAGGGATACCTACACGACCTTCTTATTCTCAAGATGAGTCTAATCGATAGAGTGGCGGATCAAGGGTGATCTTAGTATAATAGTTGATGCCTCAGTTTAGGGAGCCTTTAAATTCACAGGCATCGGGTGTAGGGTCATCTCATAGAGGATCAAAGGAGCATAAAAGCACAAGTGAGCAGTCGTAAGGAGCTGAGATAAAGTGGAGCAGAGAGATCAACAATGGGCGACGTGGGTGAGATGGTGGCAAAGGGGTATATGGACTATACTAGTTTTGTATGTGTGATGGTGATGATGAGCCTAAGGGCTCAGTTATATGTAGCCTATGGGCAACAATATGGCGATGAAAATACACCATGTAATAAAAGCAAACATAGAGGTATTGTATATTACCAATAAACACTTTTGAGTACAAATTTGACCCTTTGGAGGGTGTTTTTAGAAATATTAAAGTTCAAGAACAAAGAAGGATGACCCCTTTTACTTCAAATTTTCTAGGTGCAATCTCTCTTTTCGTGTCACAATTAAGTTGCAGGTGGGTTTCTTGAGCCTCTCAGACCACCCTAACATTCTGTCAGTTGCATAACACCTGCACACATGCTCATAATATTGATTCAGTAATATTTGAGGGGCCTTCCTTGGAAGAGGCCCTAGAAAAAGTCATTAAAATAAAGCTTTACAAAACTCATGAAAAAGGTTACAAATATTCAACAATAGCTCATAAAATTTAAAAAGGTAATTTTTTGTAACTTCCTTACCTAGATGTTGTTCGAAATGCTCTATCTATTATTCTCTGAGTAATCGCTAGTGGTAGTTGGTTCTAGTTAACTACAAGCGACAGTTGAGATTGTGTAACCGCCAATGGCAGTTGGGTTGGTATGGCAAATGGTACCAAGTGCTTGTGTTGGAGGGTTCTGGTGGTGGTTGGTGTCCTTTAATGTAAATATGGTGACCAAAGATTGACTGGTTTGGGTGTAGTTGCAGGTCAAATATGATTTGACTCCTTCATGTGAACTCCATGGTTGCAATAGCTAGGCTTCTCAAGGTGGATGACAAAGGTAGGTGGGATATCCAAGGGTATCAAGGTAATCTGGTGCAATTTCAGTAGCATAATAGTAGCTTCATACCTCTCTTGTTTCAAATGAGTGAAATAGAGGGGAATTTATAAGCATTTGGTGAGGGGGATGGGAGGTGACATGGAAATGAGGTGGAGCTAATTGGAGCCAAGTGTAGGGTGGAAAATCCAAGGTAAATCTTAGGAAGACACATGGAGGAATATGCACCCTCCCCCTTTAACAACTTTGGGTTGGGTGATTTCTCACACACCCAAGTGTCATAAATTGACCTAGGGATGATGAGATGTGCATGGGGACAAGTGTGCCTTGGGGGCTACATATGGAATTTAAAATTGCTAAAAAGGTGATATGGAGGCTAAGAAGGACCAAACCATTAAATATGCTATTTTAATTTCTTGACTTGGGGATTTTCATTGCATTTTTAAATAGTTTAAATTTAGAGGGAAAGTGTATGGGGAGTCAAGGTGGATTAAATGAGGAGATTTAGGTGAGAGTTATGGAAAGTCTTAGGGATTTGCTGAGGATTTTTAAATTAGTGTATATATCTCCTAGGGATTTGGAGGAGGGCTTAAGATGGGATTAGGATTTGATTAGTGGTTTGATTAGGGGAATTATATGGATAAGATAGATTATGAGAAGTTTTAGGGGAGAGGGAGGAATAAATGAGAGGGATTATTTGGAAATTAAGATATTAGGGAGAGGATAAGAGGAATTAGGAGAATTATAATATTTCAAATTTGAATGGTATTTTGAGATATACTTTTCAAAATTATAACATTTCTTTCAAGCCATAAATTTTAGTAGATAATGGTGAGAACCATCTTCTACATAATGCTCAATGATTTAGCTTAAAAACAACTAATCTAATAGTTTATCAATATTATTAATTTCAATGAAATAATCCAAAATATTATTATTATTATTATTATTTTTTAATTATTGGAAGGAAAGGAACAACAAATAAGTATAGACTATGATATTTCTAGATTCTCCTTACATAAGCACACTTAAAATATCAATGATATCATCTTTTGCAAATAACAACCGATAAGATTTATATTTTGGAAAGGAATATTTAGGCCTTAAGGAGGGCCTCAAGTGACCAAAAATATTTCCAAGGGAAATCCTTAGGAATGTGGAATTATTATTACTCTAAATCCTTATATCTCAATTTGATAGAGTATCCACCATATTTTGGTAGATTTTGAACCAACATATCCTTTTGTAAATGAGAGAAAATATAAATCTTGAAGCATAGTTTGAAGTTTACTTATTGCTTGTTTGAAGCATCACTATAATTTTTACATTTGAACTATTATAAGCCAAATAAACCAAATCCAATATTTTCCATTTTGGATAAAAATAAGAGGATAAAATTTCAATCAAGCATTAACCAAAAATTAAAATTACTTTCATTGAATAACAATATTATTTATTTATTTATATATTGCAAGCTCTTTGATATGAGGTTGAATGCTGCCAAACTTTAAGGGAAGGTTTATTAACAATTTTAATATATCCATATAACCTATACATTTTGAAGTAACATTTTTGCCTAATTGTTTTCTTTATTTTTTAATGATTGCAATCCAAGTTTTATCTCTAATTCCAAACTCACAAATCTACAATTTTGGAAGTCTACTTATCTAATATTATTTCTATTAAAAACCCTATCCCATTTGCAAATAGGAATATAAATTTCTTCTCATATTTTCCTATGAACTCCTTTGGGAAAATACATATCTTGATTTTATTTATTATTCCTCTTTATATGGAGGGCCAATTATCTATTAATATTTTGATGAAGTTTATTTTTAGGATCTTACATGTGTAGATTTATAGGAATCACCTAAGTGACGTTCAATACATGCCAAATATTTTCTAATTATTATAAAGTATTGTAGATTTTAAATTTTAAGTGTATCGTCAATCTCCAAGTTTACCAATATCTTCATCAATTACTCAGACTGAAGCATCCTTATGAGAAAATCTAGAGCATTTGTTACTCCAGAAGCAAAAGTGTCAGATCATGAGCAAAAGCACCACCAACTCCTGTGTCTATTGGACAACACTTTTGTAAGATTTGACTTTTCATCATTTCTCATCCAATTTTGACTACCAATGGTCAATCACCAAGATCTGATTCACAATCCCAAGAGAAATCCCAAGCTCAAAAATTACCATTTATAATCTTCTTCCATTAATGGTAACTTGATCACATTTCAAATTCTTACCATTTCCAATCCTATCATATTTGATGCAATCGTTCCTACAAGAAGACATGGCTTCCTATAAATCCATCAGTTGGGGTGCTCAAATTATATGGTCTTTTGAAAGCAATAATTGTTTCTCAAATTTTATTTAGATTTATAAGAATTTGTTTTTGTGCATGGTAATGTTATGCCAAAATCTTGTTATAATAATGTGAAAGCATCTAAGCATCCAAGCATTCAAGCTCAAGTTCTCAAGTGTCTACAAGCAACAAACAAGTTTCAATCAAGCTTCCATAAAAAGGGAAAATAACCTTAGCATCTTGGAGCAACAACTATGCATTGGTATTGTCATATTTTCCCCTACTTTTTTTTGGTATTTTCTTTCACTTTTGCAGCTCTAATCTTTAATTTTATTGCATAGTAATTTTCTTTGACTATATCATTTGCATTTAGCTTGATTTTTCATCCTTTGTTATTATTGGATTGCACTTGCATTAAATAATAATTTTATTTTTTGTCATTGAGAAGGTTCCTTGTACCTCCTGGTCAAGGACATTTATTTCATCAGTCAAGTTATCATATCTTATATTTAATTTCATTTTGTTATACATTAAAGTGAAAATGCTGCTAGATTATAGGTGCAATGGTGCTATTACTCTTTGTTTTAGTACAATTATAGAAATTTTTTAAATCATTGACAACATTGTCACTAACTTAGTGACACTCTTGCCATTGATCGTTTAATTCATGCTTTTGTCATTTTATCAGTTTTTAGATCCTATCTAAACAAGGGTATAATTTTATCCAAGGGAATTTGATATTGTCCTCTAGCTCAAGGAGATCCCTTTACCATTGATCCCTTCTTTTTCCATCCATTTTGGAGGAAATTGAAAGCACCATCAGGACATGGTAGTGTCAATATCACTTCTACGACGCTAATAATGCTTCTTTCTTTATGGCAGAAACAGGTTCTTCAAATCAAAATCACTTTTATTTCAAAATATAGATTTTTATATATGTTTGTTATTTGTAAGGATAAATTCTTGTTTTATGTTTCTTCATTAAAATAAAGAAAGTGAGATAAGGAACTTAGTGCTTTAGTCATGTAGAGGACCAAATAATACATTAATCTTCTTATCATTAAATCAAAATCACATGTAACATTTATGTTGTTTGTTGCATCTCTCTTAAACCCTTACATCTGAAAGAAATAAACAATTTTTACTTCTATCATTAAAATCAAAATAATTTTAATTTTAGGTGGCGCTTATGTATAGTGCATTAAAACTAGATATGATTAAAATTAATCAAAAACTATCTTAAAAGAAACATAAATATTCTTCAACTAATTAATCAAACTTTAAACTCTAAACTTACAAACTATCTCTATCCTTAACATAAAGACAAGAGTAAAACATCGCGAAGAAGTCCTTTATAACAATTTTCTCATTCCCCTTCTCTCAAGTATGAAGCTTCCTTGACTTAAGTAACATGACCTTGAAATAATGAAAGCCTTTTGATATATTTGTAAACTTTATTTACCAATAAATATTTTTAATGACATATTTCACTTTGGGTTCTCCTTAAAAAAAAAACTACGCCCAAAGGATGATGGGATGTGTAGAAGTGGGAATGAATGTATTACCTCAATAAAAATATAAAATAAAATAAAATTATTATTTTACTCAAGCTGTGTTTTGTGTTCCATGGTCAAGGTTGTTGGGATTCGCTCGTATGGTATCAATCAGACCGGGGGAGCTCTTTATCTGTAGTCGTGACAGCTTTTCATATCTTAGGAGCTTCCAACCGTTCAAGAGGGTTTGACTTGTGAAAACTATAAGGGAGGGGTGAGTGCTCTCTATGAACTAACCCAATCAAGTATCCTGAAGAAAATCTCTTTATTTTAAAAGGTGACCCTCTCTTATTATCATTCAATACTGTGACTTGGGAGCATCGATGTGGGCAAGCCTTGATGTTTGTCTTTTAATTCTTGCTCATTCATGTATGAGGTTGGCTTTCTTATTTTCTGTGATACTTTAAATATAGTAACGTATGATTCGAATTTTATTCGACGTTAATATTGTCTATTGAAATTTCATTCTACTATCTATCTGCTCGTCATCATTACAGGAAGAGCGACTGGGTCCACTGACAAATGCTTGACAAGGATAATTTGTAGGCATTCTTCGGGTGTGTTCCTTCTACGTACATTCCCTCATCATTGTCAGACGAGCGAGGTCAAGATAATGCAGAATGAGCTCATTTGAATGTTCATAGACCCCGGGTAAGCAGTTGTGCTGTCGACGTAAAGGTAACCCAAAACTTTTATTTATAATTAACAATACGATAAGAGTCATAATTTAATATAAATTAATTATTTTTATTTAATTTTTATTAATAATTAATTTTAAAAATATTAATATTTATGTTAATAAATATAATATTTATACTTAATTTTAAAATAATAATATTAAATATATATATTTTTAGATAAAAATTAAAGAAAACTATTTTGATTTAAAAAATATTTAAAATTTTGTGAAATAAAATTGTTTTTTTTTCCAGAAGTTGAGCGGAACAATCGCTAGAATTCTTGGGGTTTCACCATGGCCTCTGGTTTGGAGGAGAAGACCGAAAAAAAAAAAAAAAAATTGTCCTTTTGAGATGTGTAAAAATAGGTTAGTTTTGTTTATAAAAATATAGGCAATCAATTTATCCATAAATTTTTGAGATTGTTAAAGTTAGATTTAAGAAATAAGAAAAAATTAAAAATGGTTGTCTCAAAACACAAGGAATGGGTTTACTTTGATAGCTTTAAACAGAGAAAGGTTAAATGATAAAATAAAAAATCTTGAAAATAAAGCTCTCACAAAATAGAAAATCTTGAAAATAAAACTCTAATCTACCCCGTCATGGTAGCCAGGTTTAAAACATGAAAAAAAAAGCTATCATTAGCCTCATAGTTCTATATATTTATGTATTTACTATCAGATATATTTATGTATTTCCTTCACAGATGTCCATATAAAAACAATTAAATATCAAAGTATTTGATCTGTAGTTGTGCGGTGTCTAATTATAATTGAGTATGAATCTCAATGGGCAATCATAAAACATGTTAGAACATTTTAAACACAGTAGGAAAAGATGGATCATATCATCCTCTAAGACGAACGCGGCATCCTCTTCTAATCCAAACACTAAATTACTTACTTTCCCTGTAATAAGCACTTTACGTACATATTTGTTACAAATAAAGGAAAACTGTTTATATTCTTAAACTTTTACATACTTTGCTGTCCCTTGCTCTGTCATTATAAAAATAACTCTCAAGTCAGCACTCATAATTACTACTACTACTCTCAGAAAGCCTAAACTATAGTACATACCAAGAAAGTGAAGAAGCTTATTCAAACAAAAGTGGGAAGCACCGACTACCATCCTCCCCAGTCCGACAACTGCTTGGCTTACAAGACGAATCAACATAAAAATCTGATACGAACCGCGCGATAAGCACATAGTACATTCCTTCCTAAACTTGCTACAGCTCTCTTACCTATTCTAAAAGCGTGGCCAGCAAAAAATTCGAAGCAAATAAATAATCTTATTCAGAAAAAACCCTAAAGCACTGAACGCCATGCTTCCAATACTCACAGATGCTTTGAGTGCAGTATAACCATCGAAGCTGAGACCAGCACTATTAAAAAGCTTTACCTGCCATAAAACAAAAGCTGAAAACAACAAGTGCAATTATTCCTAATCTCACACCCTTTTCACCCCCGCTTCGCTCACGGTTGAAAGCTTCGCGAAGAAAGCCAAAACTCTTCTTCAAGATAAACCAAAATCCATCCATAGCTTTCTTCCCCAAACTTGGATTTTTTTTTATCCTAAAATCTTTTGCCTGGAACAGGAACGGAGCTGGATCTACCCTCGGCGCCGCTCCAGTTGTTTTTGGCGGTGAAGGATGGGAAGATGAACGCAAATAAGACGGAACAGTTTCTGTCGCCCTGATCGGTCCCCGGACGCGGGGAAAATATGTGAAGAATTTAAGTTTTTTATTTGCCGAAGTTCGGAGATCGAAGTGCGAACTGCGAACTGCGAAGTGCGGAGGGCGGAGGGCCCGAAGTCGGGTTGCGCACGAACCGAGGTACGAAGTTGGGTTGCGCAAGGAGCGAGGTGCGAAGACAGGCTGTGCATGGATCGAGATGCGAAGTCGGGTTGCGCTGGTCAAAGGTGCGAAGTCGAGTTGCGCTGGTCAAAGGCAGCGAAGTCGGGTTGCGCTGAGAAGTTGGGAAGACAGCGCTAGACTTAACCAAATTTTGGCCTTGCAGACTTTTGTTGTCCGGAGGCTTGCGTGGCTTCGGCGTTGGTTTGCCTGGCTTGGCAAGAACTGTATGAGAGGAGAGAAACACCGAATCTGAGTGCAATGTTTCAGATCTGAGCTCAAACTTATAGAACCCGAACGAAATCGCTCTGAGACGATTCGTACAGAGAACAATAGCAGATTTTAGCACACAGAGATAACTAAAAACCCTACAGATGCCTTAAACAACAATGAACTTTATTTTTATAAGACGAGGGTTACAAAAGTCCTCAACTGAGGAAAACTAACATCTGCAGACTAAAGCTGCAGGATAAACTGAGACGGAAAACAAATGTCGAGTCTGCTGCTCGAACATTAAACAGATGAGCCACACTGCTCACTGTTACGATCTCGTCTCCTACTCTGTTGTTTCTCCAAATTTCCTCCCGCTCTCCTCTCTTTCTCCACCTTCTTTCCACACCCATGTCTGAAGACCCGAACTGCCTTATATAGCCGTGGGGAGAGGAAGATAGGGGTTGTCCTCTGACAGGTTCTGACAGACCCTCAACTAGGGTTCTGACCAATTGTCGAACTGGCATTAAATTGCCGAACTAGCATTAACTTCTACGACGATCGGATCTGTCAGACGTCACATCTGTCAGAGGGTAGGTGCGACGTCATGTCAAACTTTTGCCGGGATCCCTGACTGCGCGAGCGCAGTCCGACTGAGGTGTGAAATCTAGGTTAATATTTCTAACACCCTCCTTTAAACCTAATTTCACGAGCGCTTTGACTCCAAGCTGTTCTCGCAATCTGCTAAAGTCTTCCTCCTTCAAATGTTTCGTGAAAATATCTCCAACTGCTCCTTGGATCTACAAAACTGCAGTTGAATTTTTTCGGACTTCACCAACTCTTTTATGAAGTGATAACGAATATAGAACATGGGATCCTTTGAAAGTGCAATGGCCGAATTGTTATCACAGAAAATTATTGTTGCGCCTTCCAGAGGATAGTTTAGTTCACCCAGAACTCTTCGCAGCAAAACTTCCTAGCATGTGGCTGACGTGGCGGCGACATATTCTGCTTCAGTTGTGGACAACGCAATGATGGGTTGTTTCTTGGACGCCCATGAGACTACCCCTGATCCGATATGGAAAGCATACCCAAAGGTGCTCTTTCGATTGTCGATGCTACCAGCCCAGTCACTATCTGTGAAGCCGACCAGTTCCAACTGGTCTTGTCTGGCATAAAATAGGCCATTGTTTCACGTCCCATTGACATAGTGCAAGATCCTCTTGCCTGCTTTCCAGTGTGTGTCCTTCAAAGTCTCCATAAAACGGTTGATCAAACTGACTCCGAACATCAGATCTGGCCGAGTTGCAGTCAAATACATCAGACTGCCAACTAGCCTCTTGAACAGGGTTGGATCCACATTCCTCCCTGAATCCAGCTTGCTCAGCTTCAAACCTATGACTACAGGTGTGATGGCAGGTTTATTGTCCTCCATATTGAACCGCTTGAGGACATCCTTCGCATACTTGCCCTGAGAAATGAAGATGCCATCTGTCGATTGCTCAACTTCAATGCCTAGAAAATACTTCATCAGCCCTAATTCCGTCATCTCGAACTCCTTCTTCATGGCTGTTCTGAACTGGTTGAATAGGACATTGTTGTTGCTAGTATAAATCAAATCTTCCACATACAGGAAGACGATAATGAGCTCACCTACTTCATTTGTCTTCATGTACATGGTGTGCTCATATGGGTTTTTGACAAACCCATTTTCCTTAAAATAACTGTCAATCCGGCTGTACCAAGCCTGGGGCGCCTGCTTCAAACCGTACAGGGCCTTTTTCAGCTTCAGGACTTTGTCCTCCTGGCCTTCAATTTCATAACCTGGTGGCTGGTCTATGTAGACCTCTTCCTCTAACACTCCGTTGAGGAAGGCTAACTTGACATCCATCTGGTACATCTTCCAACCCTGTTGGGCTGCTAATGCCAGGATCATCCTAACTGTGTCAATTCAGACTACAGGCACATATACCTCATGATAATTGATGTGTGACTTCTGCTTGTAACCCTTCGCCACTAGTCTGGATTTATGCTTGTCAACGTCTCCTTGGGCATTGAACTTTGTCTTATACACCCACTTGACCCCAATGGTCTTCTTCCCTACTGGAAGATCTGTCAGTTGCCATGTATCATTCTTTTCAATGGCTTTAATCTCCTCGTCCATCGCCTGCACCCACTTCAGATTCTGACTTGTGTTTTTGAACTCTTCTGGATCAACTTCAATAAAGAATGCAAAGTCAAAGTACTCTTCATCTACATGGGTTTGGGTTGCCTCGTAGATTTCTTGCAAGCTCCTTGTATTCGTTGGCGTCACCAGGTTCTAGATTCTACTTGCACATGGAGGCGACCGAGATGGAGTGGCTGTGCTACTGTTGGCACTGCTGCTGCTGCTGGAAGTTGCAGGTGGCTGCACACTTCCTTCTTCCAAGTCAACAGACTATACTACTATTGGATCTGACTGACCAGTCTTTGACTTCTAGTTCCAGGCTTCATCTTCAAGAAATTTCACATCACGGCTGATGATGATCTTCTTCGTCACAGGGTTGTACAGCCTATATGCCTTCGCCTGCTCATTGTACCTTGTGAAAATGCACTTCTCGGCTCTATCATCCAACTTCTGTCGCTTCTCTTCTGGAACATGTGCATATGCAATGCACCCGAACACATGTAAGTGAGCCACACTTGGCTTCACACCGCTTCAGGCCTCCTGAGGGATTTTGTCCTTCACGCTTTTGGTGGGACATCTGTTCAACAGGTAGACTACACATGTTATATCCTCTGCCCAAAATTCATGCGGTAATCCCTTCGCCTTCATCATGCTTCGTGCCATCTCCATGATGGTTTGGTTTTTCCTCTCAGCTACATCATTATGTTGTGGCGTGTATCTGGCAGTGAACTGCCTTTGAAATTTGTGCTGCTTGCAGTAGTTCTGAAATTCGTTGGAGATGTATTCACCTCCGCCATCTGTCCTGAGAGTCTTGATTTGATATCCACTTTGTTTCTCCACCAGAGCCTTGATCTCCTTGAATCTGGCAAATGCTTTTGACTTCAACTTGATGGCATAGATCCAAGTCTTTCGACTGAAGTCATCTATGAATGTTAAGAAGTATTTGTTGCCGACAAACGTGATGGTCTGTATTAGACCGCAAATGTCTGAGTGCAACAGATCTAGTGGCTATGATGCTCTCCAAGACTGACCGAAAGGGAATGAATCCCTATGTTGTTTGCCGAATAAGAAGCCCTCACAAACTTGATTTTTCTACTCTATCAGAGGTAATCCCTTCACCATCTGCTTCTTGTGTAGTTGATTCAGGCCACTGAAGTTCAGGTGACCAAATCTGAGATGCCATAGCCAGGTAGCATCTTTCACAACTACACTCAGAGACATAAATGATTCGTTTTGAATCTACAACGAAAACATTTTATTCTTCGTCATGGACACTGTACCAATTTGCCCATGCGACCTGTCTCTGATGGTGCAAGCTCCGTCTTTGAACTAGATCGTATGTCCCTTCTGCATGAGCTGTCCAACGCTCAGCAGGTTATGCTTCAGGCCAGACACATAGTAGACGTCACAAATCTGCTTTCGTTCGCCGTGCCTGGTGAGGATGAGGATCTTTCCTTTCCCAATTACAGGAACCTTGTTGTTGTTCCCCATCTTCACCTCAGAATGGACTGTTTCATCCAGTTAGGAGAACATCTCCTTGTTCCCCATCATGTGGTTGTTGCACCCACTGTCTAAATACCAGATATTCTTCTGGCACTCCTCAATGTTGCAAGTCAACAACACATTTTCTCCTGCCACATTTTTGGTTTCATCCGTGTAATGGGCCTACTGTTGTTTCTCCTTGGCCATCTATTTTCTGCATTGTGAGATGTAATGGCTGAAGTTCTTGCAAAATAGCACTGGACCTTTGACATGTCCTTCTGACCAGATCCAGCTTGCTGATTTTTTGAACTGCCTCTTCCACCTTGCTGATGGAAATTACAGTTGGTCTCTCCTTCGCTAGGGTTTGACCATCCTCCTTGCTTATTACCTTTCCCATGCCTACCTCTGTCTCTTCCTCCGTGAGAACTAGAGGCGCCATGGTGGGAATCTTGTCTGCCGCTGTCTCGGAATGAGACCTGAGCCTTGAATTCTTGCTCCAAAGAGGTTTGAGATGAACAGCTCAACCTCTGTTCATGTGTCTGCAACGAACCCATGAGATCGTATGTCGAGAGGGTTGTCAAATCTCTCGACTCTTCGATTGCTATCACAACCGAGTCAAACTTGGCAGGCAGACTTCTAAGAATTTTCTCCACGATTCTATGGCTCTGCACAATTTCTCCATTCAACCGCATTTGGTTGATAATGTCCGTCGTCCGAGTGAAGAAATCACTCATGGACTCGGACTCACTCATTTGCAAATTTTCAAACTCCCTCCTGAGCATCTGTAGCTTCACCAACTTTACCTTATTGGTGCCCTGGTACGATCTGGCCAGAATCTCCTAGGCCTGCTTCGTCTTGGTGGTTGATGCGATCCGGGGGAAGATGGACTCCTCGATCACTTGCATGATGTAGAAGAGGGCCTTCTGGTACTTGTCTGCTTGAGAGAGGGCGGCCAGTGCTGCTGCATTTGCCGGCTAGGTAGCCATTCTCGACTAACTCCCACAGCTCCTGAGATCCAAATAGGATCTTCATCTAAATGCTCCAGTAATCGTAATTTTTCCCATTGAAACACGGGATCTGCAACTGCAAGTTGTTGCTGCTGGAAGCCATTATGCTTCGGTCTCCGTGTCAAGGGATCAGTGGCTCTGATACCAATTTGAAGAATTTAAGTTTTTTATTTGCCGAATTGGGAGAGCGCAGTGCGAAGTGCAAACTGCGAAGTGTGGAGGGCCCGAAGTCGGGTTGCACATGAACCGAGGTGCGAAGTCAGGTTGCGCATGGATCAAGGTGCGAAGTCGGGTTGTGCTGGTCAAAGGCAGCAAAGTCCGACTTCGGTGCGAAGTTGGGAAGACAACGCCAGACTTAGCCAAATTTTGGCCTTGCAAATTTTTTTGCCTTGTAGAATTTTGTTGTTCGTAGGCTTGCGCGGCTTCGGCATTGGTTTGCTTGGCTTGGAAAGAACTGTATGAGAGGAGATAAACACCAAATCTGAGTGCAATGTTTCAGATTTGAGCTCAAACTTATAGAACCCGAACTTGTACAGAGAACAACAGCAGATTTTAGCACACAGAGATAACTACAAACCCTACAGATGCCTTAAACAACAATGAACTTTATTTTTATAAGATGAGGGTTACAAAAGTCCTCAACTGAGGAAAACTAACATCTGCAGACTAAAGCTGCAGGATAAACTGAGATGGAAAACAAATGTCGAGTCTGTTGCTCAGAAATTAAACAGATGAGCCACATTGCTCACTGAAACAATTTCGTCTCCTACTCTGTTGTTTCTCCAAATTTCCTCTCGCTCTCCTCTCTTTCTCCACCTTCTTTCCACACCCATGTTTGAAGACCCGAACTGCCTTATATAGCTGCAGGGAGAGGAAGATAAGGGTTGTCCTCTGACAGGTTCTGACAGACCCTCAACTAGGGTTTCTGACCAATCGCCGAACTGGCATTAACTTCTGCGATGATCGGATCTGTCAGAGGTCACATATATCAGAGGGTAGGTGCGACGTCATGTCAAACTTTTGCCGGGATCCCTGACTGTGCAAGCGCAATCCGACTGAGGTGTGAAATCTGGGTCAATATTTCTAACAATATGTAGCACTAGAATATTGTCTTTCCAAGTCAGGATTCAATTCGCTGAAGAACTGAAATGATCTTTCCGAAAAATTTGTTCAAACCAAATTCACTGTGATGAGCTCCACTCCAGCGTTTCTGAACACCTAGAGCCTTCTGTTATCAAGAGACCACAACATTCCGTTGTGCTTAACGACATTCAAGGGCTTAAATTGCGATGGCCAGAGAAGCTTTTTTCGGATGAGTTCGACTGCCTCGTCTATGCGCGTATTGTCATAAGGCGGCTAGAACTTATTTTTGATGGAGTCCTGCGTGAATCTGAGATCTTATGGGCGAACATTGATCTGGCCAAGACTTCTTCGATCTATGTTTTTATAATTCTTGGTCGCCATCATCTCAGGGAGAGGGAGCGGGTCTATTAACAAACGCTTAACAAGGATAATTTGTAGGCATTCCTCGGGTGTGTTCTGTTTGCTCACCTTCCTAGCATCCTTAAAAATATATATATATATATATCAAAACTCTTTCCCAAAGTGTGTTTAATGCACGTAACATCACCGAGAAAAGAAAGGACAAATATATATAGAAGTGACTTCATCTTTTTTAATTTTAAATTGTAATTTTACAGCGGTGGTAGGCCACGAAATTGTTTGGTAGCCTCGTGATAAAAGGAAAAAGTATGTTTATTTTTTTAAAATATAAAAAACATTAAATTAAAGAACTAAATACATCTTTTTGAAAAGAGATGGATAAATACGTTACATACCTAATGCCATAAGAAAATAAAAAAACATTTTTGGAACCCAAGCAAAAAATTACAATTATTTAGCAAACCATCTCTTCAAAGAGTGAATATACAACATAATTAGGCATAGCAAAATAAATTAGAAATTCTAAAATGTAGAACTGTAACTTTAGGCATCAGCTAGCTATACGTTTGTCCAATGTAAAATTATTGTTACTTTTGAGTCAACTTTTGGGCTAGATTGGTGTCTTCCCAACATAAAATTATTAGAACTTTTGGATCAGATGGGTGAAATCGTTTTTCAGGTAAAGTGTCTTCAGCTTCTTTCCCTTGTCAAGAACTACGAGAACGTCGAATCTGCATAGAAGGGGAATGAACTTTAAATTTTTCTTCCTCTAGAGGAATTATCAATTCCATCGATGATGGCTCTTGAAAGCACGAGATTCCGGGCAAAGGAAACACCAAGTGCGATTGCATTCAAAATTAAGTACGCTTAAGTCCTAGAAATGTAAATTGCATGAAATGGAAAAGAAACACATTGGAAGAGACACAATCAAATAGAGAAAACACAGCCCTTTCATTAATATCCCTTGATCTCTGTTACAATGACGTCTCCTCCCTTTTCAGGGGCTAGGAGCGCAAATAGAGTTTGATTACAATCACTGAATGATTCCTCTTTCCGCGTGCCCACGATTGCAATGGGCGGGCCAAGATGATGTCGCCGCTGATGTCGATGAGTTCTTCACCTCCGTTGCTTCTCCTGCGAACAAAGAAACAACCAAGATGTCAGTAGCACCTGCTGCAAATGAAAAGCGTTTGCTCTCTAAAACTAACGAAATATGCATGTAAATATTTTCCTGAAACAGTGAATACAGTGAGTCCAAATTGCTTCAAAACTTGACAGAAGATAAGAAAAGTTACCAGAAGGCCACTGCCACTGAGGCAGCTGGCCAATCCACCTTAAACTGGAATTCGTCCCTGGGCAGGACGAATTCTGACTGCAATTCGTCCCTGGGTGGGACGAATTCTTCTGTGTTGAGGAAACCGACCTGCTGCTGCTCCAATGTCGGATCCCGAGACCTGCAAAACGCCTGCAAACAGGGGGTTATGTAATTGGGGCCATTTTGGGACGACCCAGATGGTCGGATTTTCCCAATTTGGCCTCCACCCTCGGGAATTTGACCTTGACACCTGCAAGTTAGCGAAACGACAAAGCAACACAAAACATACTAAAATCTGACCAAAAGTTACAAAATTGCAGCTATGGATTAATCAAACCTAATAACACAAAATGCAATCTAAAAAATAATCTAAAATGCTCAAAAACTAAAAATAGGACTTGGGAGGTGCGGGGGTGCCCAAGTGGGCCTCCCACCGTTGGCCCTCGATTTTGGAGCCAATCCACCAGGGATGGGCCCAAAACCTTTTAGGATTGGGGGGTCGGCGAATTGGTTGGTTCAGGTGTCCATGCGTTGGATTTGGGTAAGGTTCGAGCTTCCAAAGGCCACCCAACAACCTCCCTTGCAAAAGAGATTGGTGGATGTGGGAAGGTGAACCAAAAGGGATGCAAGTGGGTCTTCAATTCGGCAACACTTCGTTGCTTGAAAACTCCTTCAACCCGTATGTTTTGGGTGAGAAAAGTCCCACCTTTTATAGACCCAAGGGGTCTCTTTTGGGAGGGAAGCACAAATGCCATGTGTTGGCCATAGGCGCCATGTGGCAGTCTTGTCTTCCCATGAGGGAGGGGAGTCCTCCATTGACTTGAGCTTTGATAAATGCCTTTTGTAACAGTCTTCTAACGGCCCCTCTGTCCACCTACACACGCGTGCAAGGCAGGAGTCCTTAACTGACTGTTTTGGGCTGCCACTTGGCACCATTTGCCTTTTTGCCCGTTAATCTTAGAATTCGTCCCACCCAGGGACGGATTCAGAATTCGTATCCTGGGGTGGGACGGATTCTATTTTGAATTCGTCCCTGGGTGAGACGAATACTAGGCAAAGTGTCCAAGTGTGCCAAATTGCTTCTTGACCTTACAAAATTGCTATGAAAGTGGTTAAGACCACTGTTTAACCTCTGAGGGCTGCCCTGGGGGCTGTGTTTGTCAAAGCGATCAGTGTTTGCAGATCACATAATCGGATTGGTGCTGTTTTGGTGTCTACAGATGCCCCTTTTTGGGAAGCGCTGCGGGTGACGCAGTCGTCGAGCAAAAATAGATAACCAAAGCACTAATGATTAGGGTTTCTTGGTAACCTAACCAACTTTTGATGCCCCAAGTATGGAAAGGGCATGCATTCTTGAATCCTTGCTTCTGACGAGCTAAGGAATTTGATTTCAAGTATTAACCTGTTTTGGTGAGGTGTGACTTGAACTTAGACATTGATCACTCATGAACAAGTGAAGGGCATTTTTATCCTCAGGGGGAACCTTGTGTTCATGATTCACGAAATGCCAAGTGTTTGATTGATTTGATTGTTGCTTGTTTACCGCCCCAAGCAGGAGCGTGATTGTCTTTGTCAATGATTCTTTGAATGCATGTCGTTTTCCTTAATTGGGTGTGTGATTGTTGGTTGGTGACTAAGTGTGACTACCCCCTCAAGCGACGAATCGATGAGGGAATGACCTTCGTGAGAGAAGCGACGAGTCGCTTGACCCAAGATGACTTGTGCAAGGTGTGCCTTAAAGGGTTTACCGTTAAGCGTGTGCAATTTTTCCAACATTTGGACCTATTTTTGGTGGGTGTTAACCCTTTTGGTGATGCTCATAATGAGGTGAAATCATCGAAAACCTAACTTCCCGTGGAGCGGTCCGGCTATTGTAGCCTTCTTGGGGAAGTAGGAGAGCGATAATTTGGACCTCGACATCGATTTTCTTTGCCTAGAGGTTAAGTGCAAGAGCACTTGTGTCCGGCAATGTTATTGCTGTTTGTTTTTGTTGCATTTTTTCTTGTTTTTGTTGTTTTTGTGACACCATTTGGTGATTAAATTGTCGGCAATCCGTCCTCCCGTGGAGCGGTCCGGCTATGGTAGCCTTCTTCGGGAGTAGGATAGTGACAATGTAAACCCCGACATCAATTTTGCTATGCCAAGAGGTTAAGTGCAAGAGCACTTGTGTCTGGCAATGTTTATTGTTGGTTTTGTGTTGCATTTTTTGTTGTTTTTGAGTGGGCTTTGACCCTTTTGTGACGTCGTTTGGGGATGAAATTGTCAAAAATCCGTCTTCCCGTGGAGCGGTCCGGCTATGGTAGCCTTCTTAGGGAGTAGGATAGTGACAATGTAGACCCCGACATCAGTTTTTCTATGCCAAGAGGTTAAGTGCAAGAGCACTTGTGTCTGGCAATGTTTATTGCTTTTTGTTTTTGTGTTGCATTTATTTGTTGTTTTTGTTGTTTTGATTTTCTTTGATCTTGTGCATGATGGTTGATGAATATGGATGTATGCATGTTGATTTATTTTGATGGATGCATATGCTATGATGAATGCAAATGGTTTTGATTTATATGTGATATGCAGATATGAAATGGATGAATGGGGTTTGTGATGTTTGGCTATGGCACCAAGGACTTTTAGAACTCTGTTATTTTGTTTTTAGGCGATTGTTGTGATGCATGACTTTGTATGTATACATGGTTTTTCTATTTTTGTATTTTTTTGATGGTATTGTAAGGATGAAAAGTAGCGCAGTTGGTTTAGAAATGTAGCTAAGGTTTTCTGAGACTCAGACGGTTTTAACTCACTAGCCATGACTGTACTTTATCTTACAAGACTTTTGACCAAGGTATGAATCGGACTTGTTTTTGACCAAGTTATTTCACATCCCTGTGTGTGCAATTGAGTTCATTTAGTGGTATTTGTTAGGATACCGCCAGTGCCAGATGGGCTTTCAACCGAACTTGTACTGAGGATCACCTAATTAGCTCCACGAATTCCTTTGTTGTATGTACTAAGATTAATCTACGGTGTAATCCAGGATGCCATAAGCTAGCTCATCCACATGCAAACATTGATCTGTACGCAAGTTAATGTGACAGATATATCGTCATGCGGGAGGTTTACTTCTATTATCGATAGGCTATCAACCAAATTGGTACTGAAGCTTGCCTTATGACCTATAGAATGCTTGAGAGTTCCAGGGATTCAAGGTCAACTCCCTTCTTTTCTTCAATTGTATTGGGATACTTGCTCATTGTAGTGATGAGATCACTGTTTATTTTGATTTGTTTTTCTTTCGAGCAAGGGATTGGGGATATGGAGTGACGAAAATCACTGTTGTTTGTGCCTTTTGATGTGTGCACTATAGTTTGTCAAATTTGGAGTTTTGACATTTTGCAAATTTTTGTGTTTTGCAACTGTTGAGAACTTTAGGGATTCTTAGGGAATTGGGTAGGGAGGATGCTTGTCCTTTTGCCAACTCTCAACATTCTAGGGGTCATTCGCACAGGGGGATGAGCAAGATAACCGTTTCGCTTGTGGTGACCTAGATTATTTTGCAGGTTTCGTCTTTCGTTCACACAATTTGGGAATTTTAGTGTTTTGATTTGTGTTGGGATGTTACGTAACAAGGTGTATTTCAAGTATGACTCTACCTTCGTAAAATCTGTTCGACTTGATACACTACATGGCTAAAGAGGAAAATGATGACCGAATCACGAAAACTCTTGGTACATTCCCAGACCACTGACCGTAGTGTGGTAAAAGTTATGCATGGTGTTTTTGTTGTTTTTGTAACATGAGACAATGCGGAACAAGATGGACTATCGAGCTATTGCGACCTATGGTGCCTTTGACCTGTATGACTACAAATATGCAATGTATGGATGCAATGCTTAATGCAACTATGTATTTTTGTAATTTTGATGGATTGTTTTTGGTGAAGGTGAAGATGAGGTGCGAGAATATGAATTTTTTTGATGAATTTGAGTATGCCTAGAATTGAGATGCAAATATTTGTTGTTTTTGATGATTTTTGTTGTTTTGTTTTTTTGAATTTCTTGATTTTTTTTTGACCAAGCGATTGCGATAATCGTTGGAGCTTTTTGGGTTGACCAAGAGATTGCGATAATCCTTGGAGCTTTTTGGATTGACCAAGAGATTGCGATAATCCTTGGAGCTTTTTGGGTTGACCAAGAGATTGCGATAATCCTTGGAGCTTTTTGGATTGACCAAGAGATTGCGATAATCCTTGGAGCTTTTTGGGTGACCAAGAGATTGCGATAATCCTTGGAGCTTTTTGGAGTTGACCAAGAGATTGCGATAATCCTTGGAGCTTTTTGGTTTTGACCAAGAGATTGCGATAATCCTTGGAGCTTTTTGGGTGACCAAGGGATTGCGATAATCCTTGGAGCTTTTTGGGTTTGGATTATGGTTCTTCAGGGGATAGAGGTACCCCCAGCTTGATGGTCTTTGCACTTCGGATCCGGCTCTAGAGGTATGGGCATGAATGGATCGGCCCTATGCACGGAGATGAGGACAGGGTCCGCCCGCGGCACTGATGTTGCTATGATGTCTCTTGGTGGAAGTTGCTCTTTGTGTGCCCAAAGTGGCGGATGTAATGCTTGGTCCCACTGTGGTGGGTTAACGCGCCACTCATGCCCTAGTATTATGTTTATCTGTTGACATGCTTCCTCGATTTTTATGGGATGTCGATGCTGTCGTATGTGATTGTTGTGGGCTATGTCTGTTTCATCCTCACCTTCGGACCATGTGTATAGCTCATCGGAATCTATAGATTCCGAGACATGGAGGACTCGCATCATAGGTAGCCCTACGGTTAAAGGTTGATCCTCTTCGAAAGGAGCCTTATGTAAGTTGGGCCTTGGGAGCTCCAAAATCTTGGTCTCTACCAACTCTAAGTGCTCTAGTGCTTTGCATGTATTGGGAGATTTGAACTCCTCCTCTTTGGTTGGTTCTTGTTGAGGAACTTGGGGCTTATGGAGGGGTGGCCAGATGGCAACCCCCATGCCTTGGTAGGGCAGTTCATCCTGCTCTTCTTCGCGCTCTGATTCCTTAGAGGCTTCTTGATGAATTTCTAAGGGTGGCTCATAAGCCTGGGTGGATGTCTGAGGAAGGCACCCGTCATTGGTTATAGGAGCGGCCTCCCATTCATGTCTAGGAGGCGTCGGGGGTGGTGCTTCAGGAATCGGGAGAGTAGCTTCCCGCTCCTGTCTAGGAGGTGTTGGGGGTAGCTTTTGATGAGGTCGCGATGACCTATCTTCCCCCCATGGGTTGTGCCACTCAAAATATTTTGTCTTATGCATGTGAGGGGTTGGAGTCCTCTCTTGTATAGTGTGTTGGAACAGCTCATCCTTCTGGCGCTGAAGGTGCTCTTCGTTAATATGGTACGGTTCCTCTAATGGTAGTCGTTCGAGCTCAAGTTGCGTGAGTTGCTTGAGATGTGTGATATATTCGGCAGATTCTACGATAGTTGGTCCCACCGCCTCATGTCTAGAAGGCCTAGACGCCTCTCTTAGATAAAAATCTCGGTCGTAGTGATCCAAGATCTCTATAGGACACATCCCTCTGTTAGGGGTAGCAGCATTCTCTCGGGGCTTTGGCCTCAGTGAGTGGTCCTGATAGATAGCAAGTGCGAAGGCGTATTGCTCCCGCACGGTATATTGCTCTCGAGGAAGGTAGATGTCTTCCTCGTGCTCTCTTTCATAAGTGAAAAGGGGGTGGACGGAGCTATCTCGCCCTGCCCGAAGAGCCTTGTGCTCTGGATTTGTCTTTGTAGTCCTGACAACTAGTGGGGGTGAAGGAGGGATAATGTAATCATGTGGTTCCTCCCTTCGAACCCTATGTTGACTTAGCACTTCATCGCGCGATGACCGCTCATAGCGAGCATCTAAGGGAGCTCTCATTGCTTCATGTCTAGAAGGCCTAGATGCCTCTTCTAGATATCTATCTCGGTCGTAGTGATCCAAGATCTCTATAGGCGACCTCCCTCTATTGGGGGTAACAGCATTCCCTCGAGGCTTTGGCCTCAGTGAGTGTTCCTGATAGATAGCAGGTGCGGAGGCATATTGCTCTCGCACTGTATATTGCTCTCGAGGAAGGTAGAGGTCTTCCTCGTGCTCTCTTTCATAAATGAAAAAGGAACGGGTGGAGTTGGCCCGCCCCGCCCGAGGAGCCTTGTGCTCTGGATTTGTCTTTGTAGTCCTGACAACTAGAGGGGGTGAAGGACGGGTAGTGTAATGATGTGGTTCCTCCCGTCGAACCCTATGTTGACCTAGCGCTTCATCGCGCGGTGACCGCTCATAGCGATCATCTAAGGGAGCTCTCCTATGACTGTACCCCTCATGGAAGGGTGTGTGATGAGTGCTATGTTGAACAGGAGTGCTCCTCGAAGAGGTGTCCCCGTAGTCTCTTTCCTTTAAGGTGTGGAGGGGACTGCATTGTGTGTTAGGTCGCCAAGGTGGTATGACCAAATCCTTGGGATTGTAATGGAGGTGACTCGTGCCTCCTGGGACACCCCCCATAGCCTTCGCCCGTGATTGGGCTTGGCTACGGGTTAGCACCATGACGATGTCTCTCTAAAAAGCCCTAAAATTGAAAATGAGTCGGATGGGGCCCAAAATTGGTGTGCGCATCCCTCTTATAATAGATAAGACAAAAATGAAGTTTCAAGTCCTAACTCTAAATACATTAGGAGATATTGACATCCGAACAGCTCAAAAAGTGCAAAAAATTGGGCACGCAATTTTAGAACCTAATTTCGGGGCACTAGATGATGGAATTTGGCCCCGAAAACTGGATTTCTGGGATATTTGTTTAAAATTCTCCCAACCAACTCCCTGTAAAATTTCGTGTCAAACGGAGCTACGGTTGAGAAGTTATGGCCCCGGCAAGATGCACTAAAATTTAGGGAAAAATACAAGATTTCCCATTTTTTGTTGGATGGTCCTGCATCACTTATGGGCACATTTGGGGTGATTTTGGGTTGACCAAAGGGTTCATGGACACCTTTGGGGCATTTTGGAGTGACCAAGCGATTACGGGAATCCTTGGAGCTTTTTGGAGAAAATGACAAAATGCGTAGATTTTTATCTTTTTGTTTATGATTTTTTTTTTCTTTTTGTCTACACTAAGCAGAATTAAACACACACATTCACAAAACCGTGATTATCTCTTTTAAGGATTATTGGTGTGCCCTAAACTGGTTTAGTGCATTTTGATGTTTTGTCTTGTTTTTGTAGGTTTTGAAGGACGTTTAAATGCATAATGTAGGCTCTTATAACTCCAAAAAGGTCGCCCCTTCAATATACCAACCAGGCCGATATACCAACCTCTCTATATACCCGCCCTTACGAGAGGGAGACTATAGGTACGTGAGAGTAGAAGGTACGTGGTACGTAGGCGGTACGGAAAGGGGATTGTCCTGTTAATGGCACCTACCATAGAAAACTTATCCTCGCGCGCATGGGAATCACCCCAACTACGCTCGGTCTGTCTTCGTCAGGATTTACGCCTAACAACAGTTGACAATCGGGAAATGGATGCAAATCAAGCCAAGGTGGTGATGAAATCCACCAATGGTCTTGATCAAGGGCTGGGGTCTTACGACCAGCTCCTTGGTTTAAAATTGTTTCGTGATGTGTGTGGGATTCATTTTATTCAACAAAAATGAAACAAGCATACATGACTTTTCCTAATGCAATGCAAGATTAAATGAAAACAATTAAAGAAACAAAAACAGAAACAAAAAATATAACAGAGATCATGAAAATCCCTACCTCTTCTCTCGCTGCTCCTGTTGTCTCTGAATTTCTGCTCTGAAAATCCGCAGACAGGAATTCGTCCCTCTGGGAGACGAATTGCAGAACAGAATTCGTCCCTCCTAGAGACGAATTTGAATTCGTCTCAGGGTCAGACGAATTGCAGAAAAGAATTCGTCCCTGTCAGAGACGAATAGCAGTCTGCAACAAAAAAAATGTACTTGTCAAGCACAAACACAAAACTTTGATCAGTTTCTGTGATTTTAAAAACCAGGGAACAGGTCCCACCGTGATCGCCACTGAAAGCACGAGATTCCGGGCAAAGGAAACACCAAGTGCGATTGCATTCAAAATTAAGTACGCTTAAGTCCTAGAAATGTAAATTGCATGAAATGGAAAAGAAACACATTGGAAGAGACACAATCAAATAGAGAAAACACAGCCCTTTCATTAATATCCCTTGATCTCCGTTACAATGACGTCTCCTCCCTTTTCGGGGGCTAGGAGCGCAAATAGAGTTTGATTACAATCACCGAATGATTCCTCTTTCCGCGTGCCCACGATTGCAATGGGCGGGCCAAGATGATGCCGCCGCCGATGTCGATGAGTTCTTCACCTCTGTCGCTTCTCCTGCGAACAAAGAAACAACCAAGATGTCGTAGCACTCGCCGCAAATGAAAAGCGTTTGCTCTCTAAAACTAACGAAATATGCATGTAAATATTTTCCTGAAACAGTGAATACAGTGAGTCCAAATTGCTTCAAAACTTGACAGAAGATAAGAAAAGTTACCAGAAGGCCACTGCCACTGAGGCAACTGGCCAATCCACCTTCAACTAGAATTCGTCCCTGGCAGGACGAATTCTGATTGCAATTCGTCCCTGGGTGGGACGAATTCTTCTGTGTTGAAGAAACCGACCTGTCGTCGCTCCAATGTCGGATCCCGAGACCTGCAAAACGCCTGCAAACAAGGGGGTTATGTAATTGGGGCCATTTTGGGACGACCCAGATGGTCGGATTTTCCCAATTTGGCCTCCACCCTCGGGAATTTGACCTTGACACCTGCAAGTTAGCGAAACGACAAAGCAACACAAAACATCCTAGAATCTGACCAAAAGTTACAAAATTGCAGCTATGGATTAATCAAACCTAATAACACAAAATGCAATCTAAAAAATAATCTAAAATGCTCAAAAACTAAAAATAGGACTTGGGAGGTGCGGGGGTGCCCAAGTGGGCCTCCCACCGTTGGCCCTCGATTTTGGAGCCAATCCACCAGGGATGGGCCCAAAACCTTTTAGGATTGGGGGGTCGGCGAATTGGTTGGTTCTGGTGTCCATGCGTTGGATTTGGGTAAGGTTCGAGCTTCCAAAGGCCACCCAACAACCTCCCTTGCAAAAGAGATTGGTGGATGTGGGAAGGTGAACCAAAAGGGATGCAAGTGGGTCTTCAATTCGGCAAGCACTTCGTTGCTTGAAAACTCCTTCAACCTGTCTGTTTTGGGTGAGAAAAGTCCCACCTTTTATAGACCCAAGGGGTCTCTTTTGGGAGGGAAGCACAAATGCCATGTGTTGGCCATAGGCGCCATGTGGCAGTCTTGTCTTCCCATGAGGGAGGGGAGTCCTCCATTGACTTGAGCTTTGATAAATGCTTTTTGTAACAGCTCTTCTAACAGCCCCTCCGTCCACCTACACACGCGTGCAAGGCAGGAGTCCTTAACTGACCGTTTTGGGCTGCCACTTGGCACCATTTGCCTTTTTGCCCGTTAGCTTAGAATTCGTCCCACCCAGGGACGGATTCAGAATTCGTCCTGGGGTGGGACGGATTCTATTTTGAATTCGTCCCTGGGTGAGACGAATACTAGGCAAAGTGTCCAAGTGTGCCAAATTGCTTCTTGACCTTACAAAATTGCTATGAAAGTGGTTAAGACCACTGTTTAACCTCTGAGGGCTGCCCTGGGGGCTGTGTTTGTCAAAGCGATCAGTGTTTGCAATCACATAATCGGATTGGTGCTGTTTTGGTGTCTACAGCTCTGAATCCAACGACATATCCTCACCACTCGTTAAGATACTCCAACACACTATAGTTGTTGCCCAACTAAACATTGGTCATATGAAGTCACTTCTGTAGAGAAACATCTTCTTCTGCAGATCCCCTTATCAGGTTGCAGGAACGCGTAACGTTAGCTCTGCATCCAACGACATATCCTCACCGTCATTAAGATACTCCAACACACTATAGTTGTTGCCCAACTAAACATTGGTCATATGAAGTCACTTCTCTAGAGCAACATCTTCTGTAGATACCCTTCTCAGGCTGCAGGAACACCTAGCGTTAGCTGGGGGAAATGTACTGGAGGACTCTGAAGCAAACACTACTGTAACCCTCTGTTGAGACTGAGGAACCTCATTGTTGGCAGTTTTAATTGCAGGATCAACTTTTTCCTTTTCATATCCTTTTTTTATCGGTTGTGAGACATGTGCCGACTTGGATTGTATACCTTTAGAAGTAGCCAAATGTGCATTTTTACACCCTCCCACAGTCGTCTAACCATCCTCCTAAGGTTGAGGAGTGGGTGCACTCGGTGTGGTGGGGCTCTACTTGTCCCTGTTATGCGACATCAAGGGATAATATTTGATCTTGTGTGTTGAGGATTGGCACCAAAAACAAGTTTTGGGTAAATTAATATAGAGGACTCATTGGGATAACAAAGTGTCGCCAACTTGTATGTCAATAGACTCTTTAAGGTCCTGCGAAACATCAATCTCAACGCAAACATGTTTTTGAGGGCGTGCATGGAAAAATTTATCTACCTCCACCAAAATGACACACCCTAAAGGGGTTGCTATGCGATTGAGAAAGGGCCACAAAGGTAGAGGGAGTCCTAGGAATTCCACCCACACAGGGACTTTGGCAGATTTGAGTCAAAAATAGAAAAATCACTGGTCCAAGTAGAAAAAGCAAGAGAACTTCTCATGTATGAGGGGCCATGTTCAAAAATCACCTTTAACATGGTTTGTTTCCACAAAACGAAACAAAAAATACCCTTTATAAGGTTTTGAACCATCGTCAACTTGATTCCAAGAGAAGTCCAAGCTGCATTAACCCAAGGCCTAAGGAAATATTCATTAGGGATGCGGCCAACGAAATACCCGACAAAGGCGAGTGTTTCAAAACTGTCACATGCAAAATCTACTTTAATCAATCAATGGAATAATTACATCAACAGAACGAGAGTTAGCTTATAAACCATTTTCAACATAAACCAACCTATACAATCGATTGAGATAAACTATTATTACATACATTCCTTTCTACAACACATAAAATTTATATAATAAAATACAATTAAACTCATGAAAACTTTTAAATAATATCAAATTCCATAACTGGCCGTAAGCAGGTGGACAGAGGAAGTCGCATCATTGTTAGACCAGCGAGGTCATGATAATGCAAACGAGCTCATTTGAATGTTCATAGACAAGTTTTTTTAATCTTTTTATAAAAGTAAAAGTAAAACCAGTTTTTTTATATCGTCTTAGAATTTGTTTTTCTTATTTAATACATTAAAAGAAAAGGATATTAGAATACTACGATAGTGAAGGTTATATTATTGGTGTGATATGATATAAAACAATAACAATTAAAATATTAATAATAATAATGGATTTATAGCCGGTAATAAGCATGTTAGTTTTTAAATTATTATAATTTTTAACTGAGAAATAAAAATGGGACATAGCATATATATTAGTATATTAATATTTAAATTGTTTTAGGGACATGTAATCAAACAGGCTCAAAACCATACCCCACAGTGTTTCGAAAGTGGTTTTTATATAACGCCGTTAAACCATTGCAACATTTTCCAATGATCTTTCAAAAGTAGTTTTTCATTAACCATAATTGGTTTAAAATTTCTACATGGTCACCAGGCAGAGGAATCTGTTGGACCATAAACCTTTTCTAAACATTTAAGAGTGTAGTGGAAAATGCCCGATGAGAACTGTGATTTTCGTGCACATAAAAGCTAGATATGGACGGATTTTGTAAAACAGGTATTACATATGAATTCAAGCGATTCGAACGTGCATAATCGATATGACATCATAAGCACGAAAAAGGATCATCTTTGAGTGGCTTGCAGATTTTTGTGCCACATAAAAGCTCAGATTTATAGATATGGACGGACGGATTTTTGAAAACAGGTATTACATATGGATTCAAGCGATGCATAGTCGATATGACATCATAAGCACGAAACAAGATCATTCAACCGTGCCTCTGGATCAGATTTAGCTTAGGGTTGTGGGAATGATATATATATATTTTTTAAAATTAATAATATCATTTCATTTTTAATAATTGAATACATGAAACAAACATTAAAACGTGCATAATCGATAGGACAACACGAAAAATGATCATCTTTGAGCGGCTTGCAGCTTAAGCAACCTTGTCTTTGGATCAGATAAACACTTAGGTAATATAGCCTAGGGTTATGAGAATGATAATTATTTATTTATTATCAGGGGAGTATCATCTTTTATTTTAAACAATTGGGTATGGGATATACATTCTTCTCAAACCTTCCAACACAGGTCAAGGTTTTTACCGTCAAATTACTGAAGTTGCTTCTGTAACTCCTATCTCTTCTAGGTAAACACAGTCCGGAGTGAGAGACCTCGGATGGCTCAGGGTTGGTACCATCCTTGTCAAGTTAGTGTATACTCACCGGACTCAAGTCAGACTACTACCTTTGCCCAAGTTTGAACCTAATTCTCCTACTGATAAGTGCCTAAAGTCTTACTAATCCACCTAACCTTTAGTAACAATAAATTTTTTATTTTATTTAATTATTTGTTTTACAGTTAATATACAAGTTCACTCATACACTTACACATACCACACATACCACGTTTCATTTGTTTAAGCTAATTAAAGTTGCAAGAATTGGTTGAACACCCTTTTGAATAAAATGTAAAAAAAAATAGTAAAAAAAACATATAGCAAAATGAATACAAATGAGAATGTTAAGATCAAAATGCTTAAAACGAAAGAGTTACAGATAAAATCCAATATCACTTCTACGTAGTTGATGACGTTAGATAAACACGTGAGATAGCTTGTTCTTTAGTTCATTTGCCTATTGCTCAAATCCAATATGACTTCTACGTAGTTGATGACGTTAGATAAACATGTGAGATAGCTTGTTCTTTAGTTCATTTGCCTATTGCTCCATGCAAGAATCTTGCATACACAAACTCAAAACGCATAAATATTTAGGGGCCTACTTCAATCAAACCCCTTGATTAGAAAAGAATGGATCATCTAACATGTAGGTTAGATTATATGAAATAAAGCAACATACAAGAATGGATCATCTAACATGTAGGTTAGATTATATGAAATAAAGCAACATACCAGTATATAATGACAACAAACGCATAAATATTTAGGGGCCTACTTCAATCAAACCCCTTGATTAGAAAAGAATGGATCATCTAACATGTAGGTTAGATTATATGAAATAAAGCAACATACCAGTATATAATGACAACAAAAACCTACTACAACAAAAAGAACAATACATGATATAAAATAACAAAAAAAATATATTATAATAATTATTAATTCAATAAAATAATTAAACATTATAATTACACTTAAATTAAAATTTTACAAATATTATATTTGTTATAATTTAAGTTAGTATTACAAGATAATTTCACAGCTGTTCATATTAAAACAATTAAATATCAGAGTATTTGATCTGAACTTGTGCAGTGTCTAGTTATAATTAAGTATGAATTTCAATGGGCTATCATAAAACATGGTAACGGTTTACCTCGCTTTAAACACAGACTCGGTAAAGATGGATCCATACAAATGTAATAAGCACTTTACAAAGAAACCTGTTACATATATTATTAAACTTTTACATACTTAGCTGGCGCTTGCTCTGTCTAATATCGAACATTATAAAAACAACTGTCGAGTCAGGACTCTTAACTACTGCTACTTAGAAAGCCAAAACCATAGCACGAAGAAAGTGAAGGACCTTATTCAAACAAATGTCTGAAACTGAGGACACCACGATTAAAAAATTTACCTGCCATAAAACAAAAGCTGAAAGCAACGAGTGCATTTATCCCTAATCTCACAACCTTTATCACCCCGCTTCGCTCACCATTGAAAGGTTGGCGATGAAAGCCAAATCTCTTCTTCAAGATAAACCAAAATGCATCCATAGTTTTCTTCCCCAAACTTGAATTTTTTCTATCATATAATCTTTTGTCTGGAACAGGAACGTTGCTGGATCTACCCTCGGCGCCACTCCAATTGTTTTCGACGGTGGAGCATGGGAAGATGGAGGCAAATAAGACGGAACATGAACCTTGGCTTGTTTGCTTACCTCTCTGACACGAGCTGGTTCAAACTTGATCTCCAAATTCTTAACGCTAACAGTTTCGGTGGCCCTGATCGGTCCCCGGACGCGGGGAAAATATGTAGCACTCGAATATTGTCTTTCCAAGCCGGGATTCAATTCTCTGAAGAATTGAATTGATCTTTCCGAGAAATTTGTTGAAACCAAATTCACTGTGACGAGCTCCACTCCAGCTTTTCTGAACACCCAGAGCCTTCTGTTATCAAGAGACCACAATATGCCGTTGTGCTTAACGACATTCAGGGGCTTAAATTGCGATGGTGAAAGAAGCTTTTTTCGTATGAGTTCGACTGCCTCGTCTATGCGCATATTGTCATAAGGCGGATTGAACTTATTTTTGATGGAGTCCTGCGTGAATCTGAGCTCTTGTGGGCAAACATCGATCTGGCCAACCCTTGTTCGATGTTTGTCTTTGTAATTTCTGCTCGTCATCATCTCAGGGAGAGGGAGCGGGTCCACTGACAAACGCTTGACAAGAATGATAATTTGTAGGCATTCCTGGGGTGTGTTACTTTTACTCACCTTCCATGTGTAGTATGTTCCTTTTAATTACCTTCACTCGCAAGATTGGAGCGCATTAATAAAATTGAATTCGTACCTTCACTCGCAAGATTGGAGCGCATTAATAAAATTGAATTCGTACCTTCACTCGCAATATTGGAGCGCATTAATGCACGTAACATCACAGAATAAAAAAGGACAAATAAATATCGAACTTTATCTTTTTGATTTTACAGGTCTGGCAGTGAATTTGTTAAGTAAACCACATGTTAAAAGGGAAATTGGACGACTGTTCCAACCTTTCGCAGTGTCTAGCTTTCGTCGGATTATTTTAAAATATTTAATTAATTTTCTTTATTATATTATATTTAAAAATTGGTTTAATTATATAAAATATTTGTATATTTTATAAATATATTTACATATGATTTAAACTAGTGAAAATTTAAATTTATACTGTTTTGATGTGAAAAAAACATAAAATATATATTAATTATTTATATAAATAAACATGAAAGGTTCGTATTTTTCTTAAAACCTTAAGAAATGATAAAATTTATATCGTAAAATACGTTTAAAATTATGACAACATCCGAAAACTGACGAATGTCATAACTGGCGGGACAGAGGAATTCGCATCATTTTTAGACCAGCGACCGGACAGAGGAATTCGCATCATTTTTAGACCAGCGAGGTCAAGATAATGGAGAAAGAGCTCGGAATTCGCATCATTTTTAGACCAGCGAGGTCAAGATAATGAAGAAAGAGCTCGTTCGAATCTGAGAATCCATGGGTTCATAGACCCCGGTAAGCAGTTGTCCCGTCGGCGTAAAAGCCACGCTAATTTTTTTTTTTTAAATTTAAATGATAGTATTACTTCCCTAAATTATGAAATCCTTTCTTCCAACCATTGTTTCCTTGAATGATTATCCATTGATACCCAGCTTGTTTACACGAGAGACCTTTATTATTTGAAAAAAAAAAAAAAAATTGTAGTAGAGTTTTTTATTTTTTATAAATTATAATTTTTTTTAGAGTTTTGAGAGTTTACAAATAGATTTAATTTTTATTTTTTCACTTGAGTTGCTATAGCTAAATATTTACAATTTTTTTATAAAAAATTTTAATTTTTTTATCTTCAATTGTATATATAAATATTCCAAAATCTTGATATTTTCCTCCATCAACCTTTACATCTCCAAAACTTCAAGTTATCATTATCCTCTTTACCAATAGTTTATATGAAAACACATCAATGTTATACAATATAACAAATATTACCAATGGAAAACATTAAAGTAAATCTTAATCATTATGTGATTAAGGAAACCAACATTTTCTTGTCAAATTCAATTTAACTTACTACTTCCTCTAACCACGGAAAAGAGAATTTAACTTCACAATCCTCTATTTAAACCCATCTATTGGCTAGCCTATCTACATATTTGTTTGCTTCCTTAATGTATGTGTAAACCTAATTTCTTCAAACTCTGTAAAAATGTCTTGTATTTCCAAAATGATATCTTTTATGTTCCATGAAGCCTTTGCTTTCCTCGAAATTATATTTATTACTATTAGTGAATTATCTTCCATCCATAATATGTTCCATTTTATTTGTTTATATATTTTTAATCCTTCCAAAGTTGCCTAAGCTTTAACTTTATTATTCATCTTAACTATTGAAAGTGTATTATGACAAAAACTTACTCCTATTATTTCTAATCATTCCTCTTCCTGCTACTGGTCCTAGATTTCCTTTAAATGCTCCATCAAAAATTAATTTTACCAACTCCATCATTTTATTTCTCTTGTATCTAACATCATAATTTCATTTGATGACTTAATCCATCTATCAAGACTTTGTACTTGAAGATTAGGGATTAGGTGAGTTGATAGGGTTGGTTTAGACTCCCCTATGGCTAAAAAACTTTTCCTTTTTATTACCTCTAAATTGCTTTTATTTCCTTTAAATATTAATTTTTTCCTTTCCAACCATGAAATCCAAAGTATTATATCTTTTGATATATCCCAAAACATCTATGAAATCTCACTTTTAAAGCAATTTGCCATTGATTTAATAATTCTTCAATTCTACCATTCATCACTATTCATTTACCAAACATATTAAGAATACATTGCCATAGTTACCATATTATTGAATAGTGTCCTCAGATATGGTCTATACTCTCCTCCTCATTTTTACATAGAACACATTGCGAGTGGAAATGAAAACCCCTATTTATTAGGTTATTCCAAGATAAAATTTTCCTATGACCTACTATCCATACAAATATTTTGACTTTTGAAGTGCTAAGAATATCCCATATATTTGTCCAAATTCTTTTGTTATTCCTATTTTGTTGGTGCTTTACATTATATCTACTTCTTACTATGTATTTTCCTAAGTTATTCAACTCCCAAATCAACTTATCCTTAGCTCCTCTTAAAATAATCAATATTATTATCTTTTTGCTTAACTGCCTCTTAGCAATAATGCCTAGTATAGTTGTAAAAAAGTCTTCTTTCCATTTGTATTGTCATTCTTGATCTTATACATAATGTTTGAAACCCTATCACCATATTTATCTTGAAGTAATATCATCCATGGTTTCAAAATTAGATCTAGATTGAGTGGTTTTTTTATCAAATTAGAATATTTTCTCCAATTACCACCACCCATATTAGACCTTTATTTACTAGATCAATTAAGTTTTTTAAATTTTTCTATAGTGCAGAACCATCTAGTAGTGATAATACAATAAATATTAAGCTTGGGCCGTTGAGCTCAACATACTTAGAAGAATTATTACCCATTGTATTTGATTATATTTATATAATTTTCAAGTTACTTTTTTCCTAAGAGTAAAGTTAACATTTGTACTAAGAACTCTTAAACAGAGATCCTCTAGTTTTATCATCACATATATTGCTCCATTTCACCAAAGAGAAATTCCTTTTATCATGTAATCTTGACCATAAAAATGATTGCATAATATAGGTTAAACTTTGATTTACCAATTTTGGCATAATATACAAGAACATATAATATGTTGGAATGACCTGTAAAACTAATTTTTTTAGTTATACTCTTCCTACTAATGATAACCATCTACCTTTCCATATCGGTAGTTTATTTTAAACTTTACTTCTAATTGGATTCCATTATTCTATCCTCATTCTCCCCTCAAATAAGGGTGTCCCTAGATATGTTGCTAGTAAATTTTCCTCCTCTATTTGAAGTAACCTGCATATCCCTACTTTGATTATAGATGGAGTGTTTAGGAAGTAAATTTTAGATGTTGTCCTATTAACTTTTTTTCTCGACACTCTTTCATATTCCTTTAATAAGTTAATCAAAGCTATAACCTCATTTTATCCTTCCCTCTCGAAAAGGGATGTATCATATACATACTATTTTGTTTTTTATTAGGGTAGAAGAAGGGGTTTTGAAAGGTTCCCCAAACCTTTTAACAAACTTTTACAAGAAGATAAGCCCATATGCTTCTAAGAGAAACACAAACATTACAAACAAGCATCCTTCCATGCCATACAAACATCAAAAACTTAGAAAAATAGCTTGCATCAAATAAAAGCTATCACCTATTGAACACAACAAAAACTACAACAATTTGAAGCAATAGAGGAACAAACTTCCTTTTCTTGTCTTGAGTTTTGATCCCACTATCTGCACACCTGATTGAGCTTTATGGGTAACATTCTCTACACTAGTCCCAATAACCTACTATCCTCAAAAAAGTGAAGATGAGTTCCCCATAACCAAATCCAACCAATAGTTGGATAGGGGTTGTTCTCCCAAGCCACCATGGGAATTACTACCAAGTCATTCTAGACACCACCATAAGCATCAAATATCGATTTCATGGTAGCTTTATTCTAGATAAATTCTATTAGACAGTGAACCTTGAAGTCCTGGTAATCTGTTTTCATATACTCAAAGTCTCTAACCCACAAGAGATAGTCCCAATGTAGAACATCTAGTAAAAGACCATTAGTGAAACATGTGGGCTTCATATCGATCAAAACAAGGATCACAAGCTACAATCTAGATAACACAAATAGGCACATATGGATAATATTTATGGGAAAACTCTATGAATCTACCCCACTAGCCTTTTGTCCTTGGAACTGCAACATACATTAGCCACTAACACAGTCCAATTGGGGTGGAATACCCAGGTCAAAACAACTTAGGGAAGGTACTCACCTGCACACAACATATTCAAACCAAATATTTTGAAAGCAAATGTTAACAAAAAGGAGGCTTGAATGACCATGGTGCCAAACATGAGAAATTTTCTTTGAAAAGAGTGGTACAAACAGGAGCCAACATCACCAGAGTTCCTTATTCTAAAAACCATGCAAAAATGGGGGGCACCACTGTTAGAAGAGTTGTACCATATTTTATTTTCAAACTTTCTCCCAAACATCAATTCATAGGACCGATCTTCCATATTACTACTTCCAAGATCCCGCCACATCCTTCTATGAAATAAACCAGAAAAATTGTTAAGGAATGAAAGATTAATCATTGTGAACCCCATTTCTTTTTTCATGATCAACAATTGCAATAACTTGTTGGGGGAAGTCTCCTTCCCAAACACTGAGCCCTTCTTGCGTTATTCTAAAATTAGCCATACAATCTGCTCCGCTATTTCCTTCCCTATAAATATGATTAAATTCCACTACCTCCATAAGCCTTATAATATGTCAAGCTTCACCAATCATAGAGGCTAAATTCCAGTTGAATTTTGTATCTTTTTTCATTAGATTAATCATGTTTAAGGAATCCCCTTCTATAATTACTTTTTTAACCTAAATATTACTCACCAACTTTATTCCCACACACATAGCATGGGCCTCCGCAAAGTGGCTAGACTAGTCCCCTAGGGCTTTAGCATAAGCAATCAAAATATTACCATTTTCATCTCTTATTAGACCTCCCACTCTAGTAGGTCTAGGATTTCCTTTAGCTACCCCATCAAAGTTCAATTTTAGCATACCACCCAGAGGGGGAGTCCATTTTGTTTGCCTCCTTAAAAGGTTTTTAGGAGGATCAAACATACCTATCACTAGATCAAGACCCCAATCAATAGTAATCATACCTTCCTCCTTCGATTCCTAGACCTCTTCCCACTTAACTAATCTAGCATTCTCCATAGTTAGAGAGAAAATCCTATTGGCTATAGCAAGACTGTCCCTTCTTTTCCCTTTAAAAATATGGCTATTTCGTTCTTTCCAAAGAGCCCACAGAGAATGAGGAAGACTGAAGTCCCATAAAGAGTTAAGCCTCTTACTCTTGAAAGGGGATTTCCATTGGAGATAAATATCACTAAGGCAGTTGGGGAAGACCCAAGAAACCTGGAATCTACTAAGAACCAGATGGAGGACTTCTTGAGCAAAGGGGCAGTTTAGGCTCAAATGGTTAACATCTTCCAACATACATTCACAAAGGCTACACCTATTTGGAAGTTGAAAACCTCTTTTCATAAGGTTATCCATAGTAAGGATCTTATTTTGGCAGATGATCCAGAAGAAGAAGGTAACTTTAGGAGTGAGATTCTTTAACCAAACATTCGAAGTCGACAACCAACAAGGACTTTCACCTTCCAACAAATAGTAACCAGATTTGACCAAATAGGTCCCTTGATTGGATAATTTCCACCACCTAGAATCTTGAGCATTTAGGTTATTCAGGGAATAAACCTGAATCATCCTATTCAGTTTACTAAGAACCTAGTTCCTTCTTTGGTCCAAACCTTCAACTTCAATTTATTTCCATCTGGGTCTACTCTCTCCCCTTATAATGTAATCACTAACCATGGGCCCATAAGTCTGAGAAACTTCATTCTCCAAGATAGTGAATTCCAAGTCTTGATTAAGGGGAATGCTCTTAAGCTAGGAATATTTCCAGAAAAGAACCTTGTTACCCCTCCCAATTTTCCATTGTAAACCTTGCCACAAAAATGGTCTAACAACTTGGAGATTATTCCAAAAGTTAGAGCCCTTGGAAAAATCCTTGTCCTCCAAAAAATCAACATCATCTCTCAGGTACTTGGCTTGAAGAATCTTCACCCATATTACCTCTTCATTCCTTATCAGTTTCCACCCACACTTTCCCAAGAGGGATTTATTCAGTTTTCTCAGTCTTCTAAAACCCAAGCCCCTTGCTTCTTTTTTTTGGTAGACCTATTCCCAAGCTACCAGTGGTAGATGCCTTTTGTCCTCTGAACCAGTCCATAGGAAATTCCTCTGAATCTGTTCAATTTTATCATAGAATTTAGTCGACATCTTAAAGAGGGACATAAAATAGATCAGGATGCTTTGAAGAGAGGATTTCACCAAAAGAGATTTCCTTGCCTAGCTAAGAAGAGCTCCTTTCCATCCTGTTAGTTTCTTGGAAAATATCTCCACAATTGGGTTCCACATATCATCCGAAGATCTACCTTTAAACATGGGCATCCCAAGATAAGTCGAAGGAAATTCCCCAATCCCACATCCAAAGATACCTACAATTTTCAACTGCCTCCTGACAAGAGTGTTTAAAAAGAAGATTTTGCTTTTTGCAAAGTTAATTTTTTGACCAACTGCTAATTCATAGGTTTCCAAAATAGATTTCAACTCTCTTGCTTGTGGGATAGAGGATTTTGAAGTGATAATAGTGTCATCTACAAACTATTGATGGGAGATAGGTCTAAGGGTGGAAGCAGGCTTAATACCATCCAAATTTCCTTCCTCCACAACATTTGAAATAGTTCTCCCAAGGGCCTCAACAAGGATGATAAAGAGATAGGGGGATAAGGGATCCCCTTGCCATAGACCTTGTTTGCCTTTAAAATAACCAACAACAATGCCATTGATTAAAATAGAGAACATAGTTGAGGTAAAATAGGCTGCTAATAAGTCAATCTAGTATTGCTGAAATCCAAATTTTCTCAACACTCTGATGAGGAACTCCTAGGAAACCCTATCATAAGCCTTACTCATATCCAACTTTAGAAGCATCCCCTCCTCCCCACTTTTATCTATAGAATGGATGATTTCATGAATTGTGATTATACCATCTAAAATTTATCGTCCTTTCACAAACCCACCCTGATTTTGGTCTATTATAAATGGTAGCACAACTTTAATTCTGTTAGCCAATGTTTTGGAGAAAATTTTATACAATGTATTACACAAGCTAATAGGACAGAAATCAACAAAATTTCTAGCCCCTTCTACCTTAGGAATAAGTGCCAAGAAGGTAGCATTCACATCATCAGGAATATGATGATTCTTCTGAATCTCCTTCATTGCACCAATGATATCAGGCCCTACAATGTGCCAAAAATGTTGGAAGAAGCCCATTGGGAAACCATCTGGCCTAGGGGCTTTATCCCCCTTCATATCAAATACCACCTTGTATATCTCCTCATCCATGAAAGGACTCCAAAGATAGTCATTCATTTGATCTATGATCAGAGTAGGGATATTTTGGATCATGGAATCCATTGCTTCCTCATTAGGGGGGCAACCACACCAATCAACTCTAAGAAAAAATAAACCACCTCCTTTCTAATCTCCCCCAAATCCTTCATTACCTGCCCATCATTTTTCAAAAAAATTATGATTTTAAGGTAAAAATATGGAAAAACTTAGTGTTACGATCCCCTTCTTTAAGCCAAGTTATTCTTGATTTTTATCTCCAAAAAATCTCTTCACAAGCTAGGGTATTATGGTATTTAACAAGAATAAGTTTTTCTCTATCTCGCAACTCACTAGATAGACCCTCCTTTTTTTAACACTTTTTTTTTTTAGAAAAGATGCCCAAAAACCTATTTATTCCACTACTTCAGATTCCTTTTAATGAACCTTAACCTCTTAGCTATTTGGGAAACCTTGTCACCAAAGAATTCTTCCTTCCACTAGTCTACAATTTGAGCTTCCAAATTCTCATGTCATAGCCACATCATTTCAAATATGAAGGGGGATCTGAACAAACATTTTGAGTCACCCAATTCCCAAATCAAAGGGTTGTGATTAGAACCAACTTTAGGGAGGGAAGACAGGAGGGATTCTCCAAAAAGCTATAAATATTCTTGAGACAACAAAACTCTATCTAATTTGACTTGGATTAGATGCTCCCCTAAATGATGGTTACTCCAAGTATATTTCACTCTCCTAAGGTCCACATCCATTAGTTCATTATCATTAATGAAGTTGGAAAAATCAATCATTCCTTCTAAGATAGTAGGGTTTCCTCCTTTCTTATCAGATGGATTTAAGGGAGAATTGAAATCCCCAGCTAGAATCCAAGGCATTCCTTTGAATGCTTCACGTTGATGGCTTAGGTTATCCCAAAGTTATTTTCTCCCAATAGTTGTATTCGGAGCATACACATTTGTTATAATCCACTGATTGTTAGTTTCCTTACATTGAAAAAGGGAAGTAATTATCTGGTCTGTTTGGATTAAAGTTCTTCCCTCTAAATTGTTTTTATCCCATAAGCAAAGTAGACCCCTAGAAGCTCCACACGTCGGGCTAGCTGCTAACTCTACCTCTTTCCAAATCCTACTTTTAATTGCCTCCATATTTTGTTGGTCCATTTTAGTTTCCTATAGAAGAAAAATATGTGGTCTCTTTTCTTTTCTCAATGCTTTAACAAGTCTCTGTTTTGAAGGGGCGTTGAGTCCCCTTATATTCCATGAGAGAAGTTTCATTTTTTAGGTCTATTGAGCATTTTTCCCCCCTACCTAGGGATAAGATAGTCTGAGTTCCATTGGCTATGTCAACCATTGTTTCCCATTCCCTAATATTCTATTTTGGTGGTCTACCTAGACATTTCTCTACACCAACATCAATTCCATCTTTTTTTATTCCTTTTTTGATGATTTGGGGTTGAGCTGCCTTCCAGACCCCCTTTTAGTTTATCATATTTTTCTTCTTCCAAGGGAACATCCTCCTTGAGGGGCATTTGGATTTTTTCTTGAGACTCAGAATCATATTTGGACTACACAGAGTCTCCTTTAGATCCCTCTGATTGAGAATTGAGAGCTAACTCAGGATTACCAACTTCTAAAAGATTAAAAGCATTTGAAATAGGAATTTCAAATTCCTCTGACAAGGAGTTCATTAAACATGCCTCCTAATTCTTCATCAGTGTATGATCCTTCACTGGGGAAGTTTGATGGGGAAATCCATCCACTTGATTCTCACATCTTCCATTGCCTTGTCTAGAGCTCTCTCCTTTAGACTATTTCTTTTTCCATATTTTTTATGCTTAGGGCATACATTAGATGAATGCCCTAGTTTCTTGCATGCTATGCATATGACTAGAGCATTCTCATACTCAATATTCTAGTTCCAAACCCCTAGCTTTGAGATCAAACTAAGGTAGAAAAATCCTTCTCAAGGTCTGCATTGACATAAATTCTTATGTAAATCAATCAAGAATGGGCTCTGGTGGTTAGTTCAATAGCCACAAAGACCCCTATTATACCTATTAGCACATCCTCATTCCAAAAGTGATAGGGTAAACTTGACAGCCTAACCCAAACCGAGGCTTGGAAAAAACTCTAAGAATTTGGGTTGAAGTCTGGGCTCCATCTTCATAGGATGAGACCCCTCCATCCAAAAAACCATGGTCCTCCCCCCAAAATTTTGTCTGAGTCCTCCTTGGAGAGCAACTTGACCATGAAAAAACCTTTTGGTAAAGCAACTATTTCCATGTGGTCATTGGACCTCCATTTTGATGCAACCCATTTCCTAACCATGTCCAGATCTAGATGAGCACCCATGAAACGCCCTACCAGATTCATAGACCCTTGTTCAATATCCATATCTACAAGCTCGTTTGGGACAATAATTTTACCTCCTTTAGGGATTAGGGTAAAATAGGGTTCATGGGGTTTCTTCTTACCACTAACCATAGATGACCATGAAGGACCCCCATAAAAGGAATGTGGGTCCCTTCCAAAAAGCCCCAAATAAAGCACCACATTATTAGTGCTAAAAATAAAATCTAGATCCAGACCATTATTCACCTTTATTAGAGGAATGTCATTCTAAGAAAAACAAATTTCATTGTATCCCTTACCCTCATCCTTGTTCCCACCATCACCACTCTTCATCTCTCCTCAATCATTCCTTTTCTGATATAAAATATGGGTTTTAACTTATTGTCAATACAATAGTTGTTGTTCCCCTACCACAGTATCCGACCGCCTAGACCATAGCCATTGTACCTCAATGTCTATATTCATTGTAACTCCCATGTGACACTTTTCCAAATGTGTAAGGAATTTGTTATATTTAAAGTGCTCAACTTGGAGGAAGATTAAAAGGATGAAGTAAAAGCAAGGCACATAGTCAGCCTGCTAGGTGTGGAAGCGCGTTCATAACAAACATTGTGTAAGAGTGCATTCAAGACACGAATATTTAGCATCAAAATTAGACACCCAACAAGGTCAAAATTCCACACAAGGAGGTGCAAGATTCAGATAAATAATCCATTAACGAAGGAGCATTAAATGCTCAACAACACCAAGCAATATCAATATCCATTCAAGGAACACTAGACAACGAATACAATGCTAAAAAATACGTTGAAGGAAGCCCATACTAAGGTTATTTACTTAATTTTATTAAAATATAAAAGGAGTTATAAGGTGATTTTTATAAGGTTTACTATTGCATTGGATAATACAAATTCAACCAAGCATTAGTAGATAATAAAGCAAATTTATATTTTAGAAAATCAATTATTGAGGTGCATACACATAAAATAATATTTGAAATATTCAAATTAGGATATATAAGGTTGTCAACCTTGATTAAATCATTATTAAATTACAAATAACATTATTTTCTAATATTTCAAAAAGGAGATACAAGGCATACTACTTCAAACTATATACATATAATTGGAATATATAAAATTAATCTATTGGAAAGAGAAGCAGATCAATTGCATACATATAGAATTGGGATTAATTGTTAAAAAATATCTCATACTCATTCTAAGGAGACAAAAAGAATACAACTATTAAAGCATACTTCATTGGGAAAGATAAAACGAAATTTAAAGGTTAATTATTCTCAAAAATTACAAAATCAACTTAGAAGATGAACTAAGCATATTCTAATTATTAGAGAGATACAAAATATAGGCACTATCAAAGCACATCATAATCTACTCGAGGGAGGTATAAGGATGTCTACCTCCAAGAATACAACAAACAATAACATGAATAACTCCTTTAGAAAGGAAAAAACAAGTGCCATAAAAATTGGAATCATGAATATACTTATAAATGGTGAAGCATATTTAGATATTACTTCAAAAATAATTCATAGTGAAGCTTTAGATGATGACTTTGATACCATGGAACATTATCTACAAGCTTGACTCAATGAAGCAATTGGAAATGGAAAAGATGACATTCTACTTTCTTTCAATTTTATAAGCATATTATATATGATATTACTTAGAGTAATGTCATATGTAATATGACTTAATCATACTTAGAAAATATATTTCAATCCTAATGCAGTATTGGTACTACTAACTCAATATCTTATCATGATACTTTAAGTGTTTAATCAGAAGCCTCTATACACAACAAGGACAAAGAAGGAAAATTACCTTTATAAGAATCAGATAGCAGTACAACCACTTATGAAAGTACAAAAATAAGATCTAAAGAAAAGGGTAAAGAAGAAGAAGAAGAAGAAATAGAACCAGATGAAGATACTCATCAAGATTCAGATAAAGAAAATTGGATAGAAGAGGATGATCAAGCCAAAGACTATTCAAGAGAAGAAGATCCATATAATTCTTCAATACCCAAATAATGTAATATATGGGGGTGTGAGAGTATATTATATCATTTGGATCATGTAAACATACCACCCTTGGTACATAACTAGAGTAGTAGATTAATTTAGGAGGTAGTTAGCTAGTTACTTCAAGTAATATAATAAATACACAAGTATCTATGTGCAAGTTGTAAATGGGCAAGGTGTCCCATTGTACAACTATGTAGAGTGTTGGCCAAACAATCCATATTTCTATATAAAGAGCCTTATAGTGAGTGATTATATATCGTTGTAGGTAGTAGTAGGTATACTGGGAGATCACCATATATATTGGTGATGGAATACAATGTAGTTCTTTAGCATTAGTTCTAAAGTGTTCATTTCCTCCATACTACATTGTATCATTTTTGTCATTTTTTATCGATAGCATATTTCAACATCTTACATTTATGCATATTTTTCATCCTATGATTGCATTCTCCCTTGGCATACACCATCAAAAGCTAACAGAAACCCTAGATTTGAGTCCTAATTGGTCCATACCTTTAATAAAATTGAAGAAGACAAGTAGTAGTAAGAGTAGCTCCAAAATAGAAAAAGTAATAACAGGTGTATCCCCCCCCAAAAAAGGGGAAGTGGTGAGAACTGTTGGATGAACACTATGTGTGGTGGAATCAAGGCCCCACACATGAGAGAAGAAACATAAACATGTGAAGGAATAAAATTCTATTGCAATAAACAATAAAGTGAACCTTATATGCAATAATATACCCTATTACAGTTACAATGACTAATTATCCATGCATTCCAATAGAATGAGAAGGATACCATAAGGACACTTCTAATTTAGTCATTGGTTCACATGCATGTTGAAGAAGAAAAGCAAAGAAATCAGTAGTTGGGTAAACATTTCAAAAATATACAAGGAAAAGAGTAATGATTAGACAAAGAATGAAATATATTGTTTGAAGATATTTAAAGTTGTGTGAAGGTGTGTATGCAACAACAAGATGGCAAGAGAGTTTTATTTCATGAAATCTAAAATAGAACATTAAACATCAATGAGGAAAATGTTGGAAAAAATAATACTTAGTATGCCAAAGCACATCCATGAGTTTTCTTAGAGAAAAGAAAACAAGTTGAAAAAAATAAAATAAAATTTTGTTTTTAGAAATAAAAATCTCATTACAATACTAAAAGAATAATTATAAACATCACTACTATCATTATTCTTTTAACAATCCTACGTATTCATGCACTTACCATTATCTGATTCATTCATCCATCTCTTAAATGGATCATCTAGCATGTACATCTACAACTGAATTAGATTATATGGAGTGGAGTGTATCATCTATAGTTAGAGTAGACTGCATGGAGTGGAGTAAGATACCAATACATTTGATAGCAAAAGCCTACAATACGGTAAAGAATATTATACAATAAAAATTGGAGTAGAGTAAGATATCAATAATGATAGAGCAAAAACCTACAATAAAGGAAAAAATATTATACAATAAAAATTGGATACCTATCATAATAATTATTGATTTGAAAAAATAATTAAATATTATAATTACACCTAAATTAACCATATGCCTATATATTTTATTATAATTTAAATCAATAAAATTATAAAATTATAATATAATTAATGTAGTTTCACAACTGTGCATACAAAAAGAGTATTTGATCTGACTACTTGTTCGGTGTCTAATTGTTATTCATAAAACATATGAACGGTTTACCTGAAGAACAGTTTTAAAGCTTTAAATGCCACATAAAGCTTTAAGTGCCACATAACCAACGGCGAGAGCAATGAGTGCACCTGCCCCACTGAAACGGCGGTTCCTCTGCATGAGTTCTTCAAACTGAAACGGCGGTTCCTCTGCATCAGTTCTTCTTCGTGGTCTCTGAGATGTCCTTGGTGGTGGATGGTCTCTATTAGGCGGAGCAGTATCTTGGAATTCCGCAGGACCTATAACTCGAGGCAAATACGCAGGACGAGAGAATAGTTCCTCCAAACGCGGATTCAAATTGAGGAAGAATTCTTCTGATTCTCTGGTGAAATTTTGAGGAACCAAGGTCACCTTGACGGCTGGAACTCCGGCTTGCCTGAAGACCCAGAGAGTTCCGTTTGCGAAACACCACAAAATATTATTGTGATCAACGACATTCATGGTTTGAAAGTGGCTTGGAGAAAGCACTTTCTTTCGGAGCAGATCAACCGCGTAGTCCATTAGCACAGATTCATTAGGCGGTTCGAAAGTATTTTTGACGTAGTCGCGGGTAAATCTGAGGTCCTGTGGGCAAACGATCATCATGCCCGTCTTATGCTGAAGCGGCGGTTCCTCTGCAACATGACATGTCTCCTTGGGAACAGCATTTTTTGCCTCAGGGTTGGGTTCCTCTGTAGCAGTTGTCCTTCGTGGCTTCTGAGATGTCTCTGGTGATGGCCGGTCTGTATTAGGAGGAGCAGTATCTTGGAATTCCACAGGACCTATGACTCGAGGCAAATACGCAGGACGAGAGAATAGTTCCTCCAAACCCGGAGTCAAGTTGAGGAAGAATTCTTCTGATTTTCTGGAGAAATTTTGAGGAACCAAGTTGACCTTGACGGTTGGAACTCCGGCTAGCCTGAAGACCCAGAGCCTTCTGTTGTCGAGACACCACAAAATATTATTGTGATCAACGACATTCATGGTTAGAAAGTGGCTTGGAGAAAGCACTTTCTTTCGGAGCAGATCAACCGCAAGGTCGATTCGCACAGATTCATTAGGCGGATCGAAAGTATTTTCGACGTAGTCGCGGGTAAATCTGAGGTCCTGCGGGCAAACTTCTCTCTGATTCATTATCAGTCCCCCACTATAATTTTCGTACACATAAAAGCTGAAATTTAGAGATATGATGGATTTTCCGAAATAGGGATTCTATGACATCTCAAGCACGAAAAAGGAGCAATTTGAGTGGCTTGCAGCTTTAAGCAACCTTGCTTTTTGATACATAAAAACTTAGATAAAGGAGCATCTTTGAGTGGCTTGTAGCTTAAGCAACCTTGCTTTTAGATTAGATAAAAACATAGGTAAATGGATGTTAAAAATTATTTATTTTATTTAATATATATATATTTTTTAAAATTTTAATTTAATAATTCTTTTGTAATAAGAATATATAAATATATATTTAATTTATAATTTTGTTTTTAATATTTTTTTATTGGATGATTAATTTTAGGTTATTTAAAAAATATAAATATTGATTGTTAAGTGGTTTTGTTGAACAATTTTGTATGTATAATGTTGACTTTTTACAAATGGTTTTTATTTTATTTTTAATCGAAGGTTGATTTTCTTTGCAAACCTAGGAGCAATCTGAGTGGCTTGCAGCTTTAAGCAACCTTGCTTTTAGATGACATAAAAACTTAGATAATGGAGCATCTTTGAGTGGCTTGTTGCTTTTAGATTAGATAAAACAATAGGTATATGGATGTTAAAAATTGTTTACTTGATTTAATAATTTATTTTTTAATTTTAATTTAATAATTGTTTTGTAATAAGAATATATAAATATATATATAATTTATAATTTTGTTTTTAATATTTTTTGATTGGATGATTAATTTTAGGTAAATTAAGAAATATAAATATTGATTGTTAAGTGGTTTTGTTGAACAATATTGTATGTATGATGTTGACTTTTTACAATAGGTTTTTGTTTATTTTTAATCGAAGGTTGATTTTCTTTGCAAACATAAATTTTAAGTCTCAAAGAATTTAAGTTTTACGTGTAATAATTTTCTTAGAACACTATTAAGAACCATTTTATATTTTTGCCTACCTTATTCTTTTAGTGAAAATTAAAAAAATGAAAACTTAAGAAGTTTAATTAATTTTTTTTAAAGAGAAAATGTATTAAAAAAGTCCTATCTTATATGCAATTTTGTTTTTGATGTTAATAGAAAGTAAATGATTTTTTTTGTTTTGTTGACAAAGTGTACAAAAAGGATGTAATACAAAAACATTAAACAATATGTCTTTCCTAATCTTTGCAATACAATTAAAAAATGTGATAATATTGATTAACTTAATCACTTTATTAATTAATCTAATTGATCATTCGTTTAAGCTAGCTATGGTTTATCTTTTTGTGGGCCACCGAAAAGGATCATGAGGGTTTGCAAATGGATATAACACAACTTCCTTTTTTCGCTTCTCACCTAGGATTAGGGGATGTTATGAAATTATATGACTAGTTTGATGAGTTATTTTGTAAACACCTACATTTCACAATAACTTAAGATTCTTGTTAAGATTCCTTCTATAGACTTAACCTTAACTTGATCTATAATGCACATACACTAATACAATACACAATGACATAATACTAATATGATTCTTTGTTTTTTATGATAACAAAAATAAACAAATTTCTTAGGAGTAATGGTACAAGAAGTGATATTCTTAACCATATTTAGCTTAAGATACGAGCTACGTGTAAGTTCAATTATTGACTAGAAATGAAAGCTTTAATTGATCCTCTATGTGATTATGACTAAGCTAGGTTCAATATTTATCCTTTGTCAAATTAATAACAAAACAAGTTAAAAATCCTAACTAGACATATAGCAGATATAAATTAAATCCAACTACTAAAAATACCAAAAGCAAGGAACACAAAAATTATTTTTAATATAGAAATACAAGTGTCATGCGCTTATAGAAGCATCATTGATGCTATCACCTCCTATCGATGCTATAGCTAAAACTTACAAATAAACAAATATCTACAAAACAAACAATAAAAAATGAATGATCAGTGTAAAGGGGTCTATCTAATATAGTAGAGGATGATAGCTTCCTTGTTGTAAAGATTAGACCCCTATTTAGATAGGTAAAATTAAAAAACTATAGAATAATGGAAATAATTGCTAAAATGGTAGAAGTGATTCATGACAATAGTGTCATCGGTGGGATTTATAAGCATTTGGTGAGAGGGATGGGAGGTGACATGGCAATGAGGTGGATCTAATTTGGAGCCAAGTGGAGGGTAGAAAATCCAAGGTAAATCTGAGGAAGACACATGGAGGAATATGCACCCTCCTCATTTAATAGCTTTGGGTTGGGTGATTTCTCACACACCCAAGTGTCATAAATTGGCCTAGGGGTGATGATATGTGCATGGGGACAAGTGTGCCTTGGGGGCTACATATGGAATTTAAAATTGCTAAAAAGGTGACATGGAGGCTAAGAAGGACCAAACCATTAAATATGCTAATTTAATTCCTTTTGACTTGGGGATTTTCATTACATTTTTAAATCATTTAAATTTGGAGGGAAAGTGTATGGGGAGTCAAGGTGGATTAAATGCGGGGATTTAGGTGAGAATTATGGAAAGTCTTAGGGATTTGCTGAAGATTTTTAAATTAGTGTGTATATCTCCTAGGGATTTGGAGTAGGGCTTGATATGGAATTAAAAATTGATTAGTGGTTTGATTAGGGGAATTATATGGATAAGATAGATTACGAGAAGTTTGAGGGGAGAGGGAGAAATAAATGGGAGGGATTATTTGGAAATTAAGATATTAGGGAGAGGATAAGAGGAATTAGAGGAATTATAATATTTCAAATTTGAATGGTATTTTGAGATATATTTTTTAAAATTATAACATTTCTTTCAAGCCATAAATTTTAGTAGATAATGGTGAGAACCATCCTCTACATAATGCTCAATGATTTAGCTTAGAAATAACTAATCTAATAGTTCATCAACATTATCAATTTCAATGAAATAATCCAAAATATTATTATTATTTTTTAATTATTGGAAGGAAAGGAACAACAAATAAGTATAGACTATGATATTTCTAGATTCTCCTTACATAAGCACACTTAAAATATCCATGATATCATCTTTTGTAAATAACAACCCATAAGATTTATATTTTGGAAAGGAATATTTAGGCCTTAAGGAGGGCCTCAAGTGACCAAAAATATTTCCAAGGGAAATCCTTAGGAATGTGGAATTATTATTACTCTAAATCCTTATATCTCAATTTGATAGAGTATCCACCATATTTTGGTAGATTTTTAACCAACACATCCTTTTACAAACGAGAGAAAATATAAATCTTGAAGCATAGTTTGAAGTTTACCTATTGCTTGTTTGAAGCATCACTATAATTTTTACATTTGAACTATTATAAGCCAAATAAACCAAATCCAATGTTTTCCATTTTGGATAAAAATAAGAGGATAAAATTTCAATCAAGCATTAACCAAAAATTAAAATTACTTTCATTGAATAACAATATTATTTATTTATTTATATATTGCAAGCTCTTTGATGTGATGTTGAATGCTGCCAAACTTTAAGGGAAGGTTTATTAACAATTTTAATATATCCATAGAACCTATACATTTTGAAGTAACATTTTTGCCTAATTGTTTTCTTTATTTTATAATGATTGCAATCCAATTTTTAGCTCTAATTCCAAACTCACAAATCTACAATTTTGGAAGTCTACTTATCTAATATTCTTTCTATTAAAAACCCTATCCCATCTGCAAATAGGAATATAAATTTCTTCTCATATTTTCCTATGAACTCCTTTGGACAAATACATATCTTGATTTTATTTATTATTCCTCTTTATATGGAGGGCCAATTATCTATTAATTTTTTGATGAAGTTTATTTTTAGGATCTTACTTGTGTAGATTTATAGGAATCACCTAAGTGACGTTCAATACATGCCAAATATTTTCTAATTATTATAAAGTATTGTAGATTCTAAATTTTAAGTGTATCGTCAATCTCCAAGTTTACCAATATCTTCATCAATTAGTCAGACTGAAGCATCCTTATGAGAAAATCTAGAGCATTTGTTTCTCCAGAAGCAAAAGTTTCAGATCATGAGAAAAAGCACCACCAACTCCTGTGTCTATTGGACAAAACTTCTGTAATATTTAACTTTTCATCATTTCTCGTCCAATTTTGACTACCAATGGTCAATCACCAAGATCTAATTCACAATCCCAAGAGAAATCCTAAGCTCACAAATTACCATTTATAATCTTCTTCCATTAATGGCAACTTGATCACATTTCAAATTCTTACCATTTCCAATCCTATCATCTTTGATGCAATCGTTCCTACAAGAAGACATGGCTTCCTATAAATCCACCAGTTGGGGCGCTCAAATCATATGGTCTTTTGAAAGTAATAATTGTTTCTCAAATTTTATTTAGATTCATAAGAATTTGTTTTTGTGCAAGGTAAGGTTATGCCAACATCTTGTTATAATAATGTGAAAGCATCCTTAAAGCATCTAAGCATCCAAGCATTCAAGCTCAAGTTATCAAGTACCTACAAGCAACAAGCAAGTTTCAATCAAGCTTCCATAAAAAGGGAAAATAACCTTAGCATCTTGGAGCAACAACTATGCATTGGTATTGTCATATTTTCCCCTAATTGTTTTTGGTATTTTCTTTCACTTTTGGAGCTCTAATATTTAATCTTATTGCATGGTAATTTGCTTTGACTATATCATTTGCATTATCCTTTGTTATTATTGGATTGCACTTGCATTAAATAATAATTTTATTTTTTGTCATTGAGAAGGGTCCTTGTACCTCCTAGTCAAGGACATTTCTTTCATCAGTCAAGTTATCATATCTTACATTTAATTTCATTTTGCTATACTTTAAAGTGAAAATGCTGCTAGATTATAGGTGCAATGGCACTATCACTATTTGTTTTAGTACAATTATAGAAAGTAAAAGTGTTTTCTATCGAGCAAAAGCATTGACAACACTATCACTAACTTAGTGACACTCTTGCCACTGATCATTTAATTCATGCTTTTGTCATTTTATCAGTTTTTAGATCCTATCTAAACAAGGGTATAATTTTATCCAAGGGAGTTTGATACTCTCCTCTAGCTCAAGGAGATCCCTTTACCATTGATCCCTTCTTTTTCCATCTATTTTGGAGGAAAGTGAAAGCACCATCATGACATGGTAGTGTCAATATCACTTCTATGAGGCTAATAATGCTTCTTTCTTTATGGAAAAACCAGGTTCTTCAAATCAAGATCACTTTTATTTCAACATTTAGATTTTTAGATATGTTTGTTGTTTGTAAGGATAAATTCTTGTTTTATGTTTCTTCATTAAAATAAAGAAAATAAGATAAGGAACTTAGTGCTTTAGTCATTTAGAGGACCAAATAATACATTAATCTTCTTATCATTAAATCAAAATCACATGTAACATTTATGTTGTTTGTTGCATCTCTCTTAAACCCTTACATCTGAAAGAAATAAACAATTTTTACTTCTATCATTGAAATCAAAATTATTTTAGTTTTAGGTGGCGTTATTGCTTATGTATAGTGCATTAAAACTAGATATGATTAAACTTAATCAAATACTATCTTAAAAGAAACATAAATATTCTTCAACTAATTAATCAAACTTTAAACTCTAAATTTACAAACTATCTCTATCCTTAACATAAATACAAGAGTAAAACATCGCGAAGAAGTCCTTTATAACAATTTTCTCATTCCCCTTCTCTCAAGTATGAAGCTTCCTTGACTTAAGTAACATGACCTTTGAAATAATGAAAGCCTTTCGATATATTTGTAAACTTTATTTACCAATAAATAGTAATATATATTATTAATGACATATTTCACTTTGGGTTCTCCTTAAAAAAAAAACTACGCTCAAAGGATGATGGGATGTGTATAAGTGTGAATGAATGTATTACCTCCATAAAAATATAAAATAAAATAAAAATTATTATTTTACTCAAGCTGTGTTTTGTGTTCCATGGTCAAGGTTGTTGGGATTCGCTCGTATGGTATCAATCAGACCGGGGGAGCTCTTTATCTGTAGTCGTGACAGCTTTTCATATCTTAGGAGCTTCCCAACCGTTCAAGAGGGTTTGACTTGTGAAAACTATAAGGGACGGGGTGAGTGCTCTCTATGAACTAACCCAATCAAGTATCCTGAAGAAAATCTCTTTATTTTAAAAAGTGACCCTCTCTTATTATCATTAAATACCTGTGACTTGGGAGCATCGATGTGGGCAAGCCTTGATGTTTGTCTTTTTAATTCTTGCTCATTCATGTATGAGGTTGGCTTTCTTATTTTCTGTGATATTTTAAATATAGTAACGTATGATTAAAATTTTATTCGACGTAATCGACGTAAATATAGTAACGTATGATTAGAATTTTATTCGACGTTAATATTGTCTATTGAAATTCAATTCTACTTTCTATCTGCTCGTCATCATTACAGGAAGAGCGACCAGGTCCACTGACAAATGCTTGACAAGGATAATTTGTAGGCATTCTTCGGGTGTGTTCCTTCTACGTACATTCCCTCATCATTGTCAGACGAGCGAGGTCAAGATAATGCAGAATGAGCTCATTTGAATGTTCATAGACCCCGGGTAAGCAGTTGTGCTGTCGACGTAAAGGTAACCCAAAACTTTTATTTATAATTAACAATACGATAAGAGTCATAATTTAATATAAATTAATTATTTTTATTTAATTTTTATTAATAATTAATTTTATAAATATTAAATTTTTATGTTAATAAACATAATATTTATATTTAATTTCAAAATAATAATATTAAATATATATTTTTAGATAAAAATTAAAGAAAACTATTTTGATTTAAAAAATATTTTAAATTTTGTGAAATAAAATTGTTTTTATTTCCAGAAGTTGAGCGGACCAATCGCTAGAATTCTTGGGGTTTCACCATGGCCTCTGGTTTGGAGGAGAATACAAAAAAAAAAAAAAAAATTGTACTTTTGAGATGTGTAAAAATAGGTTAGTTTTGTTTATAAAAATATAGGCAATCAATCATCCATAAATTTTTGAGATTGCTAAAGTTAGATTTAAGAAATAAGAAAAAATGAAAATGGTTGTCTCACTTTGATGACTTTAAACAGAAAAAGGTTAAATGATAAAATAAAAAATCTTGAAAATAAAACTCTAATCTACCCCGTCATGGTAGCCAGGTTTAAAACATGAAAAAAGCTATCATTAGCCTCATAGTTCTATATATTTATGTATTTACTATCATTTGATATATTTATGTATTTTCTTCACAGATGTTCATATAAAAACAATTAAATATCAAAGTATTTGATCTGTAGTTGTGCGGTGTCTAATTATAATAGAGTATGAATCTCAATGGGCAATCATAAAACATGTTAGAACATTTTAAACACAGTAGGAAAAGATGGATCGTATCATCCTCGAAGACGAACGCGGCATCCTCTTCTAACCCAAACACTAAATTACTTACTTTCCCAATTCCAAATACAAATGTAATAAGCACTTTACGTACATGTTTGTTACAAATAAAGAAAAACTGTTTTCTTCTTAAACTTTTACATACTTTGCTGTCCCTTGCTCTGTCATTATAAAATAACTCTCAAGTCAGCACTCATAATTACTACCACTACTCTCAGAAAGCCTAAACTATAGCACCATACCAAGAAAGTGAAGAAGCTTATTCAAACAAAAGTGGGAAGCACCGACTACCATCCTACCCAGTCGGACCACTGCTTGGCTTGCAAGACGAATCAAGATAAAAATCTGATACGAACCGCGCGATAAGCACATAGTACATTCCTTCCTAAACTTGCTACAGCTCTCTTACCTATTTTAAAAGCGTGGCCAGCAAAAATTCGAAGCAAATAAATAATCTTATTCAGACAAAACCCTAAAGCACTGAACGCCATGCTTCAAATACTCACAGAAGCTTTGAGTGCAGTATAACCATCGAAGCTGACAACAGCACGATTAAAAGCTTTACCTGCCATAAAACAAAAGCTGAAAACAACGAGTGCAATTATTCCTAATCTCACAGACTTTTCACCCCCACTTAGCTCACCGTTGAAAGCTTCACGAAGAAAGCCAAAACTCTTCTTCAAGATAAACCAAAATGCATCCTAAAATCTTTCTTCCCCAAACTTGGATTTTTCTTCATCCTAAAATCTTTTGCCTGGAACAGGAACGGTGCTGGATCTATCCTCGGCGCCGCTCCAGTTGTTTTTGGCGGTGAAGCATGGGAAGATGAACGCAAATAAGACGGAACAGTTTCTGTCGCCCTGATCGGTCTCCGGACGCGGGGAAAATATGTAGCACTGGAATATTGTCTTTCCAAGTCGGGATTCAATTCGCTGAAGAACTGAAATGATCTTTCCGAGAAATTTGTTCAAACCAAATTAACTGTGATGAGCCCCACTCCAGCTTTTCTGAACACCCAGAGCCTTCTGTTTGAAGATTTTAATTTCGATGTTCGCCGAAGTCTGCAACCGGGAGCGGAGTGCGAAGGGCGCAGGGCGAAGGGCCCGAACTCGGGCTACGCTTGCGCACTCAGGGTGCGCTCCCGGGTATTGCGCACTCGGGGTGCGTTCCAAGGTATTGCACACTCGAGGTGCGCTTGAAAAAGAGGGCTAAGTCGGGGAGCGACTGGTCAACGCTCGACTGTGCTGGTCAAAGGCAGCGAAGCCCGGCAGTCGGGAGGACAGCTCCAAACTTAGCCAAATTTTTTCGTGAGAGCTTTTGCTGTCCGGAGGCTTGCACGGCTACGACGTTGGCTTCCCTGGCTTGGGAAGAACTGTAAGGGAGGAGAAAAACACCGAATCTGAATGCAATATTTCAGATCTGAGCTCAAACTTGTAGAACCCGAAAGAAATTGCTCTGAGGCGATTATACAGACAACAAAATGATTTTGTGCCGACAAAGATAACCGCAAACCCTACAGATGCCTTAAACAATAGCAAATTTTATTCATATAAAACAAGGGTTAAAAAAGTCTTCAACTGAGGAAAAAACAAACATCTACAGTCTAAAGCTGCAGGATAAACTGATACGGAAAACAAATGTCGAGTCTGTTGCTCGGACATTAAACATATGAGCCACACTGCTCACTGAAACGATCTCGTCTCCTACTCTGTTGTTTCTCCAAATTACCTCCCACACTCCTATGTTTCTTTGCTCTCTTTCCACACCTTGTCTGAAGACCCGAACAACCTTATATAGCCGTGGGAAGAGGAAGATAGGGGTTGTCCTCTGACAGGTTCTGACAGACCCTCAACTAGGGTTTCTGACCAATCGTCGAACTGACATTAAATCGCCAAACTGGCATTAACTTCTATGGCGATCGGATCTGTCAGAAATCACATCTGTCAGAGGGCACGTGCGACGTCAAGTCAAAGATTTTTGCCGGGATGCCTGACTTCACGAGCGTAGTCCGGCTTCGCCCAAGTTTGAAGCGAACTTGGGCGGAGGCATGAAATATGGATTAATATTTCTAACACCCTCCTTTAAGCCTGATTTTATGAGCGCTTTGACTCCAAGCTGCTCTCACAATCTTTTGAAGTCTTCCTCCTTCAAAGGCTTCATGAAAATATCTGCCAACTACTCCTTGGATTTGCAAAACTACAGTTGAATTTCTCCAGACTTCACCAACTCTCTGATGAAGTGATAACGAATATCGATGTGCTTCGTTCGGCCATGGAAAATAGGATCCTTTAACAGTGTGATGGCCGAATTTTTATCACAAAAAAATATTGTCACGCCTTCCAGAGGATAGTTCAGTTCACACAGAACTCTTCGCAGCCAAACTGCCTGGCATGCGGCTGACGTGTCAGCGACATATTCTGCTTTAGTTGTGGACAACACAACGATGGGTTGTTTCTTGGACGCCCATGAGACTGCCCCTGATCCGAGATGGAAAGCATATCTAGAGGTGCTCTTCTAGTCGTCGGTGCTGCCAGCCTAGTCACTGTCTATGAAGCCCACCAGTTCCAACTAGTCTTGTCTGGCATAAAATAGACCATTGTTCTGTGTCTCGTTGACATAGCGCAAGATCCTCTTGCCTGCTTTCCAGTGCGTGTCCTTCGGAGTCTCCATGAAATGGTTGATCAGACTGACTTTGAACATCAGATCTGGCCGAGTTGCAGTCAAATACATCAGACTGCCAACTAGCCTCTTGAACAACGTTGAATCTACATTCCTCCTTGAATCCAACTTACTCAACTTCAAACCTGTGGCTACAGGTGTGACGACAGGTTTACTATCCTCCATATTGAACCGCTTCAGGACATCATTCGCATACTTGCCCTAAGAAATGAAGATGTCATCTGTCGATTGGTCAACTTCAATGTCGAGAAAGAACTTCATTAGCCCTAAGTCCGTCATCTCAAACTCCTTCTTCATGGCTATTCTGAAATGGTCGAATAGGACATTGTTGTTGCTAGTATAAATCAAATCGTCCACATACAGGCAGACGATAATGAGATCACCTGCTTCATTTATCTTCATGTACAGGGTGTGCTCATATGGGAATTTTACAAACCCATTTTGCTAAAAATAACTGTCAATCCAGCCGTACCAAGCCCGGGGCGCCTGCTTCAAACCGTACAGGGATTTTTTCAGCTTCAGGACTTTGCCCTCTTGGCCTTCAATTTCGTAACTGGGTGGCTGGTCTATGTAGACCTCTTCCTCCAACACATCATTGAGGAAGGCTAACTTGACATCCATCTGGTACATCTTCCAACCCTGTTGGGCTGCCAATGCTAGGATCATCCTGACTGTGTCAAGTCGGGCTACAGGCGCATAAACCTCATGGTAATCGATGTCTGACTTCTGCTCGTAGTCCTTTTCCACCAGTCTGGCCTTATGTTTGCCAATGTCTCTTTGGGCGTTGAACTTTATCTTATATACCCACTTGACCCCAATGGTCTTCTACCCTACTGGAAGATCTGTCAGTTGCCATGTATCATTCTTTTCAATGGCTTCAATCTCCTCGTCCATCGCCTGCACCCATTTTTGATTCTGACTTGCGTCTTCGAACTCTACTAGATCAACTTCAGTAAAGAATGCAAAGTTAGAGTTCTCTTCATCTACGTGGGTTTGGGTTGCCTCGTAGATTTCTTGCAAGCTCCTTGTCTTTGCTGGCGTCACCAGGTTCTGGATTCTACTTGCACATGGAGGCGACCGAGATGGAGTGGTTGTGCTACTACTGGCACCGTTGCTGCTGTTGGAGGTTGCAGGTGGTTGCACACTTCCTTCCAAGTCAACAGACTCTACCACTGCTGGCTCTGACCGGCCAGTCTTCGACTAGCAGTTCTAGGATTCATCTTCAAGAAATTTCACATCACGATTGATGATGAGCTTCTTCGTCATAGGGTTGTACAGCCTATATGCCTTTGCATGCTCTCTGTACCCAGTGAAAATGCACTTCTCTGCTCTATCATCCAACTTAAGTCGCTTCTCTTCTGGAACATGTGCATATGCAATGCACCCGAACACACGCAAGTGAGCCACACTTGGCTTCACACCGTTCTAGGCCTCCTGAGGGATTTTGTCCTTCACGCTTTTGGTGGGACATCTGTTCAGCAGGTAGACTGCACATGTTATAGCCTCTGCCCAAAATTCATGCAGTAATCCCTTCGCCTTCATAATGCTTCGTTCCATCTCTATTATGGTCTGGTTCTTTCTCTCAGCTACACCGTTCTACTCTGCGTGTATCTAGCAATGAACTGCCTTCGAATTATGTGCTACTTGTAGTAGTTATGGAATTCGTTGTATTCACCTCTACCATTTGTCCCGAGAGTCTTGATCTGATATTCGCTCTATTTCTCCACCAGAGCCTTGAACTCCTTGAATCTGGCAAATGCTTCTGAATTTAGCTTGATGGCATAGATCCAAGTCTTTCGACCGAAGTCATCTATGAACGTTAAGAAGTATTTGTTGTCGGTAAATGTGTTGGTCTACATTGAATCGCAAATGTCTGAGTGCACCAGCTCTAGTGGTTGTGATGCTCTCCAAGATTGACCAAAAGGGAATGAATCCCTATGTTGTTTGTCGACTAAGCAACCATCACAAACTTGATTTTGCTGTTCTATTAGGGGTAAACCCTTCACCATCTGCTTCTTGTGTAGTTGATTTAGGCCACTAAAATTTAGGTGACCAAATCTAAGATGCCACAACTAGGTAGCATCTTTCACAACTGCACTCAGATACATCAATGATTCGTTCTAAATCTGTAGCAAAAACATTTTATTCTTTGTCATGGACATGGTAGCAATCTGCCTATGCAACTTGTCTCTGATGTTGTAAGGTTCGTCTTTAAACTGGACCGTATGTCCCTTCTGTACGAGCTGTCCAACGCTCAGCAGGTTGTGCTTCAGGTCAGGCACATAGTAGACATCACAGATCTGCTTTCATTCGTCGTGCCTAGTGTGGATGAGGATCTTTCATTTCCCCATTATGGGAACCTTGTTGTTGTTCCCCATATTTACCTCAGACTGGACTATTTCATCCAGTTGGGAGAACATCTCCTTGTTCCCCGTCATGTGGTTGTTGGACCCGCTGTCTAAATACTAGACATTATTCTGGCACTCCTCCTCAATGTTGCAAGTCAACAACACATTTCCTCCTACTGCATTTTCAGTTTCATCCGTGTAATGGGCATATTGTTGGTTCTCCTTGGCCATATGTTTTTTGCACTGTGATATGTAATGGCCGAACATCTTGCAAAAATAGCACTGGACCTTTGACATGTCCTTCTTCTGACCAAATCTAGTTTTCTGATTTTTTGAACTGCCTCTTCCACCTTGCTGATGGAAATTATAGTTGGTCTCTCCTTCGCTAGGGTTTGACCGTCCTCCTTGCTTGTTGCCTTTCCCATGCCTGCCTCTACCTCTTGCTCTGTGAGAACTAGAGGCACCATAGTGGGAATCTTATCTGTCGTTATCTCGGAATGAGACCTGAGCCTTGAATGCTTGCTCTAGAGAGGTCTGAGACAAACTACTCAGCCTCTGTTCATGAATCTGCAACAAACCCATGAGATCGTCTATTGAGAGGGTCGTCAGATCCCTCGACTCTTCAATTGCTATTACAACAGAGTCAAACTTGGCAGGCAGACTTTTGAAAATCTTCTCCATGATTCTCTGGCTCTACACGATTTCTCTGTTCAACCACATCTGGCAGATAATGTTCATCGTTCGGGTGAAGAAATCACTCATGGACTCGGACTCACTCATATGTAGATTTTCAAACTCCCTCCGGAGCATCTGTAGCTTTACCAACTTTACCTTATTGGTGCCTTGGTACGAGTTGGCCAGAATCTCCCAGGCCTGCTTCGCCTTGGTGGCTGATGCGATCTGTAGGAAGATGGACTCCTCGACCACTTGCATGATGTAGAAGAGGGCCTTCTGGTCCTTCTTCATGTTCTCTTTCAACAGGTCCTTGTCTGCTTGAGAGAGGGCAACCAGTGCTGCTGCATCTGTCGGTTCTGGGTAGCCGTTCTCGACTAACTCCCATAGCTCCTGAGATCCGAATAGGATCTTCATCTGGATGCTCCAATAATCGTAATTCTTCCCGTTGAAGTGCGGGATCTACAACTACAAGTTGTTGCTGCTGGAAGCCATTCTGCTTTGGTCTCCGCATCAAGCGATTAGTGGCTATGATACTAATTTAAAGATTTTAATTTTGATGTTCGTCGAAGTATGCAATCGGGAGCGGAGTGCGAAGGGCGCAGGGCATAGGGCGAAGGAGGGAAGGGCCTGAAATCGGGCTGCACTTGTGCACTCGGGGTGCACTCTTGGGTATTGCACACTCGGGCTACATTTATGCACTTGGGGTGCGATCTCGAGTATTGCACACTTGGGCTGTGCTTGTGCACTCGGGGTGCGCTCCAAAGTATTGCGCACTCGGGGTGCACTTGCGCACTCAGGGTGCACTCCAAGGTATTGCGCACTCGAGCTGTGCTTGAAAAAGAGTGCTAAGTCAGGCAGCGACTGGTCAACGCTCGACTACGCTGGTCAAAGGCAACGAAGTCTAACTTCACTGTGCAGTTGGGAGGACAGCTCCAGACTTAGCCATTTTTTTTTGTTGTGAGAGTTTTTGATTTCTGGAGGCTTGCACGGCTACGAAGTTGGCTTCCCTGGTTTGGGAAGAATTGTAAGGGAGGAGACAAACATCGAATCTAAATGCAATATTTCAGATCTGAGCTCAAACTTGTAGAACCCGAAATAAATTGCTTTGAGGTGATTATACAGATAACAAAATGATTTTGTGTCGACAAAGATAACCGCAAACCCTACAGATGCCTTAAACAACAGCAAATTTTATTCATATAAAACAAGGGTTACAAAAGTCCTCAACTGAGGAAAAAATAAACATCTACAGTCTAAAGATGCAGGATAAACTGAGACAAAAAACAAATGTCGAGTCTGTTGCTCGGACATTAAACATATGAGCCACACTACTCACTGAAACGATCTTGTCTCCTACTCTGCTGTTTCTCCAAATTACCTCCCGCTCTCCTCTATTTCTTTGTTATCTTTCCACACCTTGTTTGAAGACCCAAACAACCTTATATAGCCATGGGAAGAGGAAAATAGGGATTGTCCTCTGACAGGTTTTGATAGACCCTCAACTAGGGTTTCTGACCAATCACCGAACTGGAATTAAATCGCCAAACTGGCATTAACTTCTGCGGCGATCGGATCTGTCAAACATCACATCTGTCAGAGGGCATGTGCGACGTCAAGTCAAAGGTTTTTGCTAGGATGCCTGACTTTGCAAGCGAAGGGGGGCGTAAAATTTGGATTAATATTTCTAACACCCTCCTTTAAGCCTGATTTCATGAGCACTTTGACTCCATGCTGCTCTTGCAATCTGTTGAAGTCTTCCTCCTTCAAAGACTTCATGAAAATATCTGCCAACTGCTCCTTGGATCTGCAAAACTGCAGTTGAATTTCTCCAGACTTCACCAACTCTCTATTGAAGTGATAATGAATATCGATGTGCTTCATTCGGCCATGGAACACATGATCCTTTGACAATGAGATGGTTGAATTGTTATCACAAAAAATTGTTGTCAGGCCTTCCGGAGGATAGTTCAGTTCACACAAAACTCTTCGTAGCCAAACTGCCTGGCATGCGACTGACATGGCAGCGACATATTCTGCTTCAGTTGTGGACAACGCAACGATGGGTTATTTCTTGGACGCCCATGAGACCGCCCCTGATCCGATATGGAAAGCATGCTACCAATCCAGTCACTGTCTATGAAGCCCACTAGTTCCAACTGGTCTTGTATGGAGTAAAATAGGCCATTGTTTTGTGTCTCGTTGACATAGCGCAAGATCCTCTTCCTTGCTTATGAGTGCGTGTCCTTCGGAGTCTCCATGAAACGGTTGATCAGACTGACTTCGAACATCAAATCTGGTCGAGTTGCAGTCAAATACATCAGACTGCCAACTAGCCTCTTGAACAGCGTTGGATCTACATTCCTCCCTGAATCCAGACTTGCTCGACTTAAAACCTATGGCTACAGGTGTGATGGCAGGTTTACTGTCCTCCATCTTGAACCGCTTTAGGACATCCTTCGCATACTTGCCCTGAGAAATGAAGATGCCATCTGTCGATTAGTCAACTTCAATGCCGAGAAAGTACTTCATTAGCCCTAAGTCCATCATATCAAACTCCTTCTTCATGGCTATTCTGAACTGGTCGAACAGGACATTGTTGTTGCTAGTATAAATCAAATCGTCCATATATAGGCATACGATAATGAGCTCTCCTGCTTCATTTGTCTTCATGTACAGGGTGTGCTCATATGGGCATTTTACAAACCCATTTTGCTGAAAATAACTGTCAATCCGGTTGTACCAAGCTTGGGGCGCCTGCTTCAAACTGTACAAGGCCTTTTTCAGCTTCAGGACTTTGCCCTCTTGGCCTTCAATTTCGTAACCCGGTGGCTGGTCTATGATTAGAGTAGGGATATTTTAGATTATGAAATCCATTGCTTCTTCATTAGGTAGGCAACCACACCAATCAGGTCCAAGAAAAAATAAACTATCTCCTTTCTAATATACCCAAATTCTTTGTTACACGCCCATCATTTTAAAAACAAATTGTGATTTTTAGGTAGAAATATGAAAAATCTTAATGTTACGATCCCCTTCTTTAAGCAAAGTTATTGATCCAGATCTTGATTTTTATCTCCAAAAAATCTCTTCACAATCCAGGGTTTATGGTATTTAAAAAGAATAAGTTTTTCTCTATCTCCCAACTCACTAGATAGACTATATTGCAGTTAGTTTTTTAACTCTTTTTTTTAGAACAAGATGCCCAAAAACCTATTTATTCCAATACTTCACATTCCTTTTAATGGAACTTAACCTCTTAGCTATTTGGGAAACCTTGTCACCAAAGAATTCTTCCTTCCACTAGTCTGTAATTTGAGCTTCCAAATTATCATATCATAGCCACATCATTTCAAATATGAAGGGGGATCTGAACAAACATGTTGAGTCATCTAATTCCCAGATCAAAAGTGTTGTGATTAGAACCAAATTTAGGGAGGTAAGAGAGGAGGGATTATTCAAAAAGCTATAAATATTCTTGACACAACAAAATTCTATCTAATTTGACTTAGATTAGATTCTCCTCTAAATGGTGGTTACTCCAAGTATATTTCACTCTCTTAAGGTACACATACATTAGTTCATTATCATTAATAAAGTTGGAAAAATCAATCATTCCTTCTAAGATAGTAGTATTTCCTCCTTTCTTATCATATGGATTGAAGGGAGAATTGAAATCCTTAGTTAGAATCCAAGGAATTCCTTTGAATGCTTCACGTTGATGGTTGAGGTTATCCCAAAGTTATTTTCTCCCAATAAATGTATTCGGAGCATACACATTTGTTATAATTCACTGATTTTTAGTTTTATTACATTGAAAAGAAAGTAATTGCCTAGTCTATTTGGATTAAATTTCTTTCCTCTAAATTGTTTTTATCCCATAAGCAAAGTAGACCTCTAGAATATCCACAAGTTGGGGTAATTGTTAACTCTATCTCTTTCCAGATTCTACTTTTAACTGCCTTCATATTTTGTTGGTCCATTTTAGTTTCCTATAGAAGAAAAATATGTGGTGACTTTCTTTTCTCAATGGTTTAACAAGTCTATGTTTTAAAGGGGTGTTGAGTCCCCTTATATTCCATGAGAGAAGTTTCATTTTTTAGGTCTATTGAGCATTTTTCCCCCTACCTAGGGATAATATAGTCTGAGTTCCATTTTCTATGTCAACCATTGTTTTACATTTCCTAATTTAATATTTTGGTGGTCTACCAAGACATTTTTCTACACCAGCATCAATTCCATCTATTTTTATTCCCTTTTTAATGATTTTGGGTTGAGGTTCCTTTCATACCCCATTTTAGTTTATCATATTTTTCTTCTTCCAAGGGAACATCTCCTTGAGAGGCATTTGAATTTTTCTTGAGACTAAGAATCATATTTGGACTACAAAGTCTCCTTTAGATCGCTCTGATTGAGAATTAAGAGCTAACTCAAGATTACCAACTTCTAAAAGATTAAAAGCATTTTAAATAAAAATTTCAAAATACTCTAACAAGGAGTTCATTAAACATGCCTCCTAATTATTCATCAGTGTATGATCCTTCAATGGGGAAGTTTGATGTGGAAATCCATCCACCTGATTCTCACATCTTCTATTACCTCGTCTAGAGCTCTCTCCTTCAGACTGTTTATTTTTCCATATTTTTATGCTTAGGGAATATGTTAGATGAATGCCCTATTTTCTTGCATGCTATGCATATAAGCCAAGAATTCTCATACTCAATATTCTAGTTCCAAACCCCTAGCTTTGAGATCAAACTAACTAAGGTAGAAAAACACTTCTTAAGGTCTGCATTAACATAATTTCTTATGTAAATCAATCAAGAATGAGCTTTGGTGGTCAGATAAATAGTCACAAAGACCCCTATTTATATTTTATACCCGTTAGCATATCCTTATTATAGAAGTAATAGGGAAAAATTGACAACTTGACCCAAAGCAGGGCTTGGAAAAAACTCTAATAATTTGTGTTGAAGTCTGGGCTCCATCTCCATAGGATGAGACCCTTCCATCCAAAAAACCATGGTCCTCCCCCTAAAATTATGTCTGAGTTCTCCTTGGAGAGCAACTTGACCATGAAAAAACCTTTTGGAAAAGCAACCATTTCCATGTGGTCATTGGACCTCCATTTTAATGGAACTCATTTCCTAACCATGTCCAGATCTAAATGAGCACCCATGAAACACTCTAAAAAATTTATAGACTCTTGTTCAATATTTATATCTACAAGCTTGTTTGGGACAATGCTTTTACCTCATTTAGGAATTAGGGTACAATAGGGTTCATGGGGTTTATTCTTACCACTTACCATAGATGACCATGAAGTACCCCCATAAAAGGAATGTCGGTCGCTTCCAACAATCCCCAAATAAAGCACCACATTATCAGTGCTAAAAAATAAAATCTAGATCCAGACCATTATTTGCCTTTATTAGAGGAATGTCATTCTAAGAAAAACAAATTTCATTGTCTCCCTTCCCCTCATCCTTGTTCCCACCATCACCACTCTTCATCTCTCCCTCAATCATTCCTTTTTTGATATAAAATATGGGTTTTAACTTGTTGTCAATACAATAGTTGTTCTTCCCCTACCACAGTATCCTACCGCCTAGACCATAACCATTGTACCTCAATGCCTATCTTCATTGTAACTCCCATGTGACACTTTTCCAAATGTGTAATGAATTTGTTCTATTTAAAGTGCTCAACTTGGAGGAAGATTAAAAGGATGAAGTAAAAGCAAGGCACATAGTCAGCCTGCTAGGTGTGGAAGCACGTTCAATAACCATTCAAGGAACACTGGACAACGAATACAATGCTAAAAAATATCAATAACCATTCAAGGAACACTGGACAACGAATACAATGCTAAAAAATACGTTGAAGGAAGCCCATACTAAGGTTATTTACTTACTTTTATTAAAATTTAAAAGGAGTTATAAGGTAATTTTTATAAGGTTTACTATTGCATTGGATAATACAAATTCAACCAAGCATTAGTAGATAATAAAGCAAGTTTATATTTTAGAAAATCAATTATTGAGGCGCATACACATAAAATAATATTTGCAATATTCAAATTAGGATATATAAGGTTTTCAACCTTGATTAAATCATTATTAAATTAAAAATAACATTATTTTCTAATATTCCAAAAAGTAAGGAGATACAAGGCATACTACTTCAAACTATATACATATAATAGGAATATATAAATTTAATCTATTGGAAAGAGAAGCAGATCAATTGCCTACATATAGAATTGGAATTAATTGTTAAAAAATATCTCATACTCATTCTAAGGAGACAAAAAGAATACAACTATTAAAGCATACTTCATTGGGAAAGATAAAGCAAAATTAAAAGGTTGATTATTCTCAAAAATTACAAAATCAACTTAGAAGGTGAACTAAGCATATTCTAATTATTAGAGAGATATAAGGAAGCCCACAAAACCTAATTCTAAGTAAGTTTTTATTAAATTAGTTCACATCTCTTAACTAGGGAGAAATAAGGGATTCTACAAAAGCTAATATTTGAATAACTTTATAAAATTGACTCATATACTCTTAACTAGGGAGTTATAAGGTGGACTACTTAGAATATCCTATCTCATAATACTAAAAGAGATACAAAATATAGGCACTATCAAAGCACTTCATAATCTAATCTAGGGAGGTATAAGGATGTCTACCTCCAAGAATACAACAAACAATAACATGAATAACTCCTTTAGAAAGGAAAAAACAAGTGCCATAAAAATTGGAATCATGAATCTACTTATAAAGGGTGAAGCATATTTAGATCTTACTTCAAAAATAATTTATAATGAAGCTTTAGATGATGACTTTCATACCATGGAACATTATCTACAAGCTTGACTCAATGAAGCAATTGGAAATGGAAAATATGACATTCTACTTTCTTTTGATTTTATAAGCATATTATATATGATATTACTTAGAGTAATGTCATATATAATATGACTGAATCATACTTAGAAAATATATTTCAATCCTAATGCAGTATTGGTACTACTAACTCAAGATCTTATCATTATACTTTAAGTGTTTAATCAGAAGCTTTTGTACACAACAAGGACAAAGAAGGAAAATTACCTTTATAAGAATCAGATAGCAGTACAACCACTTATGAAAGTACAAAAATAAGATCTAAAGCAAAGGCTAAAGAAGAAGAAGAAGAAATAGAACCAGATGAAGATACTCATCAAGATTCAGATAAAGAAAATTGGATAGAAGAGGATGATCAAGCCAAAGACTATTCAAGAGAAGAAGATCCATATAATTCTTCAATACCCAAATAATGTAATATATGGGGGTGTTAGAGTATATTATATCATTTGGATCATGTAAACGTACCACCCTTGGTACATAACTAGAGTAGTAGATTATTTTAGGGGGTAGTTAGCTAGTTACTTCAAGTAATATAATAAATACACAAGTATTTATGTGCAAGTTGTAAATGTGCAAGGTGTCCCCTTGTACAACTAGGTAGAGTGTTGGCCAAACAATCCATATTTCTATATAAAGAGCCTCATAGTGAGTGATTATATATCGTTGTAGGTAGTAGTAGGTATACTAGGTAGATCACCATATAGATTGGTGATGGAATACAATGTAGTTCTTTAGCATTAGTTATGTAGTGTTCATTTCCTCCATACTACATTGTATCATTTTTGTCACTTTTTATCGATAGCATATTTCAACATCTTACATTTATGCATATTTTACATCCTGTGATTGCATTCTCCCTTGGCATACACCATCAAAAGCTAACAGAAACCCTAGATTTGAGTCCTAATCGGTCCATACCTTTAATAAAATTGAAGAAGACAAGTAGTAGTAAGAGTAGCTCCAAAATAGAAAAAGCAATAACATGTGTATCCCCCCCCCAAAAAAAAGGGAAGTGGTGAGAACTGTTGGATGAACACTATGTGTGGTGGAATCAAGGTCCCACACATGAGAGAAGAAACATAAACATGTGAAGAAGTAAAATTCTATTGCAATAAACAATAAAGTGAACCTTATATGCAATAATATACCCTATTACAGTTACAATGACTAATTATCCATGCATTCCAATAGAATGAATGAGAAGGATACCATAAGGACACTTCTAATTTAGTCATTGGTTCACATGCATGTTGAAGAAGAAAAGCAAAGAAATCAATAGTTGGGTAAACATTTCAAAAATATACAAGGAAAAAAGTAATGATTAGACAAAGAATGAAATACATTGTTTGAAGATATTTAAAGTTGTGTGAAGGTGTGTATGCAACAACAAGATGGCAAGAGAGTTTTATTTCATGAAATCTAAAATAGAACATTAAGCATCAATGAGGAAAATGTTGGAAAAAATAATACTTAGAATGCCAAAGCACATCCATGAGTTTTCTTAGAGAAAAGAAAACAAGTTGGAAAAAATAAAATAAAATTTTGTTTTTAGAAATAAAAAGCTCATTGCAATACTAAAAGAATAGTTATAAACATCACTACTATCATTATTCTTATAACAATCCTATATATTCATGCATTTACCATCATCTGATTCATTCATCCATCTCTTAAATGGATCATCTAACATGTACATCATCTACAATGGATTAGATTATATGGAGTGGAGTGTATCATCTATAGTTAGAGTAGACTGCATGGAGTGGAGTAAGATAACAATACATTTGATAGCAAAAGCCTACAATACGGGAAAGAATATTATACAATAAAAATTGGAGTAGAGTAAGATAACAATAATGATAGCAGCAAAAACCTACAATACAGGAAAACAAATATTATACAATAAAAATTGGATACCTATCATAATAATTATTGATTTGAAAAAATAATTAAATATTATAATTACACCTAAATTAACCATATGACTTTATATTTTATTATAATTTAAAATAATAAAATTATAATATAATTTATATAGTTTCACAACTGTGCATACAAAAACAATTAAAAGTATCAGAGTATTTGATCTGACAACTTGTTCGGTGTCTAATTGTTATTCATAAAACATATGAACGGTTTACCTGAAGAACATTTTAAAAGCTTTAACTGCCACATAACCAACGCCGAGAGCAATGAGCGCAGCTACCCCTAATCCCTCAAACGGCGGTTCCTCTGCATCAGTTCTTCTTCGTGGACTCTGAGATGTCCTTGGTGGTGGATGGTCTCTATTAGGCGGATCGAAAGTATTTTTGACGTAGTCGCGGGTAAATCTGAGGTCCTGTGGGCAAACGACCATCATGCCCGTCTTATGCTGAAGCGGCGGTTCCTCTGCAACATGACATGTCTTCTTGGGAACAGTCTTCTTTGCCTCAGGGTTGGGTTCCTCTGCAACAATTTGTATTCGTGGCGTCTGAGATGTCTTTGGTGATGGCCGTTCTGTATTAGGAGGAGCAGTATCTTGGAATTCCACAGGACCTATGACAGGAGGGAAATACGTAGGACAAGAGAATAGTTCCTCCCAAAGCGGATTCAAGTTGAGGAAGAATTCTTCTGATCTTCTGGAAAATTTGTGAGGAACCAAGTTGACCTTGACGGCTGGAACTCCGGCTCGCCTGAAGACCCAGAGCCTTCTGTTGTCGAGACACCACAAAATATTTTTGTGATCAACGACATTCATGGGTGGAAAGTCGCTTGGGGAAAGCAATTTCTTTCGGATTCGATCAACCGCGTCGTCGATTCGCTGAAATTCATGTGGCGGCTCGAAAGTAATTTTGATGGAGCCCTGGGTAAATTTGAGGTCCTGCGGGGAAACCACCATGATGCTCGTCTTATGCTGAAGCGGCGGTTCCTCTGCAACATGACATGTCTCCTTGGGAACAGCATTCTTTGCCTCAGGGTTGGGTTCCTCTGTAGCAGTTGTCCTTCGTGGCTTCTGAGATGTCTCTGGTGATAGGTGTTCTGTATTAAGCGGAGCAGTATCTTGGAGTTCCACACGACCTCTGACGCGAGGGAAATACGTAGGACGAGAGAATCGTTTCTCCAAACGCGGATCCAAGTTGAGGAAGAATTCTTCTGATCTTCTGGAAATTTTTTGAGGAACCAAGTTGACCTTGACGGCTGGAACGCTGGCTTGCCTGAAGATCCAGAGCCTTCTGTTGTCGAGACACCACAAAATATTATTGTGATCAACGACATTCATGGGTGGAAAGTCGCTTGCAGAAAGCAATTTCCTTCGGATTCGATCAACCGCGTCATCGATTCGCTGAGATTCATGGGGCGGCTTGAAAGTATTTTTGATGGAGTCCTGGGTAAATCTAAGGTCCTGCGGGCAAACATCTCTCTGATTCATTATCTTCCCCTCGCACAGCCCCTACAGTAATGGATCCTGCTTCTGGTTACCTACTATCCACCATATAAGTCTAGAAAGGAACTCTTAACTCTAAATTTCTTCGCAACGAATATTTTATTTATCAGTTTATTGACACCCCACTTACCACTTTCTAAAATTCTGAAATTTCATTCGAATATTTTATTTATCACTTTACTAACACCCCCACTTACTAATTTGATTGTTGTTACCTACGATTCAGAAGATATTGTGAAATATTAAAAGAATTGGAACACTTTAGTCCCCACTATAATTTTCGTACACATAAAAGCTGAAATTTAGAGATATGGATGGATTTTCCGAAATAGGGATTCCATAATCGATATGACATCTCAAGCACGAAAAAGGAGCAATTTGAGTGGCTTGCAGCTTTAAGCAACCTTGCTTTTAGATGACACAAAAACTTGGATAAAGGAGCATCTTTGAGTGGCTTGGAGCTTAAGCAACCTTGCTTTTAGATTAGATAAAAATATAGGTATATGGATATTAAAAATTATTTATTTTATTTAATAATTTGTTTTTTTTTTAATTAAATAATTATTTTATAATATATATATATATATATATATATATATATATATATATATATATAATTTGGTTATTGTGAGAAATTTCTAAGATCAAGGATACAGAGTTGAGGAGTCTTCTTCCAACCACTTATCAATAAAGAATTTAACACACTCCCCATGCCGATATATATTTAATTTATAATTTATTTTTAATATTTTTTTAATTAGATAATTAATTTTAGGTTAATTAAAAAATACAAATATTGATTGTTAAGTGGTTTTGTTGAACGATTTTGTATGTATGATGTTGACTTTTTACCAATGGTTTTTCTTTTTTTACTTGAAGGTTGTTTTTCTTTGCAAACCTAAATTTTAAGTCACAAAGAATGTAAGAACTTTCTTACGACACTACTTAAAACCTTTTTAGATTTTTGCCTACCTTATCCTTTTAGTGAAAATTAAAAAAATAATAATAATAATTTGTTAGGTTATTGTGAGAAACCTTTATGACCGAAGAGAAAATGTATTGAAAAAGTCCTATCTTATATATAATTTTATTTTTGATGCTAATAGAAAGTAAATGATATATTTTTTTGTTGAGAAAGTGTGCAAAAAGGATACATTAAACGAATATGCCTTTCATAATCTCTGTAATACAATTAGAAAATGTGATAATATTGATTAACTTAATCACTTTATTAATAACCTAATTGATCATTCGTTTAATCTACTATGGTTTATCTTCTTGTGGGCCACCAAAAATGATCATAAGAGTTTGAAAATGGATATAACACAACTTCCTTTTTCGCTTCTCACATAGGATTAGGGGATGTTATAAAATTATATGACTAGTTTGATGAGTTATTTTGCAAACATCTACATTTCACAAGAAGTTAAGATTCTTGTTAGTATTCCTTCTATCTAGCCTTAACCTTAACTTGATCTATGATGCACATACACTAATGCAATACATAAATACATAATACTAATATGATTCTTTGTTTTTGATGATAACAAAAATAAACAATTTCCTTAGGAGTAATGGTACAAGAAGTGATGTTGCTAACAAAATTTAGCTTAAGATACGAGCTACGTGCAAGTTAAATTAATGAATAGAAATGAAATCTTTAATTGATCCTCTATGTAATTATGACTAAGCTAGTTTCAATATTTCTCCTTTGTCAAATTAAATTCAAAATAAGTAAAAAATGCTAACTAGACATATAGCAGATATAAATTAAATCTAACTACTAAAAAAGCCAAAATCAAGGAACAAAAACAAATATCTTTAATATAGAAACACAAGTATCACCTGTTTGTAGAAGCATCATCCATGCTATCACCTCCTATCAATGTTATAGCTAAAACCTACAAATAGACAAATATCTATAAAACAAACAATAAAAAAATGATGATCAGTGCAAAGGGTTCTATCTAATCTAGTAGAGGATGATAGCTTCCTTTTTGTAAATATTAGACCCTTATTTAGATAGGTAAAATAAAAAAAAAAACTATAGAATACTAGAAATAATTGTTAAAATGGTAGAAGTGCTTCATGACAATAGTGTCACTGGTGTCATCACTATTTGTGTTTCTAATATATATGAAATAGAGAGCAATAACATCATCAATCTACAATCTAGTGGTTTTTTTTATTCTGAGACCATAATAACAAGCTAAAATACAAATATTTACTTACGATTATAATGATTAGGAGTAAGGTATCTCACCTAGGGGTATAGAGGCCCAATTGCACAATAGAAAGTAGATATTTAACTTCTTGAAAACTAAGATTTTATTTGACAAAATAACAATGCCCAACTAAATGCAAGTGTGAGATACAAGTGTTGGCTAAAAGGAAGTGAAACCAAAGATTAGCCAAGTGATAAAAAGCTATAAAATAAAGAAGGATCTATAAATTAATAGAAAAGAGAAGGGTACAACCCAATATAGTATATTGTCTCCCTTTGTTGAATATTTTCCAAAGCTTATCGGTTTGCTCGTGAATGGCCTTTAAATGCTTGAGCTTGATGATGAACACTTGATGCTTGCTTATATGGATGCTTGCTTAAAGGCTAGTTGGATAGGAGACATGGATACAAAGATGAAATCTTGGGATACCTAAGATTCTAGAATAATGTTGACCAAATTTTGGTACACAAATGATTTGATCTCAAATAATTTTGGTAGCATTTTAGTGCATACAAGATTTATTATGATAAGACCACCCCAAGGGTAGGTTTTACAGATAGTAGTGGCTCCCTTAGAGAATCCTTAGAAGGATCTATCAATATTGGTAAGAAGAAGAGGTGGTGCACTTGCATGGATTTGTTGGAGTTGATTGAAGGTAAGTATGAAAATAATAGAGATAATATTGAGGATGGTGAGGTAATATAAGGTGAATTAGAGATAATAATTTCCAACTAATGTACCATTTAGTTAGTAGATCAAATCAATGTGATTAAATCCATAAATCACGGGTGAAATAGAGAGATAAACAACCAAATATCTCAGTTTTTGTGGTGATAGGGCATAAGTGCCAAGAGGTGATAGCATTACCAGTGCTACCACACTAGCACTACTACTAGATGACCATTAGAGGTAAAAAGTGGGTAAGAAAAGGTCAATGGTCAAAGACCAACATAAGCATTACCAAGGTCACTGTAGCACCACTTATGCCTCGATGTTTCTGCTTTTGGAGAAACAAATACCCCATGTTTGGGGATAAGTATGGTATATTTAGTTTGGATTATTGGAAGGTTAGTTGGTGAGGGTAATATTAAATATTAACCATATATTACAAAATTGGGTATCTACATGTGCCTCTTTTTAATGTGTTTATTGCACCATGAATACATAAAAAATAGATGCCTCAATTTTATGATAAATATTTTTAGTTGCTTAAGGTTGATGATGCAATAGGAGTGATAAAAATATTATTAGCTTAGAAGTACAGTGAAAATTTGTATTTTGGGTAACGTTAAATGCTACATGCCCTACTGTGACCCCTTGAGTTTTGAAGGGAAAATCAACTTTGACCAAGGAAAAAATACTTGATTTTGATCCACATAGATGCAGTGATGAAATAGGTTGGAATAGATGGTTTATGAAAGGGATTAAGAATTAGATTTGGGTTACTTTAATGATTAACTTAGAGGGAAAGAGAGAAAAATTATGAGATTAAAGATGAAATATGTAGAATGAAATACAAAGATACACAAAATTCTACTACGATTATTGTTTTTGATCATATGTAATATGTACAACTATAAATAGAATGACATACCTTTAAGTAGATGTTTTCTTATATGGCCTTTAGAAAAATGCTTAGAGGACTTTTGAGTAGATAGATTTGATATAGATTTTCCTAGGGGGACTTTTCTTAGCTTGCCTAGGGGGACTTTTGTTAGCTTGCCTAGGGTGATTTTCGTTAACTTGCTATGATACAAGATATGTACAATTATATAGATATATGTATAAAATAATTGCCTTTAGACCAAGCCTTATACCTAAAGTACTTTTGATACAAGGTTTGATTTAATTACCTATAAGAAAATGTCTATTTGTAGGGTCTTAAGACAAATTATTAAAGGACCTAGCCTTATTCCTAAAGGAATTTTGATACAAGATTTAATTGCATGGTCTTCCTAGAAGAATGTTATAGGTTAAGTCACAAGGCATCACATAGAAGAGAGTGTTGGTAATGTTGGGTTTGACTTTGAGGGGAAACACTATAGTGCCACTAGCCTCATAGTCTTCATTATCGAACACCTTAACGATAAGATCAGATTATTATTGCTAATAAATTTTAGGTTATAGACATTAAGAGCTAATCCATCATTGATAAGGATTCACTTGATGAAGGTATCACTGATACAACCCATAATGTACAAAGGGAGCTCTATGGCCATAGAGGGTGGTGGAATATCATTCTCATAGAATGATATGGTTTCATGATTTTTCCCAATGGATCCCACTACAAAGTGAGATCATTATGGTTAAGATCTTGACGAACAAACTGCTCAATCAAAAGTTTGAGCAAGATGTCCTTATGTGTTAGATAGATCCTAAGAAGTTCAAGAAGGTAGATTTTTTCTTGGGTACTTTAAAGCTACTAGCACAAATAAAAAGTACCCTTATCTTTGTTTGATTGTCTTATTAATACCAATCCTTCATAGGAAGAAACATTTTTTAGTGGAGGACTAAATATGGTTGAGATGGTTGATCAAATATATTATTGTATTGTTTCCTTGTTAAAAAATAAATGAAAGAGGAATGATTAAGAGGATAGATCATTCCCACCATGTTATGATTTGGGGTTGGAACATTCCTGTAATGAACATTATTTGTTGTCTTTTGGTCAGAATTTGGAAGCATATATTGGTTAGAAGAAGATTGGTCACAATTGTTCATATAAAAACAATTAAATATCAGAGTATTTGATCTAAACTTGTGAAGTGTCTAATTATAATTAAGTATGAATCTCAATGGACTATCATAAAAAATGTTAATAGTTTACCTCACTTTAAACAGACTCAGTAAATATGGATCATATCATCCTCGAAGATGAACGTCACATACTCTTGTAATCCAAACGCTAAATTACTTTATTTCCCAATTCCAAATACAAATGTAATAAGCACTTTACATACATAAGTGTCACAAATAAAGAAAAATTGTTACATATAGTATTAAAAAATTACATACTTTGTTGGCCCTTGCTCTATCTAATATCGATAATATCAAACATTATAAAAATAACTCACAAGTCGGCACTCTTAACTACTACTACTCTTAAAAATCCTAAACTATAGTATGAAGAAAGTGAAGGATGATAGTTGAAGTTGAAGTTGAAATTTTGGTTATTCAAAAAACTAGAAGCATCAGGATGACTGTAGCAATTTCAGTATTGGCCTTGACTTATTTTTTCAAGAAATTTTTTGAAACGTATTTTATCCTACAACATAGAATAGCGCTACCCGAGTGTAGTCTAAAGAAGCATCAAGGCATATTTAGTGGATCTATCATCCACCATAAAATTTGAGTGGTTAGCATCTAAGAGATAAATATATTAAGTGGTCATTATTCAAGTGGTCTATATACATAAATTTAAATAATAATCTAAGCGATCATCATTGGGGAGATAAATTGTCTAGTTAGGAAACTAAGTAGTGTGTCATAAAAGAGCAACATTGTGACAAAAGAGTGTTATCTAGGAAGGAGTAATATTGTAATAGAAGAGAATTGTCCAAGAAGGAGCAACATTGTAATAGAAGAGTGTTGTCCAGGAAGGAGCAACACTGTAATAGAAAAGAGTGTTATCCAGAGTGGAGCAACACATTAATAGAAGAGTGTTGTCCAAAGTGGAGCAAAGCACTAACAAAAGAGCATCATTCTAGAGTAAATAAAGGGTATTGTATAGAGTGGAGAAAAAGTAATCTAATGCTAACAAATATATAGCATGTGCCATCCACTTACAAATATTAAGCCATCCAACAATGGGGACTTGAGCGCTTTCCTAATGTATAAAAACTAAGTGTGATGTCCATAGAAGGAGATCATGAATGCACTAAGTGTGCTATCCAGCATGGGAGATCGTTAATACACTAAGCATGTTTTCCAGAGAAAGAGATTGTAAATGCACTAAGTGTGGCATCCAACAAAGGATATTGTGAATGCACTAAGCATACTATTCAAAAAAGGAGTGTTAGAATAAGTGAATATTCTCTTAAGTTCTACTAGGATAGACACACTTGAGTTTCCACTCATCCATGTGTCAGGAGAACACTCGGTGGTGACTTCATCAGGTTTGATGAGTTGTTGTGATCCCTCTCAATGATCAACTTTGCTATTTATACAAAGTTGATCCTTGGAATAAAGCAATCAGTTCTACTCTTTTCTTCATATTTTGTGTAATGCTTTGCATGTCTATTTTGGGAAATTCTAACATGGTACCAGAGCAGGATAGACTTTGCTAGCATTCCCTCTTGAAGGTTCTCGAGCTGGTTCTTTGTATCTTCTGTTGGCTTTCCTTTTTTTTAAAGCCTTCAACAAGATCTTATATATAGTTTTTATTTCAGCTATATTTAAAAAAAAAAAATTATGTATGTGGTTTTTTTTTTTATATATGAAAATATTCATACATAAAACTTTATAGATAAACTCTTCTCTTCATGCGATTATATTCTATTTCTATATTTGAATCAAGCTTGATATCATAGGAAATATTATTTCCTATCAGTTGTGTTTATCTTCCTTACAGGCAGCTTTCGCTTACGTTGCACTTGCTCTCAGAGAACAAATTAGGCTCATGAATAGTAGGGGGCCTCCTTTTTTTTGGCACCTTGGTCATTCTCGTGTTGCTTTATTCTACCTCTCCATCACCTCTCGGAGACCAAATATGGCTCAAAAATCATATGCAAGGCCCTTTCCTTTGGTTCCTACGTCATTCTTGTGTTGCCTCTGTTCCAAATCTCCATCGGCGCATTAATATTTTTTTATCGAATGTTGACCAAGATTTTTAAAAATCTTGTTAGTCTACCACGTATAATTGAAAAGTCATCCTATTCAATCGCATTTTAAATGTTTTAATTAAAAATGTTTCTAAAGCACCATTTGAAGATAGCGTCTCTCGATTTGGCATCGGTAGAGAGTCGCCAATCCCACTAATTTCGGGATTTCTTTTTGGCAATGGCTAATGAATATTTTTAAAAGTCCTTTAAATCTCATTTGCCTCCTCCATATTTCACACTGCATTATTTTTTTATTATGCTCAAAGATCCAGTGTGCAATCTCTGTAAAGCTTATATCATTTGCAATAGTTTCATATTATTTTCTTCTTGATAATAGGATATATCTATTTTGCCTTCATATTGTCTTTTTTTGTAGGTATATCAACTATAGATGACGAGAAGTAGACGCGATGAGCGTGGATCCTTGTTCGAAGGCATCTGCTTCAGACTGTTAACACTTGGAATGCGTCTCCACTTCGAAGGCATTTGCTTCAACTATCAGCGCTCGGATTGTGTTTCCACTTCGCAACTCTCCCTCAATGCTTGTTTCTACGCTCAAAAAGTCTCACCAACCTTTGTCTTCTCCATGACGCACTGGGTCTGCGGCTTTCGCAGACAAGAAACTCTCATATTTCTCCTCAAATCAACGCAAAGAATCTCTGAATCGTCCTTTGTATCCTTCCAATAATTTCTTTCATGCAGGGTGTCTAGACATAATCAGAAGGGTATATTTTTTAATGTTATTCTAAGATTTCCGTAGGCACTTTGGTCGTCGTGCAATATTTTCCTTCCTTTTTCATTTCTTTGTATTACTCTCTAGAATACCTTCATTTCGAAGGTTTTCTTTCGCATCCCTTTTTCCTAAGTCTTCAAAGGATTATTTAAAAGTGAACAGTGTCTTTTGTAAATATGAGAAATACAAAGTATTTTATAGGGGGGATAAGGTTGCTATTTTTTTGCACCATTTCTTGTCTTTTGAGGGAGATCCTCTTGTCTTTCTTCTATATTTCTAGTTCCCCTCTTTTAAAAAAAAAAAAAAAGTAACATAATAATTAAAGTGCATAATTTTTTATTCCTTATATAAATGTTATATGGACTAAATCTATTAGAAAGCATATTTAAAAGTTGATAAATTTATTTTAACTTTGCTGGTTTTTTTAAACTTTGTTGGTTTAGATTGTCTTTCTTCTATATTTCTAATTCCTTTTTTTTTCCAAAAGTAAGTAACATAATAATTAAAGTGCATAATTTTTATTCCTAAATTATATGTTATATGGACTAAATCTATTAGAAAGCATAATTAAAAGTTGATAATTTTATTTTAACTTTGCTGGTTTTTTATATATGCTCTAAAATATTCAATTTTGTTCCTAAAAATTTCAAAATATTTTGCCTACGTTCCACGTACAAATATCTTCAAAAACTTATAGTTTCCCTCATGTTAGGGTGGTTTTTTGAAATATATAGTATAAAGGCTTGGCATTTATTTTTCGATCACCATTTTTTCGCATGTTGGATTTCTCTCTTACTTATAGTTTCCCTCTCGTAAGGGCGAGTCATTGAGATATTCCTTCATCCAAATCTGGCTGATCCCACTTGCATTTCAAGCCTATCCTCCTAATATTTTTTCCTCTCATTACTCAATAGTTTCCCTCACGTAAGGGCGAGTATTGATAAGAATAAATTTTGGGTATAGGCATTTTCTTATAAGCTAATTTTAATTAACAAAACTCTATTACTTATAGTTTCCCTCTCGTTAGGGCGGGTAAGTGGAGGATTGTGATATTAAAACAAAAGCTTACATCTCTTCTTTCAAATTGCATTAATAATATTGAAGTTCTAAGGGGGGTATATTGGTTAAAATTCAATCTTCTTTCCAAAAATGAATACAATTGATCCTCTCACTCCTCACAACTTCCACATATGGAAACCCACTATTTTAAATCTCATTTCTCAAAAAGGGCTCACACACCTATTAGAAGAAAAGTAACCTGAGTTCAAAAAAGAATATGAAATATTTTTTCACAAAGGTAAAAATTATAAAACAATGGTTATTATAAGCTCTAATGTGCATGAAAGTTTATGGTTTCACATTGCAGATTGTAAAAACTCCTTATGAAAGTTGGGAGAAACTAAAGACCTTGTTTGGGAAAGTAGATCAAATAAGATCAATGCAACTAGAAGCAGAATTAACAACTCTATCTCCTGAGGACTTCAGCAATATTGTTGACTTCCTCACCAAATTCAAAGAGGTCCTCACTCAATACAAAGATAGTGGTAAGACTAAGACTGAAGAAGAATACATTTATCTAATCCTTTATAAACTAAATGGTGTATTTCAAATCTTTTCTACCACATTTCTATCTACCAAATATGCTCTTGGTGCAACCTTTAAAATGCCCTCTTTAGAAGAGTTTTGTGATAGACTAACTAGGGAAGAAACAAAACTTGCAAGATATGAAATATCTTCTTCTTCCTCTTCCTCAAAAGCCTTAGTAGCCTCCACCTATTCTAAAGAAAAATTCAAAAAGAAGGAAAAAAATCCCATAACTTGTACTCACTACAAAAAAAATGGTCACTCTGTAAACAAATGTTGGAAAAGATTACAAACACTAGAGGCAGCTATGAAGGATCAAAATATAAACAATAAAAAGCAAATAGAAAAATCCCTTAATGTTCAAGGGGAAACCTCCAATTCTTCTTCTAATCATTGGGTCCTAGATTCTAGAGCAACTCATCACATGACTACTTCAGATGAGTCATTCTCTTCTATCTCCTCAAGTTCAACCTGTAGCATAGAAGTTGGTGAATCTTCCTTCATCCCAATCAAAGGAAAGGGTGATATAACCATGATGGTGGCTCTATCAATAATGTTATCTATGTTCCAAACATTGCCACAAATATCCTCTCCATCTATCAGATTTGTACTTCTAGAAAGGGGAAAATTGTTCTCTTCTCTCCAATAGGAGTTGAGATAAGAGACTTTCAACATCCACATTCTCTCATATCCAAAGGATATATTGATCACAACACTCACCTATTTCACTTCAAACGATTCAAAAATCTAGAAGTGGCCTCCTTTTTTGTGGCTCATGAATATCCTGAAAGCAAAATTTGGAATGAAATATTTGGTCATCTCAGTTACAACTACCTAAAGGAATTTAGCACCCATGAAATGGTAACAGGTTTACCTCAAGTCTCTTCTATTGATGGATTTTGTCCTGGATGTGCTCTTGTAAAGAAACATCAAGATCCTTTCCACCCAAGTAGTTCTCTAAAAACTTCATCCCCTCCAGAATAAATGCATAGTGACTTGATGTCTTTTCCAGAACCTTCTTTCAAAGGAGCAAAATATGCTCTAACCTTTATTGATGACTTTTCTAGAAGAACTTGGGTTTACTTCCTAAAATATAAAAGTGATGTTCTATCCCACTTCAAAGTCTTTAAAGCCTTAGTTGAAAATTAGGCCTCTTGCAATATCAAGCAAATTCGCACAAATAATGGGGGGAATACTGTAGTAATGAGTTCTACATATTTCTATCAAATCATGGCATCATTCATCAGCATTCTGTCTCCTATAATCCTTAGCAAAATGGCATTGCAAAAAGAAAAAATCGAACATTAAAGGAAATGGCAAATTATATGCTCCATTCAAGAGATATTCCAAAAGTTTTTTGGGCATAAGCTATTAATTATACCAATTATATTCAAAACCGCACACCTCATAAAGCTCTTGATCATTTAACTCCTGAAGAAGCATGGATTGGTTCAAAACCAAATGTTTCCTTCTTCAATATTTTTGGGTGTACTGCTTGGGCGCACATACCAAAGAAGAAAAGGAAGGCTCTAGATAATAAAAACAAAAATCTCATCTTTGTTGGTTATTGTGAGGAAATGAAAGCATACAGGCTCCTTGATCCCTCAACTCATGAGGTATTTTTCATAGGAATGTCCAATCTGATGAAACATTCCCTCAGAAAGATCCTCAAATCTCCTATTCCTCCATTGGATCTTCTCCTATAATAAAACCTTAATATTATGAAGAACCAACTCTAGAGGTTAACTTCGATATTGATAATCAATATGAGGAACCTGTAACTCCAACTCAATGTCTTTTCACTCCTTCTACTCCTTCCACTATGCCAAAATGGGCCCGCACCATTGTTAAAGAAGCTACTCCATACATACAAAATCTTCCATCATCCAGATCAACCAACTCCATAGGCACTGGTCTTGTTTGTCAGTCTATTTCCTCTGATCCTTAGTCCTTCAAAGAAGCAATTGGTATTAAATAATGGGATGATGCCATGGAAAACTAATTATCTTCCTTAATGAAAAATAAAACTTAGGATTTAGCTTCCTTGTCTAAAGGAAGAAAATTAGTTCATTGTAAATGGATTTATAGAACAAAGTATGGTCCTAATGAAGAAATTGAAAAACACAAAGCTCACCTAGTAGCCAAAGGTTTCTCTCAAATTGAAGGAATTGATTATGCCAAAACCTTTGCTCTAATTGCTAAAATGGATTCTGTAAGACTGGTTCTTGCTCTGGCTACTTCCCAAAAGTGGCATGTCTTTAAAATGGATGTAAAAAGTGCTTTCTTACATGGGGATTTAAAGGAAGAGATATACATGGAACAACATGTTGGTTTCACTCAAGACTCCTCTCTTGTTTGTAGTCTAAACAAGTATCTTTATGGCCTCAAACAAGCTCCTAGAGCTTGGTATGAAAAAATGGTCTCCTTCCTTCTTTTCGTAGGTTTTTCTCATTGCGATTCTGATAACACAGTCTACATTTGAAGAGATGAAGGAAAAATCACCATTCTTGTTTTATATGTTGATGATCTTCTAATCACTGGTAGTACCTTCAATCACATTCAGACTATAAAAGACTCCCTCTCTGAAAATTTTGATATGGCTAATCTAGGTTTAGCTCATTACTTTCTTGGGATCCAAATAAATCAAACAAATGCAGGTATTTCATTGTGTCAACAAAAATACACTCTAGATCTTCTTCAGAGGTTTAAAATATCAGATTGCAAACCTTCTCCTACATATTTTCAATTTGGCATAAATCTAAGTACTTCTTGCTCATCCCCTTTATGTGATGCAACTCTATACCGTCAGCTTGTAGGGAGTCTGTTATACCTTACTCATACTCATCCATACATCTCATATGATTTTGGCCTCATATCTAGATTCTCCCATCAACCTCACTTCAATCATTGGTAAGCAGCAAAAAGAATCCTTCGCTACTTGCAAGGAACTACTCAATTTGGGATCTTCTATAAGGAAAAATCCATGGATATCATTGGCTACACAGATTCATATTGGGCAGGTTTAGTATAAGAAAAATGTTCAACTTCTGGCTATGCCTTTTGTCTTGGTTCTTTTCCAATAGCCTGGTTATGTAAAAATAACAAACAATAGCCTTATCATCTGCAGAGGCAGAATACAGGGCAGTAGTATTAGCAAGTCAGGAAGCTCTTTGGCTTCGTCAAATTCTAAGGAAATTTGGTTTATACCATGACAAACCTATAACTCTTTGGTGTGAAAATTAGAGTACAATTAACATTGCACAAAATCCAGTTGAGCATCAGTGCACAAGCACATTGAGATACATATGCACTTCATTCAACAATACATTTAGAACGGGGACATATACTTGGAGTATATTCCAACTAAGAAGCAAATTACAGACATCTTCACCAAGTCATTTCCTTCTCCACGTTACATACAGTTGCGAGAGAAACTTGGAGTAATACAACTATATTGACACAAAGGTATTCCACATCTCCTTTTACTATTGTATTCTTTGGAGGATGGTTTTTTCCCTTGTGGTTTTTTCATCATCTCTTCAAAAGTCTTTATTATTCATGAGTACCTAATCAGGCCAAGTTTTTGGGACTTATCCTTTTTTGTGTTGAGAGGACAATCTTTGCCATCCGAATATATGCCTATATCTTGGATATTTTTCTTGTAACATATGGTTTTTCCCCAAGGGGTTTTTTTCACCATCTATATATTATAAATGAGTACCTCATCAGGCCATGTTGTTGGGACTCATCATTTTATTGTTTTAAGAGGACAATATTCACCATTCAAAGACAAGCCTCTTCCTTATTTCTTTTTTGATTGATGGATTTTCCCATTGGGTTTTTACCATCTCTTCAGAAAAGAAATCATTGTACATGAGTACCTCATTAGGCCTTGTTGTCGAGACTCATTTGTACAAACCACCCCTAGTATCACTTAAGGGGGGGTGTTAGAATAAGTGAATATTCTCTTAAGTTCTACTAGGATAGACACACTTGAGTTTCCACTCCTCCATGTGTCAGGTGAACTCTCGATGGTGTCTTCATCAGACTTGATGAGTTGTTCCACTCCTCCATGTGTCAGGTGAACTCTCAGTGGTGTATTCATTAGACTTGATGAGTTGTTGTAATCCAACGAATCTCAATGATCAACTTTGCTATTTATACAAAGTTGATCCCTAGAATAAATCAATCAGTTCTATTTTGTTTCTTCGAATATTGTAATGCTTTGTAGTTCTACTCTTGGGAATTCTAACATTTTATTACAAATTTAGGCTTTTACAACATAAAATACAACTATTTGTCTTTTATAAATCACAAATCAGCCCTAAAGAGCTTTTACAATGAAAGATGATGTATTGCTTCTTCTCCTACAATGAGAATGTGATCAAAATATATTGTGCTTGTGTGTGCGTGTGTATAAGGGATTCCAAGGGTTTTTTTTGAGGAATAGAGGACCTGCACACAACCAACAAGAGACTAGTAGATAAATGGGCCCACCTAGGTTGGGCCTTAGTCAAGATAATATATATAAACCACAATACAACAAAAGATAATTGTTGTTAAATGAAACCAAAATGCAATAAAAACATTGAATATACCTGTTATACGGGACTATTGCCAAGAACCTTGTTGTAGATTCTATTTTGTGTTAGAGGCAGGACCATATCTGGGGATGCGGTAGGTAGTAGGCAAGACCGTCTAGGCCAGTCTCAGGACCATCTCAAGGGATGCGGTCTCGAAATGACTGTTGCAAATTGAAAATTATAGGCTCGAAGTAGCCCAAAATAATGTTAAAGGGTTAGAGGGGTCTCGGGGAGTGGTTAGAGACTACAGATAAGGGTCAAGGTAGGCTTAGGCAAGGTGAGTGGTAATTTTGATAGCATAACTCTAGCTCAAAATGGGCTCCCTCCCCTTAGCCATGGCTAAGGGTATTTATAGAATTTTTGGGGTTGGGTGAGTGGGATGCCACATGGGCTCCACTTGGCTTCCACATGTGTAAGGTAGGTGAGGGAAAATTCTAGAAAGTGGTGAGGTGGAGGGGGTTGGGTTGGCATATTAAATTACCTTGGAAAAGGTAATCCTAGGGGGAGGGAAACTAATTTTAAATTAGTTTCCCAAGGGTCATGGGGGAGTGTGGAGGGTATTAAAAATTGCCAAAATGTTGATGTGGCTTGTCCTAGGACCAAGTGGAATAAATGCACCTTTTGACTTGTCATTATTTTTAAATTTAAATTTTTTTTTTATGGAATGAGGGGGGTACAATATTTAATGTTGGAGGGATTTTAGAGATTTGAAAGGGGCTTCTAGAGTTTTTTCAATAATGCTTTGCCTTGAATATTGTTAACCTTGATTAAGGGGCTTTAATAGTGTATTTAATTAATGTTAATTAGTATTGTTATTATTTTATTAATTTTATCATTTTCTATGTAGGAGAGGTCATAAATGAGACTTATGATGGTGATGTTAATTATATTTAATTAGCATAATTTAGGTTTAATTAAATATTAATAGTGTAGGGATATGGGTAGGGATTTATTATTATTTATATTAGTATTTTTATATTGTTTTTATTATTTTTGTGGGTGTATGAGATATATTCAAAATTTGATTTATTATTAATGTTTATTACTTGTGGAGTATTATTAGAGTTTTACTAGGGAAATATTAGGGGTTTTAAATATATTTTGATTAATTATATTTTTGTGAGGTAATAAAAAAAGAGTATTTGGGTATATTTGCTAATTTTTGATGTCTACACCTCCTCCATTTGAAGTAACATGCATATCCCTCCTTTGATTCTAGATGGAGTGTTTACGAAGTAAATTTTAGATTTTTTCTTATTAAATGTTTTCCCTGACACTCTTTCATATTATTTTAAACCGTTATTCAAAATATCTAGCCTCATTTTTTCCTTCCCTCCCAAAAAGGGTTCTATTATCTACACACTATTGATGGATGATATTGTCGATGTTATTACTAACCTTAAGTCTTCTTACTAGCCCATATTTATATGCCTTCATCAAGTTCCTTTCCAATACCTTTGCCATAATAATAAATAGATATGGTGATAGAGGATCTCCCTATCTAAGATCCCTCTTGGTTTTAAATGATTTTGTTACTAGCCTATTGACCAACACTAAATATAATATAGTAGAGACACAAACTTTAATCCATCTAACCCATTTCTTCCCAAATCCAAACTTTTCTAATATTGTAAAAGAAAAATCCTATTTAACCCTATCATAGGCTTTATTCATATCAAGTTTTAATATCATTGCTATCTCTTTTCTAGAAGCTATTGAATGCATTACTTCATGATCTACTATGATCTCATCCATAATCTATATCCCTTTCATAATTTCTCCTTTCTCTTCTAAAATAATTTTACCTAATAGTGATCATAACCAATTTTTCACCACTTTGGATATTGTATAATATACCATATTACATAGGCTTATGGGTGTAAATGACTCAAATAATTATGTATCCTTGTATTTAAAAATTAGGGTAGGATATGTTACTTTTATTTTATAAGGTATGTACTTTTCTACTCTAGACTACTCTACTACCACCAATAAATAATCCTTTACTATTTTTCAATTATGTTGATAGAATGGTTCTGAGAGCCCATCCAAACCTAGGGATTTATCCTTATCAATAGTGAAAAGAGTTGAATAAACTTCTTCAAGAGTAATAGGCTCCATCAGTTTGCTATTTTATTATCTATTATATCTTAAGGTACTTCTTGCAGTAGTTTATCATTAAGAACTTCAACCTCCTCTGATACTAGAATATTATGGTAAAAAAACCTTACCTCATTTTTATTTCACTCTGGTCTTCAATCCAAACCCCTTATCTTTATTTAATTCTACTAATTTTGGATGTTGATCTCTATAATATTGTCATATTATTAAAAATATGTTTTTATCTCCTTTTAATCAAGTTTATCTCGAATTTAATCCCCAAAATTTATCTTCCTTACTAAAAATATAATGGTTCTCACTAATCAACTCTCTTTGCTTTGATCTTGGATTATTGTGCTCACCTTTTTATTATTTTTAAAGTTTCACTTTTAGTTTTTGCTTCTCAAAAATATTTTCAAAGTCTTTTTGTTCCATTCTTTTAATCTATATTTCAATAATTTAATTTATTTTGGAAGTGTATACAACCCATTATTTTGTGATGAATTCCATGTCTGCACTATCATATCAACAAATTGAGGATTATCTTATCATAGCTACTCCTAATTAAAATATGATATTATTTTGAGTTCACTTACCACCATTTAAACTCTCATTGGCCAATGATCTGAACTAATCTTTATTAAGGTATTTAATTAGCACAAGTTCCTTCATCTAGTCAATGATATGAGAGTATACATCATTTTTTTTGCTATCATATTCTAGCTTATCTTGTTGTTGGTGCATGCATAGTTATCCTTTTCAAACTCAACTTACCATATATTATTGTTTTAAAAAAGCTAATAAATCTCTCATAATTTGGTTTTTTTCCTAATTCCCCCACTTTTTTTATCCAGATTGGTTATGTTATTAAAATATCCTATGATCATGAATTGGATTTCTTGGTCTTTACTTATTATAAAGGTTTCAATCCCACTCTATACTTCTAATCTGCCTAACTAAGTTGTAGGTCCATAGACATTGATAAGGATGAAACAAATATTTGCAAAGTAGCACGTGAATGAGGCTAACCAATACCTTGTTTTATGAATGGTTTCATGCGAGGTTCTAACTGGTCTCTAGAGAAATATAAATAAGAGTGTGATTTTGAGGTTATTCCTTGCACTTTGTATCCTTCATACCAATGCAAACCTAAAGATAAGTCTTACTATGAGTAGTGTGAGAAGATTGAAGAGATTTATGAATATGAAAGTATTTCTGAGAATGAAAAAAAAGAGTAACACCCAAGAGGCAAAAACAAAGAGAAAAAGAAACACAAAAGGATATTTATATGGGAAAACAAAATCAAATATCATAAGTTTTAACAAGAAGTGTTGCTAAACCCACAAATAATAAAAAAAATAACAATGAAATAATATCTTGGAATATTAGGGGAATGAATAAGAACCCTAAAAAAATGTATTAAGAAATTGTGAGGTTGTTATAGATAAGATATTTTTGGATATAGAAGTTGGGCAACAAATATTTTAGCCATTCACAATGTTGAATTTCATCTTGATATAATTTAAATTTTTGAAGGCATTTGATATAAAAGGAGTTTATTGTGGAAACTTAGCAATTTGAGGAAGATGAAGAATATTTTTGATAGAAGGGTAAATGAAGAATATCTCCGATAGAAATACAAATTTGGATATGCTTTAATTAACTTGTTGGAAATGTAATGAGAACAATGTAATGTTTTATTTTTGTAATGGGAGTGGCCCTCAATAGAAGCCATGCATAGCTTAAAAAAATGAGGTGACACTAAAGAGCGTTTTATGGTACCATTATAATGTTAATGTAACATCACAATTTAGTGTTATTTTGGGTCCTTATATAACACCATTAGCTATATTTACAATTTTAACATTGCAATGACACATAATGATATTCAAAAAATAAATTAATATAATTTTATTAATTAAACTAAATATTAACAAAAAAAATTAATTATATTCTTATTAGTTAAATTTATTATTATTTGCAATTCATTATAGTGATTAATTACATTCTCCATATGGATTAGTTAACATTTTATATATTTATAATAATTCCTATTTCTAAATTGATTCTAAAATCATTGATTTTCACAATGATTACTAGAAATGAATCAAATTCAACCATCCATACGTAACAAAAAAATCCATCATAATTATTAAAATTTAATAAATGAAAATATATTTTTGATAATATACATATTGTAATACAAACATATATATTGCTTTGATTTTTGGAAATTATCCTAAATTATTTTTTTATAAAGTTTATTTGAAACAAGTAAAAATATAGTATGTATCTTGTGGGGTAGATTTGAAAAACATTCAAATAGTTTATGAGTAAACCAATTGTCTTATTAGACCTGATTATGATTCTATATTCAATATCATTATTTTGTAAAATTCTTCTTTCTAATTTTTATTTTTTTTAAAAGTATTTTACAAGTATGGTTAAATTTGTCATATCAAACTCATTTATTATCATACAAAGATAGGATAAGTTTTTAGATTTTTAGGGGGCGTGAATGTTTTCTTTTCATAATTAAAAAAGGTCAATTAGACCTAATAACTTATTTGTGTTAAAATCAAATTATCTATATAGGTAAACCCTCTACAAGACCGAGGGTTTGTTGATTTGCTGGTGTTGGATTATTTTTGGCTATGGAGTCATGTTGATGGTGATGGTTGGTGGAAGTGCAGGTTTGTTAGATTCGCTAGTTTATTTGGAGGGAGATCTTATGGCTTATCAAGGTATTTATTTACTACAGATCCACCCTTCAGGCTTTTAAGTTCCAATTTTTGGCGTGGTTCTAGTTTTAAATCCTTTTGTTGTAGCTTTTTTCCTAAGTTTTGTCTGTTGGTGTGATTTCCTTGGGCACTATTTCCTCAATGAATGGTACTCCTTCCGGTGGGAAATCTAGTTTTATTTTTTAGAGGGATGGATGCTCGTTTTGTTGAAGTATTTTCCCGACCCTTTATGGGTGGGTTTGTGCTTTTCAAGTTTGTTTTTTAGTTTTTTCTTGAATGGGATTGTATTTTTTTTTAGATTTTTCAAGAGTGGTGTCACTTTTTGTGTTTGTATTTGATCTATTTGTAAAAAATTTGGGGTTCCTTTCAAAACCTTTTTTTGTTGTTTTGGGAGCTTTTCTTGGGTCGATATTATTTCATTATCCTTTGGTCTCCTCTGTGGGCAATCTTCGATTATATTTGGTTTTAGTTGTGGATTCATCTTGTATTGGACTCAAATTTGGGTTGTAGTTGAAAATATTGGTGTATTTGTAAAAGGTTCAGGGACCCTTTTAAAAACCCTTTTGTAAAAGGTTTGGGGACCCTTTCAAAACCCCTTCATCCATTAAATAAAAATATATATAAATTATATATACAGGTGAGATTCTCATTGGATTTATTTTCTTTCCATAATTATAAGAAAGTAAAATAGACATAATAATTTATTTGTTCTGAAATCAAGTTATCTATATAGATGGGAATCTAGTTGAATTTATTTTTCCATGTTATCAATAAAATCTAGATTATCATAGATGTGCACTACATATTTAATGATGGCATCCTCCTATGATCAATTGTCTATAAATATTCTTCACATTCTTGAAATTTCCTTGTTTAATTAGTTTTGCTTTAGGCTTTACATTTTTCTCATAGTCAGTTGATAGATCTCTTAGGTATATCACATTAATGAGACAGTGTAAAGGTTTGGGGTTTGGCTCTTGTAGACACCAAAACAACACCAATCCGATTATGTGACTGCAAACACTGATCGCATTGACACACACAACCCCAAGGGCAGCCCCTAGAGGTTAAACAGTGGTCCTAACCACTCTCACAGCAGTTTTGGAAGGTCAAAAATCAATTTGGCACCTTCAGGAACTTTGCTCAATATTCGCCCCACCCAGGGACGAATTCAAACTGGGATTCGCCCCACCCAGGGACGAATATCAGGATTCGCTCCAGGGTGGGGCGAATTGCAGGTTTGACGGGCAAAAAGTCAAATCTTGACAAATGGCAGCTCAGATCCACCACTTAACGCTTCCTTCATCGCATGGGAGTGTGGGTGAGCATTTTTTAGCGTTAGAGGCAGTTACAAGGGCAGTCATGAAGTCCCTAATCAGGGAGGAATCTCCTTCCCCCTGGGAGGGCATGATTGCCAAGTGGCGCCTCTGCATGCCCAATTCAAGAGACCTCCAGGTCTATAAATTGGTGAGTTTCCTCACCCCAAAAAAGAAGAGGAGATAGAGCATTTTAAGCAATGAAGTGCTGCCATTTTATTTCCCCATACACCCTTAGTTGATTTGTGCCTTTCACATCCGTGATCTCTTTTAGAGAGGAGGTCATTGGGTGATCATTGGAAGGTCGAATCTTGAGCCCAAAACCTGACATTTGGCCATAGAATACCACCCAATTTTCTGACAACACTTTACAAGAGATTTTGGACCCATCCCAAGTGGATTGGTGCCAAAATCAGGTCCCAACGGTGGGCGGCCTGCCCGGGCGCCCCCGCACTGCTGCGAGTCTAATCGTCCCTTTTAGGAACGATTAGGAATCTGTGGAAGATTGTTCTTTCTATCATTTTTATCTTGCATTTCATCTTATGCTACTTAGATAGTTTGCAATTTTGATTTCGTAATGTTTTGAGCAAATCTTATCATGTTTTATCATTTTTCGTCTTTACTAACTTGCAGAGGGCATCATCAAAATTCGGGCGTTAGAGGCCAAATCGGGGAAATATGACCATCTGGGTCATCCCAAAATTCCCCCAATTAGCTAACCCCCACTTTTGTAGGAGATTTGGAGCTGTCCAGATGTGACATTTTGAGCGGTGCTATCTGGCATTTTGTTGTAGGTAAATTCGTCCCGCCCCGGAGCGAATTCAAATCGGTGAGGAATTTCTTGACTATTATTTTTGCAATGCCTTCCTGGTGATGTTTCTATGCCCCTATCAAATTTTTAGATCATTTGGATACATTTTAGTCATCGTTTTATCTATTTCTTGCATGCACTAATCGTAGGCTTGGGGATTGCATGTTTCATCTCATCCGCAGGTGCTACTGACTATTTCTTGTTTCTTTGAATGTAGGATCTGGACATCAGAGGAGTAGCAGTGAGTCAACATTCGTATACACAAGTGGCGGTGATGTTTGGTCCACCCACTTTACATGTGGGCACGCGGAAGAAGGAATGGCATCCGTGGATGTAACAAAGAAACGAATTTAACGCTCCTCGCCCCTAAAAGGGGAGGAAGCGAATTGTAACCGAGTTCCAAAAGATATCAATAAAATAAAGGGCTGTCTTCCTTATTTGCTTTGTTCGGTTTCGATTTGTTCATGCTTTCTCCTATTTCATGCATTTTTGATTCGTAGGATTTAGCGTTAAGTTTAGTTTCATTTTTGCATCGTACTTGGAGCCCTGTTTCCTTTTTGTTTTCGTATCCTCGTGCTTTCAGTGGCGATCACGGTGGGACCTCTGTCCTCTATTTTTTTTAGATCAGAAATCTGATCAAAACTTGCTTTTTGCTTGCAGGTATCATTTTTTTGAACGCAGGACTGTTGTTCGTTCCAGCCTATGGCGAATACAGAGTTGGAATTCATCCTACCCAGGGACGAATTTGAATGCGCCCCACCCTGTGATGAATTCAGTGCTGTTATTCATCCCATCCAGGGATGAATAGCTCTCTACATAGTTTTAGGGTAGAAACTCAGAGCCGAAAGATTTGGGCAGAGAAGAGGTAAGGATTTTGAACTTTTCCTGTCAATTTTTGTTTTTAGTTTTTTGTTTTGGGGTTACTTGCTTGCTTAGGGAAATTTTTCTTTTACTTGCTTGCTTGTTTCCTTTTTGCAAAATAAAAAGAACCCCACACACCACGTGGCAAATTAAAAACCAAGGAGCTGGTCGTAAAACCCCAGCCCTTGATCAAGACCAACGGTGGATTTCATCACCACCTTGGCTTGAATTTTTGCATCCATTACCCCGATCGCTACTGTTGCTAGACGTAAATCCTGACGAAAGCTGACCGAGTGTAGTTGGGGTGATTCCCAACACATGAGGATAAGTCTTCTATGGTAGGTGTCATAAACAGGGTGATTCCCCTTCCGTACCGCCTACGTTCCATGTACCATCTACTCTCACGTACCTATAGTTTCCCTCACGTAAGGGCGGGTATATAGAGAGGTTGGTATATCGGCCTGGCAATGGTATATCGAAGGGGCGACCATTTTTGGGAGTCATAAGAGCCATCATATTGCATTTAAACGTTCTTTACAAAAACATCAAAAAAAAAACAAAAACCAAAAACACACTAAACCAGGTCTAGGACACACTTTTAATCTTTAAACGAGATAATCATTGCTTGTGTGTGTGTGATCTTTTCTATTTAGTGTAGCATAAAAAAATAAAAATAAAAAGAGATAAAAACCTACATAGCTTGTAGAAAAACACCACCATGGTGTACACCCGTAGCCAAGCCCAATCGAGGGCGAAAGCTACAGAGAGTGTACAAGGGGGCACAAGTCGCCTCCGCTATAGCCCCAAGGACTTGGTCATACCGCCTTGGTGGCCTGACCCACGAGAGAGTCCACATCATTCCATTTCAGAATGGGACTATAGAGGCACCCCTTTGAGGGACACGCCCATTCATCATAGCCCCTTTCGGGAGGATTCCTTACACGTGGCACTCAACATAGATAAAAAGGCTCCCTTAGAAGCTCGATATGAGTGGCCACCATGTGATGAAGCGCTAGAGCGGCATAGTGTCCATGAGGAGAGGCCACATGATTATGGCATCCCTCCTTTGCCCCCCATCACTATTAGAACCAATTGACAAAATCCAGAGCGCAAGGCTCTTCAAGCAGGGTGAGCCAACTCTGCCCACCCCTTTCACACATACGAAAGGGAGCACGAGGAAGACCATTACATTCCTCAAGAGCAATATACAGCATGGGAGCCATGCGCTTCCGCACCTGCTATATACCATGATCACCTACTAAGGCCAGAGCCTCGGGTAAATGCCACCAACCTCGACAGAGGGAAGCGACCTATTGAGATCTCGGATCATCACGACCGAGGTAAGTGCATAGGAGAGGCATCTAGGCCTCCTAGGCTCAATATGGCGGAACAAATCGACCTGGTAGTCGCTAGACATGCCGCCCGCCAAGCGCAGATCACGCGGCTTGAGCAAGATCAACAACAGCTAGAGCATCTATATCGCCTTAGCAAAGAGCGCATTCGGCGCCAAACAGATGAGCTGCTCCATAACCCGGTGCCTGAGAGGGTTCCAACCCCTCACACCCAAAGAGCGGAACCATATGAGAGGCGCAACCCCTTGGTGCGAGATAGGTCTCCGCGACCTTACCAAGTGCTACCTCCGAGACCTCCTAGACCTGAGCGGGAGGCCACTCCCCGAAACAACGATGGGTACCCTCCATGGGGACCCACCCAGGGTCATAGGTCTCATCCAGAGACTCCTCAAGAAGCTTACGAGGAGTATGAGCAAGAAGAAGAGCAGGCCGAAATGCCCTACCAAGGCGGAGGGGTTGCTATCCGGCCACCCCTCCATAGGCCTCAAGTCTCCCACAACCCACAACGGGAGCAAACTAAAGAAGAAGAGATTAAATCTTTAGATGCATATAAAGCGCTGCTAGAGCGTTTGGAGTCTGTGGAGACCAAAACTTTTGGGCCCCAAAAGCCCACTTTACGCCAACTCCGTAGTCATCCTGTGCATCCGTCCGTGCCAACACCCCCTTACCCTGAACACTTTAAGCTGCCTCAGTTGGCAACCTTTAGAGGTGAGGAGGATGCTCAAGAGCATGTGACGAGATTCCTGAGCCAATGCTTCGGCATTCAGGACAATGATGCTTTGTTATTAAGAACATTTATAACCACATTCGTAGGCCCTGCCTCGGATTGGTTTACTCAATTACCAAAGCATAGCATTAACAACTTGGATCAGTTAGTGGATGCGTTCCTCGAACGCTTCACCTTCAACACCAAGAAGAAGGCGTCACTAAGTGACTTAGCCAGCCTCAAGCAGTATGAGGAAGAAACCATGGCGGCCTATGGGAATCGATGGAGGGCTTTGCTTTCAAAGCTGCCCTACCTCCCTCCTATGTCCAACCTCACTCAAATGTTCTCCAAGAGCTGTTTGAGATCGATCTCTGTGCTATTGCAGCTGCAGCAATATGCCACCTTAGAAGAAGCTCTGGCGCAAGCCAGGATCATTGAAGAGATCAAGATACAGGATGGCGAGATAGCCAAACCTAAGAAAAAAGAGTGGACTAAGAACACTAAAATCGGGACCACGCAACAGAAACCCGCTGCGGTCAACCAAGTTGCTATCAATGTCCCTAAGCCTACACAAGCAACATAGCCTCAAAAGGCTAACTATCAGGCAGTGCCTCCTAAAAACTATGACAGAGAAAATCAGAGGCAAGAACAGAGTCAGCAGCGTCGCCCTAGGCGACAATTCACACCCTACACAGAGTCCAGGGACTCCCTGTTTGACCGCTTGTTAGCGAAAAATTTGATCAACTTGCCAGAGATTCAAACCATAGACCCCAACGCTCCCAAGCCTAAGGGGTATAGGGAGGACTTGTACTGTAGGTTCCATAGATGGTAGGGACATGACCTAAATGCCTGCTGGAAGTTTAAGGGCTTGGTGCAAGACCTAATTGATAACAAGACACTAGCGGTAGATAATCCCGTGGCACCAAGCAATCAACAAATGGAGGTCTTTAAAGACCCCTTGCCTGCTCATGCTCCATAGGAAAAGACCCTACAAGTTAATGAGGTCAAACAAAACTGCCCCATGCAGGGGTATGTAGGGATGATCAGTATAGTGACTCGGAACAGGAGGTACCCGAGCACAAATGCTCCTGCAGCAGCTATAGGAGAGGTGCCAACAACGTCGCAACCACAACAGCACCTTGCACAACCTCCTCCGCCTAAGCCGGTGGCCACACTTCGGACCAAACTAACTCAGAGTTTGAGGACCACCTCGGCTAGGCTCTCCATATACGAGCTCATACAACAATCAACGCCCCATCGAGAGGCTCTAATGGAGATATTGAAAGCCATCGAGTTGCAGCCCCATGAAACAAATTCTTTCAACAACTTCATGGGACATGTCAAATGATGCACTGAGCCAGTCATCACATTTCGGGAAGATGAATTGAGATCAATTACTGATGACATGGTGGATCCACCCCTGCACGTTATCGCGCGGGTCAACGGGATCCCATACAAGAGGGTGTTGATAGACACTGGCTCGTCCAGTAATATCATCACAACCGTGGCCCTAAAACATCTGAAGTTGCTCGCATCTCACATCACTCCCTCATCTACACTGAGCATTCAATGATGCAATATGCTCGACAGTTGGCACAATAGTCCTACCCATCCAAGTGGGACAAAAGACCATACCTACATTGTGCCACATATTGGAGGGTGAGATGGCCTACAACATCTTGTTGGGCCGGCCATGGATCAGGGACATGAAGTGTGTCCCTTCGATAGCTCACCAATGCTTAAAGTATACATTTGAAGGGGAGGTGCATGTAGTCCCGACGGACTTAGAACCCTTCAAGTATTGTAATGCGGTGCAGCTGATGCCACAATCGACCCTGCCATCAACGCATTTGGATTTCCAGTTAAATCCATCTAAACAGGGTTCGATTCTGTAGGCATCCCCGTTAGCAAGTTCTTCAAAATCCCAATCGGGTTCATCTTCATCGTCTGGACCTCCACCAACGACACCATATTTGGGGGCCAAACAGAAGGACAAAGGGAAGAAACCCCTGGAAGAGGCAAAACCTTTGGAAGAGACACTGCCATCGGTATCAACTATCTCTACTGAGGAGATGCCTAGCCGAATGGAAGTCGAGGCTCCTAGTTCACCCGACATGGAGTGGACTCAGGGAGAGCTTCCATTCCCTCCCCCTCAACCGCCAACGATCACCGTTGAAATGGCCAATACGGGCCTAGGGGAGTATCTGGTGTGGAATATTGTAGCAACGCCCGCACTAGAGTCCATGCAGGACATGGGGAGACCTCGCCTCCCCATTGGCACTATTGTTCCCCTAGGCTACCCGCCGAACCAGACAAATTTTGTGTATGGGGGCCTCGATCATGGCATTGCACCATGCATGCAAGAGGATGAAGATGAAGAGCCTTTTGCCAAAAATGTCAATTATTTGTCTAACCCAGACTTTGCTTTGAGATACCTTGGCCAATGCAATTGGCATGGATATGGGTTAGGCAGATATGAGCAAGGGATACGTGTTCTTTGCCAACCAAGATACCAAATGCCATATGACAAGTCAGGAGTAGGGTTCAACCACCCCCTGCCCTTGGACATCTTGGTGGAGAACATGCAAGGCCTAGGGATAGGCAACAAGGGGGATTGGCATTAGATCCCTATGCCAACCCTAACACCACATATACATTGAGGTATTATCTCCCATTAACGACAATCAACCTTGTTGACCCTAGCAATCCCTTCCCTTCGCTCGAGAGAGGAGAAATCTCGAGAGCTCATTTTCAGGGAGGGTCTAGACAATGTCAAGAAGGGTCCTCAGAGGATGAGTCAGAGTATGAACCAGCATCATATGACCCCTTCGAATCAAATAGCGATCACTCACAAGTGATCCCCATGGATGATTATCAAGAAAGCTTCTTGACGATGTTCCCTTTGGATGCTCCAATCGAGCAAGTGCCACTCCAAGGAAATCAGGCCCCACCGTAGAGAGCGGAACAACCCCAATGGGGCCAGATCAATTTGCTTGAGCAAGGCGAGCCTTTAATGCCGCAAGCAGTTGTCGGAGCCAACGAAGGCCTTTGGATCTCCGATAGTGATTATGAAGATGAGACCGAGATGGCATATCTTAATCACATGCGACAAATGCAATGACCATATCCCTTGGAGATTAATGACATATTTGAACAATTAAACATAGTGCCAGGACATGAGTGGTACGTAGACCCAGTAGGGTGGGAACAAGTGTTGAATCCTCCACTTTGGGCATACGAAGAGTACCTTCCACCCAGAGACCCTATAGCAACATCAGTGCCGAGGGCAGATCCTGTCTTCTTATCCACACATAGGGCCGATCCATTCGTGCCAATACCTCTAGAGCCAGACCCAGAGCACAGAGAACATCCAGGATGTCCGAGTCACCACACCCGTGGTAATGGAGACCAAAATCATTTCATCAACATGATCTCCATTGACTTAACCGCCCCCATCCACAATCCGGCCGATCCAACATAGTCATTGTATCTAGACATAGATGCCATAGACTGGGATCGCGTCAATTCACCTCCATCCCCATCCGAGTACTGGCCTTTCGGTGAAATGCTTCATTTCACCCCAGGGCCAACTCAGGATATCTTCCATGCTGAGGAGGAGCCCGAGGTTCCTAACGATGATCTTAACTCAGCAAATGATATCCACTTGATTCCAACTCCACACCAGTTGGAGGATGGATCCCACATGTCGATCGAGGAGACGACTGACGTAGACATCGGCTCAGATCCAATGAATCCATAGATCATCAAGTTGGGGGTAAGTCTATCCCCCGAAGAGCAAGCCGACTACATTGCCCTTCTCAAAGAGAAGAAGGAGGTTTTTGCATGGTCATACAAAGACATGTCGGGGCTAGATCCGTAGCTAGTCACGCATAACCTAACGCTTGATCCGACAGTCAAGCCAGTTAAGAAAAAACTATGTAAGATGCACCCAACAGTGGCCTTGATGGTCAAATATGAATTGCAAAAGTTGTTGGATGCACAGTTTGTCATCTGCGTGGATTATCCGCCATGGTTGTCCAACATGGTGCCCATCAAAAATCTCGATGGGAGGATTCGCATATGCACTAATTTTTGAGATCTAAACAAAGCGAGCCCTAAGGATGATTTCCCATTGCCAAGCATCGACGCATTGGTAGATGCTACAGCGGGTCATGAAATGCTTTCCCTCATGGATGGTTTCTCGGGATACAATCAGATTTGTATCAATCCCGAGGACCAGCTAAAAATGGCGTTCACTATGCCTTGGGGGACATTTTGTTATAAGGTCATGCCTTTTGGCCTTAAAAAATGCTGGCGCCACCTACCAACGTGCCATGACGTACATCTTCCATGATTACATGCACAAAACTTTGGAAGATTACATGGATGATTTGTTGGCCAAATCTCTTTTTGCCCGGATCATCTCGGTGACTTAAGCAAGATCCTCGATCGCCTCATGGAACATAAAGTCAGACTGAATCCCAAGAAGTGCGTATTTGGTGTCACATCTGGAAAACTCTTGGGTTTCATAGTCTCAAAATGAGGCATCGAGGTGGACCCAAACAAGGTCAAGGCAATCCTTGAAATGCTTCCCCCAACAACCATCAAGCAACTCAGAAGCCTGCAAGGAAAGGTCACGTCAATCAAGCGCTTCATAGCGCAGCTATCTGACAAGTGTCGACCCATGAATAAATTATTGCACAAGGGGGTAGCATTTCACTGGGATGACGAGTGCCAGTCAGCCTTTGACGACATTAAACAATACTTGGCTTCGCCACCAGTATTGGCACCACCTAGACCAGGAGTGTCATTCTATTTATACATCTCAGCTATCGAGGTGGCACTGGGCGCCATGTTAGCCCAGAAGAATGAACTTCACAAAGAATAGGCTACTTACTACCTTAGCCGCACCCTGGTCAGCTATGAACTTAACTATGCATACGTCGAGAAGCTCTGCTTGGCAGTGGTGTTTGCTACCAAAAAGCTATGCCATTACATGTTGAGCAACAAGACGTATGTTGTGTCTAAGGAGAATCCATTGCGGTACATGATGAGTCGTACTTATCATAGTAGCCGCACGACGAAATGGATCATGTTGTTGATGGAATTTGACATAGAGTTTATTGGACAAAAATCCATCAAAGGTCAGGTCATAGCCGATCAACTAGCAGAGGCTCCTCTCGAAGACGATCAGCCTCTGGTCATAGAACTACCCGATGATGGGGTCTTCCATGTCTCAGAATCACCAGATTCTGATGAGCCTGAGTCCCAGGCCGACATAACCCTATTTTTTGATGGTTCTAAATGTGAGCAAGGTGGTGGCACGAGAATAGTATTCTTCACACCGTAGGGTGCTCCAATGCCTCTGTCATTTAAATTAAACTTCCCGTGCACCAACAACAATGCAGAGTACGAAGCCTTGCTCATAGGTCTTCAGACAACAATCACCATGAACATCAAACGGTTGAATATCTTTGGTGATTCGTTGTTAATTGTCAACCAAGTCAAAGGGGTATTCCAATGCAAATGCCCAGTTCTGTAGGCCTACAAAGCCCTTGTGGACAAATTCCTGGCAAATCTTGAATGGTACGACATCGAGGCACTCCCTCGATCATCGAATCATTTTGTGGACACTATGGCCTCTTTGGGGTCACTAATCCCGCAAGACATTTCTGGTGATATGACCACCATTCAAGTCAAAACACTATCGCAATCCGCGATGGAGCGTGCAAGCTCTGACTTAACGCCAGGAATCCACTTGATCCAGATTGAACCATCCACGGATAAGTTCTCTCGAATCCATGATTGTCTGAATCACGCTAACTGGGGGTCCTTGTTCTCCCCCACTCCCATTAATAGCAACACAATGCTATTCTTACAAGTTCTTTCCCGCTCAGCTTTTTCTAGGGATGAACTTCAAGAGGGATTGGTTGTTCATACCATCGAGGTTTTCGATCAGCAGGATTGGTATTTACCCATAAGGGACTACCTCAAGTTAGGTAACCTCCCGCTTGGATTGACGCATGCCACAAAATGAGCATTCAAGCAGAAAGCGACAAAGCATGTCTTGTTAGGAGACATTTTGTACCGTCGTAGCTATGAAGGAATCCTCCTTCGTTGCTTGGACCAGCAAGAGTCCACTTGGGCAATCGCCCAAGCGCACGATGGTACGTGCGGTGGCCACTTTAGTGGTATGGCCATCGCAAAGCGCATTCTTTGCATGGGCTATTATTGGCCATCTTTAGAGCGAGATTGTTGCGCATATGTCAAGAAGTGCATGAAGTGTCAACATCATGCAAATTTGACACACGTACCTTCCCAGGCCTTGCATCCGATCCAATCGGCTTGGCCATTTTTGTAGTGGGGCCTAGATCTAATCGGTAAGATCTCCCCTGCATCGTTCGATCATCACACGTTTATCATAATGGCCACAGAGTACTTCACCAAGTGGGTGGAAGCGGTTTCGCTAACCTCTACGACTGGACCCCGCATTGTGGAGTTCATTTTGCATAATATCATATGTCATTTTGGTATTCCATCCAAGATAATCTCGGATAATGGGACGTCATTCAAGAACAAAGACGTGCGTGCTTTGACCACAAAGTACAAAATTCAGCATAGTTTTTTGACACCCTATTATCCATAGGCAAATGGGCAAGCAGAGGCGTCAAACAAAATGCTAGTTGCCATCCTCAAAAAGATAGTCGTAGATAGTCATAAGGATTGGCACATTCAAATCCCACTTGCCCTATGGGCTTATCGCACTAGCATTCGGACACCCACTGGGGCAACTCCATTTTCGTTGGTGTATGGCTCCGAGGCAGTCATGCCTCTCGAGTTGGAAATTCCTTCCCTACGCATATCAATGCAAGAGTTCATCGATGATGATGCTGCGCGGTAGGCCCGGTTAGACCAGCTTACGTTGCTTGATGAACGACGTGTTAATGCTCTCGAGCATTTACGTATCTATCAAGAGCGACTTAAGAAAGCATACAACATGAAAGTTCACCTGAGGGACTTTCAGGTTGGTGACTTGGTCTTGAAAGAGAACCAACAGAACTCTAGTTTGTCGTCCCATCTAAGGGACAAGTTCGCAGCAAACTGGTTAGGTCCCTATGTGATTGATAGTAAAATAGGACCTGGAACATACCGGCTAGCCTCCCTTGATGGAATCAAAGAACTAGAACCCTTGAACATCAGTCATTTGAGGCCATTCCATATCTAGAAGAGCCATAGCCTAAACAAAAAGCTCCAAGGATTCCCATAATCGCTTGGTCAACCCAAAAAGCTCCAAGGATTCCCATAATCGCTTGGTCAACCCAAAAAGCTCCAAGGATTCCCATAATCGCTTGGTCAACCCAAAAGCTCCAAGGATTCCTTAATCGCTTGGTCAACCCAAAAGCTCCAAGGATTCCTTAATCGCTTGGTCAACCCAAAAAAAACCCCAAGGATTCCCGCAATCGCTTGGTCAAACCCAAAAATGCCCCAAAGGTGCCCATTACCCCTTTGGTCAAACCAAAAGCTCCAAGGGTTTCCACAATCACTTGGTCAAAAATAAGAAAATTCAAAAACAATAAAATCATCAAAAATAACAAAATTTGCATCTCATTTCCATGCATGCTCAAAATCGTCACAAAAATAAAGAGCTCTTTTTGCATATCATCTTCATATTCACACAAATCAATCCATCAAAAACACAAAAATATATAGCTGCATTACGCATCACATCCATACATTACATATTTGTGGTCATAAAGGTCAAGGCACCATAGACTGTAATTACTTGGCAAAACCCTCATTTTCCACATTTCTCCATTCTATAAACCGTCCATCAAAAATAAAACGCCATTAACATCTTTGTCGCCACATCATAGTCGGTTGTCTTCTAATGTATCAAGAGTTTTCGTCCTTCAGTCATCCTTAGCTTTTCTAGCCACGTACTGTACCAAGTCAGACAGATTTTACACAGGTAGAGTTTTACTTGGATCATACCTTGTTACGTAGCATCCCAACACAAGTTAAAACACATAAAAATAATTCCCAAGTTGTGTGAACGAAATATGAAACCTGCAAAGCAATCCAGGTCACCATAAGCGAAATGGTTATCTTGCTCATCCCCCTGTGCGAATGACCCCAAGAATGCTGAGAGTTGGCAAAAGGACAAGCATCTTCCCTACCCAATTCCCCAAGAATCCCAAGTTTTCCAAAAGTTGCAAAACATCAAAAATTTGCAAAAGTCAAACCTCCAAAAAATTTGACATCACAACCAAAGTGCATACATCAAGAAAAGCACATAAAATAGTGATTCTCATCACTCCATATCCAAATCCCTTGCTCAAAAGAAAAAAAACAAAAATAAACAGTGATTCTTATCACTACAAAAGAGCAAGTATCCCAATACAATTGAAGAAAAGAAGGGAGTCGAACTTGAATCCCTGGAACTCTCAGCATTTCGACAGGTCATGAGGCAAACCTCAGTATCGGTTTGGTTGATAGCCTATCGATCACTAATGGTAAACCTCCCGCATGACGATATATCTGTCACATTAACTTGTGTACAGATCAATGTTTGCATGTGGATGAGCTAGCTTATGGTATCCTAGATAGCACCGCAGATTAATCCGACTAAATACAACAAAGGAGTTAGTGGGGCTAATTAGGTGATCCTCAGTACAGGTTTGGTTGACAGCCTATCTGGCACTGGCGGTATCCTGACGAACACCACATAAATGAACTCAATTGCACACACAGGGATGTGAAATAACTTGGTCAAAAACAAGTCCGATTCATACCTTGTTCAAAAGTCTTGTAAGATAAAGTACAGTCATGGCTAGTTAGTTAAAACATCTGAGTCTCAAAAAACCTTAACTACATTCGAAACCAACTTGCTATATTTCATTCTCACCTTGCCATCAAAAAAAAAAAAAAAATTGGCCCACATACATGAAGAAAGTCAGGTCACACAACAATCACCCAGCACAAAAAACCATAAACTCTAAACAGTCTATGGTGCGACCGCCAAAAAAATCACAAATTCAATTCATTCATTCCATTTGCATATCATATAAATTAAAAACATTTGCATTCCATCAAAACATATACATCCATCAATATAAATTAACATGCATACATCCATATTCATCAATCATCATACATAACATCAAATCATGACATGTGCATAAATAAAATAAAGTCATCTGTATATATCATCAAAAATGCCCATAGGCTACAATGAACCGGTCCTGTGACCCCGCAACAAAATCCAAAAGCTCAAAAACCCCCAAGCCTAGGGCATCGGCCACCATGATCACGCAGGATCGGTGCGACGGGAACTACCCCCTGTGGTGTGGGTCCTATGAGACCCCTCAGAGCGGCTACTGCTAGCCCCCGCATCACGCCTACTCGACCCCCCTCATCCAGTCGCCTGTGTCGAGAGGATGCTGATTGCTCAGTCTCGCTCCCTCTCGAGCGGTGCGATGATCCGCCTCCTTGAACGTAGGGACCCACCCACCGAGGCGGCTAATCTCTGCCTCCAGCTCCAACCGTTGCCACACCAAGTCCATCTCCCGTTGGCGATACATAGCCAAGTTCTCATCGCGTTGTGCCAAAGCCCTATCCCTCTCCACCAGCTACGTCCGTAGGAGATCCCTCTCCCATGCAGCATCGTGTCCCCATCCTGCGGTGGTACGCAGCCCATGCATTTTCCCGCTCTGCCAGCTACATGCGTAGGAGATCCCTCTCTCGTAGTGCATCCCCCAGCTCCTCATCGCACCTCCGTAGTAGCCCCTCCAATCATGCATTCTCAGCCGTACCTAGGACTCCATGTCCTCCGAAATGCCCTGAGGCGTTGGCATCTTTGGAACACGGCCTTTTCGTCCCATCGCTCCGTGACGTCCTACATCTTTGGCTGCTTCAGAACCCCAAAATCCACATCCACATCATCTACCTCCACCATGTCCGCATCCTCTAGCAGAGCTCCCCAATCATCTCCTGGTACCTCGGCACCCTCCCAATCAGCCACAGCTAGCGCCTCCCGCGCTTCTACGAAAACAATAGGCACACGATATCGGCTCTTCACAACCTGCAAAAGAAAACCACACAAAAACATTAAAACTCATGAAAAAACTGCATAAACAGCAACATGAATATACAACACTACATCAAACAATGCACAGCTCAAAAAAATCAAAATTCAAAAAATTAATTTGTCAGCCTAAGGTTTTTAACTTTAAATTGATAAATTAAACAAAAAAATCAAAATTCAAAAAATTAATTTGTCAGCCTAAGGTTTTTAACTTTAAATTGATAAATTAAACAAAAAAATCAAAATTCAAAAAATTAATTTGTTTTTATAAAAAAATAAATTCAAAAAAATTAATTTGTCATAAAGTTTTTAACTTTAAATTGATAAATTAAACAAAAAAATAAAAAAAAAAAAATTAATGGGTTTTGTACTCTCAAATCAATAAATTAAAAACAACAAAAACAATAAAATTAATTTGTCAGCCTAAGGTTTTTAACTTTAAATTGATAAATTAAACAAAAAAATCAAAATTCAAAAAAAAAAAATTGTCTGCCTAAGGTTTTTAACTTTAAATTGATAAATTAAACAAAAAAAATCAAAATTCAAAAAAATTAATTTGTCAGCCTAAGGTTTTTAACTTTAAATTGATAAATTAAACAAAAAAAATCAAAATTCAAAAAAATTAATTTGTCAGCCTAAAGTTTTTAACTTTAAATTGATAAATTTAAAAAAAAAAAATTATTAATTTTCCATTTTTACTTTATTATAAATTAAACAAAAAAATCAAAATTCAAAAAATTAATTTGTCAGCCTAAAGTTTTTAACTTTAAATTGATAAATTAAACAAAAAAATCAAAATTCAAAAAATTAATTTGTCAGCCTAAAGTTTTTAACTTTAAATTGATAAATTAAACAAAAAAAATCAAAATTCAAAAACTTAATTTGTCAACCTAGGGTTTTGTACTCTCAAATTGATAAATTAAGCGAAAAACAACAAAAATAGTAAAATTAATTTGTCAACCTAGGGTTTTTAACTCTTAACTGATAAATTAACCCCAAAAACAATAAAACTCGACTAGGGTTAGCCTACGTTTTCAGCTGAGTTTCGATTTTGTTTTGTTAGCCTAGGGTTTCTTTGGTTTACAAAAAAATGGACACAAACACACATGGTTTCCACTAGGATTCCAACCTAAGTTTTAATGAAGCCATACAAAAACAAATAAACGCATCCATTTCACTAAGGTTTTTATTTTTACATTTGAAACAAAATACAAAAAAAAGAGAAGTAAAAACAAATAAATTTGCGGCTTTAAAATTGTAATACAACAAAATTCAAGCAATAACGGGGAGGATCACTTACTGGTCTCGCTTCGGCTCCGCCGCTCGATCCGGTTCGTGCACTCATGATGTCGGGAGAAATTCGACAGCGCTTCGCTTCGCAGAATTAACCTCCTCCTCCCCAGAGCTCCAAATCGCCAAAAAAAAAAACAAGTGCAAATGAGCAAGTGCCAAAAAAAACCTAGTTTTGGCCTTTAAATAGGCTTTTTGAGCCTGTAATCGTTCCTCCCTGGGACGAGCACTCTGGTTAGCGCTCATCCCACCCTGGAATGAATACTACATAGGAATTCGTCCCACCCTGGAACGAATTCAGCACACAAATTTCAAAAATAGCAAAAAAATGCACAAAAATGCACCAAAAATAGCAATAAAACTGTCCAATGCAGGTGCTTTTGCACTTGACATTCTAGGCATGCAAAACCGATGTCGGGGTCACAAATCCTCACTATCCTACTCCCTAAGAAGGCTACCATAGCCGGACCGCTCCACGGGAGGACGGATTTTCGAGAATTTCATCCCCACGCGACGTCGCAAAAAGGGTCAAAACCCAACCAAAAATAGCAATAACATTGCCGAACGAAGGCGCCTTTGCACCTGACATTATTGGCATCCAAAACAGACGTTGGGGTCACAAATTGTCACTATCCTACTCCCTAAGAAGGCTACCATAGCCGGACCGCTCCACGGGAGGACGAATTTTTGCCAATTTCAACTCCAAAATACATCCCAAAAAGGGTTCACACCCACCAAAAATAGGTCTAAATGTCGAAAAACTGCACACACATTTAACGCTAAAACATCTGAAGGCACCCTTACACAAGTCATATTGGGTCAAGCGACTCGTCGCTTTTCTCATGCAGGTCATTCCCTCATCGATTCGTCGCTTGAGGGGGTAGTCACACTTAGTCACCAATCAACAAATACACACCCAATCATAGAAACAACATGCATTCAAAGAATCATTGGCAAAGACAATCACGCCCCTGCTTGGGGCAGCAAACAAGCAATAATCACAAGCTGATCAAACACTTGGCATTCGTGAATCATGAACTCAAGGTTCCCACAGACAAAAGGTTGCGCCCTTTGCCTATTCATGACTGATCAATGTCCAAGCTCAAGTAACACCTCACCGAAAAAGGTTAACACTTGAATTGAGTTCCTTCGCTCGTCAGAAGCAAGGATTCAAGAATGCATGCCCTTTCCATACTTGGGGCATCAAAATTTGGTTAGGTCACTAAGAAACCCTAATCATTAGTGCTTTGGTTATCTATTTTTGCTCGATGTTGTGCCTTGCACAGCGCATCCCAAAAAGGGGCATCTGTAGACACCAAAACAGCACCAATCCGATTATGTGACTGCAAACACTGATCGCATTGACACACACAGCCCCAAGGGCAGCCCCCAGAGGTTAAAAAGTGGTCCTAACCACTCTCATAGCAGTTTTGGAAGGTCAAAAATCATTTTGGCACCTTCAGGCACTTTTCTCAATATCCGTTCCACCCAGGGACGAATTCAAACTAGGATTCGCCCCACCCAGGGACGAATTCAGGATTCGCTCCAGGGTGGGGCGAATTGCAGGTTTGATGGGAAAAAAGTCAAATCTTGACAAATGGTAGCTCAGATCCGCCACTTAACGCTTCCTTCATTGCATGGGAGTGTGGGTGAGCATTTTTGAGCGTTAGAGGCTATTACAAGGGCAGTCATGAAGTCCCTATTCAGGGAGGAATCTCCTTCCCCTTGGGAGGGCATGATTGCCAAGTGGCGCCCCTGCATGCCCAATTCAAGAGACCTCCAGGTCTATAAATTGGTGAGTTTCCTCACCCCAAAAAGAGGAAGAGATAGAGCATTTTAAGCAATGAAGTGCTGCCATTTTATTTCCCCATACACCCTTAGTTGATTTGTGCCTTTCACATCCGTGATCTCTTTTAGAGAGGAGGTCATTGGGTGATCATTGGAAGGTCGAATCTTGAGCCCAAAACCTAACATTTGGCCATAGAATACCACCCAATTTTCCGACAACACTTTACAAGAGATTTTGGACCCATCCCAAGTGGATTGGTGCCAAAATCAGGTCCCAACGGTGGGCGGCCTGCCCGGGCGCCCCCGCACTATTGCGAGTCTAATCGTCCCTTTTAGGAACGATTAGGAATCTGTGGCAGATTGTTCTTTCTATCATTTTTATCTTGCATTTCATCTTATGCTGCTTAGATAGTTTGCAATTTCGATTTCGTAATGTTTTGAGCAAATCTTATCATGTTTTATCATTTTTTGTCTTTACTAACTTGCAGAGGGCATCATCAAAATCCGGGCGTTAGAGGCCAAATTGGGGAAATTTGACCATCTGGGTCGTCCCAAAATGCCCCCAATTAGCTAACCCCCACTTTTGTAGGAGATTTGGAGCTGTCCAGATGTGACATTTTGAGCGGTGCTATTTGGCGTTTTGTTGTAGGTAAATTCGTCCCGCCTCGGAGCGAATTCAAATCGGTGAGGAATTTCTTGACTGTTCTTTTTGCAATGCCTTCTTGGTGATGTTTCTATGCCCCTGTCAAATTTTCAGATCATTTGGATACATTTTAGTCATCGTTTTATCTATTTCTTGCATGCACTAATCGTAGGCTTGGGGATTGCATGTTTCATCTCATCCGCAGGTGCTACTGATTGTTTCTTGTTTCTTTGAATGTAGGATCTGGACATCAGAGGAGCAGCAGTGAGTCAAAATTCGTATACACAAGCGACGGCGACGTTTGGTCCGCCCACTTTACATGTGGGCACGCGGAAGAAGGAATGGCATCCGTGGATGTAACAAAGAAACGAATTTAATGCTCCTCGCCCCCTAAAAGGGGAGGAAGCGAATTGTAACCGAGTTTCAAAAGATATCAATAAAATAAAGGGTTGTCTTCCTTATTTGCTTTGTTCGGTTTTGATTTGTTCATGCTTTCTCCTATTTCATGCGTTTTCGATTCGTAGGATTTAGCGTTAAGTTTAGTTTCATTTTTGCATCATACTTGGAGCCCTGTTTCCTTTTTGTTTTCGTATCCTCGTGCTTTCAGCTCTTCTTTGAGAGGTCCAAGGTTCAAACCACAACGTATTTCGATGATTGTGTGTTACTCCCCTATTGATAAACATGGCTCTCGATTTTACAAGGAATCGTGGTTGGTAGGGGACTACTCAACCCCATGTATCGTTTGTAGGGGCTTATCACACTATCTGAATCCAAAAAATGTACCCCAAGGGCTAGGTGGATTGGTAGTTTTCTGTCTATCCAGACACTTATCAAGAAGATACTTGGGTTCAAACCTTAGGGGTATACTTGTTGCAAAGGTAGTATGATCTAAATCCTTTGTGTATTAGACTGACACTTATCAAGAAGATAATTGGGTTCAAACCTTAGGGGCATACTTGTTGCAAAGGTAGTAGTCATCCTTTGTGTATCAGACTGACACTTATCAAGAAGAGACTTGGGTTCAAACCTTAGGGGTATACTTGTTGCAAAGATAGTAGTCTGATCTAAATTCTTTGTGTATTAGACTAATGATGATGATACAAATCTTGAGCGACTGATGGTCCTCTCACATCAATTCAAAAATAACCCCTCACATCGAGTCAACCATAACAAGGTGGTATAGGCTTTTTGGGAGCAGTCCCTATGGTTTGAACCCTACACTTGGAAAGTACTAAAAATAGTGTGGATGTAAACAACTCCCCTATGTATCCAAAAATAATTGAGGTATGCAAAGTGATGCTTTGATTGATATCCCCTTAGAAACTTTTGTCACCCCCTATTAAAATAAATTGGATTTTGTTGTGTTTGGGCAATCATATTAGATTTCATATGATGTTGTATATACATGGGTTTATATAAAGGGCACTCACTTTTAATGGTTCCTACCGTTGTGTTCATTGGAAATTGAAATTTTCATTTGTTAAAGCCAAATATGATATCATTTTCTAATTTTATTTTGATTAATTCTAGTCTTGAAATAAAATATAGAAAGTATAAGCTCAAGAAAATATAAAAGAGTACAAACCTTATAGCTTTTTCTTTAACCAAATAAATATAGTTCTACTACTCTACATTAAATTTGGCTAAGGATAAATATTACAATATTATTAATCAAGATATTGAGTTACTATCCTAGATTCATCCATCAAAATGGTCTAGTAAACAAGGTTTCAATAGTGAGCAAGTCCCTATAAGGGAATATGGTGATTGATCATTTGTATAATTAAAATATTATTTATCATTTTTCAATCATGAGAAGCAATCATAAAACACAACATTGAGCTATCCATATTTTTATTGTAAAATCTATCATTGCATATGCGTCTTTCTTTTTAGTCATATCATAGTAAATTTATGTTGTCTTTCGAGATAGGGAAAAATTTTCTACTTCATTAGCAATGTTAGTAATAACTATTTTGACTCCATGCTCCATGAAGTGTTAATCGATGGTCACTTTGATGTTGAATGCTTTGACTTTGATTATTGCAACCTTGCTTTCTAATCTACAATTCAAGAACAGTAACCTTTGTTATGAATGGTGGTGTTTTTTTCTAATTAAAATTACAAACCTCACTTGCACTATTTTAAAGTTATAGAGGGAATTTATTATTAGAATCATAAGGCACATATCTGATGTATGGATGAGATGTTATTTGACCAAATATAATAAGGTATTATATTATGGTAATCCAGTGGAAGATATGATGTTAGATAACACTTCCTCTTCTTTTTATACAATAAGTGTTATGATCAGAGTACTCCAACCATTTAGGTAAGGTTGTATTCAAAAATAGTGTGTGTTGGACAAAGTGAACAAACCATTTTTCCAACTATTAATAAAAAGTGTTAAACATGGCAAGTGCCAAAGGAAATGAACAAACCATCATTATTAATATTTGTAGAGGTCCATTTTTATAAGCGAAAATTGAGTTATCACATGTCAAGGGTTTGAAAGTTTATCTATGACAAAAATGTAAATTATTAAATGCATCTCCATTAAATTTATACTTCCCCTATGTCTTATTGTAGGTGGTAAAGAAGAGGAAAATGTTGTTTAAATTACATAAAACATTGATAAAAAATGGATAGAGATAACTTTTTTTTAATGTGATGCCATGGCCCATTATTGAGTGGCTTGGTTTAAATCTACATGTCTTTTTGTCCTATTTTCTTGTTCTTCTATCCATTTGGTAATTTTACTCATAACCATGTTTTAAACTAACTTTATAAATAAGGGATTAACCACAATGGTTCAATAATTTGAAGGATTTTAATGTCTTCATTCTTAAAGAGAGGGATGAATAAACTTATTATACAATCCCTTAGAAATCCATGTTGGATGATGTTGTTGACTATCTTATTAGGGTGTGGAACTAAGGCCTTTGCTCCCAATTCTAAGTAATTTACCTATAGTCCATACATATCATAATTCTTATATGTTCTCAACTTCATAATATCTTTCTTAACATCCCTTAACATGAATAAATTTGTTGTTGTGTTGATTGTGGAATGGGTCTCTTATATTTTTTTTTATTTCTTTTTGTATTTAAGTTTCTTTCATAATAACTTTAAATTATTCTTTCCTAAATAAATTAGTTCTTCTCAACTTGTATTCACATATATATTTTTTCCTTTCATTAATTGTTTCTACATTATTTTTCTTCTTCTTTGCCCAAATATTTCAAAGCTCTTCTTATTGCTTTACATTCTTCATCATACCATTCATTTTTTCTTTCTAATTTTGTAGCTTTTGAACCTTTTTAATATTTCTTGAATTATACTTGTCAACTCATGGCTCTTGATTCCTTGCTCTCTAGTTTATTTTTCTCCCTTTATATTATTTTATAATGCTTTCTTGAATATTAAACAATTTTCTTATATCACAAGAATATTTCACATTATTGAAGATTATAGATTGGCTAACTTCTTTTGTTTGCTCAATACTACTTTCCTACGAGGTTAGTTTTATATAAATTGTATTGTAATTTGATTTTAACATGTTTGAAAGCCTTTAATTTTTACTTTCATTATCTTCTTTATCAATCTTTGTGGGCAAATGATATGGTTAACACTTACCCAGGGTTATGTAATATGCAACAACCAACTGATATTGCCACTTATCACTCCGGATAGGTGCTTTTTTGGTTTGGTTTTTTTGTAGTTTTGTAATTTTTGTGTTTTGATGATATATGAAAGCACGAGATTCCGGTCAAAGGAAACACCAAGTGCAATTGCATTCAAAGTTAAGCACGCCTAAGTCCTAGAAATATGAATTACATGAAACGGAAAAGAGACATGTTGTAAGAGACGCAATCAGATAAAGAAAAACACAGCCCTTTCATTGATTTCCTTTGATCTCTGTTACAATAATGCCTCCTCCCTTTTCAGGGGCTAGGAGCGCAAATAGGGTTTGATTACAATCGCTGAATGATTCCTCTTTCTGCGTGCCCACGATTGCAATGGGCGGGCCAGGATGATACCGTCACTGATGTCGATGAGTTCTTTGCCTCTGCTACTTTTCCTGCGAACAAAGAAATGATCAAGACGTTAGTAGCACCTGCTGCAAAGGAAAAGAATTCTCTCTCTAAAACTAACAAAATATGCATACGAATATTTGCCTGAAACAGTGAAAACAGTGAATCCAAATTGCTTCAAAACCTGACAGAAAGTAAGAAAAGTTACCAGAATGCCACTGCCACTGAGGTAGCTGGCCAATCCACCTTAAATCGGAATTCGTCCCTGGGCAGGATGAATTCTGACTGTAATTCGTCCTTGGGTGGGACAAATTCTTCTGAATAGGAGAAATCGACCTGCTGCTACTCCAATGTCGGATCTCGGGACCTGAAAAACTCCTGCAAATAGGGGGTTAGGTAATTGGGGCCATTTTGGGACGACCCAGATGGTCGGATTTTCCCAATTTGGCCTCCTCCCTCGGGAATTTGGCCTTGACACCTGTAAGTTAGCGAAACGACAAAGCAATACAAAACACCCTAAACTCTGACCAAAAGCTACAAAATTGCAATTATGGACTAATCGGACCTAGTAACACGAATGCAATCTAAAAAATAATCTAAAGTGCTCAAAAACTGAAATTAGAACTTGGGGGTGCGGGGGTGCCCAAGTGGGCCTCCCACCGTTGGCCCTCGATTTTGGAGCCAATCCACCAAGGATGGGCCCAAAACCTTTTAGGATTGGGGGGTCAGCGAATTGGTAGGTTCATATGTCCATGCGTCGGATTTGAGTAAGGTTCGAGCTTCCAAAGGCCACCCAACAACCTCCCTTGCAAAAGAGATTGATGGATGTAGGAAGGTGAACAAAGGGGGATGCAAATGAGTCTTCGATTCGGCAGCACTTCGTTGCTTGAACACTCCTTCCACCTGCATGTTTTGGGTGAGAAAAGTCCCACCTTTTATAGACCCAAGGGGTCTCTTTTGGGAGGGAAGCACAAAAGCCAAGTGTTGGCCATAGGCGCCATGTGGCAGTCTTGTCTTCCCATGAGGGAGGGGAGTCCTCAATTGACTTGAACTTTGATAAATTCTTCTTGTAACAGTCCTCTAACGGCCCCTCTGTCCACTTACACATGCGTGCAAGGTAGGAGCCCTTAACCGACTGTTGCGGGCTGCCACTTGGCACCATTTGCCTTTTTTCCCGTTAAGCTTGGAATTCGTCCCACCCAGGGACGGATTCAGAATTCGATCTGGGGTGGGACAGATTCTATTTTGAATTCGTCCCGGGGTGAGACGAGTACTGGGCAAAGTGTCCAAGTGTGCCAAATTGCTTCTTGACCTCACAAAATTGCTAGGAAAGTGGTTAAGGCCACTGTTTAACCTCTGAGGGCTTCCCTGGGGGCTGTTTTTGTCAAAGCGATCAGTGTTTGCAGTCACATAATCAGATTGGTGCTGTTTTGGTGTCTACAATATATGCTTTTTTTTGTATTTTGCAATATATGAAAGATAAAAAACACACACTGCTGAAATTAAGAAATGCCTCTAACTTTGTTTCTACAACTCCGAATGCTACCAAATTTGTACACAAGCTTCTTCTAATATAGATAAACAAACCCAATGAAGGAAATTGCATTAAAATGAGAATACCCGGAAATATGAAGATCTGATATAAACTGGAAATTGCATATCAGCTACAGAAATCTCATTGTTTTGCTCATAGATTCCAAAATACGAGTTTCTCCATCAAACTTATAGCATATTTGAGTACCCTTTTTGCCAAATATTACAATGCAAGTGATAGAGTGCCCTTAAATGAGGCGTTTCTTCCCTAACCAGCAATCACGTTCCCTCTGAAGTATGTATGGCCTGCTGGATGTTGTACGGCTGCCCTAGACTTCTTCGAACTGCCTCGAACTTGTTCCAAAACTATCCAAATTGAAGCGGCTGGGTTGTGTGAAGAAGTTTGAACACATAACAGTCAAACCCTAGCTGAGAAATCACATCAAACAATCTGATATTCACTCCAAATTGGTACGGCCTCCTTGTGAAGTGAGGTATGAATAATGAGCAGCTGATAAAGCCCTCAAATCCACACAAAGCAATTGAAATTATCACTGAAATTATGTCTCCAATCTGCACAAAGTCACTCCCATGAATTGAGAATGCAACCAACCAAAGTAAGGAGGTCTTTCACTCCCAACAATGGTGTCCTCTGCTGTGGTTTTCGTCACAACAAAGCAGCAATGAGAAACTCCCGCACAATGCAAGCTCTCCTTCAAATATTCCAAGAGAATACAATAGCAAAAGATCCCTTCAAATGCTCTCACAACCTCTATTTATTCTTTCCTCAAGTTGGGCGATCCCTTTCCATGAGCAATGTGGGATAATTTGTTTTCACTTTACTCAAAAGAACCCCTTGAGGGGGTCGTCCCACTTTCCTAGGGAGGAAAAACATATTTAAAATAACTTTTAATCAAGTCTTTATAATATGACCTTTAAATCAAGTGGTCATAAGGCCCCCTTTATCAATAAAATATGCCCAACATTAAAATAATTAACTTTTATATTTAAATATAACCTTATAAATCTTCGGGCATTAAAATTATTGCTCTCCTAACACCCAACCACCAAACAAAATACGGAAACGGATACCCATTAAGCTCTACTATCCATCCGTAACGTCCGCTTCCACTGAAACCTCTAGAGAATTGACTTACTAAAAATAGTAAGTCCCTACAAAGATGCCCAAAACGGTCCAGAAGACTGGCAATCAAGAGCTCCACCCGCCTTGACATCATCCAAACTGTCCATGTGGGTCCCCACACAACTTCCTCCTGCCTACGGGAACCCGTGAGTAGGCAAGTCTCACACTGCATCATGATGCTGACTAGGATGGGAACATTACAGTCCTCCCTCCCTGAAATTGCTTGCCCACAAGCAATTGGAGAGCTGGATGCTGCAATATCTGCTCATCCTCCCATGTCGCGTCCTCTACCGGCAGGTCCTTCCACTTCACCAAATATTCTCTGATAGTCCTCCTCCTGAGGGTGCGCTCCCTGCTATCAATGATGGCTTCTGGAATCAGAATTAGTTTCCCCTCATCATCAAGTGGTGGCAATACTGTAGAAGGAATAACATTATGTCCCAAGGCCTTTTTTAGGCGAGACACATGAAAGACATTATGAACTTTGCTATCTGCCGGTAAATCCAACTCATAAGCCACTTCTCCAATTTTCCTGGTGATCCTGTATGGTCCATAATAGCGTGGCTTCAACTTTTCTGCCCCACTCTTCTTGAGAGTGGACTGTCTGTAGGGCTGCAGCTTCAAATAAACTAGGTCCCCCACCTCAAAACTACGTTCTATACGCTGCTGATCTGCATAAACCTTCTGCTGATTTTGTGCTTGATGTATGTTCTCCTTAAGTGCCTTTAATATATCCTGACTATCTTGTAGCATTTCTTTGGCTCTAGGCACTTTGCAATCCCGAAATAGCAAATCAACAAAACTAGGGGCCTCGTAACCATACAAAGCCATGAACGGTGTCATCTTAATTGACATGTGATATGTGGTATTATAGCAATACTCACATAGATATAACCACCTGATCCATGCTTTCTGCTGCCCTGCAACGTAGTTCCTCAAATAGCCTTCCACCCATTTATTTACAATTTTTGTTTGCCCATCTGTTTGCGGGTGGTAGCTTGTGCTTGGAGTGAGCTCTGTCCCACTCAACCTGAATAGCTCCTGCCAAAAATTACTCATGAATTTGCTGTCCCTATCACTGACAATGTTCCTCGGAAGACCATGTAGTCTGAATACCTCCCTGAAGAACAACTCTGCAACCTGAACAGCAGTGAATGTGGCTGAGATGGCAAAAAAGTGTGCAAACTTAGTTAACCTGTCCACCACCACATAAATACAATCCTTTCCCTGTACTTTAGGTAATCCTGTAATGAAATCCATTGAGATGCTTTCCCATTTTTGCTCAGGGATCGGCAGGGGCTGCAATAATCCAGCTGGTAATGTGTGCTCATACTTGTTCTGCTGACAAGTGGCACACTCTCTAACATACTTAAGGACATCATCCTTAAGTCCCTTCCAAGTAAATCTTTCTCTCACCTGCTTGTATGTTTTGTAGAAGCCTGGGTGACCAGCTAGCGGTGCGTCATGTAAAGTCCTTAGTACAGTATGTCTAAACTGAGAATTAGGCACCAAAAAGATTCTCCCTTTGTAAATTATCAGCCCATCAACAACTGAATACTTATCATCTCTCTGTGTGCCCTCTAAAATACCAGAAGCCCATTCACTTTTTGCATAATCTGCCAATATCTGTTCTTTCCAATTTGCTGATATAACCCCTATGGCGCACAAATGAGGTCTCCTGGAAAGTGCATCCGCGACAACATTCTTTTTCCCCTTTACATATTCAATGTCGAAATCATATGCTTGCAACTTGCTGACCCATTTCTGTTGCCGCTCATTAAGATCTTGTTGATTAAGAAAATACCTCAAGCTATTATGATCTGTTTTCACCACAAATTTGCTGCCCACGAGGTATTGTCTAAATTTAGCCAAGGCATACATCACGGCCAACATCTCTTTGTCATAAATCGGATAAGCCCTTTCAGCTCCCCTCAATTTTCTGCTTTCAAAAGCAATGGGATGCTTATCCTGCATCAAAACCGCACCAATACCTTCTCCTGAAGCATCACATTCCAATTGGAAAGGTTTGGTGAAATCAGGCAATGCTAGAACTGGGCTCGAACATACTATCTGCTTGAACCTGTCAAAGCACGCTTGTGCTGCATCTGTCCAAACAAAGGCTCCCTTTTTCGTCAAGTCGGTCAATGGTGCTGCATACTGTGAAAACCCCTTGACGAATCTCCTGTAGAACCCACACAAACCAAAGAATCCTTTCAACTGAGTGAGATTGGTAGGAGGTGGCCAATCCATTATTGCTTTGACTTTCTCTGGATCCATCTTGACCCCTTCTGCACTAATGATATGTCCCAAGTATAGCAACTCGGTCATCCCAAACTCACATTTTGATTCCTTGGCAAACAAAGTCTCCTGCTCCAAAATACTCAACACCTCATCAAGGTGCTGCAAATGCTCCTCCTAGGTCCTACTGTAAATTAGAATATCATCGAAAAATATCAACACAAACTTACGGAGCTGCCCCCTGAATACCCTGTTCATGCATGATTGGAAGGTCGTTGGCGCATTGGTGAGTCCAAAAGGCATCACCAAAAACTCGAAGTGCCCGTAATGACATCTGAAAGCTGTTTTTTCAATGTCACACTCACGCATCCTTATCTGATGATAGCCTGACCTGAGATCAATTTTGGAAAAGTATCTAGCCCCATGCAGCTCATCAATTAGCTCATCGATCCTGGGAATAGGGTACTTATTTTTTATTGTTTTCTTATTTAAAGCCCTGTAGTCAATGCACATTCTCATTGTACCATCCTTTTTCTTTGCCAGCACTACTGAAGATGCGAAAGGGCTCTTACTGGGCCTAATATGTCCCATCTCAAGAAGTTCTTTGATAGCCTTTTCAATTTCATCTTTGAACCTCTTCGGATGTCTATAGGGTGTGGTGATAATGGGCTTGGTGCCCTCCTCCAACTCAATTATGTGTTTTGTTCCTCTCTCTGGAGGTCTACCTGGAGGAATACTCTCAAATACCTTGCTATGTTTGCTCAAGGTAATGCGAATATCTGGATGATAATCTTTCCCCTGCTGCTCATCACCTGAAGGCATGATTAGGCACTCTGCTGCCCACTCTATCTGATCATGTCTGAAAAGTCTCTCCATCCGCCTGAATGAGACTGTACGTAAGCTGCCATCTGATATGCCCCTTAAGATGATCTTTTTCCCATTTGCCTCAAACTTCATCTCCATATTTTGCAAGTTCATATTGAACTCGCCCAATGAGCTCATCCAATGCATACCAAGAACTGCATCCACATCTCCTATATTCACCACAAAAAATTCATCTTTGAGTTCATAGTCACCTAACTTGATACAAATATTGGGGATCTTATGTGTGCAATTTACTGTAGTACCATTGGCAACCAAAACTTTGAATCCACTAAAAGTCTCCGTTTCAAGTCCTCTTTTTGCTACAAGTCCTGCATCTATAAAATTATGCGTGGCACCCGTATCAATCAATGTGGTCACACGCTGCCCATTAAGTACTCCACGGACTTTGAATGACTTTACCCTCTGAAGACTATATAACTATGCAACTGTCTCATCATCAACTGAGGCCCTGTCACTCTCTGCATCACTTTCGGAGCTGCTGCTAGAACTCTCATAATGCTGATCTGATTCTTCTTCTACAGACTCCCCCATAGTAAGATACTCCATCTGCTTTGCCTTAGCCTTTTTTGAGCATTTATGAGAAGGTGCCCAAGGCTCCTTGCACTTAAAACACAAGTTTTTCTTCCTTAAGTCATTGAGGCTCTCGCTGTCCCTGGGTTTAAATTTCTCCTTATGCTGATCCTCATCTCTTCTAAAATGTTTCTTATCCTTAAATTTCTTGTGATCACTACCCTTGGAGAAAAATTTACCTTTTGATGAAGTGGATTCCATATCTCTAGCCTTCCTGATGGCCTCGTGCAATGTGGGTGGGTTGAAGGCTTTGACTAGCCCTCTCAAGGGATCTGCTAACCCATCTACAAACAACACAATAAGACGCCTCTCAAAAATATCTGTCACCATGACTGATAATCTCTGGAACTCCAAAACATAAGCATCAACTGTACTCCATTGTCGCAACTATGCTAACTCCTTAAACTCTAACTCAAGATCTTTTTTATCAAAATGCTCCATGAGTTTCTCCGTGAACTCAACATATGTGGTAATCTGATTGTGTCCCATCGTGGCATATCCATGATGCCACCACTCATGAGCTATCCCATCCAAGTGTAGAGCTACAAACTTGATGGCCTCATCCTCCAACATCGGGCTCAACTGAAAGTAAGTGTCCATCTTCTGGACCCAAGCTCTCGCTGAAGTCTTACCCGAACCATCAAAGTAAGGTACAGGTAATTTTTCGATCCTTCTCTGCAACTCCCTGTTATCATGTGGTGCTCTACCTCTACCCTGAGTCCTCTGTTCCTGTCTAGCCCTCATCTCCACATACTCCCTAAAGGGCATGAGTGCATGATACTCCTCATCCAAAGTTGCATACTCGCGTCTAAACTGATTATGCAATTCAGTCAAATCTGGTTCTGGTTCCTCTTCTGCATGAGTGGTCCTGGGAAGGAATGTAGGCATCAAAGGCCTAGAGGAAGTGGCTCTATCTCTAGCAGGCGTGGCCCTGTTAGCTACTGATTCTCCATTGTTCCCATTTCCACCGTGGTGCTGGTTATTATTCTGATTGTTCATAGTCATTTGTTGCGTCATTAGGCCCAAAAGTTGTGCCATGGTCTGTTGGATCTGCTGCTGACCCTGTAAAAACATCTGGAACATCTCTCTATCTGTGTCTCTATCATTCCTGTTATCCCTGTGTTCAGCCATCCCAACTGACTCACCCGAAGATGAACCTGTAGGAATATCCAGTATATGTGAGACTCGTTGATCCTCCGGTTCAGTATGATACCACTGTATCTGTTGGGTACCTCTCTGATAAGTCTGATATTCAGCCTTTCTTCTTTCCCTTTCCTGGTATCTCTGTTCTCTGTCACTCATGTGCTAAACCTCACAGGCTGGCAGAGTTGAGCCTGTGCTCTGATACCAATGTAATATGCAACCCCCAACTGAGATTGCCACTTATCACTCCGGTTTGGTGTTTTTTGGTTTGGTTTTTGTGTATTTTTTGCAATTTTTGTGTTTTGATGATATATGTTTTTTTTTGTATTTTGCAATATATGAAAGATAAAAAACACACACTGCTGAAATTAAGAAATGCCTCTAACTTTGTTTCTACAACTCCGAATGCTACCAAATTTGTACACAAGCTTCTTCTAATATAGATAAACAAACCCAATGAAGGAAATTGCATTAAAATGAGAATACCCGGAAATATGAAGATCTGATATAAACTGGAAATTGCATATCAGCTACAGAAATCTCATTGTTTTGCTCATAGATTCCAAAATACGAGTTTCTCCATCAAACTTATAGCATATTTGAGTACCCTTTTTGCCAAAGATTACAATGCAAGTGATAGAGTGCCCTTAAATGAGGCGTTTCTTCCCTAACCAGCAATCACGTTCCCTCTGAAGTATGTATGGCCTGCTGGATGTTGTACGGCTGCCCTAGACTTCTTCGAACTACCTCGAACTTGTTCCAAAACTATCCAAATTGAAGCGGTTGGGTTGTGTGAAGAAGTTTGAACACATAACAATCAAACCCTAGCTGAGAAATCACATCAAACAATCTGATATTCACTCCAAATTGGTACGGCCTCCTTGTGAAGTGAGGTATGAATAATGAGCAGCTGATAAAGCCCTCAAATCCACACAAAGCAATTGAAATTATCACTGAAATTATGTCTCCAATCTGCACAAAGTCACTCCCATGAATTGAGAATGCAACCAACCAAAGTAAGGAGGTCTTTCACTCCCAGCAATGGTGTCCTCTGCTGTGGTTTTCGTCACAACAAAGCAGCAATGAGAAACTCCCGCACAATGCAAGCTCTCCTTCAAAGATTCCAAGAGAATACAATAGCAAAAGATCCCTTCAAATGCTCTCACAACCTCTATTTATTCTTTCCTCAAGTTGGGCGATCCCTTTCCATGAGCAATGTGGGATAATTTGTTTTCACTTTACTCAAAAGAACCCCTTGAGGGGGTCGTCCCACTTTCCTAGGGAGGAAAAACATATTTAAAATAACTTTTAATCAAGTCTTTATAATATGACCTTTAAATCAAGTGGTCATAAGGCCCCCTTTATCAATAAAATATGCCCAACATTAAAATAATTAACTTTTATATTTAAATATAACCTTATAAATCTTCGGGCATTAAAATTATTGCTCTCCTAACACCCAACCACCAAACAAAATACGGAAACGGATACCCATTAAGCTCTACTGTCCATCCGTAACGTCCGCTTCCACTGAAACCTCCAGAGAATTGACTTACTAAAAATAGTAAGTCCCTGCAAAGATGCCCAAAACGGTCCAGAAGACTGGCAATCAAGAGCTCCACCCGCCTTGACATCATCCAAACTGTCCATGTGGGTCCCCACACAACTTCCTCCTACCTACGGGAACCCGTGAGTAGGCAAGTCTCACACTGCATCATGATGCTGACTAGGATGGGAACATTACAATCTTCCCTCCCTAAAATTGCTTGCCCACAGGCAATTGGAGAGCTGGATGTTGCAATATCTGCTCATCCTCCCATGTCACGTCTTCTAACGTCAGGTCCTTCCACTTCACCAAATATTATTTGATAGTCCTCCTCCTGAGGGTGCGCTCCTTGCTATCAATGATGGCTTCTAAAATCAGAATTAGTTTCCCCTCATCATCAAGTGGTGGCAATACTATAAAAGGAATAACATTATGTCCCAAGGCCTTTTTTAGGTGAGACACATGAAAGACATTATGAACTTTGCTATCTGTCAGTAAATCCAACTCATAAGCCACTTATACAATTTTCCTAGTGATCTTGTATGGTCCATAAGAGCGGGGCTTCAACTTTTTTATCCCACTCTTATTGAGAGTGGACTTTCTATAGGGCTACAACATCAAATAAACCAGGTCCCCACCTCAAACCTATGTTATGTATGCTGCTGATATGCATAAACCTTTTGTTGATTTTGTGCTTGATGTATGTTCTCCTTAAGTGCCTTTAATATATCCTGACTATCTTGTAGCATTTCTTTGGCTCTAGGCACTTTACAATCTCGAAATAGCAAATCAACAAAACTAGGGGTCTCGTAACCATACAAATCCATGAACAGTGTCATCTTAATTGACACATGATATGTGGTATTATAGCAATACTCACATAGATATAACCACCTAATCCATACTTTCTACTGCCCTACAACATAGTTCCTCAAATAGCCTTCCACTCATTTATTTACAATTTATGTTGCCCATCTGTTTGTGGGTGGTAGCTTGTGCTTGGAGTGAGCTCTATCCCACTCAACCTGAATAGCTCCTACCAAAAATTAGTCATGAATTTGTTGTCCCTATCACTTACAATGTTCCTCGGAAGACCATGTAGTCTGAATACCTCCATGAAGAACAACTTTGCAACCTGAACAACAGTGAATGTGGCTGAGATGGTAAAAAAGTGTGCAAAATTAGTTAACCTGTCCACCACCACATAAATACAATCCTTTCCTTGTACTTTAGGTAATCCTATAATGAAATCCATTGAGAGGCTTTCCCATTTTTTCTCAGGTATCGACAGGGGTTGCAATAATCCAGTTGGTAATGTGTGCTCATACTTGTTCTACTGACAAGTGGCACACTCTCTAACATACTTAAGGACATCATTCTTAAGTCCCTTCCAAGTAAATCTTTCTCTCACCTACTTGTATGTTTTGTAGAAGCCTAGGTGACCAGCTAGCGGTGTGTCATGTAAATTCCTTAGTACAGTATGTCTAAATTGAGAATTAGGCACCAAAATGATTCTCCCTTTGTAAATTATCAGCCCATCAACAACTGAATACTTATCATCTCTCTGTGTGCCCTCTAAAATACCATAAGCCCATTCACTTTTTGCATAATATGCCAATATATATTCTTTCTAATTTGCTGATATAAGCCCTATGGCGCACAAATGAGGTCTCCTAGAAAGTGCATCTGCAACAACATTATTTTTCCCCTTTACATATTCAATGTCGAAATCATATGCTTGCAACTTGCTGACCCATTTTTTTATCGTTCATTAAGATCCTGTTGATTAAGAAAATACCTCAAGCTATTATGATATGTTTTCACCACAAATTTGCTACCCACGAGGTATTGTCTAAATTTAGCCAAGGCATACATCACAACCAACATCTCTTTGTCATAAATCGAATAAGTCCTTTTAGCTCCCCTCAATTTTTTGTTTTCAAAAGCAATGGCATGCTTATCCTGCATCAAAATCGTACCAATACCTTCTCCTGAAGCATCACATTCCAATTGGAAAGGTTTGGTGAAATTAGACAATGCTAGAACTGGGCTCGAACATACTATCTGCTTGAACCTGTCAAAGTATGCTTGTGTTGCATTTGTCCAAACAAAGGCTCCCTTTTTCGTCAAGTCCGTCAATGGTGATGCATACCGTGAAAACCCCTTGATGAATCTCCTGTAGAACCCACACAAACCAAAGAATCCTTTCAACTAAGTGATATTTGTAGGAGGTGACCAATCCATTATTACTTTGACTTTCTCTGGATCCATCTTGACCCCTTATGCACTAATGATATGTCCCAAGTATAGCAATTCAGTCATCCCAAACTCACTTTTTTATTCCTTGGCAAAAAAAGTCTCCTGCTCCAAAATACTCAACACCTCATCAAGGTGTTGCAATTGCTCCTCCCATGTCCTATTGTAAATTAGAATATCATCAAAAAATATCAACATAAACTTATGGAGTTGCCCCATGAATACCCTATTCATGCATGATTGGAAGATCGTTGGCGCACTAGTGAGTCCAAAAGGCATCACCAAAAACTCTAAGTGCCTGTAATGATATCTGAAAGCTATTTTTAAACCTTTTACATCACTAAAAGCACCAGCAAAGGGATAAGTGTTCAGTCCGACAAGGCTCGAGATTTGAACCTTAGACCTCCGCCCCCTTATGGAGTATTATTTAAGATGTTAAATAGTATAAAATTTATCAAAACTATTGTTTCAACATAACCATATTCAAAATGTGTAATTCCTACATGACCATAATTAAAATCTAAGCACTTAAAATTTTAAAATATTCAACTTCATTAAAATTGAATGGTTCCTAAAATGTTATCCTATTAGTGCTAGTTACTCCATGTTTAGGCAATTCTTTAAATATGGGTATTTAGTCCTTTCTAGCAAATGACTACAACTAACTATATTCCATCATTTTTATGTAATCAATCGTTAACCTACAATTTATGACATAAAACATTTTCTATTGTAGACTCGTCTATAATAGGTCATTTGCTTTTATTTCCTAGGTTAAATATTTTTTTGTATAGCAAGATATCAATTTCTTTTCCATGTTGTAGAATGTAAGTTTCTTGTTTTATGGCTCAGAATATTAAAACACCTATTTTGCCAATTAAAACATCATATATAAAATATTTTTAAAAATGTTTTTCAATAATACAAGTGAGACACTTAGTGTTGGAAAATGTAATGCTTAATGTGAAAGAGAACATGCATGAGTTTTCTTAGAGAAAAGAAAACAAGTTGGAAAAAAACAAAATGTTATTTCTAGAAATATAAAAAAAATATTGTAAAAATAAAAAGTAGTTATAAATATAGAACAATATAACTTGGTTTTTTGAATAAAGCTATTATTAGCCTTGCAATAATTCTATATATTTATATATTCAACACCAATTAATTTATCCATAAATCTCTTCGATGGATCATCCAACATGTGCATCATCCACAATTGGATTAAATTGTATGGATTGGAGTATAATGGTAGTAAAATCCTACCATATAGTAAAGAATATTTTTGGGTGAAAGTTGTATGGAAATAAATGTTTCACAATAATTATTGATTCAATGAAATAATTGAGTGATATAGTTACATGCAGATTGATCATATGATTTTGTATTGTACAAATATTCTGCATAGTATGATTTCAATTAATGGAATGATAAAAGTGTGTGAATGAATTTCTATGCTTCCGTAAAGTTTGATATAAAATCAATTTGATTGTAAAAGGATTTGTTTATAATAAATCTAGTGTTGAAGGTAGGAGCAAGAGTTAAAGCTAATATTTGGTGTTTTAACAAGGTGTGTGAGTTAAAGCTAAGAGCCAATGTTCAAGCAAGGAGCCATGGTTAAATCTAAGATCCCTCATAACCCATAGACTAGTTAAGATGGATGTTGGAGTAATGAGTAGCAATAATCCTACATATGAATAACAAGTTGGTTCAAGGAGATGGATAGAACAACCTCAACACATGGAAACACTAGATTTGAGTCTTAATTGGTCCTTACCTTTAACAAAATTAAAAAAGACAAGAAGCAACAAGGGTAGTATTAAAATAGAAAGGGTGATAACAAGTGTATCTCCCTAAGAAAATAAAGGAGTGGTGAGAATTATTTGATGAACACTATGTGTGGTAGATGCAAAGCCCCACATATGAGAGAAGAAACATGAACATGTGAAGGATAAAAATAATATTTTGCAACAAACAATATAATGAACCTCATACATAGTAATCTACCCTATTACACCTAATGATTTCAACAACTAGTTATTTATGCAGTCCAATAGAATGAGAAGGTTATCATAAGGACACTTCTAGTTTAGTCATTGGTTCACATCTATGTTGAAGAAGAAAAACAAAGAAATCAATAGTTGGATGAGCAGTTCAAATATATACAGAGGCAAGACTAATGATTAGACAAAGAATCAAACAAAATGCTTGAAGATATATGAAGTTGTGTATGCAACAACAAAGATGGTAAGAGAGTTTTATTTCAACAAATCTAAAAATTAAACATTAAGCATAATAGGGGAAGAATATTGAAAAATAATACTTAATGTGACAAAGCACATGCATGACTTTTCTTAGAGAAAAAAAAACAAGTGGAAAAAAAAGTAAAATGCTATTTTTAGAAATAAAAAGCTCATTGCAAAAATAGAATAATAAAGAATAAAACATCATTACTTGGTTGATGAGGAAAAATATAATAATAGTGATAAGAATAAAACATCATTACTTGGTTGTTGAGGAAGGTTATCATTATAATAGTGATAAAAATAAAACATCATTACTTGGTTGTTGAGGAAGGTTATCATTATCCTTGTAATAATTTTATATATTCACATATTTGCCATCATTTGATTTACCCATAGAATAAAGTAAAATGAAAGTAAATATAATGGCAGCAAAAGCATGTCATGCAAGGAAAAATATTATATAATGAAAATTGGATAACAAGGAATCTATTGTCATTGAACATTAAAGATGTATATTTTACAAATATTTTATATGTTATAATTTAATTTAATGAAAATGTATATTTTACAGATATTTTATATTTTATATTTTAAATTATTGAAATAATAAAATTGTAAGATAATTTATATACCTTCGCAGCTGTTCATATAAAAACAATTATATCACAGAGTATTTGTGTGCGGTGTCTACCTGTAATCAAGTATGAATCTCAACGGGTTATCATAAAACATGATAACGGTTTCCCTTCGAACACTTCGGCAAAGATGGATCTTATAGTCATCAAAGACGAACGCGGCAGACTCTTCTAATCCAAACACTAATTACCTTCTCAATTCCAAATACAAGTGTAATAATCCCTTTATATGCATAACTTGCACAAATAAAGAAAAACTGTTACGTAGATGCTTAAAAAACTACATACTTTGCTGGCCCCTGCTCGCTGTAAAATTAAATTCTCAAGTCTAAACTATAGCACGAAGAAAATGAAGGACCTTATTCAAAAAAAAGTCTGAAGCACCGAGTACCATCCTCCCCAGTCCGACAAGTGCTTGGCTTGCAACAAAACGAAGCCAGATGAAAATCCGATCCGAACAAACGCGACAAGCACATAGTACATTCCTTCCTAAACTTGCTACAACTCCCTTACCTATATTAAAAGCATGGCCAGCAAAAATTGGAAGCCAATAAATACTCTTATTCAGACAAAACCCTGAAACACTGAACGCCATGCTTCCAATACTCACAAATGCTTGGCGTGCAGTATAACAAACGAAGCTGAGAACACCCACATTCATATTTTGGCAACTTCCAACTTTTTCGCCATGATTTCCTTCGCCCGGAATAAGAGTTTGCCTGCTCACACCATTTTCACTACCACTCGGTCGCCCATCTTCACTGAAAGTTTGACATCTCACATTTATAGCCCCTTTCTTACCAAGATTAAAAGCTTTACCTGCCATAAAACAAAAGCTGAAAGCAATGAGTGCATTCATCCCTAATATCACAACCTTTTTACTCCCGCTTCGCTCACCGGCGTTGAAAGCTCGGCGAAGAAAGCCAAAACTCCTCTTCAAGATAAACAAGAATGCATCCATAGCTTTCTTCCCTAAACTTGGATTTTTTCTATCATAAAATCTTTTGCCTGGCGAGGGTAGATGCTTGATATCTGTAACATGATATGTCTCTTTGTGAACAATCTTCTTTGCCTCCGGGTTGGATTCCTCTGCAACAATTGTTCGTCCTGGGTTCTGAGATATCTTTGGTAATGGGTGGTCTATATTAGCCGGAGCACTGTCTTGGATGATGGATTGCACATGACCTCTGACGGGAGGGAAATATGAAGGACGAGAGAGTAGTTTCTCCAAACGCGGATTCAAATTTAGGAAGAATTCTTCTGATCTTCTGGAAAAATTTTGAGGAACCAAGTTGACCTTGACGGCTGGAACTCTGGCTCGCCTGAAGATCCAAAGTCTTCTGTTGTCCAGAGACCACAAAATATTTTTGTGATCAACGACATTCATGGGTGGAAAGTCGCTTGGGGAAAGCAATTTCTTTCGGATTCGATCAACCGCGTCGTCGATTCGCTGAAATTGATGTGGCGGCTTGAAAGTATTTTTGATTGAGTCTTGGGTAAATCTGATGTCCTGTGGGCAAACCATCATCATCTTCGTCTTATGCTTATCTCTGTGATTGATTATCTGCCCCTGCACAGCCCCTACCGTAATGGATCCTGGTTCTTGTTACCTCCTCCTCACGAGCTACTGTTAAGTATGGAATGAACTTGCGAATATCTCATTTATTATTGACATCCACTCACAACCCTGTAAAAATCTTGAAAATCTTGAATCTTGTTACCTACGATCCACGAGGTATTGTTAAATATTGAAAGAATTCTTATCCTTAATTTCTTAACAAGGAATGCCTTATCATTCCTTACTCTTGGAAAAACCTTTGTTTAACCAATAACAAATTATTGGTTAGCTAGTTTTTTTAATTTTTATTTTTTTATCAACCCACTGGATGCTTGTTATTATTAACCTTAACCAGCTAATTTGCTACGTTATTTAAATTGTTTGAGTGACATGTACTCAAACAGGCTCAAAACCATACCCACAGTATTTCAATAGTGGTTTTCATATACCGCGGCTAAAGGCGAAAAACCATTTCAACATTCTCCATGGTATTTCAATGGTAGTTTTCGCTAACCATAATTGGTTTTAAAATTCCACATGCTTAGTAACCAGAGGAGTCTCTTGGACCATTAGCTTTTTCTACACATTTAAAAGTTTATCGGAAAATTCTCGGAAGCTGACGAGCTGATTTGCTTTTATGAAGTAGGTACTACATAATGGATATGACATCATAAGCACGAAAAAGGAGCATCTTTGAGTAGCTTGCAATTTAAGCAACCTTGTTTTTATATTATATAGTTTAGGCTTACGTGGATGTTTTTTTTAATAAAAAATAAGGTTTTTTTTTGAAGGGTGGTATTTTCTTTTTAGATTAATTTAGTTATATTAATTTATATAGTTTATATGTACTTTTTAAATTTGATTTTAGTGTGAGCTACACCACATCTTTCAAATTTTTTATATATTTTAATTATTGAACCAAAATTTGGTTAATATGGCTATATAAATGTTAAACATTATTTATTTTATTTTTATTTGGTTAGTACGAGAAACTTTACCATCAAGGTGTAGGGTTGAGCATTCTCCTTTCAACTATGATCCCTCTTAAAATCGTATGCTTATCAATAAGGAATTTAACACATAACCACCACACACCCACCCCCTCACACTCGCCCCACGCGGCAGTTTGAACACGTACCGAAGAACAGCCAAGGCCCTAACCGTTGCATTATCCCATGGGACTAAACCTTATGTTAAAGAAAAAATCAAATTATTTATTTTATTTAATTATTTGTTTTACTTTAATTAAATATTTTTTTTATTTTTATTTTTTTAAGCGAAAAACCCCTTGTGGGGCCATCTTGGTCTGAGAGACCATGAACAGGGGGTTCTACACTGTCAAAGTCATCTGCACTAACATTATCAATTGGATTTTGGGTATTTTGGGTATCCAATTCAACTTTTTGGTTTTTGGTAGGGTGGAGATTTGAACTTGGGACCTCCCTTGGAGGATTGCCCTCTCCTCTCCAACTCACCTACAACACCGGGTTTTTCTCATTTTTAATTGAAAATATAAATATGTATTTATTTTACAATTAATTAATTATATATATATATATATATATATATATATATATATATATATATAAATTGAATAATTAGCTTGAATGATTTTGTAGGTGTGATGTTGTCTTTTCTCAAACGGTTTTGATACGTTTATTGGGAGATTGTTTTCCTCTGCAAACCTGAATTTTAAGATGTGTATTTTTTAAATCACGAAGAATTTACATTTGAGGTGTAAGTTATTTTTAAGAACACTACTTAAGTTCTTTCTAGAGTTTTGTCCATCTTATTCTTTTTTAGTGAAATTAAAGGAATGAAAACCTAAGAAGCCTAACTAATTCTCCTAGAAAAAATGTATCAAAACAGTCCTATCTTATATGTGATTTTGTTTATATTCTAATAAAAAGTAAATGATATTTTTTCTTTGTTGAGAAAGTATACAAGAAGGATGTAATACAAAAACATTAAACTAATAGGCCTTTCAAATTCTTTGCAATACAACTACAAAAATGCACTAATATTGATTAAATTAATCACTTTATTAATTAATCTAATTGATCATTTGATTAAGATAACTAAGGATTTTATCTTCTATCCAAAGTGTTATTTTGTTGCAACACATGTAGTTGCATAGTAGCGCTATAAGAATTGCATGTGAACACGCTAAGAGAGATAATGCTTTTGAACAAAATGCAAAAAAGCAATCATAAGAGCATATAGAAAAATTGAATGCAAACAAGAATGTTAATACAAAAACAAGATAAAAAAGTTCTAGGATAATACCCAATTTTACTTTTGTGTAGTTGATGATGCTAGGCAAACATGTGATATTGTCCCTTCTTCCTTTTGCTTGTTGCTTCATCCAAAAATATTCCACACACAAGCTCAAAGTGAATAAAAATTTAGGGGCCTACCTCAGTCAAACCCTTTGTTTAGAAAATAATGGATTATGTATTTTAAAGGAGGAATTTGCATGATAGTTCTAGGTTCTTTGATTGTGTTGACAAAAGCATTGTTACAAAAATAACACAAACAAAAGCATTAGTTTGGTATGTTAGCCTTGTAAAAAAAATACATAGATGGATTTATGATAACTCTTTATGTTAAAATAAACTATTTTAAAGCTTGAGTTGAGCAAATACACTTGAAACTACCATTAAAAATTTTAAATCAACTTGTAACTTTTGTATTTTAAGGTATAACTATACTTTAATGATTTGGATTACACTTGGATCCTACCAGACTATTATCATAGTTGTTGTAAAGGCTGTAAAGGCTTATGAGCTTAAAGATAATAATGCTACAACATTGACTAAAGGAAGGTAAATTATTTTAAATTATAAGCAAAGGTACTATAAATCTATAATAGATTTGATAGCATAGTTGCACAAATGATAGTGCACCTATTGTCTAGTACCATTGATTATAACTCCTACAATTATAACTTTTTAGATGAAACTCCTAAAAGGAATTTATCAAAAAATCATTTTAAACAAGATTATTTAGAAATTTAAGACTAACATAGTGATGATTAGTGATTCCTTATTTTTCTAACTATTTTAGAGGAAAATGAAGGTGGCATCAAGACATGGTAGTATCAATAGTGCTTCTACAAGACAAATAATGCTTCTACCTCTACATAACTAGGTTCTTCTAATCATGATCACTTTTATTTCAACATTTAGGTTTTTAGATATTTTTGTTGTTTGCAAAAAACAATTTCTATGTCATGTTTCTTCATTAAAATAAAGAAATGGAGATAAGAAACTATTTTATTGTTTTAGTTATTTAAGGGACCAACTAAATTGTTAATCTTCTTTTCATTAAATCAAAATCACTTGTAATTACATGTATGTTATTGTTGCATCTCTCTTGAACCCTTGCCTATGAAAGAAAAAATGTTTTTACTTCCATAATTAAAATCAAAATCATTTTAATTTTAAACATTGTTGTTACTTTCTTATAGTACATAACACTAAATTATGATTAACTTAATTAAAAAATATCTTAAAAATAAATAATTTTTAATTAATTCATCAAACTTTAAACTCTAAACTTACAAACTATTTTTATCCTCAAAATAAATAAATAAATAACAACACAAAATAGTCCTTTGTGACACTTTTCTCATTCCCTTTCTCATATACGAAACTTCTCTGCCTCAACTTACATGACCTTCAAATAGGAAAAACCTAAACTTTATTTACAATTAAAAAATAATATATTTTAAAATAAATATAATATTTATAATATCAAATAAAATAATTATTATTGCTTATCATTAAATACCTTTCCCTTGAGAGCATCGATGTGGGCAAGCCTGCTCGATGCTTGTCTTTGTAATTCTTGCTCGCCATATGAAACTTGACAAGGATGATAATTTGTAGGGGAGTATTCCTTCTACAGACCTTCCCTACACTCTTTGCTTGATGTAGTGTGTTCCTTCTACTTACCTTCCCTCTCAAGATTCGAGCGCATTAATAAACTTGAATCCGTACCTCGTACGCAAAGAGTGTTTAATGCACGTAACATCAACGAAAAAAAAAGGACAAATATCTAAGTAACTTTATCTTTTTAATTAAAATTGCGATTTTACAGCTGTGGTAGGCCTCGAATTTCTCGGATTATCTAAGTTTCGTCAGATTATTTAAACGAATATTTAAATAAATTTTATTATTTAATATATTATATTTAAAATAATTTTTATTATAAATTATATATTAATAATTAATAAAAATAAAAATGAAAGTTCCATATTTTTTATACTTTAATAAAGGATAAAATTTGTATCGTAAAATACGATTAAAATTATGAAAACCTCTACATAATGTCAAATTTCATAGCTGGCTGTAAGCAGGTGGAAAGAGGAAATTGCATCATTGTTAGACCAGCGACGTCAAGATAATGCAGAATGAGCTCATTTGAATGTTTATAGACCCCGGTAAGCAGTTGTCCTATCGGCGTAGAGGTAAAGCAAAACTTATTTTCTTTAAAATCATTTTGTAATTTATTTTATTTATTTAGTAAAATTAAAAGAAAAACATATTAGAATACTGCGATAGTGAAGGTGACGTTTAAGGTAATATTATTGGTGTGATATGAAATAAAGCAACAACAATTTTATAAACTAAAAGAAATAGCACTCGGAGTAACAAGGAAAAGTTAGTAATTAGTATTTAGTATGTTATTATTATTTTAAATCATTATGATTTTTAATTTGTATAGATATTATGATAATATAATTTTTTATAATAATAAGACTTTTTTATTTGGTTATTACGAGAAACACTTATCATCAAAGTAGAGGGGTGAGTAGTTTCTTTTCAACTATGGCCTTTCGTGAAGCCAAGAGCTATGCTTATCAACATGGAATTTAATACACAACCAACCCCTCACACACCCACCCCAAGAGCTATGCTTATCAACATGGAGTTTAATACACAACCACCCCCTCACACACTCCCCCATGCTGTTTGAACTTTGGACCTCCCTAGATATTAAGATAAAATATTTTATTAAAATACATAATTAATAATATGATAGAGGTATAATTTAATATAAATTAATTAATTTTATTTAGGAAAATAAATTTAAAATTTTTAAAATTATATATATATATATATATATATATATATATATATATATATATATATATATATATAATATAATATGGTTTTCAAAAAAAAAAGTAGTCATATCTTAATAAAGCTTGTTCTCAAGTTTAAGGTTGTTGAAGAACATGGAGTTCATGTTAGTAAATTGGACATACTTACTAAAGATTAACTATATCAGGGTGTCATTTCGGTATAGTAATTGTTATCATTATGATAATCGTAAGGCAGATTGCAAAATGGAAGAGAAAAGGGCAAGAGATTGTATAAAAGGAAGTTGAAACTTCTTTTGGTCTAAAAAATTTAAAGGAGGCAACAACGACCAAAGCACAAATAGAAGAGGACCTAGTAAAGGTTCTTGTATCACTTAAATAAAGGTTCACTATAATCAATGTCCAAACAAAGGAGAAAGAGATGGCTCCCAATGATTGTAATAGTTAAGCTTGATGAGAGAAGGGAGACCACACCTATGACCGACAAAGCCTATGGAGGCATTTTATTAGGTAAACATCAAAGTCTGAACTTATTTTTCCCATTTTTTGGGGTTGAGGATTGAATTATAATAATTATAAACTTGATGTATCATATTATCTTAGGTTGAGCTCCTATATGGAGGTCTTGATAGACCATAGTTCAAATAGAACATTACAAGAGGGTGGTGTTGTCAAGGGCTTAGAACAAGTAGAGGATAAAGGTATAAAGTATAAAGTGTTCATTTTAGGTCGAGGAAGCAAGCAAGACTTAAAAAACCCTACTAGGATCTCTTTCCCACCAAGTCCTCCAAATCACCATAATACAAACACATCTTATAGCAGATATGCTCTATTGTAAAAAAATAACAAAGATATTGGGTATGATCAGGTATCATGGGGCCTAGGTCTTGAGATAAGTCAATCTCAAGAGTTTATAGGAGGAAGAAAATCCTACTTAAAAATTGAACAGGAAAAAGTTGAAAATATTTTTTTTCTAGTAAACAAGAATCTATAGTTGGGGTTCTTAGAGTAGGATAGCCCTAGGGAAAAGGGAATCAATGAGCATCCTCTCTTTAAATTTCATCATCATAAAACAAAGCCATATTTTAATCTAGAGACTCTGTTGGATGTAAAAATAAACAATAGCCATACTTGCCTCTCTCCTATCAAAGTATAACTTTGTATAGATAAAATCAAAAGGATGATTAGGGGGAATGTAATGGGATGGAATTCCTCCTTCTAGCTAGTTGACAAGGTATATATTGAAGTAGGTGTGGTTACAAATTTACATTCTATGGAGCTAGGTAAGCTGATTTATGTAGTCACTTTGTATAGTCCTTATGGTGGTAGAAGGTAGTTTTGGAAAGATTTCTTTATATAGGACCAAAAAAATGTAGTAATGAAAGGGGCTTACATTTTGTAATTGAAAGAGTAGAAATATGGATCTCCTCACTAAATTTTTTATATATAAAATCCAAAATGTAGGGTTGTGTAATGTAGAACCCATTAAATTAGTTCCCACTTGGAGGAATCATAAACTTGGAAGATAGGGAAAGGTTGGACAATTTTTGAGTGTCAAAAAACTCATAGATAAAAATAAAATACTAAGGTCCTAAATAGATCAAGGTGGGGGATCTGATCATTCACTGATTTTATTATAGTTAGAAAAATATCAAGAGAAATCAACAAGACCATTCAAGGTCAATGCTTTCTAGTTAGAAGATGAAAAATTTATAAATATAGTAAAATAGATAACTATTGACCCAAGAATAATGCTTTCAATGCTTTACATATTGACCCAATAATAGAAGAGACAACTATGTTTTAGTTTTCTAAAAATCTGAGGAGAATCAAATCTACTATAATCACATGGGCCAAAGTTAAATATTGGGAAGAAAAAGTAAAGATAGTGGACATAGAATCTAAATTGAATCAATTATATGGTCAAAAGCAATGAGGTTTTTTCAGATAAGGAAAATTTGTAGGTCAAGGAACTAAAAAAATAGAGGGAATTATTAGAATAGGAAGATGGAAATTGGAATATGAAAAATAGAGTACTTTATCTAGAACAAGTGGATGAGAATACAAAAATATTTCAAAAGTATGCAAAAAAAAGAAATATGATAAATACCATGTGGGAGATGAAAGAGGAGGATGGAAGAAATGTGAGAAGGTTTCAAGAAATAGATGGATTATGAGTATCTGACGTAACCACAGAGTGCGCGCCTTTTTAGCTAGGCGTACTAATCTATACCATCACAAAAGCACAAAGATCCACACAAATGCATAAATTGAAAAAAGAAAGCCAACGTATGCAAAGTTTCTTATATTAATCTTTAAAGGATCTTGGATTACAAAAATGCCCTCTTAGGTTCACTCAAAAGATGATACAGGTGTTACAATTGCCAATGCCCTCAATAGGGTAGGCACACTTATTGTGCTCCGATGATTACTCACAAACCGCCTTGGGGTAGAGCTAACCCCCTTCTCTGCGATGTGGAAGTATTATGGTATAGGCTCCTTTCTGCACCTGTCTCTCTACGAACAAGAAAAAATAGCACACGATTACAAAGATTGATAGCCTCTCATGATGAGGCCCTTTAAAGAAATATGCATGTAAATACCATTAAAATAGTAAAACAATAAAGCATAAAGAAAGACTTTAAGCTATTCTAATTACATCAAGAATTATGCTAAAACATACTAGACATTAATAAGCAAATGATGTGTAGATCAAATATCGAATTAGAAGCAATAAAGCACATAAAAGATCCAATGTACTTCTACTTAATGCAACGCATGAAATATCTAATTCCTATGGTCAGAGTTTCCCTAAGATGCAATTAAACCTATAAAAAGACTAACATAACTAATCTATGCAATCAAAAGCAAAGTAAGTAAGGTGATCATTAATCTATTGCAAACCACAGCTATGAGGGGCGGTTTGCACTATGAACCGCAACTAACAGCCATGGTTTGACCTCTGATGGGTTTGCACTCAGAATTAGGGGCAGTGGGCTTGACCTCCTTGTCCTAATTGATTTTCAAGGGTCACCTTTATCATCCTCTAACATATTTGGCGATCAAATTATTGTGAAGGGCCTTCGTTTGCCCGAATTTGCATTTCTTGATCTTCCTAAGCACCTAGGGCATCCATGGCTAATTGGTCTTTAGATGGATAGTGAATGGGCTCTCAAATGCATAAAGTCAGTATGCAATTTGACGGGGCTCTCTTAATTAGTTAGCTCTTGCTCAATAATTCACCAGCGCTTCGCTATGCAAATCATCTCTCTTTCTCATCCCCTTGGAGGGGGGTGTTTATAGCATGCCCCTAGGGCTAGGGGTGGCTTCATGGAGAATCCAAGACCAAGGAGGTTGGTTAGGATAGTTGGGATGGAAGCCTTGAGAATATTTTTTCCTCCAACTGCCTCCTTCTAGATCTCTTGGTTGTTCCAATCGATTTGGCTCAGATGGAAGGCCTAACTGAACTCCAGTTCAGACCGTAGGTCACATCTACGGTCCAGACTGTAGAACGTAGGTGTCAACCATGGTTCAGACTGTAGACCGCAGGTCTGGGCTGTGGTTCATATTGCTTAGGCTAGAATGCCTAAATTGAGTGGTTAGAACCACTGCTCTATATTGGAGTCTATCCAAGATCCTTCATATGGTTTTGTAGCATGTCCATATGAGTAGTCACCCTCGACATGACGCATTTTAGGTGTCTAAATATGCCCCTTTTGAGATGCGTTGTGAGATCGAACAATGCTGAGAAAAATAGACCTCCTAAAACGATGTCGTAGGTTCTATGATGATCATTATTCTTATCAACATTAGATGCCCTGGGTCCAAAAAAAGGACACGCATCCTAGAATCATTGCTTCCAACATGGTAAGGCTTACATTTGAACCCGTGAGTAGGCAAGTCTCACACTGCATCATGATGCTGACTAGGATGGGAACATTACAATCTTCCCTCCCTAAAATTGCTTGCTCACAAGCAATTGGAGAGCTGGATGTTGCAATATCTGCTCATCCTCCCATGTCGCGTCCTCTAACGGTAGGTCCTTCCACTTCACCAAATATTCTTTGATAGTCCTCCTCCTGAGGGTGTGCTCCTTGCTATCAATGATGGCTTCTGAAATCAGAATTAGTTTTGCCTCATCATCAAGTGGTGGCAATACTGGAGAAGGAATAACATTATGTCCCAAGGCCTTTTTTAGGTGAGACACATGAAAGACATTATAAACTTTGCTATCTGTCAGTAAATCCAACTCATAAGCCACTTATACAATTTTCCTAGTGATCCTGTATGGTCCATAATAGCGCGGCTTCAACTTTTTTATCCCACTCTTCTTGAGAGTGGACTGTTTGTAGGGCTACAACTTCAAATAAACTAGGTCCCCCACCTCAAAGCTACGTTCTGTACATTGTTGATATGCATAAACTTTCTGTTGATTTTGTGCTTGATGCATGTTCTCATTAAGTGCCTTTAATATATCCTAACTATCTTGTAGAATTTCTTTGGCTCTAGGCACTTTGCAATCCTGAAATAGCAAATCAACAAAACTAGGGTTCTCGTAACCATACAAAGCCATGAATAGTGTCATATTAATTGACACATGATATGTGGTATTATAGCAATACTCACATAGATATAACCACCTGATCCATACTTTCTACTACCCTACAACGTAGTTCCTCAAATAGCCTACCACCCATTTATTTACAGTTTATGTTTGCCCATCTATTTGTGGGTGGTAGCTTGTGCTTGGAGTGAGCTCTATCCCACTCAACCTGAATAGCTCCTACCAAAAATTAGTCATGAATTTGTTGTCCCTATCACTGACAATGTTCCTCGGAAGACCATGTAGTCTGAAAACCTCCTGAAGAACAACTCTGCAACCTGAACAATAGTGAATGTGGCTGAGATGGTAAAAAAGTGTGCAAACTTAGTTAACCTGTCCACCACCACATAAATACAATCCTTTCCTTGTACTTTAGGTAATCCTATAATGAAATCCATTGAGAGGCTTTCCCATTTTTTCTCAGGTATCGACAGGGGTTGCAATAATCCAGTTGGTAATGTGTGCTCATACTTGTTCTACTGACAAGTGGCACACTCTCTAACATACTTAAGGACATCATTCTTAAGTCCCTTCCAAGTAAATCTTTCTCTCACCTGCTTGTATGTTTTGTAGAAGCTTGGGTGACCAGCTAGCGGTGTGTCATGTAAAGTCCTTAGTACATTATGTCTAAATTGAGAATTAGGCACCAAAATGATTCTCCCTTTGTAAATTATCAGCCCATCAACAACTGAATACTTATCATCTCTCTATGTCCCCTCTAAAATACCATAAGCCCATTCACTTTTTGCATAATCTACCAATATATATTCTTTCTAATTTGCTGATATAACCCCTATGGCGCACAAATGAGGTCTCCTGGAAAGTGCATCCGCAACAAAATTATTTTTCCCCTTTACATATTCAATGTCAAAATCATATGCTTGCAACTTGTTGACCCATTTTTTTTATCGTTCATTTAGATCCTATTGATTAAGAAAATACCTCAAGCTATTATGATCTGTTTTCACCACAAATTTGCTACCCACGAGGTATTGTCTAAATTTAGCCAAGGCATACATCATGACCAACATCTCTTTGTCATAAATTGAATAAGTCCTTTTAGCTCCCCTCAATTTTTTGCTTTCAAAAGCAATGGGATGCTTATCCTGCATCAAAATTGTACCAATACCTTCTCCTGAAGCATCACATTCCAATTGGAAAGGTTTGATGAAATTAGACAATGCTAGAACTGGGCTCGAACATACTATCTACTTGAACCTATCAAAGTATGTTTGTGCTACATTTATCCAAACAAAGGCTCCTTTTTTCGTCAAGTCGATCAATGGTGATGCATACTGTGAAAACACCTTGATGAATCTCCTGTAGAACCCACACAAACCAAAGAATCCTTTCAACTGAGTGAGATTTGTAGGAGGTGGCCAATCCATTATTGCTTTGACTTTCTCTAGATCCATCTTGACCCCTTATGCACTAATGATATGTCCCAAGTATAGCAACTCGGTCATCCCAAACTCACTTTTTGATTCCTTGGCAAAAAAAGTCTCCTGCTCCAAAATACTCAACACCTCATCAAGGTGTTGCAAATGCTCCTCCTAGGTCCTATTGTAAATTAGAATATCATCGAAAAATATCAACATAAACTTACAGAGTTACCCCATGAATACCCTATTCATGCATGATTGGAAGATCGTTGGTGCATTGGTGAGTCCAAAAGGCATCACCAAAAACTCTAAGTGCCTGTAATGATATCTGAAAGCTATTTTTAAACCTTTTACATCGCTAAAAGCACCAGCAAAGGGATAAGTGTTCAATCCGATGAGGCTCAAGATTTGAACCTTGGACCTCCGCCTCCTTATGGAGTATTATTTAAGATGTTAAATAGTATAAAATTTATCAAAACTATTGTTTCAACATAACCATATTCAAAATGTGTAATTCCTACATGACCATAATTAAAATCTAAACACTTAAAAATTTAAAATATTCAACTTCATTAAAATTGAATGGTTCCTAAAATGTTATCCTATTAGTGCTAGTTACTCCATGTTTAGGCAATTCTTTAAATATGGGTATTTAGTCTTTTCTATAAAATGACCACTACTCCATGTTTAGGGAATTCTTTAAATGTGGGTATTTAGTCCTTTCTAGCAAATGACTACAACTAACTATATTCCATCATGTTTATGCAATCAATCGTTAACCTACAATATATGATATAAAACATTTTCTATTGTAGACTTGTCTATAATAGGTCATTTGTTTTTATTTCCTAGGTTAAATATTTTTTTTGTATAGCAAGATATCAATTTCTTTTCCATGTTGTAGAATGTAAGTTTCTTTTTTTATGGCTGAGAATACTAAAACACCTATTTTGCCAATTAAAACATCATATATATAATATTTTTAAAAATGTTTTTCAATAATACAAGTGAGACACTTGGTGTTGGAAAAGGTAATGCTTAATGTGAAAGAGAACATGTTGCATAACTTTTATTATTAAACATGAACCATTCACCAATATGCAGAAATATCAAATCATTCATCCACAATATATTATCCACAATAACAATCCACAAATGAGAGAGAGATAGATAATACCCTTAAGGTAGGGAAACACCAATAATAATCCTTAAGGAAGGAATAACTACACAAGATCTCCCAAGATGAGAGGCCACTTCGTGGGCAGGACGATTACATAAGATTCTTCTTCAATGATATGAATCCCCTTACAATGACAAATATTTCTTCTTTATATATCCATATTCTTATTCTACTTTGGAGAGCCTACTACTAAGATTATATTATATTAAAATATAATATAATATTATAATACAATCAACCTTGGGTTATGTGTGGCCCATGCCAACCCTTATAATAATATATCCCCAAATATCTATTCTTAGGTACCCTACCATGCCACCCTCCTTACAAATGTTTCGTCCTCAAAACATATGAAGAAACTCGATAGTATGATTTGCTAAGCAATGTTAGCAATTGGTACCAATCTCGATCATCCATCCATCCAAGTGAAACTCGATGATGCTTGGTACGCCATTTTGTTACTTGAGTATCCAAATCCGCTTCGTTGGCTCCATGCTTCTGCTTGCTATATTTTGATAACTTGAATGATGGGTCCACTTGTTCCTTAATGCTGATGAACCATGCTGAAAACCATGATCACTATGCTTTCTTTGCCAAACACTGCCATAGTTGGTGCCCTGTTGATTACATGTAGAACCATAATGTTGTTGCCTTGAACCATGCCTCCAATATTGTTTCTGCTCATGGTGGTGTGGATGGCGATATGGTGAAACTTTTACTTGATGTTCTACCTTCTTTGACTTTTCAACCTTTGGCTTCATTGTTATAAATTCTTCTACACCTTGTTCTTTCATGTTATCTTTGTTTGGTGTGTCCTTGTGCTCTTCTATCAAATATTCCTTGGACTCTGTTGCTGCTATTGCCTTCATGGATTCTGTTTCTCGTTCTTCAATTTGTTCTTCTACAACCACTTCTTGATTTTCCTTGTATCCTTGCTCCTCAAGCTGAGAAATATCCTGCAATGTTATTTCCATCGAATTAGTTACTTGCTACTTCTTTCATGGACTCTGTTGCTACTATCGCCTTCTTGGATTCTGTTTCATGTTCTTCAATTTGTTCTTCTACAACCACTTCTTGATTTTCCTTATATCCTTGCTCCTCAAGCTGAGACATATCCTGCAATGTTATCTTCTTTTTTTTCTGTACCATAACTTCATAAACTTCTTTTGCACATTAATGTTAACAGTACCCAAAGAATCTAACCAAGGATAACCAAGAACAATATCCTCATCATCCATCTCAATAGCATAGAAATCTGAATGTAAAACATATTTATCAATGGTGATCTTCAAATCTTCAAAAATCTAAACATTCTCACCCTCTAGTCTGTATGTCCTTAATTTTTGTTGCTTGAACTTGCAACTTCTTAGCCAAAGCAATATTAATAAAATTATATCTACTACCAGGGTCAATGGAAATAATAACCTGTTCCTTTTGAATGCTTCAATGAACCTGCAAAATAGACTTTTTAGATTTAAACAAATTCCTTTGTCCATTTTCTAATTTATCTTCCACCACAGGTATGGTTTCCTCTCGTCTACATACTGACATCTTTTTTATCTTCCCTGACCTTTTCCTCTTTCTTCTTGAGTAATTTTATTTCTTTTTCATAGTCGTCGATCAAATCCCTTAGACGATCTACATAATATGGGTCTCATTTACTCAAGAATGCATGCTTCACTTCCTCCAAAGTGTATTCATTATTTGTTTCTTGACAAAAATTTACCAACCACGACAAAGCTTTCCCTTGAAGAGAGAAATGACGAGAGTATTTCCAATAAGGATTACTATGATGTCGATAGACAAACTTTTTCCACCATTCCATAGCATCAATATCATCTTCTCCAGAAAAACTTTGGAGTGCCATTGTGCATGCCCTAATGCAACTAGGGTTTTTTGATAATAAATATCATATCATGCCCTAATGCAAACTAGGGTTTTATGGAATATATATATATATATATATATATATATATATATATATATATATATATATATATATATTTCTTCCCACCAAGTTGAAGCTAAAAATCCCAAAGACAACTACATTTGCAATTTTTCCTTCCAAACAAAATAAAGTGCAACTGATTTGCTTACCCGAACTAAACAAATTGTCTTTTGAAAAATTCGCGACTTGAAAATTCGTCACTTTCCTTGTTCCATATGGTTGACTTCAAAAGGTCGTATCTCCCTCAATACTGCTCAGATTCCTTCATATAACCACTCATTTTAAAGCTCTTCAAATTTTGCACAACCTGATCCAAGAATCGCCTCAATCGGATTAGCTGTCGCAAATATATGGCTTCTGAAATATGAGACGTTTTTTCCAAAAAAAATCTACGAAATTTGTCACTATCTTGTTTCGGATGACTAACTTCTGAAGGTCGTATCTCCCTCAATACTACTCGGATTCCTTCATATGACCACTCATTTTAAAGCTCTTCAAATTTTGCACAATCTGATCCAAGAATCGCTTGAATCAGATAGACTTACGCAGAGATATGGCTCCTGAAATACGAGATGTTTTTCCAAAAAAAATTGCCCTAATTTTAGGGTTTCACACAAAAATCCCCACTTTGCCAAATTCGTTGCTCTGATACCACTTGTTGCATAACTTTTATTATTAAACATGAACCATTCACCAATATGCAGAAATATCAAATCATTCATCCACAATATATTATCCACAATAACAATCCACAAATGAGAGAGATAGATAATACCCTTAAGGTAGGGAAACACCAATAATAATCCTTAAGGAAGGAATAACTCCACAAGATCTCCCAAAATGAGAGGCCACTTCGTGGGTAGGACGATTACATAAGATTCTTCTTCAATGATATGAATCCCCTTACAATGACAAATATTTCTTCTTTATATATCCATATTCTTATTCTACTTTGGAGAGCCTACTACTAATATTATATTATATTAAAATATAATATAATATTATAATACAATCAACCTTGGGTTATGTGTGGCCCATGCCAACCCTTATACAATATAATAATATATCCCCAAATATCTATTCCTAGGTACCCTACCAGAACATGCATGAGTTTTCTTAGAGAAAAGAAAACAAGTTGGAAAAAAACAAAATGTTATTTCTAGAAATATTAAAAAAATATTGTAAACGTAAAAAGTAGTTATAAATATAGAACAATATAACTTGGTTTTTTGAATAAGGCTATTATTAGCCTTGCAATAATTCTATATATTTATATATTCAACACCAATTAATTTATCCATCAATCTCTTCGATGGATCATCCAACATGTGCATCATCCACAATTGGATTAAATTGTATGGATTGGAGTATAATGGTAGTAAAATCCTACCATATAGTAAATAATATTTTTGGGTGAAAGTTGTATGGAAATAAATGTTTCACAATAATTATTGATTCAATGAAATAATTGAGTGATATAGTTACATGCAGATTGATCATATGATTTTGTATTGTACAAATATTCTGCATAGTATGATTTCAATTAATGGAATGATTAATGTGTGTGAATGAATTTCTATGCTTCTCTAAAGTTTGATATAAAATCAATTTGATTTTCAAAGGATTTGTTTATAATAAATCTAGTGTTGAAGGTAGGAGCAAGAATTAAAGCTAAGATTTGGTGTTTTAACAAGGTGTGTGAGTTAAAGCTAAGAGCAAATGTTCAAGCAAGGAGCCATGATTAAATCTAAGATCCCTCATAACCCATAGACTAGTTAAGATGGATGTTGGAGTAATGAGTAGCAATAATCCTACATATGAATAACAAGTTGGTTCAAGGAGGGGTGAGCAGTTTATGGATAGAACAACCTCAACACATGGAAACACTAGATTTGAGTCTTAATTGGTCCATGCCTATAACAAAATTAAAAAAGACAAGAAGCAACAAGGGTAGTCTTAAAATAGAAAGGGTGATAACAAGTGTATCTCCCTAAGTGGTGAGAATTATTTGATGAACACTATGTGTGGTAGATGCAAAGCCCCACATATGAGAGAAGAAACATGAACATGTGAAGGATCAAATAATATTTTGCAACAAACAATAGAATGAACCTCATACATAGTAATCTACCCTATTACACCTAATGATTGCAACAACTAGTTATTTATGCAGTCCAATAGAATGAAAAGGTTATCATAAGGACACTTCTAGTTTAGTCATTGGTTCACATCTATGTTGAAGAAGAAAAACAAAGAAATCAATAGTTGGATGAGCAGTTCAAATATATACAAAGGCAAGACTAATGATTAGACAAAGAATCAAACAAAATGCTTGAAGATATATGAAGTTGTGTATGCAACAACAAAGATGGTAAGAGAGTTTTATTTCAACGAATCTAAAAATTAAACATTAAGCATAATAGGGGAAGAATATTGAAAAATAATACTTAATGTGAGAAAGCACATGCATGACTTTTCTTAGAGAAAAAAAAACAAGTGGAAAAAAAAGTAAAATGCTATTTTTAGAAATAAAAAGCTCATTGCAAAAATAGAATAATAGTGATAAGAATAAAACATCATTACTTGGTTGTTGAGGAAAAATAGAATAATAGTGATAAGAATAAAACATCATTACTTGGTTGTTAAGGAAGGTTATCATTATAATAGTGATAAGAATAAAACATCATTACTTGGTTGTTGAGGAAGGTTATCATTATCCTTGTAATAATTTTATATATTCACATATTTGCCATCATTTGATTTATCCATAGAATAAAGTAAAATGAAAGTAAATATAATGGCAGCAAAAGCATGCCATGCAAGGAAAAATATTATATAATGAAAATTGGATAACAAGGAATCTATTGTCATTGAACATTAAAGATGTATATTTTACAAATATTTTATATGTTATAATTTAATTTAATGAAAATGTATATTTTACAAATATTTTATATTTTATATTTTATATTTTATATTTTAAATAATTGAAATAATAAAATTGTAAGATAATTTATATACCTTCGCAGCTGTTCATATAAAAACAATTAAATCACAGAGTATTTGTGTGCGGTGTCTACTTGTAATCAAGTATGAATCTCAACGGGTTATCATAAAACATGATAAAGGTTTCCCTTCGAACACGTCGGCAAAGATGGATCTTATAGTCATCAAAGACGAACGCGGCAGACTCTTCTAATCCAAACACTAATTATGCTTATCTCTGTGATTAATTATCTCCCCCTGCACAGCCCCTACCGTAATGGATCCTGGTTCTTGTTACCTAGTCCCCACGAGGTACTGTTTAGTATCAAATGAACTTGCGAATATCTCATTTATTATTGACATCCACTAACAACCCTGTAAAAATCTTGAAAATCTTGAATCTTGTTACCTACGATCCACAAGGTATTGTTAAATATTGAAAGAATTCTTATCCTTAATTTCTTAACAAGGAATGCCTTATCATTCCTTACTCTTGGAAAAACCTTTGTTTAACCAATAACAAATTATTGGTTAGCTAGTTTTTTTAATTTTTATTTATTTTTATCAACCCACTGGATGCTTGTTATTATTAACCTTAACCAGCTAATTAGCTACGTTATTTAAATTGTTTGAGTGACATGTACTCAAACAGGCTCAAAACCATACCCACAGTATTTCAATAGTGGTTTTCATATACCGCGGCTAAAGGCGAAAAACCATTTCAACATTCTCCATGGTATTTCAATGGTAGTTTTCGCTAACCATAATTGGTTTTAAAATTCCACATGCTTAGTAACCAGAGGAGTCTCTTGGACCATTAGCTTTTTCTACACGTTTAAAAGTCTATCGGAAAATTCTCGGAAGCTGACGAGCTGATTTTCTTTTCTGAAGTAGGTACTACATAATCGATATGACATCATAAGCACGAAAAAGAAGCATCTTTGAGTAGCTTGCAATTTAAGCAACCTTGTTTTTATATTATATAGTTTAGGCTTACGTGGATGTTTTTTTTAATAAAAAATAAGGTTTTTTTTTGAAGGGTGGTATTTTCTTTTTAGATTAATTTAGTTATATTAATTTATATAGTTTATATGTACTTTTTAAATTTGATTTTAGTGTGAGCTACACCACATCTTTCAAATTTTTTATATATTTTAATTATTGAACCAAAATTTGGTTAATATGGCTATATAAATGTTAAAAATTATTTATTTTATTTTTATTTGGTTAGTATGAGAAACCTTACCACTAAGGCGTAGGGTTGAGCATTCTCCTTTCAACCATGATCCCTCGTAAAGTCGTATGCTTATCAATAAGGAATTTAACACACAACCACCACACACTCACCCTCTCACACTCGCCCCACACCGCAGTTTGAAAGACCATGAACAGGGGGTTCTACACCGTCAAAGTCACCCGCACCAACATTATCAATTGGATTTTGGGTATCCAATTCAACTTTTTGATAGGGTGGAGATTTGAACCTGGGACCTCCCTTGGAGGATTGCCCTCTCCTCTCCAACTCACATACAACACCTGGGTTTTTCTCATTTTAATTGAAAATATAAATATGCATTTATTTTACAATTATATATGTATATATATATATATATATATAAAAAATTGAATAATTAGCTTGAATGATTTTGTAGGTGTGATGTTGTCTTTTCTCAAACGGTTTTGATACGTTTATTGGGAGATTGTTTTCCTTTGCAAACCTGAATTTTGAGATGTGTATTTTTTAAATCACAAAGAATTTACATTTGAGGTGTAAGTTATTTTTAAGAACACTACTTAAGTTCTTTTTAGAGTTTTGTCCATCTTATTCTTTTTTAGTGAAATTAAAGGAATGAAAACCTAAGAAGCCTAACTAATTCTCCTAGAGGAAATGTATCAAAACAGTCCTATATCTTATATGTGATTTTGTTTATATTCTAATAAAAAGTAAATGATATTTTTTCTTTGTTGAGAAAGTATACAAGAAGGATGTAATACAAAAACATTAAACTAATAGGCCTTTCAAATTCTTTGCAATACAACTACAAAAATGCACTAATATTGATTAAATTAATCACTTTATTAATTACTCTAATTGATCATTTGATTAATCTAACTAAGGATTTTATCTTCTATCCAAAGTGTTATTTTGTTGCAACACATGTAGTTGCATAGTAGTGCTATAAGAATTGCATGTGAACACGCTAAGAAAGATGATGCTTTTGAACAAAATGCAAAAAAGCAACATAAGAGCATATAGAAAAATTGAATGCAAACAAGAATGTTAATACAAAAACAATATAAAAAAGTTCTAGGATAATACCCAATTTTACTTTTGTGTAGTTGATGATGCTAGGCAAACATGTGATATTGTTCCTTCTTCCTTTTGCTTGTTGCTTCATCCAAAAATATTGCACACACGAGCTCAAAGTGAATAAAAATTTAGGGACCTACCTCAGTCAAACCCTTTGTTTAGAAAATAATGGATTATGTATTTTAAAGGAGGAATTTGCATGATAGTTCTAGGTTCTTTGATTGTGTTGACAAAAGCATTGTTACAAAAATAACACAAACAAAAGCATCATTTTGGTATGTTAGCCTTGTAAAAAAAATACATAGATGGATTTATGATAACTCTTTATGTTAAAATAAACTATTTTAAAGCTTGAGTTGAGCAAATACACTTGAAACTAACATTAAAAAATTTAAATCAACTTGTAACTTTTGTATTTTAAGGTATAACTATACTTTAATGATTTGGATTACACTTGGATCCTGCCAGACTATTATCATAGTTGTTGTAAAGGCTTCTGAGCTGAAATATAATAATGCTACAACATTGACTAAAGGAAGGTAAATTATTTTAAATTATAAGCAAAGGTACTATAAATCTATAATAGATTTGATAGCATAGTTGCACAAATGATAGTGCACCTATTGTCTAGTACCATTGATTATAACTCCTACAATTATAACTTTTTAGATGAAACTCCTAAAAGGAATTTATCAAAAAATCATTTCAAACAAGATTATTTAGAAATTTAAGACTAACATAATGATGATTAGTGATTCCTTCTTTTTCTAACTATTTTAGAGGAAAATGAAGGTGGCATCAAGAGATGATAGTATCAATAGTGCTTCTACAAGACAAATAATGCTTCTACCTCTAAGAACTAGGTTCTTCTAATCATGATCACTTTTATTTCAACATTTAGGTTTTTAGATATTTTTGTTGTTTGCAAAAAACAATTTCTATGTCATGTTTCTTCATTAAAATAAAGAAATAGAGATAAGAAACTATTTTATTGTTTTAGTTATTTAGGGGACCAACTAAATTGTTAATCTTTTTTTCATTAAATCAAAATCACTTGTAATTACATATATGTTATTGTTGCATCTCTTTTGAACCCTTGCCTATGAAAGAAAAAGTGTTTTTACTTCCATAATTAAAATCAAAATCATTTTAATTTTAAACATTGTTATTACTTTCTTATAGTACATAACACTAAATTATGATTAACTTAATTAAAAAATATCTTAAAAATAAATATTTTTTAATTAATTCATCAAACTTTAAACTCTAAACTTACAAACTATTTTTATCCTCAAAATAAATAAAAAAATAAAAAACATCACAAAATAGTCCTTTGTGGCACTTTTCTCATTCCCTTTCTCATATACGAAACTTCCCTTGCCTCAACTTGGCCTTCAAATAGTAAAAACCTAAACTTTTATTACAATTAAAAATATATATATTTTAAAATAAATATAATATTTATAATATCAAATAAAATAAAATAAAATAAAATAATTATTATTGCTTATCATTAAATACCTTTCACTTGAGAGCATCGATGTGGGCAAGCCTTCTCGATGCTTGTCTTTGTAATTCTTGCTGGCCATATGAAACTTGACAAGGATGATAATTTGTAGGGGATTATTCCTTCTACAGACCTTCCCTATGTAGTGTGTTCCTTCTACTTACCTTCCCTCTCAAGATTCGAGCGCATTAATAAACTTGAATCCGTACCTCGTACGCAAAGAGTGTTTAATGCACGTAACATCAACGAAAAAAAAAGGACAAATATCTAAGTAACTTTATCTTTTTAATTAAAATTGCGATTTTACAGCTGTGGTAGGCCTCGAATTTCTCGGATTATCTAAGTTTCGTCAGATTATTTAAACGAATATTTAAATAAATTTTATTATTTAATATATTATATTTAAAATAATTTTTATTATAAATTATATATTAATAATTAATAAAAATAAAAATGAAAGTTCCATATTTTTTATACTTTAATAAAGGATAAAATTTGTATCGTAAAATACGATTAAAATTATGAAAACCTCTACATAATGTCAAATTTCATAGCTGGCTGTAAGCAGGTGGAAAGAGGAAATTGCATCATTGTTAGACCAGCGACGTCAAGATAATGCAGAATGAGCTCATTTGAATGTTTATAGACCCCGGTAAGCAGTTGTCCTATCGGCGTAGAGGTAAAGCAAAACTTATTTTCTTTAAAATCATTTTGTAATTTATTTTATTTATTTAGTAAAATTAAAAGAAAAACATATTAGAATACTGCGATAGTGAAGGTGACGTTTAAGGTAATATTATTGGTGTGATATGAAATAAAGCAACAACAATTTTATAAACTAAAAGAAATAGCACTCGGAGTAACAAGGAATGGGTTTAAAGTTAGTAATTAGTATTTAGTATGTTATTATTATTTTAAATTATTATGATTTTTAATTTGTATAGATATTATGATAATATAATTTTTTATAATAATAAGACTTTTTTATTTGGTTATTACGAGAAACACTTATCATCAAAGTAGAGGGGTGAGTAGTTTCTTTTCAACTATGGCCTTTCGTGAAGCCAAGAGCTATGCTTATCAACATGGAATTTAATACACAACCAACCCCTCACACACCCACCCCAAGAGCTATGCTTATCAACATGGAGTTTAATACACAACCACCCCCTCACACACTCCCCCATGCTGTTTGAACTTTGGACCTCCCTAGATATTAAGATAAAATATTTTATTAAAATACATAATTAATAATATGATAGAGGTATAATTTAATATAAATTAATTAATTTTATTTAGGAAAATAAATTTAAAATTTTTAAAATTATATATATATATATATATATATATATATATATATATATATATATATATATAAAAATATAATATGGTTTTCAAAAAAAAAAAGTAGTCATATCTTAATAAAGCTTGTTCTCAAGTTTAAGGTTGTTGAAGAACATGGAGTTCATGTTAGTAAATTGGACATACTTACTAAAGATTAACTATATCAGGGTGTCATTTCGGTATAGTAATTGTTATCATTATGATAATCGTAAGGCAGATTGCAAAATGGAAGAGAAAAGGGCAAGAGATTGTATAAAAGGAAGTTGAAACTTCTTTTGGTCTAAAAAATTTAAAGGAGGCAACAACGACCAAAGCACAAATAGAAGAGGACCTAGTAAAGGTTCTTGTATCACTTAAATAAAGGTTCACTATAATCAATGTCCAAACAAAGGAGAAAGAGATGGCTCCCAATGATTGTAATAGTTAAGCTTGATGAGAGAAGGGAGACCACACCTATGACCGACAAAGCCTATGGAGGCATTTTATTAGGTAAACATCAAAGTCTGAACTTATTTTTCCCATTTTTTGGGGTTGAGGATTGAATTATAATAATTATAAACTTGATGTATCATATTATCTTAGGTTGAGCTCCTATATGGAGGTCTTGATAGACCATAGTTCAAATAGAACATTACAAGAGGGTGGTGTTGTCAAGGGCTTAGAACAAGTAGAGGATAAAGGTATAAAGTATAAAGTGTTCATTTTAGGTCGAGGAAGCAAGCAAGACTTAAAAAACCCTACTAGGATCTCTTTCCCACCAAGTCCTCCAAATCACCATAATACAAACACATCTTCTAGCAGATATGCTCTATTGTAAAAAAATAACAAAGATATTGGGTATGATCAGGTATCATGGGGCCTAGGTCTTGAGATAAGTCAATCTCAAGAGTTTATAGGAGGAAGAAAATCCTACTTAAAAATTGAACAAGAAAAAGTTGAAAATATTTTTTTTCTAGTAAACAAGAATCTATAGTTGGGGTTCTTAGAGTAGGATAGCCCTAGGGAAAAGGGAATCAATGAGCATCCTCTCTTTAAATTTCATCATCATAAAACAAAGCCATATTTTAATCTAGAGACTCTGTTGGATGTAAAAATAAACAATAGCCATACTTGCCTCTCTCCTATCAAAGTATAACTTTGTATAGATAAAATCAAAAGGATGATTAGGGGGAATGTAATGGGATGGAATTCCTCCTTCTAGCTAGTTGACAAGGTATATATTGAAGTAGGTGTGGTTACAAATTTACATTCTATGGAGCTAGGTAAGCTGATTTATGTAGTCACTTTGTATAGTCCTTATGGTGGTAGAAGGCAGTTTTGGAAAGATTTCTTTATATAGGACCAAAAAAATGTAGTAATGAAAGGGGCTTACATTTTGTAATTGAAAGAGTAGAAATATGGATCTCCTCACTAAATTTTTTATATATAAAATCCAAAATGTAGGGTTGTGTAATGTAGAACCCATTAAATTAGTTCCCACTTGGAGGAATCATAAACTTGGAAGATAGGGAAAGGTTGGACAATTTTTGAGTGTCAAAAAACTCATAGATAAAAATAAAATACTAAGGTCCTAAATAGATCAAGGTGGGGGATCTGATCATTCACTGATTTTATTATAGTTAGAAAAATATCAAGAGAAATCAACAAGACCATTCAAGGTCAATGCTTTCTAGTTAGAAGATGAGAAATTTATAAATATAGTAAAAGAGATAACTATTGACCCAAGAATAATGCTTTCAATGCTTTACATATTGACCCAATAATAGAAGAGACAACTATGTTTTAGTTTTCTAAAAATCTGAGGAGAATCAAATCTACTATAATCACATGGGCCAAAGTTAAATATTGGGAAGAAAAAGTAAAGATAGTGGACATAGAATCTAAATTGAATCAATTATATGGTCAAAAGCAATGAGGTTTTTTCAGATAAGGAAAATTTGTAGGTCAAGGAACTAAAAAAATAGAGGGAATTATTAGAATAGGAAGATGGAAATTGGAATATGAAAAATAGAGTACTTTATCTAGAACAAGTGGATGAGAATACAAAAATATTTCAAAAGTATGCAAAAAAAAGAAATATGATAAATACCATGTGGGAGATGAAAGAGGAGGATGGAAGAAATGTGAGAAGGTTTCAAGAAATAGATGGATTATGAGTATCTGACGTAACCACAAAGTGCGCGCCTTTTTAGCTAGGCGTACTAATCTATACCATCACAAAAGCACAAAGATCCACACAAATGCATAAATTGAAAAAAGAAAGCCAACGTATGCAAAGTTTCTTATATTAATCTTTAAAGGATCTTGGATTACAAAAATGCCCTCTTAGGTTCACTCAAAAGATGATACAGGTGTTACAATTGCCAATGCCCTCAATAGGGTAGGCACACTTATTGTGCTCCGATGATTACTCACAAACTGCCTTGGGGTAGAGCTAACCCCCTTCTCTGCGATGTGGAAGTATTATGGTATAGGCTCCTTTCTGCACCTGTCTCTCTACGAACAAGAAAAAATAGCACACGATTACAAAGATTGATAGCCTCTCATGATGAGGCCCTTTAAAGAAATATGCATGTAAATACCATTAAAATAGTAAAACAATAAAGCATAAAGAAAGACTTTAAGCTATTCTAATTACATCAAGAATTATGCTAAAACATACTAGACATTAATAAGCAAATGATGTGTAGATCAAATATCGAATTAGAAGCAATAAAGCACATAAAAGATCCAATGTACTTCTACTTAATGCAACGCATGAAATATCTAATTCCTATGGTCAGAGTTTCCCTAAGATGCAATTAAACCTATAAAAAGACTAACATAACTAATCTATGCAATCAAAAGCAAAGTAAGTAAGGTGATCATTAATCTATTGCAAACCACAGCTATGAGGGGCGGTTTGCACTATGAACCGCAACTAACAGCCATGGTTTGACCTCTGATGGGTTTGCACTCAGAATTAGGGGCAGTGGGCTTGACCTCCTTGTCCTAATTGATGTTCAAGGGTCACCTTTATCATCCTCTAACATATTTGGCGATCAAATTATTGTGAAGGGCCTTCGTTTGCCCGAATTTGCATTTCTTGATCTTCCTAAGCACCTAGGGCATCCATGGCTAATTGGTCTTTAGATGGATAGTGAATGGGCTCTCAAATGCACAAAGTCAGTATGCAATTTGACGGGGCTCTCTTAATTAGTTAGCTCTTGCTCAATAATTCACCAGCGCTTCGCTATGCAAATCATCTCTCTTTCTCATCCCCTTGGAGGGGGTGTTTATAGCATGCCCCTAGGGCTAGGGGTGGCTTCATGGAGAAGCCAAGACCAAGGAGGTTGGTTAGGATAGTTGGGATGGAAGCCTTGAGAATATTTTTTCCTCCAACTGCCTCCTTCTAGATCTCTTGGTTGTTCCAATCGATTTGGCTCAGATGGAAGGCCTAACTGAACTCCAGTTCAGACCGTAGGTCACATCTACGGTCCAGACTGTAGAACGTAGGTGTCAACCATGGTTCAGACTGTAGACCGCAGGTCTGGGCTGTGGTTCATATTGCTTAGGCTAGAATGCCTAAATTGAGTGGTTAGAACCACTGCTCTATATTGGAGTCTATCCAAGATCCTTCATATGGTTTTGTAGCATGTCCATATGAGTAGTCACCCTCGACATGACGCATTTTAGGTGTCTAAATATGCCCCTTTTGAGATGCGTTGTGAGATCGAACAATGCTGAGAAAAATAGACCTCCTAAAACGATGTCGTAGGTTCTATGATGATCATTATTCTTATCAACATTAGATGCCCTGGGTCCAAAAAAAGGACACGCATCCTAGAATCATTGCTTCCAACATGGTAAGGCTTACATTTGAACCCGTGAGTAGGCAAGTCTCACACTGCATCATGATGCTGACTAGGATGGGAACATTACAATATTCCCTCCCTAAAATTGCTTGCTCACAAGCAATTGGAGAGCTGGATGTTGCAATATCTGCTCATCCTCCCATGTCGCGTCCTCTAACGGTAGGTCCTTCCACTTCACCAAATATTCTTTGATAGTCCTCCTCCTGAGGGTGTGCTCCTTGCTATCAATGATGGCTTCTGAAATCAGAATTAGTTTTGCCTCATCATCAAGTGGTGGCAATACTGGAGAAGGAATAACATTATGTCCCAAGGCCTTTTTTAGGTGAGACACATGAAAGACATTATAAACTTTGCTATCTGTCAGTAAATCCAACTCATAAGCCACTTATACAATTTTCCTAGTGATCCTGTATGGTCCATAATAGCGCGGCTTCAACTTTTTTATCCCACTCTTCTTGAGAGTGGACTGTCTGTAGGGCTACAACTTCAAATAAACTAGGTCCCCCACCTCAAAGCTACGTTCTGTACGTTGTTGATATGCATAAACTTTCTGTTGATTTTGTGCTTGATGCATGTTCTCCTTAAGTGCCTTTAATATATCCTGACTATCTTGTAGAATTTCTTTGGCTCTAGGCACTTTGCAATCCTGAAATAGCAAATCAACAAAACTAGGGTTCTTGTAACCATACAAAGCCATGAACAGTGTCATATTAATTGACACATGATATGTGGTATTATAGCAATACTCACATAGATATAACCACCTGATCCATACTTTCTACTACCCTACAACGTAGTTCCTCAAATAGCCTACCACCCATTTATTTACAGTTTATGTTTGCCCATCTATTTGTGGGTGGTAGCTTGTGCTTGGAGTGAGCTCTATCCCACTCAACCTGAATAGCTCCTACCAAAAATTAGTCATGAATTTGTTGTCCCTATCACTGACAATGTTCCTCGGAAGACCATGTAGTCTGAAAACCTCCTGAAGAACAACTCTGCAACCTGAACAATAGTGAATGTGGCTGAGATGGTAAAAAAGTGTGCAAACTTAGTTAACCTGTCCACCACCACATAAATACAATCCTTTCCTTGTACTTTAGGTAATCCTATAATGAAATCCATTGAGAGGCTTTCCCATTTTTTCTCAGGTATCGACAGGGGTTGCAATAATCCAGTTGGTAATGTGTGCTCATACTTGTTCTACTGACAAGTGGCACACTCTCTAACATACTTAAGGACATCATTCTTAAGTCCCTTCCAAGTAAATCTTTCTCTCACCTGCTTGTATGTTTTGTAGAAGCTTGGGTGACCAGCTAGCGGTGTGTCATGTAAAGTCCTTAGTACATTATGTCTAAATTGAGAATTAGGCACCAAAATGATTCTCCCTTTGTAAATTATCAGCCCATCAACAACTGAATACTTATCATCTCTCTATGTCCCCTCTAAAATACCATAAGCCCATTCACTTTTTGCATAATCTACCAATATATATTCTTTCTAATTTGCTGATATAACCCCTATGGCGCACAAATGAGGTCTCCTGGAAAGTGCATCCGCAACAACATTATTTTTCCCCTTTACATATTCAATGTCAAAATCATATGCTTGCAACTTGTTGACCCATTTTTTTTATCGTTCATTTAGATCCTATTGATTAAGAAAATACCTCAAGCTATTATGATCTGTTTTCACCACAAATTTGCTACCCACGAGGTATTGTCTAAATTTAGCCAAGGCATACATCACGACCAACATCTCTTTGTCATAAATTGAATAAGTCCTTTTAGCTCCCCTCAATTTTTTGCTTTCAAAAGCAATGGGATGCTTATCCTGCATCAAAATTGTACCAATACCTTCTCCTGAAGCATCACATTCCAATTGGAAAGGTTTGGTGAAATTAGACAATGCTAGAACTGGGCTCGAACATACTATCTGCTTGAACCTATCAAAGTATGTTTGTGCTACATTTATCCAAACAAAGGCTCCTTTTTTCGTCAAGTCGATCAATGGTGATGCATACTGTGAAAACACCTTGATGAATCTCCTGTAGAACCCACACAAACCAAAGAATCCTTTCAACTGAGTGAGATTTGTAGGAGGTGGCCAATCCATTATTGCTTTGACTTTCTCTAGATCCATCTTGACCCCTTATGCACTAATGATATGTCCCAAGTATAGCAACTCGGTCATCCCAAACTCACTTTTTGATTCCTTGGAAAAAAAAGTCTCCTGCTCCAAAATACTCAACACCTTATCAAGGTGTTGCAAATGCTCCTCCTAGGTCCTATTGTAAATTAGAATATCATCGAAAAATATCAACATAAACTTACAGAGTTACCCCATGAATACCCTATTCATGCATGATTGGAAGATCGTTGGTGCATTGGTGAGTCCAAAAGGCATCACCAAAAACTCTAAGTGCCTGTAATGATATCTGAAAGCTATTTTTAAACCTTTTACATCGCTAAAAGCACCAGCAAAGGGATAAGTGTTCAATCCGATGAGGCTCAAGATTTGAACCTTGGACCTCCGCCTCCTTATGGAGTATTATTTAAGATGTTAAATAGTATAAAATTTATCAAAACTATTGTTTCAACATAACCATATTCAAAATGTGTAATTCCTACATGACCATAATTAAAATCTAAACACTTAAAAATTTAAAATATTCAACTTCATTAAAATTGAATGGTTCCTAAAATGTTATCCTATTAGTGCTAGTTACTCCATGTTTAGGCAATTCTTTAAATATGGGTATTTAGTCTTTTCTATAAAATGACCACTACTCCATGTTTAGGGAATTCTTTAAATGTGGGTATTTAGTCCTTTCTAGCAAATGACTACAACTAACTATATTCCATCATGTTTATGCAATCAATCGTTAACCTACAATATATGATATAAAACATTTTCTATTGTAGACTTGTCTATAATAGGTCATTTGTTTTTATTTCCTAGGTTAAATATTTTTTTTGTATAGCAAGATATCAATTTCTTTTCCATGTTGTAGAATGTAAGTTTCTTTTTTTATGGCTGAGAATACTAAAACACCTATTTTGCCAATTAAAACATCATATATATAATATTTTTAAAAATGTTTTTCAATAATACAAGTGAGACACTTGGTGTTGGAAAAGGTAATGCTTAATGTGAAAGAGAACATGTTGCATAACTTTTATTATTAAACATGAACCATTCACCAATATGCAGAAATATCAAATCATTCATCCACAATATATTATCCACAATAACAATCCACAAATGAGAGAGAGATAGATAATACCCTTAAGGTAGGGAAACACCAATAATAATCCTTAAGGAAGGAATAACTACACAAGATCTCCCAAGATGAGAGGCCACTTCGTGGGCAGGACGATTACATAAGATTCTTCTTCAATGATATGAATCCCCTTACAATGACAAATATTTCTTCTTTATATATCCATATTCTTATTCTACTTTGGAGAGCCTACTACTAAGATTATATTATATTAAAATATAATATAATATTATAATACAATCAACCTTGGGTTATGTGTGGCCCATGCCAACCCTTATAATAATATATCCCCAAATATCTATTCTTAGGTACCCTACCATGCCACCCTCCTTACAAATGTTTCGTCCTCAAAACATATGAAGAAACTCGATAGTATGATTTGCTAAGCAATGTTAGCAATTGGTACCAATCTCGATCATCCATCCATCCAAGTGAAACTCGATGATGCTGGTACGCCATTTTGTTACTTGAGTATCCAAATGCGCTTCGTTGGCTCCATGCTTCTGCTTGCTATATTTTGATAACTTGAATGATGGGTCCACTTGTTCCTTGATGCTGATGAACCATGCCGAAAACCATGATCACTATGCTTTCTTTGCCAAACACTGCCATAGTTGGTGCCCTGTTGATTACATGTAGAACCATAATGTTGTTGCCTTGAACTATGCATCCAATATTGTTTCTGCTCATGGTGGTGTGGATGGCGATATGGTGCAACTTTTACTTGATGTTCTACCTTCTTTGACTTTTCAACCTTTGGCTTCATTGTTATAAATTCTTCTACACCTTGTTCTTTCATGTTATCTTTGTTTGGTGTGTCCTTGTGCTCTTCTATCAAATATTCCTTGGACTCGTTGCTCGCTATTGCCTTCATGGATTCTCGTTTCCTGTTCTTCAATTTGTTCTTCTACAACCACTTCTTGATTTTCCTTGTATCCTTGCTCCTCAAGCCAAGAAATATCCTGCAATTTTATTTCCACTAAATTAGTTATTGCTACTTCTTTCATGGACTCTGTTGCTACTATCGCCTTCTTGGATTCTGTTTCATGTTCTTCAATTTGTTCTTCTACAACCACTTCTTGATTTTCCTTATATCCTTGCTCCTCAAGCTGAGACATATCCTGCAATGTTATCTTCTTTTTTTTCTGTACCATAACTTCATAAACTTCTTTTGCACATTAATTTTAACAGTACCCAAAGAATCTAACCAAGGATAACCAAGAACAATATCCTCATCATCCATCTCAATAGCATAGAAATCTGAATGTAAAACATATTTATCAATGGTGATCTTCAAATCTTCAAAAATCTAAACATTCTCACCCTCTAGTCTGTATGTCCTTAATTTTTGTTGCTTGAACTTGCAACTTCTTAGCCAAAGCAATATTAATAAAATTATATCTACTACCAGGGTCAATGGAAATAATAACCTGTTCCTTTTGAATGCTTCCATGAACCTGCAAAATAGACTTTTTAGATTTAAACAAATTCCTTTGTCCATTTTCTAATTTATCTTCCACCACGGTATGGTTTCCTCTCGTCTACATACTGACATCTTTTTTATCTTCCCTGACCTTTTCCTCTTTCTTCTTGAGTAATTTTATTTCTTTTTCATAGTCGTCGATCAAATCCCTTAGGCGATCTACATAATATGGGTCTCATTTACTCAAGAATGCATGCTTCACTTCCTCCAAAGTGTATTCATTATTTGTTTCTTGACAAAAATTTACCAACCACGACAAAGCTTTCCCTTGAAGAGAGAAATGACGAGAGTATTTCCAATAAGGATTACTATGATGTCGATAGACAAACTTTTTCCACCATTCCATAGCATCAATATCATCTTCTCCAGAAAAACTTTGGAGTGCCATTGTGCATGCCCTAATGCAACTAGGGTTTTTTGATAATAAATATCATATCATGCCCTAATGCAAACTAGGGTTTTATGGAATATATATATATATATATATATATATATATATATATATATATATATATATATATTCTTCCCACCAAGTTGAAGCTAAAAATCCCAAAGACAACTACATTTGCAATTTTTCCTTCCAAACAAAATAAAGTGCAACTGATTTGCTTACCCGAACTAAACAAATTGTCTTTTGAAAAATTCGCGACTTGAAAATTCGTCACTTTCCTTGTTCCATATGGCTGACTTCAAAAGGTCGTATCTCCCTCAATACTGCTCAGATTCCTTCATATAACCACTCATTTTAAAGCTCTTCAAATTTTGCACAATCTGATCCAAGAATCGCCTCAATCGGATTAGCTGTCGCAAATATATGGCTTCTGAAATATGAGACGTTTTTTCCAAAAAAAATCTACGAAATTTGTCACTATCTTGTTTCGGATGACTAACTTCAGAAGGTCGTATCTCCCTCAATACTACTCGGATTCCTTCATATGACCACTCATTTTAAAGCTCTTCAAATTTTGCACAATCTGATCCAAGAATCGCTTGAATCAGATAGACTTACGCAGAGATATGGCTCCTGAAATACGAGATGTTTTTCCAAAAAAAATTGCCCTAATTTTAGGGTTTCACACAAAAATCCCCACTTTGCCAAATTCGTTGCTCTGATACCACTTGTTGCATAACTTTTATTATTAAACATGAACCATTCACCAATATGCAAAATATCAAATCATTCATCCACAATATATTATCCACAATAACAATCCACAAATGAGAGAGATAGATAATACCCTTAAGGTAGGGAAACACCAATAATAATCCTTAAGGAAGGAATAACTCCACAAGATCTCCCAAAATGAGAGGCCACTTCGTGGGTAGGACGATTACATAAGATTCTTCTTCAATGATATGAATCCCCTTACAATGACAAATATTTCTTCTTTATATATCCATATTCTTATTCTACTTTGGAGAGCCTACTACTAATATTATATTATATTAAAATATAATATAATATTATAATACAATCAACCTTGGGTTATGTGTGGCCCATGCCAACCCTTATACAATATAATAATATATCCCCAAATATCTATTCCTAGGTACCCTACCAGAACATGCATGAGTTTTCTTAGAGAAAAGAAAACAAGTTGGAAAAAAACAAAATGTTATTTCTAGAAATATTAAAAAAATATTGTAAACGTAAAAAGTAGTTATAAATATAGAACAATATAACTTGGTTTTTTGAATAAGGCTATTATTAGCCTTGCAATAATTCTATATATTTATATATTCAACACCAATTAATTTATCCATCAATCTCTTCGATGGATCATCCAACATGTGCATCATCCACAATTGGATTAAATTGTATGGATTGGAGTATAATGGTAGTAAAATCCTACCATATAGTAAAGAATATTTTTGGGTGAAAGTTGTATGGAAATAAATGTTTCACAATAATTATTGATTCAATGAAATAATTGAGTGATATAGTTACATGCAGATTGATCATATGATTTTGTATTGTACAAATATTCTGCATAGTATGATTTCAATTAATGGAATGATTAATGTGTGTGAATGAATTTCTATGCTTCTCTAAAGTTTGATATAAAATCAATTTGATTTTCAAAGGATTTGTTTATAATAAATCTAGTGTTGAAGGTAGGAGCAAGAATTAAAGCTAAGATTTGGTGTTTTAACAAGGTGTGTGAGTTAAAGCTAAGAGCAAATGTTCAAGCAAGGAGCCATGATTAAATCTAAGATCCCTCATAACCCATAGACTAGTTAAGATGGATGTTGGAGTAATGAGTAGCAATAATCCTACATATGAATAACAAGTTGGTTCAAGGAGGGGTGAGCAGTTTATGGATAGAACAACCTCAACACATGGAAACACTAGATTTGAGTCTTAATTGGTCCATGCCTATAACAAAATTAAAAAAGACAAGAAGCAACAAGGGTAGTCTTAAAATAGAAAGGGTGATAACAAGTGTATCTCCCTAAGAAAATAAAGGAGTGGTGAGAATTATTTGATGAACACTATGTGTGGTAGATGCAAAGCCCCACATATGAGAGAAGAAACATGAACATGTGAAGGATCAAATAATATTTTGCAACAAACAATAGAATGAACCTCATACATAGTAATCTACCCTATTACACCTAATGATTGCAACAACTAGTTATTTATGCAGTCCAATAGAATGAAAAGGTTATCATAAGGACACTTCTAGTTTAGTCATTGGTTCACATCTATGTTGAAGAAGAAAAACAAAGAAATCAATAGTTGGATGAGCAGTTCAAATATATACAAAGGCAAGACTAATGATTAGACAAAGAATCAAACAAAATGCTTGAAGATATATGAAGTTGTGTATGCAACAACAAAGATGGTAAGAGAGTTTTATTTCAACGAATCTAAAAATTAAACATTAAGCATAATAGGGGAAGAATATTGAAAAATAATACTTAATGTGAGAAAGCACATGCATGACTTTTCTTAGAGAAAAAAAAACAAGTGGAAAAAAAAGTAAAATGCTATTTTTAGAAATAAAAAGCTCATTGCAAAAATAGAATAATAGTGATAAGAATAAAACATCATTACTTGGTTGTTGAGGAAAAATAGAATAATAGTGATAAGAATAAAACATCATTACTTGGTTGTTAAGGAAGGTTATCATTATAATAGTGATAAGAATAAAACATCATTACTTGGTTGTTGAGGAAGGTTATCATTATCCTTGTAATAATTTTATATATTCACATATTTGCCATCATTTGATTTATCCATAGAATAAAGTAAAATGAAAGTAAATATAATGGCAGCAAAAGCATGCCATGCAAGGAAAAATATTATATAATGAAAATTGGATAACAAGGAATCTATTGTCATTGAACATTAAAGATGTATATTTTACAAATATTTTATATGTTATAATTTAATTTAATGAAAATGTATATTTTACAAATATTTTATATTTTATATTTTAAATAATTGAAATAATAAAATTGTAAGATAATTTATATACCTTCGCAGCTGTTCATATAAAAACAATTAAATCACAGAGTATTTGTGTGCGGTGTCTACTTGTAATCAAGTATGAATCTCAACGGGTTATCATAAAACATGATAAAGGTTTCCCTTCGAACACGTCGGCAAAGATGGATCTTATAGTCATCAAAGACGAACGCGGCAGACTCTTCTAATCCAAACACTAATTATGCTTATCTCTGTGATTAATTATCTCCCCCTGCACAGCCCCTACCGTAATGGATCCTGGTTCTTGTTACCTAGTCCCCACGAGGTACTGTTTAGTATCAAATGAACTTGCGAATATCTCATTTATTATTGACATCCACTAACAACCCTGTAAAAATCTTGAAAATCTTGAATCTTGTTACCTACGATCCACGAGGTATTGTTAAATATTGAAAGAATTCTTATCCTTAATTTCTTAACAAGGAATGCCTTATCATTCCTTACTCTTGGAAAAACCTTTGTTTAACCAATAACAAATTATTGGTTAGCTAGTTTTTTTAATTTTTATTTATTTTTATCAACCCACTGGATGCTTGTTATTATTAACCTTAACCAGCTAATTAGCTACGTTATTTAAATTGTTTGAGTGACATGTACTCAAACAGGCTCAAAACCATACCCACAGTATTTCAATAGTGGTTTTCATATACCGCGGCTAAAGGCGAAAAACCATTTCAACATTCTCCATGGTATTTCAATGGTAGTTTTCGCTAACCATAATTGGTTTTAAAATTCCACATGCTTAGTAACCAGAGGAGTCTCTTGGACCATTAGCTTTTTCTACACGTTTAAAAGTCTATCGGAAAATTCTCGGAAGCTGACGAGCTGATTTTCTTTTCTGAAGTAGGTACTACATAATCGATATGACATCATAAGCACGAAAAAGAAGCATCTTTGAGTAGCTTGCAATTTAAGCAACCTTGTTTTTATATTATATAGTTTAGGCTTACGTGGATGTTTTTTTTAATAAAAAATAAGGTTTTTTTTGAAGGGTGGTATTTTCTTTTTAGATTAATTTAGTTATATTAATTTATATAGTTTATATGTACTTTTTAAATTTGATTTTAGTGTGAGCTACACCACATCTTTCAAATTTTTTATATATTTTAATTATTGAACCAAAATTTGGTTAATATGGCTATATAAATGTTAAAAATTATTTATTTTATTTTTATTTGGTTAGTATGAGAAACCTTACCACTAAGGCGTAGGGTTGAGCATTCTCCTTTCAACCATGATCCCTCGTAAAGTCGTATGCTTATCAATAAGGAATTTAACACACAACCACCACACACTCACCCTCTCACACTCGCCCCACACCGCAGTTTGAAAGACCATGAACAGGGGGTTCTACACCGTCAAAGTCACCCGCACCAACATTATCAATTGGATTTTGGGTATCCAATTCAACTTTTTGATAGGGTGGAGATTTGAACTCGGGACCTCCTTGGAGGATTGCCCTCTCCTCTCCAACTCACATACAACACCTGGGTTTTTCTAATTTTAATTGAAAATATAAATATGCATTTATTTTACAATTATATATGTATATATATATATATATATATATATATATATATATATATATATATATATATATATATATATATAAAATTGAATAATTAGCTTGAATGATTTTGTAGGTGTGATGTTGTCTTTTCTCAAACGGTTTTGATACGTTTATTGGGAGATTGTTTTCCTTTGCAAACCTGAATTTTGAGATGTGTATTTTTTAAATCACAAAGAATTTACATTTGAGGTGTAAGTTATTTTTAAGAACACTACTTAAGTTCTTTTTAGAGTTTTGTCCATCTTATTCTTTTTTAGTGAAATTAAAGGAATGAAAACCTAAGAAGCCTAACTAATTCTCCTAGAGGAAATGTATCAAAACAGTCCTATATCTTATATGTGATTTTGTTTATATTCTAATAAAAAGTAAATGATATTTTTTCTTTGTTGAGAAAGTATACAAGAAGGATGTAATACAAAAACATTAAACTAATAGGCCTTTCAAATTCTTTGCAATACAACTACAAAAATGCACTAATATTGATTAAATTAATCACTTTATTAATTACTCTAATTGATCATTTGATTAATCTAACTAAGGATTTTATCTTCTATCCAAAGTGTTATTTTGTTGCAACACATGTAGTTGCATAGTAGTGCTATAAGAATTGCATGTGAACACGCTAAGAAAGATGATGCTTTTGAACAAAATGCAAAAAAGCAACATAAGAGCATATAGAAAAATTGAATGCAAACAAGAATGTTAATACAAAAACAATATAAAAAAGTTCTAGGATAATACCCAATTTTACTTTTGTGTAGTTGATGATGCTAGGCAAACATGTGATATTGTTCCTTCTTCCTTTTGCTTGTTGCTTCATCCAAAAATATTGCACACACGAGCTCAAAGTGAATAAAAATTTAGGGACCTACCTCAGTCAAACCCTTTGTTTAGAAAATAATGGATTATGTATTTTAAAGGAGGAATTTGCATGATAGTTCTAGGTTCTTTGATTGTGTTGACAAAAGCATTGTTACAAAAATAACACAAACAAAAGCATCATTTTGGTATGTTAGCCTTGTAAAAAAAATACATAGATGGATTTATGATAACTCTTTATGTTAAAATAAACTATTTTAAAGCTTGAGTTGAGCAAATACACTTGAAACTAACATTAAAAAATTTAAATCAACTTGTAACTTTTGTATTTTAAGGTATAACTATACTTTAATGATTTGGATTACACTTGGATCCTGCCAGACTATTATCATAGTTGTTGTAAAGGCTTCTGAGCTGAAATATAATAATGCTACAACATTGACTAAAGGAAGGTAAATTATTTTAAATTATAAGCAAAGGTACTATAAATCTATAATAGATTTGATAGCATAGTTGCACAAATGATAGTGCACCTATTGTCTAGTACCATTGATTATAACTCCTACAATTATAACTTTTTAGATGAAACTCCTAAAAGGAATTTATCAAAAAATCATTTCAAACAAGATTATTTAGAAATTTAAGACTAACATAATGATGATTAGTGATTCCTTCTTTTTCTAACTATTTTAGAGGAAAATGAAGGTGGCATCAAGAGATGATAGTATCAATAGTGCTTCTACAAGACAAATAATGCTTCTACCTCTAAGAACTAGGTTCTTCTAATCATGATCACTTTTATTTCAACATTTAGGTTTTTAGATATTTTTGTTGTTTGCAAAAAACAATTTCTATGTCATGTTTCTTCATTAAAATAAAGAAATAGAGATAAGAAACTATTTTATTGTTTTAGTTATTTAGGGGACCAACTAAATTGTTAATCTTTTTTTCATTAAATCAAAATCACTTGTAATTACATATATGTTATTGTTGCATCTCTTTTGAACCCTTGCCTATGAAAGAAAAAGTGTTTTTACTTCCATAATTAAAATCAAAATCATTTTAATTTTAAACATTGTTATTACTTTCTTATAGTACATAACACTAAATTATGATTAACTTAATTAAAAAATATCTTAAAAATAAATAATTTTTAATTAATTCATCAAACTTTAAACTCTAAACTTACAAACTATTTTTATCCTCAAAATAAATAAATAAATAACAACACAAAATAGTCCTTTGTGACACTTTTCTCATTCCCTTTCTCATATACGAAACTTCTCTGCCTCAACTTACATGACCTTCAAATAGGAAAAACCTAAACTTTATTTACAATTAAAAAATAATATATTTTAAAATAAATATAATATTTATAATATCAAATAAAATAATTATTATTGCTTATCATTAAATACCTTTCCCTTGAGAGCATCGATGTGGGCAAGCCTGCTCGATGCTTGTCTTTGTAATTCTTGCTGGCCATATGAAACTTGACAAGGATGATAATTTGTAGGGGATTATTCCTTCTACAGACCTTCCCTACACTCTTTGCTTGATGTAGTGTGTTCCTTCTACTTACCTTCCCTCTCAAGATTCGAGCGCATTAATAAACTTGAATCCGTACCTCGTACGCAAAGAGTGTTTAATGCACGTAACATCAACGAAAAAAAAAGGACAAATATCTAAGTAACTTTATCTTTTTAATTAAAATTGCGATTTTACAGCTGTGGTAGGCCTCGAATTTCTCGGATTATCTAAGTTTCGTCAGATTATTTAAACGAATATTTAAATAAATTTTATTATTTAATATATTATATTTAAAATAATTTTTATTATAAAATATATATTAATAATTTATATAAATAAAAATGAAAGTTCCATATTTTTTATACTTTAATAAAGGATAAAATTTGTATCGTAAAATACGATTAAAATTATGAAAACCTCTACATAATGTCAAATTTCATAGCTGGCTGTAAGCAGGTGGAAAGAGGAAATTGCATCATTGTTAGACCAGCGACGTCAAGATAATGCAGAATGAGCTCATTTGAATGTTTATAGACCCCGGTAAGCAGTTGTCCTATCGGCGTAGAGGTAAAGCAAAACTTATTTTCTTTAAAATCATTTTGTAATTTATTTTATTTATTTAGTAAAATTAAAAGAAAAACATATTAGAATACTGCGATAGTGAAGGTGACGTTTAAGGTAATATTATTGGTGTGATATGAAATAAAGCAACAACAATTTTATAAACTAAAAGAAATAGCACTCGGAGTAACAAGGAATGGGTTTAAAGTTAGTAATTAGTATTTAGTATGTTATTATTATTTTAAATTATTATGATTTTTAATTTGTATAGATATTATGATAATATAATTTTTTATAATAATAAGACTTTTTTATTTGGTTATTACGAGAAACACTTATCATCAAAGTAGAGGGGTGAGTAGTTTCTTTTCAACTATGGCCTTTCGTGAAGCCAAGAGCTATGCTTATCAACATGGAATTTAATACACAACCAACCCCTCACACACCCACCCCAAGAGCTATGCTTATCAACATGGAGTTTAATACACAACCACCCCCTCACACACTCCCCCATGCTGTTTGAACTTTGGACCTCCCTAGATATTTAGATAAAATATTTTATTAAAATACATAATTAATAATATGATAGAGGTATGATTTAATATAAATTAATTAATTTTATTTAGGAAAATAAATTTAAAATTTTTAAAATATATATATATATATATATATATATATATATATATATATATATAATATAATATGGTTTTCAAAAAAAAAAGTAGTCATATCTTAATAAAGCTTGTTCTCAAGTTTAAGGTTGTTGAAGAACATGGAGTTCATGTTAGTAAATTGGACATACTTACTAAAGATTAACTATATCAGGGTGTCATTTCGGTATAGTAATTGTTATCATTATGATAATCGTAAGGCAGATTGCAAAATGGAAGAGAAAAGGGCAAGAGATTGTATAAAAGGAAGTTGAAACTTCTTTTGGTCTAAAAAATTTAAAGGAGGCAACAACGACCAAAGCACAAATAGAAGAGGACCTAGTAAAGGTTCTTGTATCACTTAAATAAAGGTTCACTATAATCAATGTCCAAACAAAGGAGAAAGAGATGGCTCCCAATGATTGTAATAGTTAAGCTTGATGAGAGAAGGGAGACCACACCTATGACCGACAAAGCCTATGGAGGCATTTTATTAGGTAAACATCAAAGTCTGAACTTATTTTTCCCATTTTTTGGGGTTGAGGATTGAATTATAATAATTATAAACTTGATGTATCATATTATCTTAGGTTGAGCTCCTATATGGAGGTCTTGATAGACCATAGTTCAAATAGAACATTACAAGAGGGTGGTGTTGTCAAGGGCTTAGAACAAGTAGAGGATAAAGGTATAAAGTATAAAGTGTTCATTTTAGGTCGAGGAAGCAAGCAAGACTTAAAAAACCCTACTAGGATCTCTTTCCCACCAAGTCCTCCAAATCACCATAATACAAACACATCTTCTAGCAGATATGCTCTATTGTAAAAAAATAACAAAGATATTGGGTATGATCAGGTATCATGGGGCCTAGGTCTTGAGATAAGTCAATCTCAAGAGTTTATAGGAGGAAGAAAATCCTACTTAAAAATTGAACAAGAAAAAGTTGAAAATATTTTTTTTCTAGTAAACAAGAATCTATAGTTGGGGTTCTTAGAGTAGGATAGCCCTAGGGAAAAGGGAATCAATGAGCATCCTCTCTTTAAATTTCATCATCATAAAACAAAGCCATATTTTAATCTAGAGACTCTGTTGGATGTAAAAATAAACAATAGCCATACTTGCCTCTCTCCTATCAAAGTATAACTTTGTATAGATAAAATCAAAAGGATGATTAGGGGGAATGTAATGGGATGGAATTCCTCCTTCTAGCTAGTTGACAAGGTATATATTGAAGTAGGTGTGGTTACAAATTTACATTCTATGGAGCTAGGTAAGCTGATTTATGTAGTCACTTTGTATAGTCCTTATGGTGGTAGAAGGTAGTTTTGGAAAGATTTCTTTATATAGGACCAAAAAAATGTAGTAATGAAAGGGGCTTACATTTTGTAATTGAAAGAGTAGAAATATGGATCTCCTCACTAAATTTTTTATATATAAAATCCAAAATGTAGGGTTGTGTAATGTAGAACCCATTAAATTAGTTCCCACTTGGAGGAATCATAAACTTGGAAGATAGGGAAAGGTTGGACAATTTTTGAGTGTCAAAAAACTCATAGATAAAAATAAAATACTAAGGTCCTAAATAGATCAAGGTGGGGGATCTGATCATTCACTGATTTTATTATAGTTAGAAAAATATCAAGAGAAATCAACAAGACCATTCAAGGTCAATGCTTTCTAGTTAGAAGATGAGAAATTTATAAATATAGTAAAAGAGATAACTATTGACCCAAGAATAATGCTTTCAATGCTTTACATATTGACCCAATAATAGAAGAGACAACTATGTTTTAGTTTTCTAAAAATCTGAGGAGAATCAAATCTACTATAATCACATGGGCCAAAGTTAAATATTGGGAAGAAAAAGTAAAGATAGTGGACATAGAATCTAAATTGAATCAATTATATGGTCAAAAGCAATGAGGTTTTTTCAGATAAGGAAAATTTGTAGGTCAAGGAACTAAAAAAATAGAGGGAATTATTAGAATAGGAAGATGGAAATTGGAATATGAAAAATAGAGTACTTTATCTAGAACAAGTGGATGAGAATACAAAAATATTTCAAAAGTATGCAAAAAAAAGAAATATGATAAATACCATGTGGGAGATGAAAGAGGAGGATGGAAGAAATGTGAGAAGGTTTCAAGAAATAGATGGATTATGAGTATCTGACGTAACCACAAAGTGCGCGCCTTTTTAGCTAGGCGTACTAATCTATACCATCACAAAAGCACAAAGATCCACACAAATGCATAAATTGAAAAAAGAAAGCCAACGTATGCAAAGTTTCTTATATTAATCTTTAAAGGATCTTGGATTACAAAAATGCCCTCTTAGGTTCACTCAAAAGATGATACAGGTGTTACAATTGCCAATGCCCTCAATAGGGTAGGCACACTTATTGTGCTCCGATGATTACTCACAAACCGCCTTGGGGTAGAGCTAACCCCCTTCTCTGCGATGTGGAAGTATTATGGTATAGGCTCCTTTCTGCACCTGTCTCTCTACGAACAAGAAAAAATAGCACACGATTACAAAGATTGATAGCCTCTCATGATGAGGCCCTTTAAAGAAATATGCATGTAAATACCATTAAAATAGTAAAACAATAAAGCATAAAGAAAGACTTTAAGCTATTCTAATTACATCAAGAATTATGCTAAAACATACTAGACATTAATAAGCAAATGATGTGTAGATCAAATATCGAATTAGAAGCAATAAAGCACATAAAAGATCCAATGTACTTCTACTTAATGCAACGCATGAAATATCTAATTCCTATGGTCGTAGTTTCCCTAAGATGCAATTAAACCTATAAAAAGACTAACATAACTAATCTATGCAATCAAAAGCAAAGTAAGTAAGGTGATCATTAATCTATTGCAAACCACAGCTATGAGGGGCGGTTTGCACTATGAACCGCAACTAACAGCCATGGTTTGACCTCTGATGGGTTTGCACTCAGAATTAGGGGCAGTGGGCTTGACCTCCTTGTCCTAATTGATTTTCAAGGGTCACCTTTATCATCCTCTAACATATTTGGCGATCAAATTATTGTGAAGGGCCTTCGTTTGCCCGAATTTGCATTTCTTGATCTTCCTAAGCACCTAGGGCATCCATGGCTAATTGGTCTTTAGATGGATAGTGAATGGGCTCTCAAATGCACAAAGTCAGTATGCAATTTGACGGGGCTCTCTTAATCAGTTAGCTCTTGCTCAATAATTCACTAGCGCTTCGCTATGCAAATCATCTCTCTTTCTCATCCCCTTGGAGGGGGGTGTTTATAGCATGCCCCTAGGGCTAGGGGTGGCTTCATGGAGAATCCAAGACCAAGGAGGTTGGTTAGGATAGTTGGGATGGAAGCCTTGAGAATATTTTTTCCTCCAACTGCCTCCTTCTAGATCTCTTGGTTGTTCCAATCGATTTGGCTCAGATGGAAGGCCTAACTGAACTCCAGTTCAGACCGTAGGTCACATCTACGGTCCAGACTGTAGAACGTAGGTGTCAACCATGGTTCAGACTGTAGACCGCAGGTCTGGGCTGTGGTTCATATTGCTTAGGCTAGAATGCCTAAATTGAGTGGTTAGAACCACTGCTCTATATTGGAGTCTATCCAAGATCCTTCATATGGTTTTGTAGCATGTCCATATGAGTAGTCACCCTCGACATGACGCATTTTAGGTGTCTAAATATGCCCCTTTTGAGATGCGTTGTGAGATCGAACAATGCTGAGAAAAATAGACCTCCTAAAACGATGTCGTAGGTTCTATGATGATCATTATTCTTATCAACATTAGATGCCCTGGGTCCAAAAAAAGGACACGCATCCTAGAATCATTGCTTCCAACATGGTAAGGCTTACATTTGAACCCGTGAGTAGGCAAGTCTCACACTGCATCATGATGCTGACTAGGATGGGAACATTACAATCTTCCCTCCCTAAAATTGCTTGCTCACAAGCAATTGGAGAGCTGGATGTTGCAATATCTGCTCATCCTCCCATGTCGCGTCCTCTAACGGTAGGTCCTTCCACTTCACCAAATATTCTTTGATAGTCCTCCTCCTGAGGGTGTGCTCCTTGCTATCAATGATGGCTTCTGAAATCAGAATTAGTTTTGCCTCATCATCAAGTGGTGGCAATACTGGAGAAGGAATAACATTATGTCCCAAGGCCTTTTTTAGGTGAGACACATGAAAGACATTATAAACTTTGCTATCTGTCAGTAAATCCAACTCATAAGCCACTTATACAATTTTCCTAGTGATCCTGTATGGTCCATAATAGCGCGGCTTCAACTTTTTTATCCCACTCTTCTTGAGAGTGGACTGTCTGTAGGGCTACAACTTCAAATAAACTAGGTCCCCCACCTCAAAGCTACGTTCTGTACGTTGTTGATATGCATAAACTTTCTGTTGATTTTGTGCTTGATGCATGTTCTCCTTAAGTGCCTTTAATATATCCTAACTATCTTGTAGAATTTCTTTGGCTCTAGGCACTTTGCAATCCTGAAATAGCAAATCAACAAAACTAGGGTTCTCATAACCATACAAAGCCATGAACAGTGTCATATTAATTGACACATGATATGTGGTATTATAGCAATACTCACATAGATATAACCACCTGATCCATACTTTCTACTACCCTACAACGTAGTTCCTCAAATAGCCTACCACCCATTTATTTACAGTTTATGTTTGCCCATCTATTTGTGGGTGGTAGCTTGTGCTTGGAGTGAGCTCTATCCCACTCAACCTCGAATAGCTCCTACCAAAAATTAGTCATGAATTTGTTGTCCCTATCATCGACAATGTTCCTCGGAAGACCATGTAGTCCGAAAACCTCCCGAAGAACAACTCTGCAACTCGAACAATAGTGAATGTGGTCGAGATGGTAAAAAAGTATGCAAACTTAGTTAACCTGTCCACCACCACATAAATACAATCCTTTCCTTGTACTTTAGGTAATCCTATAATGAAATCCATTGAGAGGCTTTCCCATTTTTTCTCAGGTATCGACAGGGGTTGCAATAATCCAGTTGGTAATGTGTGCTCATACTTGTTCTACTGACAAGTGGCACACTCTCTAACATACTTAAGGACATCATTCTTAAGTCCCTTCCAAGTAAATATTTCTCTCACCTGCTTGTATGTTTTGTAGAAGCTTGGGTGACCAGCTAGCGGTGTGTCATGTAAAGTCCTTAGTACATTATGTCTAAATTGAGAATTAGGCACCAAAATGATTCTCCCTTTGTAAATTATCAGCCCATCAACAACTGAATACTTATCATCTCTCTATGTCCCCTCTAAAATACCATAAGCCCATTCACTTTTTGCATAATCTACCAATATATATTCTTTCTAATTTGCTGATATAACCCCTATGGCGCACAAATGAGGTCTCCTGGAAAGTGCATCCGCAACAACATTATTTTTCCCCTTTACATATTCAATGTCAAAATCATATGCTTGCAACTTGTTGACCCATTTTTTTTATCGTTCATTTAGATCCTATTGATTAAGAAAATACCTCAAGCTATTATGATCTGTTTTCACCACAAATTTGCTACCCACGAGGTATTGTCTAAATTTAGCCAAGGCATACATCACGACCAACATCTCTTTGTCATAAATTGAATAAGTCCTTTTAGCTCCCCTCAATTTTTTGCTTTCAAAAGCAATGGGATGCTTATCCTGCATCAAAATTGTACCAATACCTTCTCCTGAAGCATCACATTCCAATTGGAAAGGTTTGGTGAAATTAGACAATGCTAGAACTGGGCTCGAACATACTATCTACTTGAACCTATCAAAGTATGTTTGTGCTACATTTATCCAAACAAAGGCTCCTTTTTTCGTCAAGTCGATCAATGGTGATGCATACTGTGAAAACACCTTGATGAATCTCCTGTAGAACCCACACAAACCAAAGAATCCTTTCAACTGAGTGAGATTTGTAGGAGGTGGCCAATCCATTATTGCTTTGACTTTCTCTAGATCCATCTTGACCCCTTATGCACTAATGATATGTCCCAAGTATAGCAACTCGGTCATCCCAAACTCACTTTTTGATTCCTTGGCAAAAAAAGTCTCCTGCTCCAAAATACTCAACACCTCATCAAGGTGTTGCAAATGCTCCTCCTAGGTCCTATTGTAAATTAGAATATCATCGAAAAATATCAACATAAACTTACAGAGTTACCCCATGAATACCCTATTCATGCATGATTGGAAGATCGTTGGTGCATTGGTGAGTCCAAAAGGCATCACCAAAAACTCTAAGTGCCTTTAATGATATCTGAAAGCTATTTTTAAACCTTTTACATCGCTAAAAGCACCAGCAAAGGGATAAGTGTTCAATCCGATGAGGCTCAAGATTTGAACCTTGGACCTCCGCCTCCTTATGGAGTATTATTTAAGATGTTAAATAGTATAAAATTTATCAAAACTATTGTTTCAACATAACCATATTCAAAATGTGTAATTCCTACATGACCATAATTAAAATCTAAACACTTAAAAATTTAAAATATTCAACTTCATTAAAATTGAATGGTTCCTAAAATGTTATCCTATTAGTGCTAGTTACTCCATGTTTAGGCAATTCTTTAAATATGGGTATTTAGTCTTTTCTATAAAATGACCACTACTCCATGTTTAGGGAATTCTTTAAATGTGGGTATTTAGTCCTTTCTAGCAAATGACTACAACTAACTATATTCCATCATGTTTATGCAATCAATCGTTAACCTACAATATATGATATAAAACATTTTCTATTGTAGACTTTTCTATAATAGGTCATTTGTTTTTATTTCCTAGGTTAAATATTTTTTTTGTATAGCAAGATATCAATTTCTTTTCCATGTTGTAGAATGTAAGTTTCTTTTTTTATGGCTGAGAATACTAAAACACCTATTTTGCCAATTAAAACATCATATATATAATATTTTTAAAAATGTTTTTCAATAATACAAGTGAGACACTTGGTGTTGGAAAAGGTAATGCTTAATGTGAAAGAGAACATGTTGCATAACTTTTATTATTAAACATGAACCATTCACCAATATGCAGAAATATCAAATCATTCATCCACAATATATTATCCACAATAACAATCCACAAATGAGAGAGAGATAGATAATACCCTTAAGGTAGGGAAACACCAATAATAATCCTTAAGGAAGGAATAACTACACAAGATCTCCCAAGATGAGAGGCCACTTCGTAAGCGGGGACGATTACATAAGATTCTTCTTCAATGATATGAATCCCCTTACAATGACAAATATTTCTTCTTTATATATCCATATTCTTATTCTACTTTGGAGAGCCTACTACTAAGATTATATTATATTAAAATATAATATAATATTATAATACAATCAACCTTGGGTTATGTGTGGCCCATGCCAACCCTTATAATAATATATCCCCAAATATCTATTCTTAGGTACCCTACCATGCCACCCTCCTTACAAATGTTTCGTCCTCAAAACATATGAAGAAACCTGATAGTATGATTTGCTAAGCAATGTTAGCAATTGGTACCAATCTCGATCATCCATCCATCCAAGTGAAACTCGATGATGCTTGGTACGTCATTTTGTTACTTGAGTATCCAAATCGCTTCATTGGCTCCATGCTTCGCTTGCTATATTTTGATAACTTGAATGATGGGTCCACTTGTTCCTTGATGCTGATGAACCATGCTGAAAACCATGATCACTATGCTTTCTTTGCCAAACACTGCCATAGTTGGTGCCCTGTTGATTACATGTAGAACCATAATGTTGTTGCCTTGAACCATGCCTCCAATATTATTTCTGCTCATGGTGGTGTGGATGGCGATATGGTGCAACTTTTACTTGATGTTCTACCTTCTTTGACTTTTCAACCTTTGGCTTCATTGTTATAAATTCTTCTACACCTTGTTCTTTCATGTTATCTTTGTTTGGTGTGTCCTTGTGCTCTTCTATCAAATATTCCTTGGACTCGTTGTCTGCTATTGCCTTCATGGATTCTCGTTTCCTGTTCTTCAATTTGTTCTTCTACAACCACTTCTTGATTTTCCTTGTATCCTTGCTCCTCAAGCTGAGAAATATCCTACAATGTTATTTCCACTCGAATTAGTTATCGCTACTTCTTCCAAGGACTCTGTTGCTACTTCTGCCTTCTTGAATTTTGTTTCAAGTTCGTCAATTTGTTCTTCTACAATCACTTCTTGATTTTCCTTATATCCTTGCTCCTCAAGTCGAGACATATCCCGCAATGTTATCTTCTTTTTTTCTTGTACCATAACTTCATAAACTTCTTTTGCACATTAATGTTAACGAGTACCCAAAGAATCTAACCAAGGATAACCAAGAACAATATCCTCATCATCCATCTCAATAGCATAGAAATCTGAATGTAAAACATATTTATCAATGGTGATCTTCAAATCTTCAAAAATCTAAACATTCTCACCCTCTAGTCTGTATGTCCTTAATTTTTGTTGCTTGAACTTGCAACTTCTTAGCCAAAGCAATATTAATAAAATTATATCTACTACCAGGGTCAATGGAAATAATAACCTGTTCCTTTTGAATGCTTCCATGAACCTACAAAATAGACTTTTTAGATTTAAACAAATTCCTTTGTCCATTTTCTAATTTATCTTCCACCACAGGTATGGTTTCCTCTGTCTACATACTGACATCTTTTTTATCTTCCCTGACCTTTTCCTCTTTCTTCTTGAGTAATTTTATTTCTTTTTCATAGTCGTCGATCAAATCCCTTAGACGATCTACATAATATGGGTCTCATTTACTCAAGAATGCATGCTTCACTTCCTCCAAAGTGTATTCATTATTTGTTTCTTGACAAAAATTTACCAACCACGACAAAGCTTTCCCTTGAAGAGAGAAATGACGAGAGTATTTCCAATAAGGATTACTATGATGTCGATAGACAAACTTTTTCCACCATTCCATAGCATCAATATCATCTTCTCCAGAAAAACTTTGGAGTGCCATTGTGCATGCCCTAATGCAACTAGGGTTTTTTGATAATAAATATCATATCATGCCCTAATGCAAACTAGGGTTTTATGGAATATATATATATATATATATATATATATATATATATATATATATATATCTTCCCACCAAGTTGAAGCTAAAAATCCCAAAGACAACTACATTTGCAATTTTTCCTTCCAAACAAAATAAAGTGCAAGCCGATTTGCTTACCCGAACTAAACAAATTGTCTTTTGAAAAATTCGCGACTTGAAAATTCGTCACTTTCCTTGTTCCATATGGTTGACTTCAAAAGGTCGTATCTCCCTCAATACTGCTCAGATTCCTTCATATAACCACTCATTTTAAAGCTCTTCAAATTTTGCACAATCCGATCCAAGAATCGCCTCAATCGGATTAGCTGTCGCAAATATATGGCTTCTGAAATATGAGACGTTTTTTCCAAAAAAAATCTATGAAATTTGTCACTATCTTGTTTCGGATGACTAACTTCAAAAGGTCGTATCTCCCTCAATACTACTCGGATTCCTTCATATGACCACTCATTTTAAAGCTCTTCAAATTTTGCACAATCTGATCCAAGAATCGCTTGAATCAGATAGACTTACGCAGAGATATGGCTCCTGAAATACGAGATGTTTTTCCAAAAAAAATTGCCCTAATTTTAGGGTTTCACACAAAAATCCCCACTTTGCCAAATTCGTTGCTCTGATACCACTTGTTGCATAACTTTTATTATTAAACATGAACCATTCACCAATATGCAAAATATCAAATCATTCATCCACAATATATTATCCACAATAACAATCCACAAATGAGAGAGATAGATAATACCCTTAAGGTAGGGAAACACCAATAATAATCCTTAAGGAAGGAATAACTCCACAAGATCTCCCAAAATGAGAGGCCACTTCGTGGGTAGGACGATTACATAAGATTCTTCTTCAATGATATGAATCCCCTTACAATGACAAATATTTCTTCTTTATATATCCATATTCTTATTCTACTTTGGAGAGCCTACTACTAATATTATATTATATTAAAATATAATATAATATTATAATACAATCAACCTTGGGTTATGTGTGGCCCATGCCAACCCTTATACAATATAATAATATATCCCCAAATATCTATTCCTAGGTACCCTACCAGAACATGCATGAGTTTTCTTAGAGAAAAGAAAACAAGTTGGAAAAAAACAAAATGTTATTTCTAGAAATATTAAAAAAATATTGTAAACGTAAAAAGTAGTTATAAATATAGAACAATATAACTTGGTTTTTTGAATAAGGCTATTATTAGCCTTGCAATAATTCTATATATTTATATATTCAACACCAATTAATTTATCCATCAATCTCTTCGATGGATCATCCAACATGTGCATCATCCACAATTGGATTAAATTGTATGGATTGGAGTATAATGGTAGTAAAATCCTACCATATAGTAAAGAATATTTTTGGGTGAAAGTTGTATGGAAATAAATGTTTCACAATAATTATTGATTCAATGAAATAATTGAGTGATATAGTTACATGCAGATTGATCATATGATTTTGTATTGTACAAATATTCTGCATAGTATGATTTCAATTAATGGAATGATTAATGTGTGTGAATGAATTTCTATGCTTCTCTAAAGTTTGATATAAAATCAATTTGATTTTCAAAGGATTTGTTTATAATAAATCTAGTGTTGAAGGTAGGAGCAAGAATTAAAGCTAAGATTTGGTGTTTTAACAAGGTGTGTGAGTTAAAGCTAAGAGCAAATGTTCAAGCAAGGAGCCATGATTAAATCTAAGATCCCTCATAACCCATAGACTAGTTAAGATGGATGTTGGAGTAATGAGTAGCAATAATCCTACATATGAATAACAAGTTGGTTCAAGGAGGGGTGAGCAGTTTATGGATAGAACAACCTCAACACATGGAAACACTAGATTTGAGTCTTAATTGGTCCATGCCTATAACAAAATTAAAAAAGACAAGAAGCAACAAGGGTAGTCTTAAAATAGAAAGGGTGATAACAAGTGTATCTCCCTAAGAAAATAAAGGAGTGGTGAGAATTATTTGATGAACACTATGTGTGGTAGATGCAAAGCCCCACATATGAGAGAAGAAACATGAACATGTGAAGGATCAAATAATATTTTGCAACAAACAATAGAATGAACCTCATACATAGTAATCTACCCTATTACACCTAATGATTGCAACAACTAGTTATTTATGCAGTCCAATAGAATGAAAAGGTTATCATAAGGACAATTCTAGTTTAGTCATTGGTTCACATCTATGTTGAAGAAGAAAAACAAAGAAATCAATAGTTGGATGAGCAGTTCAAATATATACAAAGGCAAGACTAATGATTAGACAAAGAATCAAACAAAATGCTTGAAGATATATGAAGTTGTGTATGCAACAACAAAGATGGTAAGAGAGTTTTATTTCAACGAATCTAAAAATTAAACATTAAGCATAATAGGGGAAGAATATTGAAAAATAATACTTAATGTGAGAAAGCACATGCATGACTTTTCTTAGAGAAAAAAAAACAAGTGGAAAAAAAAGTAAAATGCTATTTTTAGAAATAAAAAGCTCATTGCAAAAATAGAATAATAGTGATAAGAATAAAACATCATTACTTGGTTGTTGAGGAAAAATAGAATAATAGTGATAAGAATAAAACATCATTACTTGGTTGTTAAGGAAGGTTATCATTATAATAGTGATAAGAATAAAACATCATTACTTGGTTGTTGAGGAAGGTTATCATTATCCTTGTAATAATTTTATATATTCACATATTTGCCATCATTTGATTTATCCATAGAATAAAGTAAAATGAAAGTAAATATAATGGCAGCAAAAGCATGCCATGCAAGGAAAAATATTATATAATGAAAATTGGATAACAAGGAATCTATTGTCATTGAACATTAAAGATGTATATTTTACAAATATTTTATATGTTATAATTTAATTTAATGAAAATGTATATTTTACAAATATTTTATATTTTATATTTTATATTTTAAATAATTGAAATAATAAAATTGTAAGATAATTTATATACCTTCGCAGCTGTTCATATAAAAACAATTAAATCACAGAGTATTTGTGTGCGGTGTCTACTTGTAATCAAGTATGAATCTCAACGGGTTATCATAAAACATGATAAAGGTTTCCCTTCGAACACGTCGGCAAAGATGGATCTTATAGTCATCAAAGACGAACGCGGCAGACTCTTCTAATCCAAACACTAATTATGCTTATCTCTGTGATTAATTATCTCCCCCTGCACAGCCCCTACCGTAATGGATCCTGGTTCTTGTTACCTAGTCCCCACGAGGTACTGTTTAGTATCAAATGAACTTGCGAATATCTCATTTATTATTGACATCCACTAACAACCCTGTAAAAATCTTGAAAATCTTGAATCTTGTTACCTACGATCCACGAGGTATTGTTAAATATTGAAAGAATTCTTATCCTTAATTTCTTAACAAGGAATGCCTTATCATTCCTTACTCTTGGAAAAACCTTTGTTTAACCAATAACAAATTATTGGTTAGCTAGTTTTTTTAATTTTTATTTATTTTTATCAACCCACTGGATGCTTGTTATTATTAACCTTAACCAGCTAATTAGCTACGTTATTTAAATTGTTTGAGTGACATGTACTCAAACAGGCTCAAAACCATACCCACAGTATTTCAATAGTGGTTTTCATATACCGCGGCTAAAGGCGAAAAACCATTTCAACATTCTCCATGGTATTTCAATGGTAGTTTTCGCTAACCATAATTGGTTTTAAAATTCCACATGCTTAGTAACCAGAGGAGTCTCTTGGACCATTAGCTTTTTCTACACGTTTAAAAGTCTATCGGAAAATTCTCGGAAGCTGACGAGCTGATTTTCTTTTCTGAAGTAGGTACTACATAATCGATATGACATCATAAGCACGAAAAAGAAGCATCTTTGAGTAGCTTGCAATTTAAGCAACCTTGTTTTTATATTATATAGTTTAGGCTTACGTGGATGTTTTTTTTAATAAAAAATAAGGTTTTTTTTGAAGGGTGGTATTTTCTTTTTAGATTAATTTAGTTATATTAATTTATATAGTTTATATGTACTTTTTAAATTTGATTTTAGTGTGAGCTACACCACATCTTTCAAATTTTTTATATATTTTAATTATTGAACCAAAATTTGGTTAATATGGCTATATAAATGTTAAAAATTATTTATTTTATTTTTATTTGGTTAGTATGAGAAACCTTACCACTAAGGCGTAGGGTTGAGCATTCTCCTTTCAACCATGATCCCTCGTAAAGTCGTATGCTTATCAATAAGGAATTTAACACACAACCACCACACACTCACCCTCTCACACTCGCCCCACACCGCAGTTTGAAAGACCATGAACAGGGGGTTCTACACCGTCAAAGTCACCCGCACCAACATTATCAATTGGATTTTGGGTATCCAATTCAACTTTTTGATAGGGTGGAGATTTGAACCTGGGACCTCTTGGAGGATTGCCCTCTCCTCTCCAACTCACATACAACACCTGGGTTTTTCTCATTTTAATTGAAAATATAAATATGCATTTATTTTACAATTATATATGTATATATATATATATATATATATATATATATAAAATTGAATAATTAGCTTGAATGATTTTGTAGGTGTGATGTTGTCTTTTCTCAAACGGTTTTGATACGTTTATTGGGAGATTGTTTTCCTTTGCAAACCTGAATTTTGAGATGTGTATTTTTTAAATCACAAAGAATTTACATTTGAGGTGTAAGTTATTTTTAAGAACACTACTTAAGTTCTTTTTAGAGTTTTGTCCATCTTATTCTTTTTTAGTGAAATTAAAGGAATGAAAACCTAAGAAGCCTAACTAATTCTCCTAGAGGAAATGTATCAAAACAGTCCTATATCTTATATGTGATTTTGTTTATATTCTAATAAAAAGTAAATGATATTTTTTCTTTGTTGAGAAAGTATACAAGAAGGATGTAATACAAAAACATTAAACTAATAGGCCTTTCAAATTCTTTGCAATACAACTACAAAAATGCACTAATATTGATTAAATTAATCACTTTATTAATTACTCTAATTGATCATTTGATTAATCTAACTAAGGATTTTATCTTCTATCCAAAGTGTTATTTTGTTGCAACACATGTAGTTGCATAGTAGTGCTATAAGAATTGCATGTGAACACGCTAAGAAAGATGATGCTTTTGAACAAAATGCAAAAAAGCAACATAAGAGCATATAGAAAAATTGAATGCAAACAAGAATGTTAATACAAAAACAATATAAAAAAGTTCTAGGATAATACCCAATTTTACTTTTGTGTAGTTGATGATGCTAGGCAAACATGTGATATTGTTCCTTCTTCCTTTTGCTTGTTGCTTCATCCAAAAATATTGCACACACGAGCTCAAAGTGAATAAAAATTTAGGGACCTACCTCAGTCAAACCCTTTGTTTAGAAAATAATGGAATATGTATTTTAAAGGAGGAATTTGCATGATAGTTCTAGGTTCTTTGATTGTGTTGACAAAAGCATTGTTACAAAAATAACACAAACAAAAGCATCATTTTGGTATGTTAGCCTTGTAAAAAAAATACATAGATGGATTTATGATAACTCTTTATGTTAAAATAAACTATTTTAAAGCTTGAGTTGAGCAAATACACTTGAAACTAACATTAAAAAATTTAAATCAACTTGTAACTTTTGTATTTTAAGGTATAACTATACTTTAATGATTTGGATTACACTTGGATCCTGCCATACTATTATCATAGTTGTTGTAAAGGCTTCTGAGCTGAAATATAATAATGCTACAACATTGACTAAAGGAAGGTAAATTATTTTAAATTATAAGCAAAGGTACTATAAATCTATAATAGATTTGATAGCATAGTTGCACAAATGATAGTGCACCTATTGTCTAGTACCATTGATTATAACTCCTACAATTATAACTTTTTAGATGAAACTCCTAAAAGGAATTTATCAAAAAATCATTTCAAACAAGATTATTTAGAAATTTAAGACTAACATAATGATGATTAGTGATTCCTTCTTTTTCTAACTATTTTAGAGGAAAATGAAGGTGGCATCAAGAGATGATAGTATCAATAGTGCTTCTACAAGACAAATAATGCTTCTACCTCTAAGAACTAGGTTCTTCTAATCATGATCACTTTTATTTCAACATTTAGGTTTTTAGATATTTTTGTTGTTTGCAAAAAACAATTTCTATGTCATGTTTCTTCATTAAAATAAAGAAATAGAGATAAGAAACTATTTTATTGTTTTAGTTATTTAGGGGACCAACTAAATTGTTAATCTTTTTTTCATTAAATCAAAATCACTTGTAATTACATATATGTTATTGTTGCATCTCTTTTGAACCCTTGCCTATGAAAGAAAAAGTGTTTTTACTTCCATAATTAAAATCAAAATCATTTTAATTTTAAACATTGTTATTACTTTCTTATAGTACATAACACTAAATTATGATTAACTTAATTAAAAAATATCTTAAAAATAAATATTTTTTAATTAATTCATCAAACTTTAAACTCTAAACTTACAAACTATTTTTATCCTCAAAATAAATAAAAAAATAAAAAACATCACAAAATAGTCCTTTGTGGCACTTTTCTCATTCCCTTTCTCATATACGAAACTTCCCTTGCCTCAACTTGGCCTTCAAATAGTAAAAACCTAAACTTTTATTACAATTAAAAATATATATATTTTAAAATAAATATAATATTTATAATATCAAATAAAATAAAATAAAATAAAATAATTATTATTGCTTATCATTAAATACCTTTCACTTGAGAGCATCGATGTGGGCAAGCCTTCTCGATGCTTGTCTTTGTAATTCTTGCTGGCCATATGAAACTTGACAAGGATGATAATTTGTAGGGGATTATTCCTTCTACAGACCTTCCCTATGTAGTGTGTTCCTTCTACTTACCTTCCCTCTCAAGATTCGAGCGCATTAATAAACTTGAATCCGTACCTCGTACGCAAAGAGTGTTTAATGCACGTAACATCAACGAAAAAAAAAGGACAAATATCTAAGTAACTTTATCTTTTTAATTAAAATTGCGATTTTACAGCTGTGGTAGGCCTCGAATTTCTCGGATTATCTAAGTTTCGTCAGATTATTTAAACGAATATTTAAATAAATTTTATTATTTAATATATTATATTTAAAATAATTTTTATTATAAATTATATATTAATAATTAATAAAAATAAAAATGAAAGTTCCATATTTTTTATACTTTAATAAAGGATAAAATTTGTATCGTAAAATACGATTAAAATTATGAAAACCTCTACATAATGTCAAATTTCATAGCTGGCTGTAAGCAGGTGGAAAGAGGAAATTGCATCATTGTTAGACCAGCGACGTCAAGATAATGCAGAATGAGCTCATTTGAATGTTTATAGACCCCGGTAAGCAGTTGTCCTATCGGCGTAGAGGTAAAGCAAAACTTATTTTCTTTAAAATCATTTTGTAATTTATTTTATTTATTTAGTAAAATTAAAAGAAAAACATATTAGAATACTGCGATAGTGAAGGTGACGTTTAAGGTAATATTATTGGTGTGATATGAAATAAAGCAACAACAATTTTATAAACTAAAAGAAATAGCACTCGGAGTAACAAGGAATGGGTTTAAAGTTAGTAATTAGTATTTAGTATGTTATTATTATTTTAAATTATTATGATTTTTAATTTGTATAGATATTATGATAATATAATTTTTTATAATAATAAGACTTTTTTATTTGGTTATTACGAGAAACACTTATCATCAAAGTAGAGGGGTGAGTAGTTTCTTTTCAACTATGGCCTTTCGTGAAGCCAAGAGCTATGCTTATCAACATGGAATTTAATACACAACCAACCCCTCACACACCCACCCCAAGAGCTATGCTTATCAACATGGAGTTTAATACACAACCACCCCCTCACACACTCCCCCATGCTGTTTGAACTTTGGACCTCCCTAGATATTAAGATAAAATATTTTATTAAAATACATAATTAATAATATGAAACAATAAGCACTTTAAACAATAAGATAAATCCATGAAGCACTTTAAACAATAAGATAAATCCATGAAGCTATTAGTGTTTCTCAAGAAGCACTTTATTTAGTCAAATCAAGGAAACAATAAGTAATTATAATTAAACATGATTTGATAAAATATTTTAATAGGTATGTTGGCTAAACATCAAGATTATATTAATTCATATTTGTTGCAGTGTACCCTTTGTAAATTGGATAATGGGATGCATTAATTATATTTTCTTTGTTTTCTTAATTAGTGGTCTAGATTCTAGCTTCTTCAAGCCTTATAGAGGGTTGATATAGTGATGACCCCTATCACCCTTATTTTTCTTACTTGTGGTTGAAAGGCTTCTTTGTCCGAAATCTGCCTAAGTGGATGAGTTGCACCTTCAGACCTCAACCAAGATTGGATGCCTCATAAATAGGAAAAACAAGATAAAAAAGTTCTAGGATAATACCCAATTTTACTTTTATGTAGTTGATGATGCTAGGCAAACATGTGATATTGTTCCTTCTTCCTTTTGCTTGTTGCTCCATCCAAAAATATTGCACACACAAACTCAAAGTCAATAAAAATTTAGGGGTCTACCTCAGTCAAACCCTTTGTTTAGAAAATAATGTATTATGTATTTTAAAGGAGGAATTTACATGATAGTTCTAGGTTCTTTGATTGTGTTGACAAAAACATTGTTACAATAATAACACAAACAAAAGCATCATTTTGGTATGTTAGCCTTGTAAAAAAAATACATAGATGGATTTATGATAACTCTTTATGTTAAAATAAACTATTTTAAAGCTTGAGTTGAGCAAATACACTTGAAACTAACATTAAAAAATTTAAATCAACTTGTAACTTTAAGAGGTTTTGGGCCCATCCCTAGTGGATTGGCTCCAAAATCAAGTGCCAACGGTGGGAGGCCCACTTGGGCACCCCCGCACTCCCCAAGTCCTATTTTAAGTTTTAGAGCATTTTAGATTACTTTTTCAGGTTGCATTTTGTGTTATTAGGTTTGATTAACCCATAGCTGCAATTTTGTAACTTTTGGTCAGATTCTAGTATGTTTTGTGTCGCTTTGTTGTTTCATTGACTTGCAGGTGGCGATATCAAATTCCCGAAGATAGAGGCCAAATTGGGAGAATCCGACCATCTGGGTCGTCCCAAAATGGCCCCAATTACATAACCCCCTTGTCTGCAGGTGTTTTGGAGACCTCGGGAGTCGACATTGGAGCGTGTCAGTTCGGCTTCCCCAACACAGAAGAAATCGTCCCACCCAGGGACGATTTACAGTCAGAAATCGTCCCACCCAGGGACGATTTCCAGTTGAAAGCAGATTGGCCGACTGTCTCAGTGGCAATGGTCTGTTGGTAACATTTTCTGTCTTCTGGCAAGTTTTCAGGCTGTTTAGAATCATTTTGTTCATCTGTTTTAGATAAATGTTTGCATGCATATTTCGTTAATTTTAAAGGAACAAACACCTTTCATTTGCAGCAGGTGCTACTGACATCTTGGTTGTTTCTTTGTTCGCAGGAGAAGCAGCAGAGGTGAAGAACTCATCGACATCAGCGACGACATCATCTTGGCCCGCCCATTGCAATCGTGGGCACGCGGAAGGAGGAAGACTAAATCGCACATTGTAACAATGACAAATTTAACGCTCCTAGCCCCTAAAAAGGGAGGAGACGTCTATGTAACCGAGGATAAGATATTTGAATAAAGAGGGCTGTGATTTCTTTACATCTTTTCTTTCCTTTCCAAATTGTCTCTTTCCTTTGTTTTGGTGCATAAGGTTAAAGCGTTACATTTCGTCTTACATTGCATAATTAGTGTTTCCTTTGCCCGGAATCTCGTGCTTTCAGTGGCGATCACGGTGGGACCTGTTCCCTATTTTTAAGATCACAGAAAAACTAATTGGGTTTTTGTGTTTTGTGTTTTACAGGTACATTTTTCTTGCAGACTGTTAATCGTCTCTGCAAGGGACGATTTCTGTTCTGGAAATCGTCTCACCCTGAGACGATTTTAAAATCGTCTCTGCCAGGGACGATTTCTGTTCTGTTAATCGTCTCACCAAGGGACGATTTTCTGTCTGCAACTTTTCAGAGCAAAAATTCAGAGGCAACTGGAGCAGGCAGAGAAGAGGTAGGGATTTTCATCATCTCTGTTGAAATTTTCTGTTTCTGTTTCTGTTTCTTTGACTGTTTTCATTTTAGCTTGCATTGCTTAGGAAAAGTCATTCATGCATGTTTCATTTTCGTTGGATAAAATGAACCTCACACACTCCACGAAACAATTTTAAACCAAGGAGCTGGTCGTAAGACCCCAGCCCTTGATCAAGACCATTGGTGGATTTAATCACCACCTTGGCTTGATTTGCATCCATTTCCTGATTGTCAACTAGTTGTTAGGCGTAAATCCCGACGAAGACAGACCGAGCGTAGCCGGGGTGATTCCCATGCGCGCGAGGATAAGTTTTCTATGGTAGGTGCCATTAACAGGACAATCCCCCTTCCGTACCGCCTACGTACCACGTACCTTCTCGCTCTCACGTACCTATAGTCTCCCTCTCGTAAGGGCGGGTATATAGAGAGGTTGGTATATCGGCCTGGCCGGTATATTGAAGGGGCGACCTTTTGGGAGTTATAAGAGCCTACATGATGCATTTAAACGTTCTACAAAACCTACAAAAACAAAACAAAACACCAAAATGCACTAAACCAGTTTAGGGCACACCAATAATCCTTAAAAGAGATAATCACGGTTTTGTGAATGTGTGTGCTTAATTCTGCTCAGTGTAGACAAAAAAAAAGAAAAATCATAAAAACGAGATAAAAACTTATTTAGATAGCATAGAAGCACCGCAATGGTGTACACCCGCAGTCAAGCCCAATCAAGGGCAGAAGCTCCGGAAGGTACACAAAAAGCAGGCGCAAGTCGCCTTCACTTCAGTCCTGAGGATTTGGTCATACCGCCTTATAGGTCTAACCTACAAAAGAATCCAATTCATAATCCTCGGTGGGGTATGCCTATTCAAAGCAGCCCCTTTCGGGAAGATGCCTTACATGTAGACCTTGACATAAATAGAGAATCACCTCTTGAAGTTAGGCATGAGTGGCCACCGCGCGATGAAGCGCTAGACAAGCACACCGTCCATTTGGAGGGGCAACGTGGATATGGCATCCCTTCTTTACCTCTCATCATAACAGAGAGACCAAATCCGGAGCGTAGGGCTCCTCACACAGGGCGACCTAACTCCGCCCGCCCCTTTACGCACCTATGAGAGAGAATATGAGGAAAGTCATCGCATTCCTCAAGGACAACAACATACAACTCGGGAACCTTATGCTTTCTGCACCAGCCGGATATCATGATCACCCCTTGAGGCCAAAACCTCGAGCACATACCGCCTACCTCGACAGAGGGAAGCGACCCCTTGAGATTTTAGAGCATCAAAACCGAGGTAAACCCATAGGAGGAACATTTGAACCTTCTAAACAAAATAGGGTAGATCAAATTGACCCGACTGTCGCCAGATATACCACCCGTCAAGCCCAAATCATGCGGCTTAAACAAAGTCAACAAGAGATAGAGTATCAATACCGCTTGGATAAAGAACGCATGCAACGTGAAGCGGATGAGTTACGCTATGAAATACCTGAGAGGGGGCCAACCCCTCGCATCCAAAGAGCTGAACAGTATGAGAGGCATAATCCGTTGGCGCAAGACAGGTCTCCACGACCTCGTCAAGCTCTGCCTCCAAGACCTCATAGATTCGAGAGGGAGGCAACTCCCCGAAACAATGATGGGTACCTTCAGCAAGAGCTTGATCAGGGTCATAGGTTTCGCCCGGAGACTCCTCAAGAATTTTATGAGGAGTATGAACCGTAAGAGGAATATGTTGAAACTCCCCATCAAGGCAGGAAGGATGCCATTCGGCCACCCCTCCATAGGCCTCCAGTTTACCGTAACTTGCAACAAGAGCGAACAAGAGAGGAAGAAATAAAATCTTCCGATGCATACCAAGCGCTATTGGAGCGTTTGGAGTCTCGTGGAGACAAAAGCTACTGGGCATCAAAAACCCACATTACGTCTACTCCGCAATAATCCGGTGCATCCCTCAGTGCCTACACCTCTTTACCCCGAACACTTCAAGTTGCCTCAATTGGCAGTTTTTAAAGGTGAAGAGGACGCACAGGAACACGTTACACGATTTCTAAGCCAATGCTTCGGCATCCAAGATAATGACGCATTATTGCTTAGAACATTCATAACCACATTCGCAGGCCCCGCCTCGGATTGGTTCACACAACTGCCCAAACACAGCATAAGCAACTTAGATCAACTAGTAGATGCGTTTCTTGAACGCTTCGCCTTCAACACAAGGAAGAAGGCATCACTTAGTGATCTTGCTAGCCTCAAACAATTTGAGGAGGAAACAATGGCAGCGTACGGGAATCGATGGAGAGCTTTGCTTTCTAAGTTACCCTACCGTCCTCCCATGTCGGACCTCACGCAAATGTTCGCAAAAAGTTGCTTAAAATCAATCTCTGGTCTATTGTTACTCGCGACAATACGACAGACTTAGAAGAAGCTTTGGCGCAAGCCGGAGTCATAGAAGAGATTAAGATAGGCGAAGGCGCAATTGCCAAGCCTAAGAAGAAAGAGTGGAATAAAACCACTAAAACTGGGACAACGCAACCACAACACGCCGCAACCAACCAAGTTGCGATAAATGTTCCCGCGCTCGTGCAAGAAACGCAGCCTCAAAAGGCTAACTACCGTGCAAGTGCCTCCCGCTTACGAAAGAGATAACGAAGACAGGAGCAAAATCGACAGCGTCGCCCTAGGCGACAATTCACCCCGTATGCGGAGTCTAGGGACTCCTTATTTGACCGCTTGTCGCCGGCAAATTTAGTTACTCTACCGTAAATCCAAATTTTTGACCCTAACATTCCCAAGCCTAGGGGGTATAGGGAGGAATTGTATTGCAGATTCCATAGGCGCAGAGGACATGACCTAAATGGGTGCTGGAAATTCAAAGAACTAGTCCAGGATTTGATCGATAACAGAACATTGGTCGTGGACAACCCCATCGCACCAAACAACCAACAAATGGGGGTATTCAAGGACCCCTTGCCTGCCCACGAGGCACAGACAAAACCGCTCCAGATTAACGAGGTGCGACAAGATCTTCCCGCGCAAGGATTTGTGGGAATGATTAGCATTGTAACAAGGAACAAAAGATACCCAACAGTTGCCCCCGAGGTAGCTGCGAGGGAAGTTCCGTCGACATCGCAGCCTCAACAACGCCCAACGCAGTTACCTCCGCCTAGACCTGAGGTCACGATACGAACCAAACTCACGCAGAGTTTGCGGACCACGTCGGCTAGGCTGTCCATCTACGAGCTTATTCAACAATCAGCTCCCCATAGAGAAGCTCTTATGGACATTTTAAAAGCCATTGAAGTACAACCCCACGAAGCAAATTCTTTCAACGCCTTCGTGGGACATGTGAAACAATGTACGGAGCCCGTCATCACATTCAGAGAAGACGAGGTCAAAACGATATCAAATGACATGCCGGATCCACCCCTGCACGTTATCGCGCGGGTCAACGGGATCCCGTACAAGAGAGTGCTGATAGATACTGGCTCGTCCAGTAACATTATAACCACTGCAGCGTTAAAACATTTAAAACTGCCAGCCTCTCACATCACCGCTTCCACGTACACACTGCGAGCTTTTAACGATGCAATTTGCTCGACAGTCGACACAGTTGTTCTGCCTATCCAGGTAGGACAAAAGTCAATACCCACACTGTGCCATGTGCTGGAAGGCGAAATGGCTTATAATATACTGCTAGGGCGGCCTTGGATCAGGGACATGAAGTGTGTCCCCTCGATCGCACACCAGTTCTTGAAGTATGCCTATGAAGGGCAAATACATGTAGTCCCAATGGACTTAGAGCCCTTCAAGTATTGCAATGCGGTACAATTCATACCTCAATCGACCCTCCCATCAACGCATTTGGATTTTCAATTAAATCCATCTAAACAGGGTCCGATACCGCAGGCACCACTGGTGGCCAACAAGGCAAAATCCCAGCTAGGTGAGACTTCATCACCTACTCCTTCATCATCAACGCCACCTATCATGGCCCAACAAAAGGACAAGGGAAAGCAAATCATGGAAGAGGTTAAGCCTCTAGAAGAGGGGTTGCCCATAATTTCAACGATATCAACAGAGGAAACACCCAACACAACACAAACCAAGACTCCTGAACAACCAAACATGGAATGGACTCAAGAAGGACTACCGTTTCCTCCCACCCAATCATCAACAATCACTGTTGAAATGGCCAGTACAGGCCTGGGAGAATACTTAGTGCAAAATGTTGTGGCAACCCCCACATTGGAGTCAGTGCAGGACATGGGAAGACCTCGCCTTCCCATAGGGACAATTGTTCCACTAGGCTACCCTCCCAACCAGACAAATTTTGTGTATGGGGGCCTTGATCATGGTTCTGAACCATGCCAACAAAAGGAAACAGATGAAGAGCCTTTTGTCGAAAACATCAATTATCTGTCAAACCCAGAATTTGCCCTAAAATATCTCGAACAATGCAATTGGCATGGGTATGGGCTAGGCAGATATGAGCAAGGGATGCGGATCCTTTGCCAACCAAGATATCAGATGCCATATGACAAGTCAGGGGTAGGGTTCAACCATCCCCCGCCATTAGACATCTTGGTTGAAAATATGCAAGGCCTAGAAATAGGCAACAAGGGGGGATTGGCACAAGACCCGTACGCCAATCCAAACACAGAATACACATTAGGGGATTATCTCCCATGGTCTACAAACACCCCTGGAAACAACAATAATCCCTCTCCTTTGCTAGAGAGAGGCGAAAGTTCAGAGATAAATACTCAAAGAGAACATCAACGGCTGCCAGACATTTTTCTGAAACTGTTCCCCTTAGAGGTTCCAGACGAAATAACACAGTCTCAAAAGAATCAGGTCCCTCCACTAAGAGTGGAACAACCGCAATGGGACCAGATTAATTCACTGGAACAGGAAGAGTCCTCAACATCGCAAGCAACAGATGCTGAAGAGGATGAACAATTTTGGATCTATGAAAGCGATTCGAAGACGAAACCGAAATGGACTATCTCATACATGCGCGACGACATCACCGCGCTCTAACTCATGAAGATCTAATGGGACAAATGGGTATACGGTTAGGACATGAATGGCACGTAGACCCAGCGAGGTGGGACCAAGTGTTAGACCTATGGCTCCAAATTCAAGATGAGCATCGTCCACCTCGAGATCCCATCATGACAGCAGTGCCGAGGGAAGACCCCACCTTCCTTTTCGCACAAAGAGATGAGTTTGCACCTAGAGAGGATCCATTCGTGCCTGTTCCCGTAGAGCCAGATCCAGAGTATAGGGAACATCTAAAAGAATCAAGTCATCACACCCGTGGTTCTGGAGACCAAATTCATTCCATCCACATGATCTCCATTGATTTGACCACACCCATCCGCAATCCGACCGATCCATCATGGTCATTGCATCTAGACATGGATGCCATCGACTGGGATCGCGTCAATTCGCCATTGTCACCATCGTAGTATTGGCCTTTCGGTGAAATGCTTCATTTTACCCCAAGGACAACTCAGGATATTTTTCAAGTTGAAGAGGGACCCGAGGTTCCAAACGCAGATCTTAACTCAGCTGATGATATCCATTTAATCCCAACTCCACATCGGGTTGGAGGACGGATCTCACATGTCAGTCGAGGAGACGACTGACGTAGACATCGGCACAGATCCAATGAATCCACGGATTCTCAAGCTGGGGGTAAGCCTTTCCCCCGAGGAGCAAGCCGATTACATTGCCCTTCTTAAAGAAAAGAAGGAGGTTTTTGCATGGTCGTACAAAGATATGCCAGGACTAGACCCGCAGCTAGTCATGCACAATTTAACGCTTGATCCGAAAATCAAGCCTCGTAAAGCAAAAACTAAGAAAGATGCACCCAACAAGTGGCCTTGATGGTCAAAGACGAATTGCAAAAGCCGTTGGATGCACAATTTGTCATCTGCGTGGATTATCCGCCATGGTTGTCCAACATGGTTCCCGTCAAGAAGCCCGACGGGAGGATTCGCATATGCACCGACTTTCGAGACCTAAACAAAGCGAGTCCTAAGGATGATTTCCCCTTGCCAAGCATCGACGCATTGGTAGACGCTACAGCAGGTCACGAAATGCTCTCCCTAATGGACGGTTTCTCAGGATACAATCAAATTCGTATCAATCCTGAAGACCAACTCAAAACGGCATTCACAACGCCTTGGGGGACATTTTGTTATAAGGTCATGCCTTTTGGCCTTAAAAATGCTTGGCGCTACATACCAACGTGCTATGACGTATATCTTCCATGATTACATGCACAAAACTTTGGAAGATTACATGGATGATTTGTTAGCCAAGTCTCTCTTGCGCTCAGATCATCTCGGTGACTTAAGCAAGATTCTCGATCGCCTCATAGAGCATAAGGTCAGACCGAATCCCAAGAAGTGCGTGTTCGGCGTCACATCTGGAAAACTCTTGGGTTTTATAGTCTCCAAGAGAGGCATCGAAGTGGACCCAAACAAAGTCAAGGCAATCCTTGAAATGGCTCCCCCAACCACTATCAAGCAACTCAAAAGTCCGCAAGGAAAGGTCGCGTCGATTAAACGCTTCATAGCGCAATTATCCGACAAATGCCGACCAATGAACAAATTATTGCACAAGGGGGTCACATTTCATTGGGATGACGAGTGCCGATCAACCTTTGACGAAATCAAACAATACTTGGCTTCGCCGCCGCATTGGCACCACCTAGACCAGGTGTGCCGTTCTACTTATACATCTCAGCTCATCGAGGTGGCACCGGCGCAATGCTAGCCCGGAAGAATGAACTTCACAAAGAACAGGCTACTTACTATCTTAGCCGCACCCCGGTCGGCTACGAACTTAACTATGCATACGTTGAGAAACTCTGCTTGGCGATGGTGTTTGCTACCAAGAGGCTACGCCATTACATGCCGAGCAACACGACGTATGTTGTGTCTAAGGAGAATCCATTGCGATACATGATGAGTCGTACTTATCATAGTAGTCGCACGGCGAAATGGATCATGTTGTTGACGGAATTTGACATTGAGTTTATTGGGCAAAAATCTATAAAAGGACAAGTCATAGCCGATCAACTAGCAGAGGCTCCTCTTGAAGACGATCAGCCTCTAGTCATAGAACTACCCGATGATGAGGTCTTCCATGTCTCAAAATCGCCAGATTCTCGAAGAGCCTGAGTCTCAGTGCCGACATAACCTTATTTTTTGATGGTTCTAAATGCGAGCAAGGTGGTGGCGCAGGAATTGTATTCTTCACACCGCAGGGCGCTCCAATGCCCCTGTCATTTAAATTAAATTTCCAGTGCACCAACAACAATGCAGAATATGAAGCCTTGCTCCTAGGTCTTCAAACAACAATCGCCATGAATATCAAAAGACTGAACATCTTTGGCGATTCGCTGTTAATCGTCAATCAAGTCAAAGGGGTATATCAATGCAAATGCCCAGTTCTGAAGGCCTATAAAGCCCTCGTGGATAAATTCCGGGCAAAACTTGAGTGGTATGACATCGAGGCACTCCCTCGATCATCGAATCATTTTGCGGACACAATGGCCTCCTTAGGGTCACTAATCCCGCAAGACCTTTCCGGTGATATAACAACCATTCAGGTCAAAACCTTATCGCAACCCGCGATGGAGCGCGCAAGCTCAGATTTGACGCCAGGAGTCCACATGATCCAGATCGAACCATCTTCGGATAAGTTCTTTCGAATCCGAGACTATTTGAAACATGCCAACTGGGGGTCTTTGTTCTCCCCCACTCCCATTAATAGCAACACAACGCTATTCTTACAAGTTCTATCCCAATCAGCATTTGTTAGGGAAGAACTCCAAAAGGGATTGACTGTTCAAACTGTCGAGGTATCCGATCAACGGGACTGGTATTTACCCATAAGAGACTACCTCAAGTTAGGTAATCTACCCTTTGGATTGACGCACGCCGCAAAACGAACATTCAAACAGAAAGCGGCAAAATATGTCTTGATAGGAGACATTTTGTATCGTCACAGCTACGACGGAATTCTTCTTCGTTGCTTGGACCAGCAAGAGTCCACTTGGGCAGTCACCCAAGCGCATGACGGTACATGTGGCGGCCACTTCAGTGGTATGGCCATTGCAAAGCGCATTCTTCGCATGGGCTATTATTGGCCATCTTTAGAGCGAGATTGTTGCGCGTATGTCAAGAGGTGCGTAAAATGTCAACATCATGCCAATCTGATGCACGTACCTTCCCAGGCCTTACAGACAGTCCAGTCTGCTTGGCCATTTTCGTAGTGGGGCCTTGATCTAATCGGAAAGATCTCCCCTACATCGTCAGGCCGTCACACGTTTATCATAACGGCCACAGAATACTTTACCAAATGGGTGGAAGCAATTCCGTTAACCTCTACGACAGGACCCCGCATTGCGGAGTTCATTTTGCATTACATCATATGTCGTTTTGGTATTCCATCCAAAATAATCTCGGATAATGGGCCATCATTCAAGAACAAAGACGTGCGTGCTTTAACCACAAAGTACAAAATTCAGCACAGCTTTTCAACACCCTATTATCCGCAAGCAAATGGGCAAGCAGAGGCGTCAAACAAAATGCTAGTCGCCATCCTTAAAAAGACCGTCGCAGACAGTCATAAGGATTGGCACATACAAATCCCACTTGCCCTTTGGGCTTATCGCACTAGCATTCGGACGCCCACCGGGGCAACTCCGTTTTCACTAGTGTATGGCTCAGAGGCGTAATGCCTCTCGAGTTGGAAATTCCTTCCCCGCGCATATCAATGCAAGAGTTCATCGATGATAACACTGCATGGCAAGCCCGATTAGACCAACTTACGTTGCTTGACGAACGACGCGTTAATGCTCTCGAGCACTTACGTATCTATCAAGAGCGGCTTAAGAGAGCTTACAACATGAAAGTTCACCTAAGAGACTTTCGGGTTGGTGATTTGGTTCTGAAGGAAAACCAACAAAACTCTAATTTGCCGTCCCATATGAGAGACAAATTCATGGCAAATTGGTTAGGTCCTTATGTCATTGATAGCAAAATAGGACCAGGAACGTACAAGCTAGCTTCTCTTGACGGTATCAAGGAAACAGAACCCTTGAATATCAGTCATTTGCGACCATTTCATATCTAAGAAAGCCATATACCAAAAAAAAAAAAAAAAAAAAGCTCCAAGGATTATCGCAATCTCTTGGTCACCCAAAAAGCTCCAAGGATTATCACAATCTCTTGGTCAACCCAAAAAGCTCCAAGGATTATCGCAATCTCTTGGTCAACCCAAAAAGCTCCAAGGATTATCGCAATCTCTTGGTCAACCAAAAAGCTCCAAGGATTATCGCAATCTCTTGGTCAACCCAAAAAGCTCCAAGGATTATCGCAATCTCTTGGTCAACCCAAAAAGCTCCAAGGATTATCGCAATCTCTTGGTCAACCCAAAAAGCTCCAAGGATTATCGCAATCTCTTGGTCAATACAAAAAGCTCCAAGGATTATCGCAGTCTCTTGGTCAAAAAAAAAAAAAAAAAAACAAAACAACAAATATCATCAAAAACAACAAAGATTTGCATCTCAGTTCTAGGCATACTCAAATTCATCAAAAACAACAAAAACACCAAGCATAACTTTTACCACACTACGATCAGTGGTCTGGGAATGTACCAAGAGTTTCAGTGATTCAGTCATCATGTTCCTCTTTAGCCATGTAGTGTATCAAGTCGAACAGATTTTACGAAGGTAGAGTCATACTTGAAATACACCTTGTTACGTAACATCCCAACACAAATCAAAACACTAAAATTCCCAAATTGTGTGAACGAAAGACGAAACCTGCAAAATAATCTAGGTCACCAAAAGCGAAACGGTTATCTTGCTCATCCCCCTGTGCGAATGACCCCTAGAATGCTGAGAGTTGGCAAAAGGACAAGCATCCTCCCTACCCAATTCCCTAAGAATCCCTAAAGTTCTCAAAAGTTGCAAAACACAAAAGCAAAATGTCAAAACTCCAAATTTGACAAACTATAGTGCACACATCAAAAGGCACAAACAACAGTGATTTTCGTCACTCCATATCCCCAATCCCTTGCTCGAAAGAAAAAAAAAACAAATCAAAATAAACAGTGATCTCATCACTACAATGAGCAAGTATCCCAATACAATTGAAGAAAAGAAGGGAGTTGACCTTGAATCCCTGGAACTCTAAGCATTCTATAGGTCATAAGGCAAGCTTCAGTACCAATTTGGTTGATAGCCTATCGGTAATGTAAGTAAACCTCCCGCATGACGATATATCTGTCACATTAACTTGCGTACAGATCAATGTTTGCATGTGGATGAGCTAGCTTATGGCATCCTGGATTACACCGCAGATTAATCTTAGTACATACAACAAAGGAATTCGTGGAGCTAATTAGGTGATCCTCAGTACAGGTTCGGTTGAAAGCCCATCTGGCACTGGCGGTATCCTAACAAATACCACTAAATGAACTCAATTGCACACACAGGGATGTTAAATAACTTGGTCAAAAATAGGTCCGATTCATACCTTGTTCAAAAGTCTTGTAAGATAAAGTACAGTCATGGATAGTGAGTTAAAACTGTCTGAATCTCAGAAAACCTTACATTCATTCCAAAACCATCTGCGCTACTTATCATCCTTATGATACCATCAAAAAATACAAAAACAGAAAAACCATGTAAATAAAGAGCTTCTTAAACAGCCTACAGTACAATCACCACAAATATCATTCATCCATTTCAATTCGCATATCACATAGACATCTAAAACATTTGCACTCATCATAACATCTGCATCCATCAAAATAAATAAACATGCATAACAAAAAAAAATCACATCATCACATGTACAAAACCAAAAATAAAACCGGTATATATATATATATATCGTCAAAAAGATGCCCGCAGGCTACAAAACCGGTCCTCAGACCCCGCAATCATATCCAAAAACCCAACCTAAGGCGTCGGCCACCATGATCACGCAGGATCGGTGCGACGGGAACTACCCCCCGTAGTGTGGGTCCTACGGGACCCTGCAGGGCGGCTACTACTAGCCCCCGCATCATGCCTGCTACCACCCCCTCATCTAACCGCCTGCGACGAGAGGATGCTGGACCGCTCGATCAAACTATCCCTCGTCCGTCGAGAAGATCTACTGATCGAAGGCTCAGGTAGCCGCCCGCCAAGGCGGATGACCTCCCTCTCCAAGTCTATCCGGTACAGACACCACTCTGCCTCCCGCCGATGATAGATAGACAATGCATCATCGCGCTGCGCCAAAACTCTATCCCGCTCTGCCAACTGAGCCCGCAGAAGATCCCTCTCCTGCCGAGCATCCCCCAACTCTAGATCCCGCATCCGCAGTAGTTCTGTAAGTCGAGCAATCTCAACACCTACCTCTGACCCCACCTCCTCTGTATCTGCCGGACGCATAGGACTCGCGGGGACAGTAGCCTGCTCGAGCTCCAACCGCTCCTCCACATCCTGCATGTCCGGTCGCTCCGGAACACCCAAGTCCACATCCTCATCTCCCACATCCACCATGTCCGCATCATCCAACGGACCTCCCCAATCACCCCCTCGCCTCAACATCCTCCACTGCCTGCCTCCCAATGGCCCCTCTCCTCTCCAACGCCGCAGTACCCACCACGAATCATACTCAGTGGTAGTCCCGATGTCATCCACATCCGGAACCTCAATCACTGCATCGGAATCCTCGCCCAATGGCACGGTGACCGGTGGCTCCAGATCCCTCTCATCCCCCCACCGCCGATAGACAACGGGCTCACCAGGAAACCCCTGGCGCACCCCAAACTGTCGTGTAACCCGACGGTACGAAAAGAACTCATGCTCCGTCCCGTGCCGCCCAGTCAACCACCGCTCCCTCCGTACCCGTCGGAGCCACTCTCCAGCCTCAGCCCAGCCTGGACAGTCCCGATAAGGATGCCAAAACACCTCCCCTGGAGTGAGCCGAGAAAAGGCATCAGTGTAGTGCTCAACGACACCTGCCCATCGCCGACTCTGCCCCTGCTCCGCAGACCGCCGCCATAAAGCTGCATAGCCAATCTCATCGTCATCCATCACCGCCCGCGTCGTCCACGGTAACCCGGTCGGCCTCTCCACTGCTATGTGCTGCCAACCCCAACACTGAAGAAGATAAATGCAACTCACCCCCTTCCGCTGCCGACAGCGGACGCCGTACTGCCTCCCCGTAGAGCCGTGCCAACAATGTCTGTCCCCATCCATAAATCAGCGGTGCCTCTATCGGGCACTCTACCAACCGCCATACCAACTCCAGCGAGGTTCCACGGGAACCTCCCGCCCGACGAATCGGTAGAAGCATGTTAGAAATGAGGCCCATCAAGAATGCGTGCCTCACTCCTAACACCCCCTCTCCCCGCCACCAGCTAACAAAAATCCCGCTAGCCTGACAATCCACCTCGGCTGTCTCCACTGGGTTCGTTACACCCAGCCGCTCCGCATGCCCAAAACATCTCGTCAGTACAGCAGTCCGCTGATCACGCGGTGATGTCCTAATGGGCAGTCCATCTATCGGAATCCGAAGCAACCGATAAACGTCCTCCAGTGTCACAGTCATCTCCCCTGTCGGAAGATGGAAAGTGTTGGTCCGCGGATCCCAAACTTTGATCAGGGCCATCAGATAGGCCTGATCCGGGACCACAGGCTCCAGTCGAGCCACCTGCTTGAGCCCAAGGGCATCAAGCCACTGCCAGTCAACATCAGTCAGCGCCGATCGCGCCTCAGCAAATGCGGCAGGTACACGGTACCGGCTCCTAACCTGCAAAACAATAACACACACAAAAATTCAAAACTAATTTTTCAGATTTAGGGTTCCTAACCTAAACTGAGTAATTACAAAAAACAACACAAAAATTCAAAAATAAATCTTTCAGATCTAGGGTTTCTAACCTTAACTGATTGAATACAAAGAAATAACTAAGTGTCAAGATCTAAATTTTATTTCAAACAAAGAAATAAACAAAATCAATTCAAATCAAATCATCAATTGCAAGAATAAACTCTAGGGAGCACTTACGGATTTCGCCTCCGCTCCGCCGCTCGAACCAGTTTGTGCACTCATGATGACAAAGAGAATTCCGGCAGCGCTTCGCTTCGCAGAATTACCTCCTCCTCCCAGAGCTACCAAATCGCAAGAAAAAAAAATGACACAAATGAGCCCAAATCCAAGTTTTGGGCCTTAAATAGGCCTACCAACTGGAAATCGTCCTTGGCTGGGACGAGCGCTCTGGTCAGCGCTCGTCCCACCCAGGGACGATTTCTGCAATTGGAAATCGTCCCACCCAGGGACGATTTCCAGCCAGAAAAGTCAAAACAACAAAAAATCAACAAAAATGAACTAAAAACAAAAAATAAATTTGCCTAATAAGAGTGCTGTTGCACTTGACATCCCGGCATACAAAATACGCATTGGCGTTACAAAATGTCAATATCCTACCCCCCAAGAAGGCTAACATAGCCGGACCGCTCCACGGGCAGACGGATTGCAGACAATTTAATCCCCAAATGGTGTCACAAAAACAACAAAAACAGTACAAAATTCAACAAAAACACAGAGACACATTGCCAGACATAAGTGCTCATGCACTTAACCTCTAGGCAAAGAAAATCGATGTCGAGGTCCAAATTATCGCTCTCCTACTTCCCTAAGAAGGCTACAATAGCCGGACCGCTCCACGGGAAGTTAGATTTTCGATGATTTCACCTCATTATGGCATCACCAAAAGGGTTAACACCCACCAAAAATAGGTCCAAATGTTGGAAAAAATTGCACACGCTTAACGGTAAACCCTTTAAAGGCACCCTGGCACAAGTCATCTTGGGTCAAGCGACTCGTCGCTTCTCTCACGAAGGTCATTCCCTCATCGATTCGTCGCTTGAGGGGGTAGTCACACTTAGTCGCCAACCAACAATCACACACCCAATTAAGGAAAACGACATGCATTCAAAGAATCATTGACAAAGACAATCACGCTCCTGCTTGGGGCAGTAAACAAGCAACAATCAAATCAATCGAACACTTGGCATTTCGTGAATCATGAACACAAGGTTCCCCCTGAGGATAAAAACGCCCTTGGCCTGTTCATGACTGATCAATGTCTAAATTCAAGTCACACCTCACCAAAATAGGTTAATACTTGAAATCAAATTCCTTAGCTCGTCAAAAGCAAGGATTCAAGAATGCATGCCCTTTCCATACTTGGGGCATCAAAAGTTGGTTAGGTTACCAAGAAACCCTAATCAGTAGTGCTTTGGTTATCTATTTTTGCTCAGCACTGCGTCACCCGCAGCGCTTCCCAAAAAGGGGCATCTGTAGACACCAAAACAACACCAATCCGATTATGTGACTGCAAACACTGATCGCTTTGACAAACACAGCCCCCAGGGCAGCCCTCAGAGGTCAAACAGTGGTCTTAACCACTTTCATAGCAATTTTGTGAGGTCAAGAAGCAATTTGGCACACTTAGACACTTTGCCTAGTAATCGTCTCACCCAGGGACGATTGCTGAATTGAAATCGTCTCACCCAGGGACGATTTCTGAAATCGTCCCTGGGTGGGACGATTTCCAAGTTTAACGGGCAAAAAGGCAAATGGTGCCAAGTGGCAGCCCAGAACAGTCAGTTAATGACTCCTGCCTTGCACGCGTGTGTAGGTGGACAGAGGGGCCGTTAGAAGACTGTCACAAAAGGCATTTATCAAAGCCCAAGTCAATGGAGGACTCCCCTCCCTCATGGGAAGACAAGACTGCCACATGGCGCCTATGACCAACACATGGCATTTGTGCTTCCCTCCCAAAAGAGACCCCATGGGTCTATAAAAGGTGGGACTTTTCTCACCCAAAACATACAAAGTTGAAGGAGTTTTCAAGCAACGAAGTGCTGCCGAGTTGAAGACCCACTTGCATCCCTTTTGGTTCACCTTCCCACATCCACCAATCTCTTTTGCAAGGGAGGTTGTTGGGTGGCCTTTGGAAGCTCGAACCCGACCCAAATCCAACACATGGACACCTGAACCAACCAATTCGCCGACCCCCCAATCCTAAGAGGTTTTGGGCCCATCCCTAGTGGATTGGCTCCAAAATCAAGTGCCAACGGTGGGAGGCCCACTTGGGCACCCCCGCACTCCCCAAGTCCTATTTTAAGTTTTAGAGCATTTTAGATTACTTTTTCAGGTTGCATTTTGTGTTATTAGGTTTGATTAACCCATAGCTGCAATTTTGTAACTTTTGGTCAGATTCTAGTATGTTTTGTGTCGCTTTGTTGTTTCATTGACTTGCAGGTGGCGATATCAAATTCCCGAAGATAGAGGCCAAATTGGGAGAATCCGACCATCTGGGTCGTCCCAAAATGGCCCCAATTACATAACCCCCTTGTCTGCAGGTGTTTTGGAGACCTCGGGAGTCGACATTGGAGCGTGTCAGTTCGGCTTCCCCAACACAGAAGAAATCGTCCCACCCAGGGACGATTTACAGTCAGAAATCGTCCCACCCAGGGACGATTTCCAGTTGAAAGCAGATTGGCCGACTGTCTCAGTGGCAATGGTCTGTTGGTAACATTTTCTGTCTTCTGGCAAGTTTTCGGGCTGTTTAGAATCATTTTGTTCACTGTTTTAGATAAATGTTTGCATGCATATTTCGTTAATTTTAAAGAACAAACACCTTTCATTTGCAGCAGGTGCTACTGACATCTTGGTTGTTTCTTTGTTCGCAGGAGAAGCAAGCGGAGGTGAAGAACTCATCGACATCAGCGACGACATCATCTTGGCCCGCCCATTGCAATCGTGGGCACGCGGAAAGAGGAAGACTCATTCAGTGATTGTAATCAATGACAAATTTAACGCTCCTAGCCCCTAAAAAGGGAGGAGACGTCATTGTAACCGAGGATAAGGATATTTGAATAAAGAGGGCTGTGATTTCTCTATTTGCTTGTGTCTCTTCCAATGTGTTTCTTTTCCATTTCATGCAATTTACATTTCTAGGACTTAAGCGTACTTGATTTTGAATGCAATCGCACTTAGTGTTTCCTTTGCCCGGAATCTCGTGCTTTCAGAAACTACCATTAAAAAATTTAAATCAACTTGTAACTTTTATATTTTAAGGTATAACTATACTTTAATGATTTGGATTACACTTGGATCCTGCCAGACTATTATCATGGTTGTTGTAAATATTGTAAAGGCTTCTGAGCCGAAAGATAATAATGCTACAACATTGACTAAAGGAAGGTAAATTATTTTAAATTATAAGCAAAGGTACTATAAATCTATAATAGATTTGATAGCATAGTTGCACAAATGATAGTGCACCTATTGTCTAGTACCATTGATTGTAACTCCTACAATTATAACTTTTTAGATGAAACTCCTAAAAGGAATTTATCAAAAAATCATTTTAAACAAGATTACTGATGATTAGAAATCTAAGACTAACATAGTGATGATTAGTGATTCCTTTTTTTTCTAACTATTCTAGAGGAAAATGAAAGTGGCATCAAGACATGGTAGTGTCAATAGTGCTTCTACAAGAAAAATAATGCTTCTACCTCTACAAAACTAGGTTCTTCTAATCATGATCACTTTTATTTCAACATTTAGGTTTTTAGATCTCTTTGTTGTTTGCAAAAAACAATTTCTATGTCATGTTTCTTCATTAAAATAAAGAAATGGAGATAAGAAACTATTTTATTGTTTTAGTTATTTAGGGGACCAACCAAATTGTTAATCTTCTTTTCATTAAATCAAAATCACTTGTAATTACATATATGTTATTGTTGCATCTCTCTTGAACCCTTGCCTTTGAAAGAAAAAATTGTTTTTACTTCCATAATTAAAATCAAAATCATTTTAAATTTAAACATTGTTGTTGCTTTCTTATAATACATAAACACTAAATTATGATTAACTTAATTAAAAAATATCTTAAAAATAAATAATTATTAATTAATTCATCAAAACTTTAAACTCTAAAATTATAAACTATTTTTATCCTTAAAAAAAATAAAAAAATAAAAAACATCACAAAATAGTCCTTTGTGACACTTTTCTCATTCCCTTTCTCATATACGAAACTTCCCTGCCTCAACTTACATGACCTTCAAATAGTAAAAACCTAAACTTTATTTACAATTAAAAATAATATATTTTAAAATAAATATAATATTTATAATATCAAATAAAATAAAATAAAATAATTATTATTGCTTATCATTAAATACCTTTCACTTGAGAGCATCGATGAGCCTTCTCGATGCTAGTCTTTGTAATTCTTGCTCGCCATATGAAACTTGACGAGGATGATAATTTGTAGGGGAGTATTCCTTCTACAGACCTTCCCTATGGAGTGTGTTCCTTCCACTTACCTTCCCTCTCAAGATTCGATCGCATTAATAAACTTGAATCCGTACCTCGTACGCAAAGAGTGTTTAATGCACGTAACATCAACGAAAAAAAAAGGACAAATATCTAAGTAACTTTATCTTTTTAATTAAAATTGCGATTTTACAGCTGTGGTAGGCCTCGAATTTCTCGGATTATCTAAGTTTCGTCAGATTATTTAAACGAATATTTAAATAAATTTTATTATTTAATATATTATATTTAAAATAATTTTTATTATAAAATATATATTAATAATTTATATAAATAAAAATGAAAGTTCCCTATTTTTTATACTTTAATAAACGATAAAATTTGTATCGTAAAATACGATTAAAATTATGAAAACCTCTACATAATGTCAAATTTCATAGCTGGCTGTAAGCAGGTGGAAAGAGGAAATTGCATCATTGTTAGACCAGCGACGTCAAGATAATGCAGAATGAGCTCATTTGAATGTTTATAGACCCCGGTAAGCAGTTGTCCTATCGGCGTAGAGGTAAAGCAAAACTTATTTTTTTTTAAATCATTTTGTAATTTGTTTTATTTATTTAATAAAATTAAAAGAAAAACATATTAGAATACTGCGATAGTGAAGGTGACGTGTAAGGTAATATTATTGGTGTGATATGAAATAAAGCAACAACAATTTTATAAACTAAAAGAAATAGCACTCGGAGGAACAAGGTATGGGTTTAAAGTTAGTAATTAGTATTTAGTAAGTTATTATTATGATTTTTATTTTGTATAGATATTGTGATAATATAATTTTTTATAATAATAAGACTTTTTTTTTATTTGGTTATTAAGGGCTGAGTAGTTTCTTTTTAACTATGACCTTTCGTGAAGCCAAGAGCTATGCTTATCAAAACGGAATTTAATACACAACCAACCTCTCACACACTCACCGATGCTGTCCTTTGAACATTGGACCTCCCTAAATATTAAGATAAAATAATTTATTAAAATACATAATTAATAATATGATAGAGGTATAATTTAATATAAATAAATTATTTTTATTTAGGAAAATAAATTTAATTTTTTTAAAATTATAATTATATATATATATATATATATATATATATATATATATATATATATATATATATATATATATATATATATATATATATATATATAACCAACCCCTCACACACTCACCGATGCTGTCCTTTGAACTTTGGACCTCCCTAGATATTAAGATAAAATAATTTATTAATATGATAGAGGTATAATTTAATATAAATTAATTATTTTTATTTAGGAAAATAAATTTAATTTTTTTAAAATTATATATATATATAATTGTTTAAAAAAAAAAAGTAGTCATATCTTAATAAAGCTTGTTCTCAAGTTTAAGGTTGTTGAAGAACATGGAGTTCATGCTAGTAAATTGGACATACTTACTAAAGATTAATTATATCAGGGTGTCATTTCGGTATAGTAATTGTCATCATTATGATAATTGTAAGGCATATTGCAAAATGGAAGAGAAAAGGGCAAGAGATTGTACAAAAGGAAGTTGAAGCTTCTTTTGGTCTAAAAAATTCAAAGGAGGCAACAACGACCATAACACAAATAGAAGAGGACCTAGTCAAGGTTCTTGTATCACTTAAATACAGGTTCACTATAATCAATGTCCAAACAAAGGAGAAAGAGATGGCTCCCAATGATTGTAATAGTTAAGCTTGATGAGAGAAGGAGACCACACCTACGACCGACAAAGCCTATCGAGGCATTTTATTTGGTAAACATCAAATTTTGAACTTATTTTTCCCTTTTTTGGGGGTTGGGGATTGAATTATAATAATTATAAACTTGATGTATCATATTATCTTAGGTTGAGCTCCTATATGGAGGTCTTGATAGACCATAGTTCAAATAGAACATTACAAGAGGGTGGTGTTGTCCAGGGATTAGAACAAGTAGAGGATAAAGGTATAAAGTATAATGTGTTCATTTCAGGTCAAGGAAGCAACCAAGACTTTAAAAACCCTACTAGGATCTCTTTCCCATCAAGTCCTCCAAATCACCATAATACAAACACATCTTCTAGCAGATATGCTCTATTGTAAAAATATAACAAAGATATTGGGTATGATCAGGTATCATAGGGCATAGTTCTTGAGATAAGTCAATCTCAGGAGTTTATAGGAGGAAGAAAATCCTACTTAAAAATTGAACAAGAAAAAGTTGAGAATAATATTTTTCTAGTAAACAAGAATCTATAGTTGGGGTTCTTAGATTAGGATAGCCCTAGGGAAAAGGGAATCAATGAGCATCCTCTATTTAAATTTCATCATCATAAAACAAAGCCATATTATTAATCTAGGAGACTCTGTTGGATGTAAAAATAAACAATAGCCATATTTGCCTCTCTCCTATCAAAGTATAAATTTGTATAGATAAAATCAAAAGGATGATTAGGGGGAATGTAATGGGATGTAATTCCTCCTTCTAGCTAGTTGACAAGGTATATATTGAAGTAGGTGTGGTTACAAATTTACATTCTATGGAGCTAGGTAAGCTGATTTATGCAGTCACTTTGTATAGTCCTTATGGTGGTAGAAGGTAGTTTTGGAAATATTTCTTTATATAGGACAAAAAAAAATGTAGTAGTGGAAGGGGCTTACATTTTGTAACTGAAAGAGTAGAAATATGGATCTCCTCACTAAATGTTTTATATATAAAATCCAAAATGTAAGGTTTTGTAATGTAGAACCCATTAAATTAGTTCCCACTTGGAGGAATCATAAACCTGGAAGACAGGGAAAGGTTGGACAATTTTTGAGTGTCAAAAAACTCATAGATAAAGAAAAAAGATTAAGGTCCTAAATAGATCAAGGTGGGGATCTAATCATTCACTGATTTTATTATTGTTAGAAAAATATCAAAAGAAATCAACAAGACAATTCAAGGTCAATGCTTTCTAGTTAGAAGATGAGAAATTTATAAATATAGTAAAAGAGATAACTATTGACCCAAGAATAATGCTTTTAATGCTTTACGTATTGACCCAATAATAGAAGAGACAACTATGTTTTAGTTTTCTAAAAATCTGAGGAGAATCAAATCTACTACAATCACATGGGCCAAAGTTAAATATTGGGAAGCAAAAGTAAATATAGTGGACATAGAATCTAAATTGAATCAATTATATGGTCAAAATCAATGAGGTTCTTTCAGATAAGGAAAATTTATAGGTCAAGGAACTAAAAAAAATAGAGGGAATTATTAGAATAGGAAGATGGAAATTGGAATATGAAAAATAGAGCACTTTATCTAGAACAAGTGGATGAGAATACAAAAACATTTCAAAAGTATGCAAAACAAAGAAAGATGATAAATACCATGTGGGAGATGAAAGAGGAGGATGGAAGAAATGTGAGAAGGTTTCAAGAAATAGATGGATTATGAGTATCCTACTTTATTTAATTTTATCAAGAACCCAATAGAGCAAATATAGAGAAATCATTAAGCTAGCACTTCATCTACCTAAGATGGTCAGTGATGAAGTTAAATATACTTTGATGAAAAAGTCACTAAGGAGGAGCTACATAAAATAATTAAATATTTTCAAAAAGGGAAGAGTCTAAGACTAGACGATTGGACCATTGAATTTTACATGGGTTTTTATGAGTTGTTGAAAGAACTTTTAAAGGTCGTTGAGAAATCAAGGACTCCTAGATAGGTACTAAAGTCTATAAATGCAACTTTCTTGGCCTTGATTCCTACAAAGGATAATGTATAAACCTTTGGGGAGTATAGGCCTCTATCCTTGTGTAATACTCTCTACAATATCATCTCCAAGATTACTACTAGGAAGTTAAAAGGGGTTTTTATGACACCCTATCAAAAGAACAATTTGGTTTCTTGAGTAAAAGATAAATCCATGAAGCTATTAGTGTTTCTCAAGAAGCACTTTATTTAGTCAAATCAAGGAAACAACAAGTAATTATAATTATTCATGATTTGATAAAATATTTTAATAGGTATGTTGGCTAAACATCAAGATTATATAAATTCATATTTGTTGCAGTGTACCCTTTGTAAATTGGATAATGGGATGCATTAATTATATTTTCTTTGTTTTCTTAATTAGTGGTTTAGATTCTATCTTCTTCAAGCCTTCTAGAGGGTTGATATAGTGATGACCCCTATCACCCTTATTTTTCTTACTTGTGGTTGAAAGGCTTCTTTGTCCGAAATCTGCCTAAGTGGATGAGTTGCACCTTCAGACCTCAACCAAGATTGGATGCCTCATAAATAGGGGTATCTTAGTCAACCTCTAGAGAAGGTTGGCTGCTATGTGTCTAGCTAATCTAACTAAATGAGGGGTTGCAAACTAAAGTGAGAAATAGAAAAAAGGTTATAAGGCTAAGTTGAAAGTGGTGTGGATTTGGCAACATCAAGAGACATAATATAGAGAGTCTCGTAATCTAAACTTAGAATAAACTACCTAACATACCAACTTACTTTCCTTATGTTTTTAAACAATTAAACATGACAAACTTTAAGTATTTTTCAGTCATTCCAGAACTATAATGATAAATCTAGGTAGAAATCCGGAATGTAAAATAATATAACATAATTATTCTTTTCTAGCTTTACTAGAAATGCTTAATTACTTAGTAAGACATACATACATGTTTTACACAATAAGTGAGAAAGAGATCATACATCAATCCAATCTTCATTCAAAAGGTGTATAGCCTCAATCAATACAACTATACCAATTGTAAATGCCAAAGATTCAACCATTATAATGGCTTACATTCTAGTAAATATATTTACAATTACAATTGGTTATTCTATCATCATAGATCAGAGAGTGGATTATAGGTCCGATAGGATGTTATAACATGTGCGCTCTCTTTTTAGTTCATCTTATTGCAATTAATTTGGCATTATGGCACTGATATGAATTTCTCTTGTTCTATCTTTGAAAGGAGCGATGACGATAAGTAAACATCGATCCAAGCCACAAGGATATAAGGCATTGAATCACACCATATTAACCACTCACAAGAGAATAAAAATAAACAAGAACACAATGGAATAAAAATGTCAAAGAACAAAAATATGATAATAGATTCATGTAAAATGCATGTTCAGTACAATGGAGAGGTATTGTTTAAATAGGGAAGGAATATCCACCACATCTGTAGGATCATAACAAAATAATAAGGATCAATATTCTTCGTACAATAGGGAGGTGTGATATAATTCATAGATCTATAACTATCATGGAGAGAAAAGACCTCAACCCTCCACAAATACCTAATGGATAACTCCCCAGGAATAGTCAACACCTAATATCCCCATAATATCTAAAATATAAATAAGAATATCTACACATAAGTGGTTGGGAAAAATATGGAATAAAGTAAATAAAGTACCTTAGGTGAGCATGATCTAGATTCTAAATAACCTACTCTAACACCAAGCTCAAGTGAAACTAGGAGGTGGAAAAACTAAGCGACATATCCATAAGTATGAGTTCCAAAAACAAGGCCTGATCAGGTACTCATGTACAATATATCAATGAATCTCAAACTGGAGGGAATGAAAAGCCACATGGCTAAAAAAAATTATCTAGAAGAGAAGTATGAAGAAGGAAGGTGACCTTATCCACACCCACCAAGGAAAAATTCCTTTACCCCAAGCATCTTTTGCAACACATAGAAACAAGGAGATGGAAAGAGTTTAGTGAAGATATCTATAATTTGTTGCTGAGTAGAAATGTAGTCCAAGCTAATGACTCCATCCTCAATAAGTTATCGAATAAAGTGCATTTAAATATCAATGTGCTTGGTCCACTGGTTCTCAAAAGAATTATGAGAAATATGTATAGTGCTTTTGTTGTCACGCCAAAGTGTAGTATGGGACTGATCTTGTGGGAAACCATGCTTTGCCAAAAACTATTGAATGTAATGAATCTTCTAACTAGCTAAATTTTTTACTATGTACTCTACCTTGATGGAATAAAATGTAATAACTATCTACTTTTTGCATGCCCAAGCAATAGGTGATGTACCAAGGTAAAAGACATCCTGAAGTAGACCGATGAGTATCAACACAACCTACCCAATCTGAATCAGTATACCCAACTAACTACAAAGGTCCCCTAGAAAAGTGAAGACCAAAATATGTAGTCCCTTGAAGATATCACAAAATCCACTTGATAGTCTTCCTATAACTATCATGTCGATCATGAGCAAAACATGACACCAACCCAACTGTAAATAAAATTTTAAGAGAGGTAGGAGTTAAGTAAATCAAATTCCCATCCAACTGTCTATAGATAGTAGCAACCACTCTAGGAGTAGCACATGTGAAAGTCAAAATCCTTGTATGTTGGAATTATGTTGAATATTTTCCATGTTATTTAGGAGGGGTTAACTCTAAAAGGTACTGGTAATTTGGAGGTCTTGTTTTTCTGCTGCACTTGGACCCACTTCACGAAGGGGGGTGTAGGGCGACAAAACTCCCTCTACTATTATCTCTATGGGGGTCGAGGGGATAATTTATTATTAGGTCACAGATCGAGTAGTAGAATTTAGGCTAGCATTTTTTGCCTTAAATTGTAAAATTTGTGCTTGTACATTTGTTATATATATCACACTTGCATTAGGGTTTGGAAATAGAGACAGGAGGTGAATATTATTGTAAAGGAGATGGTAAATTTTGTGCAATAAGAAGATAATATTGTGCTGGTTATTTTTTGATTAAATATTTCTAGAATAAATATTGTGTTATGTGTGAATATACGATCTTCTTCTTTTGATTCAATAATTATTGCTTTTCTAGACTTAGTTGATCGGGGCTCTTTATTTCTCTTCATTTGGTATCAAATCTAGGTTTTAGCTTTGTTTTAAGAGTAAGGGTTTCAACCTTGTGATAAATTAATTCTAGAGTGTGAGTCATCTGTGAAAGGATCTTGGTAAAGGAGAAAGATGGGAAGCATAGGGATAGAGATTACAAATTTTAATGGATACACTTTTGAGTTATGGAAAATCAAGATGGAGGATCTGTTGGTTGATATAGATTAGTGGATTATGGTCCTAGGAACAAAACCAACATCAATGATAGATGATGATTGGCTAAAAATTGATAGGAAGGCAAGGAGCTCTATTAGATTGTGCTTATCTAATTTGGTATTATTGAATATATCTACAGAGACCATGACAAAGTTATTATGGAAGAAGCTGAGAACATTGTATCAGATAAAGTCACTAGTAAATAAAATATTTCTATGAAATAAGTTGTACTCACTTCGGATGAATGATGGTGACTTTGTGGCTAAACATCTAAATGATTTTAACACAGTGGTAAGTCAATTAACCTCTATAGAAGTAAAAATGAATGAAGAGAAAAAGAGTATTACTTTACTTTGTTCATTACTTGATTCATGGAATAACCTAGTTATATCTATTACCAATACTACATCTACATTGAAATTAGAGGATATAGTACGAACTTTGTTTTCTGAGGAAATGAGATGAAAATATTATGAGGATTATCATAAAAAGGATGCTTTGGTTGTGAGAGGTCGTTCTCAAGAGAGAAGCAAAAAGAAATCAAGAGAAAGGAAATAAAATCTAAGGGTAAATATGTTATCCCAGAAAAGAGGAAATGCTAGAAGTGTGATAAAGCATGACATTATAAAAGAGACTGTAGATATAAAAATGCTAATAATAATCAATCATCTGATGAAAGAACTTATACAAAAATGAAGACCACAAATGAATATTTAAGGGACTTATTCTTAGTTGCAACATGCTCAAGTGAATGCCATGACTCATGGTTGATTGACTCAAGTGCATCTTTTCATATGACTCCTCATAGGGAGGGATTATTTTAATATGAAAATATAGATGGAGGTAAAGTCTTCTTGGGAGATAATTCAACATATAAAATAATATGTCAAGGAAGAGTCAAGTTGAGGCTAAAATATGAAAGAATTAAAACCCTTCTTAGTATGTTGCATATTCCAAGTTTGACAAGGAATATGATATGCATGAGTAATATGAATGATACAGGTGTGAATATGGTATTCAATAAGGATAACTGCAAGATGGTTCATGGAGCCTTGGTGTTGGCAAGGGGAGTTCGCATAGGAACTTTTTTCAGACTTGAGGTTAGCACTGTAAGTATTAATTGTAACAAATCTTCAGTTGTACAAGAAAATAATAAGATAGAAATGGTTTCGAGTATTCCTGTAGTGAAGAAAATGTTGTAGCATAAACACATGGGGAATATTTGTGAGAAAGGAATTCAAACATTAAAAATGAAAGGTATGGCTGAAGGAATTTTTGATTGCCCATTAAAATTTAATTTTTGTGAGCACTGTATTTTTGGAAAACAAATTAGAATCAAGTTTCCAAGTAGTGCTACAAGGTTTGAAGGAATTCTAGATCTAGTTCACAGTGACGTGTTTGGAATTGTAAAAGTACCATCATTAGGTAATCTATCTATTTTGTTATATTTATAGATGACTTCTCAAGATAGACTTGAGTATATTTTCTACAGAAAAAATATGTGGCTTTTAATAAGTTTAAAGAGTTTAAGACTCTTGTAGAAAATTAGATAGAGAAAAATATAAAGGTTTTGAGAAGTGATAACGGTGGTGAGTATTGCTATAATGAATTTGAGAAAAATTGCAAGGACTGAGGAATAGAAATGCAGAAAACAACTCTGTATGCTCCACAAAATAATGGGGTTGTAGAACGGATGAATAGGACATTTATAGATAAGGCTAGAAGCATGCTAAGTGATGCAGGGTTAGAAAAGAAATTATGGGCAGAAGCTATGTTAACAACTTGTTATATCATTTATAGATCTCCTACCTTAGCTTTGGTGGACAAGACTCCATAGGAAGTATGGATTGGTAAGAAACCCTCTCTCGATCATATAAGGGTTTTTGGTTGTGATGCTTATATGTATGTCCCAAAAGAGAAAAGGACTAAGCTAGACTATAAATGTGAAAAATACATATTTGTGGGTTATAGTACTAGTGTTAAAGTATATAAGTTGTGGAACCTAGAAACACAAAAGGTTTTTTACAGTCATAATGTGATCTTTAGAGAAAAAAAAAGGGGTTCTAAAATAGAAAATGCAACCAAGAAAATAACCAGAAATAATTTAGGTAAAATGAATAAGAGGAAGAACCTGTGGTAGAACTTGAATTACAGAGAGAGTTTTAAGAGGAATATTCAGAGGAATAAGGTGAGGAGGAAGCTGAAGATGCATAACTTAAAACTCCAATTTTAAGAAAATAAGATCAAGTGAGAAGACTTCCATACAAGTATAGTCCTTAAAAGTTTTCTTTCTGCATTTAATTTATTAGTTATTGATGAAGAACCCAAGACTGTAAAGGAGGCACTTATATATATATATTATATATGTCACAACCAAAATTTTTGAAGGTAAAAGGTAAGGAGGACCTAGTATGCAATCTTAAGAAGTCTCTTTACGGGTTGAAGTAGTCTCCAAGGATGTGGAACCAAAAATTTGATAGATTTGTTTTGACACTTGGGCTTGGAAAAAGTAAAGCGGATCCATGTGTATATTTCAAAAAGGAAGGTGAAACTTTTTTTGCCACTGTAATGTATTTGGATGACATGTTGTTATTTGGTGACAATAAGGAGAAGATAAAGTTACTAAAATCTCATTTATATTCTGAATTTGACATAAAGAATTTAGGTGTTGCAAAATTTACTTTGGATATGGAAATAATAAGGGATTGTGCAAATAGAAAGTTGTGGTTAAATCAAAGGAAATATGTTGATTTGATACTATAGAAGTTTAGAATACATGATCGTAAACTGGTATGTACTCCATATCCGGTTGGTAAAAATATATCTACTGAACAATGTCCTAAAACAAATGAGAAAATTGAAGAAATGCATCATGTTCCTTATGCTAGTGTTGTGGGCAATTTGATGTATGTAATGGTCTATACTAGACATGATATTGCACATGTAGTGGGAGTAGTTAGCAGATATATGTCTAATCTAGAAAAGGAACATTGGACTGATGTGAAGAGGATCTTCATATACTTACGTGGAGCTATATATTATGCTATCTGTTATGAAGGAAAATTTGGAGGTAATGATATTGTAAATCTACAAGAGTTTTTGGATGTTGACTGGGCTGGAGATCTTGACAAGAGAAGATCCATAAGTGCTTATATGTTTAGGTTGTTTGGAGGGGTAGTAAGTTGGATGAGTAAAAAATAATTAGTTGTTGCTTTATCCACTACAAAATCAGAGTATATTACATCAACTCATGCTTGTAAAGAAGAAGTGTGACTACTGAGGTTGTGTTAAACAATTGGTATTATATAGAAGGCTATGAGAATTAACAATGATAATCAAAGTGCAATATTTTTGTCCAATAATCCTGGTTTTCATGATCGATCAAAACTTATTGATATCAAGTACCATTTTTTGAGAGATGGTTGAAGAGAATCGAGTGATATTGGATAAAGTTAATATAGATAATAATACTATTGATTTGTTAACAAAGGTTGTACCTACTCAAAAATTTTCTTGGTGTAGAATATCTATGGGTATGGTTGCCCTTGAAAGTTGACAATGGCAATTTTTGGCCCCTATGGAAAGTATTCAAAAAGTGGGATAATTTTGGAATTATGTTCAATATTTTCCATGTTATTGAGGAGGGGTTAACTCTGAAAGGTATTGGATGTTAACTCTGAAAGTTACTGGTAATTCGGAGGTCTTGTTTTTCAGCCACAATTGAATCCACTTCATGAATGGGGGTGTAGGGAGGCAACGACCCTCCTACTATTGTCTCCAGGGGGTCCAAGGGGGTGGCGATAATTTATGGAGTCCCCCCTAGCGGGGGTTCGAGGGCAACATCCCCGAAGCCAAAAATAGATGTATTTTTCCCTTTGTAAATCTGGACCATTTATTATTAGGTCATAGATCGGGTGGTAGAATTTAGGTTGGCATTTTTACCCTAAATTGTAAAATCTGTGCTTGTGTGTTTGTTATATATATCACACTTGCATTAGGGTTTGGAAATAGAGATAGGAGGTGAATATTATTGTATTGGAGATGGTCAAATTTATGCAATAATAAAATAATACTATGTTGATTTTTCTCGGATAAGGGTTTCTAGGATAAATATCGTATTATGTGTGAATCTACGATATTCTTCTTTTGATTTAGCAATTACTACTTTTCTAGATTTAGTTTATCGGGGATATTTATTTCTCTTCACTGTATCTGACTAAGAAATCTAAAACCCAAGAAAAAAATGTAGAAGTCCTAGATCTATCATCTCAAATCGCTCTGAAAGAGAGCACTACACAACCTAAATGTGTGGAGTGGAACTACCTATGAGCAATAAATCAACATATAAAACAAGAATGATGATATCCTCTCCATATCTCAAAGTATAGACTATATGATCAAAGTAGCACATAACAAATCCAAAAGATAGAATAAATGAGCCCATCATCTCATACCAAGCTTGAGGGGTCTATTTGAGGCCATGAAGTGATATACATAATATCCACACCAAAGAAGAGTCTTGAAAAAAACTTGCTAGTTGTTCTATATAGATCTCTTCTTGCAAATCTCCTTGACCCAACCCCTCAAACGAGTGAATCATGGCCCAACCATATACTCCATCCTCTCTCATGGAAGCATCGCTTGATGGTGGTGAGTGTGGAGTTCTCCCCATGTGTGGTTTTTGTTGGTTGTTTTCCCTCGTGGATCCCATGTTAATTCTAGGGTCCATTATTTCACTCCTCTTGTACTGCCCAGTCTCATAATCTCTTGAATAAAAAATTCTAAAAATACCTTGAGCAATGTTGTGAGAGTCTTGAGCCATTATCCCACATGTATCTTACAATGACCCTCATGGTGGTATATAAAGCACAACACCCACATAGAGTTTTACAAATTGAGAAGTAGTCTTTTGGGTGAAATACCCAAGGGGAAGCAGGTGAACCATGACCCAACCCCTCAAATGAGCGAATCATGGTCTAACCATATACTTCATCCTCTCTCGTGGGAGCATCACTCGATAGTGGTGAGTGTGGAGTTCTCCCCATGTGTAATTTTCATTGGTTGTTTTCCCTCGTGGGCCCCATGTTAATTCTAAAGTCCATTATTTCATTCTTGTACTACCTAGTCTCATAATTTCTCAAAAAAAAATTCTAAAAATACCTTAAGCAATGTTGAAAGATTCTTGAGCTATTATCCCACATGTATCCCATGATGGTCCTCATGGTGGTATATAAAGCACAACACCCACATAGAGCTTTGCAAATTGAGAAATAGGCTTTTGGGTGAAATGCCCAAGTGGAAGTAGGTGAACCATGACTCAACCCCTCAAATGAGTGAATCATGGCCCAACCATATGCTCCATGCTATCTCGTGGGAGTATCGCTCGATGGTGGTGAGTGTGAAGTTCTTCCCATGTGTGGTTTTTTTGCTTGTTTTCCTTTGTGAGCCCCATGTTAATTCTAGGGTCCATTATTGCACTCCTCAAAACTGCCTAGTCTCATAATTTCTCAAATAAAAAATTCTAAAAATACCTTGAGAAATGCTACGAGAGTCTTGAGCTATTATCCCACATGTATCCCATGATGGCCCTCATGGTGGCATATAAAGCACAACACACACATAAATATTTAAAAATTAGGAAGTAGGATTTTGGATGAAATAGCCAAGTGAAAGTAGGTGAACCATGACCTAGCCCCTCAAACGAGTGAATCATGGCCCAACCATATGCTCCATCTTCTCCCGTGGGAGCATCACTTGATGGTGGTGAGTGTCAAGTTCTCCCCATGTGTGGTTTCCTTTGGATGTTTTCCCTCGTGGGCCTCATGTTAATTCTAGGGTCAATTATTTTGCTCCTCCCATACTGCCTAGTCTCATAATTTATCAAATAATAATTTCTAAAAACACCTTGAGAAATGTTGCAAAAGTCTTGAGCCATTATCCCACATGTATCCCATGATGGCCCTCATGGTGGTATATAAAGCACAACACCCACATAGAGCTTTGCAAATTGGGAAGCAATATTTTGGGTGAATACCCAAGTGGAAGTAGATGAACCATGACCCAAACCATCAAATAAGTGAATCATGGCCCAATCATATGCTCCATCCTCTCTAGTGGGAGCATCGCTCGATGGTGGTGAGTGTGGAGTTCTCCCCATGTATGGCTTCCATTGGCTATTTTCCCTTGTGGACCCCATATTAATTCTAGGGTCCATTATTTTGCTCCTCATGTACTGCCCAATCTCATAATTTATCAACTAAAAAATTCTAAAAATACCTTGAGCAACATTGTGAGAGTCTTGAGCCATTATCCCACATGTATCCCACGATGACCCTCGTGATGGTATATAAAGCACAACACCCACATAGAGCTTTGCAAATCGAGAAGCATGATTTTAGGTGAAATACCCAAGTAGAAGTAGGTGAACCATGACCCAAACCCTCAAACAAATAGATCATGGCCCAACCATATGCTCCATCATCTCTCGTGGGAGCATTGCTCGATGGTGATGAGTATGGAGTTATCTCCATGTGTGGTTTTTGTTTTTTATTTTCCCTCATGGGCCTCATGTTAATTCTATGTTCCATTATTTCACTCTTCCCGTACAACCCCATCTCATAATTTCTCAAATAAAAATTTCTAAAAATACCTTGAGCAACGCTGTGAGTGTCTTGAGACATTATCCCACATGTATTCCATGATGACCCTCATTATGGCATATAAAGCACAGTATCCACATAGATATTTACAAATCAGGAAGCAAGATTTTGGGTGAAATGCCTAAGTGGAAGTAGGCGAACCATGATATAGCCCCTCAAATGAGCGAATCATGGCCCAACCATATGCTCCATCCTCTCTCGTGGGAGCATCGCTTTATGGTGGTGAGTGTGGAGTTCTCCCCATGTGTGGTTTTTGTTGTCTATTTTCCATCGTGGACCCCATGTTAATTCTAGGGTCCATTATTTCGCTCCTCCTGTATCACCCAATCTCATAATTTCTCAAATAAAAAATTCTATAAATACCTTGAGCAATATTGCGAGAGTCTTGAGCCATTATCTCACATGTATTACATAATGGCCCTCATGGTGGTATTTAAAGCACAACATCCACATAGAGTTTTGCAAATAGGGAAGCAAGATTTTGGGAGAAATGCCCAAGTGGAAGTAGGTGAACCATTACCCAACCCCTCAAACAAGAAAATCATGGCCTGACCATATGCTCCATCCTCTCCTATGGGAGCATCGCTCGATGGTGGTAAGTGTGGAGTTCTCCCCATGTGTGGTTTTTGTTGGTTTTTTTCCTCGTGGATCCCATGTTAATTCTAGGGTCCATTATTTTACTCCTATTGTATTGCCTAATCTCATAATTTATCAAATAGTTTTTTTTTACAAATACCTTGATCAACACTGCGAGAGTCTTGAGCCATTATCCCACATGTATCCCATGATGGACCTTATGGTGGTATATAAAGCACAACATCCACATAGAGATTTGCAAATCAAGAAGCAAACTTTTGGGTGAAATTACCAAGTAGAAGTAGGTGAATCATGACCTAGCCCCTCAAACGAGCGAATCATGGCCCAACCATATGCTCCATCCTCTCCCATGGGAGCATCGCTCGATGGTGGTGAGTGTGGATTTATCCCCATGTGTGGTTTCCAATGGATGTTTTACCTCATGGGCCCCATGTTAATTCTAAGGTCAATTATTTTTCTCCTCTCGTACTACCTATTCTCATAATTTCTCAGGTAAAAAAAATCACAGAATTATATCAACCATTCAACACAGGTGCATGTTTGAGGTAAACATCCCTTGTAATGCTTCATTCATAAAATTGCAGAGAATATACATAGTAGTGCAAGAAAAATTTTTAGAGCTAACCTTTTGAAAGGAGGTCACTGCCTTTATTTATAGATTTTACAATGATATCCATTTCTAAGCATTACAAGGATTTTTAATTTCTTGATTTTCATGGTGACTCGTCATTCATAGTACCTACCAGCTGCATCTTCTTGATCTATTGCAACTAACTTTGGGTCGATATCATAATTTTTGTTAGTGGTTCTTGTGATTCATTCTCCTCTATTGATCTACAACTAAATTTATTTAATCAGATTATTCTAGAATATTTCGAGCTAGTAGCGACGATTCAGCTCCAATGGCATCCAATTTTAAATATCCCTTGTTCTCTACATTATGTGCACAAAAGTTAATAAAAAAATATACATGGAGAAAAGGTCTTGATATCCATTGTAGATTTTTTAATTGAATGATCGAGGTTGACCATCTATAGAATTGTTTTAGATTTACATGATGATAGTGAAAAGTGTAGAGAATCGTGGTTTTTTGCCCTTTGGTCACTTTTTATCCATTTTGCACCTTTTATCATGCTTTCCTTTTTTCTAGCACTTTTTGGTTCACGTGGTGGTTACAAAGGAACAAGAAATATCACTCTCTCAACCTACTTTGTTTTCACCTTTTTCTAGCACTTTTTCGATTCTTAGCGTTTTTCAATTCATACGACGGTTACAAAGGAACAAGAAATATCTCTCTCTCAACCTGCTCTGATTTAACCCTTTTCTAGCGCTTTTTTTTCTTAGCACTTTTATGTTTGTGCAAGGATTACAAAGAAACAAGAAAGCTCAGCTCACCTAACTTATCTATTTTGACCTGTTTTCGATGCTTCTTTGTTTTGAACGCTTGTTAGCACTTCTTTGTTTTGGCCAACTTTAAGTGCTTTTCTATTTTGTGCTCCAAATGCAAAGTGAATAGGAAAGTGTGGTTTTCCCTCCTCAAACTCAACCCCTTATCAGTGCTTCTCTATTTTGGCCAACTTTCAACGCTTTCATATTTGTGTGCTCAATACAAAGGTGGCAGAGAATCACAGCTCGCTTGGTTTCTTCATCTTGGCCCATTTTTGATACTTGTCTGTTTTGAATACCTTTCTACACTTTTCGGATTTGAAAAAGTGGCCATTCAAGAATATTTAGTAAATTTTTCATTCATCTAAATTGTTCATGGATTTTGCATTTATGCATTGAATTGCAAATCATCCCCTAGCATTTGTTGAAAAATCATACATCTTCAATTCTTTAGAAAAATTATTTGCACTGCCATATTTTACCCAACAAATATGCATTGAAATCATCCCCTATTTAGGGGATTTTGCACATGTAGGTTTTTTAGCCTACGTTATGGTACCTATTGGGGGAATTTACTTGAAAATTTACATAACTCAGACAACCTTATCCTTGAACAAACAATTCTTTTATGAATGAAGACAAAGCCTTATTGAAACACCAAGGGAAGAAAAATAGATTCTTAATATGATGAATATAATTTTGGGGAGAAAATAGGACAAAGTGATGCTAAAATGCAAAGGAAATACAGAGAGGTTCATCGAATAGAAAAAATGAACCTCATAATACACATGAAAGGGAGTAAAAATAAAAGGAGAGGAACAAAACATAGTATGAAAATCCATAGAAAACAAAAGGAGACACCAATAAATGGATGTAAAAGTGGCTTTTTATATGAAATGCGGGGGAAGAAACACCAAAATGCTGAAGAAAAGGAAAGGAAGGCAAGAACTCAAGGGAATTGGAGGTACATAAAATAATAAAACTATGAACAACACTATTGAGAGACATTAATTAAACTGTTATATTGATTGAAGAAATATTACAATATTAAATAGGCTTTGAAATCCAAAATCCATGCTAACCAATCACCTTACAATAGACTATGCCAAGCCAATAAAAACTAGATGGCGATAATAACTCTAACAATACTCTATTCTAGAAATGCTACGTAAACAATATCAACCATAATACCTATGACTTAGGGATACTTCCAAAATTCTCCCCCTTGATGCTAAAGGGAATCATGCAGTGAGTTCTTAAGCATCACTAATTTGGAAGAAACACAATCTCTTACGTTTCCTCGAATCTATCACCAAAAAAGCACAAAATACAAAATAATATCATGAGCACTCCTTCCACGTTTTGTGTGGGATCTCCTTCATCTTTGTTGTTGCCCATTCTTGAAAGTAACCGAGTGACTCATTTTGATGAGCTACTCCCCACTCATAAAAAGATCCTTCAAATAATAACATTCCCATAATACCACAAGTATTGGTTATCACTAACCAATCTAGCACATTTTTGTCATCATTCTTTCTATGGTCTTCAAACCATATTTCAGTTCCTAATACTATTGAGTATGTACAATGCATCATCTTATGTATATGGTTTTACCGTATTATAATTTCACATACCTTTACATAAATTTTCAAATAAAATATAGCTATGCAATAGCTAGTTACAAATGCAACAACAAATTATTGCTCCTCACACAATGTTTCACTATTTACTATGGCTTTACATGATTCCATCCAAGGAATTTTAAGCACAAAATAAAGTCAACCCATATCCATGGTTTTCATCATCATGTTGTTCATGTTCTTTGAAAATTAAATAACTACATCCAAAGATGTCTCTACAAGACAATCATCTCTCAATAATGCCTTTTTAAGACATTCTCCTCCTTTCTTCAAATACCTATTCACAAAAAACAAATCATTAATCACAAAAATATTACCTCCAATGTGATTAGATTTGGTGCTCCCCATAAATCTATTTTGTGGCATATCTCCTTCATTGTATGTTGCTTCAAAAACAACCATGAACTCTTCACCAAGAGTTCTCTTCCTTTGTTCAATCCATGTTGGTGTGTTGAAACACCATTCATTCAAACAATCATACATTGTTGCCTTTTCAAGACAACTCTTTTCCTTCAATGTAGACACTCCAAGTGAGTGATATTCATTCATGAGTGATGTTTCCTTGGCCATTACAACAAGAAAATCAGCAATCTCATTTTCATTTCATGTTTCTATCACATTTTCTCTCTCACTTTCCACATCCCAAATGAGATAATCATTTGTGCTATTTTCTTCACACAAAATATTTTCTTCTTTGAGATTCACAAAATCTCTCTTCACGTAAATGTCTTGGGCTGATGGACAAGAAGCATATCTATTTGTAACTCTTGATGAGTGATCTCTATTGAGCATGCAATTTATAGTTTGCATCTCCTCTTTATCAACAATATCATGGGGATCAACATCCCATACAATTTGTGAATCAATCTCCTCTTCATTTTTATCATTTTCCTCCCCCTGTAGAGGAACAATTTTATCTTCTCCTTCTAGGAGATCTTCATTTGCTCTTTCAAGAGAGCACACATCCATTCCAAGTGAATGGTCTTCAAGCCAATTATCTTCCATGAACATTGCTTCTCCATCATAATATTATTTATTCTCCTCCATGAGAATTGTAGGTGCATTCTCCATAATACATTCATCATATTTTTCATCAATGTGAATGCTTTCTAAGCATGCCATTCCTACACAATTTTTCTTTTCATCATATTCTCCCTCTAAAAGAAAGAATTGATTATTACAAGTGTTCATGCCTTCACAAGACATGCCATCAACAATGAGAGTCTCACAACAATATTTGTCATAACTCTCTCCACTAAGAGTTTTACAAGACTCCTTCTCATCCTCTTCCTCATGAAAGGATTCTCCAACATCTTCCTCCTCAAGAAAGAACTTATCATTTTCATTGTATATGCCTTCATAAGACATAACTCCCACAACAACAACTTCACAATGCTCACAAGACTCTTCATATGAGTCTTCACAAGACTCTTCAAAAACTTCTTCAAAAAAATAAGGCTCCTCCATACCGAAACAATCTCCATGATTGTCACACATGGTTTTATGGGTGTCTTCATCAAACCCATAAGTATCCTTCAATACTTGCCATGCTATTGTAGTTTATCTACAATTAGCTATGAGAGGAAAAACAATCAGAAATCCATAAGGTCTAAGCAATTTTCATATTGTTGTCCTTTCTTCAATTTATTCTCCTCATTTTCAAGCATGCTCCAAGTGGGTTCCTCATAGCCTTCTTCTACAATGCTCCATAGGTCTTTAGCCAACAAGAAGGTCTTCATCATTATGCTCCAATAAGCATATTCTTCACCACTAAATTTGGGAACAAGCAAATCTTCAAACATGGTTGCCATCTTTGTGGATATTATTGGCCTTCGGGCTGCACCTACACATCAGAATTAGGCCTCTCCAATTGGTTCTTGACCTCCCGTGCAATTAACAGAAAGTGGAGCCTGCTATTATTTTTTTCTTTTGCAATCAACTTTTAGAGGACCTGCAACTCACCAAGCAACATGAAAACATGATGTCATTACCTGCAAATCTACCTCTACCTCACTCTACGTAAATCAACACATCAATCTCTACTATTTGAAGCACTATATATTTTTTTAATAATTTTCTGAACATAATCCATGAAAAAATATCCTCGTTGTCAAATGGGTCCTGCAATCCACCCTCGGATCACTCGTATTGATCTGTAATTCTTTCTTCTGTAAATCACTAAATCAAAATTGATAATTGGACTTCGGATGATTTCGTTTGCACAAAAATTTTGATCATAGTGGATCACGCATTCTGTACTCCCTCCAAGTGGTGTGCTACTATCAACCAAACTGCACACGATGGTTCTTTGATGCAAATACATCACGGAGAATACGGTCCTGAGAAATCAAACAATCTACAATTTATTCACCATACGATTGTTGTCTATAACTCACGATGAATCTATAGGAGATTCAGTCATGCACAAAATTTGTAGGATTGACAACACAGAATACCGCAGGTGGCTTTATCAGTGTCAATTGTTCTGCAATACACCTACAACACAGTCCAAGCCTGCAATTTTTAAAAAAATATTATCTGTGTTCTCCTCTTCGAACTACATTCTGTAATATTGCACTGGTGCAATGTCCACTTATTCGAAGGTGCTCCTCCAATAGGCGATGGCAAGTTGCGTGGTCATCCACCTACTTGTAAATGACTACAACCGATTGCATTCAATAAATTATAAAATAGGATCAGTGCATTTTATTGTAACAAGCTCACTAACATTGCGTCGTTTCTCCAATCAAATGGCAGGAATGCATCACCTGTGAGCGAAAAAATTTTCCTTTGGCATATTCGCTCTTTCGAATAATTCTTGATTTGCAATTTATGTGACAACGTCAAATACTTTGTAGTGTTACGCGGAAATCATGCATCCTAGATATGCTGAATATGGTAGCCTTTGAGTGTGGCTTTGCCCACGCTTCCTAAAAGTTGTGTTCTTTCGTCAAGTTTGATGTGTGAAGCTCTGCACCAGATATCTTCCACCGTATCCTATTTTACTGGATATGGTCATCTTTAACGTCTACAATGCTCCTCCTCAGCGATCTCTCTGGATGTTGGAGATTGCACTAATGCATTCTGTACGATATAGTTTTTCAGCTTCCTCCATCGGGGCGGGACTATCGATGGTGCTCTTCCATGGAGCTATGCCACCAAACAAATTATAAATTTCTTTTTGGAATAGCAGTCGTAGATCTATCTTCACCTTCAAACGCTGCAGGTGAACACTCATCAGGGTTCTATGGAAGATGCCATGAAATACATATATATCAACACTTTGTTTGGTGATTTTTATGGAGTTACGCATCTGAGGATTGTATATGATTGCACGATCCTTTCTTAGCATTGAGTCCAGAGCTCATCTGCAAATGCAATTTTGAGTGGTGAATTTCAAACGTTTGTAAGTTGTAAATTAGATCTCCAGAACATATTACTGGCACTAATATCCAGATTCATTCTTAGATCATCGTATCGATCCTTGATCAAATTTTTCTTTGCCACCAATAACACCTACAAAAATAATGTCAAGGAATTTTTTTTGATCTCCTTTAGCAATGTCGTCGAAACCTGGAATTTATCCCTTTTTCGATTTTGAGGATGATGGCAATAATTTCGGTGTATGATGCTTAATAGTGCAGATCGATCAATATTGTCCTCCCCTTTTTTGCCATCCAAATCAAAACTGCATTGAAAGTTCTTACTACTGCACCTTCTAAATCGTCTCGTTGAGCCTATTCATGGGCTGCGTGGGGGCGTCGAGAGAGCAAACGACCTCGTCGGTACCTGTTTTGCTGAGGCTTCTTGAAATCTCAGATTACCATGTTAAATCGGCCTTCAAAACATGAATAACTCACTCGCATTCATATACTTTGTGGGATGAGGACTGAAATTCATGATCTACCTCAATGCGATGTCAACATTTGTTCCTATCGATTCTCGTCCATTGCTGCTTTCGATGGCATCTGATCTGAATCTATTATCCCACATGGGATGTACATCAAACAATTATATGGTTTAAAAACACAAATACACAACATAACTTTCTATTGCCTTCAAGAAATTAGTCTTTAGCTAAAGTTTTACCCGCCCATAGTTAGGTGATAGCTGGTCTGTGCCACGTGTTGTGATTCATCCAAGTTGAGTCAGGATGCTTAGGTCATAGGATTTGTTCGAGTCAGCTCATCACGCGTTTGGCTCTCTTGTCCCTATCTCCTATAGTGTGGTATGATATTAGTAAAATAAATCATGGTGAATAGTCCAATGTCATCCAGGTCCATTTTCTAACTTAGGTCTCTTCCTGGCCTGGTTAGGTTAGCATCAACATCCACCTGGAGACTAGCCCCATCCATTGCATAGTCTGATCTAGCACTGGGATTCCCAATTTGATCTATCTAGAGGATCCACATCTAGCAGTTTTCCCATGTTGACCTGGTCTAGGTCTTGCTCTGTAGGTCATCTAATTATATATGATCGTAGTGATCGATCCTCCCGTAGCCATCTACTGTTACATACCCAGATTTTGAGATGTCCCACCTATCACAACGTGACCCTATTCATAGTAGGGTCCAACCCGATGTCGCCTCACTCTGCGAGCTAGCCTATAAGGCAATGGATAGGCTCTGATACCAGAAATATTAATTAAATTGTTTTATTTATTGAATAAATATTACAATATTAAATAGGCTTTGAAATCCATAATCCATGCTAACTAATTACCTTACAATAGACTATCCCAAGTCAATAAAAACTAATGGTGATAATAAATCTAACAATTACTCTATTCTAGAAATGCTACGTAAACAATATCAACCATAATGCCTATGACTTAGGGATACTTCCAACAACTGTACCTCCATATGTATACTCCATTGAGGTGAAAGTTGCATATGTATATTCCATAAGGTCGTAGAGCCAGTTCCAAGGCAAATAGATTGCCATAGTATAGACAACTATCTAAATTTTCTATATTTCTTTCTTCTTCTGGTATGACCAAATTACAACTTCCTCAGCTAATTATACACCTTTTGTAATTTATTGTCTATATTCTAAGACCCATATTTAGTATGATATATTCAGATCCTTATTTTTTGAGTGATACTTCTCCTTTTATAGATTATTTAAAGGGAAAATACATGCGTCGACTGACGCCCATAGAATCATGCCACACAGATTTTGAAATATATTTAGTGCATTTGGACTAGACTTCATACATTTGCCCGAGTCTTTCACTCATGTTGATTTACTTTTTGATAAACTTATTTTATAAGAGGCATGACGTCTTTCATTTTATTCCACACATGTGATATTCATTTTTCTTGAATTTTCTTCCTCTACTTTAGGGTTACTTTTGTTTCATCCATTGGGTAACAGAGTCAAAACAATTCATTTTGAAGTTTGTACTCCTACTCATAACAATTCATTTTGAAGTTTGTACTCCTACTCATATCTCGTAAGCTTCCATCACTCACTTGGAACATGTGTACAAACTATTGTCAATCCTGATGCTCCACAAAGGAGTTGTCCTATTTTAATTATCATGACCATATTATTCCATTTATTTAGTTGCTAGATATGTACACAAAATTTGGCATGGAGAAACCCGTGCCCAAATTCAAAACTCATATTATAAACTATCCCCTAAATTTGCAATGTCCTGACCATATGATTCTATATTTGTACTCCTCTTTATGTCCTTGATTAGATATTCATAAAATTCTTTCATATTTGAAGAAGGATCCAATTCTATATCACTCTCTAGATGATGAACGAATGTTTCTAATGATGACTCATCCACCTCAAAGACTTGACACGCTTGTTCCTAGCGTGGTATTTGAGCTACCATATTATTTTGGAGATATTCACACATATGTGAATTTGGAAATCTAAAATCAAGATGCATCACACTCCTATGATTGCTTATGTGAAGTAAAAAATGATGGCCACCAGACTACTCTTGGTGTGATAATGTCGTCACTTTTGAGTGTCTGTAATACCCAGAATGACATGGTACCAGATCTTTTTTGGTAAAGATATCTACCTTTGTTTCAGTACCATTTATGACTTTTGTATGCATGGAGGACTGATCTCGCTTGTATATTTATATGATGAATGGGTGGATAACCTTGTGAAATATTTTGAATTTCTTCTTTTCTTCAAATATTTTAATCAGATTTACCTCATACTCGAGGTGAAATCCTGAATTTTTGAAGTCACACCTAGAAAGGTATATACCAAAAAGAGGAGGGACATCTACCACTATTATTTTATGCACCATAGCCAGATTGTATTATCCGTATAACATCATTAAAAAGTGCCTCAAAATGCCTATGGCTCTTATAGTCATTCCCTTAAAATTAATCCACTTGAATTCTGCCTATTCTACAATCAAATTCAAAGTTTCACATATTATCAGAGGTATTATTGATAACTCAATTTTTGGATCAATTATTCAATTGTGAAAATACTTCCCTCTATGAATATTTTTAGATAACATGTCCCCTTCTTGTTCTCTTGGAAACTTAAGGTTCTATTTTTCAAATATGTGGCACTCTCTTCAATCCCTAAATAAGCATTAACCAAACTAATTTATGGTCACACCACTGATCTCTCAAACTCTATCCACGCTAAAATGGGACTCTAGGTAATTTTGGAACTAATTCACATTTATTGTCTCAGGGCACTTACCGGTGTAATTACTTCTTTAATATTTGTTTGCTTTTATATGATACCTTCATTATTAAATAAGGGAGCTCATAGATAATTATATCTTTTATATCCGATGAATGATATCCAAATCATGGTATAATTTTCTTCTTTGCTCCTTTTGTTGTAGGTATTACATTTGAATGAATATGGTCATTAAAACTAGCATCAAATATAATTTGTCTTCAACCTTTTCTTAACTATATTCTCAAAGTTATTTTTCATCCAAAGAATGTAATTCTTTGTGTCTATCCCACCAATCAGAGCATTGCTCCGCCAAACCTGGTTCCTGAATTGTGAGATAGTAATATTTGTGGTAGTCAAGGATATATGTATTCTTTCTTCCCAAGCGTGACCCTGCCTCTACTTCCTAAAATTTATTGAATGTAGATTTGACTTCTCTAGGGGGAGCTTACCAACTATGATCAATGTGTTTTCATCTCAAATTACCTCTTGGAATACCTGAGAAAACCTTTTCTCTTTGGATAGTTGAACAAGAATACTTAGGTCAGGGTGGAGGGTATGAATGTAGTAAATATATTCCTAGGTTGAGAGGGTTGGTATTCCTAGGGTATTCTTCTCCACATCCTTTTGAAATGGATATTAAACTCGGGAAGACTTTCTTGAGGATCCCTTTTCATAAATGAAAACTGAGTGAGCAATAAAAAGGGATCTCCAAGATCATCAAACTCATCAATGAAGGCTTTGGATAATTCCATCCAATTGTGAATGCTTTTGTCTTCTAAGGATTTATACCATAGTAATACTTTCCCTTTAAAAGATAATACAAGTAATCTAGTCATGATATCTTCGACCATAATATTGTAAACAGAGGACAACCATGCTATATCTTGACAATGCTCTTTTGCATATTTTTCTTTTCCTTCATAGTTGGGTAAGTTTTTTAGAGTGATCCTCAAAATTTCATGGAGGATAAGGATTATCAATGATCATGTGTCATACCATGGAGGATAGTCTTGATAGACCATCTAACCTAGATTGTGGTGATTAATTTTCAATGGGTGAATAGGGCCATGGTGTGGCTTTTGAGTTCTCTCCCCAAGAGAGTCGCCATGTGAATCTAACCTATCCACTTCATGGATCAAGGTAATTCACCCAACATTGACCCCTTTGAATGATCTTTATTGAGTTATTAACCATGAATATTTATAAATTTAAATATGATCGATTGCTAAATTGGATCTTCTTCTTAGTAGAATGACTAGGTGAATCTGAATTCCTCGATAATACCAGGGGCCACCACTCCCCTAATATTCTAATTTCCTATGGACGAGGTCCCACCGGGCGTGCCAAAATTTTTTGTAGTCTGATTTTTCATCTAACCAACACTATAACTGTGATCTTTATCTAAATAATTTAAAGGTGAGAACTTGCTAATCACAACCCAAAATAAACATTGGAAGAATCAAAATGTTTTGATCCAACCTCCGAGAAGGTCGACATACCTTGTTAACTTGATGAGTGTTGACTCTATTTAGCTCAAAAATAGTGAAAGCTTAGGGATAGAAATGTTAGGGTTAGAAATGTGTGAATAAAGAATGGATGAATGAAGCTAACAACATAGACATCCATAAAGTATATCTGGAAATTAAGATTTTAGAAGAAACATTTGGGACTAACAACATTCAAAACTCTGTAGTTACAATATTAATGACCTTTTGCATACTCAGAGAATTATTCCAAACATATAAAGCATTAATTATCCAAATTAATAGAATAATATCAATGCCTTAACTAAAAAAAATAGAATTCTCAAAAGCATGTATGCAAAAACAAATTATCTCAATTTACTCTAAGTTAGTTGTCCAAATAATAAAATAGACTAACCATAGCAACAAAGGTAGAGATAATTTCACATAATTATATCAACCATTCAACACAGGTGCAGGTTCAAGGTAAAAATCCCTTGTAATGATTCATTCATCAAATTTACAGAGAATATACACAATAGTGCAAGCAAACACTTAAAATTCGACCATTTGAAAGGAGTTTGTTACCTTTATTTATATATTTTACAATGATATTCATTTCTAAGCATTGAAGGGATTTTTAATTTCTTGATTTTCTTGGCCACTCGCTATTTATGGTGCCTGCCAATTGCATCTTCTTGATCTGTTGAAACTGACTTTAGATCAATATTATTGTTGTCATCAGTGGTTCTTGTGATTCATTCTCCTCTATTGATCTGAAACTGAATATATTTTATCAGAAGATTCGGCAAAGGTTCCAGGTTGGTAGTGATGATTTGGCTTCAATGGCATCCAATTTTAACTCTCCCCTATTCTCTATATTGCACATGCAAAATTTCACCAAAAATTTACATGGAGAAAAAGGGCTTGATATCCATTGTAGATAAGTTAATTGGATGGCTGAGGTTGACCATCTATAGAATTATTTCATATTTGTGCAACAATTGTGAAAAGGAAAAAGAATCATGGATTTTCATTCTTTCATCACTTTTCCTCCATTTTGCACCTTTTCTCCTGCTTTCGTGTTTTCTAGTGTTTTTTGGTTCGCACAATGGTTACAAAGGAATGAGAAATTTTCCTCTCTCAACCTGCTCTGATTTCACTCTTTTTAGCACTTTTATATTTCTTAAGGCTTTTTGGTTCGCACAATGGTTACAAAGAAACGAGAAATATCACTCTTTCAGCCTGCTCTTATTTTGTCCTTTTCTAGTGCTTTTCTATTTCTTATCACTTTTATGTTTGTGCAGGTTTTACAAAGGAACAAGAAAGCTTAGCTCGCCCAACTTCTCTATTTTGGCCCATTTCTAGCACTTCTTTATTTTGGCCAACTTTTAGTGCTTTTATGTTTTGTGCTCCAAATACAAAGTGGATAGGAAAGCATGGTTTGCCCTACTTCTCCAATTCAGTCCCTTTTCAATGCTTCTCTGTTTTGGCCAACTTTCAATGCTTTCAGATTTATACGCTCAATACAAAGGTGATAGAGAATCGTGGCTCGCTCGGTTTTTCATCTTGGCCCATTTTCGATGCTTATTTGTTTTGAATGCTTTTTGGCACTTTTCAGATTTGAAAAAGTTACTATTCAAGAAGATTTAGAAAATTTATGATTCAACTAAATTGTTCATGGATTTTGCATTTATGCCTTGGATTGCAAATCATCCCTCTAGCATTTATTGAAAAATTATACATCTTCAATTCTTTAGAAAACTTCTTTGCATTACCATCTTTTACCCAAAAAATATCCAGTGAACTCATCCCCTATTTAGGTAATTTTGCACATGTAGCTTTTTTAGCCTACAAGGAGGTGGACTCAAGGGAGGAAATATTTGATTCTTCTCGGGTATTTTTATCACAAAACTCTTCTAAACTAGGCATTTTGTAGGCTATGTCAAAAGCATCCATGTGGAAAGAAAAGTGCTAGAAAAGATCTAAAATGGACCCTTTAACTTTTCTAGAATCAAGAAAACACACTCATCTTTCGTCTTATTATTTCCACTTCCCTTCAACTGATTAATAAGTAGCTTGAACTAAGTGAGATAGTCTACATAGTGGGATAATCATCAGAATTCAAGGCAGGGAATTGTGCATCAAGTTGCATAATCCTAATTTGATCTACTTTTCCAAACAATGTATTCAATTTTTTCCATATCTCAAATGGTGTTGTACAAACACCCAAATAGAACCAAACACTCTCACTAACATGCATACTTATTACTCTCATAGCTTCAAATATTTTGGCCAAGATGTATAAAAAGCTCATATTTTTGGAAATATTGAGTACATTGGTTGTCATTGATGTCAAAAGAGAAATAGGTGGGAATGATCTTCAAGGTTGAAATATCAAAGTGCAAGGCAAGTATCTTCAAAGGGCACATGAGGCAATATTTGTTAAAGATAAGGTATTCTCCATGGTGGCATTGGCAAAGAAAAAGAAAAGGTTTTATTATTTCTCCATGGTGGTATTTGCAAATAAAAAGAAAAGGTATTTGCAAAGAAAAATAAATATGTAATAAGTTCTCCATGGTAAGAAAAATAAAATGTTTAATTATTGTTCCATGGTGGTAGATTCGTTTGAATGTAGTGTGAAGACAGATAAAGGATAAAACATGTGCACTGTTCAAGGATGAAGTGGCTAAGATTGAGTGCATAAATTAAAGATCATTTTGGTGATAGTTTACGCAGGCTGCGAGGAAAGGAAAACCAGAAGCACACACATTTCAAGAAGGGGTAGCGAAAAAAAAATAAGAAGCGCACAATCCATTCCAAGTTGGCAGCCAACCCACATGGTATCCTAGCTAGCGCTAGGATGTAAGCCAATGAAATATTTCAGGTTCAGGACAAGGCGGTAGCACTTTCTGATAAGCGTAAGGTATGCAAAGCGCTTAACTTAGGGAGACATAAGGGTTGATTTTTGTTTTGGTTAATGTGCATATTGATTGAGGGAGATATAAGGTGTATAATAGTGAAATGAAAATTGTAATGTGCAATTAGAGTTTCTATGATATTATATAATGTGCAATTAGGGTTTCTATGATATATATAGTGAAATGAAAATTTGTGATATGCAATTAGGGGTACTAGGTTGACATTATTGAATATTAATAGTGGTTTTCATAAGTAGGAGGCATAAGGTATTAAATGGTAAAATTATTGTGTGTACTTTTGCATGGTGAAAGAAAGTGTTTGATGGGTAATGTTCATTGATCAAAAAGCTTTGCCTTGTGAAAATAAAAGAAGTAGTAAAACAATATCTTGGTGCATATGTTTTGAGGAAAGGTTTTTCATGTGGATGGTTGAATAAGTGTTATGATGTCTAACCCTTGAAGTGGCACAAGAAAGATGAGTTATTTTGAGATAAATATTTGAGGGTACATCTTCATCAAGCATTTTGACGTATGGTGGTTTAACTCTTTATCTAGGTGATTGTGTTTTGAGAAAGAATTTTTGAGGTGGAGTTAAAAGGGTTGATTGGTGTACATTTTTGGAAATGCTTGAGCTAGGGTTTGTGAAACAAATTATGCATTCATTGTTTGAATGATTTTATAGTTTTTGAAGCATTTGTTTGAATGTATTGAATGTGGATGAGCAATTTTGAGCATGTGTTAGGAGCAATTTTGAGCATGTGTTAGAGCATAATTTAGCAAATATAGTAAGCAAACTAGAACAGGATTATGAGCTAATTGAGTAGGCATTTTTGGGAGAGGGCTTATGAGCGTTTATAAGCAGGTTTGAATTTGTCTTGTGAGTAGGTTTGAGGTAGACTTGTGAGCAGGTATGAGATATATTAGTACATATTGTTGAGAAGATTTGATCAGTATTGTGAGCAGATTTGATCAGAGTTGTGAGCAAATTTTATCAGAGTTGTGAGTAGATTTGATTAGAGTTGTGAGCAAATTTGATCAGAGTTGAGTAGAGCTGAAAATAGGCTTTAGAAGCCAACCAATGTAAAGGGGATAGATTTCTCCTATGGATAAAGGTCCACAAATCAGAGCAGTGAGAATAGATATCTCCTGTGGACAGAGATCCATGAACATGAGCATAAGATATTGGTATCTCCTTTAAACAGAGGTTCATAAATATTGTAATAGGGATTTGGTTCCCAAGAGATTCATTGAGAAAATTTATAAGAAATATTTTCTCTATGGATGTAAACCACATTGGGTGAAGCACGTCAAAATTATGTCTCTCATGTGTGTGATGATGTGTACATTATTTAATGCTTTGATATTATTGTTGTTATCATTTGGATTAAAAAGTAAACATTTTTATCTTATACTGTTCACCCTCCCCTCTTAGTATAAGCTTATGTTCTTCACATATTCTTTTGTAAATATTGGTTGAGTTTCTTCTAGTATATGGATTAATATTTTTTGTTGAATATGATGTTGCATATAGGGTCACCATGTCTTATAATTATGGGGTGTGAGTAACTGAACAAAAATAGTAGAACTCATTTTAGCAAACACCATAAAAATCAAGCAAAAAAATACAATAGGTGCAAAGAATCATCATCAAAGCAACCCCCCACAAACAAATTTTATTAATTCCACTTAGAAATATAGCCCCTTATAAGAAATTGGCTTTATAATTTTAGGCTACAATGAGAATATGAGCTTTTTTCTTTTCAAAAGTGGAAAATAATTTTCGTCTTACAATTAGCAAGTCCCCTTATAATTAAATAAATGAGATTAATCCCATAAAAAAGTAACCTTATTTTTGGAAAATAAACCTTCTCTCCAAAAATATTTCCAAGTGTAAATCAATGAGTTTGGAACTCTTGACCTCTCATTTCCAACATGTACAAGGGCACTTTTATGAGTAAAAAGGATCCAACAACCAAAACTACATTTTTTTTACAGTTGTAAAAGAAGTGCTTTGAAACTGAATATGTGAAATGCTATGCAATTTTTATTTTCCAAAACAAATAAAAATTACCCCAATAAAAATTGCATGGATACAGATAAAATTTCTTGGATTCATAATTTTTGTAGTTAAAAAAAAATAACTTCAAAACTAAATATCTTACATGCTACGCAATTTTTATTTACAGATAAAATTTTCCAAATTCATAATGTTTACGATTAAAAAAAAAACTTCAAAACTGAATATATGACATGCTACACAAGTGTTATTTACAAATAAAATTGCCTAGATTCACATTTTTTTTTCAGTTAAAAAAATCTTCAAAAAAGGCTTGTATTAAAAATCTCAAGGAGTCTGAGGACTCAATTGAGATGGATTTAAAAATTACAAGACTAATTAGGAGTTCTAGCAAAAAAAAAGGAAATGAATAAAAACCAAATTGACCTTCTAAGGCTAACAAAATCTCTATAGATCCTTATGCAAAAAAAAAGTCAAACCAATCCAACCATAAAATCCTCAATAATGGATGTTTTCAACAATTATATATACTCTAATACCATGAAAGGAGCGATTACGAGAAGCAAACATCAATCCAAGCCACAAGGATCTAAGGAGTAGAATCAAACCATATTAACCAAATACAAGAGAATTAAAATGAATAAGAACACAATGGAAGCAAATGTTGGAAGAACATAAATTTGATAATAGATTAATGTAAAATGCATGTTCAATACAATGGAGAGGCCTTGCTTAAATAGGCAAGGAAGATCCACCACAATTGTAGGATCATAACAAAGTGATAAGGATCAATATTCACCATACAATAGGGAGGTGCAATATGATCCATAGATCTATAACTAACATGGGGAGAAAAGATCTCAACCCTCCACAAATACCTAATGGATAACTCCCTAAGAATATTCAACACCTAATATCCATATAATACTTAAAATACAAATAAGAAATATCCACACATAAGTGGTTGAGGAAAATAGAAAAAGTACCCTAGGTGAGCATGAGCTAGAGTTTAAATAACCTACTCTAAAAATATTGGGGAGTGGCAGCCATTGTGTCTTCATCTGGTGCGCTGGATCTTCTAATAGGTTTGTTCAACATTGGTTTTCCCAATACCTCCTTAGCTATAGTAGTACATGTGTCAATTAGAGAAGATTGAGGTTGTTAGGATCTTCTAAAAAAAGATTCACTTGTTGGGTGCACGTCTAGGTAGTTTGGTACACATTTATATTTGCTATCTTCTTGAAAATGTTCTTCCTATATTTTCGAGCATCAAGCTCTCTATTCATCTCTATCAGATATTTTTGAGTCCTATGTTAACATCAAAATTCAAATCGCTCGACATTCCTTTGATTCCCTAGCTTGATGAAGTACTTTGTTGGATTCTTGATGTAATTCATGTCTTAGGATTTTATGTTCTATTATTTTATTGATTTAGGTTTTGATGATACACTTGCTGACATAAGCACTTAAAACCATCCAAATTTAAGGGCTATAATACCCAATAGGTTTTGTAATTGTATCAAATGTCAAACTCTCATATTTTGTCAATTATTGCTTCAAGAAGTTAGATGCTTTCCATGTTAAGCCAGATTATTTATGCTCCACAACTAACATCAACATCATTATCCATTTCATGGTATTGTATTCCTTTGATTTTTGTTCCAATATCGAATGTCAAAATTTTATAGTCCTTTTGTTGACATCAACACTCAAAACCACCCGACTAGCTTTTGTAGCCACAATGCTAGTTCAAGATTTCTTTATTTTGAATATTGCGTGTAATATCATTTCATGCTAGTTGCTGATGTCATTACACTAGAATTTTGATAATGTTCTCATGCTTAGAAAATTTTTGCATCTTTTCGTACATGCCTTGTCTTTCTATGATCCTACTACTATTCTAGATATATGATGGTCCCCCTTAGCAAATATGCATGGTATTTCATTGATAAAATTCATCTCCTTATATGGATATGGATGTGGATGGAGAATTTTACCCATATTATTGGCGTCTCATGGGGGGGTTTTTTCTTGCAGAAGCATCAAACCTATCTACCCTTATCCACTTAGGTCATGGAGTCAAAATTCAAACAAAAATAAAACCAAAATTTAAAATTTTCTTGCACAAGGGTCCTCCTTTCAGATTCTTCCCATTTCTAAATTTTCAACCATACAATTGAATTCTTGCTTGGGCTATTGGAGGTTCTTTTAGCAGCTAAAATATCCTATACATCTTGTCCCATGTTTGTTGAGAGGGAACATTTATTGCTCAAAATTCATAGAGAATATTTTGCAGTTAATAATAACAATCAAAAGAAGGATCTTTATATCTTTGTGATAGTTATGCATTCTTCAATAGTATATTAGAGAGCCTATGGAAGAAAAAAATTATTTGATCTATCATTAGAGTCTTAGTAAATGTATCAATTTCACTTCCATCACTCACTTGCTAGTCAAAAAGTTGACTTAGCTGCTCCTTAGTATAGAAATGCCTATTTGCATCCCAAAATCTTAGAAATTCAAGCTTTTTGAGTTCATGGGCTACCATATTCATCTTGCTATTGATTTCCTTGAGGGTTTTGATCATCTCTTATCCCTCTATAATTAACCGACTTTCAATGATGATCTAATCCATAAAAAACTTGGACTTCCCTAGATACCATTGTGAGGTTTTGAGCAATTGAGGGTATTATTTTTGTTTCTCAACATCTGTTAGGAATTTTTTTCTATTGTATTTTGGTCATCAATTATTCCTTAGCTTTAGTGAACTCTTCTTTAGCATCCTGGATTAATTTCATAGTACTGGTTGTTCATCTCATAAAAGGAAATGCATCCATTACAACATTCTTGATGTTCATCTAGTATTGGCTCTTGAAATATTTCAACATACCCTAGAGATCATTTGTCTCTAAGGATTCCTTCTCTCCTCTAAATTTGCTCGTACCACTTCCAATATTTCTTCTTGACCTTGGAGATTCAACTTCACTTCTTATAATTATTTTTCTTATGCATGTATTTTATTGCTCTCTTGCTATAATTGCTCTTCCAATTTGCATATCTCTTCATATTTCTACTATAGTTTTTCCTAAATGGGAGATTAATTTATTATCTGATTTAGTTCTATAATATTGTTCTTGAGGTTATCCTTCTCTGTATTTTCCTTACTCGTACTTTTTTTCAAAATTTTTATTTTCCTTTTTATAGTCACAAGTTTCACATCTCACTGATTGCTTTGTAGGAACAGAGTATCTGCCTCAGTGTGCAAGGCTTGGAGTGTATATATCTTTGATATTTTAGAGATGTATTTCTACACCTTGATGTGATAGTCCTCCGCTATCATCTTAACATGGTTTTTTACTATTGGATCTACACCATCGTATGTTTGGGTGGTTTCTAGCTCTATTCCATGTTATGGCTCTTGCCGCTCTGTCCATTTTTGAGTGTTTGTTTCAATGCTTTGGATCATCAAAAAAGCTTTTAACAGAGGATGTTTGGTAGCAGGGGAAGTCATAAAGGTTGACTAAAAGGGTGAGAAAATTATAAATGATGGATTTACTGCTACAGTGGTTGTTTTTATAGGGGTTCAGATATTTACATAGGTTGAGGTTTCTTGTGCCTCCTATACAAGGGTGGTATCAATAGTTTTTGGCAACAAGTTAAGTAGGGGAATGACTTCACTAGAAAGGCTAGGTGGCTATTAAGGTGAATACTATTGAGGCAATGAAATAATTTCATCAAGAGAAGAGAGAGAAGTAATCATACATGTTCCTTTAATTTTTGGCACTAATTTTTGGATTTCTACATCGAATAGTTCAATTTGCATATCTATATTTTGTATAAACTACTTCAACTACTATTTTTGGTTGGTCTTATTTCTTCCTTCTCTTTAGTTCTTGGATGTTATTTTCTCTTTTGTTTCTCATTAGGTCTATGATTATCAATTATTTTTTGTTCATTTTTTCTCATTTGTTTCTCACCGGGTCTTTTATCTTTTGTTTCTCACTTGGTCTTTCTTGCTGAACCCTAGAATTATAGACAACATAGACAATGTTATTTATAGAGTATCCTTGAAGGTTCCTAGCTTAAGAGGGTTCTTTGAAAAATCCTTGGGAATTATGCCTATATGCTTATTCAACTAGGATATGAAAATAGGCTTCTCTAAATAGCTTTTCTACTTAGTTATGTTAATAGACACAAGTCTTGTACCTGGTTGTTCTTCCATTGAAAATGCGTTTTTGATTGTTTCCTTGGTGATGGTGAACAACGTCTACTTCTATGCATTGTACATTTTCACTGTATTTGGATCGTAATATTTTGTTATTGCTTTGACAAGCTTAAGGCATGGATTGATGAACATGGGCATATATATGGACATAAATAAGTCCCACATAGTAGCTTCAACTCTACTGACTGACATCTTTCCCCTCATCTTTGAACCTTCTTAGAAGTTTTTCCATTTTTATTTTATCATGATATTAGGTCATGTATGTCTGCCAAGTTATCCTCCAACTCTTTTGTGTTATGTATATTTTGTGCTCTTTTTTCCCTAGCCATTTTGCACTAGTCTACTTTTTCTATGAAGACGAGCACCAACAACTATATAGATTTCTTCTTTTGTAGATTATACCAACAATTATAAAATATTTCCCCTCTTAAGAAAATGCATAAATACATTTTTATTTGTATTGGCCCTACTTATATAGTAATTAATACCCACAACAAATGATTTTTCCTAATTAAATGCTAGGGATTGTGCATCCTCATTTTCCTTTAACTATTACCACTACATGATTATTTATACATGTCACTATTTACATATGTACACATGAGTGACACTTTTTTATGCATAATGTTTTAACTATTGGTCATTCACCAAAATTGGCAAAATATGACCATCCATATCTTGAAGCTGATATGCATTTAATTCCTTCTCGAGACTAGGTATGGGCCAAACTATAGTGATTCTAGATTTTCATGCTTTTCAGGTTTTGTGCATTTTGAATCCCACTTAAGCACTAAGTATCCATACTTTAAATATTTCAATTATGATTTCTTATTGAACCACCACTTCGTAGCTACTTGGTGTTGACGAAAATCATTATAATATTTTTATCTTTTTTCCTCCAATAGAAATAAGTTTGACAACCTTTTTTCAATAGCCTTGGCATCCTCTAATTCTGATTGGTGAATCCATTTTAAAGTGGAAACTCAAGATTAATTGAAAACACAACCTCTTTCTCATAAACCAGAGCATATGGTGTTGTCTTCAAGGCTTTCTTGATTATGATTATGTCTACCCATAATGCTATACTCAACATTAAATGGTAACTCTTCTGATTACCACCAATATTTTGCTTAATCATCCTCATTAATTTTATTAGTGGATTTTGCTAATCCATTACCTTGAGGATAGTAATTTGAGGAAGCTTTACAATAAATGCCATACTTTATTGCAAATTCTATTTTTCTAGATTCTATAAATACTCTGACATTATCGAACACTATTGTAGTGGGGATTCCAAACCTAGTGATCAGTATTTCTAAATATTTTATAGGAGGGTCTTGATATTCATTTTTGGTTACCTCTACTTTAGACCACCTAGTAAAATAGTCAGTGGATATCAATATGAACTTATGTTTGATAAAATAATTTGGGGTAATTACCCCAATAAAGTCTAACCCCCATTACTAAAAGGTTTCTTCTACAATAATTGGTTGTAGGGACATTGTTGGATGCTTGCTTCTGCCAATGAATATTTGATATTTATCACAAGTATAAACAGTCTTAAAATACCATAAATTAGGGTAGGCCAATAATATTTGGCTCTAAGAGTTTTGGTAAGATTTTTTTTTTTTAAATAGTGTCCTCTTGATAAACCAACGTGAAACTCCCTTAGTATATCTTTTGCCTTTTTTGCTGCATGCATTTTAGTAGGACACCATCAAAGTTTTTTTGGTACATAATATCATTAATCAACTTGTAGTTCAATTCTTGCAGCTTGTACCTATGCCATTGAGAGGCCGTAAATCCATTTGAAAACTTTTTGATCTTGATAAAATAAATCAACTAATTTACCCAAGTTTCTTGCTCCATTCATGCCTCTTTCAATTTTTATTGCTCTACTTGTTCAATCAAGAAATTTGAGTCCAGGTTTATAAAGTTTTCTAATTCTTCACATAGTGCTCTTCCTCTGACTAACTTAGTTGGCTTAATCTCTATGTCATACTCTTGTATCTTTGTGAACTATCTAGTTTATTTTTTGCCCAGTTCTCCTTGCACTACAAAGCTTAAGATATTGGGGTGTACTACATACACCAATATTCTTCTTTGAGATATGTAGTATCTCAACTTTTTGAGTGAATCCATCCGAGTAAACACTTTATTTTGTATAAAATTGTATAATTCTTCATGGTCATGAAAGTTTAGCTTAAAAAATATATGGATTGTTTGTTATGATATTTATCTTTTTGAGTGAGCGCAATGGTGTAGCTTTTCCTTGTGCCACATTATTTTTTGGTTGTTGCTTATCCTATGATATGATGGAATTATATGATAGCCAATTTGTCCTAGAATCATCAAGCCATCATACATGCTAGCCTTGGATGGTGTTCTCTTTAGCTCTTCCACTATGTTGAAGCTAGAAGATTTTGGATTCCTTTTTTTCTTCTTTCTCTTACTAATTGAGTTTCTTTTGGTATTCTTGTGTTGCTTCAATCCTTTATCACTTAGTGAAAAAGGATACCAAAGTCTATTTCTAGCATGTTATTGTGTTTCAACCTTTTCTTCTTACATTGTATTAGGTTGTTCCTTAAAATGCTCTTGTATGAGTTGTTCTTTCAGTTGAGTTAGTCAAGGTGCTTTCCTTTTTGGTTGTTTGCTTTGTTGGAATGGAACCATGAATGAATCTAACTTTTTAGGATCTACCTGTAATGGATTATTCCCTAACCGTGTTAGCACTAAAATTGGCTTCTCCTCTTACACCATTAAATTATGGTCTTCTTACCATAACATGTTTACCTAACCTTTTTGTGCTCCTTATTATTTTTCAACTACAATATTCTATGTTTGATGTTGGTGAGACATACATTTGAATTCATCATGTGGGTGATTGTAAGTTGAACATCAATAGATTACCTATGATGCATAGGTAGAAGGCATTTCTTCCTAGTTATTATACACGGTAATAAGCTTTGCTCCAGAATTACTAGTAGAAGCACTTTGATTTTTCATCATGTATGGAAATATCCTAGGTTGGAAATTTCTATTTGCTTCTCTTCTCTTCATGGTAGTAATATTATTGGTCAAGTAGCAGTCCAAGAATTAGGGGCTGGTAATGCCTGTATAGTGGGAGGTGCAGGAAAAGTGGGAGTTAGTAGTGTTAAAAATTTTGGTGTAGGTATCAAAGCTACATTGGGTAGATGAGTGATTGTAACTGGTGTCTACTTTTCAAGCTCTAACTATAGTATTTATGGAAAATTTTGCATGGAATTCTTGGAGGGAAGTCTACCTATGGCTATTAAAGTACTCTTTGCTACTATAGCTACTTGAAATATTTCCAAAAATATTAATACATTAGACTTTAGGATCATCAAAATTAAATCTATGTTGAAGGCCCTTAGATTATAGTACAATGCTTGGGAATTTATTGGCCTAATCTCTTATGGCACTCTTTTTCATGTTTTGCTAAATTTGATGTTAAAATCCATTACTACCTCTTGTGGGTGCCTTTGAATGGTGGTAAACTAGGTTAAAAAAGAAAATGGATCTACTTGTTCATTGAATTCTTGTACCAATCTACTGGCAAGTTGTGCCTATGAATTGATGCATCCATCCTAAAGAGTTTTGTACCAATGCAATACATTTTCTTTCAATGATATTAATAATAGCCTTAGCATCACATCTTCATCATAAATATAATGGACTACAACCAATGATATTACATCTTGGTAGTGCTCATAAGACATTATATTAGTACCATTATATGTTGGCAAATCTTTAAGAGCTGCAATAGGAATGGGATTTTGGTTGGGTAGGTTAAGTGGACTTGTATGATTCCAATTTGGGAAATTTTGCAGAGGCTAATTTGGAGCCATTTGCTGGGATCTGACTGAGTGGACTAAAGTTGGAGATGAGAAATGAGTAGATCCATAACTTTTAGTAGAGATTGCAAAATATGATGATGCAAGGGATGATGTGGATCTATTTCTTTTGAATTCTAGAGGTAGTAATTCTACAAATAACACTAGTTCTTCTAGTTTCTTAGTTGTTGATCATGTGAGTATAAATTTATAAGAAAAGTTATGGTTGGGTTATCTTATAATGTTATTTTAATGGAGTCACCAGGTGATAGGGTTTTTATCTGTTAGAGTAGAAAATCACCAAACTTCTAATCAATCATGAAATTACCAAAAGTCCTGGTAGGATAGATAGATTTTTGTGTCTGAATTTGATCATTATAGGTGATATAAATGATACCTAATCAAGTGATTATGAAATTTGCATCCTACTAGGTGTGCCAAAAAATTCTTGGTCTAAAATTTTCCTAAGTGGATGAGTTGCACTCTTAGACCTAAACCAATATTGAATGCCTTAGAAACCGGAATTTCTGAGTCATCCTCTAGAGAAGGTTGGCTCTTATGTGCCTAGCTAGTCTAAATAAATGGGGGATTGTAGGATAAAATGATAAATATAAAAAGAGTTAGAATGCTAAGCTAAAAGTGGTGTAGATTCAACAACATCAAGAGATATAATGCAGAGAGTCTTGTATTATGAACTTAGACTAAAATACCTAACATACCACCTTACTTTCCTTATGCATTTAAACAATTAAACATGAATAACTTTGAGCATTGTTAAGTTATTACAAAACTATAATGATACATCCAAGTAGACATCAATGTAGAATAATTGTAATAGAATGATATATTCCTAAATTTAACAAAAATGCTTAACTACTTGATAAGACATATATATGTTTTGTACAAGAAGTGAGCAAGAGGCTAGACAATAATTCAATCTTCATTCAAAATGTATATAGCCTCAATCAATACAACTATGCTAGTTATAAATGCCAAAGAGACAACCATTAAAATGGCTTACATTCTAGTATATATAGATTTACAATTATAATTGATTATTCTCTCATCATAGCTTAGAGAGTGGAATGTAGGTCTGAAAAACTACTACAACACATGTGTGTCCCAATTTATCTTGTTATAATCTATTTGGCATTGTGGCATTGTTGTGGCTTGCTCTTGTTCTATCTCGAGGAGTGGAAACCACCATGTATTTATCTATTGTACTGGATATTCTAACATGCTCATTCTACTTTAGTTGTCCCACTACCTCCTTAGTTGTAGTACTATAGGTGTTAGTTAGAGAATCTTGAGGTTGTTAGCATCTTCTAACAACAAATTCACTTGTTGACTGCACATTTGTTGAGCAAGGTGCAACAACAATATTGTCATTGTTGTCAACACAGTCAGATAGATCTGTTGATGTAGTGGACAGGAAGTTCAAAAGCTATTCAGATGCAAGAAGACAGGAGTTCAAAGGTTATTCAGAGTATGTACAGTGATTTTCCAAGAAGACCGAAGTGGCCCATATGCAAAAGATCAAAGAAAAAAGACAAGTAAGAAAAGTGTCGCGATATCGCGACATATACAACAGGCAAGAAAAACTGTCACGATTTCACGACATGTTGGAAGAGAGAGAAAAAGCAAGAAAAACTATCGCGATTTCGCGACATGTTGGAAGAGAGAGAAAAAGTAAGAAAAAGCGTCACGATTTCGCGACATGTTGGAAGAGAGAAAAGGAAGTGGAAAAACTATCACGATTTCGCGACATGTTGGAAGAGAAAAAGGCAAGTGGAAAAACTGTCACGATTTCGCGACATGTTGGAAGAGAGAGAAAAAGCAGGAAAAACTATCACGATTTCGTGACATGTTGGAAGAGAGAAAAAGCAAGAAAAACTATCGCGATTTCGTGACATGTTGGAAGAGAGAGAAAAAGTAAGAAAAACTGTCACGATTTCGTGACATGTTGGAAGAGAAAAAGGCAAGTGGAAAAACTGTCACGATTTTGTGACATGTTGGAAGAGAAAGAGAAAGTAGGAAAAAGTGTCACGATTTCGCGACAAGTTCGAAGAAAGAGAAAAAGTAAGAAAAGTGTCACGATTTCATGACATGTCGCATTTTTGCGACTAAAATAGGAGAGAGAAAGTAAGTTTGAAAAGTGTCACGATATCGCGACATGTCACATTTTCATGACAAAAGAAAGAGAGGAAGCGTACGGAAGTAGAATTGTCATGATTTCATGACAAAAGCAGAAAGCAAGACTTCGAAAGTAGAAGTGTCATGATTTCGTGACAAAAGCAAAGAAGTAAAGTACGAAAGCAGAAGTGTCATGATTTCATGACAAAAGTAGAGAAGAAGACTTTGAAGGCAGAAGTGTCATGATTTCACGACAAAAGCAAAGAAGTAAAGTATGAAAGCAGAAGTGTCATGATTTCATGACAAAAGCAGAGAAGAAGACTTCGAAGGCAGAAGTGTCACGATTTTATGACAAAAGCAAAGAAGCTAAGTATAGAAGCAAAAGTGTCACGATTTCATGACAAAAGCTAAGTTGAAGACTACGGAGGCAGAAGTGTCGCGATATCGTGACAAAAGCAAAGTCAAAGTCTATGGAAGCAGAAGTGTCGTGATATCATGACAAAAGCAAAGACGAAGTATACGAAGGTAAAAATGTCATGATATCATGACAAAAGAAAATATGAAGTCTATGGAGGCAGAAATGTCATGATATCATGACAAAAGAATAGAGAAAGCGTATGGAGGTAAAAGTGTCACGATATCATGACATGTTATATTTTCGTGGCAACAACAACAAAAGAAGCTATAGAGGCAGAAATGTCACGATTTCATGATAGGTCGTAAATGCGCAAGTCAAGAAGGAGAACTTGACTGAAATGAGAAGTATGATAGTGGACCGACATCACTACGACATTTATAAGGGCAGTTATAGAGTGATTTCATATTGTTGAAATATGAAGAGTGATCAAAAGTCAGTATGGTGGTTACAGGGTCTGTCTAGAATGAAATCATCAAGCGATGGATAAACCGAACATCTTCTTGAGTTGAAGCCGACGAAGACCGATGACAACCGACTAAAATTAGGGTTTACAGTTGTTATGAAAGCCGACTAAGATTAGGATTTACAACCGACTAAGATTAGGGTTTTCATCATAAAAAATATTGTTATAAAAGGAGGGTTATTTGGAGAATTGAGAGATGGTGGAATGTGTGTGAAATACGGTCATTGTGCATAGAGAGCAAGTCGTGTCGAATCATGCTAAGTGCAAAATTCGCAAAGAGAGTAGAGTGCACAAAAGGGAGAAGACGATCGTGAAGTTTGACTGTAATGAAGCAGAGTGTGCGAAGTGATTGCATAGAGAGAAGAGTGCACAAAGAATGCAAAGGTGAAGAAGACCAGTCAAGGTCTTGCAAAAGCAAAGGTATCTTACTATCAAACTTATAGATTCAAATTGAAGTCCAAGTTGGTGCTTGGCATCAAGGGTTGGTGCTCCTTCTAGTTGGTGCTGGTAAATCAGGGGTTGGTGCTCCTTTCTATTGGTGCAGATAAATCAGGGGTTGGTGCTCCTTCCAGTGGGTGCTGGTAAATTGATTGTAAAGTTGGTGCTTTGCAAAGGCTAGATTTGGATGGTAGTCCAAGCAGTCAATTTTTGAGGAGTAGCCACATTGGTGAACCTCGTTAAATCTTGTGTTGTGTGATGCTCTTTTGTTATACTTGTTGTATCTAGTAATAAGTTTTAATTGCTATGGTATTAAGAGCTATAAATTTAAGTTTATAGAGCTACACTGATTCACCCCCCCTCTCAGTGTCATTGTAAGACTAACAATTGGTATCAGAGCTAAGTTCCTGTACAAGCTTAACTAGCTAGGGTGATCTTGGAAGTAACACAATGGCAGGTGGTGAAGGCTTCTCATCAAAAAATTTTACAATTAAATATTCATAATTTGAAGAGGAAATAGGTGAAGCTCTTTTCATGGCATTTGAAGAAGTAAAATCAGAAAAGGAAGGAGTGAACTCTGAAGTATGTGGTGAAAACCCTGAGGCTGAAGTAGATCTAGAAGGTGAGTTGATCTCTGCACTTGAAGAGTGGAAAATAGAGAGGAAAAAGAATAAGAAAATTTCAAAAAATCTTGAGGATGCAAATGAAATCATAACCAGTCTGAAAGTACGAGATAGAAGAATACAAGAAAATATCTGAAGATCTCGAAGTACAAATTACCATGAAAATAGATTATTACTGCAAACTAGAAGAAGAGAATGTTGGTTTACGGACGCAGATAGAAGAGATGAATCACAAAATTAGTTGCTATCACAAACGCGAAGAAATTTCTATGAAGCTGGATAAGATTATAAATGACCAAAGGCCTGCAGGCATCAAATTTGGTCTAGGTTTCGTCGAAGGAGAATCATCAAATGGATCAAAGGCCAAAAATGTAGAATCCATAAAGAATGAAGATAAGAAACAGGTTGATCAAGGAAAAATGTCTCATGCAAAAGAAAGCAATAATGCCAGGCACGAAAGGAGAATTGACAATGATGGATTCACCAATGTCACACATCAAAGAAGAAGAAGACCTATGGCTCCTACGACAACATGGCAAAGACCATCACCCAGGTTCAATTATCCCTTTTCTGGTTTCTATTTTAAATGCAATGGCTATGGACATAAAATCTCGGACTGCAAATATAATGTAAGACCAAGGAATTTCACCAGTAGAAATGCTTTTTCTCCTCTGATGAATTATACAGTAGAATGTTATACCTGTCATAATTTTGGGCACATTGCAAGAAACTGTAGAAGTACATTTGCATCAAATCAGTTTTAGGGAAGAAAATTTCAACCAAATAGGATGAGACAAAATAGAAAACTTCTCGAAAAACATGCACAAGCTATTGATAAGGGAAAGGCAAAACAAGAGCCCAAAACTACTATCAAAATGGAGTGGAAAGAAAAAGAGCGACTTAAGGAAGAAAAGGAATCCTTAATCGTACAAACAACATTTAAAGCACAAAATAAATATGTACCATGGATACTTGATAGTGGATGCTCCAGTCATATGACAGGTGACAAACAAAAATTTGAGAAGTTACAGAAATATGAAGGTGGTTCAATAAAGTTTGGAAATAATGATGGAGCTAAGATAGTTGGCAAAGGTTCAGTTAAAATTAGTGACGAAAAAATTAAGTCAGAAGAAGTCTTGTTTGTGGATGGTTTGAAACATAACTTGTTGAGCGTAAGTCAGATTTGTGATAAAGGTCATGAAGTAGTTTTTAAGAAGCAGGGTTGTGAAGTCAGAAAAACAAACAGTGGAAAATTGATAGCAACTGGATCAAGGACATCTGGAAACTTGTACACGCTCTCGGAGACTTCAGAAGGAGCTTGTTTTATTGGACAGGAAGAAGAAAATTGGTTGTGGCACAAGAGACTCGGTCATATCAGTTTTGATAATCTAGTAAAAATCAACTCAAAAAGGGCAGTGAGAGATATTCCCACCATAAGCAAACCTGCAAACAACATTTGTGCTTCATGCCAAAAGGGGAAGCAAACTAGAGTCACATTCAAAACAAAAGAGTACTACACAAGCAAACCTTTGGAACTAATACACACCGATTTATGTGGACCCATGAGAACACAAAGCATAAATGGTGACAAATATTTTATGTTGTGCATTGATGACTATTCCAGAATGACATGGATATTTTTCTTGAAGCATAAATCAGAAGCTTTTGAAATGTTCAAGATTTTCAAAAACCAAGTTGAGAATGAAACAGGAAGGAGGATCAAATGTTTAAGATCAGATAGAGGAGGAGAATTCATTTCAGAGGAGTTTACAGAGTACTATGAAAAATACGGTATTAGGAGATAGTTTTCAGCAGCCAGGACACCTCAGCAGAATGGAGTGGTAGAAAGAAAGAACAGGACAGTGCAGGAAATGGCACGGACTATGTTGGCTGAAAGTAGAGTAGAAGATAGATTTTGGAAAGAAGCGAGTCCATATTGCGGTGTATATCCAAAATAGGTACATGCTGAGAACACATGAAAGCAAAACTCCTTATGAGTTGTGGTTCGGTAAAAGGGCAACAACAAAATACCTCAAAGTTTTTGGCAGCAAGTGCTACATCAAAAGAACTGAAGATAATCTTGGTAAGTTTGAAGATAGAGCGGATGAAGGTATTTTTGTTGGTTATTCATCAAAAACCAAAGCTTACAAATGCTACAACAAGAGGCTAAAGAAAATTGTGGACAGTGTCGATGTTAAATTTGATGAAGGTAGAGAACGAGTAATTAGCTATGAAAAGAACTACCCAATTTATGAAGAGGTTATTGAAGGAGATGAGGAAAACGAAACGGAAAAGATACAAAAAATTGACTCAGATGATTTAAGTTGTGATTCAGAAGTGGAAGAAAATAAGAAATTCAAAACAGGCAGCTGGCAGAAAAATCATCCTAGAGAGCAAATAATTGGAGACCCCAAAGTTGGTGTTCAGACAAGAAGAAGAGTAGTAAGTAACTACTCTCTATTATCCAACATTGAGCCCAAAAATGTTGCTGACGCAAGCAAAGATGAAAGTTGGATGAAGGCAATAAATGAAGAATTAGATCAGATCGAGAAAAATGAAACTTGGGAGTTAGTACCTAGACCTGCAAATAAAAATATAATCGGGACTAAATGGATTTTTTGAAACAAATTGAATGAAGACGGACAGGTAGTCAGAAATAAAGCAAGATTGGTATGTAAGGGTTATGCACAAGTTGAAGGCATTGACTTTGAGGAAACTTTTGCACCAGTAGCTAGACTAGAGGCAATTAGAATGTTTCTGGCTTTAGCAGTCTACAAGAATTTCAAAGTTTATCAAATGGATGTGAAATCAGCGTTTTTGAATGGGAAACTTGAAGAAGAGGTTTATATTGAGCAACGAGATGGTTTCCAACTTGGTGATGATCCCAACTTGGTTTGCAAGTTGAAGAAAGCATTATATGGCTTAAAACAGGCACCCCGAGCATGGTATGCAAGGCTAGACAACTATCTCACTCAACAAGGGTTTAAGAAAGGTATGGTGGATAGTAATTTGTATGTCAAAACAGAAAATGGGCATCTTATTGTTCTTGTTGTATACGTAGATGATATCATATTTGGCAGCTGCAAAGATGAGTCGTGTAAAGATTTAGCAAATAAGATGCAGAAAGAATTTGAAATGTCAATGATTGGTGAACTTTCGTATTTCCTCGGGTTGCAAGTTAATCAAAATAAGAAGGGCATATTTATTTCTCAAGTTAAATATGTGAAAGAGATGTTAAAAAAGTTCACAATGGAGGATTGTAAGCCAGTTAGCACTCCCATGATGAGAGGTTGCAAGTTGAGCAAGGATGACAAATCTCCACCTGTTGATCAAACCATGTACAGATCTATGATTGGGAGCTTACTGTACCTGACAGCTACCAGACCAGATATTTTGTAGGCAGTATGCATGGTAGCACGATTTCAGGCTAATCCCAAGGAGACTCATGTGACAGTAGTGAAGAGGATTCTTCGGTACCTCAAGGGTACTATGGAGTATGGGTTATGGTATCCGAAAGGTAAAGACTTCACCCTTATTTCGTATTCAGATGCAGATTGGGCAGGATGTGTCGATGACAGAAAGAGTACCAGTGGAGGTGCATTCTATCTTGGAGACAGATTGGTCGCGTGGCACAATAAGAAACAAGAGTCAGTTTCTTTATCGACAGCAGAGGCAGAATATATTGCAGCGACAACATGTTGTACGCAGGTATTGTGGATGAAACAAACCCTGAAAGATCTTGGTATTAGCTTCAGTGAGCCAATATCAGTTAAGTGTGATAACACCAGTGCCATTAACATCTCCAAGAATCCGGTTATGCATTCACGCACAAAACACATTGCTATCGGGTATCACTTTTTGAAGGAGAAAGTTGCGGAAGGTGAGGTTAAGTTGGATTTTGTTCCAACTACAGAGCAAGTAGCAGATATCTTCACAAAACCATTGCCCAAGGAAGTTTTTGAGTACCTTCGCAATAAATTGGGAGTGGTCACACTTCCCAAGAATTGACTAGCTACAGGGATCACATTCTCAGGGGGAGCATTTAAGTATTTGATTATCTTTTTGCTCATGTTCATGATTTTTGCTAAGTGTAATAAATTTTGCTTGAGAATGTTGTGCATGGACTCAGGGGGAGTCTACAGTAGCCCTTTGGTATTATTGTCAAAGGGGGAGAAGAGTTACAAGAAATTGCACATGTGTTGCCAAAAATTCCAAAGGGGGAGATTGTTGAGCAAGGTGCAGCAACAGTATTGTCATTGTTGTCAACACAGTCAGATAGATCTATTGATGCAGTGGACAGGAAGTTCAAAAGCTATTCAGATGCAGAAGACAGGAGTTCAAAGGTTATTCAGAGTATGTATAGTGATTTTCCAAGAAGACCGAAGTGGCCCATATGCAAAAGATCAAAGAAAAAAGACAAGTAAGAAAAGTGTCGCGATATCGCGACATATACAGCAGGCAAGAAAAACTGTCATGATTTCGCAACATGTTGGAAGAGAGAAAAAGTAGGAAAAACTGTCACGATTTCGTGACATGTTGGAAGAGAGAAAAAGCAAGAAAAACTGTCGTGATTTCGTGACATGTTGGAAGAGAGAAAAAGCAAGAAAAACTGTTATGATTTCGTGACATGTTGGAAGAGAGAGAAAAAGCAAGGAAAAATTGTCATGATTTCGTGACATGTTGGAAGAAAGAGAAAAAGTAGGAAAAACTATCACGATTTCGTGACATGTTGGAAGAGAGAGAAAAAGTAGGAAAAACTGTCACGATTTCGTGACATGTTGGAAGAGAGAGAAAAAGTAGGAAAAATTGTCATGATTTTGTGACATGTTGGAAGAGAAAAAGGCAAGTGGAAAAACTATCACGATTTCGTGACATGTTGGAAGAGAAAGAGAAAGTAGGAAAAAGTGTCACGATTTCACGACAAGTTCGAAGAAAGAGAAAAAGTAAGAAAAGTGTCACGATTTCGTGACATGTCACATTTTCACGACTAAAATAGGAGAGAGAAAGTAAGTTTGAAAAGTGTCACGATATCGCGACATGTCGCATTTTTGTGACAAAATAAAGAGAGGAAGCGTACGGAAGTAGAACTATCGCGATTTCACGACAAAAGCAGAAAGCAAGACTTCGAAAGTAGAAGTGTCACAATTTCATGACAAAAGCAAAGAAGTAAAGTACGAAAGCAGAAGTGTCACGATTTCATGACAAAAGTAGAGAAGAAGACTTCGAAGGTAGAAGTGTCACGATTTCATGACAAAAGCAAAGAAGTAAAGTACGAAAGTAGAAGTGTCACGATTTCATGACAAAAGCAGAGAAGAAGACTTCGAAGGCAGAAGTGTCACGATTTCATGACAAAAGCAAAGAAGCTAAGTACGAAAGTAGAAGTGTCACGATTTCATGACAAAAGCTAAGTTGAAGACTACGGAGGTAGAAGTGTCGTGATATCGTGACAAAAGCAAAGTCGAAGTCTATGGAAGTAGAAGTGTCACGATATCATGACAAAAGCAAAGACGAAGTATATGGAGGCAAAAATGTCACGATATCATGACAAAAGAAAAGATGAAGTCTACGAAGGCAAAAATGTCATGATATCATGACAAAAGAATAGAGAAAGCGTACGAAGGCGAAAGTGTCATGATATCGCGACATGTTATATTTTCATGGCAACAACAACAAAAGAAGCTACAGAGGCAAAAATGTCACGATTTCATGATAGGTCATAAATGCGCAAGTCAAGAAGGAGAACCTGACTGAAATGAGAAGTATGACAGTGGACCGACATCACTACGGCATTTACAAGGGTAGTTATAGAGTGATTTCATACTGCTAAAATATGAAGAGTGATCAAAAGTCAGTATGGCAGTTACAAGGTCTATCCAGAATGAAATCATCAAGCGATGGATAAACCGAACATCTTCTTGAGTTGAAGCCGATGAAGACCGATGATAGTCGACTAAAATTAGGGTTTACAGTTGTTATGAAAGCTGACTAAGATTAGGATTTATAGTCGACTAAGATTAGGGTTTTCATCATAAAAAATATTGTTATAAAAGGAGGGTTGTTTGGAGAATTGAGAGGTATGGTGGAATGTGTGTGAAATACGATCGTTGTGCGCAGAGAGCAAGTCGTGTCGAATCATGCTAAGTGCAAAATTTGCAAAGAGAGTAGAGTGCACAAAAGGGAGAAGATGATCATGAAGTTCGATTATAACGAAGCAGAGTGTGCGAAGTGATTGTGCAGAGAGAGTAGAGTGCGTAGAGAATGCAAAGGTGAAGAAGACCAGTCAAGGTCTTGCAAAAGCAAAGGTATCTTACTGTCAAACTTATAGATTCAGAATTGAAGTCCAAGTTGGTGCTTGGCATCAGGGGTTGGTGCTCCTTCCAGTTGGTGCTGGTAAATCAGGGGTTGGTGCTCCTTTCTGTTGGTGCAAATAAATCATGGGTTGGTGCTCCTTCCAGTTGGTGCTGGTAAATTGATTGTAAAGTTGGTGCTTTGCAAAGGCTGGATTTGGATGGTAGTCCAAGCGAGTCAATTTTTGAGGAGTAGCCACATTGGTGAACCTCGTTAAATCTTGTGTTGTGTGATGCTCTTTTGTTATACTTGTTGTATCTAGTAATAAGTTTTAATTGTTGCGGTATTAAGAGCTGTAAATTTAAGTTTATAGAGCTACACTGATTCACCCCCCTCTCAGTGTCATTGTAAGACTAACAACACTTTTGCTTGCTTTCTCCAAACTTTCCCTCTTATTTTGTTAGGCGAATAGCTCTTTATTCATATCTATTGGATATTTTGGAGCCCTATGCTAATATCAACATTCAAAACCATCCAACATTCCTTTGATTCCTTAGCTTAGTGAAGTACTTTTTCGGACATCGAATGCATTTCATGCCTTTGGATTTTTTTCTATTATTTTGTTGATCCAAGTTTTTCATTACACACTTGCTAATGTAGGCACTTAAAATCATTTGACATTGAGGGTGATCATACATGATATATTCTGTAATTGTGTTGAATGCTAGAATCATACTTAGCCAATTTTTGCTTCGAGGAGTCAAATTATTTTCATGTTAAGCCATATTATTTATGCTCCCCAACTGAAATCAACATCATTATTCACATAAGATGTTGTATTCCTTTTATTTTTGTTCCAATTTCAAATGTCATACTTTTATAGCCCTTATAATGACATCAACACTCAAAACTATTTGACCAAATTCCTTAGCAAAAATTCTAGTCTATGATTTATTGATTTATTTTGTTGACTATCAGATATTTTCATGCTAGTTTCTGACATCTATTGAGTGGTATTTTCACACAGTTGTGAAATTACACTCTCCTTTAGGATTTGGGTTCCAAATTCCCTCTTGTAAAGAAGTTAAACAAACAACTTCTCCAAGGTCTCCGCTATATTAGCATTTGCATGTGTATTAGTAATTTCAAATAAAGATATTCAATTTAAATGCTTGGAACACCTTAGTGATTGGAAGTAATTGTAAAAAAGGGGCAATGTTGGTTTATTTTACCGTGAAACTTTAGTGATTGTTCATTGAACCAAAATAGAGCAAATGTGAGTTGGTCCTCATATAACCACGATGTAGTGCTTAAGAAATGGAAATTTGTGAAAATGCCATAAAACATAACTCCTTCAATGAAATTGGAATTTTCATGAAGGGAATGTCATCATAGGCTCATGAGTGCAAAACAGAAATAAACAAAATGAAATTTGACCTTAAAATGAAATTTTTTTATTTTCGAGTTTTTAAAATCTGTTATAAAACAACAACTTCGATGAATTTTTTTAAATATTAAACAAATCTAAAAATGAAATTTCAAATTGTGTATTAGAAGTATGAAGTATAACCTACGCAATGGTTAAATTATTTTTAGATTTTGAAGTTTTTTAAATGTTTATTTTAATTCCTGAAAATAAAAAAAATTAAAATTTTTGGAAAATAAAATGCAAAAAATGGAACACAAGATACATTCAGTTTGATGCTATCCTATTCCGTCAAAACCGAAGATATGAGGTTTTCATGCATGCAACCTAACCTATTGGATCTGCAAAACAAACACAATCCAGATAAGCTAAGTGTTGGCTCCTAGGGTTTTAAATGAGGTTTTCAGATTTAAACATTCGCATGAAGCAACCAAGAGAACTTGCATAAACTCCATTTACAAGCCTAAAATCTGAAAAGGGGAAAAATAGACATCTAATATTGCATGCAAAAAATGACTCCTTCTTTCTTATCCATAAGATGCAACTTTTTGAAATTTTCTATATTAAAAATTTGTCATTTTACAATAACAAAAATTTTTGGTTTTCCCAAACCAGTCAATGGAAGAAAACAACTCGAACAGGTCCAGAATGGCCCTCTTGCCTTCAAACCTATAACTCTGCTCGTGGTAGTTTCCAACCCTTCTGGCCTCTTTGAATGGCGTATTTAAACTTCTGAAAAAATTGTTTCTCCTTCCATGATGATTCGTTTCATTTTTCGATGGTTGTTCGTTTCACCTTCCTTGACTGTTCATTTCATTTTCCAATGGTTGTTTGTTTCACCTTCCCTTGTATGCGTATGTGCTTTGGTTTCCATTTTGTGGCCCTTCGTCGCAAAAATGTAACATGTCACGATATCGCGACACATTTTCTTTCTTATCTCTCTCTTTGCTTTGAATCACGAAAATGTGACATGTCATGATATCGCGACACTTTTTCTCTTTTGACCACGACCATGCAACATGTCGCGATATCGCGACACTTTTTCTTGTTTGGTCGTGAAAATGCAACATGTCGCGATATCGCGACACCTTTTCTTGTTTGGTCGTGAAAACGCAACATGTCGCGATATCGCGACACTTTTTCTCCTTGCTCTTTCTCTTTGCTTTGTGTCGCAAAAATGCAACATGTCACGATATCGCGACACTTTTTCTTTCTTCTCTCTCTCTTTGCTTTGAATCACGAAAAATGCGACATGTGATATCACGACACTTTTTCTCTTCTGACCGCAAATGCAACATGTCGTGATATCGTGACACTTTTTCCTCCTTTGGTCGCGACGATGCAACATGTCGCAATATCGCGACACTTTTTCTTGTTTGGCCGTGAAAATGCAACATGTCGCGATATCGCGACACTTTTTCTCCTCGCTCTTTCTCTTTGCTTTGTGCCGCGAAAATGCAACATGTCACGATATCGCGACACTTTTTCTTCCTCGTTCTTTCTCTTCTCTTTTGGTCACGAAAATGCAACATGTCGCGATATCGCGACACTTTTTCTCTTTTGATCGTGACCATGCAACATGTCGCGATATCACAACACTTTTTCTCTTTTGGCCACGACCATGCAACATGTCACGATATCGCGACACTTTTTATATTTTGGCCGTGACCATGCAACATGTCGTGATATCGCGACACTTTTTGTCTTTTGGCTGCAAAAATGCAACATGTCGCGATATCGCGACACTTTTTCTATTTTGGCCGCAAAAATGCAACATGTCGCGATATCGCGACACTTTTCTTCTTTTAGCCACGACAATGCAACATGTCACGATCTCGCGACACTTTTTCTTTATTGTTCTTTCTCTTCTCTTTTGGATCGCGAAAATGCAACATGTCGCGATATCGCGACACTTTTTCATCCTTGTAGTGTTTTACCTTTTCTTTGATCTTTAGCATATGGGCCACTTCGGTCTTCTTGGAAACATGCAAAAAAGGTGGGTCCCCAATTTTGGGGTTCGTTGTGGAGCAGCCACAACAACATCATCACACTAGATTTTTTGGTAATGTTCTCATACTTAGCAAAACTTTGCTTCTTTTCTTGCATGTCTTGTCTTTCTCTAATCCTACCATTGTTCTAGATACCCGATGACCTCCCTTAGCAAATATTTAGGGTATTTTATTGAAAAATTCATCTCCCTATAAGGAGATAGATGTGGGTGGAGAATTTTACGCACAAGTCTGAGTAGAATGATTAAGGAATAGAAAATACTTGGCATAATCGAAGGCATTATACTTGAAAACTCTTTAGTTGTGATTCACATACTATTTGCAGATGGTATACTTCTATTTGTAAATTGAAACTTTAGAGAAGAACTAAAATATAAAGAGCTTTGAGATCTATATTGTACTACTACAAGAATGGAAATAAACCTCTAGAATATAGATACAACTTTTAACAAACTACAACTAGGACAAGAAGAAGTAGTGGTAAGGATTTTTTGTTTCAATCTAATTTAGTTTAGCAAAGGTTTAAAATATTTGGGGTTTATATTGAAGGCAAATAATTATGGATACCAATGCTATATTTTTTTATACAATAAGATGGAAAAGGGTAACTTCATGGTGTAATAGATGGTTATCATTGGAAGGTAATTTAACACTAGTGAAATTAGTTATGAAAGTCATTGTAGTATACTGGCACTCCTTGGCTTATTTTTCTATTAAAATAGTGGAAAAAATAAGGAACTTTCATTTGCTTTAAATAGGAAGAAGAGAGAAGGATGCAACGTATTTGGTTAAATTGAGTGATATAGCCAAACCTAAATCAGTAGGAGGATGGGGGCTTAAGGGTACACATAGCTTTGGGAAAGCACTAGCTGCTAAGAGCCTCTAGAGATTGATAACTAGTAAAGGATTATGACTTGAGGTTATCAAGGAGAACTATTTGGGTTTCATGTCCTTTGCAGAGTGTATTAGACTTCCTATCAGGAAAGTGAATGATGCAACTATTGTTTGAAAAGCATTAGTTAGTATATAATATTTTTAATTTGGAAAATAGAAAATGGGAAAAAAATAAGGCTAGGAAAAGACCCCTAGCTAGGGAATGGATGAGATTACTAGCTATCTCAAAATTAAATAGAACATCTAAATATACAGGGGCTCAAGGTATTAGTAGATAAAACCTTTGTGGATAGAACCAATTTGTGGAATAAGGGGTGGATTTTAACAAAAGAATTACTTTTGGAAGGAAATGAAGTTGGGTAATTGAGCACTTATACAAGGGGTATAATAAGAAATCTTATAATACTAAGATAAGAAAAATACTCTTTAATATGGTAAAATATGATGCAACAATAAGGGGATCCTTTATTTTAAATAAGTAGACAACAAACCCTTTAGATGACAGTCACTTATACTATGATTACAGACTAATTTTCAACTCAAGATGACATTCTTGGATGATAATCTTGAGGATGAAAAACCTTTAATCAACTATTCTATGATGAAACCAAGGAAAATCATAATTTTTTTGACGACATGTTCTAAGTTGACCATCTATGAGTATGATAACAATATTCGACTATGACTACATGCTTTGACTATGATGACATGCTTCGACAACAACGTTTGATCTATAAATATTCTTAGTGATCAATAACATTTTTGTCTATAGTTTTCTTCATTTGACCAGAACTTAGATGACAAGAATTAAACTCTATATGGTCAAGTTTATCAACTCTAATGATGCAGCTCTAGATGATGTCTACCTACAATAATAGTTTACATATTTGACTTGCAACATAATTACATTTACTATAAGGATATTTAAACATCTATATATGATGCATTAACACAACATAGGATAGGAAATTATAGATATTATTTATTTCATTTTATGAGTTGCATTTTAGAAAAAATATTTCTACCATAAATCGGTTTGATTTCTTTCTTAGACTCACTCATTTTTTTCTCCCCTATTTTCTTTGGCTTCCTCTCTTTCTTATTTCTCCTTAATGTTATCACTGCTCCTATACACATTTATTTTCTCCTCCTATTTTTTTACCCCTTGAACTCCATTCAACTTATAGGCATGAGAAACAATGACTATATAGCTACCCCAAAAGATTGACCTTCAATTTTTTTTTTCAATCCCTCTTGTCTAGTCTCCACATGGATGTTCCTACATCATACTCACCAGGTAAGAAAATGTTTCATGAACATTGTTGGAACTCTCAATGGATACTTTGTATTTAGTGACCTCTAAAGTATTCAATCCACATTATGGCATCAACTTCCTAGTTATTCCACTTAAACCAATATTCATAATATTTCTTATCTCTTTTCCTTCTCACCACTTTGGAATCTATGATTACTTAAATTTTATCTTGTTCCTTCTCTTGTAGCAGTACTATCCATTTATCTTCCGAAATATCCACTATATGATCTTCATCATCATCTCTAGGTTGATCATAGTTTGGGTGTAAGTCGACTACATTAAATATTGATGAAATGTTAGTGTCTTTTGGAATTTCAATTTCATATGCGTTAGTAGTAAACTTCTTCAAGACCTTACAAGGATTAAATTTATTTTAATTGAGCTTGTTGTAATTACCTTTGGGAAACCTTTCCTTTTGCAAATGTACCAAAACCAAATCTCCAACCTAGAATTCTTGTGTTTGATGCTTAAGACCAACTTGTTACTTGTATTTTATGATATTATTTTCCAAATTATCCTTCACTTTTCAATATAAATCTTGCATATATTCAACAAAATCCTCTACCATAGCACTAGGTTTTTGCAAATCAACTATACTTCTGTAGACACGTGAAATTAACCCACTTTAATGGGTAATCTTCGTTGAGCCCTCTAGGAGAACCCTTTGACTTGCCTAAAGCAAGGGCAAGGCTTATACCACCATGTTTTGCTTATTTTCTCTCTTTATGTGAAATCATGCTCGGTCCCTAACGGGGCGCAACTTCGCATGGTGATATTGTGGTTGGCCTTTACGGGGCATGATTTCTTATTTGTAGGATTTTTCTCAAGGAAACCCTAATTTTTTGGGTTTGGCATATTTTACATTGGCCCTCCTTGGTTTTCCTGCCTTTCTCACCTTCAAATATGCTATATAAGGAGGGTTTGAATTCACTTTTCACACATGCTCACACAATCACATAATTTTACGTTATATGGATTATTGATGATTTATTGCTTGCTAACATTTGGTTTCTTGTAAAGTGTTCTTATTTAGTTTGCATCCTTTTCTTCATGTGCAAGCAAGTTTAATTTGGAGTTTGAATATTGATTGGATTTTTTCTGCATTGATTACTCATTGTTTCTTATCACTCTTGGTGGATTAGTGTTGAAGCCCTAAGGATAGATCAACCATTTGAGGGGGTCTTAAACTTTTTTCCTGCTTCCTCGCACTCAGCTAGGTGAAATCATTCTGCTACACGCTTGTTTTTGTTCACTACATATTAGGTTTATTGTTTTGCTTTAGTCTAAGATGTTTCATCTCACTTCGATGAAATCGCATCCGGTATGCTATAGGGTGTGATTCTACCTATGCATTATCACACTCACCTGTTATGGGGTGTGATATCGCCTAATAAAAAATTTGGGGTAATCTACTATCCCAAATTTCATCATTGCATTCTAGGCTGCATTTAGAGCTTGATGTTACATTTTATTATGTGATTCCATAATTCTATTTTTGTTATATTGTATTATGTTTGTTTTCTTCCAAAGGTCAATTTTTGCTTTTATTTATCAAATTTTAGATAAAATGACCTAGGGGGCTTGACTATTGTGCCTCCAAGCACTGTTGTACAATGGCCTAAGCATACCCCCTAACACTAATCCTATTTTTAAAGTGTTTGTTAAATTACCTTGCAGTAACGGGAATTGTTGATAGATTTGGACAAAGGGATAAAAGCAAGGATAAATCACTGGATAAGCCAAGTCATCCGATTAATATTTAGGCTATTTGTTGAGTGTTTTATAATTCTGTTACAAACCCTAGATCCAATTTTATAGAAATATATTTAATTAAGTTATAGGTATTTAAATATAAATAACATATAGCATGCACCTAGGGTTAATTTTGTTTGTGCATCTCTTCTTGAGCCCTTGCTTAAAGGTTGTTTGTTTAGAACCCTAGGTTAGAAAAGCATTCAAAGGAAATAATCATTCTAGGGTTAGATCTTGTATTCCTACATTCTATATTTTTGCATTGTCCTTTATATTTTATAGCATAGATCTAGAAATACCAAATCTAGGTGTTTGTATTGAATCGAATACATCAAACATTCTTAAAAACCAGACGACTTGGAGCAAGTCTTTAAACCATTCCTAGCAAAACCATCCCCCCTAGCACCAAGTGTAGAGAAAAACATACCCCGCGGTTCACCCCAAAGTCTTCTCTCTTGCAGATCCATATTTTTGGAAATTGTATGTGGTAGGGAAGTTTTCCCCTTCTACATATTTGGTGAACCCAATGTGAATACCTCCTTTATTTTTAATTTTTTTTAAGCAATATCATTAAATTTGTTTGGGTGGTTGAAAAACTCAATAATAATGTTTAAAATATTTTTGTTTCTTTTTTTAGAATTCTCTTCTATCCTTTCTTTTTTCTAATGGCTCATTTTCTTAGAAGTCAGTGAAAGCAACTTGGGTCTCATCATGTTCTCCCTGAACATGACTTGATTGATAGAGGATCCTAACATAGATCTATAAGAATAAAATAATATGGAAATTGAAATGAATTTTGATCCTTATGAATGCCCTAATGATGGGTTTGTATTTTTGTCATTTGAGCTCATTTGTGGTTTTATGAAATCCAATAAAGATAATATATTGGAAGGTATGGAGCGATAATCTCATCTCGAAATAGGTGAGACTCATCCATCTCCTCCTCTAATGATCTACCCTATGCTTGAACAAAATAACCCCTTGCCTAAATCAATGCATCCTAACAACTTGAACCAAGTTTTTGACACTACTACAACCACCAATATTGGAAGGAATTTGCAAGCTCCTCCAATTAGTAGTGTTACTCAAAAGTGTTTTCAATTTCATCCTCAATCTTCTAATATCAACACTTTTGCTCCTGTTCTACCCAATGTTAGTTATTAATTTTCACAATGTGCCACATATAAGAATAGTATCCATACCTCCAACCTAAATCAAGCATTGGTTCCTCAACACACATATGGGAATCTAAGAATAATGCATAACAAAAATCCAAAAGTACAAAATTTGGCAAATATGGTAAAACAGTTAGTTTCAGGTTGAGATGATTCAGCCTTCAAGTTTTATTTATAGTTACAATAAAATGTCTAATCAGCTATTGGATCCTATTGTTACTGCTATGCCTTATCCTAAGCATTTTTCTATGCTAGTTTTGCCTATTTATAAGGGTAAAAAATATTTAATTGAGCATTTAAGAAGATTTAGGATAGCCTGTCATGATCTCACTTATGATGACATGTTGTTACTTAAAGTATTTACTAAGAGTCTTGGTGGTATGGCATTAGAATGGTATTATTGGTTACCCAATTATTCCTTGAAGAACTTTGAAGAAACATAAAAATTATTTGTTCAACAATTTGGTGCTTACATTGAAAAGGAAATAACAATGAAGGATGTGTATAGTTTAAATAAAATAAAGAGGACAAATTTTCAGAATTTTTGGCTCGTTGGAGAAGTTTAGTTGGACAATTAAGGTATAATTTATCACCAAAAATATGATTGAGATATTTATTGGTAATTTACAAGAACAACTATCTTATGCATTATAAACTACTAGTATTACATATTTTGATCAAGCAATTGATTTAGCAATAAAAGGAGAACATGCCCTTAATAGAAGAGGTCAACTCAAAGTCAAAGAAGAAAAACCTACTAAGTCTCAACATAAGAACAAGCACATAGGAGGTGATAGTGGAATGAATAATAGGTATATTAATAATGTTACTAATAACCTACAAAAGATAGTACTTCAGAAACCACAAAGAAATTATGGAAGCAGTTTTGAAGTAAATTTTAGAAGCCAAGGCAATTGAGTTACCTACCATAAGACAACCAGATATTACAACTCATTGGTATAAGGCAGGTCAACATCATGCATATCATAGAATGGAAGGTCATTGGAATGTGGCTCATCCATTGCCAAAATATAATCAACAAGTAGCAAATCAAGTGGATCATCATAATGAGCCTCCTACCTATGGCAATATGGTTGGTATGGTTGGGGTAACTACAAGAAGACAAGCTTAGACTTAGCATCCTCAACAAGGATAGAATTCTCTATTACAACCCAGTTCATTTTTGAAGAATACTCAGAAGAAAGTTTCGAATACAAGGACTCCACCTATTGTATTGAGATCACAGCCTAAGGTTTCATTTGATCTTCAAAAGCAGTTGGCTAGTACTCTAGCAAAGATATTAGTTTTAGAGCTCTTGCAAACTTCTCCCAACCATAGATAAGCTTTTATGGAATTTTTAAAGCAACAATAAGTTCCTTCAAATATTTCTCCTAATGCTATAGTTGATGTCGTAGGTTCTCTTGGGATATATCATATCTCATTATCGGATGATGATAAACCTTCCTCAAACTTACAAGAAGATTTTTCACTTTACATCACTACACTTATTGGGGATACCTTTATTAAGAGAATTTTGATTTATAACGATTCTTCCCTCAATTTGTGTACATATCAATTCTTTCAAAAATTTGGATTAAAAGAGGAATATTTAACAAAATCCGATATCATTATAAAAGCTTTCAACAATGAGTCCTAAGAAGCCTCTGGTGTCATATCTCTTCCCTTCAAGGTTGGGCTTAAAATATTAGATACTTTATTTTATGTGGTACATTGTACTGCATCTTTTAATATTCTTATTGGATGACCTTGTATTCATGCAATGAAGGTCGTCCCTTCTACTCTTCATTAATGTCTCAAGTTTGAATTTAAAAACCAAGTTATCACCATTCTAGGTGACCCTTGACCATTTGAGTTTTGTTAAAATGTAGAGCGAGCTCGATATAAGTTTAAACCATGTCCTATTTCTTTAATGGTTTCTCCACATTCCTCATCTCAAATATGAAAACAATTTCAAAATTTAAAAATAAGTAAGGAACACATCTCAATATCAGGATAATCACATTATTCAATCACCTCTTCTAGATATAGCCAAGCTACTACCATCACCAAGAACCATGGGTTTGCCCAATAATAAAGGTGATGTTTTACACATTGGTACGTGTACCTTTATCTTTGTAGGAATTTCCTTCGAAGAAAATATACGTGGTAGTAATCCCTCTCTCGTTGAGTGCTCTTTCGCTCATTGCTACCTTTCCAATGATTACCCAATTTCTAAACAAATCCTATCTAGTATGGGATATGTAGGTAAAGTTTTGGGACCACAATATAAGGAAATTCAAGAGCCTTTGGATTTTGATATTTGTCTTAGGATATGTGGCATAGGTTTATACCTAGTAAAGACCAACCTTTACCATTTGACAATGATGATCATCTTATGACTTATGCTGAATATATTGATTATAAAAAGTCAGGAGTGGGTGATGAGGATGATGGTCCCCCTTATTCTTCTGATATATTGTTTTGTAATATGATTAATTTTGTATGTTCTAAAATTAAACCTTTTGTTTTGAAAATGACCTTACTTTTCTATCTTATAGTGATCTTGTGAAGTTGGGAAATGCTCCTCTTTATGTTAAAAAGAATGGTTATGTTCAAAAACACATTGATTATCGTACTATGGCTACCAAAGAAAAATCTATGAAGTAGCCTCTTCGTAATCCTAATTATTGAGAAGGCTTACCTTTTAGAGATTTTTTTGATAAAATAGTCCATGGTATGCCTGTAATTTTTTTTAAGAAAGACAACACACTTAGATTTTGTGCCGATTTTTGTTATGCTTGCTTAAACTAATCAATTCAATTAATTAATATAAAAATAAATAAAAAATTTCATCAAATCAATTAATTATCATTTAGATATGCATTTACATTTTCGTTGCATCCAAATGCTTGTTCATACTACATTGTTGCTTGTCATCCTTTCACATTTCTTGCCAAACATTTAATACAACTTGCATGCTTGAATGTCATATTTTGCATGATTGCTTGATCATATAGATTTTGGGGATCTTGAAACAATGGTATGTAATGATACCTAGTTAGATCATAGCTCACATGCATTGCACTCTCTCTAGGGTTCTGATGCCTAGTAAAATCCCCACCTAGGGTTTTTCTTTTTCAGTATTCTTTCTTGCTTTTGTTTACCTCTTCAAGTTCTATCTTCCTTGGTCTTGATAGTAGTGAGAGTAACTATTAATTCAAGGATGATATTTTTTTAATATTTCCTTGTCACTTTTCATTGCCTTCCTTTTCTCTTCTTTGAATTCCTTTGCTTTTGAAAAGAAAATACATAGACTTTATTTCTTTCTCTAAGTTGTCTTCTCTGCGCATTTGCACACACTATATTGCGTTCAGATTTAAACCCCTATCAGAGGTAGCACTTGTCTAATATATTTTATACTTATATATTACACCCCACATGGGATAATTATACATCCTAGTAGGTATCTTATCGGATATGATCTTTTATCGATTTATACTCCCTTTTGACTCAGTGGGCTCAACACCCCATTACAGGATAAGTTCCTTGGCCATTTTTAGTAGGGCTCGACATACATCCTAGCGGGTAATAATACCACAACAATCAATTAGAGAGTAACCACCCATAGTGGATCATAATCCAACACACCATCCTATATTGTGAGTTCTATACCCATAGCAGGTTTAGTTATCTCTTTTTTGGTACGATTCATAGTATTTAATCACATTGGTTCCTTGCAACCTATGCTGATTTCGATACTATGTTTTGCCTATCCTTCTCTATTTTATATGGTTGACCTTTGGATCTTCTTCTCCTTTGTATTCTTCTTTCTTCTTCTTCTCTTCTCTCTCTTCTTCTTCTTCTTGTTGGTTTTCTTTCTTGTTTTGTCTTGTATTATTTTTCCTCCATCCATTCCATACATGCATTTCATATAGTCTTGCATTAAGATAGATTGCATGCATAAAATATTAAAATTTAAAAATGTGTAAATTAAATCAAATTACATACACACAATCACAAATATATATATAAATGCAGCTATATAATACTCGACGAGAAAAAGAGAGATACATCCATGTCTAGTTGGTGTACCACAGTCTAGTTCTAGTACACTCAACCAATCCCTAGGGATGCATGCCATAATCAAAATTTTCAATTCATATCGATCCCTAGCCCTAGATATGAGAGCATGTCTCCTCTTCTCTACCCGAAGTAGGAGGTGGTCCAGGCAACCGCATACCCATGGATTATGAAGTCAAGAATGTCTATGATCGAGATCGTGATCTACTTGCTAATTGGAGGGATGGAGGGAGTGTTGATCTCTGCCCTACTGGTATCACCTAGCAGTACATGGTCTCATATAAGGTAGCCCACTAAATTGGCACCTCCAACCTCTCCCCTACCATTTGTAGCTCCACCTATAGAAGGTAAACTTCATCGCTAGCCTGGATACTCCCAACGATAGCCATTCCCTCTGCATGAGCCCTCTGGCACTTTGTGTCTAGATGGCTCACCTCCTTTTAGATATGATCATCCTCTTCTAGATTATCACCCCTATCCATCTCTATGATACTCAATGAGCCCTGCAGTTCCTTTATCCTCTCAGACCTATCCTCCTAAAGGAGTTCCACCTGTCTTTGTAGTGTTTCCACTTGTTCTTGTAGTGCCTCTGCCTCCTCCATAAAATCCCCTCATCTCAAGGCACAACCTTGATGGAATACTATTGATGTAGAGGCCTCTCTCGATCCTCCACCTAGTAGTACCTAGGCCTTTGTAAGGGTAACTCTAGATGCCCCTACCTACCTGGTCCCTGTAATATTGGTGTCCTCTATCACTAGATCAATACAAACCTAAGCCTACCATTGACTTAGAGTTGTAGGGACCTATTGTGTTATCTTTGTGGCTCTACGAGATACCTTATAGAAATCTTGCTATAGACCCAGGCCCATATCTTGGTACCTTTGTGTTAGAACAAGTGGGGAGACCCTCTGAGGTATGACTCCTCTATACCACACTTGTAGCTGAAGGCTACCCCTATATCATCCACTCTGGGATCCATGTAAGTAGGATCATTCAAGTCTTCCTTTGCCTACCTGGCCAAGTCTAGTCCACCTCCCACCCTTGCTAGATCATGGTAGAATCTCTAGTACTAGTAATCCCCCAAGTCCAAGATTCCCTGTACGATCCTGAACTACCTCAGGCATCGATCAAATTGGAAGACCTTTGGCTCCCCTATCTCCATAGTAAGCCACTTGATCCTCCCAATACTTGCCAACTCTATCCTATCCTTAGCCTAGGCTAGGTGTTGATGCCAGGATCACCATATAATATTGGCCTCCCTCAGCTCATCTACTACCCACCCCGCTAGTGGTAGGTGCCCTGCATAGGTCCTCATGATCCACTCTAGGGACCCGAGCCATCTATATGATGCTGGTCACTCTAGGATGGATAATGGTCCTAGCAGTGTATTTTGTCTCTACACCACTATGTATTCCTAGCTCCATACCTAAAGCAAATTCGTACATACTAATATTGTATGTCATTTATACATGACATTGTACAATGTCCTTTATAAGTAGGCCAACACATATGGAACCCATGTGAATCGAACTTCCTAGTGTCACATGTCTGCCACTACACTTGCCATAATCCATGGTAGATATTGCCTACTGGTATGGAATATCAATTTTCCCACCACCACCCCATAGAGCATGATATTTAATGGATCCACCCCATATCACCCCACAAGGTCATCTATGACTATGGTTCTCTCTTGCACATGGTGGACCCAACCCCCTAAAAATTATTGCAAGGTTGTTGGTCTCCCTTGTGCTCTGTAAAATATTGTCCCTCTAATAGAGATACACAAGATATGCCACACATCCTCTAGTGTGATGGTCATATCTCCTATGGGTAACTTAAAGGTGGATGAATTTGAGTACCATCTCTCCACTAGTGCCATTATTAGGGCCCTGTCTGCCTCTACTTGAAGTAGCCTCACCACCTCTAGTGTGTCTGACTCTACATTTTTTAGTGTCTCTAGCTCCACCTACAGGGAGCTAGCTCTCCACTCGTGGCTCTCGAGTACTCTAAGGTGAAATAATAAAAAATACTAAATTTTTTCCATTAGTTCAATTAATCAAAAAATAATCTCCTAAATTAATCAATCAATTAAAATTAATTGCATTAAAATAAAATAAAAAATTTCTAAGTTTGATTGCTAAAGTTCAATTTTGCATCTTCAAAGTTAGCTTGCTTGCTTGCACCTTTCCTTCTTTTCTTTTCTTCCTTCTCTTTCTTTCCTTATTTCTTCCTTTTTCTTCTTTCTTTTTGCATTTTCGGTGATATCGTACTTAGTTTTTCTAGGGTAGCGATTTCATCGAAGTAAGATCATGCCCCACTTTGCCAAGGTATGATATCGCCAGGTGTGATTTCATTGCTACCACCCAAGGCAAAATCATGGCTATGCCGTGCAAAACAACCAGTTTTGGTGGAAAACTACTCAAAAAAAGAAACAAAGTCAAAATGCAGGTGTGGTTTTTGATCCTACCTATGCTCGTTTTGCTTTCATGATGGCCTTACCCCTCATAATTGTTGAACGGTACACTGGTAGTGCCATATCCCCTTTTTCTCCAAATATCTTTTTCCTCTCATGTGGTAAAAATGAATTAGGATTTTACCCCCTTTTTATCTCTATTTTTCATGCACTTATTTATTTTTCTTTCTCTTTTGTTTTCCTTTTCTTCTTCTTCTAAGTCTATCTTTTCAAGTTTTCATGAGGGATTTATTCCTCATAAAAATCGATGGGGCACCCTTGCCTTAGAGGTATTAATATCCCTAATTCATCGATTTGCATATAAAACATGAAAGTGTTTAGAATAACACCATTTTTACACCATCATGTTCTTCTATACTAGCCACTCTATTTTTCTTATCGCCTTTTATTTGTGTGTGTTTATATATTTTCTTTGACACATTTATCAGGCCATAAATGCATTAAAGAGGGGGCACAACGTAGACACAAAAAATTGACCCACTTAAGTGGGCAATATTCCATGAGCCGTCTAGGAGACCCCTTTGACTTGCCTAAGACAAGGGTAAGGTTTCTTAAGCCCTATTTTTCCTATTTTCTCTCTATGTGAAACCATGTTGAGTCCCTGATGGGGCGTGACTTCACATGGAGAAATTTTGGTCGGCCTTGATGGGGCACGATTTTGTCTTTTTAGGATTTTTCTAAAGGAAACCCTAATTTTTTGGGTTTGGCGTGTTTTACATTGACCCTCCTTGGTTTTGCTGCCTTTCTCACCTTAAAATATGCTATATAAGGAGGGTTTGAATTCACTTTTCACACACACTCACATGATCATATAATTTGATGTTATATAGATTATTGATGATCTATTGCTCGCTATCATTTACTTTCTCACAAAGTGTTCTTATTCGGTGTGCATCCTTCTTCGTGCACAAGAAAATTTAATTTAGAGTTTGAATATTGATTGGATTTATATTGCATTGATTTTTGATTGCTTCTACTCACTCTTAGTGGATTGGTGTTGAATCCCTAAGGAGAGATCAACCATTCAAGGGGGTCTCAAACCTTTTTGTCAGCTTCCTCGCACTCTTCTAGGTGAAATTTCTTTGTTGCACACTTGTTTTCATTCACTGCATCTTAGGTTTATTATTTCACTTTAGTCTAAGATATTTTGTCTCACTTTGACAAAATTACGCTCAGTATGCTATGGGGCACGATTTCTCCTTTTTTTTAATGTTCTCACCTGTTACAAAGTGTGATATCACCTGAGAAACATTTTGGGGCAATCTGCTATCACAAATTTTATCATTGCATTCTAGGCTGCATTTAGAGCTTGATGTTACATTTTGTTCTGTGATTCCATCATTCTATTTCTACTTTATTATATTATGTTTTTTCTCTTCCAAAGGTCAATTTTCACTTTTATTTATCAAAGGTTAGCTAAAAGGACCTAATGGGCTTAAATTTTGCACCTCCAAGCACTGTTGTACAATGGCCTAAGCAGGCTCCCTAACACAAATCCTATTTTTCAAATGTTTGTTAAGTTGCCTTGGAGGAACATGAATTGTTGATAGCTTTGGACAAAGGGATAAAAGCAAGGATAAATCACCAGATAAGCTAAGTGTTCTGATTAATATTTAGGTTTTTTGTTGAGTGTTTTATAATTCTATTGCAAACCCTAGATCTAATTTTATAGAAATATATTTAATTAAGTTCTAGGCATTTAAAGATAAATAGCATATAGCATGTACCTAGGGTTAATTCTGTTTGTGCATATATTCTTGAGCCCTTGCTTAAATATTGTTTTTTTAGAACCCTAGGTTAGAAAAAAATCAAAGGAAAGGATAATTCTAGGGTTAGCTCTTGCATTCCTGAATTATGTATTTCTACATTATCCTTTATATTTTATAGCATAGATCTAGAAAGGTCAAATCTAGGTGTTTGTCTTGAATCGAATACATCAAACAAATAAAAATAATCAATTCAATTCATTAATAATAAAAATAATAAAAACAAATAAAAATTGCATTAAATCAATTAGTTATCATTTAGATATGCATTTGCATTTCTGTTGCATCCATCTGCTTGTTCATACTACATTGTTGCTTGTCATCCTATCACATTGCTTGCATGACATTTAATACAACTTGCATGCTTGAATGTCATATTTTGCATGATTTCTTGTTCATGATTGATTGATAATATAGATTTTAGGTATATTGCAACAATGGCATGTGATGATATCTAGTTAGGTCATAGCTCACATGCATTGCACTCTCTCTAGGGTTATGATGCCTAGTAAAATCCCCACCTAGGGTTTTTCTTCTTCAGTCTTCTTTCTTGATTTTGTATACCTCTTCAAGTTCTATCTTCCTTGGTCTTGGAAGTAGTGAGAGTACCTATTAAATCAAGGATGATATTTTGTTAATATTTCCTTGTCACTTTTTGGTTGCCTTCCTTTTCTCTTCTTTGACTTCCTTTGCTTTTGACAAGGAAATACATAGACTTTATTTCTTTCTCTAAGTTGTCTTCTCTACATATTTGCACACACTCACTATATTGTGTTCAACTTTAAACCCCTATCAGAGGTAGCACTCACCTAATATATTTTATCCTTATATATTACATCCCACATGGGATAATTATACATCCTAACGGGTATCTTATCAGATATGATCTTCTATCGAGTTATACTCCCTTTTGACTCAGTGGGATCAACACCCCATTACAGGATAAGCTCCTTGGCCATTATTAGTGGGGCTTGATAAACATCCTAATGGATAATTACCCCACAAAAATCAATTAGAAAGCAACCATCCATAGTGGGTCAGAATCCAACACCGCATATTTTACGATGAGTACTATACCCATAGCGGGTTTATTTCCCTCTTTTCTGGTACGATTCATAGTATTTAATCACATTGGTCCCTTGTAACCTATGCTGATTTTGATACTGTATTTTTCTCTCCTTCTCTATTTTATATGGTTGACCTTTGGACCTTCTTATCCTTTGTATTATTATTTCTTATTCTTCTCTTCTCTCTCTCTTATTCTTCTCCTTGTTGGTTTTCTTTCTTGTTTTATCTTGTATTTTATTTCTTCCATCCATTCCATCCATGTATTTTATATAGTCTTGCATTAAGATAGATTGCATGCATAAAATATTAAAAATAGGAAACATATAAATTTAATCAAATTACATACACACAATCACAAAAATATATAAAAATGCAACTATGTATTACTCAAAAATAAAAAGAAATATACTTTCGTGTCTAGTTGGTGTACCACAATCTAGTTTTGGTACACTCAACTAATCCCTAAGGATTCATACCACAATCAAAAATAGCATTTCATCCCGATCCCTAGCCCTATATTTGAGAGCTTATCTCCTCTTCTCCGCTCGAAGGAGGAGGTGGTCCAGGTAGCCACATACCTATGGACAGTGAAGTTGAGAATGTCTATGATCAAGACCATGATTTGCTAGATGACTGGAGGGATGGAGTGTCACTCTCTACCCTATTGGTATTGCATGAAAATACATGGTCTCATAAAAGGTAGCCCATTGAATGGCCACCTCCAATCTCACCCCTGCCCTCTGTAGCTCCACATGTAGAAGGTAGACTCTATCACTAGCTTGGATAATCCCAATGACAACCATCCCCTCTTCTCGAGCCCTATGACACTTTATGTCCAGAAGGCTCACCTCCCATAAAATATGATCAACCTCTACTCGATTCACATCCATCTCCCTATATATAATACTTAATGAGCCTCATAGTACCTCGATACTCTTAGATATATCCTCCTGGAGTAGGTCCACCTGTCCTTGTAGGGTCGCCACCTGTACTTGGAGTACCTCTGCCTCCTCCCTCAGATCCCCTTAACCTAAGGCCTGGATTCATCCAACTACTATTGATGTGGAGGCCTCTCCTGATCCTCCACCTATTATTACCTAGGCCTCTATGGGAACAACTCTATATACCCCTACATCTATGGTCCCTATAGCACTGGTGTCCTCCATGACCAGCTCAATTATAACCCGAGCCTGCCACTGACTTAGAGCTATAGGGCTCTACTATACCCTCTCCGTGGCTCTGTGAGCTACCTCCTAAAAATATTACTATAGATCCAAGCCTATTTTTTGGTGTCTCTATATCAAAATAGGTAGGGAGACCCTCCAAGGCATGACTCCTCTATACCACCGCTTGTAGTTGAAGGCCACTCCTACATAGTCCATCCTGGGATCCATGTAAAGAGGATCATCCAAGTCCTCCTATATCCACCTGGTCAAGTTTGGTCTACCTCCCACCCCTACTAGGTCCTGGTAGAATCTCTGGTACCAGTAATCCCCTAGGTCTAGGATTCCCTATAATATTATGAACTACCTTAGGACTCGATCAAATAGAAATATCTTTGGCTCCCTTCTCTTCGTAGTAAGCCACTTGATCCTCCTAATCTTCACCAACTCTATCCTATCCTTAGACTAGCCTAGGTGTTGATGCTAGTATCACATATAATCTTGGCCTCCCTCAACTCATATACTACCCACCTCGCTAGTGGCAGGTTCCCTGTGTAGGTTCTCATGAACCGCTCTAGGGAATTGGACCATTTGTATGCTACTAGTCACTATGGGGTGGGAAATAGTCCTAGCAATACATCTGGTCTCCAAATCACTATGTGCTTCCAACTCCATACCTGGAGTAAAACTGTACACACTAATCCTATATACCGCTTGTACACGACACTGTATAATATCCTATACAAGCGGACCAGCACATATGGACCCCATGCGAATTGAACTCCCTGGTGTCACATGTCTACCACTACACCTACCATCATCCATGGTAAATATCACCTACTAGTATTGAACATCAACTATCCCACTACCGCCCCATAGAGCATGGTCTTCAATGGATCCACCCCATATCACTCCACCAAGTCATTTATGACTATGGTGCTCTCTCTCACTTGGTGTACCCAACCCCCTAAAAATAATTGCAAGGTTGTTGGTCTCCCTCATGCTCTGTAAACTACTATCCCTCCGATAGAGATACACTAGATATTCCAAACATCCTCTAGTGTGATGGTAATATCTCCTATGGGTAACTTAAAGGTGGATGACTTTGAGTACCATCTCTTCACTAGTGCAATTAGTAGGGCCCTATCTGCCTCTACTTGAGGCAACATAACCAGGTGATCTAGCCCCACCACATCTAGTGTATTCATATCTACTTTTTTGAGTGCCTCTAGCTCCATCTACATGGATCTAGCTCTCCACTCGTGGCTTTCGAGTACTCTAAGATTTATTAATAAAAAATTTCCATCAGTTCAATTAATCAAAAATTAATCTCCTAAGTTCATCGATCAATTAAAATTAATTGCATTAAAATAAAATAAAAAATTTCTAAGTTTGATTGCTAAAGTTCAATTTTTCAATCTACAAAGTTAGCTTGCTTGCTTTCACTTTTCCTTATTTTCTTTTATTTCTTCTCTTTCTTTCCTTCTTTATTATTTTTTCTTCTTTCTTTTTGTCTTTTCGATCATATCGTTCCTGGTTTTGGTGTCGATTTCGTCGAAGCGAGATTGTGCTCCACTTTCACGAGGCACGATCTCACAAAATCGTGTATACCAGGGAAAAATCGTGGCTAGACCACAAAATAATGCTTGGATTATATGTGGCAAAACCACCAGTTTTGGTGGAAAACCACTCAAAAATGTTAAAAAATAAATAAAAACAAAATTCAGGTGTGGTTTTTGATCCTACCTATGCTTGCTTTGCTTTTGTGCTAGCCTTACCACTCATAATCGCTGAACGGTGCACCACTAGCACCATCTCCCCTTTTTCTCCATTGCTCTTTTTTCTCTCACATGGCAAAAATGAATTAGGGTTTTACCCCCTTTGTTTATCTCTATTTTTTCACGTGCTTTTTTCTTTTTATTTCTCTTTTTTTTTCCTTTGTTTTTTCTTCTAAGTCTATCTTTTCGAGTTTTCATGAGGGATTTATTCCTCATAAAAGTCGAGGGGGCACCCTAGCCTTAGAGGTATTAATGTCCCTAATGCCTTGATTTGCATGTAAAACATGAAAGTGTTCATAATAACACCATTTTTGCACCATCCCTTTCTTCTAAAATAGCCACCCCATTTTTCTTGTCACCTTTTGTTTGTGTGTGTTTACATATTTTCTTTGACACATTTATTAGGCCATAAATGCGTCAAAGAGGGGGAAAAATGTAAACACAAAAAATTGACCCACTTTAGTGGGCAATCTTCCGTGAGCCCTCTAGGAGACCCCTTTGACTTACCTAAGACAAGGGCAAGGCTTCTCCCCCTGTTTTATCTATTTTCTCTCTCTATGAGAAATCACGCTCATTTCCTGATGGGATGCAAATTTTCATGGCGAAATCACGGTCAGTCTTTACAGGGCAATATTTTGCCTTTTTAGGTTTTTGCTAAAGAAAACCCTAATTTTTTGGTTTTGGCATGTTTTACGTTTGCCCTCTTTTATTTTCCTACCTTTCTCACCTTCAAATCCGCTATATAACAAGGGTTTGAATTCACTTTTCACACACGCTCACATGATCACATAAGTTGATGTTATACAAATTATTGATGTTCTATTGATCGCTAACATTTGGTTTCTCACAAAGTATTCTTATTCGGTCTACATCATTTTCTTCGTTTGCAACCAAGTTTAATTTGAAGTTTGAAGATTGATTGAATTTTTATTGGATTGATTGTTGATTGTTTTTCCTTGCTCTTGGTGGATTGGTGTTGAAGCCCTAAGGAGGGATCAACCATTCGAGGGGGTCTCAAAATATTTTTCTTACTTCCTTGCACTCTATCATGTGAAAGCGCTTTGCTGCACACTTATTTTAATTCACTGCATCTCAGGTTTATTGTTTCACTTTAGTTTGAGATATTTTATCTCACTTCAGTAAAATTATGCTCTATCTACTACAGGGTGAAATTTCTCCTATGCATTATTGCGCTCACCTGTTACAGGGTGTGATATCACCTGAGCAAAATTTAGGGGCAATATGTTGTCCCATTTATCATTGCATTCTAGGTTGCATTTAGAGCTTGCTGTTACATTTTGTTTCGTGATTCCATCATTCTATTTTTGTTGTATTGTATTATGTTTATTTTCTTCAAAAGGTCAATTTTTGCTTTTATATATCAAAGGTCAGCTAAAAGGACCTAGGGGGCTTGATCGTTGTGCCTCCAAGCATTGTTGTACAAAAACCTAAGCAAGCCCCCTAACACTAATATTATTTTTCAAGTGTTTGTTAAGTTGCCTTGCAGGAACAATAATTGTTGATAGCTTTGGATAAAGGAATAAAGCAAGGATAAATCACTATTTAAGATAAGTATTCTGATTAATATTTAGGCTATTTGTTGAGTGTTTTATAATTATGTTGTAAGCCCTATATCTAATTTTATAAAAATATATTTACTTTTAAATATAAATAGCATATAGCATGCACCTAGGGTTAATTTTGTTTGTGCATCACTTCTTGAGCCCTTGCTTAAATATTGTTTGTTTAGAACCCTAGGTTAGAAAAAATTCAAAGGAAATAATCATTCTAGGTTTAGCTCTTATATTCCTACATTATGTATTTCTAAATTATCCTTTATATTTTATAGCATAGATCTAGAAAGACCAAATTCATGTGTTTGTCTTGAATTGAATACATCAAACATTATTGAAAACCATAGGACTTGGAGTGAGTCCTTAAACCATTCTTGGTGAACCCTTTCCCCTAGAACCAAGTGTAGATAACAACATAAACCTGTGGTTCACCCCAAAGGCTTCTCTCTTGTGGATCCAAAATTTTTAGAATTGTATGCGGTAGGGCAGTTTTCCCTCTCTACACTCCACAAATCATCTACTCTTATGGCATGAGTTCCATACAAAATTTTAATGTACTTCTGGTTGTACATATATTTACTAAATTATTATATGCAAATTTTTCTTGGGGAAATATTATATCCTATAACTTTAACTTATTACCAACTAGACACCATAGTAGATTTATGAGGCTTCTATTCATGACTTAAATTTAATCATCTATTTTGTGGTGATAAGCTAAACCAAAGCTCAATTTGATACCCAACTTATTCTGCAAGGTATGTAAAAAGTGACCTATAAACTTTGCATCTCTATTTGACATAATGCTTTTTGGAAAACCATGCAATCTTACTTCTCAAAAGAACAAATCAACAAAATGAGTAGCATCATTCATTTTCTTACAAGGTATGAATGTACCATCTTCAAGAATATGTCAACAATTAAAAAAATAGAATCATTACCCTTTTTTATCCTTGGAAATCCAAGAACAAAATCCATGCTTACATCTTCCCATGACCTCTCTGGTAACTAGTTATGGTTGATACAACCTAGTATTTTGACTTCTTTGCTTTGCATATTGGCAAACTCAACAATAACGCACAAATATTCTTACATCCACATTCATTCCTAGACTTTATTCCTCGCCAATAGTAACTTGCATAAATTTTTCCCATTATTTTATTTACTCCATTTCTAGCTAGTCCTCCTCTATGTTTCTCTGTTATTAGGTTCTCCCTCATAGAAATCCATGGAATGCACAACTATATTCCATTGAAAAAAAATCCCTCTTGGATGCAATAGCATAGCCATATTGTTTTATCTCCTTTAGTAAGGTTATTACAAGCTTCCCAAGCTTTCTTGAAGTCTAAATAATCAACATAAAGCTCCTTCATAGCATCAAAACCAATGACTTTGATTTGCATTGTATTTATTAACAAATTTATTTTATTCAAGACATCAAATATCCTGAACGATCAATTTTGTGCTTCAAAATAAATGAATATCCTTACAAAACTTCCACCCACTTTGTATGTCTTTGATTCAAATTAATCTAGTCGTTAATAAATTTCAAAGCATGATTATCTGTGAACAAGAAAAACCTCCTTTGGCAACAAATAATGTTTCTATTTATTTAGGGCTTGAACAATGCCATAAAAATCTTGGTTGTAGATTGAGTATGTTCTCTTTGCCTCAATTATCTTCTCACTAAAATTATTGGACATTTTGAGTAATTGAGTTGTCATTGATGTCAAGAGTCGGTTTCAGTGAGCAATGCAAGAAGAAGTAGTTCCAAAATAAGTACAAAGTAAAGTCCACGTCCAGTTGGTCAGATCCGGTTCTAGGTGGTCAGATGAGGTTCAAAGAGAAAAGAGGCACAAGCAAAAATATATTATAATATTTTACTATAATATTAAAAGGGGAGATTTAAATTAATTATTAATTAATTTAAATAATTTCATTATAAATTAATTTATTAATTAATTTAATTAACTTCTAAAGTTATTAAGTTAATTATAGATTAATTATAATTTAATTATAAAATTAATTTATGTTAATTAAAATAATCCTAAAGTTAGGATTATAAAATTTATTTTATAATTCGAATTCAAAATTCAAATTATCCGTCAACTTTTTTGAAGCTTGGTCTATGCATATAAAAGGGGCAAAGACTTTGTATAAACTCAATCCACCAATTCGTATGTGCTATGATATTGACTATCGTGCGCAAAGAGAAGAAGATATTTCATGATTTCAAAGATTTTGGTGGCAGACAATAAAACAAAGAGGAGCGAAGCTCCTTCTCCAATACACAATGCTATGTAGCACAACTAGCAATCATGGGAAGTGCTAAGTGTGACAGTCTCTTGGTGCAAGGTTTGAAATGCGTCAACTTCAATTTTTACAAAGTAGGGATGATTGTAATGTTTGTGCGTTGCATCGTTGGATAAGACACAAAGGGAAAGCACTAGCTTTCCTCTTTATGGGAAGGCACATAGCCCACGTGGGTGGCTAGAACCTTGCTAAGGCGCTCGGTTGGAGAGGTTCCATGTTCAAAACCCATCGAGGCCCTTTTGCATAAGATAGAGGTATGCACTCATGATTTTCCAAGGTTAATTGTTGTTTCAGATTTGCTAAAGGTTGAATAAATAAATATTTTTAGGGTTATAAAGTTTATTTTTTAAATTTTGATTATTGAGAATTTGAGGGAGATAAAAGGATAGGAAGCATTATTTTTTAGGGTTTGATTTTGGAGGTTGTTAATTAAATATTAGAGATTATTATTTTTTTTGAAAAAAATGAAAAACTTGTATTAATACAAAGAACAGTTACAAACGGGAGAAAACACATCCCAACCAAGAGCAGAGAACAAGACAACAAGCGCAGAGCAAAAAGTCAACGCTTTCCACCACAGAGCACAGAAGTCAACAGGGCACGAAAACGCGACATGTCGCGAAATCGCGACAATCAACCCCGTCTCGACCGCGTCAGCGCCACCAGTCGTGAAAACGTGACATGTCGCGAAATCGTGACATGTCGCGATATCGCGACAGCCAGAGCCCTCGGCACCCGATCGCCAAAAAAGTCACGAAATCGCGACGGCAGCTCCCTCCGGCGCCCCATCACCAAAGGTGTCGCGAAATCGCGACGAGAATTCCAAATAGCTCCAGATCTCCAAAAAGGTCACGAAATCGCGACGAGATTTCTCCGAAGCGCCCAGCCAGCAAAAGTGTCGCGATATCGCGACGAGTTTTCCACTTGACGCCCAGTCCGCAAAAGTGTCGCGATATCGCGACGGTTTTTCCCCAAGCCTCCTATGTGCCAAAAGTGTCACGAAATCGCGACGAGTTTTCCTTTCGGCACCCAACCACCAAAAGTGTCGCGATATCGCGACGAGTTTTCCACTTTGCACCCAATCGTCAAAAGAGTCGCGATATCGCGACGAGTTTGCCTTATGACGCCAGTTTGCCAAAAGTGTCGCGAAATCGCGACGAGTTTTCCTTTCAGCTCCCAATCCTCAAAACTGTCGCGATATCGCGACGAGTTATCCACATTGCACCCAGTCTTCAAAAGTGTCGCGATATCGCGACAAGTGTTCCAGATGGCGCCAGTTCGCCAAAACTGTCGCGATATCGCGACGATTTTTCCTTGCGGCTTTCGAACAGCAGAAATGTCACGAAATCACGACGGATTTTGCCCTTTGCTCCAATTCACAAAAATTGTCGCGATATCGCGACGGTTATCCTCCTTGTCACCCCTGCGCCAAAAATGTCACGAAATCGCTGCAGCTTCCAGCCAAAGGCCGCGATGGCGCAACAGGTCACGAAATCGTGACAACTTCCCACTGAAGGCCTCGACAATGAAATAGGTCACGAAATCATGACAACATCTCACCATGGGCCGCGACAGCGCGACATGTCACGATTTCATGATAGGTTCCCTCCGAAGGCCGCGAAGGCGCAACCTGTCGCGAAATCGCGACAGCTTCCCACTAGAGGCCACGACGGTGCTACAGGTCGCGATATCGCGACAAAAACCTCCCTTAGCATCAAAAACTTTGCACATTATCGCAGGGATCGTTCAAGACCTTGCCTAATCACTGCATCCTCCACAGGCATATCACTGTGCAGCTGCATCCCAACCTCCCTCTCGGCACCCATCTTTGCAAGGAAATCGGCCGCCTTGTTGAAATCTCTACTCACATAGACGGGGATCACATCATCTAATTCCCTCCAAAGTTCCTTTATTTGAGAGACCAGAATCCGCAACCTCCAAGCTTTCAAGGCAAAGTTCCTCATGCAGTCAAGAGCGCCCACCAGAATTTGGGAATCAGACTCAAGAATTATCTTCCTGTGTCCCTGCTTAACAGCCCAGATGGAAGCAGATTTAATAGCAAAGGCCTCTGCTTCATTGTTTGTGGCACGTCCCAGACCTTGCAATTCCCAATAAAGCACAGACCCAGCATGATCACGGCACACTACTCCAATTCCAGCGCTACCCGGATTGCCTTTTGTAGCTCCATCAGTATTGATTTTGATCTAGCCTTCTGGGGGAGGGTTCCAGCTACCTCTAACTTGTCTCTCTTGTTCAACAGCTCCCTCAACCAGTGGCACAGAAACAAACTGATTTTCCTCCTCAGCATAGATGGCAACCGTTTCCACGACTTTGCTCCAGATGACCTGCCAAATTCCATCTAGCGAAGAGAAGGTTTCACGAAAAATACGGGCATTTCTCTCCAACCACACCTGCCACCAGATGAAAAGTAAACCAAGCTCCCAACCAATTCGAAGAGCTTTAGATTTAAATCTACCTCTCTTCCATCTTTCCCAAATATTGGTCCGAGTCAAATCATCGTTAGCCTGGATTTTATAGTGAGAGAACCAGCGCTTCCAAATCTGTCGTGTGAAGGGGCATTCAAACATCAGATGATCAGCAGTTTCCTCATTCTTGTGGCATAACACACACTGAGAAGGACCGATGATGCCTCTATTTCTGAGATTGTCAAAGGTGAGAATTCCATTGTGCATAAACTGCCAGGCAAAGAAGTTCACTTTCGGCCAGCCCTTGGAATGCCATATCTTCCTCCAATCATGAACCGAAAATAAATGTGGGGGGGGCTCTGGGAGGATCTTATCGTATCCCTCCTTCACAGTATAAACCCCAAGGTTCCCATAGCCCCAAGCTAGTTCATCCTCCTCATCTCTCCCAGTAAGAAACCTTTCTGTCAAAATTTTAGACAAGATGGGTGCCAGCTCCGGAGGGATTGGAATTGGCCACTCTTCCAACCGCTTGAACTTTTTGAACTTGTACTCCCCCATTTGGCTGGTGTTGAAATAACTCTCAATTTGAACCCAGCCCTTGTCTTCTATGGCAGATTTAATGGGTTGCAATTCGGGAAACACAACAATGATGGGTGGATGCTGGTCCCAGGAATCGGTCCAGAAATGGGCCTTCTCCCCTCTCCCCACTTTCCAAAACAATTGATCTTTGATAACTTGAGATCCAAGCTTGAGAGCCTGCCACACTAAGGATCCATTACCCTCCAGAGGGAAACGGCCCACATCATTGGGGTGAACATGACCCAAGTATTTACTAGAAAGGATTCTGCTGAAGAGGGATGTTGGCTGGGAAATCCACCTCCAGTACAGTTTGCCAGCCAAAGCTTTATTGTTAAGCTTGGAGCTTCTCAGTCCCAGCCCTCCTTTTTCCTTGGGCTGGGTAACCTTATCCCAGCCAACCAAGGCCCATTTCTTCTCCCCTTTTGCACCTTCCCATAAGAAACTTCTAGCCATTTTGTCCAGCTCTTTCCATATAGAATGTGGGGCAGCCAGGATGGAGAATTTATATATTGGCATGGCCTGAATAACTGACTGTAAGAAAGTTAGTCGGCCCCCATAGCTTAACCATTTATGAGACCAATGATTCATTCTATCTTTGATGCCATCCAAAAGATCCTTCCAGATATCAATTTTTAGTTTTTTGAAATGCAGAGGAACCCCCAAGTAAACTACTGGGAGAGAGGTCCTAGTGAATCCCAAGATCTCAATAACTCTGTCCTGTAACCTTTGGTCAAGATTGAAGAAGACCACTTTAGATTTTTTATCATTGGTGACTTGATTTGAGGCCCGGAGGTAGACATTTAGAGTATCTCTGATTCCTCTTGCTTCCCTGAGACTGGCCACTCCAACCAATCCTGTATCATCCACAAACTGTAAGTGAGTCAAAACTTCCGCCCCCACCTTAATACCTGTTATCAGACCTTGATGTCTTCTTCTCAGGAAGAGTCTACCTAATCCTTCAGCCAAGATGAGGAAGAGATAGGGAGAGCATGGGTCCCCTTGACGAAGACCCCGTGAGGCTCCAAAAGGTGGCGAGGGAAGCCCCTTGATTAGAACAGAATAAGAAGGCGTAGAAATACAACTCATGACCCAGTCTATCCAGTCCTGAGAGAAACCAAAGGCTGCCAACATCTTTGCCAGGAAGCCCCACTCCACCCTATCATAAGCCTTGGACATATCCAGTTTAATGAACATTCCTTTGTTACCTGATTTTTGCATTGTATGGATTGCCTCCTGGGCAAGGACCACTCCATCCAAGATCTGTCTACCTTCTACAAAACCCCCTTGCTCTGAGGAAATTATATTATGAAGGAGAGGTTTTAGCCGTTCAGCCATAATCTTTGTGATTATTTTATAAATCACGTTGCATAAGGCAATAGGTCTGAAATCAGAGATATGAACCCCCCCCTCCCCTTTTGGAATTAAAGTGATGAAGGTGTGATTTAGAGCCTTGAGCATTCTTTTATTAGTTCTGGACTCCTCTGTGACAGCCAAAACATCCTCCTCCAAGGTATCCCAAAAGGCCTGAAAAAACTCAATAGGAAAGCCATCTGGACCTGGCGATTTGCCAGTGCTCATCCCAAAGACCACATTCTTTAGTTCATCTCTATCAATGGGTCTAAGAAGGGCCTGATTCTCTTCGTGAGAGATAATAGAGGGTATGACATCAATAACTTCATTTTGAGCTTCCACATCTTGTTCCATACTTTCCTTAAAAAGGTTTGAGAAATAATCCATTGAGTGGGAATGCATTCCAGGAAGAGTATCAAAAGAGTGTCCATTCTCATCTTGAAGGACTTCCATGTTATTCATTTGTCTCCTAGCACGAGCCGATCGATGGAAAAATTTTGTATTTCTATCTCCTTCTAATAACCAAGTGTTTCTTGCTCTCTGTTTCCAGTAAATCTCTTCTTGATTATCAATGTCCTCAACCGCTTTGCGCAAAGCATCATCCTCGGTTTTAAGGTGCTCAGTAATTGTTCCTTCCCTGAAGTGTTTTTGCACCTCTTCCCATCTGGCCACCAAGGGAGCCCGTTGGAGCTGGAAGTCTGACTTATTAGTTTGCCTCCATTGTTTCAATTTACACTTGACAAAATGAAGTTGTTTGTGGAATTTGAACATTGTTGTCCCAAAAGGTAGGCGGCCTTCTTCCCACCACTGTGGAATTTTCCTTCGGAGATCCTCCTTTTGCAGCCAAAAATTTTCAAATTTAAATGGTTTGTGGTGCTGCCCTGTCATAGTCCCTCCCTCCAACAAAATGGGAAAGTGATCTGATATTGGGCCTTCCAAAATCTGAAATTTAATATTCCATTTAACAAATGCCTCCTCAGAGACCAAAAAATGGTCTAACTTTACCTTCCTGTTGTGTGGCTCTCTCCTCTTGTTAGTCCAAGTAAAGTAGGTTCCAGGGCCTTTGATATCAACAAGGTGAAAGGCCTGGACTTGGGCAATCAGAAGCCGGTCCCCTGGATCCAAAACTGGGATACCACCTTCCTGATCCCTGGCAGATAATTTGGCATTAAAATCCCCAGCAATAATCCAGTCAAAATCTTCCCGGGAGGACCTCATGTTGTGTACAGCTTTCCATTGGAGCCGCTGGCCATCAATGCTTTGAGCCCCATAGAAGTTTGTAATTAGAACATGTTCAGCTGTGACATTGTTCCTAAAAAGAGATGTGAGAACACCCCTCCAAGCTATATGTTCTATTGCTGTCCATTCCAGAGGGTTCCAAAGAGTAACAATCCCCCCTGAGGCACCTTGAGCAGCCACATCCATATAACCAGCGCCCCTCCATATTCTATTAACAGTTTTGCACATAAGATCTAAAGACATTTTTGTCTCCTGGATGAGCAAAAAGTCTGTTTTACATTTTCCTAAAAGTCTTTGAACAGCAGATTGATGGGTTCTACTTGTTTAAACCCCTAACATTCCAGGATTGAATAATCATTGAAAACCTTGGGAGCAATAAGAATCAATTGTCCTCACCGATCCTCCATTGATCAGCTTGTCTCCTTGCACTGCTAGTAGATCCTTATTGGACTTTCTGCCCGCTCCTTGGGAATTACTATTTTTAGACCTCTTCTCCACCTGAGTAATCCCTAGAGCAGGCCTTTCTCTGTTCTTTTCTGCACTTCCCATGTTGACATCCTTAATAACTGGCTGTGCTGGGGAGTGGATTACCAATGCCCCTGGGTTCTCTGGCTGCACTATCTCAGAGGGTTCAATCACCTGTTCTAAGACAGGAGTAAATGAAGGAGAAGCATGAGAGTGGATGTTATTATCCTCAACATTCCCATCCACTCCTTCCATGACTTGGTCCTCTTGATCCACTAGGGACTTAAAGATTTCATACCGATTGGTTGGCTTGAGTTGTGCCTGCTCCTTGCCATTTTTCTTTTTGTTTCTCCTTCGCTTCGGCTGTTCAAAGCCATCTTTCTGGACATCAGAACCCTGAGGAATATTGGATGGTTCTTTGACAGGAGTAAACTTACCCTCTCTGGGGCGATTTGGCATTCCAAGCGGAGCCTCCACTTTTGTGCTCAAAATATTTGGACAGAACCTCGCCAAATGGCCATGCTTATGGCAGACTCTGCATCTAAAAGGTAGGGCCTCATAATCTAACTGCTGGATCCAGGATAGCCCTGCCAACTCAAGTTCCACCTCGGCTGGTAGAGGCTGGCTAATATCCATTTCTACACAGATTCTAGCAAAGACAGCTGTGTTTCCCTCTATGGTATCTTTGGAGACTCCTAGATATCTACCTAGTGAATTACCAATCATCTCCAGAACCTGCTCACCCCAAAACTCCATCGGGAGAGCGTACAGCCGGATCCAAATCGGGACAGCCGTGGGTTCAATACGAGGATCGAAACCCACTCTCCACGGTTGAACAAATAACCCTGTCGGGCCGTGGTTCCTCTTCTCTGATTCAAATGCTCTGTTTCTATCTGCTAAAGAAGAGAAACTAATAATGAAATACCCATTGCTTATAGGCCATAAGGAGTACTCACCGAGTGGCTCCCAGTTCTGTCTAACCCAGGTGTGCAAAAAATTCAGAGTAGGTCGGATACCCATGAATTTGCAAATCAGGTCATGGTTAGCACGGTAGATGATTGTGTCTTCGACCAGCTTCGGTTCTATAACAATCTTAGGTCTGGAAGCGGATTGCGGGAGGCATCCATTAACTCGGTGTGCAGATGAACCCTTGCCAGCATTCTTGAATAGCGTTTGATAAGCATTCCGCTGAGCTTCATCAGAGGAAGACGAAGGATTTTCTTTTAACATCTCAGCATATGAGCTCTTTCTCCCAGCGAGAGGAACTGGAGGAGACCCCATTGGGCCCTCCCGGGGCAGCGGACGAACCTTCAGAGTATCACAAAGTCAACCCACCAAAGTCCCTGGTAAATCCTTCACACCAGAAACCCTAGAGCATCGCCCGACGCCTGCTCAAAAATTTTCCCGCCAAATCGCCAGAGCTCCGTTTCAAAAAAATATTGGAGATTATAAGGAGTAATTGAGTAATTAATTTTTGTATGCTTTGACGATTTCTAATTTCAAATAAGGAGTAATAAGGTGTATTTGAGTTTGATTATTTTTGTGATTGAGAAATAATTTTGAAGAGAGTTAGTGTGATATTTTTGTCATGGAACCATTGAAATTTGCAAATAAGAAAATTGTGTTTAAGATAGGTTTTGAGGTCATTTTCTTCATAAAAAAAAGGTATGGGCACATATTCCAAGTTGGAGTGAAAAGGGTTGTTTAGCAAGAATTGTTGAGTTTGATTGATTAAAGGTTTTTCTGAGTGAGATTTGATGATCAAATCTTTTTTTTATAAGCATTGTTGGAAATGTTGAGTAAAGCTTTCATATGCTTGAACTAGGGTTTGTGAAAGAACATGAGTATCATTTTTTGTGAAGTTGTAAACTATCTTGAACTAGAGTTTGTGAAAGATCACGAGTATCATTGTTATGTGAGGATTACTTAATAAGCATTGTTGTTGAAATTATTGGTTGAGTGACGAACTTGAACTAGGGTTTGCAAAGATCATGAGTATCATTTTTATGTGAGGATTACTTGATAAACATTGTTATTTAAGTGATTGGTTGAGCATAAGTGATTGAGCTTAGTTGAGTGGATATGTTGAAGTTATAGTTCAAGTTCTATGAAACAAATTGTTCCATATTGATTTGAGAAAAAGGCTGAGTATTTATGAGAGTGAAGCATATTGAGTCTCTAACAATTCTCTATATATTTCACTGGTAAAAATAGAGATTGAAAGTGATTGAGAAATATTTGGAGGTGATAGAGTATAAAGGAAAATAGTCTCTAGTGGATAGAGATCCATTAGCCAGGGTAGTGAGGATAGGTATTTTGAGTGGGGACAGGAGTCTTCAGTGGAAAGAGATCCATTATCTAGTGTAGTGGAGGTAGCATTTATTCTAGAATATCACCAACCAGAGCTAAGGAGAAAGGAGTTCTCCTATGGATAGAGATCCATGAACTTGATCAGGGGATTGGTGTCTCCTTTGGATAGAGGTCCATAAGCATTGTAATAGGGAAAGGATTCCCAAGATATTTATTGAGAAAATATTAGTGAAATATTTTCTCCGTGGAGTAGCCCACATTGGGTGAACCACGTTAAATTGGTGTCTCTATTGTGTGTATTTGTGCATTGCTTTGATTATTGTTTTTGATATTGCTATTGATACATTGCATAATATTGATTGGAAAAAAAAGTAAAAAGTGGTCTTATATTGTTCACCCCCATCTCAGTATAAGCTTGTGTTATTCAATTGATATCAAAGTGGGTTACTTATGAAGATTTTAACATATTTAAGGAAAAGCTTACAAAAAAACAATGGATTCTAATAATGGATCCTTAGATAATACAACACTAGTATTTGATAGAAGCGATTATATATTTTGGAGTATGAGAATGAATATTCACCTAATGGCACTTGGCAATGAAATATGGGAAGATAATGGATACACACCACCAACTACTCCACCTATAGATAAATGTGGTAAGCTTCTACATCATTACAATTTAAAAGCAATGAATGCAATTTTGAGAGGTTTACATAAAAAAAAGTTCATAAAGGTTATGCATGTAAATCAGCAAAAAGAATTTGGGATAAGTTGCAAAGCATATATGAAGGAGATAAAAGTGTCAAAAATTCAAAGATACAAAATATCAAAGGAAAATTTGAAGAATTAAGAATGAAGTATGAGGAAAAAATTAGTACTTATCTACTTCGTGTAGATGAGGTTGTTAACACCATGCAAGGACTTGGACTTGAGATTGAAGAATCCGATGTTTGTGATAAGCTCTTAAGATCTCTCCCAAAAATGTTTAGTGAAAAATATCTGCTATAGAGGAATCAAAAGATGGTGATATTTTGACAAGAGATGTATTACTTGGTATTCTTACAGCTTTTGAGATGAGAACAAAAGAGGAACCTAATATCTGAAAAAAATAAGTATTCAAAGCTACTAAGAATACAAAGGGTAAGAAGTCAGATTCAAGAAATGAGTCATCCAGTGATGAAGATGCAAATTATGGAAGAAGGAATAAGTATCCAAGAATATTTAAAGATGCAAAATTTGTTAGATGTTTCAACTATGGAAAGTATGGTCACTATGCAACTGATTTTCAAGAAGCTAGAAATAGCAATGATGAAGAAAAACATGATCATAAGAATAGGGAATAAAAAATATATAGGTACCAAAAGAAAGGCAATGATGGACAAGGCAAACAAGGAAAAAAGTTCTTTTAAAGACAGAAGAGGAGTTACTATGCAGACAAGGCAAGTAAGTACTCAAGTGATAGTGAAAATAGTTTCTTAGATAATGATAAATACGAAGTTCTATTTATGACAGAGGAAAAGGAAAAAGTTAAGAAAATGTCACCAATAATTCTCAAGTATTTTATATGTGGTAATTTTGGACATCTTGAAGATAGTTTTACAAAGAATGGTTTCAGTTTCAGTGATGATGAATATGAAGATACACTTGAAGGACCAAAAGAGAATATTCTAATGGCACTAGAAGAAGGAGGAGGTGATCCTATAGAAGACAAGTTATAAGAGAACGAAGATGTTTTCAAAGGTAAAAATATGGAGGAAGAATCAAAGAAAGGAGAAGTTGATCTTGAGGGAGAGCTTATTTATTCTCTTAACACATTAAAGAAGGTAAGAAAGCAAAACTCCCAACTTAAGATTTAGTTTCAAGAATGTGATGAAGAGAGATGAAAGCTTATAGAGGATCTAAATAAGTCAATGGCTAAGACAAAGAATTTCAATAATAAGTTAGAAGTAAAGGTCTTAGAATGTGAAATATTAGAACAAGAAGTAGCTCTACTAAGGGAAGAAGTAGAAAAGTCTAAGGATAAGCTACACAAGTTTGAAAAGAGCTCAAATATCATAGATAAGATGATCAAGGTACAAAGATAATCAAAACAAAACATGTATTGGTTTTAAACAGGTACAAAAGAAACAAGAATAAGAGTCATTCTCAAGTTTTAAAGAAGAAGAAACTTCAGAAGAAGACAGTGTGAGAGAAAGTGAGACTTCTGAGGATTAGTTGGACAATAGAAAGTTCAAAAAGGAAAATAACAATGCATAAAAGAGGAACAAATGGAACATGAACCAGCACAGGGTAAAAGAGACTAAGAGACCAATGAGATCAAGGCAAGGAAATTTTAATGGACAATTTTTCTCATGTCATAGATTTGGGCACAACAGTGCAGGACACATGAAAGACAATAATATGGGAACTTTAGAAATAGGCAACATTTTCATGGGTATTGCTACTCATGTAATTAGTTTGTTCACAAGGTAATGAAATGCAGGGTCCATGACAAGAATAGATATGGCTTCACCAAAATAAATCCCAAGATATTTGCACCTTCAAGGAATAACAATATTAAGTGTTACAAGTGCAATAATGATGGACATACATCAAAGTGGTGTAGAGCAAAAATTCCAAAGACAAGCAGGAACATGAACAGTCAAAGGAATCAGAAAGATCAGATGAGAAGGAAAGTGGATAAAGGTAAATATCAGTGCATGGGAGTAGAAATACTCCCACCCTAGAATTAACCACCTCAAGAGGAGGTAGGGGAGGGGCTAAGCTAAGAGACTCATTCTTAGCCCCGAGCCCCAAAGGTGACCCTTTGCCATTGATATCAAAGAGGGAGAGATTTTAGTAAGGGGGAGATATTTAATTTAAGGCAAAGAGCATTGAGTCAGGGGGAGAGTTTTCCAAGGGGAGTAGAATAGAAAAGGTCAAGGAAATTGTAAAATGTAATTGGATTTCCATCAATGACAAACAGGAAGATTGTTGGACATTTTGAGTAATTGAGTTGTCATTGATTTCAAGAGTTAGTTTCAATAAGCAATGCAAGAAGAAGCAGTTCCAAAAATAATACAAAGGAAAGTCCACATCCAGTTGGTCAGATCCGGTTCCAGGTGGTCAGATGAGGTTCAAAGAGAAATAAAGAGGCCCAAGTAAAAATATATTATAATGTTTTATTATAATATTAAAAGGGAAGATTTAAATTAATTATAAATTAATTTAAATAATTTCATTATAAATTAATTTAATTAACTTCTAAAGTTATTAAGTTAATTATACATTAATTATAATTTAATTATAAAATTAATTTATGTTAATTAAAATAATCCTAAAGTTAGGATTATAAAATTTATTTTATAATTTGAATTATCCATCGACGTTTTCGAAGCTTGGTATATGCATATAAAAATGGGGCAAAGACTTTGTCTAAAACCAATCCACCAATTCGTAAGTGCTATGCTCTCGACTATTGTGCGCAAAGGGAAGAAGATATTTCGTGTTTTTCAAAGATTTTGGTGGCAAAAAATAAAACAAAGAAGAGCGGAGATCCTTCTCCAAAACACAGTGTTGTGAAGTGCAGCTAGAAATCATGGGAGGCGCTAAGTGTGGCATGCTCATGGTGCAAGGTTCAAAACCCATCGAATTCAATTTTTACAAAGTGGGGGTGATTGTTTTATTTGTGCGTCGCATCGTCGGGGAAGACACAAAGAGAAAACACTAGCTTTCCTCTTTGTGGGAAGGCACGTAGCCCATGTGGTGGGCTAGCACCTTGCTAAGGCACTCGATTGGAGAGGTTTCGTGTTCAAAACCCACTGAGGCCCTTTTGCATAAGATAGAGGTATGCACTCATGATTTTCCAAGGTTAATTATTGTTTTAGATTTGCTAAAGGTTGAATAAAATATATATTTTTAGGGTTATAAAGTTTATTTTTTAAAGTTTGATTATTGACAATTTGAGGGAGATAAAAGGATAGGAAGAATTATTTTTGAGGGTTTGGTTTTGGAGGTTGTTAATTAAAGATTGGAGATTATAAGGAGTAATTGAGTAATTAATTTTTGTATGCTTTGATGATTGCTAATTTCAAAGGAGTAATAAGGTGTATTTGAGTTTGATTATTTTTGTGATTGAGAAATATTTTTGAAGAGAGTTAGTGTGATATTTTTGTCATCTAACCATTGAAATTGGCAAAGAAGAAAATTGTGTTTAAGACAGGTTTTGAGGTAATTTTCTTCATAAAACAAAAAGGTATGGGAACATATTTCTAGTAAGTGGTTGTTGAATGTTATGAATGCCAAGTTGGAGTGAAAATGATTGTTTAGAAAGCATTTTTGAGTTTGATTGATTAAAGGTTTTTATGAGTGAGAGTTGATGATAAAAACCTTATTTTATAAGCATTGTTGGAAATGTTGAGTAAAGCTTTCATATGCTTGAAATAGGGTTTGTGAAAGAACATGAGTATCATTGTTATGTGAAGTTGTGAACTATCTTGAACTAGAGTTTGTGAAAGATCATGAGTATCATTATTATGTGAGGATTACTTGATAAGCATTGTTGTTGAAATGATTGGTTGAGTGAAGAACTTGAACTAGGGTTTGCAAAGATAAAGAGTATCATTGTTATGTGAGGATTACTTGATAAGCATTGTTGTTGAAGTGATTTGTTAAGCAGAATTGATTAAGCTTAGTTGAGTGGATGTATTGAAGTTATAGTTCAAGTTCCGTGAAACAAATTGTTCCATATTGATTTGAGAAAGAGATTGAGTATTTGTGAGAGTGAAGCATGCTGATTCTCTAACAATTCTCTATATGTTTCTATGGTAAAAATAGAGATTGAAAGTGATTGAGAATTGTGGTGAATGTGAAGCATATTGAGTCTCTAACAATTTTCTATATGTTTCTATGAGATTGAACAAGTTCTAGTGAGGACTTGTTGAGCATATTTGAGGCGAGTCTTTGAGTAGAATTGTGGACAGTTTGGTGTTAGTTTTTGTGGAAGCTTACAGTAAAAATTTTAGGATAGATATTATTGAGTATATTGGACAAGTTCTAGAGAGGACTTATGGACATATTAGTGTGAGATTTTATGGAAGCTTACAAGGTATATTTGAGAGAAGTATTTGATAAGACTTGTGAGTTGAGTTGATTGATTGATTTGTTTAAAAAATTATTTAAGGTTTGGGATAGATCTGGCAGAGTTTATTTGTGATTAATTCAAGCTTTGTGTTAAGGCTTGAGGACAAAGATTGAGAATAAATTTGTACTAGACTGAAGGACTGTGTTTAGTGTAGTTTTGAGGATAGATTTTGGTGCAGATTTAAGGATAGGTTTGTGCCAGACCATATACAAATATTAAGGATATTTTTGTTAGACCGAAGGACAATGTTTAGTGCAAATTTGAGACAGAGCTAAGATAAATCTTTGGAGGTGATAGAGTATAAAGGACGATAGTCTCTAGTGGATAGAGATCCATTAGCCAGGGTAGTGAGGACATGTCTTCTGAGTGGAGACATGAGTCTTCAATGGATAGAGATTAATTAGCTAGTGTAGTGGAGGCATGAGTTCTTCTAGAATATCACTAGTCAGAGCTAAGGAGAAATGAGTTCTCCTATGTATAGATATACACGAACTTGATCAGGGGATTGGTGTGTCCTTTGGACAAAGGTCCATAAACATTGTAATAGGGAAAGGATTCCCAGGAGATTTATTAAGAAAATATTAGTGAAATATTTTCTCCCTGGAGTAGCCCACGTTGGGTGAACCACATTAAATTGGTGTCTCTATTGTGTGTGGTGATTTATGCATTGCTTTTATTACCATTTTTGATATTGCTATTGATACATTATATAATATTGATTGGAAATAAAAGTAAAAAGTGGTCTTATACTATTCACCCCCTCTCTCAATATAAGCTTGTGTTTTTCAAAAATAGACATTGGGTTTTCCTTATTGTCTTAAGACTCTTATACCTATCCCACTTGCATCATAATCCACCTAAAATACCTTGTTGAAATTTAAAAAAGCTGTAATTAGTTGTTATATTATCTTTTCCTTTAGGTTTCAAAATTTATTTTATGCTATAGTTATCCACTTAGACTCATGATTACCTCCTTTCAAGTTTATTTTAATGGGTGCACAAATCACATTGAAAATTATTATAAACTTCCTATAAAAACTTTCTAAACCATGGAAACTCTTGTCCTCAAACATAATTCTTGGTGATGGCCAATTCACAATGGCCTTGACCTTATTAGGGTCCATCTATAATCCTTCTTGTGAAATTACAAAGCCAGAGTACATCGATTTCTCTTTCATTAAACTACATTTCTTCACATTGGCTAATAAATTTTCTTCCTTCAGTATAATATCAAATGCACCAAATGATCTTTGTTGCTCTTATTGACTATCAAAATGTCTTCCAAGTAGACAACCACAAACTTTCCAAGAAATAGCTTCAACACTTCATTCATCAACCACATACAATATGTCCTTTGTCTTGAATGTAATATTCCACTCATACCCTTTTCTAATCCAAATTTTATGATAGCCACTCTTCAAAACTATATTCATGATTTACTTTGCTCCACTTAAACAATCCATCAAATCATTCATGTACAAAAATTAAAATTTATCCTATAGTTATCTTATTATTAACAATTATATTTAAGCACATGGACCATTCTCCACCCTTCTTTGGTGTAAGTACAACTGGTACTACACATGGGCTCAAGCTCTCCCTTATTAACCCATTGTCCAATAGCTCCTAAATGTATCTCTTTATTTCCTCATTCTCCATTGGTATTAATCTATTTATTGCCTTATTGGGAAAACTTGATCCAGGAATGAAATCAATGTGATGACTAATACTCCTTATTTGTGGGAATCCATCATGTAGTTATTTTGATTTGTTTTGCATACTCCTCTAGAAAATACTTCACCTTGGAATTTTCTCCTTCTTGTCTACCATCCCACCATTTGTGGATTTAACAATCAAAGTAAAATACGTCTTCTTCTTTGTCATATGATTCAAAAATTATTTTCTTGAAATCAAACATACTTTAGGACTATTACCCTCTCTTTCTTCTTTGTCCTTCAATGAACTTAGGACATACTTATTGCAATATTTATGATATCATAGGTGTTTTTACTACCATCATGTATTACCCTCTTGTTAAATTACCAAGGTCTTCCCAACAACACATGGCAAGTATCCATAGATATAATATCATATAGGACCTCTTCTTTGTAAGATCCAATTTGAAAATTTACCTTGTACTATTTACTTATGAAGATATGATGTCCCTTTTATAGCCAAGATATTTTGTATGGATTGACTTGTTCTATCCTCTTTAGTCCTAATTTCTTTACCATATTTGTGGATACTAGATTATCCATTATTCCACTATCCATAATGACCTTGAAATAGTCACCTCTTGATTTGTATACTATCCTGTAAATATTTATCCTTTGAATAGGTTCACATTCTATTTTATTTGGATTTAGTAGCACTCTCCTTATCATTAGAAATCCTCCTCGTTTTGGCTCCTCCATACATTTCAAGGAAGCAACACTTTCTTCTTTTACTTGTGCAATATGGTTCTTGAAATCCTTTCCCTTATTGCTACTTTATTGTGCTATTGGATATTCAAATGCATGATGAACATCTTCTCCACATATAACACTTTTTGGGGAATCCTATGCCTCTTCCTCTACCAAAACCATCTCTTCCATATGAGAAGTCTCCACCTCATCTATTGTTTTGGATAAAATCACTATGATAAGTACTAGCTTCTCCTTCCTATTTTTGTTGTTCTCTTCCATTGTTTATGTGTCCTTGTCCTTGCAAGAACCATCCTCTTCCTTTGTTATTATTTTGTTGCCTTTGAAAAAACTTCTCTTGTGTATTTAAGGCATATTGGTAGGCTTATTCTATCATCCTTATCCTTATCATACTAACTTAATATTTTATGGACAAATGTAGTCTATTAATGTACTTCAATACTTTCTCTTCATCATCTTCTTCATGATTGGTCCAAATGGTGAGCCTATAAAATTCCTTCGTATAATCATTCACACCCATATGATTTTTTTAGAGTATATTACATTATTTAGGTACATGTCAATGTACCACCTTGGGTACATTATTAGATTAGGAGTTACTTGGGGTAGAATCAATAAATGCACAAGTGTCAATGTGCAATAATGTAAATGTGCAAGGAGTCCACTTGTACATGAGTCATAGGAATGGTAGTTAGGAAGAGTAAGGGCCAAGTTACCTATTTTCTATATAAAGGCCCATAGTGAATAGAGTGAGAGATAGGAGTGAGTGCATTGCTCTAAGCATGCACTAGTAGAGTAGGTTTCTATCTATTGTATCAGTTCCATATTTTTGTGAGTTCCATTAATAGCATATTTTTGTGTCATTCCTGAACTTCATTATCTTTTTGCATCTTGTGATTGCCATCTCCCATAGCATACTTAATAAAAAGCTAATAGTGGTATCAGAGCCATGGTAGATCTAGATAGGAATAGGGAGAGTCACAAGAGAGAAGTAGAAGCAAATCTCAGTTCCAAAATTTCTGAGATTGCATTTGGCTAGAGTCTTTCCACAGAGTTCCAAAAAACTCATGAAGACTAGGACTCAACATTCATCCCATTAGGAATTAACTTTGTGTTGCAAAAAGTAGACATTGGAGAAGAACCAAGGAGAAGGTTCTCATTGAAGAGTGAATATTGAAGGTTGGAGATAGAGGGACCACCATTGCTACTATCTTGAACTCCATTGCATATTTGCAAACTAGATCTGCCTCTGTGCACCACTACATGTAAAATACCGTAGTCTTAGGATTGATTGATAGAAGGCCCTAGAGACCTTGTTGCAAGATTCAAGAAGAGACTCCAGAGAAGAGTCTAGAGAAGGTAGGAGATTGGAGATCTCCTTGCTAATTAAATACTTCTTTCAAAAGAAGTTGAAAAGACCCACAAAGGTCTCATTGAAAAACTTCTAATCTTGGAAGAGATAAAGAGGGACTATCAAGGTCATGTTCCAAATTTTAGAGATCCATGAAGGAGATCTCATTGCCAACACTTCTATAGTAGAATTTTGAAGGAAAGGTCTCATTAAGAAGGCCAAAGAAGCTATGAGGAGAAGACCTTGGAGAGGTCTCAAGGAGAAACAAGGAGAAGACCTTGGAGAGGTCTCAAGGAAAAAAGGCTTGGAGAGCCTTATTATAGAATTCGAAGAAACCATTAAAAGAGTTCCTAGAAGAACTCATTGGAGAAATTCACTACCAAGGAGAAGCTCCTGATAGTGAAATAATTGGGATAATTGTCACCATATGACAACAAGCCCAAAGGAAAAGGATTTGGCAAACAAGTTGTCAAATTCCAGAAGAGAAAAGTGAAGACCTCAAGACTTTCATATTCTTGAGAAGAAAAGCCCACCAAATCCAAGATATTTGGAGATTGCCTTTCACAGCTAAGAAGGCACATTTTGGAGATAGGGATTTTCTGAATTCACAGTAAAATACTGAAAGGGTTCTTGAAGGATAACATTTCAGTGAATAGATTATCTACTAAAGGGCAACAATCAAGACAACATTACTAGTAGTAGAACTTTAGAAGTTCTAGGCTACATCCTGAAGGAGAAGTTGAAGCCATCTACTACAGTTTCAAGAAAAGAAACCAAAAGGGTTCATAGCTATGAGCAACCACCATTCCAGACAAGAGACTTGGTGAATCAAATCATCAAGATATTCATCATCTTCAAAGGACATCAAAGGTAAGCAATTTAAGGTGCAAAAGGGTTCATTACTTGAACACTTATTCGGATTACTACTTAGGTTCATTAAGCATCTTATTAGAATTCAGAAGTTGCAAAATAAAAGGTTGCATATTGAGTCCTCAAAGGAAGTGCAGAAGATAGTTTCTGTTAAGGGTTATTACCTGCACATTAATAGGAGTTAGATACATTCTTCCTATCATCTACTTACAAAAAAAGGGATTACATTAAGTTGCAAAAATTATTGAGCATTCTTTAAGAGTTAGTATTAGTGCATATTACAAAGTTCCTTAAGGAGTAATAAGGTGATTTGAGTTGCACTATATTAATTTCTCTTAAATCTTATTAGAAGTGCACTAAATGTTATAGTGAAGGTTAGTGCAAATATTAATCTCTCTAGCATATTGCTTATATGATTATTAGCTTGGATTCATTGTTACTAAACTATCCAAGTGAAAAAGTGAGATTCTAGTGTTGTCTAAAAGAGAGGCAACAATACATTGCTCTCAAAATAATAGAGCAAGTAGCGGCCATATCCAAGAAGCCAAAGGAAAGCTTCAAATTATCTTACATAAGTCCTCAAGCTATACAATGAGGAGCAAATCTATCTATACAACATTGAAGCCATCAAAGAAATAGCATCAAAAGAGACAAGAAGCACACTAAGATTTGGTGCAAAATAGAATCTATTATTCATACTACATTGGAGCACCATAATACCTCTAAAAGAGGATAGATTATCAAGTGTCTTGAATACACTAACACTATAGGGATCCTACGTCTATTATTAGTGCATCAATGAAGGTAGAAAAGGAGCCAATCTAGGGTTCACAAGCATTGGGTTTTAGGTGTCTAGAAACACCATTCAAATCATCCAAGCAAAGCCCTCAAATGATGTCAATCTACAGTCAAATTGGAAGCATTACAACCATTACATATCTATTGAAAAGTAAGGAAGAATAGTAGTGGAAAATTTATATATAAGCCAAGGGAAAGCCACAAAAATCTATAAGGGAAGGCCATGAAAAGTTACCTCATTCAAGCACCTAATAGTCAAAAAGAAGAGAGCCATCACAACATCCAAAAGCTACAATCAAGAGATACCACTTCACCATCTAGAAGCTACATTAGAGCCAACATTGGAAGGAGATCATCATTGGAGGTGCAAGCTAGCATTCACTGGCAAAGTATTGGAGAAAATAAGTGAACAACTTGCATTCATTGGAGGAGTTATAGGGTTTCAAGAAGGACATTGAGAGTTGAGCATGCAATTACCACTTGGCACATAGAAAAGGGATGTTACACCTCTCATGTAAGAGCCCAACAAGAATATAACGCTTGTCTTGAAGCATCCAAGCACCTAGCAAAGAGTAACACCCATATTGGAGCGTTAGGAAAGGAATGCAAGCTAAGAAGTAACACCATATTCATCACTACACCTTGAACATTGAAACTAAAGGTGCAACCACCACCAATCTAATTGCCACTTGTCCAAAGCATGAAGAAGAGCATAACGCCTCAAGAAATCAATGTTGAAGGAGATATCTATTAATACATTTGCATTAAATACTTCTTACAATACACACATATTGGAAGCACGAACAACGAATTTCAAGTGAGGAGTGTAAGCAATATTGAAGGAGGAGCACAGGAGTAATTAAGGCTATCATAAACCAACACTTTCATAGGAATTCCAACATCAACCAAGCATTGTACATTTGGAGAGAGAGAGCATTGAATGCTCATTCCTACCCAACCAATAGAGACATTGAAGCATCAATCAACTCAAGCCAATGCATAACCATTACCTCCAGTAAATCAATCATTCAAAGACTTATCAATGAATTATCCATTTTTAGAAGGAGGTCAAACATTGATTTGACCATAGCTATTGCATAATCATACCAAAAGCAAATCTTAATACTTCATTAGAATCATTACGAACTCAGGCGAGTTCAATTCTCTTAGCCATCATGCGCGTAAGAGACCCATCACCAAGAGAGGTTGAGGAGAAGGCACCAATCAGTGAAGCCACTAGCCATTAAGACCACAAGCAATTCAAAGCACAATAGGGTCCACGTAAGGGAGAAGCACATTGAGCGATGTCAAGCAATCCATTGGAGACACGATTGAGTCTCCAGCCACATCACAAGCTACAAGCTACGTACTACAAGTACTAAGGTAAAGCCATTATTGCTTGCTTTCATTAAGGTAATGTTGGAGTTATAAGGTGATATATTCAAACATTCTATTGCATTGGAATAACCAACATTAAACCAAGATTTAGTAATCTATCAAGCAAGCTCATTCCAAAATATTATTATTGAAGGATATTTGCAAATAAAGTAGGAGATATAAGGTTGACAACCTTAGTAAATTCAAATATTAATTTGCAAATACAATTATTTTCTAATATTCCAAGAGTAGGGAGTTATAAGGCTTTCTACACCAAAACCATAGATATTTGGAATTTAGAAAATCAAACTACTTAAGGTAGAAGAAAGAAGCTCATTAAGCATCATTGAAAGTTGGAATTAAGTGATAACAATTGTCTCACATCCATACTAAGGAGACAAAAGAAATCCAATCATTAGAGCATACTTCATTAGGAGAAATAAGGTAAAATTGAAGGTTGATTATTATTCTCAAAACATTACAAAATCAACCCAAAAGGTGAACTAAATATTGATAAGCTTTCTATTGAAGCTCATAGCATATCCTAAATTACTAGGGAGATATAAGGAAGTCTACTAACATATTGAATAATGCTATCATAAAAGGCTTAATAAAAGTACCATTTTGGATTAGAAGCATGATTGATGATACAATGGATAATAATGAGAGAGATACAGACATGAGAAAATAATCAATAGAGTTTAAAAGGAATATAGATCCATCCATTACACCTTCAAATGAGACAACAAAAGAAATTGGTGACAACTACACTAATGAAGATATAGGAGAAGAAAATAATATTGAACAAAAATATATCATACAAATGTATGAACGAAGTAAGAATGAAATTGCCTCAATTGTCCACATATGGTTTAAGTATCTCATCAAGGAGATAGAAAAACATGATATTCCTAAAATAGACAACAAAGCAGTTGGAATATCTTTACTATGCACTTATTGCAACCAAGTTGGTCATGAAAATGTGAACTGTTGGAGCCTCCATCCTTGTAAATATTATGGAGGAAAGAATAATTTATCCTTCTTCTATTACTATAAATATAAGTACTATAGAAGTCATGAAGAAATATTACTACACATAATAGATTGTTTCTTTCAATATCTTATTTTAGAAGCATCCACTAACAATAAGTTCAAGCTCAACATTTGTGAAGATAAAAGAAATAGGTCATACGAAGAATCAAAGGATGAGAAATGGAGCAGCCCTGATCCACTTGAAACATGTAAAATTATGAGATCACTAGTTCATCAAAGATGCTTGACAAATGAATATAACATGAAGACTACCGCAGAAGAAGAACCGGTTGAAGTTGAATACCATTCAAGAGAAGAAGATCCATATTGAAGACTAAAGTCTTCAATACCCAAATAATGTAATACAGGGGGTGTTAGAGTATATTACATTATTTAGGTACATGTCAATGTACCACCTTGGGTACATTATTAGATTAGGAGTTACTTGGAGTAGAATCAATAAATGCACAAGTGTCAATGTGCAATAATGTAAATGTGCAAGGAGTCCACTTGTACATGAGTCATAGGAATGGTAGTTAGGAAGAGTAAGGGCCAAGTTACCTATTTTCTATATAAATTCCCATAGTGAATAGAGTGAGAGAGTGTGAGTGCATTGCTCTAAGCATGCACTAGTAGAGTAGGTTTCTATCTATTGTATCAGTTCCATATTTTTGTGAGTTCCATTAATAGCATATTTTTGTGTCATTCCTGAACTTCATTATCTTTTTGCATCTTGTGATTGCTATCTCCCATAGCATACTTAATCAAAAGCTAACACTTTTGTCTTAAGTTCTAAAATTTTCAAAAAATACCCAATTGGTAATATGATAGGAGGAATTTAACCTTTAGTTTGGTGATAATTTTCTCTCATGACTTAATCCTTTCTATTCATTTTATCAGTATTTTAGTTTTAATAGAGTCCCACCACAAGGAAACATGCCCTTTTAACTTAGTAAAAATGAATTTCACCTTATTGGGGTCTTTTATTGATTCAAAATCAAAATACTTCTTCATCTTTGTAATCTAGTCTATGAGATCATTTGGATCAAGCTTCCATTATATGATGGGATTTCTATATTTGGATTTCATCCTATATTAGAAATCGCTTTGATCAATCGCTTCTCTATATCTTCCTCTTAATATTTATCTCAAGCTTATGCATGACCAACCTCTTCTTTTTATCACTAATATCTTCAATATGAATACCTCTCCTTTGTGTAGTTTCAATATTATAAAGTCAAGTAGTAATTACCCTTAGAATTTCAGCTATATCTATAGCTTGATGTCCTCATGGTCTTCCTCTCCCATGTTGTGCCATTATTTATTCAACATACTTCACAACTTCCAATTACAAAATTTGGCTCTAATACCAAAATGATGTAGTACTAAGGAGGGTCCTATGTTTTAAAAAAGTGGATAAAAACCCTTCATATGATGGTCCTTTATTCTTTGAAAATAGACTAATTTTCCACTCAAGATAAAATTCTCAGATGATAAACTTGAGGACAACAAATCTCTCATCAACTATTCTATGATGACACCAAGGCAAACAATGATGGCTTGATGACACGTTCCAAGGCAACCATATTTGACTATGACTAAACACTTTGTCTATGATGACATGCTCTAACAATATTTGATCTATAAATCTTCTTATTTAACAATAAAACGTATGTCAAAAAAATTCTTAATTTGATCAATAGAAACTTAGAAAACAAGGATTAAACTCTAAACGGTCAAGTATATAAACATTGATGACACACCTCTAGACGACGTCTACCTACAATAATAGTCTACATATTTTGAGCTACAAAATAACTACCTTGATTGTGAGTAAATGTAAACTTCTACATAGAGTGCATTAACACAACATAAGATAGGTAAATTGTAGATATTATTTATTTATTTTATGAGTTACATCCTAGCAGAAAGATTTTACCACAAATTGGTTTGATTTCTTTTTTAGATGCATTTTTTTTTTTACCCTCATATTCTCTTGTGCTCCCTCTCTTTCTTATTTCTCCTCTATGTTTTCACTACTCCTCTCCATCCTTATTTTTATCCCCTCTTTTTTTGCCCCTCAAACTCCATTTAATTTATAGACATGAGAAAAAATGACTATCTAGATACTTTAGATGGTTGACATTCTAGTTTTTGCACCAATAACTCTTGTATAGTCTCCACGTGGATGCTTTTGCATCAAAAGAACCCAATTGGTGGATAATTTACAACTAAGGAAGGATACAAGATAATGATTGAAGATAATAATGACGAGGTCCTTTAATGGAGAAGCAAGATTTGGAAGGTGAAAGTGTCGTTGAAAATAAAAAAAATTCTTGGTTAGCTTTAGGTAAGAAGGAATTGACATGGAATGTTTTGCAAAAGAAGTTATGGCAGGGTTTAAGTCAATGTAGCCTATATAAAAATGAATAAGAAACAAAGGATCATTATTTCTTCATTCTCAACCAATAAAACTTTACTTTTCTAAACTAGGGCATCCCCATTTGCAATAAATATTTATTTTAATGATATATTACTTTCTTAAACTAGGGTATCCATACTTCCAATTGTTTTTTTTTTGAATAATTATCCTTTGATACCCAACTTGTTCATATTGAATACTTTTATTATTTGAAATTTTCCAAAGATATAGTTTAAATAAAAAAATTCCAAATGTGATGATCATTCTTCACTGACACTCTACTCACTCATTACTTTCATGCACTCAATCCTCACTTGAATGTATTTTCCTCTCATTTACAGTTGGATCAATTGGCTCTATTAGGAATATTTTATTCCATTATTTTTTATATTATTAGGTTATTAGGTCATGCATCTTTAGATGATTAGGGCATCCATTCTTAGATGGGTTACTATTTTTATACACTTATTTCATGAGTAGAAATATTCTAGCTTGTAACCCTAAAGCGTGTAATAAATAGGTATGCCTCAATGAATGAAGTAATTTTATTTTTTATCATTGGTATAATAGTAGGGAAAATTTGAGTATGCTCTTAACCTATGATGTTACACTGATTTAGTTTATTAGAAAGGATTTCATGATCCAATAATCATTGAGTGTGTGATATTTTAGATAAGGTATATTTATACCCATTCAACGACAAGCCCTTCCACTTGTTTGATTTATGTAGATTTATATTATGAATTTAGAGGTATATTGAAAGCATTAGAGTATTCAAGAAATAAAAAAAAGAAGTCCAGTATCAAATCTATATTTTTAGAGCACAAAGCTGGTCATTTGTTTTATTATTGAAATATGTAGATACATGTAGATGGCCACCTAGACTATTGACCTCTCCTCCCCACTAAAAATGTAAGATAGTAACCACCCTAACTGTTGAACTCTTCTCACCATGGATGATGTCAATTGATGACCACCTTGACCATAAACCAACCCCCAAACCACCATTTTGGTGCTAACCAATCATTATCACTCTATAAAAATATTAGTTTCTAATCCAATCCCTATAACACTACTTCTATTGCATCAAATTTAGCCCTAAGTAACACATCAAACACCAGTTGATATATACACAAACATAGGATAAAGTAGTTTGAAAAATATCAAATAAGGTGAAAGCAATTTAAACTAAATTGAAGGAGGTAATATTACTTTGAATTGTGTCATGCTAGGCACAGTGGAGTAAAGGCATCAATGACATTCAACTACACAACCACATCTATTTTTTTCCAATGCAACCCTGGTGCCAACAAATCCTTGATGACCATCATTTGGAGTGCTGATTTTGAATATGTAGTGGACGAAAAAAATAAAACTAAATATCTTGGATTTCCTTGCATACTATGTGAATGCAAGCAACCCACCCTAGAACTTTGATGTCCCCATAGATAAGTAACCCATGTGGAGCCTCTACAAAGATAAAGGAGCAACACCATCAGAGATAAGTGATGCTTCCATAGTGTAGGTAGATGAGAATAAGTTTACTTTAAATATTATTATTATCACTTTACGACCTAATGAGTGGGTTTGCCTTGTCAGCTAGCCCATGGTGGTGAGAGTTTTTGTGCCAATGAGACCCAAGTTCCATTCCTATCAACTTCCAAAAATAAAGGTGCAACAATTTTTTGGAACTTTAATATTTAAAGTTGGGATTAATCTTAATTTAGGCCCTTTATGTTTTTAAGGAGATTAAAGTGGGATATTAATTTTTTATAGGGCACCTTAATTTTTTTTTAAATGGATACTTTTTATTTTTTTAAATAAAATATAAATCAAAACCTTTATTAATAGGGAGGTTCTTTTTGTATTTTCTAGTGATTAAATTATTTTGCAAGCTTTGTGATTGCAAACAAGGTGCATTATCAATGGAGTCTAACACCTTCATTATTTCTTCCATATTTTTCAAGTTTTGCAGGTCATTTTTACAACTACGAACCCTCATAATGGCCACTCCCAAAGTGTTTCTCATAGATTCTTAGCTCTTTAAAGGACCCATATTTAGAGCATGTAAGACAAATATGCAGACTATGTTGGTAGTGGAGAAAATGTGAACCTCAAAAAATGGAGAAAGTAGAGAAGTATGATGAAGAAAATCAAAGAGCATTGATGCTAATCACCCTTTCTATAACTAATTAGATCCAACCACACATTTATTATGTAAAAACTTCCAAACAAGTATTTGAGTCAAACATCAGCACTCCATATTCAAACTCAGCACTCCAAATGATGGACTAAGTTTTTCCTTCATAAATAGTCGTTGGATCTACCCAACCTTTCACCTACCTTACAAATTTTCTCAAGTTGTTTAGTAGGGAAGCAACATCGAGTAGCATTTGATTTGAGCTCTCATAGATCCAATGATCCCTTGGATATCATACGCACTAAACTGTGCAGACCCATGACAACTAGTATTGATGGTAAAATATACTTCTTATTGTTTTTTGATAACTACTCTAGGAATATGTGGATGTCCTTCTTGCAATTTAAGTCAAATGTATTCCAACACTTTTAGTGTTTCAAGCAAAATTTGGAAAATTAGATTGGGCATTCTATTAAGGTCCTCCTCTTAGATCAAAGTAGGAATATACATCCATAAAATTGACAAGGTTTCTTGCATAAAATAAGATAAAGTGATATCTCACTACAACCTATAACCCTTAACTGAATGGGGTTGTGAGAGAATAAAATATTCCATTAGATAAATGGTTTGTTGAATGCTTATAGGATCCAATATAGAGCAATAATAGTGGGCTAAAGTAGTCACCTTTGCAATGTATCTTCTAAATAGAGAACCTACAAAGACACTATAAGGAGTTACACCTAAATAATCTTGGTTAAGGAGGAAGCCTTTCATTGAACATCTTAGAGTATTTTATAGAAAGACATACATGCATGTGACAAAAAAAAAAGTAGATGTAAAATCTCTTCTATACATATTTCTTGTTTATGATTATGAATCCAAAGGGTATCGATTGATAGACCTAAAAACTAGAAAACTGCATATAATTCAAGATGTAGTATTAGATGAATAAATTGAGGTAAATTTAGATGTTTAAGCCCCTCAATATGCTATATCTCCTACTATAAGCATATATATTATTGAGGAAGCCCACAAATACATTCCAGATTTTAGTGATGAACCTTCAACAATTGCTTTTGTACAACAATGAAAGACTCCAAAATGGATCTAGAGTACCATCAGATACGCCAATATTGATGCACCTAATATCACTTCCCCTCAATAAGTTAACATAGGATTGATGTATTTAGTAATGAAGAATTCAAAAGCAATATTAGTAAAGGATACCCTTAGCTTACCTTCATGGAATAGAGCAATGGAAGTAGAATATGATCCTTAGATGAAAAATAAAACATGGGAGCTCATTAATATTTCTAAAGAAAATAAACCAATAGAATGCAAGTGGGTCTTCAAAATAGAATATAAGGCAGATGGATCACTTGATAAATATAATTTATTACTTGTTTCAAAGGGTTATGCACAAAAATAAGGAATAGACTATGAAGAAACTTTTGCACCCATAACAAAGATGACCACCATCCACATTCTTTGTGCCATGGCAGCAAAATTTGGTTAGAAGCTACATCAAGTGGAAGTTAAAAATACCTTCTTGAACAGTGATCTTCAAGAAGAGGTGTACATGACTCAACCCAAAGGCTTTGTTGTAAAAGGGAAAGAGAAAAAATATGCAAACTTGTTAAGTTCTTATATAGGTTGAAGTAGGCTCCTAGAGCATGGTACATCAAAATGGATGAGCCCTAAGGATACAATATATTGGTAGAAGTTATTACATCATAGCCCATAGAAGAGACAAGTGGTATAATTCCCCCTCACAACGTTTATGCATGTTTTACAGGACAATATAGTTACAAGTTTGTTTGAAGATTTTTTCTACCTGAAATAGGTATCATATGTATTTCAATATCTATCACTTCCATAAAATAATCATCGAAGCATTGAGTTCTAACATTTGGTATCATAGCAGGTAGAAGAGAAATAATTCTCCTTTGATCCTCCTCTAGCTTCATTACAAATAAATCCAAAAGAGAACTTTGTTTAAAAATAAGTTTCAATTTTAAGAAAAAAGTTTCAAAGTTAAACCTTATATAAAATTATCATTGTAAAACAAAATTCCATGTAGATTAAAATATTTCAGGGTGGAAAACCCTTGCCAAAGGCAAAATATTTTAAGCATAAATAAAGGATTTTAATCCCTTATATGACCAAAAAATATCATAAGCCTACAAAAACCAAGTCAATTTTAGCAATAAAATAAGCCATAAGAAGCTCCTTAAAAAAAAAGATATCCATAGAAGATTCTCAAAATTAAAATAATATAAAGAATCCATTAGAGCTTCTTTAATCATTGCAAGAAGATTGCATAAGAAATAGCTACCCTTCAAAGGGTTAAAACATAATCCAAATATGGTTATAAAAAGGGAGAACCATAAACTCACAAAAGAGCAGAATTGAACTACAAGCAAGAAATCAAATTGTTGAAGAAAATTCCTTCCAAAAAAAGGAGTATAAAATCCACCATAAAAAGGTAAAATATTGATCTAGGGTCTCAAAACAATCAAGGAAGACATGCAAAGGTAGCAAACTAGTAAGAGATTGGTTAAAAGAATTCATTTCAAAAGTAATATACATAATATTAAAATCATCAACCAGTAAACAAAAAAGAAACAAAAAAGTTGTAGGAGGATAAACCTTTAAATATTTGAATAGAGAAACAAAAAGTGTGCAGAAAAATTCATCAAAAGCATTATCAAATTTATTAAAACATGCATACAAACTCAAAATAAGCAAACTACGACAAGATTGCTCAAATAACTATCATGGACCTCATTCCATAAATTTGAAATATTAGAAAAAAAACAAGACCAAGGAGTGGATACATTGGAAAATAGTTTTTGGAAGGATTCAATGTGAAAAAGCCCATGTATTGTTTGGAAAGAAATACCCATAAGAATATTTTAAAACTAACTCTCACAAAGTGACAAGACCCATGCATTAATCATGATTTCCTTATAAAGCATTTGGACATGGTGAAAATAGACATATATATTGAATAATGTGGATAGACATACAAAGACAAGAAAAATAATAAGTGGAATAGCAGATTATAATAGCCCCTTTTGTGAGCATTCAAGAAACCTAGAATACCTTCTCAAAAACAGAGACATAAAATGGATGAAACATTGAAAGAACAACATAGAGTGAAAAGATTCTATTATGACATATGTGAAGCATTGAAAAGTAGCACATATACTAAGGCAAACGTGGATCCATAAAAAACAAATATATAAAATACCAATTATAAATTTTAAAATTCTCCTAAATTGTTGAAAAAATATAAATTTTAGTAATCCCTACCAAAGGAGTCAAATGCAAAAGATATTGTAAATCACCAAATTTCTAAAAGCTCAAGAAGATGATTTAGATCAATAGCCCAACATCATTCCCAGTCAAAATTGAGGACGAGATGATATTCATAATATATGAATTCCTCAACTTATATGTAAAAAGAACTAGAGCACATTGCAGTAAAAAAATACCTCATTTTTCTAAGCCATCAAGTTAATTAATTGGTTAAACCCACATACGTTGAGGTGAGGATTATAAAATACTATAATAGATTTATCTTCTCCTTTTATTATTGTAGGATAACAATACGAAATATATTTTCAACGAATGAATATTTCAAATAATATTCTATAGAGGAAGGAAATTCCCTCTAATTAATATTTTTTTTCTTGAAAAGATAAATTATTTGCAATTTGAAGCAACTATCAAGGATACAAATATAGGAGTATAGATACTTGTAAAAATTTATTTTTTGAGGTAGACTCAGTGATAGAAGAATATTCAATTTTTGTAAAAAATTACTATGGCTAGTGGAGCACTAAAGATTTTGTTACCCGATTCCCAATTGTTAAGTTGGAATAATTATGCTACCTAGAAAACCAATCTTAGAACACAACTTGATTTTGAGAAAGTATGGAAAGTAGTAAATTGGACCACTAGCCATCCTAAAGAAGAAAATGAAGATAAAATAAAGTTTGATGAGGCAAACAGAAAGGTAAGGCTAATAATCATGTTTGGAGTAGCAAATGAGGTCCAAGCATACATTCTAGAGTTAACCATGGCCAAGGAATCATGGGAGAAGTTGAATATAGTATTTGAATCAAAGAATCAAAATCAAATTCTATTCCTATAGAGCTAGCTCCATTGTTTGAATATGAAGACTAGACAAAACTCAGAATAATTTATGAGGGGAATTGCAAAGTTGTGAGCATCATTGCAAGGACTACAAGAAAAGGTATCTAATGAAATTATAGTTTCAATTATTTTGAGATCTCTCCCATAAAAGTACAATGTTTTTATAAGATAAAATATTATTGAGCAAACTGAAGAACACAAGCTTATACTGAGAGGGGGGATGGACAATATAAGACCAACTTTTATTTTTCTTTCCAAATGATAACAACAATAATATCAATGTAGTAAATGAAATAATTTAAAAATCATCACACTCGAGAGACACATATTTAGCGTGGTTCATCCAATGTGGGCTACGTCCACAGAGAAAATATTTATTCTAAATTTTCTCAACAAATATCTTGGGAACCAATTCCCTATTACAATATTTATGGACCTCTGTTAAAAGGAGATAGCTATCCCCTTAACTCTAGTTTGTGGAACTCTATCCATAGGAGAACTTTATCCCCTTAACTTTGGTTCATGGAACTCTATCCACAAGAGAAATCTATCCCCTTAACTCTGGTTTGTGGAACTCTATCCACATGAGACCTTTATCCCCACTACTCTGGCTAGTGGATCTCTATCTATAGGAGACCTTTGTTCCCACTACTCTTGCTAGTGGACCTCTATCCATAGGAGACCTCTATCTCCACTGCTCTGGCTAGTGGACCTCTATCCACAACAGACCTTTATCCCCACTTATCTGGCTAGTGGACCTCTATCCATAGGAGACCTCTATCCCCACTACTTTGGTCACCTCCAAAGCTGGTACACACCTCTGCTTAACTTTATTTCAAATATGCACACAATACATGTACAAATCTATCTCAACTCTGCCTCAAATATGTATACATTACATGCACAAATCTATCTCAACTTTGTTTCAAATCTGCACATGTTACATGCACACATCTATCTCAAATTTATCTCAAATATGCATACATTACATGCACAAATTTGTCTCAAATATTTCCCAAATATGCACATATTACATACACAAATATATCTCAACTTTATCCCAAATCTACACACATAACATGTACAAATATATCTCAAATCTACTTCAAGTCTTCTCATAAGACTTGCTCAAATCTGCCTCACAATCTCTGCTCAACTCTGCTTTAACATATGCTCAAAACTGCTTATAATATATACTCAAATTTAATCATAACACGTTTCAAATCTGCTCATAACACATGCTCAAATATGACCATAACATATGCTCAACCAATCCAAAATCTTGCACATAAATGATGTTCAAAATAATGTTTGCATCTCTTTCAAAAATGTTTTCTTCAACTAGGCAATTCAGACATATTATTTCCAAAATTCGTTTAACCTCTTGAACATATAGAGTATGATATGTACTAACAAATGCTCAATATGTTCTTCACATTCATTAAGTATATCGCTTTCACATGTCTCACATTTATTACATTTTAAAGCTAGATCTAGTCTAGCACTTGATAACTAACCTTCTTATGTATTTTCCACAATAAAAACGGATACACATACTTGCTTCACAAATATGATTTCTAACACTTGCACATTCACTTTAAAGAACACTCAACCCAATGCACAACTTGTTCTCAAATATCAAATACAATAATGCATAAGTTTGCTCTCAACCCTAGCACAATTGTTTCCAATTTCTTTTAAGGATAAAGCACAACTTGTTCACAAACTCTAGCTCAAATATTTCCAAAAATGCACATATATATAATCCTTATTTCTCCATCTTATTATTCAGAAATATTTTCTTAACCAAACATCTTAAAGAAGGAATGATATCCCCATACCTCTTAACTTGTTTAGATGAAAATGTGCTCTCAAAACTTGTCTCAAAATATTATGTCTTTCTTATGCCACCTCAAGGGTTAGTTACCATAACACTTTTTCAAATCTTCCACATGAAATATTTCCTCAAAAATGTGCACATAAAAATAATATTTTATAACTTCCCTTTTATTTCCACAAGACAAAGCTTTGACAATAATCAAACCCTCTCAATTTTTCTTTTCATCAAGTAAAAATACAAACAACAATTTAAACCATAGTCACACCTTATCACTCCTACTAAAAGATAACAATTTCAATTTTTAAACAATTCATAAAAGCTTTCTCAAAATATGCATAATGAAACTTGATAACTATGCCTTATAACTCCTCCTCTTTAATATTAAAAAAAAAACTCCTCCTCTTTAATATTAAAAAAAAAAACTTTATGCTGTATATTAAAAAAAAAACTGCTCCTCTTTAATATTCAAAAAAAAATTTATGCTGTACATTATTATTTTACCTTTCAAATATAAAATTATTTGCCCATACCTTTCATAAAAAGATATTTTGCTACGTAGAGGGAATTGATCTTGTGATGTCTAGCTTCCAAACACACTCAACGACCACATTGGCTAATTCACTAGATGTTCATTGCTTCCAAACTTTCTTTGGGAATCTCTCAATGTCACTCAACTTTTATCACTTTGCTCGTCGTCAAGTCCCTTTTTAAACTCTAATTTAAATATTTAAATTGGAAACCTTAATTTGTGCTTTGACATAGTACATTTTTGACATCAACCTTTTTGACATCAATGACAACTCAACATGCTCATGACATCAACCTTTTGATATCAATGACAACTCAACATGCTCAAATTTCCAACAATCTCCCCCTTTGTTATTGATGACAACCCTTCTAAAATATATATATTTTACAACCATTGGTTTTCAAATATGCTCCCCCTGAGAAGCTGCTCCCCCTAACTGTATTCTCTCCCCCTTACTGAAATCTCTTCCCCTTTGAAACCAATGGCAAGGGGCTCCTTTGGGGCTAAAAAATAAGACTCTTAGTTCAAACCCCTCACAACATCCATTCCTTGAGGTGATCAATTTTGGGGTGGGAGTAAGACTACTTCCAACTTACAATGCTCTTCTCCTTTTTCAACTTTATTTTTCCATACCTTTGTAGTCATACCTATTTGAACATTTTGATCATATATGTCCTTGCTTATCTTTGGAAGTTCTGGAAACTTTGTTCTACACCACCTTTCTTTATGTCTAAAATTATTACAATTGTAACACCTAATGTTGTAATTATTGGAAGGTGCAAATAACTTGAAGTTACTCATGGTGAAGCCATAAACATTTCTACCATGAACCTTGCAATGTATAGCTTTGTGACCAAAATTATTACATGAGTAGTAATGACCTTGAAAGAAATATTCATCTTCAAATGAATTGAAGTTCCTCTTAGTGAAGCCATAATTATTCTTTCCATGAATCCTGCAATGCATAGCTTTATGACCAAAGTGATTACATGAGTAACAATTGTTGGACATTTTGAGTCCTCTAAGTCAAAGTTGTCATTGATGTCACCTGATAGAGTTATCACTCTTATTAAGGAATTCGACAAGAAATAAAGTCGCCCAAGTCATCCAGGAAAAAGCTTCATCAGTGCAGAAGTGAAAGGAAAAAGGCTCCATAATATTTTAATATTATTGGGAGCACAGGTTAAGTGATTGGTTTATAAAAACCCAAGATGGGTTATTGCAAAGGTTAAAAAGGAGGTTTAATAATTATTTATAAATTATTTAAATTCACAAGGAATTTAAATTTTATAAATAATATTTAATTATACCAAGATTGGGCATTAAGACAAGGTTCTAAGGTTTAATTAAATTAAACCTAAGGTTGGTTCTTTTTAATTTATAATATTTAAATTTAAATTTAAATTAATTATAAATTAAAAATCACGTCGACGTCAAAATTATTCGAAGCGTCGACGTGATTGCAAAAGAGGACAAAGGCATTATATAAATGCCATCAAAAACATTTACCAAGGCATCCCTTGCAATTATTATTCGAAGCGCATGCGAAAAGGTTTTGTTTTTTGAAGGCCTTACGATTTACGTAAAGGCTAAAGGTGTGAAGGTTCGGAGGCTCTAAGCGCAAAGGCCAACATGGCCTAGTGGTATGTTGGCTTGGTACTAAGGAGGAGGTCCCACGTTCGATTCACGTGAGGCCTTTTGGATTGCAAGGAAGAAGCGCTTGAAGCGCTTGTTGTTTTTGGAGGAGCGTTGTTCGCGGAAAATTTATGGTGGACGTGCCATTTTAGACACGTCAGGGTGCATGGCCCAACGATGGCTTGGCTGTGGCTAAGGCATTGGGAAGGAGGACGTCGGGGGATCGAATCCCGTCGAGGGCAAGGCAAGTGGATTTAATTTTTGATGTTGTTTAATATTTTAATTTTTGCCAAGGTTGCCTAAGGAGAAATAAGGATATGGTATGCCCTAGGAAAGATAGAGATTTTTGCTGATTTTATTTTTGGAAGTATATCATATTATATATCATTGGAAAGCTCTTTTCGAGAGCTATTTGTTTAGATTGCTTAGAGGGAGAAATAAGGTGTGTGCAAGGAGATATTTCTGGTTTTGTCAAGGAGTTTCAAAAGTAAGTTTGATTCATTCTTTTGAGGGTTTATTTCTTGCATAAGAGGGTATGGTGCATTTTATTGAGTAGGAGTAATAAGGTGTTATTGAGATATTATTTTTATTATTGTGTTATTACTCAAGACCTCTAACCCTTGTTGAGATTGGAAAAAGAAAATGTGTTGAGTGTGGCAGATTTAGTGGACAACTCATAAGGCATCAAAAAGGTATGGGCAATATTCTTCATTGACTTATTTGGGTGATTGATTTCTGAAAATATCTTTGGAGAGAAAAGGATTGATTGTGGTTTCCTTTTTGAGGAGTTGTTGGTTTAATGCTTCAAGGTTTTCTAGTTTGAGAGTTGTGATTAAACCTTGTTTTATAAGCATTGTTGTTGAAGCCAATTGGTCATGCAAAGAACTTGAACTTGAGTTAAGAACATGAGTATCATTGTTATGTGAGATTTGTTGTTGAGCATTGTTGGAAATATTTTGAGTTGGTTGATACATGCTTGGACTAGGGTTTGTGGAAAGGATTGTTCCTTGAGGTGATTGGTTGAGTAGAGTTGATTGAGCCTAGTCAAGTAATTGTGTGAAGTGGTTGTTCAAGTTCCATGAAACAAACTATTCTATATTCTGATTTGAGTTGAGATTGAGATTTGAGAATAGAACATATAGAGTCTCTAACAATTCTCTTTATGCTTCTATGAGATTGATTTGAGTTGAGATTGGGATTTGAGTATAGAACATATTGAGTCTCTAAAAATTCTCTTTATGCTTCTATGAGATTGAGATTGAGTTGAGATTGGGATTTGAGTATAGAACATATTGAGTCTCTAACAATTCTCTTTATGCTTCTATGAGATTGAATTGAGATATTGATTGAGCATTGAGTATAGAACATATTGAGTCTCTAACAATTCTCTTTATGATTCTATGAGATTGGACAAGTTCTGTGTGAGCTTGTTAAACTGATTTGAGGTAAGTCTTTGAGAAGGCTTGTGGACTGATTTTGTGTAAGCTTTTGTGGAAGCTTGCTATGCAGATTTGAGGAAGTCCTAGAGAGGACTTATTGAGAGATTTGGACAAGTCCTAGAGAGGACTTATTGAGCAGATTTGGACAAGTCCTAGAGAGGACTTATTGAGAGATTTGAGAAAGTCCTAGAGAGGACTTATTGAGCAGATTTGAACAAGTTCTATGTGGACTTGTTGAGTATATTTGAGTAGGTTCTGTGTGGACCTATTGAGTAGATTTGAGTAGGTTATGTGTGGACCTGTTGAGCATATTTGAGCAGGTTCTGTGTGGACCTATTGAGCATATTTGAGAAGGTTCTGTGTGGACCTATTGAGCAGATTTGTGCTAGACCGAATGAACTATGTTTAGTGTATATTTGAGTGGACTTGTGCTAGACCGAATGAACTATGTTTAGTGCAAGAGATTGAGCAGAGTTGTGCTAGATCGAATGAACTATGTTTAGTGCAAGATATTGAGCAGAGTTGTGCTAGACCGAATGAACTATGTTTAGTACAAGAGATTGAGCAGAGTTGTGCTAGACTGACTAGATTGTGTTTAGTATAGTATTGAGATAGATATTTGGAGGTGATAGAGTAGAGTGGATAGAGATCCCCGATTAGTGTAGAAGAGAGACAAAGTCTTCTAGAAGATCACTAGCCAGAGCAGAAGGGGAAAGAGTTCTCTTGTGGAAGAGATCCATGAACTTGAGATTAGGGGATCAACATCTCCTTTGGATAGAGGTCCATAAACATTGTAATTGGGAAGGATTCCCAAAGAGATTGATTGAGAAAATTTTAGTAAAATATTTTCTCTGTGGAGTAGCCCACATTGGGTGAACCACGTTAAATTGTGGTGTCTCTATTGTGTATGGTGTTTTGTGCATTGCTTTGATTACTTGCTATTGATACTACTATCTATATATTAAATAATATTGATTTGAAAAGAAAAGTAAAAAGTGGTCTTATATTGTTCACCCCCCTCTCAGTATAAGCTTGTGTTCTTCAATTGGTATCAGAGCGGGTTCCTTCAGAAGAGTTTGATATCTTGAAGGAAAAGCGGTCTAAGAACACAATGGATCAAAAGGATCAAAGAGATGGATTCTTCAATAATGCAGTACCAGTATTTGATGGAAGTGACTTCTTGTATTGGTGTATGTTGATGAGATTTTACTTGATGGCACTTGGAAATGAAGTTTGGGATGCAGTGGAACTTGGATATGATTCAATAGTCAATCCTCCTATAGATAAGGAAGGTAAGCTTCTAATGCATGCAAACTCAAGAGCTATGAATGCAATTATAAAAGGATTGCGTAGATCAAAATCTATGAAGGTTATGGATTGTAAAACAACAAAAGAAATGTGGGAACTTCTGCATGACATATATGAAGGAGATAAAGGAGTCAGGAAAGCTAAGATCAAAAATCTCAAAGGAGAATTTGAGAACTTAAGAATGAAGGATGATGAAAACATTCGTGACTATCTCAGTAAGATTGATGAACTTGTACATGAGATGAGAGGTCTGGGAATGAAGGTTGATGAATCTGATGCTTGTGATAAGATCTTGAGAACTCTTCCAAAAAGGTATAGTGAAAAGGTTTCTGCTATAGAAACATCAATTGATAGTGATTCTTTGACAAGGAATTCTTTGCTTGGCATGCTTACTACTTTTGAGATAAGAACAAAAGATCCTATTCCTCCGAAAGAAGCTGCTTTCAAAGTAGACAAAAATAAAAAGGGAAAGAAGATAGAATCGAGCAGTGAGTCATCCAGTGATGAAGAAGCAAATTATGGCAGAAGAGATAGAGGTTCCAGAAGACCCATAGATCCAAGATCTATCAAATGTTTCAATTGTGGAAGGTATGGACATTTTGCAACAGAGTGCAAGGAGCCAAAGAACAACAATGATGAAGAAAAATAGGATCACAGGTACAAGGAGTCAGAAAGATACAGGTACCAAAAGAAAAGCAAGGATGGACAAAGCAGACAAGGAAATAAGTTCTTCAAGAGACAAAAGAGAAGCTACTATGCGGATAATGCAAGTAAGTACTCAATTGATAGTGATGCTAGTTTTTCAGACAATGATAGAGATGAAGTCCTATTTATGGTTAAAGAGAAAGATCCAATTAAGAAAAGGACTCCAGTTATTCTCAAGTGTTTTAGATGTGGTAAATTTGGACATCTTGAAGATGATTGCACTAGGGATGGTTATAGTTTCAGTGATGATGATTTTGAAGATGCACTTGAAAGACCAGATGAAAATCTTCTAATGGCATTAGAAGAAGAAGTGAGTGACCCCATAGAAGACAAGTCTAAAGGAAGTAGAAACTCGGACAAAGGCAAACAAATAGAGGATTATTCAGTAGAGAATGGCTATGATCTCAAGGGAGAACTTATCTATGCCCTTGACACAGTAAAGAAGGTAAGAAAGCAACACTCTAAGCTTGAAAGTCAGTTTCAAGAATGTGATGAAGAAATATTATTGCTCATAGAAGATTTAGAGAAATCAAAGGCTAAGGCAAGCAAGTTCAAAGATAAATTAGAAGCAAAGATCTTGGAATGTGAGAAGTTAGCACAAGAAGTGGCTACTTTAAAAGAAGACTTAAAGGACTCCAAGATCAAGATGAAGAGTTTCAAAAATAGCTCTAGGAACTTGGATAAGTTCATCTGTGGACAACAACGAACATCATGTTCAATAGGTCTTGGCTTTGGAAAAGTTCAAAAGAAATAGGAAGAAGAATCTACCTCAAGTCTTGAAGAAGAAGGAACTTCAGAAGAAGATACTTCAGAAGATGACAGTATAAGTGGGAATGAGACATCAGAGGATGAGTTGGACAATAGAGAGTTCAACAAAGATAGGAACAATGCACAAAGAAGATACAGATGGAACAACAATCAGAATAGGAGACCAATGAGGTCAAGACAAGGAAGCTTCAATGGAAGATGTTTTTCATGTCACAGGTTTGGGCACATGGCTTCACAGTGCAGGACACATCAAAGATAGGAGTATGGAAAAGGACAACTTTTCCAAGGATATTGCTACTCATGCAATGAGTTTGGTCACAAGGCAATGAATTGCAGGATTCAAGATAGAAGAGGATATGGCTTCACTAGGAGAAGTCCTAAGACAGTTGCACATCCAAGGAATAATAACATTAAGTGTTATAAGTGCAATAATGATGGTCACATAGCAAGATGGTGTAGAGCAAATATTCTAGAAATAGGCATGAACAGGGACAGGAATATGAACAGGAACAGGAATATGAACAGAAGCAAGAATATGAACAGGAATAGAGACTCAAAAAAGAATAGAGACTCAAAAATAATAGAGAACAAGAACAAGAACAGGAACATGGATGAGAACAAGAGCAGGAACAGGAACATAAGTGATGACAGGAACAGGGATGATGACTTGGAAAGAAATAGTGAGAGGATTCAGAAGACTCACAGAAGAAGAGAGAAAGATAAAGGCACAGATCTGTGCTTTTGGGGAGTAGAAATACTCCCACCCAAGAATTAACCACCTCATGTGGAGGTGGGGGAGGGGCTAAGCTAAGAGGCTCATTCTTAGCCCCGAGCCCCAAAGGTGACCCTTTGCCATTGATGTCAAAGGGGGAGAGATTTGTGTATTGGGGAGAGATTTGATATGAGGAGAGATTTGATATTTGAGAGAGCATTGAGCCAGGGGGAGCAAAGTCCCAGGGGGAGCAAAAAAGAAGGTCAGGTTTCAGTAAAAGGATAAAGGTTGCCATCAATGACAAAGGGGGAGATTGTTGGACATTTTGAGTCCTCTAAGTCAAAGTTGTCATTGATGTCACCTGATAGAGTTATCACTCTTATTAAGGAATTCGACAAGAAATAAAGTCGCCCAAGTCATCCAAGGAAAAAGCTTCATCGGTGCAAAAGTGAAAGGAAAAAGGCTCCATAATATTTTAATATTATTGGGAGCACAGGTTAAGTGATTGGTTTATAAAAACCCAAGATGGGTTATTGCAAAGGTTAAAAAGGAGGTTTAATAATTATTTATAAATTATTTAAATTCACAAGGAATTTAAATTTTATAAATAATATTTAATTATACCAAGATTGGGCATTAAGACAAGGTTCTAAGGTTTAATTAAATTAAACCTAAGGTTGGTTCTTTTTAATTTATAATATTTAAATTTAAATTAATTATAAATTAAAAATCATGCCGACGTCAAAATTATTCGAAGCGCCGACGTGATTGCAAAAGAGGACAAAGGCATTATATAAATGCCATCAAAAAACATTTACCAAGGCATCCCTTGCAATTATTATTCGAAGCGCATGCGAAAAGGTTTTGTTTTTCGAAGGCCTTACGATTTACGTAAAGGCTAAAGGTGTGAAGGTTCGGAGGCTCTAAGCGCAAAGGCCAGCATGGCCTAGTGGTATGTTGGCTTGGTACTAAGGAGGAGGTCCCACGTTCGATTCACGTGAGGCCTTTTGGATTGCAAGGAAGAAGCGCTTGAAGCGCTTGTTGTTTTTCGAAGGAGCGTTGTTCATGGAAACTTTATGGTGGACGTGCCATTTTAGACACGTCAGGGCGCGTGGCCCAATGATGGCTTGGCTGCGGCTAAGGCATTGGGAAGGAGGACGTCGGGGGATCGAATCCCGCCGAGGGCAAGGCAAGTGGATTTAATTTTTGATGTTGTTTAATATTTTAATTTTTGCCAAGGTTGCCTAAGGAGAAATAAGGATATGGTATGCCCTAGGAAAGATAGAGATTTCTGCTGATTTTATTTTTGGAAGTATATCATATTATATATCATTGGAAAGCTCTTTTCGAGAGCTATTTGTTTAGATTGCTTAGAGGGAGAAATAAGGTGTGTGCAAGGAGATATTTCTGGTTTTGTCAAGGAGTTTCAAAAGTAAGTTTGATTCATTCTTTTGAGGGTTTATTTCTTGCATAAGAGGGTATGGTGCATTTTATTGAGTAGGAGTAATAAGGTGTTATTGAGATATTATTTTTATTATTGTGTTATTACTCAAGACCTCTAACCCTTGTTGAGATTGGAAAAATAAAATGTGTTGAGTGTGGCAGATTTAGTGGACAACTCATAAGGCATCAAAAAGGTATGGGCAATATTCTTCATTGACTTATTTGGGTGATTGATTTCTGAAAATATCTTTGGAGAGAAAAGGATTGATTGTGGTTTCCTTTTTGAGGAGTTGTTGGTTTAATGCTTCAAGGTTTTCTAGTTTGAGAGTTGTGATTAAACCTTGTTTTATAAGCATTGTTGTTGAAGCCAATTGGTCATGCAAAGAACTTGAACTTGAGTTAAGAACATGAGTATCATTGTTATGTGAGATTTGTTGTTGAGCATTGTTGGAAATATTTTGAGTTGGTTGATACATGCTTGGACTAGGGTTTGTGGAAAGGATTGTTCCTTGAGGTGATTGGTTGAGTAGAGTTGATTGAGCCTAGTCAAGTAATTGTGTGAAGTGGTTGTTCAAGTTCCATGAAACAAACTATTCTATATTCTGATTTGAGTTGAGATTGAGATTTGAGAATAGAACATATAGAGTCTCTAACAATTCTCTTTATGCTTCTATGAGATTGATTTGAGTTGAGATTGGGATTTGAGTATAGAACATATTGAGTCTCTAACAATTCTCTTTATGCTTCTATGATATTGAGATTGAGTTGAGATTGGGATTTGAGTATAGAACATATTGAGTCTCTAACAATTCTCTTTATGCTTCTATGAGATTGAATTGAGATATTGATTGAGCATTGAGTATAGAACATATTGAGTCTCTAACAATTCTCTTTATGATTCTATGAGATTGGACAAGTTCTGTGTGAGCTTGTTAAACTGATTTGAGGTAAGTCTTTGAGAAGGCTTGTGGACTGATTTTGTGTAAGATTTTGTGGAAGCTTGCTATGCAGATTTGAGGAAGTCCTAGAGAGGACTTATTGAGAGATTTGGACAAGTCCTAGAGAGGACTTATTGAGAGATTTGGACAAGTCCTAGAGAGGACTTATTGAGCAGATTTGAACAAGTCCTAGAGTGGACTTATTGAGTAGATTTGAGTAGGTTCTGTGTGGACCTATTGAGAATATTTGAGCAGGTTATGTGTGGACCTGTTGAGCATATTTGAGCAGGTTCTATGTGGACCTATTGAGCAGATTTGAGAAGGTTCTGTGTGGACCTATTGAGAATATTTGTGCTAGACCGAATGAACTGTGTTTAGTGCAGATTTGAGTGGACTTGTGCTAGACTGAATGAACTATGTTTAGTGCAAGATATTGAGTAGAGTTGTGCTAGATCGAATGAACTATGTTTAGTGCAAGATATTGAGCAGAGTTGTGCTAGACCGAATGAACTATGTTTAGTACAAGATATTGAGCAGAGTTGTGCTAGACCGACTGGATTATGTTTAGTATAGTATTGAGATAGAGCTTTGGAGGTGATAGAGTATAGAGGATAGAGTCTCAGTGGATAGAGATCCAACAGCTAGGATAATTGAAGATAGATCTGAGTGAGGAGTCTTCAAGTGGAGAGAGATCCACCAATTAGTGCAATAGAGAGACAAAGTCTTCTAGAAGATCACTAGCCAGAGCAGAAGGGGAAAGAGTTCTCCTATGGAAGAGATCCATGAACTTGAGATTAGGGGATCAACATCTCCTTTGGACAGAGGTCCATAAACATTGTAATTGGGAAGGATTCCCAAAGAGATTGATTGAGAAAATTTTAGAAGAAATATTTTCTTTGTGGAGGTAGCCCACATTGGGTGAACCACGTAAATTGTGGTGTCTCTATTGTGTATGGTGTTTTGTGCATTGCTTTGATTATTGCTATTGGTACTTAGATATATACATTGCATAATATTGATTTGAAAAGAAAAGTAAAAAGTGGTCTTATATTGTTCACCCCCCCTCTCAGTATAAGCTTGTGTTCATCAATAATAACTTCTGAAATAATATCCATCTGGCCTTGAGGAGTTTGGTCTCATGAACCTCTCTTTGCATGTCTTGTTATATACCTTGTTCCTTGATTGTGCATTGTTTTCTTCCTCTTTGATACTATCACCTCTCAACACATCATATTAGGTCTTAGGTTCTTCTTCAATCACTTCCTTGTATGCTTCCTTTGAGACTTCCTTTTCTTTTGAGCTTGAATCCCCTTTTTATACCTCTTGATCTTCTTCATGGCCAAGTCTTGTTTTGATAAATGAAGATCTTTGTGTTTTGTTAATGTTATCCAAATATTTTGAACTTTTTCCAAAAATGTGAAGCTTATCATTGGTATCTTTCAATTCCATCCTTAGAGACACCACCTCATATTCTAGTCTTTCACAATCTAGCTCTTTTGACTTTAATTTTTCAGCCATACCTTCTTCAATTTTTCTTACCTCTTCAACCTTAATCTTAAAGTTAGTGAGATCTTGTAGAAACTTTACCTTTGTTTCCTCATCCTCTTGTACTTGGGATTTCAATATTGAGTTCTCTATTTTTAATTCTTCAAGATCAACAACAAGTCTTTCACATTCTAGCTCTTTTACCTTTAACTGCTCAACCATACCTTCTTCAACTCTCCTTGCATTTTCAACCTTAACTTTCAAGTCAGAGAGATCTTGTAGAAGCTTTGTCTTAGTTTTCTCATCCTCTTGTATTTGAACCTTCAATTCTAAGTTCTCCCTTTTCAACTCAACAAGTTCCTCAATTGTGGCTTCCTCCTTTTCTTTTTCTGAATCTTCCTCTTTTTCTAGGTCTTTAATCACAAGAGCATCTTCTTTCTCTTCTTCTTGGTCATAATTATGCCTCTTTTTTCCATGATAAAATCTTCTTTGATGTTTTTGCTTCTGATATTCAATAGGAGCATCTTCTTCTTCTTCTATTTCCAATAATATAATTTCCTCTTTTTCACTATCTGAGAGGTCTTCATCATTGTCATTTCCAAGGAAGATATCCTCACATACCTGATTTGACTATCCCTATTTTTATTTTTATTTTCACTACTACTAAAACCATTATAATAAGCTACATCATGGCCAAGGTTACCACAAACAAAACATTCTTCTTCACTGCTACTATACCCAGATTTTGAACAATGATCTGCAAGGTGACAAAAGTTACCACAAATAAAACATTTGCATATTCTTAGTCCCTTCTTATTCCTTTTTACAAAGTTATCTTCTTTTCCATTTTCTTGGATTTCAATTACTGGAGCATCTTCCTTTTCTTTCATAGCTATGTGTTTTATTTCTTTATTAGGTATCATAGTTATTCATTTACCTTTTTTTCCCATGAGTTTTCTTGTAAAATATTCCTTCAAGTTGTTAGGATTCCTTGAAGGAACCTGCTCTGATATCAATTGAATAACACAAGCTTATACTGAGAGGGGGGTGAACAGTATAAGACCAAATTTTACTTTTATTTCCAAATGATAACAACAATAATATCAATGCAATAAATGAAACAATGCACAAATAATCACACACATGAGAGACACAGATTTAACGTGGTTCACCCAATGTGGGCTACGTCCATGGAGAAAATATTTCTTCTAAATTTTCTCAAAAAATCTCTTGGGAAACAATTCCCTATTACAATGTTTATGGAACTTTGTCCAAAGGAGATCTCTATCCCCTTAACTCTAGTTTGTGGAACTCTATCCACATGAGAACTCTATCCCATTAACTCTAGTTCATGGAACTCTATCCATAGGAGAACTCTATTCCCTTAACTTTTATTTGTGGAAATCTATCCATAGGAGACCTCTATCCCCACTGCTCTGGCTAGTGGACCTCTATCCATAGGATACCTTTGTATCCACTGCTCTGGATAGTAGACCTTTATCCATAGGAGACCTCTGTTTCCATTGCTTTGTCTAGTGGACCTCTATCCATAGGAGACCTTTGTCCCAACTGCTCTGGTCACCTCCAAAGTTGGTACACACCTCTACTTAACTTTTCTTCAAATATACACACACTACATGTGCAAATATGTCTCAAATCTATCTCAAATCTGCACACATTACATGTACAAATCTGTCTCAAATCTATCCCAAATTTGCACATGTTACATGCACAAATTTATCTCAACTCTATCTCAAATCTACACATATTACATGTACAAATCTGTCTCAAATCTGTCCTAAATTTGCACACATTACATACACAAATCTTTCTCAACTTTGTCCTAAATTTTCACACATTATATACACAAATATATCTCAAATATGCTTCAATTCTTCTCACAAGACTTGCTCAAATCTTCCTCATAATATATGGTCAACTATGCTTTAATACATGCTCAAAACTGCTCATAACATATACTCAAATTTAATCGTAACATATACTCAAATCTGCTCATAACACATGCTCAAATATGCTCATAACACATGCTCAACAAATCCCAAATCTTGCACAGAAATGATGTTCAAAATAAAATTTGTATCTCTTTCAGAAATGCTTTCTTCAACTAGGCAATTTAGACATATTCTCTCCAGAATTCATTTAACCTCTTGAACATATAGAGTATGATATGCACTAACAAATGCTCAATATGTTCTTCACATTCATTAAGTCTATCGCTTTCACATGTCTCAAATTTATTGCATTTTAAAGGTAGCTCTAGTTTAGCACTTGATAACTAACCTTCTTATGTATTTTCCACAATCAAAATGGATACACACACTTGCTTCATAAATCTAATTTCTAGCACTTGCACATTCACTTTCAAGAACAATCAACCCAATGTACAACTTGTTCTCAAAAATTAAATACAATAATGCACAAGTTTGCTCTCAACCCTAGCACACGTATTTTCAAATTATTTCAAGGATAAAGCACAACTTGTTCACAAAATCTAGCTCAAATATTTCCAATAATGCACATATGTAATCCTTATTTATCTACCTTATGATTCAGAAATATTTTCTTAGCTAAACACCTTAAAGAAGGAATGATATCCCCATACATCTTAACTTTCTTAGATGAAGATGTGCTCTCAAAACCTGTCTCAAAATATAATTTCTTTCTTATGCCACTTCAAGGATTAGTTACCATAACACTTTTTCAAATCTTCCACATGAAATATTTCCTCAAAAATGTGCATATAAAAATAATATTTTATAACTTCCTTTTTATTTCCACAAAATAAATCTTTGACAATAATCAAACCCTCTCAATTTTTCTTTTCATCAAGCAAAAATACAAACAACAATTTAAACCATACTCACACCTTATTACTCCTACTAAAAGATGACAATTTCAAATTTTAAACAATTTATAAAAGCTTTCTCAAAATATGCATATTGAAACTTGATAACAATGCCTTATAAATCCCTCCCTTTAATATTAAAAAAAAAAAATTATGTTGTACATTATTATTTCACCTTTAAAATATAAAATCATTTACCCATACCTTTCATAAAATATATTTCACTGCACAGAGGGAATTGATCTTGTGATGTCTAGCTTCCAAACACACTCAACAATCACTTAGGCTAACTCACTAGATGTGCACTACTTCCACAATTTATTTGGAAATCTCTTGATGTCACTCAAATTTTATCACTTTGCTCACCGTCAAGTCAATTTGAACCACCCAACCTAACTTATCTCCTTAATCTCTTCTTGATTGTAATTACGATCTACAAGGTTCTAATTTTCACATAGTCGGATGACCCCCTTTTGCGCTTATGAATATTTCATAGGCCTCGCTTAGTATCAATGATTGATGCTACTTTATATATTTTAAATAACAATGCTTTGTTCACCTTTATTTGTCCTCCTACAAGGTCACACTCACTCACTCACTACCAAATTTCACACACACATCGCTCACTGTTAGATCAAATATCCATGAAATGTAGTATCTTCGTCCAATCTTCCTCTCTCTGTTTTGATGCACAAGTGCTCTCCTGGAATCACTTAGAGAAATGTCATACAATCATATTATTCATTTGCTGCCTATCTTATATGTTTTGAATATGCTGTCGTCCAATCACGGATTGCTTTTCATTTTTTTTTACCTCCTTCGATTTTCTACTCAGATTTCGCACATGCCACATCAAAATATTCTTTTAATACCATTGCTTATAATTATTATCATTCTCATCGAGAGGCTTTTCAAATCAAACTTGCTGTTGTCATGCACTTAGGAATATCTGAATTTCACTCACAAATTCACCTTCAGATAGCAGTGTCTTTAATTTTATTCAATGGATATCATATCTCGAGCATGAGCACTCTTATGTATGCACACATCCAAAAAACTTCTATTCATTCAATCGAAATTACTTCGATGAATGACAACAATGTCTTTTTCAAACTCTTCAAATTCTTGCGCAATCAACATCGATAGATTTTCCTAAAATCTTAGTCCACATCAAATATTTTTTTGCCCCTTTTATATATTTAATTTTAACTCAATAATACATCTTGAATAACACAAGCTTATACTAAGAGGGGGGGTGAACAGTATAAGACCTCTTTTTACTTTTTCCTTTATACTTCAAAACAGTAAAGCAATATACCCAAAGCAATATAAAAGAAATGCATAATATCATCCACAAAGTGACACCAATTTTAACGTGGTTCACCCAGAATGGCTGGGCTACGTCCACAAAATTTTTCTCTAAAAGTTATCTCAAAGTTCTTTGGGAATCCTTCCCAATTACAATGTTTATGAGCCTCGGCCCAAAGGAGATACCTTCCCCCAATTAGAATTTATGAGCCTCTGCTCAAAGGAGATACCTTCCCCTCTATCTGAATTTATGAGCCTCTACTCAAAGGAGATACCTTCCCCTCAATCTAGATTTATGAGCCTCTACTCAAAGGAGATACCTTCCCCTCTGCTCTGGAAATGATCCCTCAAAAGATCAACTGCCTCTACCTCTTGCCAACACGTGGAACTCCTTTCCATCGAAGACCTCCTGTCCTCAATGCTTAGCCTAAGATACCTCTGCCTTCTATGATCATGTCCATAGCAGCTCAGAAACCTGTACCAAACACAATTAGTCGGTCTAGTACAAGTCTTCCTCTGTCTGTCAGATCTATCCAACACTTGAACAAATCAATCCTCTGCACACAAGCCTTCTCAAAGACTTGCCAAATATGTCCTCAGGTTCTTCTCAAAGAACCAGTGCACCTCTGTCCTCAAGTTCTCTGATAGAACTCTCAAAACTCAGCTCACAAGTCCTCTGTTAGGACCTGTACAAATCTGCTCATAATTCCCCATCGAAACTTGTCCAAAACTGCTCACAAGTCCCCATCGAAACCTTTCCAAAACCTCAGCAAGCTCACCAAGAAAAACTTTCTTAGTAGGAAATCACAAGGTGAATTGTTAGAGACCCAATGTGATTTGTCAAACTCATAGAAGCATAAAGAGAATTGTTAGAGACTCAATATGTTCTATACTCAACTCCCAATCTCAAAACTCAACTCAAATCAACTCAGCTCAAACTCAATTTCAAATCTAAAAACTCAACTCAAAATCTGAAATGGATAGGATAGAATGCTTTCTTTCAAGAACATGAAACCCCAACAATTGCCAACTATGCAAAGAATCACATAACAATGATACTCATGTTCTTTTCACCATCAATAAGGGCTTCAACAACAATGTTCATCAAACAAGGTTCAATCAACACAATTCAACTCAAAACATAACCTTGAAGCATTTCACAATCAACATCAGAAAAGGAAAACAAGTAGAACTCATTTTCTCTCCAACATTATTTGAACAAAAAGCATCCACCAACTCAACTCACAATAGCATAAAAACAACTTTTCAATTCATCAACAAATGAGTAACCTCAACACTTTAACGAAGTAAAGAATAGCTTGATTATAACCAACTTAATGAAAGCAAATGTCAATCTCAAAGCTGCCCACTTAAGGTTTCACAACTTCACACAAGAAGCAATTAACCTTGCTTTCATTTCCATAAACAACCAAAAGCACTCTCAACATTACAAGAAACATGTATCCCTTATACGCCTTATTTCTTCCTTATTGTCTCATCAAAAATAAAGTTTATCTCTCATAAGAATGCAATAAGATATTTCAACAACACCTTCAAAATAATCTTTTATCAAAATAACAAGAAGCTTTAAAACCCTTATGACTACTAAGTTGTTTTTCTTCTAACAAACATCCTCCATCCGCAACATACACTTAGCAAAAGATTAATTTCAAAAAATACCTTAGCCAACAACAAAAATCACTATGGAGAAATTGCGCCCGAAATATAACACCACCTGCTGCAACCACTTCACGTCGAAAAACCCTTTCGCATGATTCGAACGTGGAACCTCTCGTTCGGGTAGCACGCCAATAGCCTAGCCGCTATCGGTGCGCCAAAGGCACCCGATGAGGTTTAAACCTCACTCTGTTATGCTTGTCCCTTTTGCGCCAGGGAAAATAAAACACAGTCCTCCCTTCCTTCTGATGCCAACTCGCAGACGACAAGCTATATGGCGGATTCGACAAACGATGAGACAATCAAACGAACAACGGATTACGAAGACGACGAAGGCACAAAAACGATCAGCGGATTACGAAGATGACGAAGACACACATTCGAATAGCGGATTATGAAAACAGCGAAGACACAGTCGAAAACATAGCGAGCAACTTTCTTTCAAAATTCGGATGGGATGCATCTTTGTATTCATCGAGAGATATTTATATGAATTTTACCATAGGCTCTTTGACATCGACGAAGGTCTTTAACACGTCGACGGAGGTCTTGGCTAGCGCCCATAAAGCTAAAACATAGCGCCCACCTTGTTAAGACATTTGCACCATGGATTAGGAGAACCCATGCAAATAATAAATTAATATCTATTTAAAAATAATTAAATGGAACCTTAACAAGGTTTTTTAATTATTTAAATAAATACTTCCTCCTGGACCCAAATGCATTAAACCAATGCATCCACCTGTAATATTTAAACCTACCAACTTGGAGTTTGCAAAAGACCTTTGAAACTGTCATGCCATAACCTTCATCAAAACAAATTATTTGACCTCAAATCAAATTCCTTCAAGACCTTCTTGACATCAATGACAACTTATACACTTGAGCAAAGGCAATGTACCCAAAGTACCCAAAATTGCCAACAATATCCCCCTTTGTCATTGATGGCAAACCTTTACTAAAAACACTTCTCAAGAGCCAAAACTGAAACCAACTGTGCTAACAACTGAGAGACTGTGCCCACAATTGAGAATCTTCCTTTAAAGTTTTGCTCCCCTTGACTTGAAGCTTTCCTCTTCACTTTGAAGCTCTCCCCCTTACTCATATCTCTCCCCCTTTGTCATCAATGGCAAAGGGCCACCTTTAGGGCTAAGGACTAAGAATGAGCCTCTTAGCTTAGTCCCTCCCCCACCTCTTGATGAGGTGATTAATTTTGGGGTGGGAGTAAAACTTCCATTAGGCACTGATCATCATCAACATCTATAACTTCCTTGTCGGGCCTTCTCTTGAACTCTTTGTCCATATTCCTGTTCTTGTCACTGTTCTTGTTCTTGTTCTCATCCCTGTTTTTGTCCATGCCTTGATCCTTGGGCCTGATCATGCCACTATTTCTATTCTTGTATTCTGGAATTTTAGATCTACACTGTCTGATTATGTGACCTTCATTGTTGCACTTGAAACACTTGACGATGTTGTTTCTCTGAGGTAAACCTGATCTTTGAATCCACCTGTTCTGACCAAACTTGTTCTGACCAAACCTGTTCTGACCAAACCTATTTTGATCAAACTTGTTCTTGTTATTTACCTTGCAATAGACTGTCTTGTGCCCAAACTGTTGACAAGAGTAGCAATACCCTTGAAAGAAACTAGCACTTCTAAAATTTTCATTTACCTTCTTCACTTGAGCCATGCAATGTGAAGCCATGTGACCAAACCTGTGACAAGCAAAACATTTACCTTGAAACTTTCCTTTATTTGACCTCTTGGGTCCTGAAAACTTCTTCTTCTCATTCTAAATTTTGTTTTCTATTTCTGTGCATCTATCATTCAAGGACTCATTTTCTGAAATACTTTCCTCATCAGAACTCTCTTCCTTTTGGAGTCTCTTACTAGACTCTCCAACTTGTTCCTTGTGTGGCTTAACAAAACCAAGGCATGTTTTATCTGTTGTCTTTCTTTGACCTTTGATGAGTGACTTAACCTTTTTGGAGCTATCTTGAAACCTGTAAAGCTTATCCTTGTACTCTTTAGTTTCCTCTTTCAAAGAAGCCATTTTCTATTCTTACTCACTATACTCAAGAACCTTAGACTCTAACTCATCCTTGAGTTCTTGTGTCTTAGCTATAGAGAAGTCAAGACTTTCTATAAGATCATCTCTCTCCATACAACATTCATCTAACTTATCCTTGAGTCTAGCATTCTTCTTTCTTTCATTTTTCAAATCACTAAGAGCACTAATAAGTTCACTTTCAAGATCCTTTATTTGATTGCTTTTTGAATCATCAAAGCCTTTTTCAGATTTCTTATCACTAGAGGTGCTACCATTTTCAAAGACCATACATGCATCTTCCTTATAGTTTTCTGAAGCATCCTCATACATACTAGAAACCAAATAATTATTTGTGCAATCATCCTCAAGGTGACCAAAATTTCCACATCTAAGACATTTCATGATAATGAATCTATGTTTCGGTTCTTCCTCTTTTTCTGATATGAACATCTCATTTTCATTATCACTTGAAGAAATTTCACTATCACTACTAGAAAACTTAATTGCTTTGTCTAGGTAGAAACTCTTCTTGTACTTGTGAGAATACCTCTTTCCTTGATTGTTGTGCTCATCTTTGATCTTCCTGTGATGCTTGTGCTTTTCAGAATCCTTGCTCTTAGAATCCTGTTTATCTTAATCACTTTCATTCTTGGGAACAGTATAGTTAGTAGCATAATGACCAAAATTTCTACAATTGAAACATCTTATATTTTTCACACTTTTATGTTTTCTAGAGAACTTGTCTTTCTTGTTGTAATATGCCTCTTCATCACTAGAAGACTCATCACTATCTTGAAGCTGTTTACCCTTGGATTCCTTAGTAGCCTTGAAAGCTGCCTCTTTCTTGACATCAACCTTCACTTGAGTTCTCAACTCAAATGCTGCAAGCATACTATGGAGCTCATCCTTTTTCAACTTATCCAAATCTTTAGCTTCCTCAATAGCAGAAATATTTTCACTAAATCTATTAAGAAGAGATATTAAAATCTTATCACAAACATCATTTTCAGCAAGCTCAAGACCTAAGTCTTTCATGGAGTTAACAACCTCATCCATACGAAGCATGTAGTCACTAATCTTTTCATCATCATTCATCTTGAGTTGTTCAAAAATACCTTTGAAGTGTCTCAACTTGGCCTTTCTGAAATTTGTATCACCTGTATGAACCACCTTCAATTGATTCCACATTTCACTAGTTGTCTTGTAGTGAATCACTTTGGAGAGATCTGCTTTCTATAAGCCTTTCAGGATTGCATTCATAGCTTTTGAATTGCTGTGATGTAGGAGCCTTTCTTCTTTAGTATTAGGACCATGTACAGGAATAGTGTACTCATCTTCAATCACTTCCCATACCTCATTACCAAGTGCCATTAGATGAACCTTCATCCTTGCACTCCAAAGACCAAAATATGACCCATCAAGAATAGGTGTTGCATTGCCACTTGAATAATCCATTGTGTTCTTTACTAGCTTTTCCTTCAAGCTATTAAAATTTTTGAAGGCACCCACTCTGATACCAATTGAAGAACACAAGCTTATACTGAGAGGGGGGGTGAACAGTATAAGACCTCTTTTTACTTTTTCCTTTATACTTCAAAACAGTAAAGCAATATACCCAAAGCAATATCAAAGCAATGCATAATATCATCCACAAAGTGACACCAATTTTGGTTCACCCAGAAATTAACCCAACATGCTCATGAAATTAACCCTTTTGATATCAATGACAAATCAATGTGCTCAAATTTCCAACACAAACACCAAGCTTTAAAAATTTGGTGAACCTACTTCAAAAATTAGAGGTCTCACATATAGCAGATGGAGCAGAATAACTACTATTTACAAGTTAAACAAGGAAGCAACCATTCAAAAGAGGCATGAGACCTCCATAATGCTTCCAATAGAGAAACCATTTTCAAAGATATTAAAATCAAATAAATTATTCTCAAAGAAGTACTTTCCACATGCAAATGATGTGTGAACATTATGAAAAAATCAAATACATTGTGAAGGAATGTTGGTGTAATTCATTTAAAATGAACCTTTTTCATGAGAGATGAACCATCATCAAGAAATGTCATCTTTAAAAATCAAAATCAAAATTGAAGAAAGGCACAAGAAAATAATGTAGCCAAGGAAAAATAATAAAAAAAACAAGAAGTGTATGTTGCATGTCACATCCCCACCAATAATGATTAATTTTCCTTGAAGAATGTGATTCTGCGGCCAGTGTTTGTGGTGCAGGTGCAGGTCTCAAGGCAGATGGCGAAGAAAGCACCCACCCCATCAACCGAGCAACGAAACGGGATTGTCGGGTAAGTGGTTATGATGTTGTACCCCGAGCACACTTGGTCCGTGGGTACATGGAAGCCCACCATAGGGTTGCACTGCATTTGCATTCTGCCTGTCATGTTGACTGTGTGTGTGTGCATTCGTTGGTTTGTTGCTATTTAACTGCTGACATTAAAATGATAATTTTAAATATATATAAAAAGTTAATACCAATACATAGGCATACCAGCTTTGAAGCAAATCAAAAGAAAGAGAATTAATTATTAAACCATAAACATGGGGACTAATTATTTAAGTAATAAAAATAATGATATGTGTAAAAACAAATAATAAAATACATATAATAATTAAATTAAAAATACATATAATAGAATGTTAAATGTTATAGTAAGTCTCAATTCTATAATAAAGAGATTAAACTCATAGGCTTTACGTAATGTGGTGATAAGTCTAAGACAAGACTTAAGAAACTATAAGCTCAAGCTTTAATTGGTTAATACGAAAGACTTGGCGGAACTTAATTTAAATAAAGATATTTAAATATTTAAAAAAAAATCTAAGGAAGTCATACGTGGAGGAAGAAAATGCGTCTTGTCTGGCAAAGACGGTGATGTGTCTCTTTCCCATAAAGCTCACTTGCTTATAAAAGAAAATGGGATGGCCCAAGGTGGTATGGAAAAATTTGGGGAAAAACTTCATGTTCGTTTGAGAGGAAGCCAAGGACGGGATACGCCGGAAGAAGGAATTGCAGCGTGAGGAGGATTGAGTCTCCGAGTAAAAAGGTCAGATTTTTCTGCGTTAATAAGGGAAAGGGTTTACTAGAAATTATGTTGTTTTAAAATAATGGATTGATTGGTGAATGGCTCTATTCACGTGGTTACCTAGACATGTAATTTGTTGTTTTGGCTACTTTAATATTATTACTGGGAAGTGTTGGGCAATTCTGTTGAATGGAAAGAATCTAACTCTGTTTTCCCATAATATTTCTTTAAAAGAAAACATATTACAGAACATAAGAGTAATCGGGATTCTTATACTAATGTTCTGTAGCAGTGTTAGTTAAGTTAAAGTGTTTATAGATGGTAACATTTTTTTAAAAAAATGTGTATACTCTCGGATAAATCAGAGGAACCAAAAGTAATAGTCCGATGAATGAAAATTATAAGTTATTGGTTGTGTTTGTTATAAAATCATCATGCTGGCTGGAAAATTACTTCATGTCTTCAAAGTATTGATTGACAGTGAAGAAAATTGTTTTTAAAATTGTCATGTCGGCTGAAAATTTCTTCATGTCTTCAGAGTATTGATTGAAAAAGATGAAAATTGTTTTAATATCATCCTGTTGGTTGTATGTTGTAAAATTTACTTCATGTCTTCAGAGTATTGATTGATTATGGAGAAATATGTTTAGTTGTGGACTGTTGCCGCATTGCACGATTGCCTGTTGAAAACATAATGATACTTGGAAAATAATTTTGAATTTGGTTAGTTGTATGGTGTCGTTATGCTTGCATGAGACTTGAGTATGTGTGTCATATAGATGAGGGCCAAGTCTGAGCCATACTTTGCATTTTGTTCTCGTCGGTTGGTGAGGGTGGGCGTTGAGGCGCTTATGTTCTTTCACGGAAGTGAACGACTTTTTCAGAATGGTGGCCGAGCGTGAAAACCCTAACAAAGACCATGGAGGGTTTAGAAAACCATTTGATGTTGTACCGTGAAGTTTCTACGACATCCGGTGTTATGTATGCTTGTATAGTTCTTTCTTTTAATTCGAAGAAGATTGGAATTTGAACAGTTAAACAATTGTAGTGTTGTGTTCTTCTATCTGTTCTAATATATAAAGGATAGTCTAAATCGTTGAGTGTAATCAAACTTTATGAAGACCTAGAAATTGTGTTTAAAGCAAATGCATTGGAAGAACAAATAGAATATTCCTAAATTTTGTATGTTGCGTTCTAGAAAAGGATTGTTTTTTTTATCAAATGCCATATATTGTATTGAAAAGTGTGCTAAGTATAGAGTAAATTCTTATATTTCTATTTTTAAATAATTTTTGGGTTCTGGTGCAAGCTATGAATCTGATTACATTTTTACGTTGGAAGTTTGAAAGTCTCAAATTGATAAGTGTTACTGTATTTTATGAGAATTGGAAAGTTATGTGTTAAAAATGTTTATATATTTACTTTGTAGGAGTTGAAATAAAAGTTCTATGTTATACTTTATTTCTTGATAAAGTAAATACCATCATGATTATGTTATAATAAATCAAATAAATAGAAGGGAAAATACATTATTTAAATTGAGAAAAGTAACACCAGAAAGCTATGAGATAAGACTATTATATAGAGGAACCCTAAATTCGTGTTTTCTCATTTGCATCATGTATAGTTGATTAATAGAGAATCGCTTGGAATACTTTGCCTAATCGTGATTGGTTATTTTCGGTATTTATGTAGTTATGTTGTGAAATTATACAGTTTAATATGTTTATTTGTCGTAGACGCATGAGATTAAAGGTAAGATCTTTTCTCAGCCTTGTAAAAGAAAAGACTATATCACGAGTTGATGCAATGCTTTTACCATGTTGTAATATTTAAATTTAATCATGATGCATTGCTTCTAATTTGTCGTAGCCCACCTGCGCTTGTAAAAGAATGACTATAGTCTGAAATGATATATGAGATAAAATGGTACATTGTTGTAGTTCATCTGTGTTGGAAAAGAAAGATCATAGTTGAATTGATATTAAGGGTGCATGGCTTTGTATTATTATAGTTTTCAATTGAAGTATTGGCAACTTTGTTGTAGCTCACCCATTTTGATATAAAAGACTATGCTTGAAATTTGATGTTTGGTTGAATGAATATAAACTGAAACCTTATGTATAAAGAAAAATTTATATTATGACTTGGTTTCACAAGTTGACGAGTGTTTTATTTAATCGCCTTTGAAAGTGTTAGTTTTTCAATGTCATTAATATGTTGGTACTTTCCGATAGAATCATGGGTTTAATAAAAACAAAAAAAAATTATTAGGGTTTTCAAATACTTTTGTTATGGTAAATAGAAGAAATAAAGTTAGGATTTCATTACTTTACTATAAGGTAATTGATGTAGCTTAGGGTTTTACGGATAAATGCTATTAATATTAAGGATTTCCCATGATTACTAATCAAATCTCTTAGGTAATTGGTGAAGAAACTGAAGTCTATTAAAACTAAAACTTGGACTATGTTAAAAACTATAGGGTGTTGATATATTAGTTGAACATACTATGCTTGTTTATTGGAAGCCAAACTTCTTGGTTGATTTGTGAAGTGTATATGAGTATGACAACAATTATACTCTTGGGTTATGCAATAAGGTACTTATTCTATAAGTATTTGCTTAAGAAAAGTGGAAATTGAAGATATACTAAACAACCTTGAAAGATGATTGTCAGAGGAGATATTTATGAATTACGTGTAGATATAATACTTGTCGTACTTAAGAATTTTCAAAATATTATCTGGGTTATAGATGCAGGTTGTGAGTTGTGATATGTTATTTTTGAAGAGATAGAATATCTTGTTTTCTTTGATATGAGATTTACGCTATAATTTAATTGTATATGACCTGTATTTTTATAGAGAGTATAAAGATAGATTTGTGATTAGGAATCCATGTTTTATTTGAAGGGACTCTTTTATAGAAGATAAAAGAAGACTTAGGGAGGGGGTTTAACCGATATTTAAAATATAAGTGTTTGAAATCCTTCAAGATAATAGAAGTATTAAAACCCTCTTACGTCTATGTGTCAGTATCTTGAATTAAGCATCAAAAAGCCATTAGATAATGATCTTAGGTACCTTCAAACTTAGACTTAAATTCTAAACTAGCTTGAAGAAAATCGAGGGAGGTTGTCTCCACTCATACCATTAAGGCACGCGGTGTCTTAGGTGGAAATCAACCTTACTTGACATGAGAAATTCAAGTACTCATACCATTAAGGCACGCGGTGTCTTAAGTGGAAATCAACTTTACTTGACAAGAGAAAGTCAAGCACACATACCATTAAGGCACGCGGTGTCTTAAGTGGGTATTAGCTTTAGAGAAAGTCAAGGAGACTTTCTCTACCCATGCCACTCAGTCACGCGGTGACTTAGTGGGGACTGCACTATCGTACTCCAGCTCTAAAGGGGACAGAGTGTCCGAGCTACGGAGTGTAACGAGTGATGGGATGGGGCATCACTCTAGGTGGTCAGTCAGTTAGTGGTGGTGATATTCATCAATCCACTCGGACTGGGGAAATGCCTACATAATGCATGACTAGGATGCTACTTGTGCTAATGGATTTCCAGCGGTAGATGGTTATGGGCAGCATTATCGTCAGTTCGGGAAGGGTTATGTTTATCTAGTCCCTCAGCCTTGCGAAGGTGGACTCTAGCCAAACCTTCGTAGATGGTCAATGGCTAGCACCGACATACAAACGTTGGTTCCAAGGCATTGAGCTGAGATCTCTTAATAAGTTGTGAACCTTACAACCTTGGACAAGGGGCATAGCGTACCCCGTTCAGGTGATATGGGCCCTGAACGGATAACCCTCTGCCAGATTCCTAAAAGTCTCGAGTGATGAGCCGAATCCAATAAGGCGACCCACGGGACCTGGCCAGTTTCGAGCACTTAAGACACTAGCTGCAGGAGTGAATAATCTTGAAGTGCATTTTATATGTATGCCAAAACTAACATTCACATGGGAAATCAAGCAATGTATGATTGAGTTAAACAAAAAAATTTAGTGTATGAAATTCCTTGGATCTTACATTGCACAAGCACAACCAAGTTAGCTAGATCATATTTAGAACAATGTAGAAGCAACCAAATATATCTCAAGTAAAAAAAAAATGAGTCATACAACTAGAGACATCAAGAGCCTAGATAATCACTCCAAAAAAAAAGGAGGGCAAGAATGATAAAATGAATAAAATACAAACACTTAAGATTAGAAATGTGTTTTCAAAATCCATAGAAAATATCGAAGCAAAATCCTTAGAACAACTGAAGTCATCAAGAAGAAAATTATACAAGTTGAGAATAAAGCAAAGGAAAAAGTGAAATAAATAGTGCAAAATGAATCTTGTTAAAAGATTTAAGACAACAGGCAAAGACACAAGGAAATAAGGACCATATAAAATCAAACACTTTATCCAAAAGGAAAATAGTTGAAGATTATAGAGTTGATGTTGCTCCATATATAGATCAATACAATAGACTACATGAAACATCATCTAAAAATATATAAAGGAAGTTGTGAAGAGCATAAATGCCAAATCCTCTAAAAATTTCAAGAAAGTAGATCTAGGAAGAAAAGAAGCACTTTAGACTTTACTATAACTATAGCCAATAAAACAAGTCAGTTCTTGTCAATGATAATGCGAGAGGGATAAGGACCTAAATCCAAGCATTAATTATCAACATTGGTATTAGAAAATATTGAATTCAATAAATGACATTGAATTCATCGTAAATCATGCTTCACTTGAAGACATTGAAGAAAACACATAATTCATGCATTGAATATTGAATGATTATTATTTATAAATAAATACATAGAGTGCATGATTAGTTAAAATTGACACTCCTAAGTATCAAAGTAGTAAGTCTACATTGAGGGGAAAATTTCTCTCTCAAATTACAACATCACCGTAGTATGATTATGAGATCCTCTATAAATTTATGTATGGTCAACCACCACCATATCTCATCTCATATCTTCTAGAAATTTCACATGTACAAAAGTTTGATTCTACCCTCAATAACTAGGAGGTTTCACTTTGATCTCTCAAGGACAATTTGGAAAGTAATCAAAATTATATGAAGCGATAGTTAGACCAACATAAGTCCAAATGGAAGTTTTCTAAAGGATACTTGGTTTTTTTTAGATAATAGCCTTACAAAAATACATCCTTAAAGATAAAAGGTAGTCACAAGCTAGCACCAAATCTCTATGTACCTTATCAAGTCTTACACAATATTGAAATTATAGCATGTGGGTTGGATATGTCACCTTATTCCAAAATACATCCTATTTTCCATGTATCCTTCTTGAAGAAGACCATGGGTTTACACATTCAATTTTAGTTAGCACTACCTGAACTAGATGGTGAAGGCTTAATCATTCAAAAACTAGAGGCTATTTTAGAAAAATGATCATGTCAACTTTATAATCAAACTTGTATAGATCACCCACTATGATGACATGGAATATACACTAAAGATGTTACTTAAGTGCTACTACATTAACTTCAAGCGTTACTTAAGCACTACTACATTAAGCGCTACAAGTTATTCCCTCTTTATTAGATTTTAATACTAGTTAGCCTTGATGGTAAATTGCTACAAACCTCCATAATGATAGGTTTTATGGTATTCAATTATATTGAGGGTACACTAGTGTGTAATGGCTTCATAACATTGAATTTGATGAACAACTTATACTACTTAAATCTGGAAGCTTATCAACTAAAAATATATCCATGAGGTATATAGAATACCTATTTATTTTTTTAAACAAGATTTTATCTAACTTCCAAGATGAGTAATAATTCATAGTTCATTTTACATTATTTTTTGTATGTCTATTGAACATTGTCTACTATTTATTTGGTTTGATTTTGTTGCTAGAATAGTTTCAAAGGAAAGGGTAGGAATTAAATGGGTTCATTCCTTTCCTTTCATTCTAAGTGATAAGAGAATAACATGGACATGTGTCAATGGCCAATGTAGATTTCATATAATTAGTAAACATTCAACTCATCAAGTACTATTAATATGATTTTATTTTACATCATTCTTTCTCATCTATAAACAAATATATAATAGTAAACTTGTCATCCATACGAATCTCATGTTGTATCTTTTAATATTTAGGTCCTCAACCTAGCACATAACAAATAAAAAACTGAACACAAAGTTCATATTGTAATAGATAAGTTTGTTGAACACATGCTTTCATCTCTTGTAGTTGCTTATTAAGTTAACCATATGTAACCTTTAATTATGGGAGTAGTTTTATTTTTATTTTCTTCCATAAATATATAATATTTGAAATTGGCTTAATTTTTGTTAAGAGGTCCTAAATGGCATGAAGGAAATTTCAAATAGTTGCTTACATTGGAAATATGTATTTTATATGGTACACATACCACACCCCATGGATGCATTGAATACATAGTGGATGCATCAATAATATATGAGTACATTTTGATAATACATACATAATTTTAACATTCAACTCATGTACCCTATATGTTCACACCCCACATAGCCCCACACCCTTATACCAACATATCCCAAATTTAAAAGTCTACATTGGATACCTCATACTTGTACTCTACATTAAAATACCCACGTGTACCCATAAAAGTTTAAAACCTTGAAAATTTTAGAAACACAAAACTAGATCCTCAAGAAGGAAACTATAATTATTATAATTCAACATCTAGTAACCTTCTAAAATGTTGGTGAAAATTGGCATCAAAATTTTTAGCCATATTACTTGCTTAGCTTCCTACATTATTGATGTTATTTCTTTTCTCATGGCTTATAATTGGTCTAGTAGTATTAAGTGTAATTGCTAGATTAGATTTAATAAAATTTGAAGGGTGCTAATTGATCTCGATAGTATATAATCAAGGTGATCTCTTAGATGGTATCCAATACTATTGACTTTCCTACTTTACTAAAAAATAGAAGGTCATGCTAGGTGACATCTACCACGACTTTATAAAAAAGGGCACAAACCTATCCTATCTAATTACATATATTACCCTAGTAAGGATCTATGTTATCATTGGATATTTTTATCTTATTTTATGAATTACATTTGTTAATCCAATGTTTACACATGTGAAGTTATATACTAGTTGTTCTAATCAAGTGAATACTAGTAAATATCTCTACTATAATGAAAGAACCATAAACTATATAGTGTTAGGGATTTTCCAAAGTGATAAATCTAGAATGAAAACATAATTAAGTGCAACATTTTAAAAAAATATGAAAAATATTTCCTTTGGCAAGTAGAAACAAAATGGAACATGAATCATAAAATATATAACCTATAAAAAATTCAAGCCTTTATCTTTTAAAGTATATTTCTTGTTGCAGCCTTTATAGAGTTAATTAGTTGTAGCAAAACATAACTACTTGTATTAAGTGGGGATTTTATAGTCATATTCAAAGAGAATTTTTACATCACATTTGCATACTAACAAGAATTATACAATGTTGGTATAAGTTAGAACACTAAAAATAACAAGGTGGATGACCCTTGAAGGTCAAATGATATATTAATTAAATTTAAATTATTGGGATTTCTTTTGTTGAATTGATATACTTATGCTAGTTTACTCAATTTTGAGGATTGAAAGTGTCATTTTAAATTTTTGCATACATACTATACTTTTTATTTCTACTTAGCATTCAAAAATATATAAGTTTTAGAAGTATATTTTTTTGTTAATTGGAAAGTCCAATCTTATCTCCATTGTTAATGGTAAAATTTGGTTGATTTTCAACATGTAATCTACTTGCATATTTTATTGAGTAGAGTGAAACTTACATTTATTATCTGATACAATGGTTTACTCTTATGAAAGCTAAATAGTACACATAGTATTGTTACTTATTCCTCCTTATATAGGCTTCTCTATGTCCCTATTGCCAGTTAAGTAATGAAGAATCAGTAAGCACATTCATTCCTTTTGATGGTTATATAACTAAGTGGTTAAAAAAGGTTTTAAACTATATGAAGAAGGTGGAGTCGAACATGAGGCAAGCACTCTCATGTGAATAGGTATGTTAGTTATTAGGGATGTAATTTGCATTATACTTCTTACTTAGGATTCTTCTATAACCTAGCTAAAGCTTCTATGACTTTCACTATGCCTATTTTTTTTGTTAAATTTTCTATCTAAATACCCCAAGCATCAAGAATCTTACAATAATAGTAAATTTTTTTGATAGTGAACTAAATTATCATCTTGTTGTTGCTTCTAGTATTCCATGGTTTAATTTTATTGTATTTGTTGAGTGATATATCATTATTCATTTATGTTATCAAAGTATTTAAAATTATAGTTAGGTTTTTATATATTTAAGTTAAAGAGTCTTCATTATTGTTATTATTGAGACACACACCCATGATGTCAATAAGGAAATTGAGATAGAAATTATTAAGCAATATACATAAATGATAATAAAGATTTGGTTTCTTCCCATAAATAAGACTATTCTTAGGCAAGTGATTTTAGTTTGTAATTTTTAATATTGTTTAGTAATCATATTCATATGCAATATTTGTTACTAAGTTAGGAGATTATTTGTAGATAGAATAGTTCAGATGAAGAGGTCCAAGAATATTTGGTTAAGTATGTGGATAGGGATCTCATATGGTAAAGCCACATGGTATGTAGATATTATGATATTCATCCCATTGGCTCTTTACATTTATTGAATGCACAAAAATACATTATTAGATAGGTGTCATATAAACTTATAAAAAAGTGTGGTCTATTCCATGCTAATATGTTTATTATCTATCAAGTCATATTAATCATTTTCTTAGAGGTCATTTACAAAGTTAGTAGACTTATAAATAATCTCTTTGAGTGAGTTCTTATTTCATAGAGATATATATTTTTCTAGGGATCATAGTTGTGGTGAAACCATCTATATATATATATATATATATATATATATATATATATATATATATATATATATATATATATATATATATATATATATATATATATATAATACCATTGTGTATATGTGATTATTTATCTAGTTTGTGATACCTATTGCTTATAAAATACATAGTGGATGAAACATTCCAAATTCAATATTATATGCTAGGTGGGGATAAATTCATATTTTTATTTAATCTAAAATGAGGGTAAGTAGTGGAGTTCTTCATGATAAGGGGTGTTATCTTATTTCATACTATTAAATATTTTCACTATAGGGAGAAGGATGTAGACATTAATTTTACTCAAGGTACAATTGATGAATATAAGGTAATATCTCTTATTTAACATTAGAGAAGGCCTCTCAATTAATACTATTGGATTGTGTTTGTATAAATGCAAACAAATACTTGTATTCTGCTCTTTGCGTTATAAATATACTTTTTCTCATATTATGGATAAAATGGTGTATGGTTATTTGCTTTTTATTGTCCAAGAAAGTAGTACATGGTTACTATATATGAGATATCTATTAATGCATTCATTATTTATTACACAATAAAAAAATAATATATATCCTTGTGTTATCAGTTTTATGGTTCATGGACTTGTAATTTAGTAGTCTAAATCATAGATTATAGGCAAACACCCTTAATTTTGCCTAAATATTTATTTTACTATTTTTAATATTCTGGTTTGTGTTGTGGATTTTTTGTAAAAGGTAGTGTAGGTTAATAGGAGAAACATATCAATTGTCCAAAGAAGGGTAAAAACTCAATATAACTAAACATGAAGCATTATTTATTCTAAAATTATGGAATTTATAAAATATAAGTTTAACTTTATATAACATAAACAAAGTTAATAAAGATTTATAAGTGCAAGTGATAATTTCTTTATAAATCAAAATTACTAGATTCTTCAAGATACTTTTGTTTTTCTAACTCTATAAGTTTGTTTGAAATTTGAGACTAAGAAAGCTCCAATGATCATGAAATGAAAGCTGGTGGATTTGTGAAGAAGGAAAAGCAAAGTTCTTTACATATATCTCAATAGTGCCACCCTACATATATTTGTGAGGCTTATTAGTAATATTTAACCAATGTAATAAATTATTATAGTGTGGCAGCTTCTGGGGCGGACAGCGCAGAATACTATAGCGGCCATAAAAAGCTGGATAGCCTGCCCGGATTCGTGGCGGCTACCGATTCCACCATGTAAATTCAAAAAATAATAATAATAAATTATTATAATTATTAGGCTTGAAATATACTTCAAGACTATTTATTTCAAAGGGATTATTTAAGTCAAGTAATACCAAAATTTACCTTAAAACATAGAATATGTTTAGCTTTTAATCACATAGTTGAAAGAATCTTCATGTGAAATCGAGTTCTTCAAAATTATAGGTTCATTGAATGGGTTCCTATCTTACACTACTATAGACATCTATACGGAAATATATGCATACCATATTCATAGGTATGAATATTTCATAACCCATTTCGTATGCAAGAAATCTTATCTTCTAATTGAACAAGTGAATTAAGTCATTATATGCTTAAAAATTAATGTTCTATTTATTTGAGTGATTCCTTTACATTATTTTATTATTGCACTATGACACAAACATTATGCACCTAAGCAAAACTCCTTTAATATTATGTTTTGTAGGATGATCTTTGCATGCTTAAAAATACATGTTAACCATAAATAAATTATATTAAACAATACACTTGTGTAGCATAGTTGATGAATGTCTTGGGTGTTGATAGAGGTTGAACCATGATCCATTCCCTCTACTTCTACCCTACAAATATGTGGTGTAGTTGGTGCATGTCATGTGTGTTGTTAGAAACTAACACAAGCTCCATTCCTCCTTCGCCCACCCCGTGGATACCCAAATAACAATCCCTTGTGGAAAATATCACGTGGTATACCTGGATCGAATAACTAGGATTGGCCATAGATATAGGTTCTTGGGGTTTTTGTCTAACCAAATGTTGTTGATATGGAGCCTAAAAATCCCAAACTTCCTTTGGTGTATTTAGAATAAGAGAAATAGCAGGATCTTCAAAGAAAAAGCAAGGAGATCTAAGGCTATTTTCAACCAAATTTAAGTTAGTCTATCTGAACTAGATATGCTCAAGTACATAAACACTGACCAACAATAGAGACAAGTTTTGAGCCAAAACCAACAATATATTCTCTTCTTGTAGCCAGGGTTATAGATTAGTTTGGGATATCAAAGTAACATAATTGCCCATATGAATCCACAATAGCAACCAAAAAGTTCCAAAATCTAAGCTTTCAAAACCAAGGACTCAATGGATTTCAAATTGGAAGGATATTGGTGATGTTTCGCCAAACTCTCTCCCATAGAAGGTCTACTTGATTATTTTTTAGACCAACCCTGGTAAGGCAATCACCCAATCACCTTGGCAATAACATGCATATACTAGGGACATCCGTTTGGAGCTTCTAAAGGCATCCTATTTGAGTTCCATGCTCAAAAATCAAAGCTTAACCGTCAAGTATAGATGCATATGCCAAGTGCAAGCTCAATAGAGATCTAGATTTTTTGGCCTTCAATGCTTTTTATTTCTTTGAGGCCCTTTTTGTTTTTAGCTTACTTTTCATGTAAAAGAGTGGGGGACCCCTTTAAAACCCTTTTCTTAATAATAATAATAATAAATTAGACTAGAAAAAACCTAAAAATGAGTAGTAAAGTAAATAAGTTGTCCAAAATTTAAAATTGTAATTGAAGTTAACATAGGTTTTTTAATAATATAAATATATTCATATATTCAATACATGATACCAAGGGCACAACTTCAAAGGGTTTTCATGAAGGATAGAAATAACAGACTAAGGAAATGGTTGTTAAAATTATGAGCACTATAATTTGTGGTAGCCATTACTAATCAAAGAAAAAAAATCGAGCAATACAAAATCATACTCGCATTCATTCTATCCAACAATCATGTTCAGGATGCTAAGGCTTTCATTGATCACATAATACTTAATGATATACCACTGGTGATGACAAGGTAAATACTACAATTATTTATGGAGGACTTGAGCAACCTAGAGCTTGAAGTGCACAAGGATATATTGCAATATGCAGTGGATCAAACTCAGGCTAGAGTTGTTTCTTTTGAAGAATAAGCCAACGAGAATGAGTCTAGTAGCGATATCAAAATCGGTAGCAATTGTAGTCTTGATGGCATCAAGAATGGCAAGGTAGAGTCAGATAGTGCATAACTTCTTTAAGATATTTATTTTTTAGACCCAAAAGATAAGGAAAAATGGTCTTGTTCTCAAGTGATGTTGGGCAAGCCTAAGTCCCTGAAGACCAAGTTTGATCTGCTTTCAAAAAAGGTCATCTTTTTATTTCGAATGACCTGGTTAATATGGCCATTGAACAAGGTTTCCATCACTTGGTAGGTAGATTTATGGGGGTTAGACCTAACTTGGATGCGATTAGAAAATGAGCTTCTGCTAAGTGGAGGTCAAATGATCATATGGAGATTGTGGCCCTCTTTAAGGGTTTTTTTTATGGTGAAGTTGAACTATTTTCCTGATTCAAAGAGAATTTTATGGTGGGGCCTTGGTTCTTTCGAAGGCGTGACCTTTTACAAAGGATATGGGGACCTAAATTCAATCTGAAGACACTAGTTTTTGCAGTCCCTAGTTTGGGTGAGATTACCAAACCTCCCTTTTCACTCTAAAATGAGGAGATTTTTGTTGGTATTGATAGGGAAATGAACCATCTGATTGTTGTGGATTTGGACACCAATTCTAAATCTCATCTCATCTATGCTAGGATATGTATTAATATGGAGTTGGGGAGAATTTACCATATTCAATTCGGTCGGTTTTGATATTGGGTGTTTGGAATCATCCTTTAGAATATGAGAATTCCCCTATTAAATATGGGGTTTGTAAGAAATTAGGGTACTTGACTCGGCATACCCAAACCAAAAGCCTCTTTCCCAAGGTCATAAATTTTAGCAACAAAAGCAAATTGAAGAAGAGGGTTCCAAGAAGAAAGATATCTTGGAAGTTGAAAACCTTGAGAGTGAAAAGGCAAAAGACCTCATCCTTAGAGGATTTTAGAAAGGACGATATATTGGAAGCTAAGGTCCTTGAAAATAAAGTAAGTAAAGCTGATATGCTAAAATATTCTTCCTTCGAGAATCAAGTTATGGAAAATAATATGAAGGTATGTCATACTCTACCCTCCTCACAAATGAATAATGTTTTTAATCCAAATTCCTTTGATATGATTCAAGAGATTTCTTTTGGAGACGAAGGTAATGGCCTCTTGGAAAATGTAAATGATGGAAATATTCAATTAGATAATGAGAAAGATGAATATGAGAAAAAGTAAATATTTTTGAAAAAGTGGATAAATCAAATGGAAAAGAACCTATAAAATTTAGTTGTTCTAAAAAAAGTTGCCCAAACTCCAAAAACCAGACATCAAAAGGAGTCAGGACTTGATGTGGGTATTGTTAAATCTCAGGGAAGACCTTCCAGTAGGAAAATAAGAGAAAAAGAGATATAGGAAGATATTGCCAATGGAATTCAAACAATAATGACCTTGGATGGGGGAAGTAAAAAAGCACACATGGCAGGAGGAAAAATATGGTAATGCAATCCATGTTGATTTTGACAATAGAGATATGCCTATCCTATATGGTATTATGGTATTTTAATCCAATGCTTATGGATATTTTGCTCATTTAGGTTCTTGTTTAGTTTGGTCCTAGGAGACCATTTCACTTTGTGGTTTGTTGCACTTCAAAATATTTTAGTTTTATGGGTTGTCTTGTTTGTGATGTCTCAATTTTGAGATTGTTATTAGATATGTAGGTAATTTATTGTAAAATGTTTGGGGCCCCTTTAAAAACCCCTTATTCCACCCTAATCAAAAAATAAAATACATTATACCAAGGAAAAAATCTTAGGTCATCACTCAATATCAATTATACAAAGATGTGGGTGTTAAATTTCCTATAATATTTAACATTTAATGAACTTTTATATTTATAAGATCGGGTGACAAGGACTTCCATTAAATTTCAACTTTTGTGCATATTCAAGGATTAAAGAGCTTAACTTCGTTCACGTAAAATAAACAATACCTCTTTGATTATAAAATATCATTTCTAGACGTCTTTGTAGGGATGAGTATGCTTGCATAACTAGTTATAGACTTACACCTAACATGCTAGATGACAATATTGCTCCTAGGCATATGCCTTTGCAACAAATAAAGGAAAAATACATTTATATAATTGTAATATGAAGTTGAGCATTAGGTTGGATTATGAGTGTTGGGATTGCTATCAAATCCATGCTAGTGTTTTATTTCAAAATTTTGACATTAAAACTAGCAATGGTAATATACTTTACTGGTTAAGTCATTGTCATAAATTATGCTTTGAAGGTTTGTTTGAATCCTATGTAATTATGATATAGAAGGAAGTACATAACTTTATTTGACTTAGTGCAACTAATTGCTTAGAATATCTAGTTGTTTTATATTTATTCTCATGATACAAGAGTTATTGTAATAGCAAATAAACAAAATCTTTTTATTTTTATTTATTTTTATTTATGTTTTATGTATAAATTATACTAAATATTTACTATTGTGTTAAATTAATTGAAGTTACACATGTTCTCTTTTACATTGTTAATATTTGATATTACATAAATTTATGTTTTAATTGTAAGCTATGCTAAACAATTAATATTGTGTTAAGTTGAATCTACATCTGCTCTTTCACATTGTTTATATTTAAAATCATTGAGATTTCTATTTTATTAATTTTCTATTTACATTCAAGTATAGTATGCTTATTATAACTTAAACACTGAAGGGCAAAGCCAAAAGAAGTGAAGAGTTACAAAAAAAAAAAAAAAAAAAATGAATGCATCTTTTTAAAGAGTTTTATTTCATTTGCATCATGCTCGTGTAATTTGAAAGAACTACCTAAACAGTTGAAAGAAAGGAAGTTTTGTGACTATAAACTAGGAGGTTTAAAATTTCTTATCGAAAGGTGGGCATGCTTATTTCTATATCAACTTTCCTTTAGTTAAAGAATTTTTTTTTAAAATTTATTATTGACATGCAAAATAATTTTATTTATCATATAATTAAAGAAATGATATAATCTATGTTACTTCTTATTGATAGGTATTAATAATGTTTTATTATATCCGCTCATGTGCAGGAGTTGGAGAGTAAGTGAGTAGTTAAAACTCTCCATATCGAGAGGCCCAGGTTCAAATCTCTCCCCTCACATATTGCGGACATGTTGTATATAAAAGGTTCCTTTATATATTAAAAAAAAATATATATATTATTATTATATTATTTTAATATTATAAATAAATCATTCATCCTTAAATGATTTAAGGATTATTTTAATATTTTTTTTGCGTGTAACAATATCCGTGTAAATCTTGAAATTCGTAACCCTAAAATATTTATTAAATAGTCTATTGCCTCAATAAATGAATTGGTACTTTTCCATCATATGTGGGCCTTGCAATCTATGTTAATTCTTAAATTTTTATAAATATGCCTATAGTAACTTTTAAATTTGGTATCTAATTGTTAATTGTGAATTTATCTTTTATATAGTTCTTATATTTAATGTCAACTTTACTTTGTGCAAAGTGATTAATAGACAAGGTTATTATACAAAGTGTTTTATAGAAGTCTATAAGTGACTTCTTGGCATAAATGTTGTTTACGTTGACAGTGATGCAAGTAGCGAGGTATACTCTACTTACATTTGTAATTTGAACAAACTGTATTTCAGAGTAACATAATTGTTAAGAATGAACTTTATTTTATTTAATTTCATATACAATTTTTCTTCATACAATTTAGTTCAATATTTTGGCACGTATTTCAATGTATGATTTGTCACGGAATTTGGTTTGCAGTTTATTATCAATCAAAGTATTAGCCTTTTTCATGTTTGGGTCCATTTGGCTTAATGCTTTTCCTTATGCTAAATAATTCTAACGAATTGTTTTTTAATGTAATAGTTCATATGTTTTTGTTTATTGTTTTTAATGTATTAGTTCATATGTTTTTTTTTATTTTGATTATATGGTATTCTAAAAACTTGATTATTATAAAGATATTAATAAAACATATTACGTCGATCTGATAATTTGATAATGTGAATGTATCTAAAATTTCTATTGAGATCTTCTCTTGGACAGTGAGCATGACAACCATATAAAACGAGTCTGTTCTTTTTTTTTTTTAATTTACAGATGAGTTTAAAACAGGTAAATAACCATATAAAACGAGTCTGTTTTTTTTTAACGTACAGATGAGTTTAAAACAGGTAAATAGATTGGAAGCTCGAGTTTAAAACAGGTAAATAGATTGGAAGCTCGATAAACTTAACATTGCAAGTAAATTTATTATACCATGATTATATTTAAACCAATAGTAATAGTTATAATTTTTATGAAGAAAGCCCAAATTATTCGGTCATCATCTGGCTCAAAGGTCATAAGACATTTCATAAAACATACAGTATATAAATCTTAAGATGAAGTTTTCTTAGAATACTTTAATATTTTATTTTGATAACTGTAGTTCAAATTATGGAAAAAATACTTCAAAAAAATATAACCTTGAGTATACACATTATTTATAAAAAAATTCAGACATAAAATTTAAAATAAATAAATAAAACATTATCCAATGATTGGTTTTTATCAACAGATATAATTAACTGAACAGGTTGGTAAATGAATAGAAGAAAACATAGAATAATTTGTTTACTGCTTTTAACAAACATTTTCAGGCACTAACGTTCGATACTTTGTTAAGCAAAATCAAATGTATACAAACCCTTAAGCAAACTGAGATATATACAACCCCTTTTCTCAAACCTCAAGCTTCTTACATTAAGAAAATTATTACAAATAAGATCTCATTTTTAAACAGTCTACTTATATTAATATCTACTTATATTGTAATTAACTACAAATACAAAATAGTATTGACATAATAAAAGCTAAAAGACAGTTTATCTCATATAATGAAATTCGAGAAAGCCACTACCAGTTGGTCATCCTCATTCTCTCCACTTATATAAGTGGAGGTCATCCTTCTGCTACCACGAACACGGGGAAAATAGTTGGCACTGGAATACATTCCTTGCAAGTAGGGATCCAAATTGTTAAAGAAATTCTCTGCTCTTTGTGAAAAATTTCTGGAAACCAAATTCACCGTTACCACTTCCACTCCGGCTTTTCTAAACACCCAGAGCCTTCTGTTGTCAAGAGACCACAGTATGCCATCGTGCTCGACCACATTCATGGGCGTCATCTCCTCTGGAGAAAGCAGCTTTTTTTGGATTTGATCGACTGCCTGGTCTATGTGAAGACTGTTGTAAGGCGGTCTGAACTTATTTTTTATAGAATCTTGTGTAAACCTCAACTCTTGCGGGCAAACATCCATCTGGACCAGCCTTCCTCCACTGTTATCTGGGTTCTGGGTATTCCTCCCCACCTCCACAAATTTGACGAGGCAAATTTAAAGGACTTTCTTCACTTTGTTTATTCTTCCTTCCCTCGGACGCTTCAAGAGCATTAATTGAAGACGTACCTGATTTTACAGCTACTGTCACTGGATTGGAAATTGGGATCATGACATCACATACCAAGGACGAAAATATTCCTAAGATAATGTCTTTATATTGAACGTACTCAAAGTCGGTGCCCTTAACATCTCTGGAAAAGTAAGGGACCTCTTTTACAACTGTAAGTAATAAATGTTGGACGGTTTATGTGATGTGAAATCCTAAAGATGGTACACGTACGCTATACTTTGTTTTTTTTTAATATAATGGTACGTAAATGTTATCCATCTCTGCCGACTATTTTTTTTTTAATTTTGAAAATGTTATGCACCTGGGACTACGAGACAACTGTCGAAGGGAATTTCTTCGAAGTTAGCGTTTTTACTATTTCATTAAAATCTTATGCTCACTTTTAAAATTCTACAAAATTTAGATTCTGCAGTTTAAAAACTAAAAGAATTTAAAGTTTTCTTGTAATGTTATACCACCATCAAACCATAAAAAACACTATGAAATGAAATGGTAATTCCATTAAAGTTAGTCCAAAATTTATCAATGGATAACTCAAACTCTCCTCAATTAATGCACTCATTAACTTTGCTATCAATAAAATGATTTCTTAGTATTATCGATGTTTTTTTTTGGTTTGGAAAATGAAGATATTTGAATCAAAATATTAACTTATAATGAATCAAAATATTAACGTATAAGAAATCGGTAAAAGTGTTGATTAATTTATATGTTTATATTGTAACCATTCAATAAAAAAATTTACTTTATACAACTTTAAAAATAATAAAATTTGTTTATTTGTAGTTTAAAATATAAACTTTTAATAAAAATTATAGAGTTTTTTTTTTAAGTAATACTTCTTATACACATCCATCATGAAGATTGAACCGGGGTCACATCACGGATAATGCAAGTGGCATCATTGCCGGTAGACCACACTCATGGGAATAAAATTATAAAATTTATTAATTAATTTGTTAAATTTTAAAAAATCATTATATAATAATTTTTTTAATTGCTTATATGGAATTGAAGCTAGTCCCACTCATATTACACGAGGACAATATTTTTTTATGAGATATATAGAATTGAAACCCAGTCATACTCATTTTACCTCATAACCAAAGCAATTATGTATATAATGCTTGCTAAGACTAGAATATGATTTTTATTAAGAAATTTAATCAATTGAGCTAAATACCATTTAATAACATTCTATGATAGTTGAATGATGATATTTTGAGAATTAAAGTCTAATTTGGTTTAGAAACCAACGATTCACAATCAACCATATTCTCACAATTATAATTGTTAGAAAATATATAATAGTTACAAATAATAACAATTTTTTTATCTTCTTATATTTAGAAAGCCCTTTTCACAATTAGAATTATTACAAAATATATAATAATAAAAAATATTTACATTTTTTTTGTTATGTTAAATTTAGGAAGAAATTTTACACTTAAGAAAACTTTTCCACATCTGTTAAGAATATTAGCGTATCTATTAAACTTATATTGAAACTATATAGGTTATATAAAATTATTAGTGTTAAATTTAAAATTTACCAATACTTATTAGATGAGATCTACTATAACATTAGTGTTAAACAAGGATGTCTTTTGCCACCATCTTCTTTTAAATCTATATAGATAAACTTAAATTTTAAAGAATGATTAAGTAGAAGAGATGCATTAGCATTAGTTTTTCTAAATGTATCATAATACAATTTTTATATGTTGATGCGGGTTTGGCATGCGGATTTCCTTCAAAACCTCAGGTTTGACAATTAGGATGATGACATTTGTTTACTCTAAATTTCCTTTCAATATTTTTATAGTTCTTGGAACTGGTTGCGCTTAGGTTTATTTGGGTTTCTTTCCTCTCTCCATTTGGTTTGAGATGTTTTAGTTACTCCATTTTTTGTTTCTTCTTGGGTTAATCTTGTTGATTTACCCGGTTTTAGTTTTATGCTTTGTAAAAGATTCAAGGTCCCTTTCAAAACCATTTTCCATCAATCAAAAAATATATATATTCTTTCTTGCCAAATATATACTTGATCTAGAGAAACAATTAAAAGTACTCCAATTTTTTTGCTCCAATTTTGGCTTAACAATTGAAAAATAAAATTATGATTGTATAATGACCCTCCTCACTAGAGTATTGAAAAAAGCAAAATATGTATATACTTACCTACTTTTGAGAAGCATGGTATGCTGATAGTATCTCTCAGTGCAGGATAGTTGTAGGATGATAATGAAAGGTAACAAGTCAAGCAAAAAAGGGTAAGTATGGGAAGTGATGATTCAACTCATGAGCATATGGAAACTGATGCTAGCATATTATTTAGGGGTAATATAGATTGCATCTTTGCATGAGTTTAATTGTTTGGAGTATTGCTTGATTGCATGGAATGAGGAATGTTTTGTGGTGGCAATGATGATGGGAGCCACTAGCTTGGAAAAACATGTTAGTGTTTGTTTGGACATGCGTGTATATGTTTAATACTTTAAATGTTCCTTGTTTTATTTTTATATGTAGGGTGAGGTTATGTGTTTAAAGGAAGACGATGACGATGTCTCAATCAAGGGAGTTACCCTTTAATTGTTGAATGAAGATTTAAGATTATTATTTCATGATTCTATAGAAAGATAATTTTATAAATAAAATAGAAAATAAATAAAGGTAAATGGTTATTTTATTTATTCAGAGAAGGAAAGGAATTTTATGTAAAACGAGTAATAATTTACTTTGTATTTGCTCCATGTTTATATTAAAATATGGTGAAATTGTGTGGCCACTAGGCAAGTGTTATGTGTTTGGGTGGCCAGAGTCTTGATTTATTTTAGACTCTACGTTTATTTTAATTAATATGAAAAAACTACCTATGTTCTATTGTTGCACCAAAGATGAAAAAGTCGACAGAATAAAATCGTTATTGTTGAGGTTATTTAAGAATGCCATGATGAAAAGGTGGTGGTACGAGATTATGGAGAGGACTCGCTAACCTGGCACTACACATGGGTAAGAAAGGAAAATAGTTTACCAAGTTTTCCGAGGCGCGAGGATGAAGAAGAAAATATGATCAAAACGAAAAAAAAGAAAAGAAAAAAGAGACGATGGAAAATTGTGAAAAGGGAGACCAACAAATAGAAGAGTTTTAGAAAGTGGAAGACACAGGTTGGGTTCTCTTTTTGATTACTATGTTTTCTACGTTTAAATAAATGTGAAATCTATGCATGTTGTGTCCTAATGGTAATGAGAACTGTGCATACTATGTCCAAATAAAAATGGAAACTGAGCATGTTGTGCAAACTAAAAAAAGGAAGTGACATGTTCTAGGTAGAAACAATAGTGAGAAACCATGTCAAATTGACTAGAATAAATATGTTTTTGCTGCATCTTTTGTATGTCTATATTTTATGAAAATGGTAGGGTGATAGTTTGGTTTCTTTCGAGCATATCTTGCTTGTTTGAAAATAGAAAAAATGAGAAGATACCATAAACGGTTATGTGCATTCTGTGTAAAACAATTGAAATAGTGGATAAACTAATTAAGAAACGTTGTTGTGTAAGCTATGACTCATCGAAGTTAGGAAGCAACATATTTTAGGAAGAATCAATGGTGTGAAACCATGTCAAACTAACTCAGAAGAACCGAGTTAAATTCGAGTCAAATACTGCTATGCTGGTTGAGTTTTAAAAAATATGAATGGAAGCGCAGCTTTGCTAGTAAGTTGATTGCTTAACTTCAGTGTTGATTTATAAACTTCTATGTTGATTGCTTGTAAACGTAGGAGTAAAGTTTACTCAATGACACATTGTTGAATGTTAAACTTTATTGAGTGAGACTTTTATTTGTGAAACTGCTACCTGGAAAATGAGGTAGAAAATGAAAAGGAAAAACATGATAATAAGTTAACTGGGTGTATATCTCGGGATAGGAGATAATTGAGTTTTTGTTTTGGTATGTTTTCCACTAAAGTTTTTGGAATGCATGTGTGCATAGTAGGATGCATTCTCCTCTGTTATGAGTCGTATCTTATACCTATAAGATTTTTAAGAACTCTTTTGAGCATTGATAATCATTGAATGAGCTGGCATTGAGGAAAAGAACCCAAGGTCGTGGGTGAGTTCAAACCAAAAGCATCAAGACCTAGCCATATGGTAGGCAGGGCACATGCATGTTTTGAACATAGACTCAGGTGGAAGAAATTTTAAAAGAAACAGTAGGTCTGAATCTAGAATATGGTTGTTGAATCAACTGCTAATAATTGTGTTATTTGTTGTAAAAATAGGTAAAGTCCTCTTGTATTTTCATTTGAAAAAAGGATTACAAAATTGGTCTTAGTGATGTCAACTTAAAAACCTATGCTTTGAAAGATTTTAAATTAATAAAAGGGTTGTTGATTTAGAATGTTTCCTTAATATGACTTTTTTATGGATGTTACAATTAGTTTCCTAATGCTTGAGGCAGACTTAAAATAAAATGTGAATATTGGAAGTTACATGAGTGCATAAGCTTTTCTAATGCATCATATGAAATATGGGATGAACATGACTTGTTTATGGATGTTACAATTAGTTTCCTCTTTATTAATCTGCTGACTAGATAGGAAGTCAAGAAGACAGTATTTAGAAGTAAACTTTTTTATTTATTTAAAAAAAATGTGTAATATATGAAACATGAAATTATAAACTAAAGGATAGAACCATGGAAAAGCCTTTCATAATATAGCTTTTGGGAAACGTAATTACCGAAAATTATGCAGTGTTGAGAGTTTGACAATTAAAGCATGGGTAGAATATTTGGACTCTTTAGAGTTTGCCCAAATGTAGAATCAAATTGATTAATATCTTGAAATGAACTTGCTTTGATATGATGCTGACATCATGGTTGTAGAAGAATTCATTTCAAATAGTAGATTACCCTAGGTATAGTAAATACTTATGCTTTAAAACTAAATGTTTTTGTTTAAAAATAGAGAGTCTTCTACTTAAGGTAGTTTAGTAGATAATTTTAAAAGTAGTATAACTTTAAAAATATTCTTGGGTGGTTGTCCTGAGAATGTGATTAAAGATCATCCATAATGTTGAGGTGCGAGTATGCACACAACAATATTCAATACAACTATTGACTGATAGAATTGGTCAATAAATAACTAGGTCAGGATTAGACAGAAATGTGGTATGGGACATCTTCCTAGGTTGTATTCAAAGGGCACAGTGAGGAATTTCTTACTCATTGAACTTAGCTTAGTATAGCCACAAATTTTGGAATGGGACAAACCATTGTGAGTTGTAAAATTTTTATGTAATGAAGTTCAAGGTCAGGGAAATGACATGGTACTAACTGTGTTTGGGTAAATAAGATTCACCAGTTAGTCATAGAGACATAAACACACCATATTCTTTTATACCGTTTAGGAACAAGTCAACTAGAATTTCATATTGGAATTATTGAGTTAATGAGTTGTCATTGATGTCAAAGGTTGACTTTGGTGAATAGCACACAATGAAGCAAGGCAAATAATATATGAGAAGCAAGGCAAATATAAGTTCAAGGGAAGCAAGGCAAATACTATATGAGAAGCAAGGCAAATACTGTATGAGAAGCAAAGTAAATAGATTTCAAGTGAAGCAAGGCAAAGATATTTCAATGAAAAGTATCATAATATTTAAATATCAAATTTAAATATTATAAAGGATATTTTAAGGTGATGAGACAAAAGTTTGAATACAAAATTAAGTTTTCAAACATTATAATATTTAAATTATAAATTTAAATATTATAGTGGGCCAACTTTTTAGGGTGCCACATGAAAGGTGATATATAAATATAAGGTTGAAACATGATTTAAGAAGACAATGTTGGGCAATTGAAGATCGAGTGTCGAAAGATATCCATTGACGAAAACCTTGCGAATGGAGAAGTATTGCAAATGGATGTAATGAGGAAGTTTCAATGAACGAAGGTAGTGAAGAAGCACGATGAACAAATATGCTCGATGAACAGAGGTGGTGAAGTAGCACGACTAACAAAGGTGGTAAAGACACCCAATGAACAAAGACAATGGAGAAGACCTACAATACAAAGAAGATCAAAGCAAACGAAAGAAATATTTGTAAGATGCACAAGCTATTTGGAGGAGCATGAAAACACATGAGTTGAGTTTTAGGACTAAAGAAAAGGAATATGATGGTAGCAAAAAAAATCCTTATAGCAACGACAGAGAGAAAGAAAGCAAAATGCAGTAGATAAGAAACAAGAAGACATGGCTTTTCAAGGGTGATTGTTCTCCAAAGCAAACGATCGAAGGCATGTAATATGATTAAAGAAATATATGTGGTGAAGTAGTCAAGCGAATAGTTGTATAGAAGAAATATTTGGAAAGATCAACATGTGGGATATAGCTGACAGTAAGCACAGGTTTGAGATAGAAAAAAGAAATTAATCGCGTAGCTAGGAAGACATCACGAAAGTACATAGCTTCATCACAGGAAGAAGATACTCAACACGTAGGTGTGATAGAGTTCCAAAAGCTCAATAAGAAAATTTTGGGTATGTGTTTTTAATCTATTTTTAGTTGAAAGAATGTGTAAGGTGTAAAGCTGAGAAAGTAAGGTAGAAATATTTTTGGGTGAAGATATTATATTAGTTGTGGTGTTGAAAGACTTTACATTCCTGTATGTAGAAGCACATGATAGAGAAATTGATGTGATTGTCTAAAGTCTTCTTGAATAGACATTTTTGATTAAATCATCAAATAAGATATCATTTAGAACCCGAAAGCCAAAAGTCATTTTTGTTGAGACAGGATAACACTCAAGACAAGTGCACCAAAATGGAAGAGTAAAAAGACCACATAGAAGCATTAAGAATATTTGCAATGTAAGGAATATTTCACATTATTTCTAGGAATTCTACGTATGAGAAAATACATTGAGGCATTACTCAAATAAGATAACACATACCCAAAATTTATGTAAATCGATTGTTAAAGAAGAAAGAGCAGTGTAGCAAATTAGGGCATACACCACTTCATGAAAGAGTTAACATAGGCTACCAAGGAAGACAAACAAAGATTAAAATATTATAGATGTAAGTGAAGAAGATTAATTCATTTCAACCAAGGTATGGTGATCTATAAGGCATGATTGCATTCAAGAATTATTGTGTTCTCATTTATTTTAGAAAAGGAGTTGAGTAAGTTGAAAAAGTGAAAAGGTAGATCATATTTGAAGATGTTGATTATTTTAAAAAAATATTTTATATATTGGGAGGCATAAGGTTGAAATGTGTTAGAGATAATTTTTTTGTGTTGAAGTACAAGAGTAGAGTCTAACATAAATGAAAGGATTTTCTTTGAATTCAAGTCAAAGTGTCACCTAGGGCAAGAATAGTGTGAAAGGATAAAATTGAAAATAATATTTTCAGCTATCTACAAAAGGAAGTAAAGGTACAAATCAACATTTACAAGGTTAGTTATCAAGTGCTAGAATAGAGCTACATTTTATGTGAGACATGTGAAAGCGAAAGACTTAATGAATGTGAAGTGGATTGTTATGTTTGGTTTTGGGAATAGATGAGCATTATATGTATGCAATATTTGAGCAAAATTATGAGCAAGTTTTAGAACATATTTGAGAAGAGTTATGAGTAGGTTTTGAAGAATATTTGAGTAGGTTTTGTGAGTAGGTTTAGAGCATATTTAAGAAGGTTTTGGAGCAAAATTGAGTAGGTCTTGTGAAAGGATATTGGTGTCTCCTATGGATTGGTGTCCACGAACCATAGTAGAGGGGATTGGTGTCTCCTATGGATTGGTGTCCATGAACCAAAGCAGAGGGAATTTGTGTCTCCTATGGATTGGTGTCCATAAACCAAAGCAAAGGGGATTGGTGTCTCCTATGGATTGGTGTCCATGAACCAGAGCAGATGGGATTGGTGTCTCTTGTGGATTGGTATCCATGAAACAGATCATAGGGGATTGGTGTCTCTTGTGGATTGGTGCCTATGAAATTGAGAATAGGGGATTGGTATCTTTTGTGGGTTGGTGTCCACAAACATTGTAATAGGGGATTGGTGTCTCCTGTGGGTTTGTGCCCATAAAATTTATTGAAGAAATTTATAAGCAATATTTCTTCGTGGATGTAACCCATATTGGGTGAACCATGTTAAATCTGTGTCTCTTATGTGTCTGGTGATTTATGCATTTTTCATTATTATAATTGATAATATTTGAAGTTATTGCTTTGGAAATAAAATTAAATTTTTTATCTTATACTGTTCACCCCCCTCTCATTATAAGCTTGTGTTCTTCATGTTGAAGGTTTGGTATAAATAATTAAGAGAAAAAGTTGTCCATCCTCTCGGTGTTATGGGCCCTAGAGGACAACCCTTGTTGTGGATCAGTACTCATGCTGGAACATGCAAATGATAAATGAGGATATATATTTTTACTGAATGGCATCTCCACGGGATTTGGTTGATATCGTCCGCTTGGGGGACTATCTACAACAGTCTAAATTCAAAAGTGGCATGTTATGTTTGTGCAATATTTTTTAAATTGATTGTAAAAAAAGGATGATTAAAAAATAAGTTAGTTTGAATGCAAATCTTGTGAGCTAGGAAGAACAATTTAGACTTGAGATAATATTTCAAAATAAATAATCCTAGTCTTTGGATTCACTTTTACTGGATAATCAAATTTGGGTTGTTACATATGGTATCAGAGTAGAATTGATTCTAAATTTGTAGAACTTTGCATGGGAATTAAATTAATAATATCCAAGAATTATAATATCCAAGTTTAATGGTAAATAAAACGGAGAGTTAGTTGAGAATTGGATAAGTGAACTAGAATCCTACTTCTCTCGTGGACCTATCTTCTGAATACAAAATTGCTTTGGTAGTTATGAATATGATTGAAGTAGCCCTGGATTGATGGAAGACATATAAGAAAAGACATGAGGTTGAGGTTGCAGACCTCAAATGGGAGGATTTCATTAAGGAATTCAGAGACAGATTCTTGACAAGCCAATATTATGTGGAATGTTTGGGGAATTCTCAAACTTAAGGTAGGAGAATATGTTGTTTTGATAATATCACCAAAAATTCATACAATTATTGAAGTATGCAACCCAATATGAAAGTAATGAGGAAATGAAAACTCAAAAAATTATTCTAGGATTACATCCTAGAATTATGACGATGGTAAACATGCATAATCCCATCAATTTTCCAACTACTTTTGATTTAGCAAGAAAGGAGGAAGCTAATCAAGAAACGAGAAAAGCATATTTCAATTACCAAAAGCTATCCAAAAAGGAAAAATATGAGCTCAAAAAATGAAAAAGTGTTGGTTTCATGAAATGGGAAAAGGAACAGAACAAGAAACCCAAAGGAGGAGATCAGAACAAGCAAGATGGCAAAAACAAATCCAATTATCAAGGTGGTAAATACAAAAAATATGCCAAAGAGTTTCCCAAGAAACAAGACCAGAAGCCAGTAGGTCAAGGAAGGGATAGGGAAACTACACCTATGAATAGAAATAGAAACAATAATAGAGGTAATAGAGCTCCACCAGGTGGATGCTGGGTGTGTAAAGGATCTCATTATGCTAAAAAATACCCCCACATATCCGATCTACCATTGAAGGCTCCAAAGGAAGATGGCCACATGATCTATGCAACTGAATAACACAAGCTTATACTGAGAGGGGGTGAACAGTATAGCACCCACTTTTTACTTTCTTTCCAAACCAATATCAATTAGTGTCCTTAATTGCAATATCCAAATATAGCAATGTACATTAATGACATGGATAGCAATAGTAAGCAAGAGCACAAATCACCATACACAATTGAGATACAAGATTTAACGTGGTTTCCCCAATGTGGGGTACTCCACAAAATAATCTTATTTTAATATTTCACAAAGAAATAGGGATCCTTATCCAAATACAAATGATTACTTTGATCTACTCAAATATAGGCTATCTACTAATCTGCTTAGTAAGGCAATCCATTGATCTACTCAGGTAGGCAATCCACTGATCTACTTAGGTAGGTAATCCATTGATCTACTCAACAAGGCAATCCATTGATTTGCTCAGGTAGGCAATCCATTGATCTGCTCAGCTAGAAAATCCACTATTCTACTCAACAAGACAATCATGATCTGCTCAGGTAGGCAGTCCACTGATCTGCTTAGCTAGGTAATCATGATCTGCTTAGGTAGGCAATCCACTAATCTACTTCAGCAATCTCACCAAGAAATTATTCAAAATATGCTCTAGAAAGCTCATCAAGAACTTGCTCAAATATGCTCTAGCAAGATCACCAAGAACTTGCTCAAAATATGCTCTAGAAAGCTCACCAAGAACTTGCTCAAAATATGCTCTAGCAATCTCACCAAGAACCTACTCAAATATGCTCTAGCAAGCTCACCAATAACTAACTCAAATATGCTTTAGCAAGCTCACCAAGAACTTGCTCAAATATTCTCTAGCAAGCTCACCAATAACTTGCTCAAATTTGCTCAGCAAGCTCACCAATAACTTGCTCAAAATCTATCCATAAATCTATCCAAAAGCCTTCTCAAAGGCCCAATCAATCATGCACAAAAGTTACCACAAATTTGTCCAAAAATCTATCCAAAAGCCTTCTCAAAGGCTCAATAAATCATGCACAAAAGCTGCCACAAATCTATCCAAAAATCTATCCCAAAAGCCTTCTCAAAGTATCAATAAATCATACACAAAAGTTGCCACAAATCTATCGCAAAAGCCTTCTCAAAGGCCCAATCAATCATGCTCAAGTAGCACTTAAATCTCATCCACAAATCTATGAAGGCAAGGCTCAATGATGAACTCAACAATGAATGGGAATGCACTCTACAATAGATGACAACAATTATCCACAATGATCTCAACTCAAAACAGAATATAGAATAGTTTGTTTCATGGAAATTGAACAACCACTTCACTCATTCACTTGAATAGACTCAAACAACTCTACTCAACTAATCACAACAAGGAACAACTCTTTCTTACAATCCCTAGTCCAAGAATGTATCAACCAACTCAAAATATTTCCAACAATGCTTAACCACAAATATCACATAACAATGATACTCATGTTCTCCTCTAACTCAAGTTCAGGTGGTTTGTACAATCAATGGGCTTCAACAACAATGCTTATAAAACATTCTTCACATGACAATGATACTCATGTTCTTCTCAAACTCAAGTTTAATTTCTTTGTACAATCAATGAGCTTCAACAATAATGCTTATAAAACAAGGTTTAAACACAACTCTCAAACCATAAAACCTTGAAGCATTCAACCAACCACTTTTGAAAAGGAAACCACAATCAATACTTTTCTCTCCAATGATATTTTAGAAATCAACCACCATAAACAAAGTCAATGGAGAATATTGCTCATACCTTTTTGATGCCTTATTAGTTGTCCACTAAATATGCCACACTCAACAAACTTTATTTTTCAACTTTCAATAAGGGTTAGGGATCATTATTAATAACACAACAATAATATCCAAATAACACCTTATTACTCCTACTCAATAAAATACATCATGTCCCCTCATGAAAGAATTAATCCTCTTTGAAAAAGAACAAAGCAACCTTCACTTTTGAACCTCTTTACAAAATTAGAAATATCTCTTTACACACACCTTATTTCTCCCTTTAAACAAGTTAATCAAATATCCCTCGAAATAATATTTCCAACGATATATAATATGATATACTTCTAAAAATAAAATCACTAGAAATCTCTCTTTTTCCTAAAGTGCATCACAACCCTTATTTCTCCTAGGGCAACTTTAGAAAAATAAAATATTAAAAAAAAAATTAACTTGCCTCTGTCCTTGATGGGATTCGATCTCTTGACGCCTCCTTGCTCAGTGCCTTAACCGCGGCCAAGCCACCATTGGGCCACACACCCTCACGTGTTCAAAGGGGCACGAACCAAAACAAATACCTCAATATTTTGCGCCCTTCGAAAACTCAAAAATGCTTCGAGTGTTTCAACACAGCAAGCATCCCCGACAAGACTCGATCACAGGACCTCCTGCTTCTTACACAACACACGAACCGCTAGGCCAAAGGTTACTATACATTTGGTTATCCTCCATGAATGATTATTCAACGGACCCAAATTTTGTAAACCCTTCACACGCCTCTTTACACATGCTTCAACACACAGGCTCTTTTCGCATTACATTATCAATTCGAATGCATTCAAAAATCGAGGACAAGGATTTATCGAAAATTTTGGTGGCATATATATATATATATATATATATATATATATATATATATATATATATATATATATATATATATATATATATATATATATATATATATATATATATATATATATATATATATATATATATATATATATATATATATGTATGTATGTATTTCCTCCTTTATTTAGACATCGGCGGTATTATTTTTAATATATGCCTTTCCTCCTTTCTTTAGACATCGGTGTTATAATTTTATTTTTAATTTTAAATAATTTAAAATTTAAACTAAATATTTAAAATTAGATATCTCCATCACTGGGGCACATTTTTCGATGAAATAAAAATCCAACCTGGGTTTTAAGAAAAATCCATTTCAAATCTACCATCCATGGTTTTAAATAAAACCTTTTATTTTACCTACCTTGGTTTTCACAAAAACCCTGTATATATCCATGCTCTCCAAAATATCATAAATGATTATTTATGAAGTGTTGTTACCACCAAAACTCAAATGTGATCCATATGACATAAATAATCCATGTGACATCAATGACAACATAAAATAACACAAATTGCCAACAACAGCCACAACTTATTCTGAACTCAATGGATAAATAATTCCTTTCTTATTAAATGGTAAAATTTTTGGTAAGAATGTGCAAATTTTGATTGATAGTGGGTCAACTGATAGTTTTATATCAACTAGATTAGTGAGGGATTTGCCTGTTAGACCTAGATTCTTGGCAAATGGTTGGAAGGTAGAGTATGGATCAGGGTAAACTCACCATGTAAACCAATGTCTCTTTGATTCCCACATTTCCTTTCCACAAGGAAAAATCAATTGGCATCTATATGTAGCACCTTTGCATGCATTTGATATCATTTTGGGGATTGATTGGTTGAAGGTACATAAAGCTCTTTTGAACTTTGAAGAAATATGGGTAGAATTTGTGGATGAATCTACTCAAAGGATTAGAATTAGTTGTGGACGGAGGGAAGTAAAACCTCATCTAGTGTCTGCAATGCAACTTAAAAATATCATTAAGAAGAAGGGCATGATCTTCATAGTAAAAATGAATAGAAGAGAAGAGCTTGAGAAAGAATCATATCTCTTTCAGAGATTCCCGGTGTTAAGTGCATTTAAGGATGTATTCCCTGAGGAACTTCTAGGATTACCTCCATGGAGGGAATTTTATTTTTCAATTGAATTGTTACCAGATGCAACACCAATTGCAAGGTCACCGTATAGAATGACTCCTATAGAGTTACAAGAATTAAAAATACAACTGTAGGATTTGCTTGAAAAAGGGTTAATCAAACCTAGTGTATCACCATGGGGAGCCCCTATCCTATTTGTTAAAAATAAAGACGGTACCTTAAGAATGTGCATAGACTATCGTATGTTGAATAAAGTTACTATAAAAAATAGGTACTCGTTACCAAGGATTGATGATTTATTTGATCAATTGAGAGGTGCAACCATATTTTCTAAAATAGATCTGAGATCGGGATATCATCAATTAAGAATTCAGGAGGAAGATACTTCTAAAACAACATTTAGAACAAGGTATGGACATTTTGAGTTTATAGTCTTACCTTTCGGATTGACCAATGCTCCAGCCGCTTTCATGAATCTCATGAATAGCATTTTTAGGGAACAACTAGATAAGTTTGTACTCGTATTTTTGGATGATATTTTGGTCTATTCCAAAAATAAGGAAGAACATGATCAACATTTGAGAATAGTGCTTGGGATTCTTAGGAAGAATCAATTGTTTGGAAAATTGTCAAAATGTGAGTTCTACACCTCACAAGTGCAATACCTTGGACATATTGTCTCGGTTGAAGGAATTGCAGTAGATCCTAAGAAAATTGAAGCAATCATTAATTGGCCAGCACCTACCAATGTCACTGAGGTGCGAAGTTTTATGGGACTCGTAGGATATTATAGGTGATTCATCAAAGGATTTTCAAGAATTGCTCAACCCATTACAAACCTTTAGAGAAAAGGGAAAAGCTTCAGGTGGACCGAGCAGTGTGAGGAGGCTTTTCAAGTTTTAAAGGAAAGGTTGACGAATGCACCAATCTTGCAATTACCTAATCTCGATGAGCAATTTATAGTTTGTATGGATGCATCGATTGAGGGGATAGGTGGAATTTTGACCCAAGGTGATGCAGTAATTGCTTATGAGTCTCAAAAACTCAAGAGGCACGAAGTCAATTATGCCACTCATGACTTAGAATTGGCAGTAGTAGTACATGCACTAAAAGTTTGGCAATATTATCTTCTGGGGAAACCATTTGAATTAAAGACAGACCATCAAAGTCTGAAGTATATATTTTATCAACCCTTACTAAATGCCAGACAACGATGTTGGATGGAGTTCTTGGTAGAGTATGATTTTGGTATTGAATACATTAAGGGTAAAGAGAATAAATTCATTGATGCTTTGAGTAGAAGAGGATGTATAACTGCAATGAAAAAATGTCAGTATGATCTGTTAGATCAAATTAAAATATGGTAAGAAAAATATGAATATTGTCAAACGTGTATAGGTTTGACTAATCAAGTAGGGGACAAGAATACAGATTATGCTTTCAAATATGATCTACTTTATTTCAAAAATAGATTGGTGGTACCCAACTTAGGGGGATTAAAGGAAATGATCCTTAGGGAGGTGCAAATATGCGAGAGAGTCTAAAGAAAGCATATTACTGGCCTGGTATGAAAAAGATATTACCAATTATGTGGCCAAATGCCTGGAATGTCAAAAGGTAAAAGCAGAACATCTGCATCCAGCTGGAAAGTTATATCCACATGAGATACCCACACAGAAATGGCAAGTAGTATCAATGGATTTCATTGTGGGGTTGCCTAAAATGAGATTTAGGCATGATGCAATTCTAGTAATTATGGATAAATTAATGAAAGTGGCACATTTTATACCAGGCAATGTGAGTTGTGCAAGTAGTTTAGGGAAGTGGTAAGACTCTAAGACTTTTCAAAAGTTATAATCTCTGATAGGGATTCTCGTTTCACTTCTAAATTTTGGTAAGCTCTGCATCGAGCATTAGGGACCAAGCTAAATATCAGTATTACATATCACCCAGAAACAGATGGTCAAACTGAGAGGGTAAATCAAGTGCTTGAGGATATGTTGCGAATGTATTGTATGGATCAACATACAAAGTGGGAAGACTATCTTTATCTAGTAGAATTTACATATAACAATAGTTACCATGCCTCGTTGGGTATGGCACCTTTCGAAGCCCTATATGGGAGAAGGTGCATAATTCCCTTATCATGGGATAATCCAGAGGATTGGGTAATGATCAGCCCAAAAATGATAAAGGAAATGGAAGAGCAATTGAAAAGAATTTAGCAGAATCTAAAGGAGGCCGCAGATCACAAGAAGAGCTACACGGACCTCAAAAGAACTTCGAGGGAATATTCAATGGGAGATCGAGTATTCTTAAGGGTTAAGCCAACAAAAAATTTAATCAAATCTTCCAAACTTGATCCTCGATATGTGGGTCCATTTGAGATCATAGAAAATATAAGCCCTGTTGCATACATACTAGCTCTACCGCCAAGCTTATCCAAGATCCATAATGTCTTCCATGTGTCCCTCTTTAGAAAATATATTTATGATCCTACTCATGTTTTGGATGTTTCCAACTTGCAGATGATCGATCCCTTAAAGGTTGAGGTTCGACCTATTCGTGTACTTGGTTTTCAAACCAAGAACTTGAGAAAAATAAGTATCGAGCAATGTCGGGTCCAATGGGACCACTACTCAGATAGAAATGCTACGTGGGAAGACATGGTAGAAATGCAACAACAATTTCCTTATTTGTTTGAGTAGATGACAAACTTTATTAAAAAATTTCTTTAATGAATTATGTGATGTGTGTACAAACTTTATTAAGGATGTTATTGAGAAGAGTGACTTGTAATATTTTGGTATTGCTAAATGAACAGCTTTGGACCGTGATGGGTATGTGTAACTGATTTCATCTTAGCATAATCTATGATGTGATTGTATGTCAATCAAAACCAATTTTGGGATGTGATTCTATGATGATGATGAATATGATTGCTAAGTGCTGAATTCAAAAACAAAAAAAATTGTGAATTCATTTGAGCATTTTCCTTTTAGTTAAAAGTAAAAGATATGAATGCACAAAAGATTTCTTTTGCATAGCCTAGTTGAACAAAACATAGGGACTATGTTTGTCTCTAGTGGGGAAGGATGTAGTGACCCTCCTCACTCGAGTATTGAAAGAAAGAAAATATATATTTATATATATGTATACTTACCTATGTTTGAGAAACATGGTACTGCTAATAGCATCTATGAGTGCAGGATAGTTGTAGGATGATAATGAAAGGTAACAAGTCAGTAGAAAAGGGTAAGTATGGGAAGTGATGATTCGGCTCGTGAGCACATGGAAACTCGTGCTTGCATATCATTTAGGGGTAAAATAGATTGCATTTTTGCATGGGTTCTATTGTTTGGAGTATTTTTTGATTGCATGGAATGAGGAATGTTTTGTGGTGGCAATGATGATGGGAGCCACTAGCTTGGAAAAACATGTTAGTGTTTGTTTGGACATGCATGTATATGTTTAATACTTTAAATGTTCCTTGTTTTATTTTTATATAAGGTGAGCTTATGTATTTAGAGGGAGGCGATGAAGATGTCTTAATCAAGGGAGCCACCCTTTAATTGTTGAATGAAGATTTGAGATTATTCTTTCATGATTCTATAGAAAGATAATTTTATAAATAAAATAGAAAATAAATAAAGGTAAATGGTTATTTTATTTATTCAGAAAAGGAAAGGAATTTTATGTAAAATGAGTAAAATTGTATTTTGTATTTGCTCCATGTTCGTATTAAAAATATGAATTATGTGGCCACTGGGCAAGTGTTATGTGTATGGGTGGCCAAAGTCTTGATTTTTTTTAGACCCTACGTATGCTCCTAACTTTACCTTTGCCTTATTTTATTTAATATGCTAAAAACTAGCTATGTTCTATTGTTGCATCAAGGATGGAAAAGTTGGAAGAATCAAATAATTATTGTTGAGGTTCTTTGAGAATGCCATGATGAAAAGGTGGTGGTACAAGATTGTGGAGAGAACTTGCTAACCTGGCACTATGCATGGGTAAGTGAAGAAACAATTTTACCAAGTTTTCCTGGCCATAAGGAGGAAGAAGGAAAAGGAGGATCAAAATGAAAAAAAAAAAAAGACAACGAGAAATTGGGAAAAGGGGGAGACCAAAAAATAGAAGAGTTTTAGGAAGCATAAGATACAGGTTGGGAATCTCCTTTTGATTACTATGTTTGCTATATTTAAATGAATGTGAAAATTATGCATGTTGTGTACAAATGATAATGTGAACTATGCATACTGTGTCAAATGAAAACTAGAAACCGAATTTGTTGTGCAAACTTTAAAATGGATGCGACATGTTTAAGGTAGAAACATTGGTGAGAAAACCAAGTCAAATTTACTGGAATAAGTTTGAAAATTGTTGCGTCTTTGTATGACTATGTTTTATGAAAATGATAGGGTGATGGTTTGATCTCTTCTAAGCATATCTTGCTTGTATGTAAATAAAAGCAATGAGAAGATACCATAAATATTTTTGTGCATTCTGTGTTAAACAACTGAATTAGTGGGTAAACTAATTAACAAATGTTTCAGTGTAAACTATGACTCATTGAAGCTAGGAAGTGGCATGGTTCAGGAAGAATAAAAAGTGTAAAAGCCATGACAAATTTGACTCAGAAGAACCTAGTTGTTTTCGAGTCGAATGTTGCTATGTTGGTTGAGTTTTTAAAAAAATATAAATGGAAGCATAGATTTGTTAGTACAGGTTGATTGTTTGTAAACATAGGAGTAAAGTTTACTTAATGATATATTGTTGAAAATGAAACTTTAATGAGTGAGGCTTTTATTTATGAAACTGTTACCTGGAAAATGGGGTAGAAAATGAAAAGGGAAAACATGATGATAAGTTAACTCGGTATTTATCTCGGGATAGGAGATAATGGAGTTTTTGTTTTGGGGTGTTTTCCATTAAAATTTTTGGAATGCATGTGTGCATAGTAGGAAGCATTCTCATCTATTTTGAGTCGTATCTGATCCCTATGAGCTCTGTAAGAACTCTTTTGTGCATTGATGGATGCTGGATGAGACAGTGTTGAGGAAAATAACCCAAGGTCATGGATGAGTTCGAACCGACAACATCAAGACCTAGCTAGATGTTAGTCGGTGCACATGCTTGCTATGAGCATAGACTCAGGTGGAAGAACTTTTAAGAGAAATAGTAGGTTTGAATCTAGAATATGGCTATTGAATCTGCTGCTAATAATTGTGTTATTTTTTGTAAAAATAGGTAAAGCCCTCTTGTATTTTCATTTGAAAAAGAGATTACATAATTGGTCTTAGTGATTTTAAATTGAACATCTGTGCTTTGAAATATTTGCAATTAATAAAAGGGTTGTTGATTTAGAACGTTTCCTTAATATGACTTGTTTATGGATGTTACCATTAGTTTCCTAATGCTTGAGGCAAAATTAAAATAAATTGTGAATATTGGAAGTTACTTGAGTGCATAGTATTTTCTAGTGTGGCGTATGAAATATGGGATGAACATTGTTTTTATTTACCAGTCTGCTGATTGGATAGGAAGTCGAGAGGACAGGTTTTAGAAGTAAACTTCTTTCTTTATTTAAAAAGAAATGTGTAATACATGAAACATGAAATTATGAACTAAAGGATAAAACCATGGAAAATCCTTTCATAATATAGCTTTTGGGAAGCATAATTCCATAAATTATGCAGTTTTGAGAATTTAACACTTAAAGCATGGGTAGAATTGTTGGTCCGGCTTTCATGCACACCCCGGGAAAAAGGATGAAGGCAAAGAAAAGCTCCGGAGACACCCACGGGACTGATCCCACTCATCTTTAGGATCTAGCTGGTTATCCAAGGTGCGAGTTACAGAGTTGGGTCGAATGGCAATTCACTCTTTTCCACTTCTGGAATAGATTTCAATATGGACCGCTCTCTGTTACCTTACGGGGGTTCTCGAACTTGTTCGGTAGTTGCAAAAGTTGTTGACAATCAGATTTAACTTGAATTCTAGATCTAGCTCTCATGGGTCGTGATTTAAATAAAAGGCAAATAAAGAAAATAAAAATGGATCATTAACGGTAAGCAAAGAGAGGGTAGGGTAAGGCGAGAAAGAGAAGTTTATCGGACTTTAAACTGTAAAACTCTAAACTATCAATCTTATCTATGCTATCGACTTCACAACAGAACAAATCCCGGAAGAAAGTGTCCGGTCGGTCTAAGATCACTTTCAACTAAGAGCACAAGGCGAGTGAAACGGATCTAGCGAGAAAATTATAAATCCAAGGGGCGGTTGGTTAAAAGCGGTATCTTTCACCGGCGGCCTAGCTCGCACGGTGAAGACAGAGCAATTAGAACAAACTTACACCTGAAATCTGTAATTTCCCCTAGCGAGACAATAGAACAAGCTGAAGCCTAACGACATATTTAATCTTGACAATGGCGGATTTACTGACATATATCTAACAAACTTTAAATGGAACGGATAACAAAAGAAAATACACTTATCACACTCTGCAAAAGATTAGGCTCCTGGCCATGCTATCAGAGAAAAGCTAAAGCACATCAACTCCAAGTCCGGAAACAAAGGATTTCACAAAATTTGCAAGAAATTGCTTATAAGCCTTTATTTCTAAGTCTCCGCCTCCTGCGATTACATTTAGAATTTGTATTTATAGACTCGGGACGGACCACGATCTTTTCCAAAATATCTTGCTCAAACCCTAAATCTTATCGCACTTAAACCCTAGGACCCGGGTTTTACAATAAAAATCCATTTAAAAAACAAAGTCCGGATAGAACTTAACCCTTCGGCAAATCTGTGCAATCAGCTGCCATAAATGGAGAAGATAAAATAAAATGCAACTTGCATTCATTCGCATCTGCAAATAAATGCTTCCGTTTATTCTGCTGGTGAGCCGGATGAGTCACCACTTCTCCATCAATTCGATCTCCGCAAATCCATCCCGAAGTTGAAATGGTCTTCATGCTATCAAGTCTGCAATAAATTTGTTGTTGAATGCTCTCACCGGCAGCTTCTCTCCTAGCATGGCGGTCCTTGACTAAATCCGCACTTCATCTTCGCCTTTATGGTCTTTCCCGGTTGTCCCGTAAGTGCCAGGTGGAATCCTGCATGAAATACAAAAAGATGCATTAGATTAGCATTTTAATTAAATCAGAAGCTTAAAACATTAAAAACAGATTAAATCCGAAAAATAAGCTTGCATGTCGGCTTCTTTTTGTCCCATTCACGCTTTGACACGTGTCGCTACCCCAGGAAGCCTTCTGTTTCCCGCCGGAATGCACTTTCAGGTCAACTATGACTTTCTCTCTCCTGCCGCGATTCTGCGACATGTCGCGATTTCGCGACATGTCGCGAAATCGCGGCCCTGCCCGCGCATCGGCAACTTCCTCCCTCGTCGGCCGCGAAAACACGACATGTCGCGATTTCGCGACATGTCGCGAAATCGCGACCCTTCCTGGCCTCCGTACGTTTCTTGATTTTCAGCCGCGATTTTAGAACACGTCGCGATATCGCGACAGTTCCCTTTCCTGCATGCGTTGACCGCGTTGACCGCGATTTTGGAACATGTTTCTGACTTAGCCGATTTTTCATTCTGCAGCCCACTTTCTCTCTCCTGCCGCGAAAATGCGACATGTCGCGATTTCGCGACATGTCGCAAAATCGCGCCCTCCGTACAGCTTGCGTCTCTCACCCAAAAACTGTCGCGATTTCGCGACATGTCGCGAAATCGCGACCTTTCTCGCACTTAGCCGTATTTTGACTTACATGTCGCGATATCGCGACATTTCCGAAAATGGAAGTGTCGCGATATCGCGACACTACCAAAAATGGAAAGTTTGATTTTTAGTGAATTTATGCAACTGTTTTCTGGATTTTCTCGGTACCGGTGCAAGATTTTGCTTGTGCATGAATGATTCTAGCATGTAAAAAGTGAATTCTTGGATAACACAGCTAGAATGCAAGAAAAAGCACAACTTTAAAAAGGAGGCAAGCAAATTTGGATTTAAAACCTGAAAAGATCAAGAGGGTCCCTGTTGCAAAAAATGAAAGTTCAGAATTTTCTAAGGATGGAATCTCATTTTTCAGTGGGGGTGTGTTGCTTATCAACAAATGGCGATATCTGCGGGTAAAATAGTAGCACTATTTTAGAACCCAAGACTATGGTTTCAAAACAAAAAGACCATGCATCATGCCTTGCCACGGGCATTCTTCACAATAAATTGATCGCTAACTGCCAGTTGTTAAAATTTCCCAAGGACATACTTAGGTGGATTACTTCAAGGAAGATTTACGATGTGCAATTACAAAGGTATAGAACTTTCTTCAAGGATGACTGAATTGAATGATAAACTTGGATTAATCAACTTTTCTAGATTGTAAAAGGGGAAACCGAGTAGAGCTCCGTTTACTAGTTTAGCTTTTACAGGCCTAGACAGAGTTACCCTTTAGATTTACACGACCCAATTTACAACTGTAGGGCAGAATCTAATATTGGCTGCCTCTTTTGATCATATAACTCTTTTTTTTTTTTCTTTTTTTTCTTTTTTTTTCTTATCTCTCTTTTTTTTTATCTCTCTTCTTTTTGAAATATATCACTATCTGGAAGACCTTAGAGAAATTACAATTTTCTTTTAATATTTGATCAATCTGGAACTGTTTCGAGTCTAGGCATTGATAGCCTCCGGTGACACCCAAATAATTGCATGAACCATAGTCCCCTCTTATAACCTGCTTTTCTTGGATTCCCTGGGAGTTCCTCCAACAAAACAGCATAGCGGTTTTTCTATCATTAAAACAACTGTGGCAAGTAAGACACAAGATCCAATCATCTCTCTACCTTCATCCTGGATAACAAAATAGTTCCACGAGTTTAGTGCAAGCGAGACTATCTCAATTAGAATAATGAGCGAGAATGGGGAGAGCACTTGGATTGAGGATTTATCAGCTAGGAATAAAACAATTTTCAGCAGTGACTTTTCATTGATTGCTCAGGCAGAGGTTAAAAAAATAGAATTTTAGAAGCCAAAGGACTTTGTACAGGCTTCCAAGGACAGGCACAGGCTTCTAAAGCAAGACAGAATAAAAACTGCACAGACTGCAAATAAAACTGCACAAGCAACTAAGACTAAAACTAAAACTGAAGACTGTACAGATAGCAAAGAAAAAGAACTGCAAGGAAGAAAAGACTGTACAGACTTAAATAAAAGCAAGGATTAACTAAAAACACAGCAACTAAAAACTGACAAAGGGAAACTGCAACAGCACTGAAATAAACTTAAAGCAACTGAAATAAACTAAAATGCAACTGCACAGACATATTAAAAAAAATAAAAAAATAAAATAAAAATAAAAAATAAAAAATAAAACTGCACTGAGAACAAGGATTAATCTAACAAACAAACCTGTACAGACAGCACCCAATTAAAACTAAAAAGAAGCAACTAAAGCAACTGTACAGAGCTATTAAAAGAACTAAACTAGAACAAAACAAAACTTACGGAGCTATTTACAATATGTACACATGTTACAACCTTTTTTTATAGCTTACTCAAATGATACATTGGATGGAACAGTAGAAAAATAATGCTTCAAGTATTGGCCATTAACAGGGAGGTCCAGAAAATTACCATCCAGGTCTTGCAAGCGGAAAGCATTGTTACCCAATATTTCAGCAATTTGGTAGGGGCCTATCCACAGTGGCTGCAACTTTGTGTGCTTACCCTTCTTCTCATGGGCCTTGTCCCACGAAGCACTAAGTCTGCCAGACTGAAAGCCTTCACCTTGGCTCTCTTGTCAAACCACCGCTTGACAGTTTCTTGGTGTCTGCTGAAGTGCTCCAGGGCTTGGAGTCTTTCATCCTGCAAGTTAGTGAGGTCTAAAACACGGGCTTCGACATCATCATGACCTTCAAAATAATCTAAGGCAAGCCGATAGGTAGGCAATTTCAAGGAGATGGGGACAATTGGCCGAGTACCATACAACAAAACAAAGGGAGAGGTCTTAAGAGCCACTTTGTGTGTTATCCGGTCAGCCCACAGTGCATATTTCAACAATGTATGCCACTGCCTGGGTTTGTCTGCTGCAGACTTTTTGATGGCATTCATTAAGTTCTTGTTTGTTGACTCAGCCAGTCCATTGCCTTGGGGATAATAGTTGGATGAGAATCTGATAACTATCCCCATCTGGTATGCCCAATCTGCAAACTCCAATGATTGGAAGGCGGGCCCATTATCACGAGACCAAATTCGGGGGAACCCCAAATCTAGTTATGACATTTGATTCAAGAAAATCAATAACTTCTGAGGTTGTACTTCTTGTAGTGGTTGCTTGCTTCAACCCACCTTGTGCAATAGTCGATGGTCGTCGGCGCATATTTATGCCTGGGGGTGGGTTAATGACTCCCCCAAAATCCCCCCCCCCTGCATGAAAGGTTTGTTTATCACTGGCGGTTGCAATGGCGAGCTCGATTTGCCTCTTTGGCTGCAAATGTCCGGCACCGATGGCGAGGTTCGACATGTTGATGTGCATCCTTAAAAAGTGTAGGCCGATGTAGCTTTGCTCTTAATATTTTATGTCTTGTAGCGAGATCCCGATGAATGCCCCGCCCCTAGTTTTTCATGAAAGCTAGCCATGACTTCACCGACTTCATCGGGAGAAATGCACCTTAGGAAGATGCCGGCATAATTCTCCCTGTACAGAGTTCCTGCCTTGAGGAGATAGTGAGAAGCTTTTAACTTTAATGCTCTCCTTTGAGTTCTGTTCAAATGGGATGGGCAAACCCCAAACTGTAGCAGATGAATGATATCCCCATACCAATCATCAGATTCAGAGTTTAATTGATTAACTTCCTGCTGTGGAGGCACTTCAACAATGTGTCTAGACAAGCCAAGTCCTCTGATCAGTTTAGCAGGCCTAATCTCCAAGTCATATTCTTGCGACTGGTGACCCAATTGCCTCTCGGTTCACCCAACTCATTCGACTTAGAAGGTACTTCACAGTTGGAGTCCGGCACTATGGCATGAGTTTTGCTTCGAGTATATAATGTCTGAACCGCTTCATTGCCCTTACCAAAGCATAAGCACTTGTTTGTCTAATACGGAATATTTCGGTTCAGCTCCCTTCAAATTAGTGCTCTTAAAAGCAATTGGATGTTCTCCTGTATCTCTCCGTTGAGTCGACACTGCGGCAAGTGTATGTTCGGAAGAGAAAGTGTACGAGATAGAAATCTGCACTTGAAATCCGGGCTTACTAAGGCCGGTGCTTGTTTAATGGTTGTCTTGATTTCTTGAAAAGCGAGTCTTAGCTTCGGTGGTCCGGGCAATGCAGGCGGTTTGCTTTAACATATCATTCATTGGTTTAACTATCTCTGCAAAGCACGAGATAAACTTTATGACAAAGTTAATCTTTCCAAAGAATGATCTCAACTCTTTCTTGGAGTTGGGAAATGGTATGCCAGATATGGCCTCAACTCTGCCTGGATCCATGGAAATGCCATCCTTTGTGACCAAATGCCCAAGCAATTTGCCTTCTGTTACACCAAATATGCATTTCTTTGGATTCAAAGAGATGCCAAACTCTCTGCACTTGTTAAATACAGACTCTAAATGCTTGACATGGTCAAATCTGGATTTGGAAAAGACTGTTAGATCATCCATGTAAACTACAATACATTTGCCCATAAGCCCCTTGAAGGCATGGTCCATTGCTCTCTGAAATGTTGCTCCTGCATTTATTAAACCAAATGGCATCCTCTTGTAAGCAAAAGTACCCCACTTAGTTGTAAAAGCGAGTCTTCATTCTATCCTCCTTCTCAACTAGAATACGATTATAGCTCTGAGAAACCATCCGAGAAAAGACATCATCTACGAGCCATTAACAATCGTAGTACTTCATCCATAGAAGGCGGGGGATAGTTGTCCTTTTCGGATGCTTTGTTCGGATTCCTAAAATCCACACAAAGGCGGATCTCCCAATTTTTCTTCCTGACTGGCACCAGATTTGCCACCCAAGTAGAATGCATGATAGGAAAAATAATTGTTGCACTCAAGAGCTTCTCCACTTCTTTCTTAATAAGGGGTTCTAACAGAGCATTAACATGCCTCTGTTTTTGTCTGAAAGGCTTGCAAGATTCTTTCAAAGGTATGATGTGGGTGTAAACTTTTGGATCAAATACCTTTAAATCCTTGTATGACCGAGGCCATTACATCCTTAGACCTGTGCGGGAAATCAATCATATTTCTCTTTATCTCTGGATCAGAGTCCTTTGCCAACTTGATGTTCCTTGGATCCTCTTCGGTTCCTACATTCAAATTTTCGAGTATCATTGTCTCGTGGTGCCCACATAATCCTCAAAATTCACCCTTTGCCTGATCTTGTCAACATCGAATAGCCTCTCCAGCTCTACCATTCCCTTTGGGATTTCTGTTGTCCTTCAATCTCATGATTCCCCTGTCATCATCTAGCTGTTCCATCAGGGTGTCCCTTTGGCCCTCATCAATTATAGCATTCTCAAAGGTATTGGTACTCTGCGAGAAAGTTCACAATTTGTTGATCATCCGAGAAAACTTGAAAGTCTGTCAATATTGTTTGGAGCCGAAGGACGGGGGACTAGCTCAATTGAAAACTTATCCCACTTAAAATCTTCCAATGGCCTTAAACTTGCGCTGAAGATGCCAAGACATCTGCATGTGAATTTTGTTCCCTGGGTATATGTGTTAAGTTAAATGCATCAAAGCCTTCCACAAGATCCCAAGCTCTGTGCTTGTATCCCTTGAGATAAGAGGCTTTACACTGAAACTTACCCCTGACCTGGCTTGCCACTAATTATGAATCAGTGAAAACTTGAATGTTCTTCACATTTTTATCCAATGCAAATTTTAAACCTAAAATCAGAGCTTCATACTCTGCTAAATTATTAGTACATGGGAACTGCAGGCGGTAAGACATAAAAAATGTCTGACTTTGAGGCCCTTTGAGGACTGCCCTTGTTCCAGAACCACCTTTACATCCGGCTCCATCCACATGAAGTGTCCAAACTTCATTAGTATGTACGAGGATGAGCTTTGTTAAATTTATCATTGTGCCCAGTTGTTAAATTGTAGACACCAATGTCTACCTCTGCAATATTGACAGTCTCATTTGCAGCATTGTACTCTGTAATGGTGTGTTTGTACCTGGGTTCTCTGTCAACCCGCAATTGATTAGCCACACCCTTCCATGGCAACCACATGTGTGAAAAGTCTGTTGCCAGATATCCATTCAGAGACTTAGACCAATCCCTACTTAACAGCATTCCATACCCCACTGGGGATATCCACAACTTGGATTTCGATCTTATGTTGAGCCCTTGGCTCGGATGCCAATTGAATGTGAATGTTTTGCAGCTCTCCCACAACCTTAACTTCTGACTTGTCCAATTGGACAACTCTCCTCTCAGACTTCATTGGGGTCAGCCCCAACTGCTGACAAATTGCCAATGGCATGACATTAGCAGATGCACCTGAATCCACCAAACAATTATGTAAGTTCTTCCCAAAAATTCTGACAGTCAGTAAAAATGGGGGAACTTCAGTCTTTTCCTTGTACATGGCCAGATTGGCATTGGCTATTTTCTTCCCTTTATCCACAGGTTTAGCAGCAGGGCCAGAGTATGTCTTTATCAGATTGTCTCTCTGCTCTGAAATCTGTGCCAACTCATGCAAAGTAATGTTAGCCTTAATATTTTTCATATCCTCCACTATGTTATATCCTTTGTTAAGTGGAGGAATAGCAATATCTGGTACTCTTTGAGCTCCTCCCTTTGGTGGGGGTGGATTATTGCTTGGAGAGGGGTCGGGAGGAATATTGTGAGAATTATCGGGGAGGAGTTGATGTGGTATTTGGCTCGGGATTCCTGTTCCTCGGGGTTGTAGCTATCTCTTACATGCTGCTTGGAAAGCCTGTACTTCATCCATGGGCATTTCAACTACATTCTCGGATTCATCCGGGAAAGAAAAAGAATCCAAGACCATAGGCTGCACCTGTGTCCGGATGAACTTGGGCCCTCGGCGGTTCTTTGATTTTCGGGGAGATCAAATCTCCGACAAAGCTTCAAATGCATTGCAAAATTCCACACAATCTAATTCCCCATGTTGAGAAGTGGCATGAATTCCGCACCGGTTAGGCGAGCCAAATCACAGATGTTCACATCATGAGCTTTACCCTTGTAATCTTTATTAGGCTCATATGGGGGCCTATTAAATCTGTTTGGTTGGTATGAATATCTGTTGGGATTGTCTCCGGTAGAAGTTTGCCTTTTAAAACTCAAAAAATCATTGGCCAACTTCTGAACAATCTTTGAAACTTCTTCAATCCTAGCATTGTCGGCCTCTTTTACGGGGTTACGTACATTCTCAGCGAGTCTTTGTGACTAATGGTGCTTGCTGATGGTAAAGTCCGACAAGCGGCGAGCATCATCCGATGTGGGATAGGATTGAGTATAGGAGCAGGTGAGTGATCGAGAGGAGTTTGTTGAATATTTAAAGGTTGGGGTCCCAAGCTGTCTTTCCGGGATTAAAGCTTCTTTATAAGCTTACGTCAAGTTGGTAACGGTGGCATCCCTCTTCAAGAAGACGAGAGGTCATTGGGTCCAGAGAGTTCCTAAAAATCTCTAATGCCAAGTCGGCATTCGGTACATAATAGCCGGTGAGTCTACCATAAGCTTTACGGAATCGACATTATAGGATCTAATAGACTCATTCGGTTCTCTTTTGATGCTAGAAAGCTGCTGATATAAAATATTGGGGTCTATCACTTCCCCGAGCCGTGACACAAAGACTTTTTCTAAGTCACTCCAGCCGGTGATGGAATCATTGGTAAGATTTAGAAACCAATCATAGGCTCCCTCCTGGAGAGTGAACGGGAAGAGTCTGCAGGCAACATCCTCATCTTTGTACATTTAATAACTCGAGTGCATTCTTGAATGCAATTAAGTGTTCCTCTGCCGATTCTTGTCCCATCATGTTTATACCTAGGGAGGTATCTTTACGGATTTACGGGCAAGTCATGGGCTATACCCGGAATGTTCAAAGTCTGTGGTGCCCAACCAATTTGCCATAGCTAATGGATTAACGGGGATATTACGAGCTCCGGTTGGAGTGACTATCAATGGTGATAAAAGCTGTCTGTGATAGAGATGTGGCTCTTCCGTGGCTACTTCTTCTCGGAGTTTCTAATTCGGGGACAAGGAGCTCTCCCGGCTACGGGGTGGGACCTTGTTACCCTGTATGTAGAATCCGGTTTTCACGAGTGCCTGACAAACTCTGCAGTTCTGAACAGGTTCTGTATTTTAGCAAGTTGAAATACTGTACTGACAACTGCACTGACAACACTGCACTGACAATTTAAAAACTGCACTGACAATTTAAAAACTGCATTAACAATTTACAAAATTGTACTGACAATTTAAAAACTGTCCGGAGTTCACTGTGGGTCCTTCAAATGTTCTTTGTTATGCCCTTACAACACTTGAACTGAGTTCAGCCCTCCTTCTAGCGCCAATTAGGTGTTGGTCCGGCTTTCATGCACACCCCGGGAAAAAGGATGAAGGCAAAGAAAAGCTCCGGAGACACCCACGGGACTGATCCCACTCATCTTTAGGATCTAGCTGGTTATCCAAGGTGCGAGTTACCGAGTTGGGTCGAATGGCAATTCACTCTTTTCCACTTACGGAATAGATTTCAATATGGGTCGCTCTGTTACCTTACGGGGGGTTCTCGAACTTGTTCGGTAGTTGCAAAAGTTGTTGACAATCGGATTTAACTTGAATTCTAGATCTAGCTCTCATGGGTCGGCGATTTAAATAAAAGGCAAATAAAGAAAATAAAAATGGATCATTAACGGTAAGCAAAGAGAGGGTAGGGTAAGGCGAGAAAGAGAAGTTTATCGGACTTTAAACTGTAAAACTCTAAACTATCAATCTTATCTATGCTATCGGCTTCACAGCAGAACAAATCCCGGAAGAAAGTGTCCAGTCGGTCTAAGATCACTTTCAACTAAGAGCACAAGGCGAGTGAAACGGATCTAGCGAGAAAATTATAAATCCAAGGGGCGGTTGGTTAAAGCGGTATCTTTCACCGGCGGCCTAGCTCGCACTGATGAAGACAGAGCAATTAGAACAAACTTACACCTGAAATCTGTAATTTCCCCTAGCGAGACAATAGAACAAGCTGAAGCCTAACGACATATTTAATCTTGACAATGGCGGATTTACTGACATATATCTAACAAACTTTAAATGGAACGGATAACAAAAGAAAATACACTTATCACACTCTGCAAAAGATTAGGCTCCCGGCCATGCTATCACGAGAAAAGCTAAAGCACATCAACTCCAAGTCCGGAAACAAAGGATTTCACAAAATTTGCAAGAAATTGCTTATAAGCCTTTATTTCTAAGTCTCCGCCTCCTGCGATTACATTTAGAATTTGTATTTATAGACTCGGGACGAGACCCTGATCTTTTCCAAAATATCTTGCTCAAACCCTAAATCTTATCGCACTTAAACCCTAGGACCCGGGTTTTACAATAAAAATCCATTTAAAAAACAAAGTCCGGATAGAACTTAACCCTTCGGCAAATCTGTGCAGTCAGCTGCCATAAATGGAGAAGATAAAATAAAATGCAACTTGCATTCATTCGCATCTGCAAATAAATGCTTCCGTTAATTCTGCTGGTGAGCCGGATGAGTCACCACTTCTCCATCAATTCGATCTCCGCAAATCCATCCCGAAGTTGAAATGGTCTTCATGCTATCAAGTCTGCAATAAATTTGTTGTTGAATGCTCTCACCGGCAGCTTCTCTCCTAGCATGGCGGTCCTTGACTAAATCCGCACTTCATCTTCGCCTTTATGGTCTTTCCCGGTTGTCCCGTAAGTGCCAGGTGGAATCCTGCATGAAATACAAAAAGATGCATTAGATTAGCATTTTAATTAAATCAGAAGCTTAAAACATTAAAAACAGATTAAATCCGAAAAATAAGCTTGCATGTCGGCTTCTTTTTGTCCCATTCACGCTTTGACACGTGTCGCTACCCCAGAAGCCTTCGTTTCCCGCCGGAATGCACTTTCGGGTCAACTATGACTTTCTCTCTCCTGCCGCGATTCTGCGACATGTCGCGATTTCGCGACATGTCGCGAAATCGCGGCCACCGCAGCCGCATCGGCAACTTCCTCCCTCGTCGGCCGCGAAAACACGACATGTCGCGATTTCGCGACATGTCGCGAAATCGCGACCCTTCTTGGCCTCCGTACGTTTCTTGATTTTCAGCCGCGATTTTAGAACACGTCGCGATATCGCGACAGTTCCCTTTCCTGCATGCGTTGACCGCGTTGACCGCGATTTTGGAACATGTTTCTGACTTAGCCGATTTTTCATTCTGCAGCCCACTTTCTCTCTCCTGCCGCGAAAATGCGACATGTCGCGATTTCGCGACATGTCGCAAAATCGCGCCATCCGTACAGCTTGCGTCTCTCACCCAAAAACTGTCGCGATTTCGCGACATGTCGCGAAATCGCGACCTTTCTCGCACTTAGCCGTATTTTGACTTACATGTCGCGATATCGCGACATTTCCGAAAAATGGAAGTGTCGCGATATCGCGACACTACCAAAAATGGAAAGTTTGATTTTTAGTGAATTTATGCAATCTGTTTTTCTGGATTTTCTTGGTGCCGGTGCAAGATTTTGCTTGTGCATGAATGATTCTAGCATGTAAAAAGTGAATTCTTGGATAACACAGCTAGAATGCAAGAAAAAGCACAACTTTAAAAAGGAGGCAAGCAAATTTGGATTTAAAACCTGAAAAGATCAAGAGGGTCCCTGCTGCAAAAAATGAAAGTTCAGAATTTTCTAAGGATGGAATCTCATTTTTCAGTGGGGGTGTGTTGCTTATCAACAAGAATATTTGGAATATTTAGAGTTTAAACATTAAGCTCCCTTCCCTCCAAATGTTATGATATATTTCTCCATAAGACACCAACATTGATCCCATGCAAGAAAGAATGAATGCATTACTAGACTTTGAAGAGGAGAGAGAAAATATTGTTAAAAGGATTAATTAGTTACAAAAGACCATGAAGAAATAGTTTGACAAAGGAGAAATAGACATGGAGTACAAATAAGGATATCATATACTCAAATGGGACAAAATTTATGCAAAATTATGTGCCCAATTAAAGTTTGATTCATTATGGAGTAGACCTTATTAGATTTTTAAAGTTGTAATACCAAAGGCTTACAAACTAGCCTCCATAGAAGAAGTAACATTGCCTATCATAGTAAATGCGAGAAACCTCTTCCTACTGTATCAAAAAGAGTTTTGAATAAAATTACATATATGTACATAGTATCAACTATTAATTTGATTAGTATTTCCATTTCTATGATTTCCTTTTTCCTATTTCCCCTTAATTCTAAAAATTTCCCAATTCTCTGATAGAATTTTTTTCTCCCCATAAAATGACATTACACCAAGTCCATTAGGGATATTTTATTTACACAATAATATTTAAAAAGTACAAATATCTTGCTAAACTAAGTGATCTACTCATATTAACGAGCAACCCACCCCTATCGACCACTAACCTCATGCCAATCACAAGGCAGGTGTATCGACCCTTAATGAGTCAATTGCCTTGTCCAAATGGTGTACAACCATGTGTGGGAAGCATTCATAATACCTAAGGGCTATAAAATCCCAAGGAAAACCATGTGGGCCTCACTTTATAGTTGATATACCAAATGAAACATTTGATCTAATCATAAATATGTAATAATCTACCACACTTTAGCTAATAAATTACCAATCAAAGTCTAGTTGAGTCATAGTTCTATAGGATCTACTTGATTGTTGAAATATAAAACAACATAATTGTAAAAAAAGACTTATATAACTCACTAAGTCCCAAAAAATGAGTGAATCACTCATTGGCATAAGCAAATCACTCGATCCATCAAGCAAATCGTTCAACTCACTAAGAAAATCATTCTTCTCTCAAATCGGGTAAATTTTTCTATTATTTGAGTGAATCACTCCCCTATGGTAAATCACTTCGAGTGAATTACTATATTTTGCACCTAAATCACTCCAAAACTAAAAACCTCAAATTTATCCTATTTATTTTTACTTTTTCATCCATTTTACCACCCATTTTATCATGGATGCCTCATCCACCTCCACCAAACTTTACTCCTTATAGATCAGGTAACCTCACCATATTCCACATCTATTTCCATGCCACTCTCTCCCATAGTAGGCATCACCATAGAGGTAGGTTCTTTAGAGGGGTAGGGTTATAAGAAAATAGGGGAAATAGGAAGAAGCAAGAAGTAATTCCTTCAAAGAGACTAAAGGAGTAATTTTAGGATTTTTAGTGGAAGGCACATATACACACTAAATAGAGGAGGTTAGGAGAGAGGTTAAGTAAGGAAAAAATGATGCACCTAACAATGTTAAACTAGATGCATCTATCTCTAGTATTGATTAAGCATTACAAAAGGCACATTCAAGTAAGCATGATAAGGAAAATAAGTGCAATAAATGAAGTTCTTATTTATTATTTGATAGATCAAATCACGGTTACACAAATATCCCCTTGAGGGCTCTAGATTGATACACTCATTACAAATGGTGCCCAAGGATTAAATCCTTTCAATAACTCAAGTGCACTTTCAACATTCTTCCTCATACCCACGATTGAAGTGGGCGGGCCTATGATGCCACCACTTTGTTCTTTGATATTCTGATCCTATGCTCCTTCCTCATGTATTTTAATACCTGCACCTACACAAAAGGAAACCAAATTCGTTAGTAGCAAGTGTGGATTATGAAGCATGCAAAGCAATATATGCAATAATAGACTAGAAAGGGGAAATATGCAATAAACTATCCAAAACTTATCCAAATGATTCCAAATCTTAGATTCATGCATAAAATATGATTTTGGACTGATCTAATTGAAAATAGTAGAGAAATTTTAGTCGAATTTGTGACCATTCTGGGGTGTGTCGATTAAGCCTACAAAACACAAAACTGGTGATATATGGTCCTAAACACCTCCAAATCATACCAAATTTGGACAGCATATACAAAATCAGATTTTTTAATAAACCCATGTAAAAATATTAATAAAATTGATCACATATTTGTGGCCATCCCTGGGTGAGCCAACTAAACTTACAAAATACTAAAAACATGATAACTCATCCACTATAGCTCCAAATCGCACCAAATTTGAACAACAATCATGCATTCTACTCTAGATTAGGCCTATGCAAAACTAGTATAAAAATGGTGCTCCAATTTGTGGTAATACTATATATTTATGGTCGCGACTGTCACAATTTGGAAATCATCCTAGGGAGGGAAGACCGCCAAATTTGCTAGTTTTCTGCCATCAATTCCTTTGGGAATTGGTCCAAAACTCTCTTAGGGGTGTTGTCATCAAATTTGGGGATGGGATTCACTCAATTTATTAGGTTTTGTAAACAAATTACACCTCTTGAATCACTCGAGAACCTCCTTTTCTAGGTAGATATTTTGAGGGAAAAGGCACAAAAGGTTGAGGGGAAATCTTGGTAGCACTTCGTTGCAAATGTCGTAAAACTCCTCTCTATAAATTGGATGGAAAATTGCTCCACTTTATAGCCCAAGAGGGCCTAGGGTCAAATGGGCATGCGAGGCAAAGTGAGGTAGGAGGTACCACTTACCCAAAAATTACCATGCATTGGAGGGGGAAGGAATCTCCCTTTTAGGACTCCAAAATGCAACTTGGCATGAGAGTTATGCACCCTCAGGAGCATGCTTGAATAGGTAGGATAAATGGTAGTTTTTGGGTGCCATTTTTCCAAAATTTAACTTTTGGGGGGTCAAAGACCATGGCCGTCCCACCCAGGGATGGCCATTGGTGGATGTCCCTAGGTGGGATGACCATGAACTATGGTCATCCCAAGGTGGGATGATCATGCCTATATGGTCCAAAACATCCCAAAAGTGGGGTAAAACCTCCCAAAAGTGGTTAGGACCACTATATAACCTTTGAGGGTTGCCCAAGGGGGCCATATGATGTCAAATTAGCCAATGCTTTTGGTCGTCTAATCGAATTTACATGATTTTAGTGTCTATAGATACCCCTTTTTGATATGTGTTGTGTGCAACACAATGCTAAGAAAAAATAGATAACTAAAATGTCAAATGATTAAGGTTATTCAATAACCTAATCAAATTTGGATGCCCTAATTATGGAAAGATCATGCGTTCCTGAATCCTTGCTTTTGAATCAGTAAAAAAATTGGTCTTGGTTTCTCTTCAGCTTCCAGGTATGCTCGAGGGACTTATAACCCTAGGTATTAGATAATACCAAGTATTTTGGTAACTTTTGAGGTGTACCAAATAGGTTGGTTCATCTACCCTGTTATGTGCTTATTTAAAATATTTTCTTGTTTTTTACCCCAAGTAGGGGCGTGATTGTCTTTGTCAATGATTCGTTGGATGAATACAATTTGCATGATTGAGTGTTTGATTGTTGATTTTGAGTATGAATTTGTTAAGTATGATTACCCCCTCAAGCGATGAGTCGATGAGGGAATAACCAGTGATAAAATTAATGAGGCACTTGACCCATATGACTTGGTTGGGTTTCCTTTAGTTTTACCCATTATGAAATGGAGCATTTTTATGAGGATTTTGTTGACGTTTCATGGAAGAAAAGAGTTGAAAACATCGTTCTCGTGGGGTGGTCCAGCCATAGTGGCCTTCTTAGGAATTGAAGTAGAGACCTTTCCATTCATCCATGAGCAATTTAGTTTTCATCTTGATCCAGAGTGAATTTTGACCAAATTTGACCTATTTTTAGTGGGTTTTGGACCCTTTTCTTTGATTTTTGATGTTTTTAAAGTGTATTTTTTTTGTTTTTGATTAAATTACATGTATATATATTTGACCAATGGTATTATTGGATGTCATTGGGGTATTTTGGGTGACCAAAGGATTTATGGATACCTTCGGGAATTTTTGGGTGACCAAAGGGCTTAGGGATACCTTTGGGACGTTTTGGGTGATCAAAGGGTTTATGAATATCTTTGGGGCTTTTTGGGAGTTGACCAAAGGGTTTATGGGTACCTTTGGATCTTTTCGGGTGACCAAATTGTTTATGAATACCTTTGGAACTTTTGGAAATTGACCAAATGGTTTATGGAACTTTGGGGATTTTTGGGTGACCAAAGGATTTATGAATACCTTTGTGGATTTTTGGGAGTTGACCAAAGGATTTATGAGTACATTTGGGGATTTTTAGGTTGACCAAAGGGTTTATGGATACCTTTGGGGACTTTTGAGGTTGACCAGAGGGTTTATAGATACCTTTGGGGCTTTTTGGGTGACCAAAGAGTTTATGAATACCTTTGGGTCTTTTGGGTGACCAAATGGTTTAGGAATACCTTTGGGACTTTTTGAGGTTGACCAAAGGGTTTATATATACCTTTGGGAATTTTTGGGTGACCAAAGAGTTTATGGATACCTTTGGGGATTTTTGGGTGACCAAAGGGTTTGTGGATACCTTTGGTGTATTTTAAGTGACCAAAGGATTTAGGGATACCTTTGGGGAATTTTAAGGTTGACCAAAGGGTTTAGGGATACCTTTGGGGATTTTTGAGGTTGATTCCTTAATTGTTTGATTGCTAATTAGGGGAGGTATGATAACCATAATTCCCCAGTTGATGTTTAAAAATATTTTTATGGTTTTCAATTGTACAATTTTGGACCTTTAGGTGCATTATGTGTTATGATTTATGGATGCATTAATGGATGCATGTATTGTACTATGATGTTATTTGAGGATATGTATGCATGTATATGCATAATGAGATGGATGATTTGTGGATCTGTATGATGAAATATGAATACTATATGACATACTATGTTAGCACCATAGACTATATAGAATTCATCGATTCATGTGTAATGTTGTCATGAGACTATGTGATGGATTTGTGAAAATGTAAACTAACATACATATGATGAAATGGTATGGAATGAAATGAGTAGTAAGATGTTATAGACTGTCTTTGAGGTTTTCATGAGACTCAACCACTCGATTCAAATAATAAAAAATTATATAATAACCATGCAAGACTTTTTTTGACAAGGTATGAATCTGCTAGGATTGACCAAGATATTCAATATCCCTATGTGTGCAAGTGAGTTCATTACTATAATAATGCATAAAGTTACCCCATTTCCAAACAAGATTGATGCAGCCCATATGTACTGAATATCATCCTATGATTATCATGATCCTAGGTTTTGTACGTAGTTGGATTAGACCACTAGGTAGTACAGGCTACCAAAAGCTAGCTCATCCGCTACAACCACCAGAAAGGGTCACACCCGATGGCGGCTCCTATTGCAATAAATAGTAAAGATATAGCATGCATACAAGAAAATGAAATTGACAACAAATAAAACAAGAAAGAAAACACTTTATTCCATTGTATTCAAATCCAAAATCCAATTACAAGTACGTCCCTCTTAAGAATATTCATTTTGATACAATATTACAATAGGAGTGCACAATTGTTTTCCCTCTTAAGGGTAGGTGTGATTTCCAAATGCCTTTTAGAATGGCATGAACTGCTCTAGGATGGAGGTACCCTCTTCTTCACGATGGGGAAGGAAATTGATGGTTTTCTCTCCTTTGAAACTATTCCCTGTGGTCAAGAAACAACACAAGAGTGTCAAAAAGATAGGCATCCTCTCATGATGAGGCCCTTTTAGGTAAATTGCATAATGAAACCATTAACATGCATAATCAATAAAACATAAAGAATGCTTCTAAGCTATGCAAAGTGAATCAAGATTCATGTAATAACGTAAAGAAAAGTAGCAGCTACACTATGCATAGATTAGATATGGAAAGTGAAGCATAAACATGCATAAAGAAAGCATTTTAGTCCTAATTAAAGCATAAGCATAAAATGTAAATCTAACCTAGTTCTACGGTTAGAAGTCTTCTAAAATGCTATTAAAATAATAAAACAACTAATATAACCTAATTAGTTGGAAAGGAAAGGAAATAGGAAGGCGATTATACCTCTACTGTAAATGGCAGCTCTAGTGCATAGTTTGCACTTAAACCACGGTTGACAGCCACGGTTAGCACTCTAATAGGCTTACCCTCAATTACAAGGGCAGTGGGCTTAACCTCCTTGTCTAATTGATGTTCAAGGGTCACCTTCTATGTCCTTCTAACAGGTTTAGTGGTTGAATCATTGTGATGGGCCTTCGTTTGCCTGAATTTGCATTTTTTGGCTCTCTTAGACTCCTAGCGCATCCATAATACAATTCATCATGAATCTTGGAAAGTAGATGGGGGATAAGTGTAATATATCTCTCTTAGGATACTCGATTGAGTGTAAAATTTGATAGGACTCCCTTGCTCAAATCTCCAATGCTCTCTCTAATCTTTGATAATTCGACATCACTTCACTATGCAAATCATATATATCTTTGCCCTAATTTTGAGGGGTACTTATAGGACTACCCAAGAGCTAGGGGTAGCTTCATGGAGAAGCCAAGATCAAGAAGGGGTGGTTAGGATAGTTGGGATGGAATCTTTCACCCTCTAACCACCTTCTTCTAGATATAATGGTCATTTCCTGATTTGGCTTGGATTGAAGGCCAACTGAACTTTAGTTAAGACTGCAAGTCACAACTACGATCTAGATTGCAAACCACAGGTCTCAATCGTGGTTCAGCTATAAACTGTATTTCTGGGATGCGGTTCAGACTGATTAGGCCAAAAAGCCCAAATTGAGTGGTTAGAACCACTGCTCTATCTTGGAGTCTGTCCAAGATCTTCCATATGGTCTTGTAGCATGTCCATATGAGTAGTCACCCTCGACATGACATGTTTTAGGTGTCTATAGATGCCCCTTTTGAGATGCATTGTGAGATCAAACAATGCTGAGAAAAAATAGACCTCCTAAAATGATGTCGAATGTTCTATGATGATCATTATTCAGATCAACATTAGATGCCCTAAGTCCAGCAAAATGATGTGCATCCTAGAATCATTGCTTCCAACTCTTTGGAGGTTTAAACTTGAAAATCTTGCACTCACCATAAGTCATTCGGGTAGCATTTGATGCTACAATAGGAGTGTCCTATATAACCGAAAGGAGGTGAGATACAAAAAAATTATCATATTTGCTATTTACCCCAAGCAAAGGGGTAAGCTTATGATAGATGTTTGATAATGATTCATAAGGACAAATGTAGTTTTGACAAGATCGAGAGATCTACGATTCTTAGGGATCTTCTATTTATTTTGATTATGATTTGATATTATGACTACCCCCTCAAGTGAAGATTCGATGAGGGTAATGACAATGTATGAAGCGACGATGTCGCTTGACCACCATGGATGATCTAAACAAATTTAGATTTGAGCAAATTAATGCCTTGGCTAGGCCTAGTTCAACTTTTGATTCCAACTATTAATAGTATTTTCACGCTTCTATCCCATGGATCAGTCGGGCTACAATATCCATCTTAGGGAATCGAATTGATACAAATCCAATCAGATTTGTGTTGAATCAAATTATCGATGATATGTTGAAAAAGAGGTCATAGAAGAAATGGCATGCAACGTGTCATTCCCATGGAGCAGTCTGGTCGTGAAGGCCTTCTTAGGGATTGAAAATAATCATATCAGATAAAAGATGACAATTTTTGCCCCAAATGTCCTTATGGTAATTTACTCATCTTGCCGGATTGTATGGAGTGCAAGTTGCTGCAACCGCCAAGTGTATAGGGTAAATTACTGAATACGAGGCACATTTGGTGTTTTAATTTATTTGATTTTTTTTAATGTTTTGAATTATACATTGGACTTATTTATTTTTCTAGGAGGTGCATCGCTCCATGAAAGGATTATCATAGCGACGACCTCGGTTATACTTTATAATCTCAGACAGATTTTTAATTTTTTATTGGATCCCAGTGCTTGATTATCACCAAATTTTTAAATTAGTTTGTTTTTATTGAGTTCTGACCCAATGGGAGGTATTAATTGATCTTTTTGGCCCTTCCCATGGTGGAATTTTCTAAAATTTCTTGTCAGTTGCAAACCATGACTAAGGTCTACGGTTCACATTTGCAAATTTGGGAACTGCAACTAGGGCCTACGGTCCACGCTAAATATGAGAAGTCTATAAAAATTCTAAATTTCAAATATCTCTCATTATTCCTTGATAGTGACCTGCAAATTGGAGCTTTGACAGTGACAGTTGATAACTAACCTGCAACCTACCACACCTTACCCGCACACTGACTTACAACACGATGGCAAGGCACGGGCAAGCGTCTTCTAGCCGTGGGGGACGAGGCGAGGGTAATGTAACTCAAAAACCAAGACCTCGCATCCATTACCAATTAAAATGAATCCAATTAAGAAATTGGTAAATCAATTACACTAAATTGTTGGTAATGAACCTCATCGTAGGATAAGGTAGCTTAGATTAATTTTTTTGCATTTTTGGTTGCGGTATTGCACCCGACCAGACTTCAATCGGAGACTGCAGGTACCAGCTACGGTTCTCAATTGGTCAATTTGGGACTGCAGCTGCCAGCTACGGTCAGTATTCAAAATCCCAATGGTTAATTTTTGACCACATGCAGACTACAGGGTTGACCCGCGATTCACCAAATTTAGGAAAAATTTATAAATTTTTTAATTTTTATGAATTTTTAAAGGCAATTAATATCATTTAATGCATTTTTGACCTGATTGATTGACAAATTTGATTTGTAGGCTTCCATGATGACATGTTTTTGCAATTTTATCAGTTTTTAACTATTTTTGATGATTTTTAGATCCATTTTTAAATGTTTTTGCTTGTTTTAGTTAGCTTTTTCCTTATATCATGCTATTTATTTTAGATATTGACCTCTAGAGTGTGAGAGCCTGATATTCTGAAGACTCTCCATGGAGGGGTCACTGATGGTGAGCGAGAGTGGTTTGGAGTTGTTGGCTTCAACTACATTATGGATCTACCCACCATTAGGGTAGATAAATCTTATTTTACTGCATTGGCCCAACACTGGAATATGCGGACCAACACGTTTCACCTACCTATAGGTGAAATGTCAATGACACTAGAGGAAATTTATAGGATCTTTAGGATCCCCATTTATGGTGAGGCCATCGTATGCTCTACTTCTAGGGCTAATGAGTCTATATTTGATGCTATCTTTGGTGCTCAGAGTGAAGAGGCTAAGGGCACCATTGACCACGGAGGGATCCACATTAGCTATTGGCAAGGGAAGAACGTCTTCTCAATGTGTGAGGTCGTTTTTATGCACTTGGTGGTGCAATATGTGCTTTTAGACTCCTCGAGAAAGAGGATTCCTTGGAACCTTCTAGCTACTATGCATAGAGTTATCCAGAGCTCTATCTGCCAACCACTGCTCCTAGCCTAGGGGAGCACTCTATTGGCTAAGCTATATTGAGAGCTATATTAGATCACTTAGCATAGCCATAAGGGCATCAACTATAGTCTAATTTTATAGATCTAGGGCTGGTAGAATATCAGGGTGGAGCATCCTAGGGAGTTTCCCCTACACATTATAGATATTGATGATAATCATCAGTGCTATGTTGCTTGCTGGCCTAGGGAGGAGGAGGGATTTCATAGAAGAACTCATGCTGGCAAGACCCAACATTACATTACCTAGTTTACAACACTTGGGCTAGATGATATCTAGTGGCATCCCTACATGGGTTGTCCTGACTAGCTTGAGGCCGGTGAGTGGATTCGATAGTCTCATCGGGATAGATGGCTACTCGGCCAGAAGGCTGAGATCAGAGAGTTTCAAATTTTCTCTCATATCCTATGGTAGTTTGGCATGGTGTAGGACGTCCCAGATATCCCATTCACTTACAAGTGCCTGGATTTGGAGAGGGATCTATCGTGGATCCAACCTCCAACTCTAGGTGATGCTCCAAATGATTTCCAAGAGCGGTGACCACTCCAGAGTATGATGGATGATGATCTCTATATCGCTGGTATGGTACAGGTCCTCTATGCCAAGTGGTAGATCAGGCCTGAGCAGAGGTGGATCCTAATGGGTGCAAGGTGCACCAGCAGATAGGGGATGACTAGGATGTAGAGGCTACCACTGATGAGGTCCTCGAGATTGATCCTGATGAGGAGGCTCTAAAGGAGGGTGAGGTCCCTATTGATAGTGTATAGGGGCTACTCTTAGCACAGGTGGATAACTTGCAGAGTCATCTTGGGTGATTCTAGATGCAGCAGAGGGAGCAGGACACTACTATCACTACTCTACAGGTGTAGCTGATAGAGAGAGATCGTCGATTGATGTAGGCAGAGAAGGAGATTTCTAGCTTGATAGCATGGGTGACCACAATAGAGACCCAAGTTAGAAATCTCACTCATGCTCATGACTTTGCAGAGGCATAGAGGGATGCAATCGTAGCAGAGCAGGATCTACTCAAGGCATAGAGGGGGGTCCTCCATCCTCTCATATGATTATGGGGTCTCCAACGATACCAACAATAGTACTACCATGTGGCCGAGATCCTATGGCAGATATTCAGTGCCTATAGGGTTTACTTATGAGTGCCAATGAGAGGTATGCATCTAGGGTTGCTTGGGTAGACCAGTTGGTTGGATACATTTAAATGTTGGGTAGAGGTTCTTAAGGATCCATGTGCTGCAGAGTCCTAACAGATTAGATCTTAGACTACAGGATAGTCTACTTCTAGCTCTAGCCATTGCACCCATCGAAGCGAGAGGACACATAGGTCCTCTAGTATGCATGGCTATATCAGTCATACCAGGACTAGGGAGGCAGGGTAGTCTTCTGTAGCATCCAGTCATAGATCTTGGTGCACAAAGGTGCCCATAACATAGGGGGCAGTTGAACGAGTGCTAGACCTCTTTGAGCTAGGTGATACTCAAGGATCATAGTAGGATCCATAGTAGTTAGTAGGGCAGCAGGTAGAGCAGGCTCTTGAGCATAGTATTGAGGGAGGTAGTGAGAGCTCTAGTACAGGGGGAGCAGATCAGAGCTAGAGCTCTACTGTTATAGGACACATTTTTTATATATCTCATTTTTTGTGTAAGATAGAGGACCTATACATTTGTAACCTGCAAGAATTTGTGTACTCCCGACGTACTTTGAGACACACATTATATATATGATATGATTGGTTATATGGCTCATTATTGTGTACTCATTTATTTTTAATTTTATGTTTATTTGATGCACATGGATGCAATGCTTATGTTATACTAGATGCTATATGATGTGATGTATGGATGACATGCACTAGATAGTTATTTGATTTATGATGATGATATATAGTGATCTTAGATGCTTAGATGTGTTTTTTGATGGATGCATATGGATGCAATGTTTATGATGCGAATGATATAATGTGTCATTCGATTTTCTTTTGTAAATTTAAAAAATGTGCATGATATAGTTAGTGGCCATATAAATATTATTGCTAATATCCATCTGCTATCTATCCTATATGTTGATTGTGCTTTATATAATAATGTATCATGGGTTTGATACTTTGCAAATTGATGATTTATATGGTTGCAAATTTTGACACTATTGCTATGGGAGAAATTTTTAAGGTTTTCCATGAGACTCAAACACCTTAATAGACTTATCAAAAGTTGCATACTAACAACACTAGACTTCTGAGATAAAAGGCTTTTGCTAGGATAGACCCTAACTGTTCATTATCCCTGTGTGTGCAAATTAATATTTTAAGATAAGACACGAGTTTTCCCTGATGTAAGGAGGGATTATTTCAGCCCATTGCTAAGATAGGAGTTCCACAAATGTATTATACAATTTCAAGTTTAGATTTTAATTGTACTAAGCCACTAGGCAATGCAGGAGACCTGAAGCTAGCTCTTCCACATTCAAACATTGGTCTTGTTCATAAGTAATGTGCTAATGCGTCAGACATATCATCATGCATAAGGCATAGTAGTGCTAACAATTCCAGGGATTCAGGCTCATTCCTTTCTATCCTTCAATTTTTGGGATACTTGATCATATGTAGTGAAGCAAGGGAGTCAATTCCATATTCTTTTTGAAATGTCTTTGGATATTTATTTGATCTCTCTTTGAACTGGATTTTGGATCTTCATTTAATCTCCGCTCGAACTTCTGATTTATGATCTTTATTTGATCTTCATGTGAAATTTTATTTTTTATCTTCATTCGATATTCAATTTTTGGCATTTACATTTGATAATTTTATTTAGAAGCTTTCCTTTGGAGAGATTTACTTGGAAAGACTATTTCTAGTATATCGATTGAGAATATCGATCTTGTGATATCAATATGGGATATCACTCTGGGGAGTTGATCTATGATATCGATCTAGGGTATCAATCATGAGGATTGATGTGGGATATCTCTTTGGGATATGCTCATTTTATCGTAAGCAAGGGATTTTGAATAGGGAACTAACCTGTCCTTTTTCCAACTACCAACATTTCCCATACTGTCTACACAGAGGGATAAGAAGAATAATTCTTTTTACTTTAGGATACCTGGTCCTGCTTCATGGCTTTCATATTCCCCTAGTCCTTGTTGGGATTGTTTAAATTTTTTCATTAGTAACAGGTTTATGATATGCTAAGGGCTATACTAACTGAAACTTAGCTACAAAAAGCAAAGCAAGTTTTCTACCAACTCTTGATAAGACTACTAGGTATGGCTGAGTGACCGAAAAACCATAGTATATCTCCATACCAACATTACAAGCTGTGTTGAAAAACACAATTACTCGCATGAATGATGGATCATGATAAATGCAAAGATGCATTATTTAAACACAAACATGGTCTCATTTGTAAGACTGACAAACACACTGCCTTCTATTACCGAATGCAACAAATGATGAATACCTGTATGCAATGTAGTAATGTAGCGAATGCAAAATGAAAATACAAAATTCAAATGCAAATGCAATTTTTTTTGAATTTTATGCTTTACCAATTTTTTTGGATTTTATTAATTTTTTAATTTTTATGGGTTTTGAGCCTCATAGTTGACCAAATGATGAGTACATGCCTCTGGAGCCTTTATATTGACCAAGCAATTTTTAGGAATCCTTGGAGCTTTTGGGATTGACCAAAGGTATTATGGGTACCTTTGGGGTGTTTTGGGATGACCAAATGATTTTGAGAATCCTTGGAGCCTTTGGGATTGACCAAGCAGTTTTTTAGAAACTCTTGGTGCCTTTTACATTTGACCAAAGGGCTTGCATATGCCTTTGGAGCTTTTTAGAATGATCGATCGATTATAAGAAAATCCTTAGGGCTTTTAACTGACATGACCAAGCAGTTTCATGAACCCTTGGAGTCTTTTTGGGATTACCGAGCGGTTTTTACCAAAGGGCTTACAGACACCTTTGGAGCTTTTTGAATTTGACCAAACCACTAATGAAAGTTTTTGGAGCTTTTAGGATGACTGAGTAGTTACAAGAAACTCTCAGAGACTTTTACTATGCTATTCAAGCATAAAACACCTTAAGATGGATTATGTTGAGAGGTTCAGGCTCTTCAACACCCCCTAGCGACGTTAGGCGATAGGTACTCGGACCAATATTTTTAGATATGATGTAGGGTCCTAGCCAATTAGTTGTAAATTTGTCTCACATATTTGGCGGTAAATTAGAGTTATGTTGATTTTATTTCAAGATAATATCCCCAACTTCAAATTCTCTCTAGTGGAATTTGACATTGTAAGCTCATTTTAGTCACTCCTGATAAATGTGTAGATCCTCTAGAGCATTGATGCAACGTTCACAAAGTAGCATCAGTTGATCTAGTCAAGCTTGTCGCATAGTCATCATCGATGAACTCCTTCAATGTGACACGCAGTGTTGGAATTTTTAATTCTAAGGGCATAATGGCCTTAGCGCCATATATTAGTGAGAATGGTGTTGCCCCAGTGGACGTGCGAATACTAGTCCTATAATCCCAAAGTGCAAGGGGCAACTAGATGTGCCAGTATTTGTGGTTGTCTTATACCATATTTTTCAAGATGGCCACCACTGTCTTATTTGAAGCTTCAGCTTACCCATTTGCTTACAGATAGTATGGAGTCACAAAATTGTGTTTGATTCTATATTTAGATGTCAAAGCTCTCATAGTTTTGTTATTGAAAGACTTTCCATTATTTGATATTATTTTGGATGGAATACCAAAATGACTTATGATATGCTCCAGTATAAACTCTGCTATATGAGCTCCAGTTGTCGTAGTTAATGGTATTGCTTCCACCTATTTTGTAAAATACTCAATAGTTGTGATTATGAATGTATGCTGACCCGATGACGAAGGATAGATATTGCCTATAATATCTAGTCCCCATTGAGAAAATGGCCAAGCCACTTGGATGTGTTATAAGGCCTATGATGGCAAGTGCGTAAGATTAACATGATGCTAGCATTTAACACATTTCTTGACATACACATTGCACTCCTTCTCCATGGTGGGCCAATAATAACCCATTTGAAGGATGTGCTTGATGATGGCCATATCTCTAAAATGGCCACCACACGTACCATCATGGGCTTGCAAAATGGCCCATGATGCCTCTTGGGGCTCTAAGCAAAGAAGGATAACTCTATTGTAGCTCTGTCGGTACAAGATCTCTTATTAAGACATATTTGGTCACTTTATATTTAAATGTACACTTCACGACATGCAGTAATCCCTCTGGGATTATAATAAGCTTTAGGAAGTCTTTAATTTGTGACATCCAATTTTGATAAATCTTAGCTTCGACTACCAAGACAAATTTCTCCCCCTGCGTATTTACTTTTGCAAATGCAGACTCAGAAACAACCCTATGGTGAATTGTAGTACCACTACCCACGGGACTCTAAGAAGTTAGTGACCCCCAGGGTGCCTTCTTAAGAAAGTCCTCAACTCTACAGAACCATTCAGCTTGTGGTTCTACACTGATCATGTTGAGTGATTCTCTGTTATCATAGGTTGCATGCTCTACTACTGGATGAGAGAGCATCTTGACATGGATGGTAGTGAAATCAGTAGAAAGATTCTAAGGGATTAAGGACACAAAGAAGCCATGGTATCTACAAACCTATTTGATGACCTAGGGATTGCCTCGATGTCATACCATTCCAATTTGGCCAAATATGTATCAACTAGATCTTTATAGGCTTTCAATACGGAACACCGACACTCAAGTCCTTTGACTTGATTTACTATGAGTAAGGAATCACCAAAGATGTTCAATCTCTTACTATTTATGGTGACAGCTGTGTGGATGCCCAACAATAGGGCTTCATACTCAGTGTTGTTGTTGGTGCATGAAAAATCCAACTTGAATGACAAGGGCATTAGAGCTCCTTATGGCATGAAGAACACTATTCCGACACCACCCCCTTGTTTGCACTTCAAACTATTGAAGAACAGAGTCATATCAGCATTTTTCTCTGGTTCTTCGAGTTCAAGAGCTTCAGATACGATGAAGACTGCATTTTCCAAAAGCTTAATTTTTAGAGGCCTACTGTTTGACAGTGGTGCCTCAGCTAATTGATATTTTATGACCTATCCCTTAATGGACTTCTAGCTTATGAATTACAGATTGAATTCCATCAAAAGCATGATCTACTTCGTAGTACTGCAAATAATTTTGTTTGGATATAACATACGTCATATGAATTAGTATATATTGTCATAATTTCTTTCTAGCGAACACTACTACTAACCATGTATGCATACCTGATCTCATAGCTCACCAAAGTTAAACTAATGTAATTTATGGCCTATTATTTGCCTTGCACATTCTTTTGGGACAACATGGTTTCCAATGCAAAGTCAGTTGCTCGATATATATAGTAGAAAAGGCACCTCTGGCCTTGGTGGAGCTAGCATTGGCGGTGTCACCATGTATTGCTTTATCTCAATGCAGGATGCCTTGCAGTCCTCATCCTAGTTGAATGGGACACCCTTATGTAGCAGTCAATTCATGGGTCAACATTTATCCAATAGTTGGGCGATAAATCACTTTATCGAAGCTACCTTGTCCTGAAGGCTCCTTAATTCCTTAATATTGGTGGGAGGACACATTTCCAAAATGGCCTTGACCTTCGTTAGGTCTACTTCGATGCCTCTCTTGGAGATGATGAACCCTAGTAATTTTCTAGAAGTTATGCCAAATATGCACTTCTTAGGATTCAACCTAATATTGTGCTCTATCAGGCAATAAAAGACTTTTCTTAAGACCTCTGCATGCTCTTCTCGTAGCAATGACTTGGCTAACAATTCATCGATATAATATTCAATAATTTTGTGCATATAGTCATGAAAAATGTATGTCATGGCCTTCTGATATGTGGCACCACCATTTTTGAGGCCGAATGACATAACTTTATAGAAAAATGTTCCCCATGGCATTATAAATGTGGTTTTGTGTTGATCTTCGGGTTTAATCTAAATTTTATTGTAACTAGAAAAACCATCCATTAAGGAGAGCATTTCGTGACCTGCAATTGCATCTATGAGAGCATCAATATTGGGAAACAAAAATGAATCTTTGGGTGTTGCCTTATTTAGGTCTCTAAAATCCATGCAAATACAAATTCTTCCATCGAGTTTTTCTACGGGTACCATATTGGACACCCATTCTGGATAATCAATGGAAATCACAAATTCCACATCCAACAACTTTTGTAGCTCATATTTCACCATTAAGGCTATTGTTGGGTGCATTTTCCTAAGTTTTTTCTTGATCGACTTCTTCGTCAAGTCTAGTGAAAGGTTGTGAGTAACCAATTTTGGATCTAGACCTGACATATCCTTGTACGACCAAGAAAAAAAATTTGGTCTCTCTTTTAGCAGAGGGATGAGGGTGGCCCACTCATCTAGAGTGAGAATCTATCCAAATTTAACCTTCTTTACATGGGTGGGATCATCACTGATATCCACATCAAAGTTTTCCTCTATCGATATATGTGATCCCTCCTCAAGCTGGTGAGGCATAGGAATCATATGGATGTCATTAGCCAGGTTGATTGGTTTTGTGTTGGAAGAATTTCGGTATGGTAAACATCATATGCATAGCCTAGTACAAAATGGAAAGGTTGCAACATTTCTTCGTTGGGGAAGAAATCCTTAGGCTCAACTGGTGAATCAGTGCGATCCCAGTCGATAGCATCTTTGTTAAGATAACGGTTTAGAGGGATTTGTTGGATTGTGGAGTGGAGTGGTCAAATCAATGGAGACCATATTTATGGAATGGAATTGATCTCCAGGGCCACATTGATTGAATTTTATGAAATCTATACAATCCTCATACCCACGATATGGCTCTAATGGAACAGGTACAAAAGGGTCTTCCCTGTGAGGACTATAAATAACTGGATCCTCCCTATGCACTGAATGCAAAATAGGAATATTTGGCTCATGGAACTACATGTAATTCGACAAAAGGGGATTAACTAACTGATGGATTTTATCCAAGTTTAACTGTCTTGCTCTTAGACGCAGACCAACATGTAGCTGCCTATAGATCTCATCGATATCGATGGGTTGATGACGGTGATGCAAATAAAGAGGACCAAGGTAGGCCCTCTCTAGCTCATCTTCTTTGTCATTATCATAATAGAATACTTAATTCACCCCCAATATTGGAGGGTGCTCCTCTAAATGAGGCCCCATGAATCTCACTCCTTGAATGCTATCGTCACTATTCAGGTATTTTGGATAATTATACATTATGTACGACACTATGAAGAAGACTGGTTTAATCTCTTCCCCTAGATGATCAACATTGGGAAGGATCTCTTCGATATCCTATACCAATTCCATAGGCAATAAATGATGCACATACAAAGGCCTTACATAAGCGCCTTCAACTTCATCCCCATGTTCATCATCTATTGAAGAATCCTTGTCTGCATCATAGCCTGGTCCACTCATATCGGAGGTGGACTCCGCTTCATATTCATTACAAAGATCTCCTAACTCGAGATCACTTGCAATAATGGGGTTGTACCCCTGCATGTCTATGTCATCGACTGCATCACATGTTTGGTGTCCCAGTTGATCTTTGGGATTTTTTTCTACCTCAATATGCTCAAGGAGCCCTTCACGATGATCTTCAAGTGGCTCAATGGTGATGGCAGATATCATAGGGTGATTCCTCCAAAATTTGGAAGGATCCGGATGATATGGATTAAAATCCACATTGTACGCCATACGAAGATACAGATGATCTAGAGATGCTACGAGGAAATCGTCTTGCCCATGTATCTATAACCCTTGACCAAATCTATCAGTGACTAACTGATAATGAGGTTCTAGTGGAGTCCTCCATCCTTGTTCAAAGAGACCAAGGTCGTATCCATGCCAATGATATAGCTCAAAAATACACATGGCATACTCCAGATTAGACAAATAACAAACATTTATCATAAAAGGTTCCTCGTCATCTTCATCCATGGGCTCTCATGTTGGAAGCTGATCTAGCCCCACATAGATGAAGTTAGTTTGGTTAGGTGGCTCTCCCAATGGAACCACCAATCCAACTGGGTAATGATGAGCAGATGGTCTACCCATCTCTTGTGCAGTCTTTAGAATTGGTTTGACGATCATATTTTGTACAAGGTACTCACCTAATCTACTATTAGCAAGATGTACCATCACCCACGGTGTGGATGACCCTTCTAAATATGCAGATGAAGTAGGCTAAGGTGCCTCCTTGGCTTTGTCTTATGGTTCCTCAACTTCCATGTGAATGGTAACATCCTTGAAGATTGGCTCGGGCTCAAGCTCTTTCTCCTTCTCACCCATCTTCACCTTCAATTTCTTGTCATCTCGATGCATGACTGATGTTGATGACTTCAAGGAAGTGGCAGTGTTATGCTCTGATCTGTGTGACACATATGGCATTGGTTGAACATGCACCATCGGTTTACCTCCTAGTTTTCTTGTTGGCGACAACGATCAAACATCCAGGTGCGTTGAAGGGAGTATGAAACCCCGAGGAAAATATGCTAGATTCACAAACTTAAATGGCTCCTCATCTGAAGCCACCATTTGAACCAGTACCTCGTGAATATATTTCATGCATTGATGCAGTATCGAGGGGACGCAACATATTTCATGAATCCAAGGTCTATCGAGTAAAATGTTGTACTGCATGGCCCCTTCTATCATGTGACACATTACTGAAATGGTCTTCAAACCCACCTATATGGGTAGGATAATTGTGCCGACAGTTGAACATAGTGTATCGTTAAACACTCTCAATGTAAATGTAGTTGGCACAATGTGTGATTTAGGTAGATTTAAATGACTCAGTGCCTTGGTCGTTATTATGTTGATCGATGAGCCAGTATTGATCAAGACCCTTTTAAATGGCATGTGATTCACACATGTAATTATATGCAATGGTGGGTCAGCCATAGTTGTAGAAACCGTCCTTATCTCATGATCGTAAAATTGGATCATTGGTTCCTGACACTACTGTACATGTCCTACTAAATTTGTGAATGTCTGTGCATCTTGGGCCTATACTTCAATGGACCTTAAAATGTACATAAGAGTCTCCCTGTTCCTCGAGGACTGTTGAATTAATTCATATATTCACAACTTCACAGGAGTTGTCTGTAGGTTTTGGACCAACCTGCTCCTTATGGTCACCATCGATCTTGTTTGTGGGCCTGGAATATTCTATGCTGGCCTCTGATTCGGTGTGGCTTGTATCTGAATGGGAGCACGAGGTTGATTTTGTTGTTCGTATCTCCTGTGCCTAGTGACAAAATTGACCATGCCTATGAACCCCTGGGTAGGTGGTTCGACTTGCACCTGGTTAACTTGACCAACATTGTTCTAAGGCGCCTCATGATTAGGTAAGGGGTTCTTTTAAATACCCATATTTTGATTTTTTGGCACCTACAGGTTGTGAGGCACTACAAGCTCACCCTTGTCGATAAAATTTTGCACCAGATATTTGAAAGACCAACACACCTCAATTTCATGGGCTTTCGCTCTATGAAAATACAAAATAGATCATCTTGAAACCCCTTTGGTTTAGGTTGATTGGGGTCTATCATCTTGACTTCAAGAAATCTTATTGCCTTGGCATTGCATAACTGATGAAAAATCACCGTTAGTGATTCCATCAATGGTGTGAATTATCGAGGTGGGTGTTGCTATTTGTTTTTGCCCTTGTAGTTGTTGCACTTGTCATACTATGCAAGGGGAGGTTGGGCCTGATAGTTCTATTTTTGTTACCCCTTGTCTCCCTGTTGGAGATTTAGTACCACCTAATTTACATGGGTCTGCTTGTCCTGTTGCTTCGTGGTACTCTTCTTCTATCTCTCTCTCCTATTTTTGAGCTTCAAGTTACCTTCCTGTAACTTGATGTCCTCAATCACCTTGGCTTGCGCCAAATCCTCTTCAAATGTGGCATACTGTTGCAGTTGCAGTAGTAATGAGATGTGCTTGGCACAACTCTTCATAAAAATCTAAGTTAATTTCATGGTAGGAATGGGGAATGGAAACTTTGTCATTAATCTCCTCCACCTATTTCTGTATTGTTCTATTGGCTCATCATCGTACTGAGCTAGCACAGCCAGATCAGAAATATTAGCCTGTTTCTTTATGCCAAAGGAATAGCGTTCAATAAAGGCATCAACTAATTGCTTGAAACTTATTATACTATGTTTCTTTAGCTGATTAAACCACTCTTAGGCTGGCCCTGAAAGTGTCATTATGAATGTGCATAATAATAATGCATCATTGCTTGCTATCTGAAAACAATCATCCAGAAAGCTCGTTACATGTTTTTGTGCGTCTTCATCACCCTTGAACTTATATAACTTGGGCATATAAAAATGCTTAGGGTAAGCTGGAGTAGGCACCAAAGGATCCAAAGGCTTGTTATAGATTTTCCTCAATGTCAACTTTTGAATAGTCGCGCATTGTCTCTCAATGGCTTTAATTTTCTTGGCGAAGGCCTTATAGGCTTCTGAAGACATAAATTCCTCCTGCCTAAGTTGATGCGTAGGTGGCTTAGGAGGTACTATCTTCCTTGCATGATATGGAGGTCTTTTCTCTTCCTCCTCAGCTCGGGAGATCTCAGGATATTCTTGCTTGTATCCATCTCTCATTGTTTCTTCATGTTGTATCTGCCTTTGATTATTGAGTGGTGGTAGCCGCTCCGTTTGTTTGGTAGTAACATGAGTACGAGCATCTCTATGCTCTTGGTGCATCTCAGCTTGTGAGAAATCCTTCCTATGCATGTGCTATTTATGCTCATATTGAAGATATAGGCCAGCCCTAGCTAACCGATACGAGTGACTTTATGGGTTCTGTACCCATCAGACTGGTGTGCTGTCCCTTTGCCTCTATTTATGAAGATAGCATTGGCCTCCTGCTGAGTCCTATATTGTGAACCACCATATGTAGATAGTGGGTGTGTGACATGAGGGCACTTAGAAGCCTCCCCATGTTCTCTATTAGTGTAGACGACACCTACGCTACGCTCACTCGGGACTCGAGTGGGTGGAGCAAAAGGCTTGCAGCCTAGCTGCTCTAGAACACAACCTAGACATTCTAGCTGCCTAGACCACCATCGCTCATGTGATAGTGTACCATTATATCCCACCTTTGATATGTCAATGGTGATCTTATGTGGTGGACCACGCACAGGAGTATGGTTATTTCTATGCTCGGTTGCGAGCCTATCTACTTGCCCCTGAATGGGCAGGTCTCTAAACCTTCTATACTTAGAAGTTGGAGCCATAGATCCTCTAGTGTACTTAGTACGTAGGGGTACCAATCTGGTCCCCTATAAAATAAACTCTTTGGTCGATCCCATGGATGTGCATGCATTACGGCCTCGATAATGGCTCTCAAGTAAAACACCCTCATGTTGGAAGATTTCCTATTCTACTCTGTACCTAGAGGAGTGTACTGAAGCTCCTCTATTTTGGATTTTCTCTACTGGCTCCCCTCACATCAAGTTATCTCCTTGAATTCTAGCTGAACAATGTTTAGTTTCCTAGTGTGGTTGAGGATTCAACACATATTACTGTGAACTAGTTAGGGGTTCATCATTGAGTGGCTTTGGACCTTTGCCAACCACCTTGTGTGTCCGCCATTGTGTACCTAGAGTCTAAATGTATTATTATTAAGCAAAAAAGGTATACAATAATGATTATCTCATTTAAGGATTAGATGTGTGTCCTAAAACTAGTTTAGTGCATTTGATTTGTTGTGAAAATACACTGAACTCTTATCGTGTTTTCCAAAATTTGATGTTATACTCAAATTGTTCAAATGTTTTCACCTATATACTCGCACAAGCCAAAAATGGGAGTGAAGTCCATAATCAATGAGGTAGCATAGGTGCTACCAACCCTCACCCAACACATCGTGTGCATCAATACACTATTCTAAATATGGGTGCGTACTATTTTACACGGATAGGACAGTTCTTGGGTCAGCCTTGGCCACGAGCGGGTCCCGATAATACAATTTCAAATGAGCCAACCAAGTGGTAATGACATCCACTGTTGGTCTCAATCAAGTGGGTTGGATGTGAGATCCCACCACCACTGATGTTTAAATGAAACACGGTGTGTGTGGTTCCTTTTAATGTACATAAAAGAAATGCATCATATAGCACACATGCTCATTTTCTAAATGCTATGCAAATGAAAGACGTTTCAAATCCAAAAAATGCAAGCTACTCTATATGCTCTTTAAGAATATGCACATTATGATGATAAATGGCCACTAATTGGGCCTCACACATGTAAACCATCAGTACATCTCTATCAAGCATGTTGTATCCTAGGTCAAACTGCAATCAAAGGTCCATTGTTCCCAACAACGCCTTTCTAGTGAAAGCAAAGTATGAAAGTAAACTAGGACAATTGATTTACCATTTTATTTTAGTTTCTTTACTAATTTGCATTCAAAATAGACCTATTGTAAAAACACAGAGAACATAAAAGTGACAAAGGTCTGGAAAAAATGCCTACCTCATATCCTCCACTATCTGGAATTCTAAAATTTATTGTTTGTGTTGTCAGTAGGAAACTACGGGTCTGACCCATGGTTTTGAATGTAAACTGTGCCTTGTACCTGCAGTTTAGTTGTTGGGTCATAGCTGATAATTGTAGTATGTACCTACAAGTGCAAAAATCAATAAAGCACATTCAGATCCTAAAAATATGGGGTGCCATCGTGATCGCCTCTATAACCACCAGAAAGGGTCACACCCGATGGCGGATCCTATTATGATAATTTGTAAAGATATAGCATGCATACAAGAAAATGAAATTGACAAAAAATGAAACAATAAAGAGAACACTTTATTCTATTTTATTCAAATCCAAAATCCAATTACAAGTACGTCCCTCTTAGGAATGTTAATTTTGATACAATATTACAATAGGAGTGCACAATTGTTTTCCCTCTTAAGGGTAGGTGTGATTTCCAAATTTCTTTCAGAATGGCACGAACTGCTCTAGGGTGGAGGTGCCCTCTTCTTCGTTATGGGGAAGGAAATTGATGGCTTTATCTCCTTTGAAACTATTCCATGCGGTCAAGAAACAACACAAGAGTGTCAAAAAGATAGGCAGCCTCTCATGATGAGGCCATTTTAGGTAAATTGCATAATGAAATTATTAACATGCATAATCAAGAAAACATAAAGAATGCTTCTAAGCTATGCAAATTGAATCAAGATTCATGTAATAATGTAAAGTAAAGTAGAAACTACACTATGCATGGATCATATATGGAAAGTGAAGCATAAACATGCATAAAGAAAGTATTTTAGTACTAATTAAAGCATATATAAATCTAACCTAGTTCTATGGTCAGAAGTCTTATAAAATGCTATTAAACCAATAAAACAACTAATATAACATGATTAGCCAGATAAGAAAGGAAATAGAAATGCGGTTATACCTATGCTACAAATCGTAGCTCTAGTGTGCGGTCTACATTGTAAACTATGGCTGACAGTCGCAGTTAGCACTCTGATAGGCTGACCCTCAATTCCAAGGGTATTGGGCTTAACCTCCTTGTCCAATTGATGTTCAAGGGTCACCTTTGATGTACTTTTGATAGGTTTGGCGGTTGAATCACTGTGATGGGCCTTTGTTTTCTTAGATTTGTGTTTCTTGGCTCTCCTAGACTCCTAGGGCATCCATAATGCAAATCATCATGAATCTTGGAAAGTAGATAGGGTATAAGTGTAATAGCTCTCTCTTAGTATACTCGATTGAGTGTACAATTTGATAGGGCTCCCTTGGTCAAATCTCCAATGCTCTCTCTAATATTCGATAATTTGACAATGCTTCGCTATGCAAATCATCTATATCTTTGCCCTAATTTTGAGGGGTACTTATAGGACTACCCAAGGGCTAGGGGTGGCTTTATGGAGAAGCCAAGATCAATAAGGGGTGGTTAGGACTGTTGGAATGGAATATTTCACCCTCTAACTACCTTCTTCTAGATCCAATGGTCATTTCAACTGATTTGGATTGGATTGAAGGCCAACTAAACTTTAGTTAAGACCATAGGTCACAGCTGCGATCTAGACTGCAAATTATAGGTCTCAGTCGTGCTTCAATTGTAAACCGCATGTCTAGACTACGATTCATATTGATTAGGCCAAGGAGCCCAAATTGAGTGGTTAGAACCATTGCTCTATCTTGGAGTCTATCCAAGATCTTCCATATGGTCTTGTAGCATGTCCATATGAGTTGTCACCCTCAAAATGACATGTTTTAGGTGTCTACATCTATATGCAAACATTGGTCTATACAAAAGCAAGACGCTAAGGTGACAACCATATTGTCATGGGTAAGGATAATGCCTTTTCTAGGAAGGTTGTAATGAGGATCACCTCATGGTTTGTCAAATGCTAAGAATTTCAGGGGTTCAAGTTCAGTACTCCCTTCTTTTCTTTTATTTGATTTGGGATACTTGCCCATACTTAGTGATAGAAATCACTTTTTATTTTGTATTTTGTTTTCTTTGAGCAAGGGATTTGTTTAGTGATGAAAATCACTGTTTATTTTTCTTTTCATTTTTTCTTTTTTGGGATTTTTCTTATTGATAGTGGTGAAAACCACTATTTATGTTGAGGAATTGGTTAGGGAGGAGCTTGTCCTTTTGTCAATTCTTAGCATTTTTGAACCATTCACACAAGGGGATGAGCAAGGTAACTTTTTACTTAAGGTAACCTAGACCACTTTGTAGGTTTCATATTTCCTTGTGCAAAACTTAGATTTATTAGTGTGAAATTGTGTCAGGATTTTGACATATACAAGGTATAATTAAAGCGAGACTCTACCTTCTAAAAATTAGGCTAGTTTTTTTACAAAATTTGAAAAGAAAACTAGAGAAGACTAAGTGACCAAAAATCCTAATGACACCCTAAAACAAATGACTAGGTGAAGGGAAACATACACACATATGAAAGGTTGGAAATATAGATGGAAATAATAAGTGTAATATGGAATGATGTGAATGATGACTTGGACAAAATTGATTTTGAATGATGACTAGTGTACAGTCTTGGTGTTAGCCATGTATGAGCAACTTAAAAATGTAAACCGCAATGATGAGTATGCCTAATTTAATTTATTGGGTAATGTAGTGATGTGAAATGTGATGCAATGCAATTTTTTTGTATTTTTGTTGTTTTGATGATGTTTTTGAATTTTTATTGATATATGTGTCTATAAATTTTGACCAACGGGCTTACTAGATGACATTAGGGCATTTTGGGTAACCATGGCATTTATGGGTGCCTTTGGGGATTTTTGGGTGACCAAAGGGTTTATGGATACCTTTGGGGCATTTTAGGGTGACCAAACTGATCGTAGACACCTTTGGAGCATTTTGGGTTGACCAAAAGGTTCATAGACACCTTTGGAGCATTTTGGGTTGACCAAAGGGTTTGTAGATGCTCTTGGAGCATTTTGGGTTAACCAAAGGGTTTGTAGATACCCTTGGAGCATTTCAGGTTGGCCAAAGGGTTCGTAGATGTCCTTGGAGCATTTTGGGTTGACCAAAGGGTTTATAGACACCCTTGGAGCATTTTGGGTTTACCAAGGGGTTTGTAGACACTCTTGGAGCATGACCAAAGGGTTCGTAGATACCTTTGGAGTATTTTGGGTTGACCAAAGGGTTCGTAGACACCTTTGAAGCTTTTTGGGTTGACCAAAGGGTTCGTAGACACCTTTGGAGCATTTTGGGTTGACCAAAGGGTTCATAGATGCCCTTGGAGTATTTTTGATTGACCAAAGGGTTTGTAGACACCCTTGAAGCATTTTGGGTTGACCAAAGGGTTTATAGACACCTTTGGAGCATTTTGGATTGACCAAAGGGTTCGTAGACACCTTTGGAGCATTTTTGGTTGACCAAAGGGTTCATAGATACCTTTGGAGTATTTTGGATCGACAAAAGGGTTCATAGATGCCTTTAGAGTATTTTGGGTTGACCAAAGGGTTCGTAGATGTCCTTGGAGTGTTTTGGGTTGGCCAAGCGGTTTGTAGAGACTCTTGGAGTGTTTTGGGTTGACCAAGCCGTTTGTAGATACCCTTGGAGAATTTTGGGTTGACCAGGCAGTTTGTAGATACCCTTGTAATGTTTTGGATTGACCAAAGGGATTGTAGACACCTTTTGAGCATTTTGGGTTGACCAAGCAATTTGTGGATAGCCTTGGAGCATTTTGGGTTGACCAAGCGGTTTGTATATATCCTTGGAGCATTTTATGTTGACCAAAGGGTTCATAGATGCCCTTGGAGCATTTTGGGTTGACCAAAAGGTTTGTAGATACCTTTGGGGATTTTTGGGTTAACCAAAGGGTTTGTAGATACCTTTGGGGTTTTTTAGGTGACCAAAGGGTTTATACGTACCTTTGGGGCTTTTTGTAACTTTGTCATTTTATGATTTTAAGAGGAATGTGCGCTACCTTGTGTACCCCCATTATTTATGGTGATTAATGAAAGCAATGTAAATAGTGGGGAAGGTGTGACACCTTGGATACCCCTAGTACGTACTGTTATTGATGCAATGTTATTGGTTTGGCTAGGAGGAGTGATAGAAATTGACCTCCCTATTGTGGCAGGGAATTCTGGGTAATACCCATGTCTTGATGGGGTAGGATGAGTTCTCCACTTTTGGATAAAGCTTCCCTATCAATAATATCTTGGACCACATGTCTAAAAACATGACAATTATTAATGTCATGCCATCTCATTTTATGATAAAGACAATAACTATCCTCCTTGTATTGTCTAGACTTGGGCCTATTTGGGTTGAACAGGGGTTTTTTTGACAAGACGATTGTCTTCATTTCTTGCAGGTTGTGAAATATGGTTGACATGGTCTCAGATAATGGAGTCTATGTACGACATTGATGGTTTAAACAAGGTGAATGCAGCCAACTCACTTTATGAGGTTCTAGGGTTGTATGCATTTTAGTCACTTTTTTAGGTTGCTCTTCTTGAATCCCATCTATAGGTAACGGATTCTTAAATATGTCAATTTGTTGATTGTTTATTTGAATATTGTTCTTGTAAAAAATATCTTGTACCAAGCATTTAAACTTACGATACATCTACACATCATGTCCCTTTTGCCTATGGTACTTGTAGTATAGGTCTTTGTGATACTTTTGGGCTTTGATGCATTTGGATCGACAGGTCGAATTTCAAGTAGGTTAATTGATTTTGCTACTCAAAGATGCTCAAATAGAAAATCCATGGACTCAGTAATAGGCATAAATTATTGCTTAGGATGATGTTTTTTGTTTAGTCCTTGATTTGTTTAAGAATTAACATTGTACTAACAAGAGTGGGTTGGTCCTAAAAATCGAGGGGTTGAGGTTTTGGATGACTCAACCATAACTCAATGCTTGTGAGTCGATTTACGATCTATTGTAAATTTTTGTATTGGTGACTCAGTTGTAACTCCAAATTGGGTATCATATCCAATATATATTGTGAAAATAGTGGAGGTGATGATTGGATGACTATTGAACAAGCTAGATGGCAACTAATAGGTGGTGGAGGTGAATTGGGTGTGGGATCTAGGATACAATTGAGTAGAGGTGGATCACAAGTTCTCAATATCTGAGAAGATGTGGATGATTTATGATTATTGTGGCTAGTGAGTATATCCACATGTTCTTGTGCCAACTCAAATGTTTTAGCTATGGTAATTATATTATCCCTGCTTTGGTGTAGGGGTACACATGTTCTTGATTTTGAGGAGATGTTGAGTGATATGGAGTAGGTGTGACCAAATCCATTGATGGTAGCACTAATGATATGGATGGAATGTTGCATGGTGTTGCAAGTGGTATAGATGAATTCAAAGGACTCTGGTTCCATGTCATCATATTGATCATTCCCACAAACTGATGAGAAGATGTATTTGCATTTGGACAAGTCATGGCTACCTCATTAACTTGTCCAAGGTGATTTGTTTGGCCCCCATGTTTGGGGGGTGCATCATAAATGATATCAATGGGTGGCGACTTGGTAGGAGGAAAACCTAGATCCTTGATTGACTTTATGATAGATGTGAATGTAACATTTGGTACTATTCACTCATCATGTTTTGGGTAGGTCAATTGAATTGTGTCCTCAAGCATGATATGATATGATTCATCCATATCAACTGTGGGTTCCTCCTTGTTAGTAGAAGTGGGAAGGTCTTCTATAGGCGTATTGATGATAGTTATGGGAGCCTCTATATTTGGCTCTTCTAACTCTTCCTTGCTTGAAGAAACACGATAGTACTAGTGGTGGCGAAGGTAGCTTCATGACTAACCATGGGGTTGAATCTAGACTTTGGATAAGGTTGTTGGGTTTAGTGTCCATGTGCATGGGTGATATTGTAGGATCCTATGCATGATCCATCTATTTATAATACTTGAAGGGGTATGGATCGATAAGCACCACATGGACCTTACATTCAACAATTTATTTAATGCATTGATGCACTATAGATGGAACACATTCCATGGCTCTTATCCATGGCATTCCAAGTAGTATTTTGTACTGTCTTGAACCCTCTAAAATATAGCATAATGTAGATACAATATTTTGTCCAACTTGGATGGGGAGGACTATTGTGCCAATTATAGGAGATAAAGCATCATTAAATGCTTGTAAGGTGAACGTGGATGTTGTTATGTATGAATATGGAAGGTTGAGATGTTTTAGTGCAGTTGTGGTAATAATGTTTATTGAGGAAAATTTTTCAACCAATACTCGCTTATAAGGGAGACTATTGATACTCGCAATGATGTGCAGAGCAGGATCTAGTAAATTTGCAGGCACAACTTTGATCTCATAATTTTGAAAGGATATAATAGGATTCTTATGAATTTGTATGTATCCCACAAATTTTTAGAAATCATTAGAGTCATGAGGTTGCACCTCGATAGAATCCAAGATCCTCATGAAAGTTTTCCAATGTTTGGAGGATTGTTGTAGGAGCTCGCTCATGGTCATATTGGCTGATGGTTCATGCAAAATTTGCACAGGCCTACTCTGGATTGCTAACACTTGTTGGAAGAGAGTTCTGGGTGGCAAAGAACATGACATAGAGGGAGAGTAGACCTCCCTACTAGGACCCTTCGTAGGCCGATTATATCTAGTTTAGGCTTGGAATCAATTTTGGCTAACCAAATAATCCACTTGATCATGTGGATAACCCATTGGTGCTCTCGTGGTTGAGGTACCTTGGTGGTCAGGTCCTCTGAGTGAGGAGTTGACCTCACAATGTCTTTCAGGGCATCAAGTAGGAATGATGATATCCTTAGGAGAATAGCGAAGGTGACTATTATCAGGGCACCATGCAGGAATGAGGAGATCCTCAAGAGAGTAACGAAGGTGACTACTATCAGGGCACTATGTAGGAATGAGGAGATCATCAGGAGAGTAATGAAGGTGACTACTATCAGGGCACCATGTAGGAATGGTGATATCCTCATACCTATAACAATGATGCTTAGGGTCTCTCCTTATTTTTTTCACTTCGCTGGCTCCTGATTGAGCTTGGCTATGCATAGTCGTCATGTTGTGTTAACTAGGCAAACCTTGAAGGAAACACACACTAAATAATTTTTTGACTTCCAAAAAATTTTATGGGTGCTATATACCAAAATAATCAGCACGATGAGCTGATAACACTGGGATAGGGCTCCAAAATTTGAATTCTAGATTAAAATTTGTATTTTTGGAATATTTGGCCAACCAGGGCTTGTGGGGAAATGCCCAAGTTTAGGAATTTTTGGAAAATTTTGAGAAATAAAGAGTTAGGACTCAAAATTTCTATGAGAGGTGCAAAAGGAGCTTACTAAGATAACAAAATTTGGGGTTGTCTAGGGCTTTTTATGACTGTTTTAGTGCAATATTTTCCTATTTTTGGCTATAAAATCACTCAAAATAGAGTAATCATATAACAAACATAACTTTTTTGTTATAGCTCTGATTTACATGATTCTCGATCTATTGGATGTAGAATCAAAAAGTAGCATTTAGGGTTTAGTCCTAGATGGTAGGATCTTATGTTGATTACCCAAAAAACAAAGAAATACACAATGCAGACAACATGATTATATATTTTAAGGATTATATGTATATGATTACCTCTTTTAAATATTAGAAACACATAATAAAATAATCAAATAAGCACACAAGCAAAAAATGTGATTATCTCCTTTAAGTTTTAGATGTGAATCCCTAAGTTGTTTTGTGTGTTTATATTTTTTGTTGCTCTTGCTTTCTTGTTCGTATTTTGGACATAGAATGAGGGAACTTAGCCAAGGTGGTGACTAGGAAAACTAGTGCCAAACATGAGGTTCTCAAAAGAGTCTAGGGTACACTACTTAAAACCCATGTATGGAGGGTTCACCTATCTCTTCCACTCTGAATTGACAAGTGTTTCCAATAGTGGGAGGAAGTTTGAACACTAGTGACCTATTACATATTAAGAGAGTGCCTTATTCTATCTAAGGTGTTTAGGAGGCAAGCCAATGGAATGAGGTGAAATCCAACATTACAGGTCTGAATTGGAGGTTGGTGATGAAATCCAACCTTACCAATATTATTGTGATACGTGCAAGTGTGTGTGGTTCCTTTTACTCTTAAAGAAAGTAAATAATGAAGCACTCAATGATCTTCCATTAAACGCAAGAAAATAACATTTTATTTTTCAGAAATGTTAGATAAAATGCAACCCTACGAAATGCATGTTCTAAATGATAACCTATCCATTAGGTAGATCACAAGTAGTCAGGCCATACAAGTGCATTTCTACTTAGTTTCTTTTCAGTTTTTTCTTCTTTTTTTGTTGTTTTTGCAATTATGGAAAAGTGAAATTTATCTTTATATCTTTCAAGCAAACAAGGGAAGCAAGAAAAACAAAATTTAAGCAATTTTGAACTATAGAAAAGCAAACTGAAGGTTTAGGCGCTTACCTTGATAGCCTAAGAACTTGATATTTCTAGAATTCTTAGTTGAAAAGCCTTTGTTTTGTGGCCATCCCAAGGTGGGATGGATTCTAGTTTGGGGGCCATCCTAGGGTGGGACGGTTTTATGGTCGTCCTTGTATGGGATGACTAGTAGTTTCAAGGCCATCTCAGGCCAAAACATCCAATTCCTACAATATTTTGAAAGTAAAAATGAGGTCAGATCTTAACCAAATCAATCGAGATAGGTTCCCACTATGATTTCTACTAAAGTAAGGAAAAAATGATGCACCTAACAATTTTAAACGAGATGCATCTACCACTAGTATTGATTAAGCATTACAAAAGACGCATTCAAGTAAGCATGATAAGGAAAATAAGTGCAAGAAATGAAGTTCTTATTTATTATTTTATAGATCAAATCATGGTTACATTTGTTACAAATGGTGCCCAAGGATTAAATCCTTTTAATAACTCGGGTGCACTTTCAGCGTTCTTCCTCATACCCATGATTGAAGTGGGTGGGCCTATGATGCCACTACTTTGTTCTTTTATATTCTGATCCTATGCTCCTTCCTCATGTATTGTAATACTTGCACCTACACATAAGGAAACCAGATTCATTAGTAGTAAGTGTGGATTATGAAGCATGCAAAGTAATATATGCAATAATAGAGTAGAAAGGGGAAATATGCAATAAGCTATCCAAAAATTATCCAAATGATTCTAAATCTTATATTCATGCATAAAATATGATTTTGGACTAATCTAATTGAAAACAACTTTTGAGTGGTATTTTCACCCAGTTGTGAAAACACACTCTCCGATAGGATTTGGGTTCTAAATCCTCTGCTTGCAAAGAAATTAAACAAGTAACTTCTCCAAGGTTCCTGTTATGTTAGCATTTTGTATCTCTGTATTAATGATCTCAAATGAAGATATTCATTTTAAATGCTTGGAACACCTTAGTGGTTGCAAGTAACTGAAAACAAGGGGCACTCGTGGTTTATTTTACTGTGAAAATTTAGTGATTGTTCATTGAACCCGAATAAAGCAAATATGATTTGATCTTTATATGACCATGCTGTAACTTCAAAATGAAATTTGATGAAATGCCATAAATGATGGAATTATTTATGGATTTTGAAGTTTTTTTAATTTTTAATTTTATTTTAATGCTTGAAAAATAAAGTTGGAACTTCGAAAAATAAAGTGCAGCAAAAAGAAAATAAAATGCAAAAGAAAAGAAATTAAAATTGCATTCAGTTTGATGCTATCCCGTCCTGGCAAAACCGAAGATGTGAGGTTTCCATGCATGCAACCTAACCTATTGAACCTGCAAAACACGCACAATCCAGATAAGTTAAGTGCTGGTCTCTGGGGTTTTACTGTGATTTTTCAGATTTAGACATTCGCATGAAGCAACCAAGAGAACTTGCATTCAACTTCATCTATAATCCTAGAAATCTAAAAAGGGGAAAGATAAACATGTAAATCTATAGCATGCAGAAAATAACTCCTTCTTTCTTGCCAATGAGGTGCAACTCTCTGAATTTTTTGTATTAAAAATTAATCATGTTACAATAACAGAAGTCTCTAGTTTTCTCAAAACCAGAAAAAGGAAGGAAAACAACCTCAAAGCAGGCCCAGAATGACCCTCTGGCCTTTAGCACTGCAACTCTGCTCGCAGCGGTTTTCGACCCTTGAACCTGTCCTGTGCTTCTGCTTTTATACTTCTGATGCGGCTCTCTATTTCACCCTGCGGTGCTTCGTTTCACCTCCCAGAATGCATCGCTTCGTATTCCCGCCTTTTCGTTGCTTTTGAATTTTTGTTCGATGCCGAAACGTTCGATATTTTTTGTTGACTGTAACGCTTCTGTAACCCTGACACCTGTATGCCATGTGTTTCGTGCTTCCTTTGCACATTCTGTAACGGCCCCATGTAAATCATGACATCCTTATGCATGCAGCTTTGTTCCTTCGCTTTCACCACGAAAACGCGACATGTCACGATATCGCGACATTTTCCTGCCAACAGCCTTGTCCGCTTTCATGCACAGCGAAAATGAGACATGTCGCGATATCGCGACGTTTTTCTGTCAACAGCCTTTCTTGCCTTCATGCACACGAAAACGACATGTCACGATTTTGCTACAAGTTTTTCGCACTTAGTCTCTTTTCAATAAAGTGTCGCGAAATCGCTACCATTTTCTGCCCTCTGCATGGTTCTCACTTTCTGTCGCGATTTCGTGACGTCTTTGTCTGGCTGGAACGTTTCCTCAAAAGTTGCGCGATATCGCTACGCCTTTGTGCCTTAGACTCTTTTCATTCAGGTGAACCACGATACCGGAACACGTAGCGATTTTGCTATGCTCTTTGCTTTGTTTGGCTTCATTTTCTGACTGTAGCAAAATCACTACCATTTTACCACTTAGGCCTTTTAATCCACCCGCATCGCAAAAATGTGACACGTCGCGATTTCGCGACGCCTTTCGACTTATGCGCTTTGTGTCAGTTCTCATCGTGATTTCGCTACACTGTTGGGCCTTATCGCCTTTGGCTCGATTTTGTCGTGATTTCGTGACCATTTTATATTTTATGCCTTCTGCCCGTTTGCAAGCCGCGAAAATCAAACACGTCGCGATTTCGCGACGGTTTCGCCCACCTGCTGTCGTTGACTACGTTGACCGTGATTTTGTGACATGTCACGATTTCGCTACGCTTTTCTGCTTTGTGCCCCTTTGTGTCTTGTCGTTTGTGACATGTCGGTTTCGCTCGCTTTTGCTTCCTGCCCGTTTGACTGTCTTGACCGCGATTCTGTGACATGTCGCGATTTCGCTACAATTTTCCATTCGGTCTTTCTCTCTCCTCTCTGGGCCGCGATGGAGCAACATGTCGTGATTTCGCTACACTTTTTCATTTTCGACCGTGACGGAGCAACATGTCGCGATTTCGTGACACTTTTTCATTTTTGGCCACGACGGAGCAACATGTCGCGATTTCGTGACACTTTTTCATTTTCGGCCGCGACGAGCAACATGTCGTGATTTCGCGACACTTTTTCATTTTTGGCCGCGACGGAGCGACATGTCGCGATTTTGTGACACTTTTTCATTTTCGGCCGCGACGGAGCAACATGTCGCGATTTCGCGACACTTTTTCATTCTTGTGCAATTTTGCCCTTTTCTTGATTTTTAGCATCTGGGTCACTGAGATCTTCTTTGAAAGCATGCAAAAAAGGTGGGTCCCCAATTTTGGGGTGTGTTGTGGATCAGCCACAACAAATGGTGACTCTATTGTCAAATGCTCCTGAGCATTTTGGTGAGAACCCAACCTGGAAGTATACAAACTTGGAAACCAGCATTAGCACATAAGAAATATAAACAAATGCCCATAGATCAAAAATAAATGAATCATCAGAATTATTAAGTATCATCTCGGTGTGTGCAATGTGCTTTCATTCCCTATCATTTGAAATTGATCAACATTCCATCGTCAGTTTTACATGAATGCATATGTGAGATTGTGAATGATTTGTGTAACCTAATAAATATGCTAAGAGATTTTTGCTTTTATAAAAGGCATAGTCTTTCTTCTAGTATCATACACAAACATTCAAGATTATCAAACCCTCTTAGGATCAACTATATGTATAATGAATTGCTTTATTAGATCCCAAAGTTGGTTATGAGTCCCTACTATCTTGAACCCATGTGTAAGTGAAAGTGAAATCAGAGCTTTGGGGAATCAGACTCCCAACCTAATCGAGATGGGAGTTTAACCCTATTCTTACTACTCTGATTTGGAATTCATTACCTCACTTTGAGCAAAATAATTTAACCAATTATGGAAGAAATGGTCATGCTAGTCTAACCCTTTGGACAATCAGTGGTCTTGTTTTTTAGACAAGACATGTTGCCATGCATGGGCATACTTAACCCCATAATCCAAGACTTATCCTCATTTCTTTGGACCTTGGGGATGACTACCCATCCTTTGCAGAGGACAAGTAGTACGATCCTTCCAATCCAATATAAATATGAGATGGGAAAAATTAATTTTTTTACTTCTTGGACCTTGGGGATGACTACCCATCCTTGCTAGGGACATGTAGTACGATCCTTCCAATCCAAGCTTTAGATGTAAATGGAGAATATTAATTTTATTGCTTAGACCTTGGGGATGACTACCCATCCTTTGTAGAGGACAAGTAGTACGATCCTTCCAATCCAAGATTTATCATGAAATGAGACATAGGAGCTTTGGGGAATCAGATTCTCAACCTAAGCGAGATGAGAATTTATGCCCTATCCTTACTACTCCATGTAGGTCAAATCAAAGCTTTGGGGAGTTGGATCCTCAACCTAAGTTCGATGAGGATTTAGCCCTATCCTTACTACTCCGATTTTAGGCTTTAAGCTTTATGGAAGTGGTCAAAACCACTGTTTTAAGGATCATGTTGCATAATAGGATAGACATGAAATACTTCTTTCGCCCAACCTTTTCTTCCAAGCAAGGTTTTGATCATTTTGCTCAAGATCCTTTTTAATGTGTATAAAATGTGCTTGGTTCTAGATATCTCAAGACTCGGTTCCCAACCTTAGGATTTTCTTCTTATTTATGTGATAGCATAACCTTAAGAGGATTTGACACACTTTAATGATTTGTATTTGAAATGCATTTGCAACTAAGATGGCATGTATGTGCAAAGTGAGATGTAATATGAATGCATTGTCTTTTGAAATGCAGATGAAATATTGCCATATAAAACTGACTACTTCATGCATCACAAGTTTCAAACGATACCACTTAAAATGTTTGTATTTCTTGTGGAGCTTTCTACCACATAATTCCAATGTTCCATATTTCCCCGATCTAGAACATAAGTTAGCATCTCAAGGCAACTTTTTCATCATCATTTTTTTTTTTATAGAAAAACAAAACATGTCAAATAAACACACAACTTTAAATTAAAACTTATTCAATCCAAAACCAAACTGCAATCCCAAAAATGAAAATTTGAAAACACAAACCAAAACCAAACCCAAATACAAATATTCACAAACCAAAACCCAAAAAAACCAAAATCTATATACAAATGTACAATATAATACAAGATGATGCAAAGCTTGGATTATCACTTTCCTGGATCCCAAACATGATTAGAACATTTCAACAAAAATATAACATGATATGCATGCCAAATGTTGTGGGAATCCAACACAAACAAGACTAGACCAAACAATGCAACAAATTTCCACTTGCCATGCTCACCATACCAATTTGATTTAGTTCCAATAATACTCCCATAGGTGAGCATCAAATTACTAAAATGATTAGACAATAAATGATTTTCAATTTTATCATGTCTATTCTTTAAAATGTAAACTTCATAATTCCCTCCTTGATTTAGAATTAGGCTATCCTTTTCAAATATGCAATTTTGTAAGTAGGAGCCTATTTCTACAAATTTCAAAGCCAAATCATTTTCCAAATTTGTAGGCCAATCAAATTTGTGTAACAATTTACAAGCATCTAGGATATTTACTAAATTAGGATCATTAAAAGTTTTTATCCTAGATTCAATTAGTAATTGTTGATGAATTTGGTTTAACAATTCAAGTGCATCAACTTCTTTTCCATTCATTAAAACAATGTTATTAAAGGTGTGATTAAAAATTATACCTTGTTTTTCATTTACCTTTAATGACATTTCACCATAAACATTATTTAAATTCAAAATATGGTCATCCTTTTCAATCCTCAAACATTCTTGGTCAAAGTGTATGTCCCATGACTCATCTTGATGATCCTTCATTTGAGTTGCTTCCAATTGATCAATCTCTTTGTCATTTGGTTCCAATTCTTTGTTCACTATCCATGGTATCTCTTCATGTGAGCAAACAAATTTTTAAAAGAAAATTTCTTAAATGAATATGAGACGGAGTGGAAGTTTCCATATCTTGCATATCAAGTGAAATATGAGTTTCATCTATAGAGATGTGAGAAAAGAATGCATCATCATATCTCCCCCAACCATTGTAAAAATCGTCATCCAAATCCATAGAATGAAATTCCATGATGTTTGTGACATGATCTCTTGATTCATTCATCAATTCTTCTTCTTCTTTGTCCTTGGTAATAGGATCATCATGATCTTTCAAAATTTGATGAGATTTGAAACTTTCTTCCAAAACATCCTCAAATTGTACAGGAGTTGTAAAGTCTTCCTTTGAGTAGGCGATTATGTTGTCCTGTATATCAATGGGCACACAAGTTTCATTAGTAGTTTTGGAGTGAGTGAAATCTTCCCACTTCTTCCAAGCATCATAATAATCATCTTCCAAAATCAAGTGGTGACGTTCAACTATTTCTTCAACATCTTCCAATTCATCAATGTGTTTCTCATCAAATTCATCTTCACCTTCCTTAGATGGTTCAATTATTTCCAAAAGTGGGTTATTTCTTGAATTCAAATTTATAAGGCTATCATTGTCCAAATTAGTAACCCATGATTCAATTTTATCATAATTTGGAGGGTGAAGAATTTCTTGATCTTTAATTTTACACATCTCATCAATAGTATCTTCCAAGAACAAGTGGTGAAACTCTATCATGTCTTCAAATTCATTTATTGGTTTTCTCCCAATTTCACTTTCAACCACTTCATTTAATTCCATGGTGGGTTCCATCCTATCACATATATCAAACATTGTTGAATTTAGAACCCCTTCATCTAGATAATCATGTATCTCTATGAATGAGATCATTTCTACATAATCCTCACTAGTGGATGTTGGCTTAGCAATTTGCACCTCCCCTTGGACTACATCTAAGGTGGTTGTAAGATTTGGATATTCAAATTCATCCCCTTGATCATTTACCTTAGGTATCATTGGAGTGGAGGGTGCTATGTTTGATGGTTGGTGTAGGTTGGCATCAAAAGAACAATCTCTCATGTGAACATGTTGTGCCTTTTCTTCTTCAAGACCTTGTCATTCTATCTCTTCTAAGACCTCATGGATTTTCTCTAGAGACAAACCACTCAGTTTTTCCTCAATGAGTGAAGCAAGTGTGGGGTGTATGGCTCCTAGGTATACTTCCATGGCTTCCTCTTCTAATGTGTTAAAATTTTCCCACATTTGGGAGTGCAACTCACGAAATATTCCATTGAATTGACTCAAGGATTCATTAGGCTCTTTACATATGGAGGTAAACTGATTTTTCAAGATTTCTAAGTCAACCTGATTACCAAAATGATAAAGATAGGCTGCTTCTAGTTGTATCCAAGAAGTCCTAACCTCCATGGGTAGTTGGCTATACCAAAAGAATGGTTTATCATCCAAAATGTATGCAAATAACTTACAAGCCACCTCCTCATAGAAAATCTGGAATTTACATAATGTATCCTTGTAGACATGCAGTTTTTGCAAGTATCCTAGTGGCACCTCTTGATTAAAACACCGTAAAAAATCCAATAACATTTTAGGAATTTGATAGGGTACCACAGGTATAGATAAACCCTCATAATGATCCTCTATCATTGATACCATTCTCTCTCTTAGAGACACTATTTCAGCTCTCAGGGATACCATTTGCTCCTCAAGTGTTGCCATTAGTGAAACTTAAAATGTAATTTTAGAACCAAATCTATTGAATATTCAACCTGCAATGTAAAAAAAATCAAGTTAGCATCAACCAAGAGATGTACTTATTAAAATCAAATGTCAAGTAATTGCATGAGACCAAAATTTTCAAAATTAAATCAAATCACATATTTCTGTATGAACAATCAGAAAAGTGTTAGAATAATATACAACATACCTGAATTGCTTAAAATAGAACAAGTAAATAAATTCAGGCCGTCCTTTTACAATCCGCTGAGTGTTAGAGGACTAAAGCATAAAAAAAATTAAATTTAAATAACACTAAAATAAACCCGTTCGGCCCTCCTAGCACCAATCCGTTGAGTGGTGTTAGAGGCCGAAGATGCTAATCAAATGGACTTGAAATATTTAGCAATGTAAAGCTCTTAAACAATTATAAACCCGTAGCATCTAAAATCACGATAAAATAAACCCTTTTCAGGCCCTCCTTCTAGCGCCAATCTGTTGAGTGGTATTTTCACCCGGTTGTGAAAACACACTCTCCGATAGGATTTGGGTTCTAAATCCTCTGCTTGCAAAGAAATTAAACAAGTAACTTCTCCAAGGTTCCTGTTATGTTAGCATTTTGCATCTGTGTATTAATGATCTCAAATGAAGATATTCATTTTAAATGCTTGGAACACCTTAGTGGTTGCAAGTAACTGAAAACAAGGGGCACTGTGGTTTATTTTACTGTGAAAATTTAGTGATTGTTCATTGAACCCGAATAAAGCAAATATGATTTGATCTTTATATGACCATGCTGTAACTTCAAAATGAAATTTGATGAAATGCCATAAATGATGGAATTATTTATGGATTTTGAAGTTTTTTTAATTTTTAATTTTATTTTAATGCTTGAAAAATAAAGTTGGAACTTCTGAAAAATAAAGTGCAGCAAAAAGAAAATAAAATGCAAAAGAAAAGAAATTAAAATTGCATTCAGTTTGATGCTATCCCGTCCTGGAAAAATCGAAGATGTGAGGTTTCCATGCATGCAACCTAACCTATTGAACCTGCAAAATACGCACAATCCAAATAAGTTAAGTGCTGGTCTCTGGGGTTTTATTGTGATTTTTTAGATTTAGACATTCGCATGAAGCAACCAAGAGAACTTGCATTTAACTTCATCTATAAGCCTAGAAATCTGAAAAGGGGAAAGAATAAACATTAAACCTATGCATGCAAAAAATAACTCCTTCTTTCTTGCCAATGAGGTGCAACTCTCTAAATTCTCCTGCATTAAAAATTAATCATGTTACAAGTAAAGAAGTCTCTAGTTTTCTCAAAACCAAAAAAATGGAAGGAAAACAGCCTCAAAGCAGGCCCAGAATGACCCTCTGGCCTTTAGCACTGCAACTCTGCTCGCAGCGGTTTTTGACCCCTGAACCTGTCCTATGCTTCTGCTTTTATACTTCTGATGCGGCTCTCTGTTTTGCCCTGCGGTGCTTCGTTTCACCTCCCAGAATGCATCGCTTCGTATTCCCGCCTTTTCGTTGCTTTTGAATTTTTGTTCGATGCCGAAACGTTTGATATTTTCTGTTGACTGTAACGCTTCTATAACCCTGACACCCGTATGCCACGTGTTTCGTGCTTCCTTTGCACATTCTATAATGGCCCCATGTAAATCATGACGTCCTTATGCATGCAGCTTTGTTCCTTCGCTTTCATCGCGAAAATGCGACATGTCGCGATATCGTGACATTTTCCTGCCAACAGCCTTGTCCGCTTTCATGCACAGCAAAAATGAGACATGTCACGATATCGCGACGTTTTTCTGTCAACAACCTTTCTTGCCTTCATGCACAGCGAAAATCCGACATGTCACGATTTCGCTACAAGTTTTCTGCACTTAGTCTCTTTTCAATAAAGTGTCACGAAATCGCTACCATTTTTTGCCCTCTGCATGGTTCTCACTTTCTGTCACGATTTCGCGACGTCTTTGTCTGGCTGGAATGTTTCCTCAAAAGTTGCATGATATCGCTACGCCTTTGTGCCTTAGACTCTTTTCATTCAGGTGAACCACGATACCGGAACACGTAGCGATTTCGCTACGCTCTTTGCTTTGTTTGGCTTCATTTTTTGACTATAGCGAAATCGCTACCATTTTACCACTTAGGCCTTTTAATCCACCCACATCGCGAAAACATGACGCGTCACGATTTCGCGACGCCTTTCGACTTATGCGCTTTGTGTCAGTTCTCGTCGCGATTTCGCTACACTGTTGGGCCTTATCGCCTTTGGCTCGGTTTTGTCGCGATTTCGCGACCATTTTATATTTTATGCCTTCTGCCCGTTTGCAAGCCGCGAAAATCAAACACGTCACGATTTCACGACGGTTCCGCCCACCTGCTGTCGTTGACTGCGTTGACCGCGATTTTGCGACATGTCACGATTTCGCTACGCTTTTCTGCTTCGTGCCCCGTTTGACTGTCTTGATCACGATTCTGCGACATGTCACGATTTTGCTACGCTTTTTTTCTTCCTGCCCAGTTTGACTGTCTTGACCGCGATTATGCGACATGTCGCGATTTTGCTACAATTTTCCATTCGGCCTTTCTCTCTCCTCTCTGGGCCGCGACGGAGCAACATGTCGCGATTTCGCGACACTTTTTCGTTTTCAGCCGCGACGGAGCAACATGTCGCGATTTCGCGACACTTTTTCATTTTTTGGCAGCGACGGAGCAACATGTCGTGATTTCGCGACACTTTTTCATTTTCGGCCACGACGGAGCAACATGTCGCGATTTCGTGACACTTTTTCATTTTCGGCCACGACGGAGCAACATGTCGCGATTTCGCGACACTTTTTCATTCTTGTGCAATTTTGCCCTTTTTCTTGATTTTTAGCATCTGGGTCACTGAGATCTTCTTTGAAAGCATGCGAAAAAGGTGGGTCCCCAATTTTGGGGTGTGTTGTGGATCAGCCACAACAACAACAAAGAAATTGCAGCCATAGTTGTGACCATTCCAGGGTGTGCTGATTAAGCCTACAAAACACAAAATTGGTGATATTTGGTCCTAAACACCTCCAAATCACACCAAATTTTGAAAAATATACAAAATCATATTTATAATAAAACCATGTAAACATATTAACAAAATTGATCACCTATTTGTGGTCATCCCAGGGTGAGCCAACTAAACCTGCAAAATACCAAAAACATGATAACTCATACAATATAGATCCAAATTGTACCAAATTTAAACAATAAGCATGCATTTTACTCTAGATTATGCCTATGCAAAACTAGTATAATAATGGTGCTCCGATTTGTGGCTGTCCTAGGTAGGGACGGTCATGACTCATAATTTTGGGGTCACCCTAGGGAGGGACGACCACCAAATCTACTAGTTTTCTACCACTAATTCCTCTAGGAATTGGTCCAAAACTCTCTCAGGGGTGTTTTCATAAAATTTGGGGGTGGTATTCACTCAATTTATTAGGTTTATAAATAAATTGTGCCTCTTGAATCACTCGAGAACCTCCTTCACTAGGTAGGTATTTTGAGGGAAAATGCACAAAAGTTTGAGGGGAAATATTGGTAGCACTTCGTTGCAAATGTTGCAAAACTCCTCTCTATAAATTTGATGGAAAATTACTCCAATTTATAGCCCAAGAGGTCCTAGGGTCAAATGGGTATGCGAGGCCATGTGAGGTAGGAGGTGCCACTTGCCCAAAACTTGCCATGCATTGGAGGGGGAAGGAATCTCCCTTTTAGGACTCCAAAATGCAACTTGGCATGAGAGTTATGCACCCTCAGGCCATAATGCTTGAATAGGTAGGATAAATGGCAATTTTTGGGTGCCATTTGTCCAAAATTTGACTTTTTTGGAGTCAAAGACCATGGTCGTCCCACCCAGGGATGGTCACTGGTGGCTATCCTTGGGTGGGACGATCATGCCTATAGGGTCCAAAACCTCCCAAAAGTGAGATAAAACCTCCTAAAAGTTGTTAGGACCATTTTATAACCTTTTAGGGTTGCCCAAGGGGTCCATTTGATGTCAAATTAGCAAATGGTTTTGGTTGCCTAATCAGATTTACATGATTTTAGTGCTTGTAAGAGGTATTAAGAAGATTCAACTTGGGCCTCCATATGGGCTCTTGGAGTATAAGTTAGGCCTAGACATATAACATGGTAATGAATCTAATTTCATAGGTGTGGGATTACATTGCTCTTATAGAGCAAGTGGATGAAAGATATAACACCATGACGAGAAGTTTTTAGCTTCTATAATAGACTAAATATGCCTTCTATATAAGGACAAGAGTCATAAGGAGCATGCTGAAGGCTAGTTATGACTTTGCAATGTGGATATCTATAGTCCCAAAATACAAAGGTGACTTTATTATATATAGTTTAACACCTATTGGTAGATTTTCCTAATTCCTTGACTTAAGAAGCCCAAATTACTATGTAATTTTAGTATCCCACTACAATTAGATCAAATTGAAGACATATATACATTGATATTAGGGATTGTTGTTATCCTTAGGGACAAAAGTGATAAAAATATCTATGAAGAATATATCACCTTACTTCACATAGTTCAAACCTACATAGGGTACTTCTAGATGATAGAATATTCTAGGTATATCTCCAATCAAATGAGATAGTCATCTAAGAGTATTTAAAGAAGAAAAAAAATCCATGTATACTTCTTACTTGATTTAGTTGATCCTATACTGGAATAAAGGCTTGTCTAGCACTATATGACTAGATCAAGATGGAAAATTTGGGAAAATTTTAAGCATAGTTGAGTACATAGGTATATCCTACCAAGAAGCAAAAAGGTCTTCATACCACTTCTATAACAAAGTATATGAAGTGATCGTGGAAAGGTTTAGAAATAAAGTTCCAAGGATGACTAACGAGGCACAAAAATTTCTAACGGAGGTGAAATGACCTCAATGGAAATTTTACTTAGGAAGGATGAGATCCTTCATCTACCTCTATGAAATTTTAGCCATGCCCTTCAAATTGCCTAAAATAGTCCCAAATTATGTATTCAATATTGAATACATTGGGCAATTTGACTATGTTGACTTGCAAAATTTTAAAGGGTAAAAGAAAACCATTTTATACTTGCTTAAATAATGGATCATGAAAATAACTTCCATAATATGGGATACAACACAGTGATAGAGGAAAATTTGAGGGAAATGGGTCTCGATCAACTACGATATCGATGGTCCGATGACCCAAAGGAAATATTCAAGAAGACCCTATGGTAAAAGAAACCAAATATATTTTTTACCCATGAGAATAGATATAACATATAACAACATGTAAATTTGGCTAAGGACATAGCCTTTTCCACTCTAAGGACTAACAAATGTTATGAAGATGAAATTTATAGTTGATATGATTACCCCTCAAAGTGGTATGCCTTCTACCTTGAATCAAGAGATGGTTTTGATCCTGATTTAAATTAAACCATCAATTGTTAGGGGCTCTATGAAAGATGGTGTATATAAATAATATTCTATCATGGTAAGGGTGAGGTATGAGATGGATACAATGACCAAATATATAAGATATTTAAGGCCACAACACACTTTATTGATGAATAGTCAATACATATATATAGGTAGCAAGCTAGTGTGAGATTATGATAAGTTTCATGATCTCCATAACCTCACATGGATCAATCCATGTGACATGCATAAGACAAAATATGCATGACACAATGGATAAAAGTGCACATAAGACAAAAAATAAAGTGCACATGAGACAAAAGGTAAAGTGCACATTAAAATATTCTAACATCCCCCTTAATGTGCACTAACCTAAATATATACAAAGAGAAGTCAACATTAGATAACATCCCCCCTTAATGTTGACTTGAATTACAACATACATAGAGCATTTTACTAAACTTGGAAAACTTGTCCAACCCAAGGGACTTGGTGAAGATAGCTACCACTTGATCTTGAGTTGGTACATACTCCATGTGTATAATGTCTTCTTGGACCATTTATCTAATGAAGTGATGATGGATCTCAATATGCTTGGTACAAGCATGGAAGACTGGATTTTTGGTCATCTTAATGGTACTTTGATTGTCAAAATTGGTGTTGGACCATATATGAGTAGTCCAACATCTTGAAGTAGCTGCCTTAATCAAATAGCTTCCTTAGTTGCCTCAACTGCTGCCTTATACTCTACTTTTGCTGAAGATAAAGAAAATGTAAGTTGTTTCTTAGTACTCCATGAAATGGTACCTTGGCCCAAATGAAAGAAATAACTAGAAGTGGATCTTCTAGTTTTAAAACAACTAGCCCAATTTGAATCTGTGTACCCAATCAATGAAAATTCATCACATGTTTCATACATGAGATCATGATGAGGGGTCCCTTTGAGGAATCTCAAAATCCTCTTAGCTGCTATCCAATGGATATTCTTGGGATCTTGAATGAATATGGAAATAAGGCCAACTTAATAGGAAATATTTGGTCTAGTTGAAGCTAAGTAGATCAAACTTCCAACTAGTTTCCTATAAAAGGTGCCATCAACCCTTTCTTCTTCATCACTATTGACCAATTTCAATCTGGTTTCCATTGGAGTGGGCGATGGTTTGCACTCCTCTATGCAAAACCTATCCAAGATATATTGAATATATTTAGCGTAGGAGATAAATATCTTTCCAGGTTGTTGACATACCTCAATACCTAAGCAATAGTGGAGGAGAACCAAGTGACTCATTTCAAAAATTTTGCACAAGACCTCTTGGAGAAACCTTATTCCATATGTGCCATAACATGTAATGATAAGATCATCCACATAAAATATAATCAAAATGATTTGATTCCTCCAATTTTTCACATAGACAGTATATTCTACTGTAGATCTAGTGAAACCAAGGTTAATGAAATAGGAGTCTATTTTGGCATACCAAGCTCAGGGTGCTTATTTCAAACCATATAGATATTTCTTCAATCTAAGGATTTTGTTTTCTTAGCCTTTGATTGTGTACCCTGGTGGTTGATTCACATATACTTCCTCCTTCAAGTTACCATTGAGAAATGCACTTTTTACATCCATATGATATATGGGCCACTATTTTTGAGCAGCTAAAGCAATAACTATGCGGATTGTAGTCATCTTTGCCATAGAAGCAAAGGTCTCCTCATAATAAATTCCTTCTTATTTCTTATAGCCTTGATCTACTAGGCAAGCCTTGTAGCAATATAATGAGCCATATGCTTTATACTTTACCTTGTACACCCATTTTGTTCCAATGGTGGATTTTCCTTAGGGTAAATCAACTAACTCCCATGTGTGATTCCTTTCAATGGAATCCAATTCCTAATACATGGCAAGAATCCATTTAGGATCACCAAGTGCTTATTTTACATTAGAAGGTTCGGGCTGGGTAAGGAATTTAGCCATGAGGGCATAATTCACTTAGTGTCTTAGGTCAGAAGGCCTTTTACCTGTATAAGTGTGCAAGTGAATTTGGATTTATCTATGGTAGATTGGACTCACTTAGGTAAAGGATTGGATGATGTGGAATTATCATTAGATAGAGGAGGAGTAGGAGGGTAAGGAGTACATGGATGATTTGTGGAGAGGCCCTGATATTGAGAAACATTTTGATGTGTGAGGGAAAAAGGAGGACAAGATGAGATGGTTGATGCCAAAGAAATAATTATTTCATAAATTGATTCAAAAGTGAGGGCCATAGGAGGAGGATTAGAAGGGGTATACTCATTGTAAGTACCATACCTAGAGAGAAATATCCTCTTGGAAATAGGATCAAATAACTTATAAGCTTTGTAAGTATCACTATAGCCAACAAAGATAAATGTTTGGCTCTTATAATAAAATTTTCTTCTCTTTTGATGAGGAATGTCGGCATAGGCAGCACATCCAAAAACTTTGAGATGGCCCACATAAGGTATTCTTCCACTCCATAATTATTCTAGTGTCATTTCATTCAAAGCCTTAGTATATGGACTATTAGTCAAGTAGGCAGCGGTAAGAATAGCTTCCCCCAAGAATGTGTTTGGTAACTTAGCATCAAGTAGCATTGATTTGGCCCTATTTGTGATTTTTTAATTCATACTCTCGGCTACTCCAATTTTTGGAGGTGTATAAGGAGTTGTGAATTACCTCCTTATGTCATGATGCTTACAAAAGCTGAATTATACTTTGGAAATGTATTCTCCACCATTGTCTGACCTCAATGTTTTGATTTGAAATGAAGGCCACAACACACTTTATTGATGAATAGTCAATACATATATATAGACAACAATCTAGTGTGATATTATGACAAATGTCATGATATACATAACCTCACATGGATAAATCCATGTGACATGCATAAGATAAAATATGCATGACACAATGGATAAAAGTGCACATAAGACCAAATAAAGTGCATATGAGATAAAAGGTAAAGTGCACATTAAAATATTCTAAAAGATATTATCCATTTAATACTAGTTTCTCTACCACTAGGGACATGAAACGCCCGAAGGGCATAAAAGAATGATTTTTTTATAGAAGTAGCAATAGTAGTAGGTACCTTGGCCCAACATAATTTGTAGCCTAGGAAGTAGGTAGCACTAGAGATTGCCATATCAATTACATCATGGACTCTAGTAGTAGTTATTATAGTAGTTAAATAAAAAATTATTAAATAGTAGAAGGGTTTCAAAGGATATGGGTCAATATTTGGTGTGGTGGCTATAGTGATAGAATAGATATAGAAGGACTAGGACACCCACTTTGAAGAGGGGAAAATAAGGAAACCCTCAAGTGGCCAATATAATAGCCATGAATGTACATATTCCCCTTTCTAAACATTCACCACATGCCATCCCACCTTCTCCTACCATTTATTTTTTGCTTTGCATCCATCTCTCTAACTCTTCTTACCCCTTCTTCTTCTTCTTTTCTTAGTCCTTTTTTCTTCCATTCTTCTCTTGCACTTTTGACATCATCCACTAGTGCAACCCATACTTTTCTAAGGTGTGAATCATCTTGTAGGTAATTGGGAGGTACTTTTATTCCTGTAGTCACTTTCATAGTAGGGACAACCCCAATCACATCATTGATACCCCTTTAATCCACCCTCAATAGAATATCATCACAACCCACTTCACCCACTTCCACTCCACTTCTAGATATTACTACTCAATATCTACTACTCACCATACGTACCACCTCCACTCATCCCCCATATCATGTAAGGTAACTCCTCCTATGAGCAATGCTACCCACCATCCCTAATCGAGGAGTTGAGTCTATAGGAGATCCACTAATTACTAGTTTGTCATAAGGACCTGGGCCTAGCTATGGATTCAAGGCTAGAAAATTTAGCATTATCAAGGTATTAGATGTATTTTTTCTAAGGAGAAGATATGCAATAAATTATATATATGAATTGGAAAAAATACTTCCAAGGCTTCAATGTTCTTCCATTCATAATTATCTATGAAGGGAAATAACATTTACTTCATTAAGGCTTTAGAGATTAATTCCTTGAAAATGTCTTTAGCCCCTATTGACTTGACTACCAGACCATCACAACTAGACCTAGAGAAATTAGATCCATACCAAATGGTCCAGTTGGAAAACTAACATACATTGGATGCAATAATAAAGTATGATAGACTAGTAATTGAGGATGAGGTAGTGTAACTCAATAATATAGGGTTAGAGGTAAAAATCAAGGTAGATAGGTACTAATATTGATAAGAGAATGAATGGATCAAGAAAGAGGTAGATGAAAGATATTAGTTGAAGAAACAAGCATAAGACCTCAAATCCCAACTTGTTGAGTCTAAATAAATCATGTAAAAGATGACTACGGAACAAGGTAAGTTGCTAGAGGACCTGGAAAGGAAAGGCCACTAGATCAAGAATCTAGAAGCCTTGAAGCCTACCAAAATGGTGGCAGACCCCAAATTGGCATAAGAAATCTAAAAGGCCAAATACATATGGGACCACATCAAGGAGGATACAAAAATACATTTGAATACTTCAAGTTAGCATCCTCTATAGGATAAATCTTAGAAATAGCTGGCAACATCATCAAACAGGTAGAAGAGAAATATTTTATAAGAGGTGAACAACAAGAAGTTCTAAAATGCCTTGCATCAATGACCCTAATACAGGTGCAATAAAATTAAATATATTTTAAGGGTATGGTAAATAATATTACAAAGATCCTAGATGTCTAGGGGAACTTGTAGACCTATAAATATAGCCTAACATTTTTGAAAATCCAATTCTAAGATATGGAAAAAAAAATCAAGGGCTAATTGTTGTTGAAATGACATACATATGTGATTATAGAAAACATATCCTAGATGATGATGTTATCTCTACCACGATAAAGGAAGAAAAATACCAACTCAATGAAGGGAATGCCTCAAAAATATGTGAAAGAGTAAGGTCATTTTAGGTTAATATAAAGGATCTAGCAGCCAAAGGAGAAGATCTATCTAAAAACCCTTTTGAAGAGTTGGTACGGGAAGCTAAAGACATTGGGACAATGTAGTTTCTTGATAACATCAATCGGTAGAAGTTGTTGGGGTTGTTGCCAATAAAGATAGGTTGAGGACCCAAGAACATAAAGGAGAGAAAATAATTTTCCAATTTTGCTAGCATTAATATCAATTTTGTAGACTCCACATATAAGGATGAAAGCATGATTTGGAATTCTATATCAATCAATCTTTGCATCCGATGGAGTTTCCATAAGTGGAGTATTGTGATCCTATATTTGTCAAATTTTGCTCATTTTGGGAGGTAAAAACAACAAAAAGAGGCTATATGGAAAGAATATTTCCTAATATCCCAAAATATTTCTCATTTTTGTTGAAGTAGTGATTGGCTTAAAATATCTATTGATTGGCTTAGAGGAGCAATTCACTCAATAAAACCTTCCAATTGGCTTAGAGGAGTGATTCACTCAAAAGGTATTGATTTACTCAGGGAGTAATTTGCTTGATAAAGGTGTATAGTTTACTTACTGACATGAGCAAATCACTTGCAAAAGCAAGCAAATCACTCAATAATACTGAGGAAATTTATCAAACATGTTGTAAAAGTGAACACTAGCATGGATTTCAAGTAGAATCTTCCAAAAAGTGATATTTTTTTATATTTTATGGTTCATTAAGATATTTTGGAGTTTTCTAAGCTTGTTAGAGGTATAAATATAGGCATGTAACATCTAAAGGTACAAAAATTTGCTAAATTTACTCCCAATTATTTGCTTTTAAAGAAATTATTTTACTCTATGTAGCCTAGAGGTAAATATTCACTATAAATAGGGGCCTAAGGCCCCCATTATATTTATCTTTTGGCCATGATAATTTAGAGCTACACTCACTAAAATCCACATTATGCTTTGTAAGAAATTGGAAAGTCCTTGTGCATCCTATTAGTGGCACTATCCTTATGGTTTGTCAAATACACGATGGTTAGGTATGACCCTTCTAGCCCATATACTCATTCACTTATTAATTTCATAATTAAATAAATGGATGGACAATGATATTATTTGACTTCTCATGTGTTAATTTATTACATATTATCCTCACTAGGATGTAAAAACCATATTAGCTTTTATTTTCTTGCACTCTAAACTTTATGAATTTACTTTTTAAACTTAATACATTTCAATTCCACATTTTAAATTCCACATTTATTTTCATGCATTTCCTTACATGCATTAGTTTTATGTAAATTAGGTATTTTAGATTAGAGATCCATATGAGAAAATCAAGGATCTAACCTTAAGCTAGAGGTCAAAGGAAACCTTTGAAAAACCTATCCAACTTTGTCAAAACGTAGATTTGGGGGTACAACACTCAATTAGAAGTTAGGATAATTTTCCATATTAACAATATGATACCATCAAAATTAAGAGATTGAAGCAAATGTTGGTTCTATAGATGAAGTTGGTTTTGTAAATAGGTATGGTTTCATAAGTTATTATTATTTTAACCTATTGTTGAAAATATCAAATAGGCATAAAGATGTATTGGTTGGTATCATTATCTTTGAAAACTTAAGCATCTCTTAATTTTATTACAATATATAATTGGATCTTTCTAAAGGATTTATATGTCAAAGCTCTAGCTCTAGGCTTACATTCTTCAAGCTTTAATACTTGTGAATCTAGATCTTAGCTTTTGCTAGCTACATTTTCCTTTTTTTCTATTTATATCTAGATAGTAGAATTTATTTTATCTGTATCAGGATTGATACCATTTTTTTATTATATTAGAGGAATCGGTAACACATTACAATTTTCTATGACTCTACATAGGTTTGCATCTCACTCCTTGTTGCCACTATAACCTCTAATTGCATCAGGTAACATTTTACGTAGTCGACTATGCCGATGCAACACACCCACTAGTACTACGGGGCTTGAGGTATTGGAACCATGGTATTCATGTTCCTACAAAAGCATTTTGACCATTGAAATAAGCCCTCAGACCTAGATTGATACCATGTTGATATGCTTTTGGCACAACAAAACTATTCAATACTTTGATTTCAAGGAGGTTTTCCAAGACTTAGTTTTCAATATAGACAAAAGACATATCTTTCTTGCATTTTCAAGACATGAAATAAAATAAAAACTATGTATGAAATCAAAATATTAGATTTCATACCTATTTCTAGAAATGAACAAAATCAAACATTACCTAATATTGTTTAAAAACGAATACACAGAATAAAAATGAAGAATATAAAATATTTCGGGCTTGTCCGTGGACACTAAGTAATCCCATTAAATGAAAATAAAATCACACTCTAACAAATCAATAAAAATGGTTGATATGAAGGGGTATTTATACCAAAGCACAAGTCACATTTTGATCAAGGTTGTGAGATTGTCCTTTAGGAATGGACTATTACAAAAAATTACAAAAGAACATTTTTCAAGGTTTACATGGGCTTAAAGGGTAAATATGATCAATATAAGTATAAATGCAAATTGTACCTCAAGAGAAGGTTATTCACCACATATTCCAACATCCCCATTTAAGCTAAATGGGGGACATAGAGAGAGATCCCTATTTGTCATCCCCCATTAAGGAACACTCTTCAAATCTAAGAAGCTCTTGCATACACACAAAAGTTATCTTGGGCATGAAATTGGTCATAATATCCACTACCTACTCTAATGAGGGCATAAAAAATGGCATTAAGCATCACATATGCATGAAGCCATCTCACAAAGTGCATTCATAACTTTACGTGATTTATCCATTGATGAAATATTAGATTATGGATAAGCTAAATGGTGCTTTAATTATCACATTGAAGAGTGACTAGAAAAAAATTGAGGACTATCAATATCCAAAATTATGAGCATACACCTAAGATTGTTAGTTGTATCAATGAAAATTCAATATTCAACATACATGGAGGATTGATAAATAGTAGATTGGCATATGGAGCACCAAGAAACTAGATCAAAACCCAAATAGAATACAATGCATGTGGTGAACAACCATTCATTTAAGTCACTAGTCCAATTGGAATCTAAAAATTCTATTACAATTGAAGGGGAGATAATAGAGTAGTGAATACTCATATGATAGTTCCATTGGATATATTTGGGAAACCTCTTAGTTTCTCTAGTGACTCTCTCAAGTTACCTACATATATATGGAACAATAATTGACATCAAAAACTATATTAGATCTAGTGTGAGTAAGAGAGATAAACCCTCCCACAAGAAATTTATACAAAACCACATCTACCAAAGGAGTGGTATACCTAAAGCTTTAATATTGAGGTAAAATAAGTCTAAGTGGACTTGCAATCCTCCTTCCTAAAATGATGAACAAGATTAAAAATATACTTAGAATGGGAAATGTTGATGCTAGAATCTATCCAATCAATCTAAATCCATTTTAAATATTTTAGAATTCCCAAATATATCATCTCAAAAATGAAACAAAGCCATGAGTTTATATCTTGGATAAGAGTAGAAGAGCTAAAAATGATGATATGATCATTAATATACAAAAAAATCTAGAGATTTTTGTCATATTGATGTTTGATGTAAACATTATATTCAACCTCACATCACTAAAAAATATAACTGAGAAAAAAAATGGATCTTATCATACCATGCATGACGAACTTACTTAAATTCATACAAGGAACTAGTTAGATGTCAAACCAACAAAGTGGGTCCCTCAAGATCAAAATTGGGTGGTTGATGTAGGTAGATTTCCTCCTAAAGCTCCTCATGTAGAATGCCACTCTTTATTTCCATCTAATGTAAATTTCATCCATATCATACAATAATGGATAGAATCGTCTTGACTGAGTCCATTGTAGCCACTAGTGCAAATGTATTAGAGTAGTGAACTTCCTTCTATTAAGAGAATCCCCTAGCATTAATGAATTCCATGTGCTACTCTACCTAACCATTCAAAGTATACTTAGTCCTATAGACCCATTTGTAACCAAAAATATTCTTTTTTTCAAGAAGAAGAATTGGCTCCCAGTCCTTTTCTTCATCAGAGTCTCATACTCTACCAACAAAACATATTTCAATTCTACCCTATTCTTATATTGAAAATATATGAGATAATCCTAAAAATATGTTACCTTTGAAAGCAATTCTTAGAAAGGATCCTTTTTATGTTATTCAAGATATAGAATAGGCTAAGAATATTTCATAATCATATTAACCCACTTGGATGTTGGAAAAAACAAGGAAGAATCTTGTGTATTTTGAGATAACTCAACATCAAAATCTAAAGTTGAAGAATCCAACTCAACATCACCACTCACTTCATCATGCAATATCATAGCATTCTAAATTGATGTATCTTTCCCTTCATTCCCTAGATCTAATTAAGAAAGTGGTATCTATGGTTTTGCTTATTAAGGGGTAAAATTAATAGGTAATGTATTACCACTTAATGATGAAGATGAAGAAGTAAAATATGAAGAAGATGCTCTAATGGAAATAGAACCATCCAAAAATAAAAATAAACAACTAAATATGAGATGGTCAAAGGTTCAAAAATATAATTTTCTAAAATATTAGGTGGTGGGGTGAAAGGAGTACTTGGAAGAACCTCATAAAAGATGACATCTCTACAGATTAAAACCTCATACCTCTAAGTATCATAAAGACAATATACCTTTAAGGTATCTATACCCCACAAAAATACACTTATAACTCTTTGATAACTTCTTCTTTGAAAGCTCCTTGGATATATGAGCCCATGCTAAAGAACCAAAGACACAAAATTGGGATACATCATGCTTATTCCCTATCAAAATCACAAGAGATGTCATGCACTAGACTACCCTAGTAGGAACTTTGTTGATGATGTATTCTCACCCTATAATTTATGAGCCATCCCCTTATAATGGATCATGCATATTTTCATATCCAAGATCACCCTATTTTTTCTTGTAGCCACATTATTTTATTTTAAGATTATAGTAAATGGTCCTTTGATATGCAACCACACGAGAGGCCAAAAGATCATGAAAATCATTCTAACATATTCACCACCTTTATCTATCCTTAGAAATTTGATTATCCTATCCAATTGATTTTTAACAAGGGACTTGAAGGTCTTAAATATCTTAAAAAACTCATCCTTAGTATGAATTATGTAAAACCATACATATCTATAGAAATCATCAATAAAAAGAATCAACTACCTATTTATTGAGAGAGATTGTGTGCCCACAAGTTCATAGATATCACTTTGTATGATATCCAAGAGATGAGAGGCTTACCTTGCAACCCCTATTGAAAATGCCTCCCCATCATGCTTCCTCTTGGTCTGAAATATACCTAAGTGGATGAGTTGCACCCTCAAGACCTCGACCAAGATTGGATGAGTCAGAAATAAGGATATTTGAGTCAACCTTCGAAGTAGGTTGAATCACATGGTCCTAACTAAAAATAACTAAAATGGGGTTGTAGACTAAATTAAGGGATGAAAAAGTCATAAGATAAGATAACATCAAGAGAGAGTGCATGAGAGTATTGCAATATAAACTAAACTAGATTGCCTAACATACCAAATTGCTTTCCTTATTACAAAAAATTTAATCATAACAAACACTAAGTATTTTTAAGCATTTCATGAACTAATGAACAAGAAATCTAGAAAGTAGAATAATTGTAACAAAATTAACCATTCATATAGATTTAACAGAAATGCCTAATCACTCCATTGGCATACATATATGTTTTGCACAAAGTTGAGAAAAATGCCAGAAAACAATCCAATATTTATTCAAAAGGTATATTAGCATCATCATACAATTATGCATTTATAAAAACTAAAGATATGACCATTTGAATGGCTTACATTCAAGTATATATAGTTTTACAAATGCATTCAGTTAGCTTATCATCATTGGTCTAATAGTGGATTGCAGGTATTATAGGTTTCTTTTGCACACATGCATCTCCTCTAGCTTATTTTTTTGCAACTGACTTGGCATCGGGGTGTTGATGTAGTTTACCTCTATTTCATACCAGTGAGTGGTAGTTGAAGTGTCTTCATATAGTGCACTAGATATTTTGACAAGTTTATTCTATATTTAGCTACCCCACTACTACCTTAGTTGTATTAGCACAGGTATCAATTGGAAAAGCTATCGATTGCTAAGATTTTTTGACAAGAGATAATAATAGCCAAGAGCATGCTTGAGCCTTTCAACTCATCTGACACCTTTAGCTTACCATTTCTTCTTGTCAAATTTCATATTTTTATCCCTTCTTAATGACATCAACATTTGAAATATTTAGCACTATTTGATGCATAGTTGGGTGAAAAAAATTACGGTAAGCCAAATACCGGATGTCGGATACACTTTATACTACTTAATGTGTCAGGTTTTATGCCTTACAATATTTTTTGTTCAAATAAAATTTCTTTCACTACATTGGCTTTTTGTGCTACTCTTGTTGATGTTAGCATCCAAAATTATCTAGAACTATATTTGCCTTGTAGTTTAAACTTATTATACCCAATAGAGTTTGCTAAAATGTTAGATGTTGGGATTCCATCCATACTTAGCCAAAAAATATCTTAATATGTCATATTCTTCTCCATGCCTTATCAGATGCTAGTCTTTCATTAGGCCATTGTTGCCATCAACATTTTTTTTTTTGGTAGTGTTTGATACTTTGCCTTCAGTTATCGGGTGCTAGACACTTTCATTCTTGTTTCTAACGTCATCACCTCAAATTTTATAGCAACTTTTTACACTTAGAAAAAATTGGTATTATTTTTTTCTTCCTTTCCTTCCTCTAATCCAAGGACTATTTTACATGTCCAACTATATTTCTAAGTCTGATTCTCTTAGCAAAATGGAAAAAAAATGTTGCTAAAATTCATCTTCTTCTAAGTATATGGATGTGGGTGAATAATTCTACCCACATTGATGGCACCTCATAGGGGGGTTTCCGCTTGTAGAAGCATAAAACCCATCTAGTCTTATCCACTTAGGCAATGGAGTAAAAACAAAAAGATAAAATGAAATCAAAATTTGCTTGCATAGGGGTTATTATTCTAAATAATTCCTATTTTTGAAGTCTCAATTGTACCACTAGATTGTTCCTACCCTTCCAAAGCTACTCTAGATATTTTGCATACTGACTAGCCACTTTAATTGTTCGAGTTTGTGGCAACTGAAATATCTTGCATATTTTATACCACACCTTTTGAAAAGGAAAACATATTACTTTAAATTTGTAGAGGACTTATTGCAGATAAAAGTAGTGATCATAGGAAGGGCCCTTATATCTTCATTCTCACTCTTCAAAATTTGATATCATAGTGGAGAGTCTATGGATGATTTCAATGATTTACTCTATTGTTCTCACTTCCATTATTGAGTCGCTGGTCCAATCATTGGCTATGTTGTTTTTCAGTATAAAATTGTCCAATTGCATCCCAAAATCCTAAAAAACCAAGGTTTGTGACTTCCTGGACTACCAACTTTATTCTCTTAGTGCTTACTTTGAGAGCATTGATTATTTCTCCTTCATTTACAATTAGCTCACTTTCGGATATGACCTGATATTTATAGAATTTGGACTCACATATATATCTTTGTGAGTGCTTGGATAGTTGCGGGTATTATCCATTATTCCTTAGCATGTCATGTGATCTCTACCTACTACACTTTTTTCATCAGCTCATCTCTACCTCTGATAAATTTTTCCTTGGCATCCTGGATGAATTTTACAATATTTGATATCATTTTTACCAAAGAACAAGCTCTCATTGAAATAATTTTGATTTTGATCCAATATTGGCCTTTGATTTGCTTTAGCATATCATCAAAGATCATATGACCTTAAGGATTTTCTCTTTCTCTTTCTAGTTTTGATTGCACTATTGCAAGAATCTCTTCCTTGCCTTGGACCTTTGACTTAAATTATTGCAATGCTTTTTCCTTTTCTTGCATTTATATGCTTCCTTGTTGCAATTGTTATTTCAATTTGTGAATCTTATAATCCCTCTACTACAACTATTATTTAATAGGAAATATATTTATTATGCATTTGACATCAAAAATATCATTCTTGAGACTATCCTTTTCAATATTTTCTTTATTCAGCTTTTGGTCCAAAGCTTTAATATTTTTCTCTACAACCATTAGATTTATATCCATATGGTTTCTTTGGAGGAACATCGTATCCACTTCAATGTGAAGATATTAGAGCATATAAATCTTAGGTATTTCTAAAATATTATACCTCTACACCTTGATATGATAATCCTCCACTATCATCTATGCAACCAACTTTTTAACTTTAGGATATGTAACCATCTTGAACCATTCTCTAGCAATTCGATCCACTGCATCGTACATTTGGGTGGTTTCTTGCTCTATTTTATCTTTCAATTCTTTCTACTCTAACCATATTCGAGTATTCATCTCAATGCTTTGAATCATATAGAATACCTCTAGTAATGGATGCTCAAAAATAGGGGAAGGTATGAAAAGAGATTAGAAAGGTGAGAAAATCATGGATGAGGAATTTAATGATACAATGGTGGTATTTATAGAGATTCACATATATACATCTATTGGGATTATTTGGATTTCATATACGTGGGATATGACAAGTATTATCGGTAACATATTATACAAGAGAGTGGCCTCATTAGCATGGGTAGATGGTAGGGATAGTTGTTCAGGTGGAGGCTGTAGAGGAGGTTGAGAAATTGCAATCAAAGTAGAAGGGGGAGGAGACATACCTAACCCTCTCTCTTCTAGCATGGGCTCCTGGACTATCACATAAAATATTGCAATCTATGTTTGAGTCCTCAACACTTGTTATAATTGATATATTTTAGCTAGTTTTGATGCCTATTTTTACTCAATGCTTGGATACATTTTCTATTTTACCTTTTCACTGTTAGAAATAGAGTCTAATTCATCATTTGGGTTATGTAGATGTATATTCCAAGGTACATACTTAGATTAATTTAGGATCAAGTTATCTAGTTACTTCATGCAATTTAATAAATGCACAAGTGTTAATGTGTAAGTTGTACATGTGTAAGTTATGCCTTACACAACTAGATAGAGTGTTGGATAAGTATCCTATTTTACCTATATAAGTATGGCCTCATAGATAGATAGATATAGTGTGTGATATATAGAGTGTGATAGATAGAGAGTTGAGGGTATACTGTAACATATAGATATAGTGTGTGAGATATAGAGTGTGATAAATAGAGAGATCGGGGGCATAGCGTAGCATAGTTTGTGACACCATCCACTGGTGATGGATGCAATGTAGTTCAATAGCTTTATATTGGAGTGCTAATTTTCTCCATGGATACATTGTAATCTTTTTTATTTCAGTCATTTATCATATTTAATTTCTTTCATATTATTCTACATATTGTGATTGCTATCTCTCCATGCTTGCTACATCAAAATCTAATAGTGGTATCAGAGCTATGGTAGATCTAGTTTGTGTAGGTCTATAGGAAAGCCACCATTATCATAGAAAATATAACCAATAAAGGGTTGAATGTAAGCACTCTTCCCAAGCTATAGAAGCCACTCAAAGGGGCTCATCATGGATGCTTGAACTTGTAGAAGACACAACATAAGAGAAGATCAACTAGTGTACAAAGAAGAAGATATAACATAGGATAAAATCAAATAGTATATAAAGCAGAATATAAAGCAAATGAATTTCAAAGTAAAGGAGCATTCGTATCAAAGAATTTCTACCATTAGTAAATTCTAACAATGGAGTAAAGCATCAAGGAGTCTTCATCCAAGCACTGCCATTCAAAATCCATTCAAGAGCCACCAAATCTACTCCATATTTCCACAAAATATTCACCATATCTCCACCACAACTCAAAAATTAGCTGGAGACACTTGAGAATCTACATAAAATAGCAAGGATTAAGGTGGAAAATGTGTTGGAGAGTCTTCATATAAGCATTGATAGAAATAAAGGCATGCAACTACCACTTGTCATCTTTTGAAAGATACTCTATAACACTCACAAAGGAGATGTTACACTTCTTGGTGCCCATAATCCAAATAGTGGAGTTACATACATCTTGACATACGTTATAGGAAATATAGCTTGGAGACATTGAGGAATGAGCATTACTTAAACAGTGCTCAAGGAAGAATAAAAAGAAATATTTTCAACTCAATAGTGACACTTGTCATGAGTAGTGGAGTGATTTCAGCACCTCCACCAACTAAATGAGAGCTTCCATGAGCATTTAGAAACTCATACAGTGACATGTGTCACTCCCATATCGTATTAAATATGGGTTGTACTTTCATAAGGAAGTGTAGTAGTTGGAAACACCACAAGCAGTAGTGGAAGCTACTTGAAAGATTAATGACAAATACTCATTAAGAGTTTGTATACTACACGGTAGATTGATGGTAGATGCTCAACGACTATTTTGGAAGAGTTCGGTAGAGTGACGATGGACGTTCGGTATTAGATCAAGTGCGATTCGACAGAGATCCAAAGCAAAATGGGTACAATTTTGAAAATTATTGGTCAACCAAAATTCATGAAGTGCATTAAAGCCTTGGGAATCCATGCTCAAGAAGGAGATTTTATAGCCACATTCACCCAATGTCATAAGGGTACATAGCCTTAATTTCTTATTTTTTTTCAATTTCAAAAATGGAGTTCTAAGGTTATAAGATAAGGTTGATATATATTATTTTAAAAGTAAACTTTGTTTGAAAGAAAAACTTAGGAATTAATATAATATTTGGAAAATTACATCTTAGGAGCAATAAGGGATTCTACTTGGAATTAATCCATTTATAGTTTACAATTATTAATGTGTTCTAGTTTTCCAAATTTGGGAGTGATAAGGGTTTCAACTTCAAACTAGTTTTTTGGAAACAAGAAACACTTGAATAAAATTCCTAAGGATTTCAAAAAGGGGTTATTAAAACTTTTATTAAAGTTGAAAATTTATGTTCTTGTCTCAAAAAATTTCTCCTTAGGGACAAAATATATCCAACATCAAAACCTCTTCAAAATTAAAAAGTGCTTAGTTCAATAGGATTATTAAGAAGATTAAGAAGTTGATTTTTGATCCTTACAAAATATGTATAAAATAAACCAAAAATTTAACTATATCTTGCAAAAGCACTATAGAATACTCCAAAATATATATAGGAAGTCATAAGAAATTCTACAAAACTTGATAGTAATATTCCTCATAAATTTTCAAGTTGTGAAGATATAAGCTTTCTTAAAAAACCCAAAACTAGGGATTCATAACTAGGGAGATATAAGGAAGCCTATAGGACTAATAAAGGTTTAATCAAATCAAGCTTGTATAATCCAAATAGGAAAGTTGTAAGATAGACTACGAATATTCTATCAATCACTATTCTTGCATGGATGAAATTTTGAGAAAATCTTTCAACAATGAAGAACTATTCCATGAAGTAGAATTCTACTCTCAAAACTTAATAGATACTCTAGATGGATACGAGTATCTACCCTCTAATGAGAAAGTAAAATTCTCCTTATTAATTAAATAAGTGAAAGAAGGTAGCTTTACAACATTGATTAACTATCTTCATGAAAATATCTTCATAACATGGTAGAACTCGTAAAGAATGGTTATATTTTCATTAGAAGAATATCTGATGATTTATCTATCATTAATTGTATTCGTACTTACCCAACACAAGAAACAAGATGATAATAAAGAAAATATTATTGTGATGATAAAATAACTTTTTATAAAGCAGATATTTCACCTACATCAAAGGAAAATCATAGGAAGAGAAGAATAAAAAGGAAGGAAAGGGCAAGAGGGCTTGACATGAAAATTTAAGCAGCAGAAGTGGAACCAGCTCAAGATTGCTCTGAATAAGCAGATAAAGGAGGAATACAATGTAAAGTCATTTTAAAGAAGAAGACTAAAATTTAGCTTACTCTGCATCTTATGAAGATAGATTATCTACTGAACCTGAACACAAAGAATGCAGAGATAGAAGACAAAGTTCAGGATGAAGAAGAAGATCCATATTGAAGACTGAAGTCTTCAATACCCAAATAATGTAATATAGGGTGATGTTAGAAATAGAGTCTATTCCATCATTTGGGTTATGTAAATGTATCTTCCAAGGTACATACTTAGATTAATTTAGGGGCAATTTATCTAGTTACTTCATGCAATGTAATAAGTGCACAAGTGTCAATGTGCAAGTTGCACATGTGCAAGTTATCCCTTGCACAACTAGATAAAGTGTTGGTCAGGTATCCTATTTTACCTATACAAGGATGGCCTCATATATAGATAGATATAGTGTGTGATATATAGAGTGTGATAGATAGAGAGTTGGGGGGCATAGTGTAGCATAGTTTTTGATACCATCCATTGGTGAGGCATGCAATGTAGTTCATTTCCTCCATAGCTACATTATAATATTTTATATTTCAATCATTTAATAGATTTACTTTCTTTCATATTATTCTGCATCTCATGATTGCTATCTCTCCATGATTACTACATCAAAATATAACATTCACTAGGCCTCTTATGCTGAGCATGTTGCTAGGACTTGGCATTTTCTAGGCTTATTGCAACAACTATAATTCTTTTGAATGCTACTACCTAAGTTGCTTCAACTTATACAATATACCCTGCTAGCTCTCCTTCACTAGATTTTGAGGTAATGTCAATTGTTATAATATTCTTAGGCACATTGGATTTTAGCTTGGGTTCTTCATTTTATTTGTAGGGGTATATCTTTCGATCTTGCATCTTCCTGTGAGTCCTCATTGTCAAAAAATAAACTTGCATGTGTGGGAGTCGGTTGAGTGATCTATTCTTCTTCTTCATATACCCCTTCCTTCAGATCCCTTAGTATCATTACTTCTAGATATATCTCCCCCTTATGATCCTTCATCCACTTTTCATATTTGGATTTAAATTCATTTTTAAAAATATTATTAGAGGCACCAGGGAAGGCCTTTTTTTTATCATGCTAACAACATGAGAACCACCATTCTCTAATTTTTTTGTGACTCTAGTTTAGATTATCTTCAATTGAATCTATGAGTTCATAACTTATCCATTGTTATTTATTTCTTTTTATGTCATAAACCTGCTTGAACTCATAGCATTTTCTCCATGGATTTTTTTCTTGCATTTTTATATTGATTTCCATGGTCTGATATTCATCATTGTTTTTGAATTACTCAATATTTGACCATAATAGATAATCAAATGATGGTGGTTTATTGTTAAATTCTACCAATTTTATTTTGAACTTACCCTCTGGGCCATAATGCCACATGTGAGGCACAATATACAATTGGAGGGCATTAAACTTATTGAATAGAATTTTTGCTTGACCTCTTCTTATTATGGCTATATATTCAAATCTAAATGGGTAGCAATAAGTGCTAGTATTCTTGGCACGAAAACCAAAATTTTCATCCATATCATATATTTTACTACATAGCTTCATGTTGAATACCTAATTTGTGATGTAATATAGGATTAGATAAGGCATTCTGAGAAAACTATATGCTCTGATGATGGTGCCATCTAACAAAAAATACTAGTCTCATAGTTCATGCTTATTACATCTTAGCTTGTCTATAGATTTATAGCCGAGTCAATGTATTTGACTATAGATGGATGCTAATGTAGCACCTAAAAACATTATTTTAAAATCTAGGTATGAAGAGGTTTCCCTAAGGACTGGAGCCCAATCAACTACAAAGTGTTGTTGCTCATTATATTTTGTACAAATCCTAATACTATGAAAATTTGGAGGTATATAAAAAATAAATAACCATGCGAAATATGACGGATAGTAGAATTTATCACTTTATTTTAGCTTAAATAAAACTAGCTAATTATGGATGTGATAGCTTAGAAAATAGGCCTAGTCAAAGAATACATTTTTATTAGCACTAGAACCATCATAGTTATGTACATTAGTGACTACATATGCAAGAGAGATTTAATAGCCATATACAAATGCATAAAAATATAACCCTATAATGATAGCTAACATGGACAACATTATTTGTAGAATATTCTTAAATTTTTCAATATTTAGAGGATTTTTCTAGAAAGTCCTTGGGAGATCGTGTATATGCTTACTCAATCATGTTTTAAAATGTCTTTATTTAAAAATCTTATGTGCTCATGTATATCTATAGGCTCAGATCTTGTACCTAGCTATGCTCCTATTGTAAAATCTCTTTAGATTCCCTCCATGGTGATGGTAAATAGCTTCCTCCTTTACACGACATACACCATCACTGTCTCCAAATCATAATTTCTAGTAATTCCTTTAACAAGCTTAGGGCAAGGGTGGATGAACCTAGGCATGTATGTGGACAAGAATAAATTCCAAGGAGTTACCCTCAAGCTTACTAAGTTATATTCTTGTTCCTTTCCTCTCTAACCTTTTTTGAAGTTATTTAACTTTGATTTTATTATGATAATTTGGTCATGGATATATCTGATTCCATATTGCAGCTCCTTTGTACTCTTCTATACTTTTTGCCCTCTTTTACCTTGAACTATTTTACACCAATAAAATACTTTAGTGGACATGGGCATAAGCAATTACACAAGTTTCCTTCTCACACAGAGTATTTTAGTAATTATGTAGCATTTCACTCCTTCAAACACTAAATTTTCTAATGCACATGCCTTTTTTTGGACATATTTATATAGCAAGAAGTGCTTGTAAAGAACAACTATTGTTGATTTAATGTCAAGTATCGTGTGTGGTGAACTTTCATGATGAAATATTTTCTTGAAATTGCAAGTTCATGTAAGCGATTATGGCACATGTCCATTTTCAATATTACCACACTTTTGGCCAATGATATTGTTAAGAATTTAAAATTTGGTGGCTACTAGGTGCAATCCTTAGCCTACGAGGTTATTCTATTTACAAATTTCTACAACCACTATTGCCACTGAAAAACTATTTACACATGTCACTATTTATATATGTACACATCATTGACACACTCTCATATGCATAATGCTTTAAATATTGGTTGTTCAGTGAAATTGGAAAAATATGACCATCCATATCTTGAATATCATATGCATTTAATTCCTTCCTTCTCAATATTAGATATGGAAGAGACCATAATAATTATAGCTTATGATGCTTTCCCAAATTTTCTTGAGTCCTATTTGAGCACCAAGTCATCATATTTGAAGAATTTTAATGATGACCACTTATCAAACCATATTTAGTAGTTGCTTGGTATTGGTAGAAATTATTATAGGCATTTTATATTTATTTCCTCTAACAACAACAATTTTGACATTCGTTTCTCAACTAGCCTAGCATCCTCTAATTTTGATTGATCTATGATCTTTAAGGCAAGCAACTCAATATTGATTGGTAATGTGACTTCTTTTTCGTAAACCATCATGTAAGGTGTGGTCTTCAAATCCTTCTTGATCATGATTCTACCTCTCCATAACACTTGGTTTAACATTAAATGCCAACTCTTTTTATTATCATCAATATTCCTCTTGATAATTCTCATCAAATTCTTATTTGTGAACTCTGCTAGTCCATTACCTTGAGTATAATAGTTTGAGGATACCTTCAAGTATATGTCATATCTTCTTGAAAAATCCATGGTCTTAGCCCCTATGAATGCTTTTATATTATTGGATACTATCCTAGAAGGGACACCAAACATGGATATCAATATTTCTAGAAATTCTATGATGGTGCCTTGATCTACTTTTTTTATTTCCTCTACTTCAGAAGACCTAGTGAAATAATTTTAGCAACACACCATCAATTTTTTTGGTATAAGATGCCATTAATTACATAGTAGTTCAAGGCTTGAAATATATACCTTTGTATTTGAGAGGCTATAAACCCATTCAAATGCTTACAAGTCTCAAAAAAATAAACTATTTGATTTATCCACATGTTTTGTTCTATCTAGTCCTCTTTCAACTAATGTTCTTATTATTGTTCAATTATTAAAATGGAGTTTGATGTTGCAGAATTCATCAATTCTTCACAAAATGCTCTTCCTTTGACCAACGTAGTTGACTTGATATCTATATCATACTCTTGTATATTTTTGATCCAACTGACTTGTTTTTTGCTCAAGTCTCCTTACACTATGAAGTTTTGGATATCAAGTGTACTACATACAACAATGTTTTGCTATGAGAAATGTAATGTTTTAGCTTCTTGAGTGATTTTATTGAAGTAAACATCTATTTTTATTTGAAATTATAGCATTCTTCATGATCATGTAGAGTTTGGCTCAGAAAATCTATAGGCCACTCATTATTATCTTTATCTTTTTGAGTGAGAATGATTGTGTAGCTTTCATCCACTCCAAATACATAGAGAATGAAGTCTAGGTTAGCTAATACCAAGACTTTGGTAATAGATTACTTTATGTTCATAAAAGCATCCCTTCTGGATTTTATCCATGTGAATTCTTCTTGCAATTTCAATATTTTTGTCATAGGCTTTACTAACTGAGCAAAGTCAAACACAAATTTATTGACAAATTTAATTTTCCTAAAGAATGTTTGTAAGCCGTTTTTTTCTTTTGAGGCAAATAAATTACTAATATGGCTTTGAATCTATCTATATCAATATCTAGACCTTCCTTTGATATTGTATGACCCAGTATCTTACCTTCATGGATAATAAATATTAATTTTCTTGGGTTGAGTAATACTATGAATTCTTTACATTTCTAAAAACCCAACCTAAGATGATCATAATGCTTCTTTTGATGAGAGAAGACTATCATATCATCTAGATATATTAGGATGAATTTGTTCACAAGTTCATCAAAAGCTAAATCCATAGCCCTTTGGAATGTAGCTACAACATCAGACAAACTGAAAGGCATTCTTTGATAAGCAAATGTTCCAAATTTGATTTTGAATGAAATTTTATGATGATCCTCATCTTTGACCCGTACTTGATTAAAACCTGAAAATCAATCTAGTAATGAAAATATTTCTACCCTGGTAATAGTATGCAAGATATAATCGATCTAGGGAAAAGGATAGTGATCTTTTAATGATGTTTTTTTTATTTTCCTACAATCCATACAAAGGCAAATATTTTCATTCTTTTTTTTTATTGACACCAAATTGGCTGCCCATATGGAATGTTTGATTGGTTCAATAATTTTTGCATCTAGTAGCTTTAGCGATTCTTGTTTCATGAACACTCCTATATTTGGATTTACCAGCCTTTGCTTTTTCCAGAATGGCTTGACATTAGGTAGTATTTCTATAGTGTGTTGGATGGTCTCTTTACTATAGACTTTTAAGTCATCATAAATCCAAGCAATGATGTCACTAAATTATTAGCACAAACTTAAATTCTATTGAACTTCTTCTTCAAAGCATTGTACACCAACATTTAAATTATTTTCAATATCCAATTGAATTTCTTTGAATTCATGTTCATCAATATTCTTATTTTAGCCAATTGGTCAGTCACTACTATCAAATAAATTCTTGAGGGTGGTCATTCCTTTAGGAATATGGTTATTCTTGAGCTGAATCACTTCATCCTCATTTATGTCATTAGTTGCATTTGTTTAGTCCATTTACTAAATTAAGAAGTCTACTATTTGTTTATCATTATCAAATACTTGCTAGAAATAATCCTTATCTGGCATAGATGGCCTAAAAGCTAGTTTAACGTATTTTGAGATTTTTCTTATATCATAGGCTAGATAAAAATGGTTACATGTGAAGCCAATGCATCAGCTTACTATCATGACCCTTCCTAGCTTGACTTTATGGCACAAAAAAACAATGTATTAACCTATGATATGGTGATACCTAGTTTGAACAATTGAACCAACTATATGATGTTTAGTTTATTAATAAGGGAATGTTATCGCTAACATATTGCCAAGTATGCAAGATTAGGTACACTCGTAGGTGGAACAGGTAGAGGCACCCACAAAAAATGAGGGTACCAAAGATCAAGGGAAATGATTATTATGATACTCAGAGGTAACATGGATAGATACCTTCATATAGGCATGCATTTACGGAAGGGATAATCATTGATGGCTAATCACCTTGAGATTTAGTTGATAGCCTAGTAGCTATTATAAAATCTCTAGCTAAGATAGGTGATTGGGTTGATGGAGAGATTCCTTCTTTTTTATTGTATAAATGTGTTTTCTCTCTATTGCATCATGGCTTGAGTAGTTTAATGTTGGGTTTTCTATATAAGAACAATTGCAAAATGTATATAGATGCATAAGATAAACTGTCATGTCGAAGTGAAAGTAGAGCATCATCCTTATGAAATAAAGTAAATTAAATTTATATGCTGAATGAAGATTCATTTAAATTAATTAATGAAGTTCAAGTAAATAATATTTGGCTCATTGGAGCTCATAGCAAACTTCATTGCAATTAATAATAAATTAGTTTTCATTTAAATTAATTAAAAGTGTTCATTTTAATGATAATATAGAATTCATTAAAAGACTTTAATTAATTGAAATAAATGAAAAGTAATTCATTTTAAAAATATATATATAAAATAATATATATATTTTATCAAAAAGCAATAATGTAATTGTGAAAATAAAAGAAATATATTTTATGGTTTATAAATATCTTGAGAATGATATTTTAATTAAAAGAGCCATTCTTCAAAAAATAAAACGTAATGATCCCTTTCCTATATAGTGAAACCTATGAAATAGCCTATGAGGCTACTAAATTTCCAAAGGTGGAAATTATGGGAAGAACACATAAAGGATAGGGGATGGTGCATTGAACAAAGGAGGCTCAAGATGAGGGATTAGGGTTTGAGAAGACAATGGATGGGCCACCTAGGCGGACATGCACGTAAGGAGGAAGGAAAGGAAAAGAGATAGAGGGGAACGAAAGGAAAGAAGGACAAGAGCAGAGCAAACATAGGGGAGACATGGAGAAAGGGAAAAGAAAACCAAAAGCAAAGAGGAGAGGTAGTTAGAAATTGCAAAATTTCCATCTCTATAGAAGTTGAAGGTCGGGTTACTTCAAACCTTTAATCCGATTTTTAAATGAAACCACCATATGCTTTTTGAACACTGTATTTTTAAATGAAACCACCATATTCTTGTTGAGCATTGTGTTTTTAAATGAAACCACCATATGCTTGTTGAGCATTGTGTTTTTAAATGAAAACACCATATGATTTTTGAGCGCTATGTTTTAAAATGAAACCACTATATGTTTTTTGAGCGCTATGTTTTTAAATGAAACCACCATATGCTTGTTGAGTGCTATGGTTTTTAAATGAAGCCACCATAATCTTGTTGAGCGCTATGTTTTTAAATGAAACCACCATATACTTGTTGAGCACTGTGTTTTTAAATGAAACCACCATATGCTTTGTGGAGTGTTGTGCGCTATGTTTAAGAAAAACCACCTCACGTTTGGATAAACGCTGTGTGCCATGAACTAGAGTGAGAGTTTTAGTGAGCACAGGTTTTAGAGGAAACCAGTGTGCATTTTTGTGAGCGTAGGATTTAGAGGAAGCCAATGAGCATTTTTGTGAGCACAGGCTTTAGAGGATGCCAGTGAGCATTTTTGTGAGCACAGGCTCTAGAGGAAGCCAATGAGCATTTTAGTGAGCATACGTTTTAGAGGAAACCAATGAGAGTTTTAGTGAGTGTGCTTTAGAGGAAGCCAGTGAGCATTAACAATGAGCACTGTGCATGTTCGAAGGCCACGTCATGTTGAAGGGAGTATTGTGAGGGTTCGAGGGCTATGTGTTTAAAGAGCATTGTGGAGTTGAAAGCACCAAGTAATTTTGAGTGCTGTGTTCCAAGAGTGGGAACTCTGTTAAGATTGAAGTGAGAGCATTTCATAGTTCTAGTTGCTTAGACACTAGGTTTTGTCGTGGCTGCTTAGAATCTGCCTTGGAAGGCATTTTCCTCTAGTTGTAGACCCTACATTAGGTAAGGTATTGCGTAACTTGATTTAATTAAAAGGAAACCTTCATTTTATGAGAAATAATAAAGGATTTTAATTTAAGAAACCCTTATTTTATGAAAAATATAATGAAGGCTTTTAATTAAAAAAACCCTTGATTTTTATGAAATTTATTGAAGGCTTTTAATTAGAAAGAACCTTTGTTTTATATAAAATATAATGAAGGATTTTAATTAAAAAGAACCTTTGTTTCATATGGGATTATTGAAGGCTTTTAATTAAAGAGAACCTTTAATTGATATGAGATTTATTTAAGGTTTTTATTTAGAAAGAACCTTTTATTTTTATAAAATCTATTGAAGGCTTTTAATTAGAAAGAACCTTAGTTTTATATAAAATATAATGAAGGCTTTTAATTAAAAAGAACCTTGTTTCATATGATATTATTGAAGGCTTTTAATTAAAGAGAACCTTTGATTGTTATGAGATTTATTTAAGGTTTTTAATTAGAAATAACCTTTTATTTTTATGAAATCTATTGAAGGTTTGTAATTAGAAAGAACCTTAGTTTTATATAAAATATAATGAAGGCTTTTAATTAAAAAGAACCTTTGTTTCATATGGGATTATTGAAGGCTTTTAATTAGAAAGAACTTTAGTTTTATATAAAATATAATGAAGGCTTTTAATTAAAAAGAACCTTTGTTTCATATGGGATTATTGAAGGCTTTTAATTAAAGAGAACCTTTAATTGATATGAGATTTATTTAAGGTTTTTATTTAGAAAGAACCTTTGATTTTTATAAAATCTATTGAAGGCTTTTAATTAGAAAGAACCTTAGTTTTATATAAAATATAATGAAGGCTTTTAATTAAAAAGAACCTTGTTTCATATGGTTTTATTGAAGGCTTTTAATTAAAGAGAACCTTTGATTGTTATGAGATTTATTTAAGGTTTTTAATTAGAAATAACATTTGATTTTTATGAAATCTATTGAAGGTTTTTAATTAGAAAGAACCTTAGTTTTATATAAAATATAATGAAGGCTTTTAATTAAAAAGAACCTTTGTTTCATATGGGATTATTTAAGGCTTTTAATTAGAAAGAACTTTAGTTTTATATAAAATATAATGAAGGCTTTTAATTAAAAAGAACCTTTGTTTCATATGGGATTATTGAAGGCTTTTAATTAAAGAGAACCTTTTATTGATATGAGATTTATTTAAGGTTTTAAATTAGAAAGAACCTTTGATTTTTATGAAATGTAGTGAAGGTTTTTAATTTAATTTAAAATAGAACCCCTTTGATTAATGTTGATTATCTTAGGAGTTTTAAATTAAAAGGGATGTGGATTTATTCGTGAATTGAAGTTATGGGGCTTCAATTTAGGGAATGAATGAATGATTATTTTAAAGGTTAAAGGTATTAAAATTTAATGCTTTAAAAGGTAATTGATTGATTGGAAATTGTGAATTAAAAAAGATGCAACTTTATTCTTTTAATTGAAGTTATGGGACTTTGATTTAGGGAATGAAAAGGAAGGGATTGTTTTAAAGGTTAAGGGTATGAGACTTTAATGCTTTAATACATGAATGAATTTAATTAAAGTTTGACCTTGATCTAAGTGGTACATGTTGGATGACTCTCTAAGGGAACTTGAGAGGTGAAAATAAAAGTAAAGGTTCTTTTATAATATCCATTATGCATTAGATGGTTAGAAACTTAATTGAATTTTGTATAGTTAAAATTTGGAAAAGTAAATGAATAGATGCATTTATAAGGTATGCCTATCCTAAACCATGAGTATCCTGATCCCCTACTACCCTAAAAGATCCAATGTGAAGCAAGGAGAAGCAAGGAGTTCAATGGAAATAAAGTATAGGTAATTGTATCTTACGTTGATTTAATTATGATAAAATAGACAAAAATTGTGGGGATATATTCCCAATGCAGATAATGTGATACTCTTTAAAGTAAGAATGATTTATCATGTGAGATTTAATGAGATAGCTATGTATTGGTTTAGTGAAGGTTCTTTTAATTTATTTTTGTATCTTGTTATATTATATAGTTGATTCTCTTTTAGTGTTAAGCTTGATTTATTTTATCTATCATTGTTTGATTGCTTTTTGATGTTATAGTAACTAGATGTATTATTGTTTGGTTGCTTGATGATAGAAATCTAAGTGTAGAGTTCTAGGGTGAACTCAGAGGTAACCTAAGGGAATTAAGAACCCCTTAGGGTGAACATAGGTAACCTAAGGGAATTTGAGAACCCATTAGGATGAACATAAGGGACCTAAAGGAATTGAGACCCCCTTAGGGAGATAAAGGACTAAGTTGTGAAGAGATTACATCTAAGTTAAGATAGCTCATCATGGAGACGAGATAGATAGCTTAACTCTTAATACCCGTAGTATACCTACATATAACAATTTGTGTATGGTATGGATATGTATATATACCTTCGATGGACTGAGGGTGATAGGTCTAGCTCATCAATAATAATGGGAAATATGGACTGAGGGTGATAGGTCTAGCTCATCAAGAATGATGGGAAAGATGGACTTATCTGTAGTAACACATGTTAAGCATACATTGATGGACTTGTAATAGGATAATTCATGAGATATAGCTTCCAAGAAAACATAGGTGATTGAAAATTTAGATTAATACTATTTGGTTTAGGGGTTCATGTATCCCTCTCCTTAGTAAAAAATAAAAAAAACTTTTCTATTTTTGTATTTTTCTATTTGTGTATTTTTGTGTCATTATATTTGGTATCTAAGCTCTAGGTACGAGGGTGTAGAGCTTCCATGTGTGCTAAATAGAAATTATATGTATCCAATGAAGGATTACTTAAGGTAAAGGCTAAAGATGGGATGATCTAGGATACCCTATTTGTTATAATCTAATAGGAATTAACCCCAAGGGAGTGTGGATGTTAGGATGTCTTAGTATAGGATTTGGTATCAATGATACATCCTACCATGGGATATTACCCTCGTTAGGTTGTTAACGCATATAGCAAGAGAACTTTGTATTATGGCTCTATTGGAGATACAACTTAAGATGAAACTGTAATCTAATCTTCTTTCTTGGATGGAATCAGGTTAAGATGCCACCTAAGACCAGAACAGGAAGGCCTACACATAAAAAAACTCAACAAAGTAATGTTGAAGAAGAAAACTAGGATGGGGAACCAACAAATCCCAATAGAGAGGTAGAAGACCTCACTGCTACAGTCGCTGCTATGCAAGATTAGATAAGATAGTTGCTAGAAATGGTTGCAAATCAAAATTTGCAAGTTCAAGGCTCAAATATTAGTCTAGATAGTGGATTAACTATAGAACAAGTGCAAGCCAGAGCCTTAGCATAAAAGGAAACATCTAGGGATATGAAAAACATCAATATCTCCAAGTTTGATGGAGAGGGTGATGGGGATGTAGTGGAAGCATGGCTGAGAGAAGGAGAGGTTCACTTTATGATAAAAGGCTGCTAATCAGGAACCTGAACACTTTGGGCTACAATTAACTTGGAAGGGGCTGCTCTGGAGTGGTGGGAAACCCACTATGAGGAAACTAAAATTGAACCCATTGATACTCCATGGGAGGAATTTATAAACATATTTAAGAAGATATTCGTAATAGAGCATTTCTATACCTTAAATTTTGAAGAATTTGCTAGTCTGAGACAAGGAACGGGCATAGTAGAGGTGTACTATAAGAAGCTGGTAAGACTGTTCAAATATGTACCTTGCTATAATGAGAAATTATGGGTTCACAAGTTCATTCTTGGATTGGAACCTAGGTTAAAGCATGATGTAGACATGCAGGAGCCTAAATCACTACAAAAGGCATATGACCTAGCAAAGAAAGTAGAGTCACACTTTTGTTATAAATGACACTCTACCCGAGCAAGCTCATCAAGAGCTAAAGAAGAGGAATAGTAATGAATTTGTAAAATGGAAGGTTGAAAAAGAGAGCGAAAGGCTAAGAATCCCCAAAATCCTAAGAAGAAACCTTATGGAAATTGGAAGAAGTTTAATAAGAAATTTTGTAAGAGGGATAACAAACCCAACAACACAAAACCTCAACCAAAAAAGTCGTAAGCTCCAACTCTAGGAGTTAAGAGTGGGAATGAGAAACTTTAAAAACAACAAGGACCCAAGGAAGGGTGCTACAATTGTTGAGGACCTCATTACTATAATCGGTGTCCATATCAAGCAGGGACTAGCACATCTAATGCAAACAGAAAGGAACTAGAAAATCAGATCTATGTCGCAATCGAGAAGCAAAAGCTAGAGGGACAAGCCACCCCATTACTTGTGAAAGGTAAGGTTTTTAATAAGCAAGTAAACATTTTGATAGATAGTGGAGCCATTGATAGTTTTATTGCATCTAGTCTAGCAAGGACTGTGTCAGAAAGGCCTGGACATTTTGCTCAAGGTTGGAAGGTTGAGTATGGTTATGGGCAGACCTACTCTATGAACCAGTGTTATCCTATGGTAGAAGTCACTCTATCTAAAGGGACTATAGAATGCTATTTATATGTAGCTCCCTTACACACCTTTGATGTGATTATAGGGATGGATTTGCTACAAGATTATAAAGCCTTAGTCAATTTTCAAGGTTGATGGATTGAGTATTTAGAGGAAGGCAGAGAGAGACTAAGAATTCATAGCAAACAATGGGTGTTTTAACCTCAAATGGTATCCACTATGCAATTGAAAAAGGTCCTAAAGAGAGGAGAGACTAGTATGTGGTAAAACAAAATAAATTGGAGGACCATGAGAAAGAATAAATACTAAGACAACATCTAATTTTATAATATTTTCAATATGTATTTCTAGAGGACCTACCTGGACTACCTCCTGTACGGGAATTTGACTTCATAATTGAACTTATAATGGGAGTTGAACCTATTCATAGATTCCTATATAGGATGAATCCTACTAAAATGCAAGAACTAAAGGTTCAATTGCAAGGATTATTGGAAAAGGGTTTGATAAAACCAAGTGTGTCACCGTGGGGTGCACCCATTTTTTTCATGAAAAATGATAGTTCGCTAAGATTGTGTATTGATTATAGGATGCTAAATAAGGCTACAATTAAGAACCGGTATCCTTTACCTAGGATTGAGGATTTATTTGACCAACTAAATGATTCCAAGGTGTTTACTAAGATCGATATGAGGTCAAGGTATCACCAGTTAAGGATTCATGAGGAAAACACTCACAAAATAGTACTTAAGACTAGGTATGGGTATTATGAGTTTACGTTTCTACCCTTTTAACTGACTAATGCCCTAGATGCTTTCATGAACTTAATGAACAATGTGTTTCGAAGGCACTTGGACCAGTTTGTCTTGGTATTCCTAGATGATATCCTTATATACTCTAGAGATAAATAAGAACATGATAAACATCTTAGAATAGTGTTGGAAATATTTAGGAAGAATCAACTTTATGGAAATATGGCTAAGAGTGAATTCTATGTTCTAGAGGTATGATATCTTGGACACGTTATATCAGTAAAGGGGATTGCTGTGGATCCAAAAAAGATAGAGGCTATTCTGAATTGACCACCTCCTACTAATGTGACTGAAGTGTGAAGTTTCATGGGGTTAATAGGCTATTATAGACATTATATAAAGGACTACTCCAAAATTGTTGAACCCATAACGAACCTTTAGAAGAAGGGGAAAGAATTCAAGTGGTCAAAGAAGTGTGAGGCTACCTTCGTACTACTAAAGCATAATCTTACTATTGCATCGATACTAAAGGTTCCCTATCCTCAAGGGGACTTTTCAGTGTGCACTGATGCATCAATAGATAGGTTGGGTGGGGTACTATCACAAGAGGAGTCAGTGGTGGCATATACTTCAAGGAAGCTCAAAAAGTATGAAGTTAATTATGCTACGCATGATTTGGAGCTAGTTGTAGTGGTGCATGCTTTAAAGGTTTGGCACCACTACTTGGTGGGAAGGCCATTTGAATTAAAAAAAAACCATCAAAGTCTGTGGTATATATTCACCCAACCAATATTCAATGTGATACAGAGAAGATGGGTGGAATTTCTCGCTGAGTATGATTTTGAGATTGAGTACATATAGGAAAAAGAGAATAAAGTAGTTGATGCTTTGAGTAGAAGGAAATATATAGTAGCCATAACCAAAATTCACATGGACCTAATGGATCAAGTGAGACATGATCAATCTCGAGATGAGTATTTCCAAGGAATTCGAGTCAAGATGGATAGAGATCCTAAAGGAAATAAGGGATTTAGTGTGAAATATGACTTTATGTGTTATAAGGGAAGGGTCGTCATACCAAAGATGGGTGATTTGAGGAACTTGATAATGCAAGAAGCTCATAGATATTCTTATTCTGCTCATCTAGGAGGAACCAAAATGCAAGAAAACATGAAAAGAACCTTATTTTGGGTAGGAATGAAGAATGATATCACAAATTTTATCGCTCGACGCCTCGAATGTCAGAAAGTTAAGGCAAAACACCAACATCCTGCAGGAAAAATTCATCTTCATGATATACCTATGCAAAAATGGTAGGTTATATCTATGGATTTTATTGTGGGTTTACCAAAGACTCGGTACCAACATGATGTCATATTTGTAGTGATCGACAAATTGACTAAGGTTACCCACTTCATACTGGAAAATACCAAGGACGATGCTTAGATAGTGGCTAGCAGATTCGTCAAAGAGTATTACGATTACATGGGTTTCCTGAGGTAATTATCTTAGATAGAGACTCCAAATTCACTTCTGAATTTTAGAAATTCCTTCATAGTGTAGTTGGTATGAAATTGAATGAGTTCAGCGTACCACCTTGAAACCAATGGTCAAACAGAGTGGATAAACCAAGTTTTGGAAGACATGCTTTGCATGTACTGCATGGATTACAAATCTCAATGGAAATATTCTCTACCTTTGGTAGAGTTTGCCTACAATAATGGACATCACTCCTCGCTAGGAATGACACCTTTCAATTCCTTATATGGGAAAAAGTGTAGAACACCATTGTATTGGGACAACCTAGAGGATCAAGTTGTGATTGGGCCAGAAATGGTTAGGGTAATGGAAGAGCAGCTAAAAGAAATTAGGCAAAGGCTTAAGGAAGCTGCGAATAGGTAGAAGAGTTATGCATATCTAAAAATAACTCCAAGAGAGTATTCTATTGGAGATAAGGTGTTCTTAAGTATTAATCCAAAGAAAAGTGCTATCAAATCCATGAATTTGAATCCACATTTTGTGGGGCCCTTTGAAATCATGAAAAATATTAGTCTGGTTGCATATCGACTTGTATTACCACCTAATCTGTCCAAAATCCATGATACCTTCCACATATACTTGCTTAGGAAATATTTTGCTGACCCTGAACATGTGTGGGATGTTTCTAAATTATAGATGACAAATCCAAAGGCCATTGAAGTACTACCGATGAAGATTATTGAGTTTCTTTCTAAATCTCTATAGAATAGGACTCTAAAACAGTGTAAGGTCTAGTGGGACCAGTTCTCTAAGAAGAATAACACTTGGGAGAAAGTGGAGGTTATGCAAAAACATTTTCCCTTTTTATTTGAAGCTATATGATGTAATAAATTTACTTTTTATTAAAAACAAAAGGAAAACTGGAAACGCAGAGGATGATGTTTAATCCTAGTGGGGGAGGATGTCATGACCCTTCCTAGTTTATTTATTTTTAATAAGGTACACTCGTAGGTGGAACAAGCAAAGTCACCCACCAACAATGAGGGTACCAAATATCAGAGGAAATGATGATTAAGTTACTTTGAAGTAACATGGATAGATACCTTCATATAGGCATGCATTGACGAAAGGGATAATCATCTATGGCTGATAACATTGAGCTTTAGTTGATAGGCTAGTAGCTATCGTGAAATATTTGGCTAAGATAGGTAATTGGGTTGATGTAAAGATTCCCTCTTTGTTGTTGTATAAATGTGTTTGCTCTGTACTGCATCATGACTTGAGTAGTTTAATGTTGGATTTTCTATATGAGAATAACTGTGAAATGTGTATAGATGCATAAGGTAAACTGTCATGTCGAAGTGAAAGTAGAGCATCATCCTTATGAAAGAAAGTGAATTAAATTTATATGTTGAATGAAGATTCCTTTAAATTAATTAATGAAGTTCAAGTAAATAATGTTTGGATCATTGGAGCTCATTAGTAAAATTCATTGCAATTAATAATAAATGAGTTTTCATTTAAATAAAATAAAAGTGTTCATTTATTGATAATAGAGAATTCATTAAAATACTTTAATTAATTGAAATAAATGAAAAAGAATTCATTTAAAAAATAAGTATATATAATAATAGATATATTTTATCAAAAAATAATAATGTAGTTGTGTAAATAAAAGAAATATATTTTATGGTTTATAAATATCTTGAGAATGATATTTTAATTAAAAGAACCATTCTTCAAAAAATAAAATGTAATGATCCCTTTCCTATATAGTGAAACCTATGAAATAGCCTATGAGGCTACTAAATTTCCAAAGGTGGAAATTATGGGAAGAATGCATAAAGGATAGGGGATGGTGCATTGAACAAAGGAGGCTCAAGACGGGGGCTCGGGGTTCGATAAGACGTTGTACGGGCCACATGAGAGGACATGCATGTATGGAGGAAGGAAAGGAAAAGAGACAGAGGGGAATGAAAGGAAATAAGGACAAGAGTAGAGCAGACATAGGGGAGGCATGGAGAAAGGTAAGAACACACCAAAAGTGAAGAGGAGAGGTAGTTAGACATTGCTATCTTTCCATCTCCGCAAAAGTTGAAGGCTGGGTTACTTCAAACCTTTAATACAGTTTTTAAATGAAATGACCATATGCTTGTTGAGTACTATATTTTTAAATGAAACCAACATATGCTTGTTGAGCACTGTGTTTTTTAAATGAAACCACCATAAGCTTGTTGAGCACTGTGTTTTTAAGTGAAAACACCATATGCTTGTTGAGAATCGTGTTTTTAAATGAAACCACCATATGCTTTATGGAGCATTGTGCGCTATGTTTAAGAAAAAACACCTCATGTTTGGATAAGCATTGTGTGCCATGAACTAGAGTGAGAGTTTTAGTGAGCATAGGTTTTAGAGGAAATCGGTAAGCATTTTTGTGAGCGCAGGCTTTAGAGGAAGCCAGTGAGCATTTTTGTGAGTGCAAGTTTTAGAGAAATCCAGTGAGCATTTTTGTGAGTTCAAGCTCTAGAGGAATCTAGTGAGCATTTTAGTGAGCACAGGTTTTAGAGGAAACCAATGAGTGTTTTAGTGAGTGTGCTTTAGAGGAATCCAATGAGCGTTAAAAGTGAACGATGTGCATGTTCGAAGGTCACATCATGTTGAAGGAAGCACTATGAGGGTTCAAGTGCTATGTGTCTAAAGAGTGTTTTGGAGTTGAAAGTGTCAAGTAATTGTGAGTACCATGTTCAAAGAATGGGAACTTTGTTAATACTTAAGTGAGAGCATTTCCTAGTTCTAGTTTCTTAGATGCTAGGTTTTGTTGTGACTACTTAGCATCTGCCTTGGAAGGTTTTGGCCTCTAGTTGTAGATCCTGCATTAGGTAAGGTGTTGTGTAACTTGTTTTAATTAAAAGGAAACATTCATTTTATGAGAAATAATGAAGGAGTTTAATTGAAGAAACCCTTGTTTTATGAAAAATATAATGAAGGTTTAATTAAAAATAACCTTTGATTTTTATGAAATTTATTGAAGGATTTTAATTAGAAAGAACCTTATTTTTATATAAAATATAATGAAGGCTTTTAATTAAAAATAACCTTTGTTTAATATGGGATTATTGAAGGCTTTTAATTAAAGAGAACCTTTGATTGATATAAGATTTATTTAAAGTTTTTAATTAGAAATAACCTTGGATTTTTATGAAATCTATTAAAGGCTTTTAATTAGAAAGAACCTTAATTTTATATTAAATATAATGAAGGCTTTTAATTAAAAAGAAACTTTGTTTCATATGGGATTATTGAAGGTTTTTAATTAAAGAGAACCTTTTATTGATATGAGATTTATTTAAGGTTTTTAATTAGAAAGAACCTTTGATTTTTATGAAATATATTGAAGGATTTTAATTAGAAAGAACCTTAGTTTTATATAAAATATAATGAAGGTTTTTAATTAAAAATAACCTTTGTTTCATATGGGATTATTGAAGGCTTTTAATTAGAAAGAACCTTAGTTTTATATAAAATATAATGAAGGCTTTTAATTAAAAAGAACCTTTGTTTCATATGGGATTATTGAAGGCTTTTAATTAAATAGAACCATTTATATGGGATATATTTAAGGTTTTTAATTATAAAGAACCTTTGATTTTTATGAAATGTATTGAAGGTTTTTAATTTAATTTAAAAGAGAACCCCTTTGATTAATTTTTATTATCTTAGGAGTTTTAAATTAAAATGGATGTGGATTTATTCATGAATTGAAGTTATGAGGCTTTAATTTAGGGAATGAATGAATGATTGTTTTAAAGGTTAAAGGTATGGGACTTTAATTCTTTAAAAGGTAATTGATTGATTGGAAATTGTGAATTAAAAAGGATGTAAATTTATTATTTAAATTGAAGTTATGGGGCTTTAATTTAGGGAATGAAAAGAAAGGGATTGTTTTAAAGGTTAAAGGTATGAGACTTTAATGCTTTAAGACATGATTGAATTTGATTAAAGTTAGACCTTGATCTAAGTGGTACATGTTGGATGACTCTCTAAGGGAACTTGAGAGGTGAATATAAAAATAAAGGTTATTTTATAATATCCATTATGTAGGTCCGAGGTGTAGACCAATTGGTTCATCCAAACCCCATAAGAGGGGCAGATTTCCAAGATTCAAATCTCGGGCCTCGCTAGACTGAACACTTGTCCTTTTCCTGGTGCTTTCAGTAGCGTAAAAGGTTTAAAATTATTGTGGCATGGTGGTTATAGGGGAAAATTGCGTGAAGATCTATGTGGCGGCTTCTGGGGTGGAGAACGTAGAATATTGTGGCGGCCATAAAAAGTTGGACAGCCTGCCCGAATTCATGGCGTCTACCGATTCCACCATGTAAATTAAAAAAAAATGAAAAAATAATAATATCCATTATGCATTAGAGGGTTAGAAACTTAATTGAATTTCGTATAGTTGCAATTTGGCAAAGTAAATGAATATATACATTTAGAAGGTATGCTTATCCTAAACCATGAGTATCCTGATCCCCTACTACCCTAAAATATCTAATGGGAAGCAAGGAGAAGCAAGGATTTCAATGGAAACAAAGTATAGGTAATTGTATCTTACGTTGATTTACTTATGATCAAATAGACTAAAATTATGGGGAGATATCCCCAATGCAGATAATGTGATACTCTTTAAAGTAAGAAGGATTTATCATGTGATATTTAATGAGATAGCTATTTATTGGTTTAGTGAAGGTTATTTTACTTTATTTTTGTATCTGGTTATATTATGTAGTTAATTCTCTTTTAGTGTTAAGCTTGCTTTATTTTCTCTATCATTTTTTGATTGCTTTTTGATGTTATAGTAACTAGATGTATTATTGTTTGGTTGCTTGATGATATAAATCTAAGTGTAGAGTTCTAGGGTGAACTCAGAGGTGGCCTAAGGGAATTAAGAACCCCTTAGGGTGAACATAGGTAACCTAAGGGAATTTGAGAACCCATTAGGGTGAAAATAGGAGACCTAAGAGAATTGAGACCCCCTTAGGGAGATAAATGACTAAGTTATGAAGAGATTACATTTGAGTTAAGATAGCTCATCATGAAGATGAGATAGATATATTAACTCACAATACTCTTAGTATACCTACACATAATGATTTGTGTATGGTATGGAGATGCGTGTATACATTTAATGTACTGAGGGTGATAGGTCTAGCTCATCAATAATGAACTTGTCTACAGTAACACATGTTATGCCTACATAGATGGACTTGTGATAGGATACTTCATGAGATTTAGATTCTAGGAAAACTTAGGTGATTGAAACTTTAGGCTAATACTCGTTGGGTTAGGGGTTCATGAAGGTTTCATGTATCCCTCTCCTTAGTAAAAAAATAAAAAACTTTCTATTTTTGTATTTTTCTATTTGTGTGTTTTTGGGTCGTTACACTTACACATTTCACTCTTTAGAGATTATTATTATATTTAGCCTCCTCAAATCTATTTTGATAAGCTTTCAAATAATATTTCTTGCTACTATTTTCCTATAACATGATTTACCACCAATTTAGAATCTCCAAAAATCATTAATAGCTTGATTCTCATCTTCTCTACTTCTTTGAGTTCAATACAAAGTGTGTCATACTCTATTTCATTATTAGTACAACTCCAGGTTAGCCTATATCACAATATTCTAGTTTCTTTAGATAATGAAGTCAAAACAATCCCTACTCTGATGCTATGTTTACATCTAACCCCATCAAAGTAGAGTTTCCATATCTTAGTTTGTCAAAGATATTTATTTGTGATGGTTGGAGAATTTTTCTTTTTTAACTTTGAAATAGAGTAAGTGTTAATTCCTATTTCAACCATAGCATTGAATTTTTTAGTGAGAATTGGTCTTCGGTTTGTAGTTTATCTATGATTTATTCCAGGGTTATGCATAAGCGCAAAATATCACAAATTGGCTCTATTTGGGATTTTCAATATTTTAAATTGGCTAATTTTAGATCCTTTCAGTGGGGCCCATTCACCCGTAATTTACAAGGTGGAAGTTTTTTTGGGGTAAATTCGCCCACCATTGATAATCATGAAAATAATTTTATTTTAATTCATCGACCTCAAATTACAAATGATTTTGATATTCCCCCCAAATTGCATTCAAATTATAAATGATTTTTTATTTCCCTCCCAAATCGCCTCATATACTACCCGTATATATACTGTATTGGGTACCGATAAACATACATAAAAAATACTGTAACTTGAAAATAGCTCTAAAATAATGAAAAACTTGAGGTGTCGATCGACATACATCTATCACTTGTAGAGGTGTCGGTCGGTTGCAAAAGTGTCAATCGACATTAGCCTATCGATTGTAGGGGTTGTCGATCGACATTTATCTATCGGTTGTAGAGGTGTCGATCATCATTTGTTAGTCGATTGTAGCATCGTGTCTATCGGTATTAGTCGGTTGGTTGCAGAGGGGTCGATCAACAGTAGAATATCAGTTGTAGGGACTGTCGATCGATAATTATCTATCGATTACAGAAGTATCAATAGGTATTAGTTAGTAGGTTGTAGTACTATGTCGATCAACATTAATCAATCGATTGCATGGTTGTCGATCGCCATTAGTCTATCATCATACCTACAATCGATCGACATGTCTACAACCGATCGATAAGTGACATGTCTACAATCGATTGGTATGGATACAACTGATTGATATATCTAAAATTGATCAACATATATACAACCGATCAAAATGGCTGTAACTGATCAACATGGCTACAACTGATCGATATGGTTACAACCGATCGATATCGTTGCAACTGATCGACATGACTACAATCGATCAGTATGTCTACAACCGATCGACATGTCTAAAATCGATAAGCATGGTTGCAACCGATCAGTATGGCTATAATCGATCAACATTGTTGTAACTAATCAGTATATCTATAGTCAATTGGCATTGCTACAGTCGATTGGTATCTCTGTAGTCGATCGTCATTACTGCAACCGATCAACATCTATGAAATTGATCAACAATCTACATGTTTGCAAACGATCGACATGTCTATAGCTTGTCGGTATGTCTGCAACCAATTGGTATATCTAAAACCAATCATAATCATTGCAACTGATTGACATGTCTACAATTGATCGATATCTCTGCAATCGATCGTCAAGTCTGTAGTTGATCGACATGCCTACAACCGATTGAATTTTACGTCTCAGATCGGTCGTCATAAATCGTAAAGGCTAAAATTATTTCTTGTCGGTCTAAATCCTTTAAGTTTACCATACATTATTAGAGTTTGTAACCTGATATTCAAGGCCCCAAACACAGAAAAATTTTCCACGGTTTGAAAATTTTTGGAGAAAAAAATTTGAAATTCACCATGGTTTGAAAATTTTTGGAAAAAAATAATTGCAATTCACCATGTATACTTCTACATATTTCATCGAGATTCCAAGACAATTCATCTTCATTTTATAAATAGATTTCGAGGCTGACCCCTTATACATAACCCTGATTTCTTCTATTGGATCAATTTCTTCAGTAATAATGTTGAAATTATTGTCTTCTTGCACTTCTTCTCTGATTTTCCCTATATAGTAGGAAAATGGCCTTTTAACAAATATTTTCACCATTTTTTCATTATAAGGTATTTCCATGTGCAAATAATCCAAGGATAGCTATCCACCTAATTTGACTATGAATTTACAAGAAAGGTACATACCAAAGTAGGATCCAAATATACTACAACCACCTCTTGTATGATTTTTATCTAAGGTATTCTATGTAGCACAATAAGTATGTCCTTGATCACTCTGACACTATTTAGTAGAGTTCCATCCAATTGCAACACTCCCAAACTGAAATGTGTGTATTCCATGTCCATTGCTTCACATATGATTTTTGTCATAATTATTGTTGTTTCTCTAGAATCCAACATGCAATTGTGCATGACCCATCCTTCCATACACAGGGACCTATAGAATGGGGATGGTCTATTTTTACCTACTCCTAGAGTAGGTTTACCCTGTGCCAAATTTATTTTTAACTAAGGTTGTTCTTCAGACCTGGTGGAATTCAATGATGCTTGAAGAAGATCAATTTGTATCAAAATCATTAAAGCATCATACATTATTGCTTTGGATGGTATTTTCCTTAGCTCATCCATAATGTTGAAGCTAGAAGATTCTAATTGTTTCTTTTCTACATTATTTGGCTCATTAAATTTCTTTCGATATTCTTGTGTTGCTTCAATCCTTTGTCACTTAGTGATGAAAGGGTACCAAAATTTATTTCTAGTCTATTATTCTGTTTCAACTTATTTTACTTACACTAGTTTATGTTGTTATTTCAAAGGATCTATTGTAGAATATTCTATTAGCTGAGCAGGTTGAGGTACTTCCCTTTTTAGATGTTTAGTTTTTTGGGCTAGAACCTAGAAAGGGTCAATTTTTTTGGGATCTACTTGAAATGGTTTTTTTCTCAATCGAGTCAACAATGAAATTGGATCTTCTTCCTACACCATTAGATTTTTGTCTTCTTCCCATAACATGTTTATCTAGTCCTTATATGCTATTTCTACCTTCTCAACTATAAATTTATGCATATGATGTTGTTGAAGCATACAAGTACTTTCACCATTTGGGTCATTACAAGTTGAGCACCAATAATTTTTCTATTGATGCAAAGTTAGAAGGATTTTCTTCTTGATTATTATACGTTGCATTATATTTTTCATTAGTATTGATAGCACAAGATCCTTGATATTTTACCATGTATGGAAATCTCCTAGGCTAGATATTTCTCTCAACATATCTCCTTTTCATGGTGGTGATCTTATTTGTTAGATTTTTAATCCTATCATAATATTATTTATACTAGTGGTTTGAGGCTCAGGAGCTGGTAATGCAGGTATGGTAGGAGGTGTTAATAATACTAGAGTTGGTAATGTTGGGAATTTGGATGCAATGGTTGGATCTATATTTGGAAAATGAGTGATTGTAACTGGTGTTTGTTTCTCATGTTCTAGTTTCCAAATTTATGAAAATATTAGTATTACATTCATGGGAGGAATTCTACTTATAGCTATTAGAGTACTTTCTACTACAACTACTTGATAAATTTTTAGAAATGTTAACACATTAGATTGTTGTATCATTAAACCTAGATCCAAGTTGAAGGTACAAAAATAGTAGTACATTGTTTGGGCATTTGTTGACCTAATTTTTTGTGTCAATATTTTCCATGTTCTACTAAATATGATATTAAAGTCCATTACTAAATCCTATGGATACCTTTGTATGGTGGTGAATTGGGGCAGTAGTGAAAAAATCCACTTGTTCATTGAATTATTGCACTAGTATATTCATAATCTATGCCCATGAATTAATGCAACCATATTGAAGGGTTTGATACCAATATACTACCTTACCTTTCAATGATATTACAAAAAATCTAATCATAACATCCTTATCATGATTATTATGGATTGTAGCTAAGGAGACCATGTCTTGGTAATGCTCATAGGCTATATTTCCAGTGCCATCATACATTGGTAAAGTCTTTAGTGTTACCAAAGGAAAGGGATTCTGATTGACCAGGTTAAGTGGTCCTATATTATTCTAGTTGGAAAATTTTTGAGTCATTTGTTTAGATTTAGCTAAGTGGACTAATGGAAGAGATGTGAAATATGTAGATCCTTGAATTTATGTAGGGTTTGTAGGGGATGATGATGAGGATATACATCTTCTGAATGCTAAAGGAGATAATTCTACAGATAATATTGGTTCATCTAGTTTCCTAGATGTTGCACATGTGAGCATAATATTATGAGTTAAATGGTAGCTAGGTTTATTTAGAATATCATTTTAGTGGAGTTGTTAGGTGATTGGATATTGATCTATTAGAGTAGAATATCATGCAGTTCTACTCAATCAGGAAGATTATATTTGGGTCTCATCGAGCATGCCAAAGAACTATGTCTAAAATTTGTCTAAGTGGATGATTTGTGCCCTTAAGACCTCAACCAAGATTGGATGACTCAAAAATAGGGATCTTTGAGTCAAACTCTAGAGTAGGATAACTACTATGGTCCTAAATAAAACTAACTAAAATGGGGTTGTAGACTAAAGTAAGGGATGCAAAATTTAGAAGCTAGGATAAAAGTGGTGTATATTTAGAAATATCAAGAGACATAGTGCATGAGATTTTTGAAATCTGAACTAAACTAGACTACGTGACAAACCAAATTTCTTTCCATACTATAAAATATTTAATCATAACTAACACTAAGCATTATTAAGCATTATAGGAACTAATGAACAAAAAATCCAGGGATGAATCTAGAAGTTAGAATCACTGTAATAAAATTAACCATTCATATAGCTTTAACAAAAATGCCTAATCACTCAGTTGACATACATTCATGTTTTGCACAAAGTTGAGAAATAGGCTGCACGACAATCCAATATTCATTTAAAAAGCATATAGCATCATCATATAGTTATGCAATTGTAAATACTAAATATCTAATGATTTCAATGGCTTACATTCAAGTATATATAGTTTTAAAAATGCATTTAGTTAGCTTAGCATTATTTCTCTAAGAGTGGATTATAGGTCTTCTAGGTTGCTTTAGCATGCATGCATCTCCTCCAAATTATTCAATTACAACCAACTTGGTATTGGGATTTTGATGTGGTTTGCATTTGTTTCATCCTAGATAGTGGTGGCTAAAATATATTCACCTAGTGCACTAGATCTTCTGACAAGTTTATTCTATCTGTAGTTGCCCCATTATTACCTTAGCTATATCAACACATGTGTCAATTGGAAAAGCTATCAGCTATTGAGATTTTTTGATAGAATATAATAATAGCTAGGAACACACTTGGGCCTTTCAACTCATCAGATACCTTTAGCTTCCATTTTCTTCTTATTGAATGCTAGATTTTTTATCCTTTATTTATGATGTCAGCATTTGAAATGTTTGATGCTCTTTGATGCATAGTTGAGTGAAGCACTTTTATAGGAATTGGATACACTTTATATTGCCTAATGTGCTAGGTTTTATGACTTAGAATAGTTTTTATTCAACTTAGTCTTTCTTTCACTGCATTGGATTTTTTTGCTACTCTTGATGACATCAACACTCTACTTGCCTTGTGATTTAAAATTATTGCAATCGATATACTTTTATACAATGCCATATATTGGGCCATCCATACTTAGCCAAAAATCTATATTAATATGTTAGATGCTTCATTAGGTCCTTGGTAACATTAGCATTTTATATTTTTGGTTGTGTTTGATAGTGAAAATTTGAGTCCAAAATATTTTGCCTTTGGTTGTCAGGTGTGGGACACTTTCATGCTTGTTACTGATGTCATTGCCTCATATTTTTTGATAGCTTTCTACACTTAGTAAAATTTGACATTATTTTTTCTTGCCTTACCTTCCTCTTATTTGATGACTATTTCAAGTGTCTAGCTATATTTTGGGGCTACTTATCTTAACAAAATGGTAAAACATTTTTTTTGTAAAATCCATCTCCTTATGTCGATGAACAATTCTACCCATACTTCCCTAGAATACATTTATCACATGCACAACTTGGAGGGGATATACATGGAAGACTAATGACCATATGATGCTAACTTATGTATCTCAAGGATCTATAGCTAAGATTCCCAAACCTATGATGCCACTTTTAAGTTTCATTATTTAAAAGTACAACCATAGCAACACAAATTGTACTCCTAAAGGGAGGTGCAAAAGATAAAAGTCTTTCTTCCAATTTATACATGTGGTTAGTTTCATCACAATAGCAAAAAACAACAATTTTGAATTCATTTTAACTATTCTTAATTACCCATATATCAGGTCAAATTCTACCTTCTTATTTGTATGAGTAATATGATAAATAGACAAAACTTTAGGGTCAATATTAGGAACATAAAGTGCCTTATCAAAATATATATCCAGTTCCAATGTCTCCACACCCTTTAATCTATAATGAATTATCATTGCCAATCACAACACGTTCCCCTATATATACTTGGTCGAATCCCTATAGAAGATGTTTGTGCTTGGTCATATGCCTAGTTTCCCTTGAATTTATCATCCACTCATAAAAAAATGGATGTCCACTATGCAAATTAAACCACTACATATGTTTGTGAGATTCCTACACTAAACCTGTCCTCACTTTACACATATGAGAGAAACATAAACACCCCCTATCTTGTTGTTTCCTCAAGCTTCTTGATTGGAATCACAAAATACTCTTCATACCCCCCTTTATTTTTATAAAACTCATAAGCATATTTTTCAAAGGCTTATTGGATTGCTTCTCATTTGTTTTGGCTTCTTATCATTCTAGATTCTAAAAACAACTTCCTTTAGATGAGATTAATTGAAAATATAATTTTCCGTATGATTACTTATTCTAGCTTGATGGTATAAATAGTACTAAAATTACCTCATTAATTAGTTGTGTGGGAGAATCTAGAAAGCACACGCAAAGTATCTCAAAAATAACTATATCATATATTTATAAAATATTGTTGAAGATATTGTTGAGCAATTCAATGTTCTCTTTCTTTTCTAATGCTTCATATCCTTCTCTTCTCTCCTTGGAAAATCATCTTACAATTTAGATGTATTCTTCCAGTTTCTTGAACTAACTAATATACTCATCAATAGTATTAAATTATTCCTTGAACAAGGTTGTAAGCTTAGCCTCCAATCTATCAATTCTTATGGAATCAATTTTATCACACAACCCCTAAAATTTCTCAAATAGTACTTTAGGATTCACAGTGTTGCTAACATGGTTGCCATATATATTGTCAATATGAAGAGAAATGACAACACGAGCCTCATACTTTTAGTCCATATAGAGCTACTTCACTTCTTAAAAATTAGTATCACAAGGTGCCTCATTCACATATTTGATCAATACCTTGCTTCAGAGTAGAGCTTCAATATTAATATTCTTGGTAGCAATATAGTATAGACCACTCAATAAGGGAACATGGTGATGCATAACTATTTTGCTAGAATATAACAAATTACATATAGCTATGACCAAAAATAGTATTATCAATGCAAAGATCTTGAAAAACAATGTGATTTTAAAAAATACGCTAAAACACTTTTGTATGTGAAAGTTATGGGCCTTAGAAGTTTTTCCCTAAAATCATATAAACTACTTCCAAAACCTTTTTTAAAAATTAATACTCACAACAAATGGGAGGTTGCTATGTTTCACCATATGAGTGGATAAGGGGTGCCAAACATGCACTAATTATGCAATTTACTGATCTATGGACCACACTATACCATTTATTATTGCATTTAGATTTGATCTAAAATTTATATGTTACCAAGTATGATACTGATTTTATGAACTATTTTCAAGTTTTATGATATGGTTAAATATGATTATTTAAACCTATTTTTATATGCCTTTAGCATGTATGCCTCACCACATTGGCCCAATCAAATAATTCCATGTTAGTGCCTATTTCAATATCCACATGTCATGTCATATCACCTGTATGGAATGCCATACGTTACCTTAGGATTCTTGCATTTTCTTCCATGTTATTTGTATGGAATGCCATGTCAACCATATGGACTGTTATGTATCATCCATATAGTTCTACCATTTCATCATATTTTTCTAGAGAGGTGACATCATGTAGTACTACATCATCATAGGGTGACACATCATCAAAAGTTGTTTTATTATGCATGCTGATGTCATCAAGATTAATTTTTTTTGGTATGGGAGGAATCTAACCTAAAAAATCCCATGATCAAGTATCTTACAATGCTTTGAATAGCCAACTCTCCAAGGACTAAACTGAGGAGAGAGAGTAAAATCCACATTTAATTTACAAAAAAGTACCACTTTTCCTCTTTTGATATCCCATGTTGATATAGACATGTTTCACACTAATACAAGCACATGCCACACATCCAAATTTTCTCTCCATTATAGGGAATGCTCCATTTTTAAATTTAAAATTTCAAAAGTGAGAGGGAAATGACAAAATTTTGGATGTAAATTTGGAGTACCTATTATCATCTCCAATTGTCCTAGTTAGAAAAATTACACCTCACACAAAATGACATAGTAAGGTCTTAGTCGAGAGTGCAATATTAGGCTCAATCTAGGGCCTTTGAGTGTTTTTATAAGGTTGGCTCCTTGTTATGATATGATCTTTAGGTACACTTGAACTCAGGGTGGAAAATAGTAAGAGAGATAAAATAAAAGTAATTGAATAGAAATAAAAACCTAAGCTACCAAGGTTGCGATGTACAAAATATCTACTAAGATCTCCTTTCATAATATGCTTAAATCCTATGTTCTAGTAGTGAACACTTCCTCTCCTCGACATACCAACATATATGCACATAAAGAGATGGGTCAAAACAAGAGAACCATAGGTGGCTACCAAAAAAAAAGGTATGTAGGCCTCTCATACACACGTATAATCCTCTAAATTTTTTGAGTATATAATATTTTTCTTAATCTATTACAAATTTTCTAATATAAAATTCCATTATAGTGGTCCTTTAGGTAGGGTTTTCTTCTTGAATAATTTTAGTCCATTAAAAGAACCTATATATTTTTTAAGTAAAATGTTTTCCTAATGCTTTCCTTGATCTTTGAATATTATCTATACAAGTTTTGCACCTAAGGCCAGCCTTATAAATTTATAATTTTCAAGTCTACCACTCCATTATTTTTCATTTGCAACCCCTATTCCATTTAAAAAGAACAAACCTAATTTTTTTTCTTATTTCTTTTATTAACAAATCTCCTTGAATTCTATCAAAGTTAGATGATATGTCTATTGGTAGTCTTGAATGTGACAACATATACATATGGATGGATTTTAAGGTAGTACTTGTAAGTTGTAGCCTTCCAACCATGATTAAGAACATACCTTTCTAACATGTCAAAAAATATTTTAATCTATCCAAAATTAAGTCCTAAAGCTCCTTTCCTTTATGAGACAAAGGAATACCCAACTATGTTAATGGAAATTTTCTAACTTTAAACCCTCAAATACAAAATAAATCTAGGGTAATGTTAATGAAAATGATATAGATTTTATAGGATTAATCAACTATCTAAAATACCTCACTTAGCATGATAATAATGATTTAAAATCAATGGCCTCATTGACAATGGGATGACCCAAAATAAAAGTATCATAAATAAATTAGAGATAATATTTGAAGGGACCATTTGTGTAGACACCCAATTTACATGCCTAAACGTGTCACCAATCAATCTTGTAAGCCAATTTGGATAGTTCAACTATTTCAAATCCAAAATTGGGGAAAAAAGTGATAATAAATTTAGGGCTTAAAAAACCTAAACAAAACTTCAAAAAATATCTCCATTATAATGGGATCAAAAATATCTTTCCAAAGAGTATAAACATGTCTATACTTGTAAAGCAACTAATACCTTTAAAGGTAGGAAAATAAGGTTATACCCTAACACTACATAGTAGTGCCATAAGCCCATAAAAGCATTGTTATGGAAATTTTTCTTCCCTGTAGTACTTATGTTAGTCAGGGGAAAAAATAGTAGTTTCATAACCTTATAGAAGCACCATTGTAATATTTTTCTTTCTCGTAACACTTTTGGTTAATTATTTCCAAAGCCAAGAATTTTACTTCTTGACTGCCTACCATTGCAAATTACCTATAAATCTTATCTACCCACTAGGTTTGTCACACATTTTAGTTGGAAAATTATCAATCTCAACTTCCTTGATTGGTAGTTCCATGTATTTTTTCTAGGCTTTTTATTCTTTTTTCTTAGTTAAGCATAAATCAAGCTCATGCAGCTCCTGCAAACTTGCCACCTCCTACATATTGCCTTCTCTATCAAAATCCTTTGTGGATTAGCAAAGGACGTTACAACTGCCTATAAAAACACCTCTTGGGTAGGCCTTTTCAAATGTGTTTCCTATGCATTAACACATTACCAAAATTCCTATAGCATACATTTTGTGCCCTCCTACTATCAACAATGTGATCAACAATCAAGGGCTTAACAAGTATTGTTCAAAAGTATTGAATAATATTTTGGAAAGCATCATCAAACACCAAGTCACCTTCAAAGCAAATCAATGGACACTCCTCATCAATATCCATTGGGAAAGCGTAAATTTACGATTGTGATTGCATCTTCCTTTTTAGATCCATTTGAAATATATTTTTTTGGCTTAACTTTCATATATCTTTGTGCATTATTCCACTTTACACAATCCATTATATTTTATAGTTTATAATATTTTAATATTTTGTCAAAAAGAGCAGGGGTTTGATCCATTGTAAGTAAGGACATTTATTATTCCTTACCAAATGCAAACAAATTACCCTATGATTATCACCTATTTTTTGTTTCTATTTGTAACTTTTTTACTTTGTAGGTACAATCAAAATTTCTAAAAGGAAGTGATAGGGTCATATAGTTTTGCCTATGGAAAATTTGTGACCCTATGGAAAACTTGTAATTCTACAATGAATTTGTGACCCTGTGGTACATATGTGACTCTATGGAAAATCAGATAACCTATGGAAAATCTGCAAGGTTATAGTGTTTCTGAGAGGTTATATAACTTTTGATTCTACTCACCATTAGGTGTTACAATTTTTGGGTTCTTTTTGTCTTTGTCTAAGAATATTACATTCATTTGTTTTAGTTTTTTTGAAGGTTTCATTCCTATTTTGTAGACTAATTCTAGTAAATTAGATCATGTTGTGGCTCGTGTACTTATTTTTATAAAGACATGTACAAAAGAAATAATTTTGGATCTCATCAACCATTATCATAATAGAGGACAACAAGTCTTTAAATATTCCATTCTAGGCAATAATTGGAACCTTGTATAGTTGCATGATAGGCTAATTTATTTTGTTGTTGTAGCACCCTAAAATTGGCGCAGTAAAACTTAGCAATAATTAAATTACCTTAGTAATAATTCAAATTCAAAAATTCAACCCCAAAACCGCTCCAAAATCGCCTGCTACCCGTTTCCTCATTTTTCGTGCCATTCTTAGGAGTTTTTGTGACCGTTGGACGATATCGTCGCCGATCAGACGATATCGCCTCAGATCGGACGATTTCGTCTGGACTAGGACGTCCAGACGATCTTGTCCCAAAACTAATTTTTCATAAGTAGCTTATGTTTCAACGACGTCTCTAAGTTGGGCAGAAGCATGTCTGCACCGTTAGAGACCTCCCCCGTTGGAGATCTTCCAAATTAGGATGATCTCCAACCTCCCAACTTCCCTCCTAAACCTATTTAAACCTTAGGACCCCCCTTGACATTCCCCTGGCTGAATTTTCCTGTAACTTGACTTTTACATGCATTAGAATACCCTGGATTACCATCTGCATTTGTGCTTTCCAAATTTTCTTGTAGGAACCTTGTCATTCTTCAGCCGGAGCAAGCTCAGATCGTCGTAGATGATCCTGTCCAATTCGAGACGATTTCGTACCAATCCGAGATGATTTCGACTACAGTCTGCATTGGGGGCAATCAGTGCCCAGAGTTTGTGCTTTTCCTATATTTTGCTGCTATTTTATTCTGCATTTAGTCAGTTTTATTATTATTTCCTGTTATCCTGCATCTTGGAGTTCACCCATGTAGTTTAATTGCATAATCAAATCATGATTAGCTATTAAAGTGTTGCAATTCACTTGCATTTCCATTCAGGATTATCTTATTAACATCCTTATCATTATTTTACATCATTTTCCTTTATCAAAATAGTTGCAATTTTGGTATTTTGTATCTATTTCTCTGTTTACAGGTCTCTGACAATTGTTAAGAATTCGTCAGATCTCAGATGATCCTGTCAGATAGGAGACGATTCTGTCAAATTCTAGACGATCTGGACTGCTTCAAAAGTCAGAACCTCCATCAGACATCCGGAACCAGGTATGGATTTCTTCACTTAATTTATTCTCTATGTTTTATATTAATTCTGCTTTCTGTATTCATTTAAATCTGCATTTCATATAGAACAACTTAGATTCATTTGGCCAAACCTAGGCTTTGGATGATTAAAGATAAAATTGAACACATCAAACATATTCCCAACCTAGGCGTGGAAACTGCCACTAAACGTTTCCTGGTGAACCCCACCATCCATCAAAAAATCACCATAATACACCTCCCCCGAGAGGCGGGACCTTCGCAAGGCCTCTCAGTCCGAGGTATTGTCCCATCCTTTTCACATCCCCCTTCCGGGCACGGATCCTATAGCTTGAAGGTAAGGGTGTGAAAAATTTGGAACGATACATTTTGGTGAACCCGACGTGAAACTAAAACCTTTTGAAAACAAAAACAAAAAAAAAAAATAGATGCATTTAAAATCATTAGAAAACTAATAAGTTGCATATCATGTTTAGATGGTAGCTCCTAAGAAAAGACTAGCAGTTACTATAAATGTTGAAAACCAATTAGCAGCCATAGAAATCAATTATGTGCTTAGTGTGCCTGAAACAGATAGAAACCAACTTTTGTGGGACGAACTTGATAGAAGACTAGGTATCATTTCATCTAAGTCAACAGAACTTAAACAAATCAAGAGGCTTGCCCTAGATAGAATCCTGGATCCTCATCAACTCATTTTTTATCATGAACTTCAGAGAGCTTGCCATAGGTGGTTAGCTTATAGGAGAGCTCTTGTGTCTTCAGAATTGTTCACCTTCGAGGAATACCTCGAGAACGCAACTATTATACACCAATTCCTAGGTCATGTAGAAGACCAAGAGGTCGTTCTTACGGATAGGGAAAGATGGAATAGAGTTCCTAGAGCTGTGTTATATCGAGAGTATTGCCACGAGCTTTACTTCTATCAACCAGATTCTGAAACAGATAATATCACTATAGCACTTTTTGTCAAATTTTTGAAAGAAAATTTTCAATTTGAAGAAGAACATTTCATGACTCTTGAAGAACTTGAGCCCATTAATGATATTTATAAATTGTTTATAGAAAACTAGATCATTGCTTTCATTATTATTATTTCTTGCGTTTTGTGTGTTGTTTGTTATCTTTATAATATTGTTATAAAAATAAAAAAAAACAAGAAAAACTAAAAAAACATAACAAAAACCAAAACATTTCATTTTAAATATTATAGTAGGTATATAATTAAAATATATACCTCTTAAGCTTGTTGCATATATATATATATATATATATATTTGCTGAAATCTAAGTTTAAGCACAATGACTAAACTTAGGAATGGTAAACAAACTGAAGAAGAAGAAGAAGAAGAAGAAGAAGATTGGTTAGGCAAGAAAAATAAAAAATTAAATACCCTTCTTGAAGATCCAATTCCAGAAGAAGAAACTCTAGAACAGCCAGAAGATGACCTGGTTGAAGAAAATGAACAACAAGAAAATGTTAGAGAGGAAGGATCCTCATCCCCTAGAATGGCTTCAGATGGAACTATTGCTTTTGATAACTTAGATCATTTCTGGAAATTCTTCAATAATAATATTGGTGCTCTTAATATGGCAGTTCGTATTGATAGGGGACAAATTAGTGACACTCAAGCAGCCATGGAACATATGTTTGACATACACACTAATCCCTTGTCTTTCATTGATCAAGAAAGTGATAAAGCTGGGCCATCCAATATGGATATGGCCGCTATAATTCAGAATATGCAAAAACAACAGGTTACCCAACCTCCTAAGGAACCTGTTATTGAGCCTAAAATCATGCCCACACAAAAGAGACCTTCATTTACCGCTTTATTTCGCCAAACTATTAATCAATATGCTTCAAATCGACAAAAACCTAAAATGAAGCCAAACACCAATTTCCAACAATCTGGGATACAACATAATACAACTTCAAAACTTCTTCATAACACCCTTCCTACCAACAATTTACACAATAGTAATATAGCATCTAATATGCATGTCCCTCCATCATATGCTCACCAATCTCATATTAATGCCCTACCGAACCAATATGGTGGGCAAACCAATAATCTGGAAGCCATGGTGAAACAGTTAGCTTCCCGCATGGACCAGATAGATCCCTACCGTCCCTCGTACAATTATCGAGAGATGTGTAGTCAACCTCTAGATCCTATGGTTGTAGCACAACCATACCCTAAACATTTTCCCATGCCCGTCCTGCCTATATATAAAGGAACTGAAGATCCCATAGAGCATCTTCGCATGTTTAGGATAGCATGTCATGATATATCACATGATGACTTGTTATTACTAAAAATGTTCCCAAAAAGTTTAGGAGGAATGGCATTAGAGTGGTACTATCAATTGCCCACTCATTCTTTGAGAAATTTTGAAGAAACCGCTGAATCTTTTGTGCATCAATTTAGTGCCTATATCGAGAGGCATGTAACCATTAAATATTTATACAACTTAAAACAAGACAAAGATGAATGTTTTGCAGATTTCTTAGCTAGATGGAGGCAGTTGATAGGAAAACAGCACTTTGTGCTACCTTATAGGGAAATGTTGGACATTTTTATTAATAATTTGCAAGAACAAATATCTTATGAGTTATCAACTGCTACCTTAACTACCTTCGATCAGGCTATAGATTTAGCTCGAAGAGTAGAAGATGCCCTCATTAGGAGAGGCCAACTTAGGAAGAAAGATGATGAGAAAACATCCAAAAATCAATATAAAAACAAACAAGTCGTAGGTGACGGAGTCACTGACAGCAAAAATGTTGCTAATATCAATGCAACGAAGACAACAGAAAAATTTATATTGAAACCTCCTGATAAACCTCCTCGAGAGTTTACTAGATTGAATCAACCATTATCAACTATTTTACCTCAATTACTCGAAAGAGGTTTGATTCAATTACCAGCTATCCGGGAACCTGATCCAACCATACCCGGATACAGAGCAGATTTACACTGTGATTTCCATAGAGGGCCTGGACACTCTACCAATTCTTGTAAAAGGTTAAAACATAAAATACAAGATCTGATTGATAATAATGAGATGGAGGTGCAAGCCTTCCAACCTAAACAAAATGCTCCTAATAATGCTCAAAAGAACATTCCCCAAAATCAAAATCAAAATGCTAATCAATCATTAGACATATTTCAACATCCTTTACCAAGACATGGTAAAGAGGTGGCCAATCAAATTGAGCATCATAATGTTCCTCCTCCTACCCGATATGTAGGAACTATTAGCGGACATTTACCTAATCATGATTTACAAAAATTTGACACAACTTTATCCATGGTCACGACCAGGCCCCTACATAATATTCAAACACCGGATCTCAGTGATGTAGAATCAGATACTGAAAGTGAAATAGACATCACCTCAAACCAATCGAATAGTTCTGAAAATGAATCAGATCCTATTCAACCTATCACAGATGCTATGGTTCCAGAAGAACCATTTCCTAGAAGAGTTACTACTCGACCCTCTTCTAATCAGTTCCTTTCTAATGAACAAGCTATAAATGCTAGACCAAGACCTATTCAACATCCTCAATATAACATTGTAGGTACCATTGGAGCCATTACCAGACAACAGGCTCAAAATTCTCAACAAGAACCAAATCAGAACGATGGATCAACTCCATTTATTTTGAAAAATCCCAATAAAGGGAATCATGCTCCTAATGTTCAACCTAAACCCCCTTACAATATTAATGAGCAATTATCCAATACTACAGCCAGAATTTCCCTTTTGGATTTATTAAGATCTTCTCCTACACATAGAGATGAATTAATGCTTACATTAAGCCAAATGATGGTACCACAAAACATTCAACCTGAAGCCATGGCCAATACTATCATCACTAGAGAAGTTGATTGTATTGACTTTCGAGATAAAGATATACCGCAACATAGTTTACATAAGGATAATCCCTTATATATTACTGCTCTAATAGGAGATGTAGCAGTCAAAAGGGTCTTGATTGATAATGGTTCATCTCTAAATATTTGCACTTTTGACTTCTACCAGAGATTTGGGTTTAGAAGTGATGAAATGAAGAAAACTGACATGATCATAAAAGCTTTCAATGACGAAACACAAGAAACGTGTGGAGTTATTACCATCCCATTGCAAGTTGGTCCTAGAACCTTAGATACGACCGTGTTTATTGTACATTGCCCCGCATCATACAATATACTCTTGGGTCATCCTTGGATCAATGCAATGCGGGTTGTCCCATCAACTTTACACCAATGTGTTAAATTTGAATTTAAGAATCAGTTGGTCACTATCCATGGTGATCCTAGACCCTTTGATATGTGTGCTTTGGCAGAACCTGTTGGAGTTCAATTTTGCCCTGCTCTGTCATCCACACATCCTAATTCTTATTTTTCATCTAAAACTATGAAACACACACCCATAACTTCATCTATTTCTCCTCCATTAATTTCACCCTCATATATAGATCAACAATCTTTTAAACAAACTACTCTAGAACCTCAAAAAGATCTTCAATCCACAACCAATCCTTCATGTTCCATCCCTATAATTTCAAAACCTATAGACCCATCTATTAACACCTCCACATTATCTACATCTATCATACCTTCCACATCTAAAGATATAGGGAATGATCCTTCTACATCTTATGCTCTTTCTGATGAACTCTTACCTGATTTATCTAAAATTCTTATATCAGAAAAAACAAATGCTTCTATGCAAAATTCCATTATCTTAAGTAATTTTCCGCCATCTCCTCGTACTTTGGGCCTCCCACAACCTATGGGAAGTACTTACCAAGTCGGGAGTTGTGCCTTCATTTATAAAGGATATGACTGGGGAAGAATACCTAGGAATATCAAAACTCATCATGATGGATATGCTCGATGTTATTTTACTAATGAGTATATTAAAGCTAAACCTATAATGCTTAAAATGGGATATAAAGGGAAAGGCTTGGGACCTTTCCAAAATGGTATGAAAGAACCTTTCGAGGTAGAACCATGGCCTACCCGCTGTGGTGTGGGCCTATTTCCTAGTAAGGGTCAACCCTTCCCTTTTGAAGATGATGATCAACTTATATGTTATCAAGATTATTTGGATGGGCGTGATGATTTGCCTCTAAAAAATCAGCCATTTACATGCAATATGCTATCCATAGCTTATCCTGAAATGATTTCTGAATCCGATGATGAGTTGGAAGGAGATATTTTCCATGATGTCTCCGTTGAAGAGATGTTACACAATGGTTTTTATTTTGATGGTTCTATACCTACTATAGCCCAGCTTGAGGCCACGACTCCTCAAGATGAATTATCCAAGTTAACCTTAAAATAATTACAAGAATTGGGTGTTTCACCCGCCCCACCTAATTTTGAAAGAGATCTACACATGGAAGTAGAAAACGTCATTAAAATCAACATTGGAACTGAGGATAGTCCCCACATAATCAATATTGGATCAGAATTAAGTCAAGAAAAACAAGAGCAATACATTGCATTCCTTAAAGAATATGAAGATGTCTTCGCTTGGACATATGAAGATATGCCAGGTTTAGACCCTTCTGTAGTCATGCATCACCTAGTAGTCCATCCGGATGCTAAACCTGTTAAACAAAAACTTAGAAAAATGCATCCCAAAGTGGCTTTACTAGTCAAAGGGGAGTTAGAAAAACTCTTGAATGTTGTTTTTATACAAGCTATTGATTATGTTGAATGGATTTCGAATGTAGTTCCAGTCACCAAGAAAGAAGCTACCAAAGTTAGGGTTTGCACAGATTTTAGAGATATTAACGTTGCATGCCCTAAAGATGATTTTCCTCTTCCAAACATGGATCAAATCATTGATTTTACTGCTGGGAGTGGGATGATGTCCCTAATGGATGGATTCTCCGGTTATAATCAGATCAGGATAGCTCCTGAAGATCAGGCTAAAACAACCTTTATTACCCCCTGGGGTACCTTTTGTTGGAAAGTGATGCCATTCGGCCTAAAGAACGCAGGTGCAACCTATCAACGAGCTATGACTTATATTTTTCATGATATGATGCATGATATCCTACATGATTATGTAGATGATATTATAGCTCACTCTATTAATGAAGATGATCATTTAGATGATTTGAGAAAAGTTTTTAATCGGTTAAGAGAATATCTTATTCGATTAAATCCAACTAAATGCATATTTGGAGTTAAGTCCGGTAAACTATTAGGGGTTATAGTTTCTTTACGTGGCATCAAAATTGACCCTCTTAAGATTGTGGCTATCACTGATATGCTCGCACCTACCAATATATCTGAATTACAAAGTTTACAAGGTAAACTTCAAGCTATCCATCGCTTCATCGATAAGTTGGTGGACAAAACCGGTCCCTTTCTTAAGCTCCTTAAGAAGGATGTCCCTTTTAATTGGGATGACGAATGTAAGGAAGCTTTTGAACTTCTTAAACAATACCTCCTTAACCCACCTGTGCTTTCATCGCCTAGACTTGATCGTCCATTTATCCTGTATATTTCAGCTTTAGATTTTGCTTTAGGAGCTATGTTAGCTCAGCTTGATGATGAGAAAAGAGAACGTGCTAATTATTATATTAGCCAAACTTTAATTAGTTATGAAACCCGCTACACAAAATTAGAAAAACTATGTCTAGCAATCGTATTTTCTATGTAAAAATTATGCCATTATATGCTTAGCCAGAAAACGTATGTCATTGCTAAATATGATCCCTTGTGGTATCTTATGAGTTGACCTTATTTATCGGGTCGCATAACAAAGTGGGTTCTTGCTCTAAGCGAGTTTGAACTCACGTTTATAGGACAGAAGTCTGTTAAGGGTCAAATCATAGCAGATCAATTAGTTGTTGCACCCTTAGAGTCTACCCATCCCCTCATCATTGAGTTTCTTGATGAATGCCTTCAATTAGAGGCAGACCATGTTGAACAATGGTCCTTATACTTTGATGGAGCCCGATGCATGAGTGGGGTTGGTGCAGGTATTATTTTAATATCTCCACAAAAGCACATTATACCTTTGTCCTTTAAATTAACATTTGCTTGCACTAATAATACTGTTGAGTATGAAGCTCTAATCCTTGGATTACGAGCTACCTTGGCTCTAAAAATTAAACATCTATTAGTTTTTGGTGATTCTCAACTTGTTATAAACCAAATTAATGAAGTTTATCAGACCAGAGATGATAAACTGTGCCCATATAAAGCCTATGTTTTACAATTAATATCTCTATTTGATCAAGTTACCTTGGAAGCTATTCCTTCGCCCCCCCCCCCCCCTTCAAATAAGTCATGCTTAGAACCTTTGGATGTGTTTCTAATCAATGAAACTACTCCTGAACCTTGGTATATGGATATATTTGATTTTCTTCAAAATGGGACTTTCCCTGCCAATTCTAATAGAAACCAGTGTCGGTTATTACGTAGACGAGCAAGTCGATTTGTAATAATTGGCAATACTTTATATAGGAGATCTTTTGAAGGTATCCTATTGAGATGTTTGAATTTAGAAGAATCCAGATCAGCTTTGAGTGAAGCCCATGATGGATCTTGTGGAGGACACTTCAGTGGTAGTGTCATTGCTAAAAAGCTCCTTAGGATAGGATACTTTTGGCCTACCATGGAGAATGATGCACATGATTATGTGCACCATTGCGACAAGTGCCAAAAACATGCTGACCTTGTCCATGCCCCTACACAAGAACTGTAGGCTATTTCATCTCCTTGGCCCTTTTCAAAATGGGGCTTAGACATTATTGGCAAAATTAATCCTGTGTCATCTGATGGACACAAATTCATCATAACTCGCCATCGAGTATTTCATGAAGTGGGTTGAAGCTATGCCTTTAGCTTCCTGCACTGGAACACAAGTCTCTAAATTTATTTTTAATCAAATCATTTGTAGGTTCAAAATTCCTGCAAATCTCATCTCAGACAATGGAACTTGTTTCAAAAATAAAGATGTTAAGAAATTATGCCAAAAATATAAGATTCAACATCGTTGGTCCACTCCCTATTATCCTCAGGGTAATGGCCAAGCAGAAGCTTCAAACAAAACCTTAATCAAAATTCTCAAAAGATTGGTCAATAAATCTGGCCGCGATTGGCACATTCAATTATATCCAGCTTTGTGGGCTTATCGAACTAGTGTTCGAACCCCCACTGGAACTTCACCTTTTGTTTTGGTTTATGGCACTGAAGCTGTTTTTCCCTTCGAATTAGAAGTTCCTTCTTTGGCTCTACTACTTCAAGATACCAAAGTAGGAGATGAATATCGAGCTGGCAGACTCAGTCAGTTGGAACTCCTAGATGAAAAGTGCATCAATGCTTTGGAGCATCTTCGTGCTTACCAAAACAAGCTTAAAAGATCATATGCTAAGAAAGTTCGTCATCGATCCTTTGAGGTCGACGATCTTGTTTTAAAAGAAAATCAAAAGAATACTAATGCAACTAAAGACCTTAAAGGTAAATTTGAGCCCAACTGGCTTGGACCATATATTATCACCGCTAAATTTGAATCGGGAGCATACAAATTATCTACCTTAGATGGTAAAGAACTTAAAGAACCTATGAATATTATGCATCTTAAACGTTACTATGCATAAAAATTGGTCATTTCATCATTGTATATATTTGTTTAAAATATTTTCAAAACTACTATCTTGTATTTCTTTCAATTTATAAACTTAAAAATCTAAAAAATACCAAAAACATTCAAAATCATCAAAATCTTCAAAACCATCTTTTATTTTTTGTACTTCTCAAATTGTGACATATTTGCAGTTATATTTTCAAATTATTTTGGATAAATTAGCATTTATTTGGAATCCCACACTTTCACATTCACATGAATAAATATCTTGATTTTATCTGGCATGATTACTAATCTCTCTTATATCAAAGTCCACAAAATTCAATTAAATAAAGTTTGAGCATAGAGAATTGATCTTGTTATTTACTTAAACCAAGCATATCCTTTCACAATAAAATGATTATATTTGTAATGTCCATGCTATCCTACATAGTAGAAGTGGTTTCTTGAGCGAAAAGTTTCCCCTACTATCCTATCATGCACATGGTCTAGAATCTTTGAGAATTGGCAAAAGGACAAGCTCACCCCTACCCGAAATAAAAATCCCTTGCTCTACAGCTAATCCGAGCAAGTATCCCTAGAATAGGAAGCAAAAGAAAAAGAAAAATCAAGCAAAATCATTTAGCACTATTTCAGCATTATCTCAAATATCAAAGCAAAAGATACAAAAAAAAAAAAGAGAAAAGAAAGAAAAGAAAGCAAAATGAGCAAAAGCAAAAGCAATAAAATCCCTTTCCCTACCCCTTGAAAAGAAAAGAAGGGTTGATGAGCTTGAATCCCTGGAATTCTCAATTATTCAAAAACTGTGAGGTAAGCCCCATAACAGGTGGTTTGTGCCCAACCCGCTTGGCCTTGGGTAACTCCTAGCGTGGTGATATGTCTGTCACATTAGCGACCTTCTTTTGTACTGAGACCTATGTCCGCTTATGGATTAGCTAGCTCTTGATAACCCGACTTACATAGTAGTCCGGTATGGTTATATGCATCTAAATCATGGTTAATGAACACTTATTTGGTTAATTCAAATCACTTGTATCATAGTATCTTGCTCAAACCTGGTAAATGAACAATACAATCGCACACACATTTGTATTTGAGAGATTTTGTGTATCATTATGATAAATCAAGATTGGAAATGAACTCACATACGCACATGGGATTCCTTATAAATCTAACTTTTGTCTTTAAGATACTTTGAAATATTTTTGCAAATTGTCTAGAATAATTTCATTTTTTCTCCTCTAAGAACAATTGTTTAGTATAAAGACAACCACATGTATTTACCAACAAATCAAAATCATTTTCAAAAACATGCAATAAAGTTACATATAACTTTTTGACTTTTGCAACGATGGTATAGTTCCAAAACCAAAAGTGGAATTTTATGCCTAGCACAAGTCCTCATCTTCATATTTTCTGTTTATTTTCAAAAATTAAAAATCAATCATGCAATAAAACTATTTATTTTCTTCTTTTGGATTTCGCGATGATGGTATAAGTCTATACCTAAATATTCTATGCCTAGCGCAAACCATTGTTTTAATTTTATTTTCCCATTTATCCCACATCATAAAAACATATGACTTAAATCATTATGTTACACAATTATGCTTTACAAACAAATGAACACCCATTTTTTTTATTTTATGTCATTATGTTCAAATTCAATATTGCAACCATGGTATAATTTCTAAGGAATTATTCAAAATTTTATCACACTTAGGAATTTATGCCTAGCAAAAATCATTTTAAAATATTTCATGCATACTATTTTTATGAAAATCTGAAAACAAATCACCATCATCATCATCATTTGCATCATCACAACAAAGTCTTAAGATAGTCTCTTAAGCACTCTTTTACTTTTTAACAATATTTCTATACTGGGATTAGCTTGACGACCGAGTGAGCGACGACTCCATGAAATGGTCTATAATAGCGACAATATCCTTTGAAATTATTGTTAGAAGTCCCTTTTATTTTTTATCAAATCATCCCACAAACAATCAATTTGTTTACATCAGATTATTTCATTTAAATTTTAAAAGCATGACATCAAATTATAACATTTCCAAAATGACATAATTACATGAATCATCAATCCAATAAGCAATCAATTCAAAACATTAAAGCATCATACAAATACATAAGACAAGTCATATGATCAAAAATATCTCATCTATATATATATCAACAATATGTACATCATATCAAAACTAGATTGGTATGCCACAATCTACATCTTGGCATACTCAATCCTCTCAATCATATATCCAGTCTCTGCAGTGTAATCTATAGCAGCTAGCCTCGAGAACCCCTCGAGCTCTCAGCCTCATCTCCTCCCCCACCCTGAGGTGGACGAGGTGGCCCCATCGCAGTCCGTGTGGTGCTATGAGTCCTGGACACTGATCGTGATGATGTCCTCGATGACCCCATCATGATAGGCTCCGCAATGGGGGCCAATAGTGGTAACCTCTGCCCCTCTGGCACCATCTGGTAGTATAGCATCTGGTAAAATGTGATCTGGGCAATAGCCCATGCTAGGTCCCGAGTGCTAGCCCCTCCGCTCCGTGCTCTGAGGCATGCGATCTCATCTCTGAGCTGTGTGGCCTCCTCTCGGTGTCGTGCAGCCTCATCTTGCAAGGACTGCACCTGAGCCTGGAGACGAACAGTCTCCACTTGGAGAGTAGCCATCTCGCTACTCTCTCCTACCTCGACACCCTTGCCCTTATCGGGTGATGGTGGTCTCTCTCTCTATGGAGAAGGGGGTCTCTCCTCCCTCCTCTCCCACTGTCATGGCCTCTGCTGAGCCTGTGGTCTCCTCTGCTCTCTCCCGTCGTGACCCTGTGCTGCCTCAATGGCCGCATGGTGCCACCTCCCCATCCGATGCACAACTACATGAATCGGACCCTGAGCCCTCGTCATCCGAGGAGGGCGGATGCCTACGTACCAGGCATCATAGCCGTCTACAACCCCAACGTCGTCCCCATCCACTGGCTGAATGGGGGCATCATCTGCGTCTTGACTCCAGAATCACTGCATATCTGGAGCCCCGCTAACTGTAGTGTTATCCCGGATAGTCTAGGAAAACTCGTAGTCTCTGAGAGATGGGATCCCCTGTTGTAGACCGAACTGCCTCAAAACTCGGTCGTACCGATGGAGCTCCACCTCTCCCCTCTCCATCCTCAGCCAGCAGACTCGCTTGACGCGAGCCAGCTCTTGTCCATCCTCGGCCCACCCTGGATGATCTCTCCAAGGCCTCCAGGTGATCTGGTCGGAGACAAGGTCATCAAGTAGTCTCCGGGACACTGGCAGATCTATCCGCCGTTGTGCCCCTCTCCGGAGCCACCAATAGAAAACTCGGGGTCTCTCCCCGTCAATCCCTATCAGTGGGAGCCCTACCGGCCTCCGCACCATGATGTGCTCCCAACACCAAACCTGTAGTAGTGATGTCATGACTAGACATCGACCGCCCTTGTATACGACCCCATGCAGGATCCTATACAACCGGCATAGTACAAAGCTCCCCCAAGCAAACCTGTATCCGTGGTCTCTCATGTCACAGACCACATCTGTCAGTAGCCATGGTAGCCTGCATCCACTCTGATGGCATAGCAACAGACCACCTACCACCCTAGCCAAAACCTGTGTCAGTCTAGATGCCCCAGGCATCTGGCGTAGAGACTCGATGTTCACTCTGCCCTTCTCCAGGGTGAAGCTCGGGTCTCCGCATAGCCGCATCATCGCGTGGCCCTGATTGGCCATGGGAGTGATTAGTCATCCTTGTATGGGGATCCTCAAAATCCTCCATACATCCTCTAGTGTGGGAGTCATCTCCCCTATCGGTAATCGAAAACAAGAAGAACCCGGATACCACCTCTCTGCTAGGGCTGTCAATAGCCCCATGTCTGTAGACACTTGTGGCATATCTGCCACGTGTTGCAAGCCGACCTGAGCCAGTTGATCTCGCTCTGCCTGAGACAGGGCGGCCAAGTCATCCCTTAGTCCATCGTATTTCCATTCTTGGCTCTTTAGTAATCCTCTCTGCAACATAAACAACAAAACAATCAAAAATCATCAATAACAATCATTAATCAAACATTAATTAAAAATTCAAGTAAAGCAAGTGCAATTTCATATAAATGATGATATCGCCCACAATTGGATGATATCGTCCCAAATTTGAGCAAATTCATCTTCGATTTCGCATGAGGGAATCGTCCCTTATTGGACGAAATCGTCCCCCTATCGCCGATTTCGCCCTTGGACGAAATCGACGATATCGAGACGATTTCGACGAAATCGAGACGATTTCGTCCCGACGACGTCGACGGCCCAAAAATGGCCGCGATGCTCAAAAATCAGTCAAATCTAATCTAAAAAGCATGAAATTCTAAATTAAAGCATTCTAAACTAAGTTTAGACCCTTACCCGTAGCCCGTGTCGGACCTCTGTCGATCTGTGTGCTGTCTCAACCATCTTGTCTCCAGAGCTCTAAAAACCAGTAAAAATGAACAGTAACAATGAATTAGGGTTTTACCCTATTTTTCTTAATTTTATTCAAAACAATTAACAATATTTTTAAAATTTTGCTTTTCCGCGTTTTTACCTCAAACGTTCGATTTGGGTAAAAACACGGAGGGGGCACCATAGTAAGTTGTCATACGATTCGACCTAGAATCGTCGCCTAAAAATGGGAATAATTTTTGCTTTCTCGTAGATCGAGAAGAACTCATCTTTAACGCATTTTCTTCGAAAAATTCGCTAAAGAGGGGGCAAAATGTAGCACCCTAAAATTGGCGCAGTAAAACTTAGCAATAATTAAAATTACCTTAGTAATAATTCAAATTCAAAAATTCAACCCCAAAACCGCTCCAAAACCGCCTGCTACCCGTTTCCTCATTTTTCGTGCCATTCTTAGGAGTTGTTGTGACCGTTGGATGATATCGTCGCCGATCAGACGATATCACCTCAGATCGGATGATTTCGTCTGGACTAGGACGTCCAGACGATCTTGTCCCAAAACTGATTTTTCATAAGTAGCTTCTGTTTCAACGACGTCTCTAAGTTGGGCAGAAGCGTGTCTACATCGTTAGAGACCTCCCCCGTTGGAGATCTTCCAAATTAGGATGATCTCCAACCTCCCAACTTCCCTCCTAAACCTATTTAAACCTTAGGACCCCCCTTGACATTCCCCTGGCTGAATTTTCCTGTAACTTGACTTTTACACGCATTAGAATACCCTGGATTACCATCTGCATTTGTGCTTTCCAAATTTTCTTGCAGGAACCTTGTCATTCTTCAGTCGGAGCAAGCTCAGATCGTCACAGACGATCCTGTCCAATTCGAGACGATTTCGTACCAATCCGAGACGATTTCGACTACAGTCTGCATTGGGGGCAATCAGTGCCCATAGTTTGTGCTTTTCCTATATTTTGCTGCTATTTTATTCTGCATTTAGTCAGTTTTATTATTATTTCCTGTTATCCTGCATCTTGGAGTTCACCCATGTAGTTTAATTGCATAATAAAATCATGATTAGCTATTAAAGTGTTGCAATTCACTTGCATTTCCATTCAGGATTATCTTATTAACATCCTTATCATTATTTTACATCATTTTCCTTTATCAGAATAGTTGCAATTTTGGTATTTTGTATCTATTTCTCTGTTTGTAGGTCTCTGACGAATTCTCTGATGAATTCGTCAGATCTCAGACGATCCTGTCAGATAGGAGACGATCCTGTCAAATTCTAGACGATCTGGACTGCTTCAAAAATCAGAACCTCCATCAGACATCCGAAACTAGGTATGGATTTCTTCACTTAATTTATTCTCTGTGTTTTATATTAATTCTAGCTTTCGTATTCATTTAAATCTGCATTTCATATAGAACAACTTAGATTCATTTGGCCAAACCTAGGCTTTGGATGATTAAAGATAAAATTGAACACATCAAACATATCCCCAACCTAGGCGTGGAAACTGCCACTAAACGTTTCTTGGTGAACCCCACCATCCGTCAAAAAATCACCATAATACACCTCCCCCGAGAGGCGGGACCTTCGCAAGGCCTCTCAGTCCGAGGTATTGTCCCATCCTTTTCACATCCCCCTTCCGGGCACGGATCCTATAGCTTGAAGGTAAGGGTGTGAAAATTTTGGAACGATACAGTTGTATCACCTTCTTACACCCATGCTTTAAAAGGAAATGGAATGTGTTTACTTTCTATCAAAATTCAATTGAAAAATAATTTAGAATAGGTATATGCATGCATGCACCTTTTGTTTGTGCATCTTACACCCAAAAATCAAATTTTGGCATCAAGATAGAATCTTAGAAGGAAGTTGCTTCCCATGAAAACCTTAGGTGTTTGCAAATTAACCCCATGAAACTAGCTTATTAAACTTCATGAAACGTATTTTAATCTTGGGTGTGATCCAAGGTGAAAATAAAAAAGCACATTTGAGAATACCCTCACAATTCTCCCATTTTGTTGCGATTGCAATTTGTTACAACCTGAATACCTTTGTTTTTTCTTCCATTTGTTCCTTTGAGAAAGCTCTCCCTAATGCCTCTGTGAGAATAATAAATAGATAAGTTGATAGTTGATCACATTGGTGGAGTCCACGAGATGAATCAAAGTATCCAAGAGGGGACACAATGATCAAAATAAAATACTTTGAAATTTTATAACATATAATACATTCACACAAATCTTGATCAAAATCAAATGTTTTGAGAATATTTTATAGAAAAAACTAGCAAACCATATCATATACTTATTCATATCTAATTTAAAAAGAATACCTAGCTTTTTCATGGAATAAAGAGAACATATGATCTCTTGTTCAATTATTAAACCTTTGAGAAGTTGTCTACCATAAAGAAAACCACTTTGTTCCTTGATATAACATAATATAATACTTCTCAACCTCTTTACCATCATTTTTACAATGATCTTATGAATCAAATTACAAAGTATTATTAGATGTAAATGATCAAAATATTTTGTCTCATATTTTTTGAGAAATAATTTAGCAAAGGTGGCATTAATCTCATTAATTGTAGCCTTCTTATTTTGGGACTCTTCAACTATAGCCAAAATATCACTTTTCAATATATCCCAAATATTTTGAATGAAAATTATAAGAAATACATTGGGACCAGGTGCCTCATTAGGGTGGAAAGAGAAAAATACCTCATGTAGATCCCCTATAGATGTATTCTTGATCAAGCTTTCATTTTGACCCTCTATGATAATTGATGAAATGTTTTGTAAAATATCACCTTGAGATTTCTTATTTTTTCTAGCATCTGACAAAAAATATTTGAAATAATAAATTGCTTACTTATATATTTTTCTTCCTCAACATTTCTTCCATCTAGTGTTAAAAAAATTAATGGGATAAAAATAAAACTATATATTGTCTATAGCACATAAAAATAGTATATATATCTTCTTCCTTGAGATCTTTCTCACTAAATTTTTAGAACCAATATGACTCATTTTTCAATACATTATGATAATTAAAAAGTAATTATCTTTCTTACACAAAAGAATCTTGAACCATTTCATTGATGTCTATAATCTCATGTAGTTTTTTGAGCTTGGATTTAATTTCCTCCTTTTTAGATATATGATCAATAGGTTTGGAATTCTATTTTTTTTTTGTCCTCTCGATATTTTCTTTTGAATAAACCTGTACATACATGATCATTCAAAATTTTCTTTATCGCATTAGAACATAACCATTTGCAAGAGATGAAGGTCTTGGAGGCACAAATACTGAAAGTGAAATAGAACTAGATGACCATTATTTAGTAAATCATATCTAATGAGAATGGGCTTATGATCTAATATTGCTTGTTATAAAAGAGATTGTATATTTTCTTTGCAACCACATGTTGGATAAAACAATCTATCCAACATTTTGCTATATGAGTTTTCCTAATGCATCCTTGTCCTGTGTTTATTAAAAACTTAAAGGAATAGCATGCAAAGGGCATTTCTACTGATAAATTAAACAAAATATTGTATTGAGTTAAACCATATAGGAGTACCACCCTTGTTTTTAGAAAGATATGGAACCGTTATGAAACTCCCTAAGAATCCATAGATCACAATTATAAATCATCATCGTATTTGACAAAAATATGCTAAATTTTCCAACATCTTTCACAAGGAGTAACTATATTTAGAGCATATATATTTATGACTGATGCAGAGTCTATCTTTAGAGGGTTTTTTTAAAAAGAAGTTTTAAAGTAATTTTTTTATTACTCAAAATGGAATTATTTGACGCAAAATATAATTTTTCGAAAATGGTAATTACTAAAAAAACAATTTTTTATGAAAATATAATTTGTCGAAAATAGTAATTTTTTTATTTCCAGGGTTTTAAGTTTTAGGTTTTTTTTTAGGGCTTCAAGTTTTAGGGTTTTCTTTTAGGGTTTCTTTGGGGATATATATTCCCTTGGTATTGCATTGTAAAAGGGGAAGTGAATCCAGGAATGATAAAATAAATTATTTACTGGTTTATTTCTATGTACTATAGGTTTTATGTGAATAGAGGGTTTTAATGATTATTTTCATTTATTGCAGTTTTTATGTAAATGGAGGGTTTTACATATTATTTTCATTTACCGTAGTTTTTATGTAATGGAAGGTATTTTGTTTTGACCTCTTGCAGTTGGATTCACATAATTTGGTATAAGAGCAAGTTGGATCTTGTTGGGAGGAGAAAAGAGAAGAGAAGAAAAAAGAAAATGAGAGGAGAGCAAAGAGGCTCCAAAAAAATAAAAAATTGGCACTCTATGCAGTGCTTGTAGAAGGTTTGTAAAACCTTGGAGACAAAAATTGGCACTCTGTGTAAGTACTTGTAGTAGGTTTTTTTATGTAAAAGCCTCAGAGAAAGAGATTGGCACTTTGTGTAGTGCTTGCAGAAGGTTTGTAAAACCTTAGAGAAAGAAATTGGCACTTTGTGTAAGTGTTTGCAGGAAGTTTTTTTTATATAAAACCTTAGAAGGAGAAATTGGCACTTTGTGTAGTGCTTGCAGAAGGTTTGTAAAACCTTAAAGAAATAAATTGGCACTCTATGTAGTGCTTGCAGGAGGTTTTTTTTTCATTAAAAACCTCGGAGGGAAGAATTGGCACTTTGTGTAGTGCTTGCAGGAGGTTTGCTATTTTAAAACCTCGAAGGAATAAATTGGCACTATGTGTAGTGCTTGTAGGAGGTTTGAGATATAAAACCTCAGAAGGATATTGGTACTTTGAGGAGTATTTGCAGATGTGTGACACTCTATGGAGAGCGATTATGAGTTTGATCGGAGGAACTCCTAGGAGTAGAGTTCTTTTCAACCAAAGGAGAATGATGCAGGAGCCTATCTTTAGAGGGTTTTTTTTTTTTTAAGTTTTAAAGTAATTTTTTTATTACTCAAAATGGAATTATTTGACGCAAAATATAATTTTTCGAAAATAGTAATTACTAAAAAGGCAAATTTTTATGAAAAAATAATTTGCCAAATTTCTAGGGTTTTAAGCTTTAGGGTTTTCTTTTAGGGTTTCTTTTAGGGCTTCAATTTTTAGGGTTTTATTTTAGGGTTTCTTTGGGGATATATATTCCCTTGGTATTGCATTGTAAAATGGGAGGTGAATCCAGGAATGAGAAAATAAATTATTTATTGGTTTATTTCTATGTACTATAGTTTTTATGTGAATGGAGGGTTTTATTGATTATTTTCATTTATTACAGTTTTTATGTAAATGGAGGGTTTTACATATTATTTTCATTTACCGTAGTTTTTATGTAATGGGAGGTATTTTGTTTTGACCTCTTGCAACTAGATTTACATCAATGACCCTAATGTTGATGTTTTATATATTTTGTAAAATAAACCAGCAACCCAGTCACTTTTTTGCTTCTAGCAATTGTCCATCAATATTATGATTGTCTCATATTGGCCTAATGCCTCTAGGAGATCCTATAGTAGAAGTTTCCATACAATACTCCATATTATAAATATTTTTGAATGTCATTACATTCCACATTACTTAATTTTATTTCTTGTATTAAAATAAAATTAGGGTTGTAGCAACCTATTAAATATTTTTTTAGGGGTCTTCTTAACACCCCTAAAATTCTACAATACCATTTTCATTATCACTTTTCTACTTTGTTTTTATTAGGGTAGAAGAAGGTGTTTTGAAAGGGTCTCCAATTTTTTTAACAAACTATTACAAGTAGATAAGCCCAAACACTCATAAGATAACCCATTATAAATAGGCATCCTTCCATGCCCAAAAAACAACTAAAACTTAGAAAAATAGTCTGCATCATATACTAGCTAGCAAATATTAAACACATCAAACACTACAACAAACTAAAGTAACAAAGGAGAGGAACAACATAAATCAGATATCCTCCTTCACACCCTTAATTTGTTACTTGAGAAGGGTAATCTTATTTTTCAGGTCCTCTATAGAATTATCCATATTACCAACCAACCAGTGGGTTAGTCTCCTCAAAGTTTCACTAAGGTCCTTTAGAGTGATAGTTATTCTATAAAATTTTCATTATGTGCTTCCCCATGGGATCACTATCCAAGTCCCTACAAAGAGTTCTTAGGTTCTGCTTATGCTATTTCTTAAGGAATTCCCACCCTCTAATAATGAAGATTTCATATGCACCTCCCTATTAAATTTCTCAAAATTTTTAAACTCAAGATTATCCATTTTATGGTCAGGAAAATTCGTAGACTTCCTTTTCCATCACATGAGTATCATCTTCCTTTTCATCCTATTGGGCCTTCCCAACATGCATAAAGAATTTTTTTCTAGTTATTGGCGATGAGTACTTCGGGTTGCACATACCAAACTATTTTTCCATAGATTTGGAAAGGAATACCGAGATGCTCATTCTTCTACCTTTATGAAGGTAGTTCAAAACACCAAATGGAAGATCCTAATGATATAAGAATTCACATCTAGAGTTATATAGTCTATAATATTAATGATAACCCTTCTCTAGGGCTACGACAGATAATTCATAGCTAACCATTTTACTTCTCTTCTTGGATGTTAAACTTTAGATAATAAATGCTCTATTTCACCAATCAATGAGTGCTTTGCCCTCATAATACACTCACTTTAGTAGGTAATTATGAAACCTCATCAAATAAGGTAGTGTTGATAGTAAAATTATAGCTAAAATATTTCACCCTACCAATAGACTAGGAGTGGCCAATTTGTTTTTAAAAATCAAAGTCATACCCGTAAAATGTTTTCAAAAACTATAGCAGGCCACCTTTTTCTAAAATTCCTTAAACCTCCTAATCCACATTGAGAATCCATGGCTAAATTCTTATATTCTCTCCAACCATAGTTATTTTTCTCATATTGAAATCAACCTTCTCACCGCAAATCGAGTTGTTTCTTGTTTTATTATGAAGGTTAAGAACATAGTGGGTCACCCAAGACTCTAGAACCTTGTGAGTATTCATCATGGAATTTACTAACAAACCACCTTGGCAATCATCACGAGAATCAATCATCATTTTCATGAAAGCATTTCTTTGGATGATTTCAATTAGATAGAAATCCTTTAAGTCTTGATGCCTTGTCCTAAAATACCCAACTCTCTTTACATCCAGTAAGCAAACCTTAAGAAAAACATCCCATGAGAGGTAGTCGGTGCAATATGTGGGCTTAATACTAGAGGAGATGAGGATACTGAGATGTATTTTAAAAACTATAAACTTGCACACTTGATTGAGATTTATGGATAACATGCTTTGAACCAATCCCATAACCCTGCTATCATCAAAATATGAACATGAGTTCCACCTAACCAAATACAAACAACAGATGGATGAGGGTTGTTATCCCAAGACACCATGGGAATTACGATTAAGGCATTATCAACACCATAACAAGTATATGTTCTCAGTTTGATGACAACTTTAATATGAATAAATTCTATTGGAAAATGAACCTTGGAGTTGTGGTAATTTGTTTCTACATACTAAAATCCTTTGAAACATAGGAAATAACCCCAAAGTAGAACATCCTATAAATGGTAATTAGTACAGATGTGAGCTTCATACCAGAAGAAACAAGGATCCTGAGATGCAATATAGATGACACAAACTAACACATATGAATTGAATGTATGGAAAATACTCTTTGAATCATCCCCACAAGCCTTTCATCCTTGGTACTACAAAAAATAATATCCAATAACAAAATTTAATTAGGGTGGATTACCCAGGTCAAAAAAACCTGGGGAAGATACTCATCTACAAACAACATATTCAAACCAAAAATATGAAAATAAATTTTAACAAAAAGAGGGCCTGGATGACCATGGAAATTTTCAAGGAGCACCTAGAAAATTGAACTTAGAATACCTCAAAATACTAAATTTTCTTTGAAAATAGTGGTACAAATATGAGCCAACACCACTAGAAATCCTTGTTCTACAAATCAGGCAAAAATGGGGGCATCATCATTGGAAGAGTTGTTCCATATTTTATTTGTAAACTTTCTCTCATTCATCAATCTACATGACCAGTCTTCCAATTTATTACATCCAAGATCCCACCACATACTTCTATGAAATAAACCACACACATTGTTACAGAATAAAATATTATTCAATGCAAACCCCATTTTTTTTTTCATTATCAATAATTGCAATAACCTACTCAAGGAAGTCTCTTTCCTAAACAACGAGCCTTTCTTGTGTGATTCTAATATTAGCCATACAATCTTCTCTGTCATTCACTTCCCTATAAATATTATTAAATTCCACTACCTCTATAATATTTATATTATGTCGAGCTTCATAAATCATAGAGGTTAATTTTTGTATCTTTTTTCATAAGATTGATCATTTTTGAGGAATCCCCTTCTATAATTACTTTTTTAACCTGAATATTACTCAAAAAATTTATTCCCATGCACATAGCATGTGAATTCACAAAGTGGTTTGATTGGACCCCTAGGGCTTCAACATAAGCACTTAAAATATTACCGTTTTCATCTCTTGTCAATCCTCAAATTTTAATTTCAGCATACCACCTAGAGGGAAGGTCCATTTTGTTTACCTTCTTAAAATATTTTTAGAAGGATTAATCATACCTATCACTGGATCAAGATCCTAGTCGATAGTAATCATACCTTCCCCCTATGATTCCTAGACCTCTTCCCACTTAACCAATCTAGCATTCTCCATATTATGAGATAAAATCCTATTGGCTATAGCAAGATTATATTTTTTTATTCCTTTAAAAAAGGAGTTATTTCATTCTTTTCGAAGAGCCCACAAAGAATGAGGAAGATTAAATCCTATAAAGAGTTAAACCTCTTACTTTTGAAAGGGGATTTACATTAGAGACACATATTGCTAAGGCATATAGGAAAGATAAAAAAAAATTGGAATTTATTGAGTATCAAGTGGAGGACCTCTTGAGAAAAGGGGTAAGTTAGGCTCAAATTGTTAACACTTTGATGAGTAACTCCCAAGAAATCCTATCATATGCCTTACTCTTATAAAACTTGAGAAGCATCTCCTCCTCCCCACTTTTTCCTATAGAATGGATGATTTCATGAATTGTAATTATACCATCTAAACTATGCTTGGAGTAAGTTCCAGGAAGGTAGCATTCATATCCTTAGGAATATGATGATTCCTCTTAATATCCTTCATTGCAACAATGATATCAGGTCCCACAATGTTCCAAAAATGTTGGAAGAAGTCAACTAGAAAAACTTCTAGCCTAGGGTCTTTATCCCCCTTCATACCAAAGAACGCCTTGTGTACCTCCTCATCCATGAAAAGACTCTAAATATAATCATTCATTTGATATATGACTAGAGTAGGAATATTTTGGATCATGTAATTTATTGCTTCCTCATTAGGGGGCTTCCATACCAATAAACTCTAAGAAAAAGTAAACTGACACCTTTCTAATCTCCCTCAAATCCTCTCTCACCTACCCATAATTTTTCAAAATTTTCATGATTTTATTGTTTCTTCTATGTCTTAAGGTAGAAATATGAAAAACATCTGTGTTGTGATCCCCTTTTTTAATCCAAGTTATTCTTGATTCTTACCTCCAAAAAATCGCTTCACGAGCCAGGGTATTATGATACTCAACAAGAATAATTTTTTCTCTATCTCACAGCTCACTATATAGACCTTGCTTATTCATCAGGTGTCAATATCCTACAGTTGGTTTTTAACTTAGTTTTTTTTAAAGATACTAAAAACATGTTTTTTCCACTACTAGGTTTAGCCTTGATTCTTGATTACACTTTTTTTATTTTCCAATTTGATATCCTATTGTGTTTTATTTTCTTCTTATTCTTGCTTTGAGGTTCTTACTCTCCTTTTCTATTTCCACCATGACTTCCATATTCATAAATATCTTCTATTTTTTATATTATTCATAATGAGACTTACCTTTTAAATACTTAATCTACTCTAGAGAATATGAAATGCAAGAGATAGCCTTACAAACACTTTATTCTTTCTATTACCCTAAAAACGTAAAGTAAGGATGATCCTCCATAATAACTACTTTCTTATGTTACCCTAGAAATCCTAAGTTTTCATGGATATGCTCCATACATATTTTTTTATTATGCTTCTCTTAAAACCCTAAAGTGAAGGAAATATGTGTTGGATTTATAATTCTTACTACCACAAAATATTAGAGGTAATCTCACAATTTCACACAACCCAAAAATTAAATAGCCACAATAATAAAGGTCAATATAATTAAACTAATAACAAGAATGAGATAAATACTCACAATATACAATATCTTTCTTCTTTTTTGCAATAAATTAGATAGAATACATTTTATGAAACTTTGTCTCCATAATATAGTCGTACAAGATGACTCTTCACATTCTTGATTGTTGCTTTCCATATGAATTTTAGATTCTTAACTTTCCACTTGCATGGAAAAATCTTAACCTTATTCCATGACACATGTACATACCATGCATATATTAATTTATCAAATAATGTAATATCATCTAACATCTCCTCGTATTACATTATTTGATATATATACTTCTTGTGATGTACATAATAGATTATAGAATATCTATAAAAAAATTCGACCAAGTGTTTTTGTAAAATTATCTGCAATTTGATCTTTAGTAGACATATGCTTTAATTGAATATAATGATGTTGAACATGATCCCTGATAAAATAACACTAAGCTTTATATATTTTGTTCTTTCATGAATAATTGGATTATTGATTAGATTAGGTACTTCTTGATTATCATAATTTATCTATATAGGAGTTCTTATGATGCCCATATCTGATGATATATATTGTAACCATAGTGCTTCATAGACTACATCCTTTGATGCACGATATTTTGCATGTTGTTTTTTACTATACATAAAATAGGTCTAGAACCAAGATAGAAAACATATCCTAATGTAGATTTTCTATCGTCTATAGAACTCGCATAATGTAAATATGAATATCCCTATAAAAAGAATTTGCTATTATTTTTTATATGTTAGTCCATATTCTGTATTTTTTCTAGCATATTATAGTGTTCTTTTTGCAGCTTTCCAATGAATTTCCTTGGGTTATCACATAAATTTCAAAAGATAATTTACAAAAAAAACTATATTTGCTCTAGTATTTGTTAGATATAAAATACTTACAATTAACTGATGATAAATAGTCGCTTAGACCATGGGTTTCCCATCATATAAAGATAATTGTAGTCCTTGTTCCATAAGAGTATCCTTGGTTTTACATGCATCATGTATTTCTCAAGTAATATTTTTGCATATTTTTCTTATGTTATCATGATATTGTTTTCACTTTGATGTATTTCTAAATCAAGAAAATAATGACGAAGTCCCAAATTTGTCATCTCAAAATCCTTTTCTATATCTTTTTTAACATCATTTATCAAAATTTTTAAACTTATTGTGATTACTATATCGTCAACATATACTACAAGTATTATTATGTCATGTCTAACCCTTTTGTATAGAGATTTGGATCTAATAGGCTTCTTTTAAGTTATGTTGTAGTAAATAGTTATTAATCTTTATATATCATGCTCTCAGTGCTTGATTTAGACCATGTAAGGATTTATTCAGTTTGCAAACTTTATATTCTTGTCGTTTAATCACAAACTCTTCTAGTTGTGACATATATAGTTCATCTTCAATATCAACATTAATAAATACACTTTTTACATCTATTTTATGTAGTTTTCATCCATATTGTGCTACTAAAGCACAAATTGTTTGAATAGTAGTCATTCTTGACGGTGAAAAAGTTTCTTCATAATCAATTGCTTTTATTTGAGTATAACTAATTGAACTTTGTATTTTTCAAGTGAACCATCTACTTTATATTTGATCTTGTAGGTCCATTTACATCCAACTAAGTATTCATCTAGTGCATTGGATCTTATGTCAAGTTTGTTTTGCTTTAGTTGTCCCACTATTACCTTAGTTGTAGCAGTGCAAATGATTGTTAGAAGATCTTGAGGCTATTAAGATTTTTGAAAAATAGATTTTCCTTATCAAAGGCATGTTTGGATAATCTAGCTAGGTTCAATCCTTATTTTGTAATGCACATTTTTTTGCTCCACTTTTTGTTTGATATCTTTTATACTTTTATCCCATGCTTCACTAGGCATCAAGTACTTTATTTATCTCTACTAGATCTGTGTACACCCTAGGATGACATTAGCATTTAAAATATCTGGTGCTTCTTTGATCTTTTATCTTGGTGAAGTACTTTTTCAGACATTGGATTCATTTCATGTCTTAGAAGTTTTTGCTCTATTGGATTTTTATGATACACTTGTTGATCTATGCACTCAAAACCACCCGATATTATATGTGCTGTATAATTAAAGTTTATTATACCTGATAGACTATGCTACTATGTCATGCACAAAATTTCCATTCATACTTACCCAAAAATTTTCTTCAACATGTTGAGTGCTTCTTCAAACCATGCCAAATTTTTATGTTGCACTGCTAATACCATCATCATTAATCCTTCCTACCCAATTTATTTATTTGCTCTTTGTTTTAATGTTGGACGGTATATTTTTATTGTCCCTACTAACATCATCATTGTTAATCCTTCCAACCTACTTTCTTTCTTTTCTTTTTGTTTAATATTAGACACCAAAATTTTACCATCCCTCTACTGATATCAACACTAAAAATGTCTAACAAACCCTTAGTTATTTTTAATCCAGATTATCTTACCTTCAATTATTGGGTGTTAGATACTTTCACAAATGTTGTTGATATCATCACCTTAGAATTTTGGATAACCTTCTACACTTGGCAAAATTCTGCATTGTTCTTAGGTGTATGATAACTTCTCTTATAAAAAGACATGATGTTCTATTGGAAAAATTCATCTTCTTCTCTAAATATGGATGTGGATGAATAATTTTACCCATAATTATCCAATATAGATTCTAGAGAAATTGTTTTTGGTAGCAGTTTTTGAAGATCTAGTCTCAGACATATTCTAGCACAAATAACACTTGATATATGTTCAAATTGAAAATACAAAGCCATAAATTCTCCTAAGGCATCTCCATTATATTTCATTAGATTGGAGTTTCAAAATTCAAGTGATAAACCATAAAGCCAGACCTAAACTAAGACTCTGTAGCACCCTAAAATTGGCGCAGTTAAACCTTAGTAAAAAGATAAAAATTTGAATTTTAACCCCAAACCGTCCGTTAACCGTCCGTTACCCGCTCCCCTTATTTTCCATGCCATTTTTAGGATTTGTTTTGACCGTTGGACGATATCGTCGATGATTAGACGAAATCATCCTAGATCTGACGAATTCGTCTGGAACAGAACGTCCAGACGATTTCGTCCCAAAACCGAATTTTCATAATTAGCTTCTATGTTCAACAGCTTCTCTAACTTGGGCAGAAAGCATGTCTGCACGGTTAGAGTCTTCCCCATTGGAGATCTCCCAGATTGGGATGATCCCCAACCTCCTAACCTCTCCCTAATCCTATATAAATTGGGATTTTCTTAGTTTATCCCCCTAAACCCCCTGGCTGACTGATTTCCCTGCAAATTTAGTTTCTTGTGCATTAGAATACCTTCGCATCTTCGTTTGCATTGCATATTTCAAGTTTTATTGCAGGGATTTTACTATTTTTCAGTCGAAGCAAGCTCGGATTGTCATAGGTGATTCCAAATGATTTCGGACGATCCTATCCCAGATCATTGACGATCTCGTACGATTGGAGGTGATCTCGACTGTAGTCCAAATTGGGGGCAATCAGATCTTGGAGTTTGCATTTCTTTATCTTCTCTCTTCATTTATTTATGCATTAACTTGGTTTATTCTATTCCTACATCTTGGAGTTCACCTCATTTAGCATAGATGCATGATAAAGTTAAAATAAATTATTAAATTAATGCATTTCTTTTAATTGTTATCTGGATCTATCATTTAGGCAAGTTTATTGTTATTTCTATCATTTTCCTTTGCTTTTACAATTGCATTTTTGGTTTTTGGTATCTGTTTCTGTGATTGCAGGTTTCTAACAAATTCGTCTAACGAATTCGTCAGATTGATGATGATCTCATCTGATCTCAAATGATCGACTGAGATCTGAGATGATTCTGTACAATTTTAGATGATTACGTATGATTTGAGACGATATGGACTTCTACAAACCTCAGAATCTTCATTAGACATCCGGAATCAGGTATATTCTGTCTTATTTAGCATACTTTCTATGTTTAGCATTTATTCATGTTTTCTGTATTCATATAAATCAGCATTGGCATATAGAATAGCTTAGATTCATCTTGGCCAAACCTAGGAATTGAATGATTGAATATAAAAATGAACACATCAAACCCACTCTCAACCTAGGCGTGGAAACTGCCACTCAAAATTTTCTGGTGAACCCACCATCCGTCAAAAATTCACCCTTATACCCCTCCCTCGAGAGGCGGGACCTTCAAAGGGCCTCTCAGTACGAGGTATTGTCCCATCCTTCTCACATCCCCCTTTCGGGCATGGATCCTATAGCTTGAAGGTAAGGATGCAAAAAATTTGGAGCGATACATTTTGGTGAACCCGACGTGAAAACTAAAAACCTTTTGAAAACAATTCAATAAAAAAAAAACAAAACATAAATGCATTTAGAATCATTAGACATAAAGATTGCATATCATATTTAGATGGTAGATTATAATAAAAGATGAGCTGTCACCATTAATGTTGAGAATCAATTAGCAGCTATAGAGATTACTTCTTTGCTTAGAGTACCTCAAACATATAGGGTTCAACCTTTATGGGACGAACTTAATAGGAGATTGAATCTTATTTCATCTAGATCAACCGAACTTAGGCAAATTAAGAGGTTTGTCCTAGATAGAATCCTAGATCCTGATCAAGTGACCTTATATCATGAACTTCAGAGAGCTTGCCATAGGTGGTTAGCAGATAAAAGAGCCCTTGTGTCTTCTGAGTTGTACACCTTTGAGGAATACCTCGATAATGCAGTTGTAGTACATAAATTTCTATCTCGTATAGAGGATCAAGAGGTCGTTCTTATGGATAGAAAGATATGGAATAGAGTTCCTAGAGCTGTGTTATATCGAGAGTATTGCCATGAGCTTTATTTTTACAAGTCAGAGTCAAAAGTAGATAATATCACCATAGCACACTTTGTCAAGTTCTTGAAAAACCATTTCCAATTTGAAGAGGAGCATTTCATGACTCTCGATGAACTTGATCCTATCAATGACATCTATAAACTATTTATAGAAAACTAAGCCATTCTTTTTTTATTATTATTATTTCTTGCATTTAGTATGTTGTTTGTTGTCTTTATAATATTATAATAAAAACAAAAACAAAACAAAATATAACAAAAATCAAAACATTTTCTTTTAAGTATTATAGTAGGTATATAATTAAAATATATACCTCCCAAATTTGTTGCAAATATATTTTTTTTTTTTTTTTATTATTATATATAATATATATTTTCTAAAATCTAAATTTAAGCATAATGACTAGACTTAGGAATGGAAAACAAATTGAAGTAGAAGAAGATTGGTTAGGAAAACCAGTAAATAAACCAGATGTCCTTCCTGAAGACCCAATTCAGGAAGAAGGAACCCTAGACCAACAAGAAGAAGAATTTGTTGAAGGAAATGAACAAAGAGAAACTATTAGAGAGGAAGGATCCTCATCCCCTAAAATATCTCCGGAAGGAGCTATTACTTTTGAGAACATGGAACATTTTTGGAAATTTCTCAATACTAATATTGGCACTCTTAATAGAGCAGTCCATATGGACAAGGATCAAATTAGTGACACTCAAGCAACCCTAGAAGACATATATCACACACGCACTAATCCCTTGTCCTTCGTTGATCAAGAGAGTGATCAAGCTGGACCATCCAATTTGGATATGGCTGCTATAATCTAGAACATGCAACAACAACAGGTTACCCAACCACCTAGAGTGCCTGTTACCAAGCCTAGGGTTATTCCCACACAAAAGAAACCTTCATTCACTGCTCTATTTCGCCAAGCTATTGATCAATATACCTCAAATCAACAAAAGCCTAAAACAAAACCAAACACCAATTTCCAACAATATGGGATACAACATAATGCTACAACAAATCTTCTTCATAATACTCTTCCTACCAACCATTTGCATAATAGCAATATAGCATCTAATCCTTATGTCATGCCATCATACGCTCACAAATCCCATACTCATGTACCACCAAACCAATATGGTGGACAAACTAGTAATCTGGAAGCCATGGTGAAATAGTTAGTCTCTCGCATGGACCAGATAGATCCCTACCATCCCTCGTACAATTATCGAGAGATGTGTAGTCAACCTCTAGATCCTATAGTTGTAGCACAACCATATCCTAAACACTTTCCTATGCCTGTCCTACCTATATATAAAGGAACGGAAGATCCCATAGAGCATCTTCGTATGTTTAGGATAGCATGTCATGATATATCACATGATGACTTGTTATTACTAAAAATGTTCCCAAAAAGTTTAGGAGGGATGGCATTGGAGTGGTATTATCAATTACCCACTCATTCTTTGAGGAATTTTGAAGAAACAACTGAGTCTTTTGTTCATCAATTTAGTGCCTACATCGAAAGGCATGTAACCATTAAATATTTGTACAACCTAAAACAAGACAAAGATGAATGTTTTGCTGATTTCCTAGCTCGATGGAGACAGTTGATAGGAAAATTACACTTTGTGTTACCTTATCGGGAAATGTTGGATATCTTTATCAATAATTTACAAGAACAACTATCCTATGAATTATCAATCGCTACCTTGACCACCTTCGATCAAGCTATAGACTTAGCTCGAAGAGTGGAAGATGCTCTCATTAGGAGAGGTCAGCTTAAAAAGAAAGATGATGAGAAAACATCCAGAAATCAATATAAAAATAAACAAGTTGTGGGTGATGGAGTCACTGATAGTAGAAATATTGCTAATGTTAATGCTATGCAAAGACAACGAGAGAAGTTTATATTGAAACCTCTTGATAAACCACCTCAAGAATTTACTAGGTTAAATCAACCTTTATCAACCATTCTCCCACAATTATTAGAATGAGGTTTGATCCAATTACCAAATATCCGGGAACTTGATCCAACTATACCCGGATACAGAGCTGATTTACATTGTGATTTCCATAGAGGACCTGGACACGCTACCAACTCTTGTAAAAGATTAAAACATAAAATACAAGACTTGATTGATAACAATGAGATGGAGGTGCAAGCCTTTCAACCTAAACAAAATCCTCCTAATAATGCTCAAAAGAACATCCCCCAAAATCAGAATCAAAATGCCAATCAATCATTGGACATATTTCAACATCCTTTACCAAAGCATGGTAAAGAGGTGGCTAATCAAATTGAGCATCATAATGTTCCCCCTCCTACCCGATATGTAGGGACTATTAGTGGACATTTACCTTCTCATGATCCGCAAATCTTTGACACAACTTTATCCATGGTTACGACCAGACCTCTATATAATATTCGGACACTTGATCTTAGTGATACAGAATATGAGACTGAAAGTGACATGGAAATCACCTCAAATCAATCGAATAGTTCTGAAGATGAATCAGATCCTATTCAACCTATCACAAATTCTATGGTTCTAGAAGAACCATTTCCAAGAAGAGTCACTACTAGACCATCTTCTCACCAATTACTTTCTAATGAACAATCCATAAACGCTAGACCAAGACCCATTCATCATTTGTAAAATAATATTGTAGGTACCATCGGAGCTGTTACTCGACAACAAGCTCAAAATTCTCAACAAGATCAAACTCAGAACGATGGATCAGCTCCATTTGTTTTGAAAATTCCTAATAAATGGAATCATGTGCCTAATGTTCAACCTAAACCTCCTTATAATATTAATGAACAATTATCAAATACTACAACTAGAATTTCCCTTTTGGACCTTTTAAGATCTTCTCCTACACATAGGGATGAATTAATGCTCACATTAAGCCAAATGATGGTACCACAAAATATTCAACCTGAAGCCATGGCCAATACTATCATAACTCGAGAAGTCGATTGTATTGACTTTCGAGATAGAGATATACCGCAACATAGTTTACATAAGGATAACCCCTTATATATTACTGCCCTAATTGGAGATGTAGCGCAGTTAAACGAGTCTTGATTGATAATGGTTCATCTTTAAACATTTGCACTTTTGACTTCTACCAAAGATTTGGGTTTAGAAGTGATGAAATGAAAAGAATTGATATGATTATAAAAGCCTTCAATGATGAAACACAAGAAACGTGTGGAGTTATTACTATCCCATTGCAAGTTGGTCCTAGAACCTTAGATACGACCGTGTTTATTGTACATTGCCCTGCATCGTACAATATACTCTTGGGTCGCCCTTGGATCAACGCGATGCGAGCTGTTCCCTCAACTTTACATCAGTGTGTTAAATTCAAATTTAAAAATCAGTTGGTTACCATTCATGGTGATCCTAGACCCTTTGATATGTGTGCTTTGGCAGAACCTATTGGAGTTCAATTTTGCCTCCGCTTTGTCATCCACACATCCTAATTCTAATCATCCATCTAAATGTGTGAAACACACACCCATAACATCATCTAATCTTTCTCCATCAACTACACCTATACATATAGTTCAACCATCTTCCGAACAAACCACATTAGGACCTCAAAAAGATCCTAAACCCACAACCAATGCTTCTTGTTTTACTCCTATAACTTCCATACCTATAGACTCATCCATAGACATCCCTACAACATCTACACCTACCAGAGGCATATTTTCCACATCCGAAGATGTAGGAAATGTTCCTTCTACCTCTTATGCTCTTACTGATGAGCTCTTACCCGATTTATCTAAAATTCTTATATCAGAAGAAACTAACACTGCCATGCAAAATTCCCTTATTTTAAATAAATTGCCACCCTCTCCTCGTACCTTGGGCCTCCCACAGCCTATGGGAAGTATTTACCAAGTCGGGAGTTGTGCTTTTATTTATAAGGGATATGATTAGGGAAGAATACCCAGAAACATCAAGACTCATTATGATGGATATGCTCGATGTTATTTTGCTAATGAGTATATTAAAGCTAAGCCTATAATGCTTAAATTGGGATATAAAGGGAAAGGTTTGGGACCTTTCCAAAATGGTATGAAAGAACCTTTTGAGGTAGAACCATGGCCTGCCCGATGTGGTGTGGGCCTATTTCCTAGTAAAGGTCAGCCCTTCCCATTTGAGGATGATGACCATCTCATATGTTACCAAGATTATTTGGATAAACACGATGCTTTGCATTTAAAGAATAATTCCTTTACATGTAATATGCTATCCATAGCTTACCCTGAGATGATTGCTGAATTCGACGATGAGTTGGAGGGAGATATCTTCCATGATGTCTCCATTGAGGAATTGTTACATAATGGATTTTATTTCGATGGCTCTATACCTAGTATAGCCCATCTTGAGGCCACGACTCCTCAAGACGAATTATCCAAGATAACCTTGGAAGAATTACAAGAATTGGGCGTTTCACCCGCCCCACCTAATTTTGAGAGATATCTACATATGGAAGTAGAAAACGTCATAAAAATTAACATTGGAACCGAAGATAACCCTCACATAATCAACATTGGATCAGAATTGAGTCAAGAAAAACAGGATAAATACATTGCATTTCTTAAAGACTATGAAGATGTCTTTGCTTGGACATATGAAGATATGCCAGGATTAGACCCTTCCGTAGTTATGCATCACCTAGTAGTCCATCCGGATGCTAAACTTGTTAAACAAAAACTTAGAAAAATGCATCCTAAAGTGGCCTTACTAGTCAAAGGGGAATTAGAAAAACTCTTGAAGGTTATTTTTATACAAGCCATTGATTATGTTGAATGGATCTCAAATGTAGTTCCAGTAACTAAGAAAGAAGCTACTAAAGTTAGGGTTTGCACAGACTTTAGAGATATTAATGTTGCATGCCCTAAAGACAATTTTCCTCTTCCCAACATGGATCAGATCATTGATTTTACTGCTGGGAGTGGAATGATATCCTTAATGGATGGATTTTATGGTTATAATCAGATCAAGATAGCTCCTGAAGATCAGGCTAAAACAGCCTTTATTACCCCTTGGGGAACCTTTTGTTGGAAAGTGATGCCATTCGGTTTAAAGAATGCAGGTGCAACCTATCAACGAGCCATGACTTATATCTTTCATGATATGATGCATGATATTCTACATGATTATGTAGATGATATTATAGCTCATTCCATCAAAGAAGATGATCATTTAGATGACTTGAGAAAAGTATTTGATCGGTTAAGGGAATATCTTATCCGATTGAATCCAGCTAAATGTATATTCGGAGTTAAGTCCGATAAATTATTAGGGGTTATAGTTTCTTTACGTGGCATTGAAATTGACCCTCTCAAGATCGTGGCTATCATTGATATGCCCGCACCCACAAATATATCAGAATTACGAAGTCTACAAGGTAAGCTTCAAGCTATTCGTCGCTTCATCGATAAGTTGGCGGACAAAACTAGGACCCTTTCTTAAGCTTCTTAAGAAAGATGTCTCTTTTCATTGGGACGACGAATGCCAGGAAGCATTTGAACTCCTCAAACAATATCTCCTTAAACCACCGGTGCTTTCACCACCTAGATCTGATCGTCCATTTATCTTGTACATTTTTGCTTCTGATTTTGCCTTAGGAGCTATGTTAGCTCAACTTGATGATGAGAAGAAAGAACGTGCTAATTATTACATTAGCAGAACCTTAATCAGTTATGAAACTCACTATACCATATTAGAGAAGTTATGTCTAGCAGTCATATTTTCTACACAAAAACTATGCCATTATATGCTCAGTCAAAAAACATATGTTATTGCTAAATTCGACCCTTTGCGATATCTCATGAGTCAACCGTATTTATCTGGTCACACAACAAAGTGGGTTCTTGCGCTAAGTGAGTTTGAACTCACGTTTATAGGATAAAAGTCTGTTAAGGGTCAAATCATAGCAGATCAATTAGTTGTTGCACCCTTAGAGTCTACCCATCCCCTCATCATTGAGTTTCCTGATGAATGCCTTAAACTAGAGGTAGACCATCTAGAGCAATGGTCCCTATACTTTGATGGAGCCCGATGCATGAGTGGGGCTGGTGCGGGTATTATTTTAATATCTCCACAGAAACATCTTATACCTCTGTCCTTTAAATTAACATTTTCTTGCACTAATAACACTGCTGAATATGAGGCTCTCATCCTTGGATTACGAGCTACCTTGGCACTGAAAATTAAAAATCTATTGGTTTTCGGTGATTCTCAACTTGTCATAAATCAAATCAATGATGTTTATCAGACCAGAGATGATAAATTACACCCATATAAAGCATATGTTTTGCAATTATTATCCTTATTTGATCAAGTTACCTTGGAAGCTATTCCTCGAACTAGCAATCATGTGGCTGACGCTATGGCTGCAGTTGCATCTCTTTTACCCTTGGAGTTAGATGATGAATATGCTACCATCATTATTCATCGACTCCAGGAACCCGCTTCAAATAAATCATGCTTAGAACCTTTGGATGTGTTTCTAATCAACGAAACTACTCCTGAACCATGGTACACCGATATATTTAATTTTTTTCAAAATGGAACCTTCCCTGAAGGTTGTAATAGCAACCAGTGCTAGATTATTATGTAGACAAGCAAGTCACTTCGTGATTATTGGTAATACCTTGTATAGGAGATCTTTTGAAGGCATCCTACTAAGATGTTTGAATCTAGAAGAATCTAGATCAGCTTTGAGTGAAGCCCACGATGGATCTTGTGGGGGACATTTTAGTGGTAGCGCCATTGCTAAGAAACTCCTTAGGATAGGATATTTTTGGCCTACCATGGAAAATGATGCACATGATTATGTGCACCATTGCGACAAGTGCCAAAAACACGCTGACCTTGTCCATGCACTTGCACAAGAACTACAGGCTATTTCATCTCCTTGGCCCTTTTCAAAATGGGGCTTAGACATCATTGGAAAAATCAACCCTGTGTCATTTGATGGACACAAATTCATCATAACCACCACTGAGTATTTCACGAAGTGGGTTGAAGCTATGCCCTTAGCTTCTTGCACTAGAACCCAAGTTTCCAAGTTTATTTTTAATCAAATTATTTGTAGGTTTGGAATTCTTGCAAATCTCATCTCAGATAATGGAACTTGTTTCAAAAATAAAGATGTCAAGAAATTATGTCAAAAATATAAAATTCAACATCGTTGGTCCACTCCCTATTATCCTCAGGGTAATGGCCAAGCAGAAGCATCTAATAAAACATTAATCAAAATCCTCAAAATATTGGTCAATAAATCCGGTCGAGATTGGCACATTCAATTATATCCTACTTTGTGGGCTTATCGAACTAGCGTTCGTACCCCCATAGGTACTTCACCTTTTGTTTTGGTTTATGGTGCTGAAGCTATTTTTCCCTTTGAATTAGAAGTTCCTTCTTTGGCTCTACTACTTCAAGATACTGAAGTAGGAGATGAATATCGTGTTGGAAGATTTAGTCAACTAGAACTCCTAGATGAGAAGTGCATCAATGCTTTGGAGCATCTTCGTGCCTACCAAAACAAGCTCAAGCGAGCATACCTCAAGAAAGTTCATCATCGATCCTTTGAGATCGGCGACCTTGTCTTAAAAGAAAATCAAAAAAATACTAATGCAACTAAAGACCTTAAAGGTAAATTTGAGCCCAACTAGCTTGGACCATATATCATCACTGCTAAATTTGGATCGGGAGCATACAAATTAGCTACCTTAGATGGTAAAGATCTTAAAGAACCTATGAACATTATGCATCTTAAGCGCTATTATGCATAAAATTTGGTCATTTCATCATTGTATATATTGTTATTTTGCATATTGTTTTCTTTTAGTCATCCATATAAAAATTTCAAAAACAGTAATAGTATTTATTCTTTCAATTCATAAATTAAAATCAAAATATAAAAACATCAAAATCATCAAAATCTTCAAAAACATCTTTTATTTTTGTACCTGTCAATTTTTGAAGTATTGCAGTTATATTTTCAGTTATTTTGGATAAATTAGCATTTATTTGGAATCCCGCACTTTCACACTCACATGAATAAATATCTTGATTTTATTTGGTATGATTATTAATCTCTCTTATATCAAAGTCCACAGTTGAATTAAATAAAGTTTTGAGCATAGAGAACTGATCTTGTTATTTACTTGAACCAAGTATATCTTTTCACATTAAAATGATTTCATTGCAAATTCGATATGATGCTACATAGTAGAAGTGGTTTCTTGAGCGAAAAGTTTCCCCTGCTATCCTATCATGCACATGGTCTAGAATCTTTGAGAATTGACAAAAGGACAAGCTCACCCCTACCCGAATAAAAATCCCTTGCTCTACAAGCTAATCCGAGCAAGTATCCCTAGTATAGGAAGAAAAAGAAAAGTTCAAGAAAACATGAGAAAAAGAAAAATATTATTTTGTATCATCACGAGCAATATTTAAGCATTATCTCAATATCAAGCAAAAATACAAAAAAAAAAAATAAAGAGAAAAGAAGCAAACGAGAAAAGAAAATCAAAAAGCAATAAAATCCTTTTCCCTACCCTTTGAAAAGAAAAGAAGGGTGAATGAGCTTGAATCCCTGGAATTCTCAATTATTCGAAAACTATGAGGTAAGCCCCATAACAGGTGGTTTGTGCCCAACCCGCTTGGCCTTGGGTAATACCTAGCATGGTGATATGTCTGTCACATTAGCGACCTTCTTTTGTACAGACCTATGTCGGCTTATGGATTAGCTAGCTCTTGATGACCCGACTTACATAGTAGTCTGGTATGGTTACATGCATATAAATCATGGTCAACGAACACTCATTTGGTTAATTCAAATTACTTGTATCAAATTATCTTGCTCAAAATTGGTGAATGAACAATACAATTGCACACACATTTGTATTTGAGAGATTTTGTATCATTATGATAAATCAAGATCGGTAATGAACTCACATTTGCACATGAGGGTTCCTTATAAATCTACATTTTGTCTTTGAGATAATTTAAAATATTTCTGCAATTCTTTTCGAATAATTTTATCTTCTTATTTAAGAACATTTGCTTGCATAAAAGCAATTAAATATATTTCTTTCACAAAAAAAAAATTGTATTTCTCTTAAACAAAATTTTCCATCTTCAAAAACCTAGTAAATAAAGTCATGTTCATATTATTATTTTTTGTTTATCTCAAAAGTCAAAAATCAATCATGCAATAAAACTAAAATATCAATTTTCTTCTTTGGATTTCGCGATGATGGTATAAGTCTATACCTATAATTCTATGCCTAGCGCAAACCATTGTTCTAATTTTATTTTCCATTTATTTTAAAATTCATAAAAACATATGGCTTACATCATTATGTTACACAATTATGCTTTAAAAAGAATGCAAACACTTATTCTATTTTATGTCATTATGTCAACATTCAATTTTGTAACCATGATATAATTTCTAAGGAATTGTTCAAAATTTTATCACACTTAGGAATTTATGCCTAGCAAATCATATTTCTTTAATATCTCATGCATAATATTTTTATGAAAATCTGAAAAAAAATCATCAACCATCATCATTTTTCATCATCACAACACAAAGTCTTAAGACAGTCTCTTAAGCACTCTTTTACTTTTAACAATATTTCTATACTGGGATTAGCTTGACGACCTAGTGAGCGGCGACTCCATGAAATGGTCTATAATAGCGACAATGTCCTTTGAAATTATTGTTAGAAGTCCCTTTTATTTTTTATCAAATCACACCACAACAACCAATTTTTTTACATCAGATTATTTCATTTAAATTTTATGGCATGACATAAAATTATAATTATTTCCAATGACATAATTACATGAATCCTCAATCAAATCAGCAAACAATTCAAACATTAAAGCATCATAACAACATATGAACAAGTCATATCATCATATATATCAAAACATATATACATCATATCAAACTGGATTGGTATGCCACAATCTATACCCTGGCATACTCAATCCTCTCAAAATATATCTATATACAATCTATAGTCTGTAGCAGCTAGCCTCGAGAAGCCCTCGAGCTCTCAGCCTCATCTCCTCTCCTACCCTGAGGTGGAGGAGGTGGTCCCATAGAGGTCCGGGATGTGTCTCGGGTCCTCGTCATCGATCGTGAGGATGTCCTCGATGATCCCATCCTGATCGGCTTCTACAATGTTGGCTGGCAATGGTATCCTCTCGGCCCTCTAGAACCAGGTAGAAGTATACTCCCTAGTAGAATGTGGTCTGAGCAATATCCCACACTAGATCCTGAGTGCTCACCCCTCTGCTCTAAGCCCCGAGCTGTGTAGCCTCATCCTGTAGTGTCTACACCCCTGAGGGTCATTGGAGAGCATTAGCTCGATCCTTAGCCGAGAGAGCCACCATCTCGCTGCTCTCCCCCACCTCGATACCCTTGCCCTTATCGAGTGATGGTGGCCTCTCCCCTTGCTGAGAAGGGAGTCTCTCCTCCCTCCACCCTGTCTCCCATGGCCTCTATGGAGCCTGTGCCATCCTCTCGGCGTCTCTCCTATGGGGACCACTGCTGCTCTCTCCTATCGTGACCTCTGCTCGCCTCAATAGCATCCCTACTTCGCCTCCCCATCCGTCGCACCATGACGTGCATCGGACCCTATGCCCTCGTCATCCGAGGAGGCGGATGCCTACGTACCGGATCGCATCTCCCCATGTCTCCCCATCCATGATATTCTCACAATGACACTGAGAGGGGGGGTGAATCAGTGTAGCTAAAAATCTGATCTGCAATTCTTAAAACTGAAGCAAAGAGAACTAGAAAATAGATAAAGCAATAAACACAAGAGAGCACACCACAACACACAATGTAACGAGGTTCACCAATTTGGCTACTCCTCAAAAATGACTGCTTGGACTTCAATCCAAATCCAACCTTTGCAAAACACCAATTTTACAAACACTTTACCAAGCACCCACTGGAAGGAGCACCAACCCCTTATTTTTCTACTGCAATAGATAGGAGCACCAACCCCTAATGCCAAGCACCAACTTGGACTACAATTCTGATTTAATTCGAGTGACATAAAAATGCCTTCACTGTTTACACGACCCTGAATGGTCTGCAATTAATTAAACTTGATTAAACTCTGCACGCTCTCATGGCTCTACTTATCTCTCTCTCGGCCCTCTTCTAACCCTCTTTACATAGCAAATTCTCACTTACAATAGCAACAATATTCTTCACGTAGACCTACTTTTATAACATATAAGTCTCTATTTTTAGCTTCCATATTTACGCATGCAACCCGTAACTATTCTTTTAATATTCTCTTCTGCCACTTGTCAACTGTAACTCCTTCTTGGTGTAACTCCTTTTGTATTATTAGAGTGTGCATTACGTTACATGCTACGTATATCTCTACCATGACTGTAAGTCTTCTTGAACATGACTGTTCGTATTCATTTCTATGCATGCATGTATTTTATGATTCTATTAATGCGACTGTTCGATTTACTCCGGTTCTTAAAAAGTTGCATGACGCATCTGTAACTATCGCATTTACTCTAGTTAACTCTTCTTATTTTGGCTGCATGCTTTTCCTCTACAACTGCCCCTTTAACTGTTGTTCTGTTCTAGTTAACTGTCTGTTATCGTGTTGTTGTGACCTATCATGAAATCGTGACACTTCTGTATCTTTCTGCCCTTCTCGCCTTTTACCTACGAAAATACATGTCATGAAATCATGACAATTTTTGCCTCCTTGTCCACTTCTTCGCTTGCACCCGTGAAAACCAGACATGTCATGAAATCGTGACACTTTTTGCTTTCGTACACTCTACTTGGCTTGCTCTAGCGAAAACTAGACATGTCATGAAATCGTGACATCTTTCACCTTCTCGCTACTCTTCTTGGCTTGCTCTAGCGAAAATAGACATGTCATGAAATCATGACACTTTCACTTCTCGCTACTCTTCTTGGCTTGCTCTAGCGAAAACGAGACATGTCATGAAATCGTGACATCTTTCTCCTTGTCACTCTTCTTGCCTTCAACTGGAAAACGGAACATGTCATGAAATCGTGACATCTTTGCTGCCTTGTGCCTTTTCTGCCTTCTGACCATGAAAATGGAACATGTCATGAAATCGTGACATCTTTCTCTGCCTTGTGCCTTTTCTGCTTTCGCCCACGAAAATGGAACATGTCACGAAATCGTGACATCTTTCTCTGCCTTGTGCCTTTTCTGCCTTCGCCAAAAATGGAACATGTCATGAAATCGTGACACTTTCTCTTCCTTGCACTTCTCTTCGACCCTATCATGAAATCATGACACTTTCTCTCCTTGGCACTTTCTCTTCGATCCTGTCATGAAATCGTGACACTTTCTCTCCTTGGCACTTTCTCTTCGATCCTGTCACGAAATCGTGACACTTTCTCATCCGTACCTCTCTCTTCTCTTCGAAATCGTGACACTTTTCTTTGCAGCTCTTTCTCTTCGAACATGTCATGAAATCGTGACACTTTTCTTCTGAACATGTCATGAAATTGTGACAGTTTTCTTCCTTGCCTCTTTTGCTTCAACATGTCACGAAATCGTGACAATTTTTCTCTCTCCTTTTCTCTCCGTCACATGTCATGAAATCATGACAATTTTGCTTCGCCTTCTCTCTCCTCGTCCATGTCATGAAATCATGACAATTTTGCTTGCGCCTTCTCTCTCCTCGTCCATGTCATGAAATCATGACAATTTTGCTTGTGCCTTCTCTCTCCTCGTCCATGTCATGAAATCATGACAATTTTGCTTGTGCCTTCTCTCTCCTCGTCCATGTCATGAAATCATGACAATTTTGCTTGTGCCTTCTCTCTCCTCGGCCATGTCACGAAATCGCGACAGAAAACATGTCGCGATATCGCGACAGTTTTCTTACTTGTCTTTTTGCTTGATTTTTTGAATTTGGGCCACTTTTGTCTTCTTGGAAATTCATTGTACATGTTCTGACTGACCTCTGAACTCCTGTCCATTGCATCAACTGATCTTTCTGTCTGTGTTGACAACAATGACAATACTTTTGCTGCACCTTGCTCAACAATCTCCCCCTTTGGAATTGTTGGCAACACTCATGCACTCTCCTGTAATTCTTCTCCCCCTTTGACAATAATACCAAAGGGCTTCTGTAGACTCCCCCTGAGTCTATGCACAACATTCTCAGATACACATTGTTATAGTTAGCAAAAATCATGAATATGAGCAAAACTATAAACATAGGCATAAATACTCCCCCTGAGAATGTGATCCCAATTGATAGTCAGTTCTTGGGAAATGTGACTACTCCCAACTTACTCCAAAGGTACTCAAAAACTTCCTTTGGCAATGGTTTTGTGAATATATACTGCTACTTGCTCTGTAGTCGGAACAAAATCCAATTTGACCTCACCTTCTGCAACTTTATCCTTCAAGAAGTGATACCGGATTGCAATATGTTTGGTTCGAGAATGCATAACCGGATTCTTTGATATGTTTATAGCACTGGTGTTATCACATTTAACTGAAATTGGCTCTTTGAAGTGAATACCAAGATCTTTCAGTGTTTGTCTCATCCATAATATCTGTGTACAGCATGTTGTTGCTGCAATGTATTCTGCCTCTGTTGTGGATAGAGAGACTGATTCTTGTTTCTTGTTGTGCCATGCTACCAGCCTGTCTCCAAGATAAAATGCTCCTCCACTGGTACTCTTTCTGTCATCAATACATCTTGCCCAATCTGCATCAGAATATGCAATAAGAGTGAAGTCCTTACCTTTTGGGTACCACAACCCATACTCCATAGTACCCTTGAGGTACCTAAAAATCCTCTTTACAACTGTCACATGAGTCTCTTTGGGACTAGCCTGAAATCTTGCTACCATGCATACTGCCTGTAATATATCTGGTCTAGTGGCTATCAAATACAACAGGCTTCCAATCATAGACCTGTACATGGTTTGATCTACATCTGGAGATTTGTCATCCTTGCTCAACTTGCAACCTGTTGTCATGGGAGTGCTGACAGGTTTACTATCCTCCATTGTGAACTTTTTCAGCATTTCTTTCACATATTTTACTTGAGAGATAAAAATGCCCTTTTCACTTTGATTGACTTGCAGTCCGAGGAAATAAGAAAGTTCACCAATCATTGACATCTCAAATTCTGTCTTCATTTTATTTGCTATGTCTCTACAATATTCATCCATCTTTGTTGCCAAATATTATATCATCTACATAAACAACAAGTACAATAAGATGGCCATTCTCTGTTTTGATATATAAATTGTTGTCCACCATACCTTTCTTGAACCCCTGTTTAATAAGATAGTTATCCAGCCTTGCATACCATGCTCTGGGTGCCTGTTTTAGACCATACAACGCTTTCTTTAACCTGCAAACAAAATCGGGATTGTCACCGAGTTGGAAGCCATCTGGTTGTTCAATGTAAACCTCTTCTTCCAGTTTTCCATTCAAAAATGCTGATTTTACGTCCATTTGATATACTTTGAAATTTTTATGGACTGCTAAAGCCAGAAACATTCTGATTGCCTCTAGTCTGGCTACTGGTGCAAAGGTTTCCTCAAAATCAATGCCTTCAACCTGAGCATAGCCTTTACAGACCAATCTTGCCTTATTTCTGACAACCTATCCATCTTCATTTAATTTATTTCAAAAAATCCATTTAGTACCGATTATGTTTTTATTTGCTGGCCGTGGTACTAATTCCCAGGTTTTGTTTTTCTCAATCTGATCTAGTTCTTCATTAATTGCCTTCATCCAACTTTCATCTGTGCTTGCTTCAACAATATTTTTGGGTTCAATGTTGGATAATAGAGAGTAGTTCCTTACTACTGCTCTTCTTGTCTGAATACCAACTGTTGGGTCCCCAATAATCTGTTCTCTGGGATGATTTTTCTGCCAGCTGCCTATTTTGAATTTCTTGTTCTCTTCTTCTTCTGAGTCAATTCTTAAATCAGTTGGGTCAATTTTTTGATTTTCTTCTGTTTCCATTTCTTCATCTCCTTCAATGACTTCTTCATAAATAGGGTAGTTTTCTTGATAAGTAATTTCTCGATCTCTACCTTCATCAACTTTAACATCTGCACTCTCAATAATTTTCTTTAGCCTCTTGTTGTAACATGTGTAGGCTTTGCTTTTTGTTGAGTAACCAAGAAAAATACCTTCGTCAGCTCTATCTTCGAACTTACCAAGATTATCTTCAGTTCGTTTGATATAACACTTGTTGCCGAACACTTTGAAGTATCTTGTTGTTGCCTTTCTGCCGAACCACAACTCATAAGGTGTTTTGCTTTCATGCGTCCTTAGCATGCACCTATTTTGAATGTAAACTGCAGTATGTACTGCCTCTTTCCAAAATATGTCAGCTATTTTGTTCTTAGCCAACATTGTCCGTGCCATTTCTTGCACTGTCCTGTTCTTCCTTTCTACAACACCATTCTGCTGAGGTGTCCTTGCTGCTGAAAACTGTCTTCTGATCCCATATTTTTGACAGTACTCTACAAACTCTTCTGAAATAAACTCTCCTCCTCTGTCTGATCTTAGGCATTTAATTCTTTTTCCAGTTTGATTCTCAACCTATTTTTTAAAAATCTTGAACATCTCAAAGGCATCTGATTTAAGCTTTAAAAATAGTACCCATGTCATCCTGGAGAAGTCATCTATGAACAACATAAAGTATTTGTCACCATTTATGCTTTGTGTTCTCATGGGTCCACACAAATCAGTATGTATTATCTCTAAAGGTTTGCTGGTGAAGTATTCCTTTGCTTTAAATGTGGATCTAGTTTGCTTCCCTTTTTGGCATGAAGCACAGATGCTATTTACTAGTTTGCCAATGGTAGGTATATCTCTTACTGCTCTTTTAGAACTTATTTTTACCAGATTGTCAAAGCTAATATGACCGAGCCTCTTGTGCCACAGCCAATTTTCATCTTCCTGTCCAATCAAGCATGCTCCTTCTGAAGTTTCTGAGAGAGTATATAGATTTCTAGAAGTCCTTGATCCATTAGCTATCAGCTTCCCACTGTGGGCTTTTCTGACTTCACAGCCCTGCTTCTTAAAGATGACTTCATGACCTCTGTCACAGATTTGACTTACACTCAGTAAGTTGTGTTTCAAACCAATCACAAATAGAACTTCTTTGGAATTGATCTTTCCATCACTTATCTTGACTGATCCTTTGCCAACTATCTTGGCTCCATCATTATTTCCAAACTTTACCGAGCCCCCTTCATATTTTTGTAGCTTTTCAAATTTTTGTTTATCTCCTGTCATGTGATTGGAGCATCCACTATCCAATATCCATGGTGCAGATTTGTTCTGTGCTTTGAATGTTGTCTGTACAATCAATGATTCCTTTTCTTCCTTGAGTTGCTCTTTTTCTTTCCATTCTGATTTGACTGTAGTTTTGGTCACTTGTTTAGACTTTTCTTTGTCAGTGGCCTGTGCATGTTTATCTAGGAATTTTCTGTTTTGCCTTAAACTGTTTGGTTGAGTTCTTCTTCCCTGATATTTATTTGTTGCATATGTGCTTCTACAGTTTCTTGCAATGTGTCCAAAGTTATGACAGTTATAGCATTCTACTGCATAATCCATCAAGGGTGAAAAGACATTTCTACTTGGTAAAATTTCTTTGTCCTATATTATAAATGCGATCTAAAATCTTATGACCGTAAGTATTGCATTTAAAACAATAACCAGAAAAGGAATGATTGAATCTGGGAGTTGGTCTTTGCCAATTTGTAGTAGGAGCCACAAATTTTCTTCTCCTTTGATGTATGACTTTTGTGAATCCCTCATTGTCAACAGTCTTCTCGTGCCCGGCATTGTTGCTTTCTTTTGCAAGATTCATTTTTCTTTGGTCAACCTTGATCTTATCCTCTTTCTTTATTGGTTCTATAGTTATGGCCTTTGATCCACTTGATGATTCTCCTTCGACAAACCCCAAGCCAAACTTGATGTCTGTAGACCTCTGACTATTTATAATCTTTTCAAGCTTTGCAGAACTTCCTTCAAGTTTGTGATAGCAACTCAATTTTTGATTCTTTTCTTCTAGCCGCATTCTTAAAACAACAATCTCTTCTTCTAGTTTGCTGCACTCATCTATTCTCATGGTTAATTGTACTTCAAGTTCTTCAGACATTTTCTTAAATTCTTCTGTCTGTACTTTCAAACTGTTTATTATGTCATTCGCATCCTCAAGATTTCTTGAGACCTTTTTATTCTTCTTCCTTTCTGTACTCAACTCTTTAAGAGCAGCAACCAACTCTCCTTCCGGGATATACTTCAGCCTCATCCTTACTTTTTGTGTCACCTTCCTATTTTTCTTCTATTTTTGCTTCTTCAAATGCCATGAACAGAGCTTCACCTGTTTCTTCTTCAGAATCTTCACTTGAGCTATCTTCAGAAGAGCTGACATTCTTTGATATGAAACTTTTCTTTTTGAAGTTGCTTTTCCTAAAATTTGGTTTCTTCTTCCAGTCACTTCTTTCTTGGTGTGACCCTTCATCACTTTTGGTTTTCTCATTCATTGGACACTTAGCTGCAAAGTGACCGACCCCTCCATAATTGAAACACTTAAATGGTAACTTTCCTCTATACTTTCCTTTTCCCTTTGTAAGTTTTCGAACAAAGTTGGCTTCAGTTTCATCCGATGTCTCTTCATCCTCAGATTCTTGTTCAGCTTTTGTATTCTTGTGTGCTTTAAAAGCAACTTCTTTGTCTATAGGCTTAGTTTGTCCTATTCTCATTTCATATGCAGTCAAAGAGCCATGCATCTCGTCCATGCTAAAATTATTTAGATCTTTAGCCTCTTCTATTGTAGAAACTTTAGAATTAAATCTTTTGTGAAGAGTTCTAAGTACCTTTTTCACGACAACCGCATCTTCGATTTCTTCATCGAGTCCTCTGATTGCATTAATGATTCCATTGACTCTCAGCATATAGGCCTCTATGTTCTCATCATCATTCATTTGTAATGCTTCGAACTGAGCTCGATGAGTTTGCAGTTTGGCTTCCTTGATTTTGTTGTCTCCTTCATGGATGCTCTTCAGTTTGTCCCATATGTCTTTTGCCGATTTACAGCTCATGACCCTTATCAGTTCACTTGTCTACTAGCCCACACATTATGGCATTCTTTGCTTTGGAGTTATTCTCAAACTTTTTCTTCTCAGTAGTATCTGTTGGAGGAGTAGTGGGTACTGTGTATCCACTTTCTACTGACTCCCAAATGTCATATCCTAAAGCACTCAGATATGTCTGCATCCTGAGTCTCCAGAATGAGTAATTAGTTCCATTGAACAAAGGAGCTTTGTTTGATGAGAATCCTTCACTACCTGCCATTGTGTTCCTTCCAAGATCACCTTAGCTGATTAAGCTTGTTCAGGAACCTTGCTCTGATACCAATTGATATTCTCACAATGACACTGAGAGGGGGGTGAATCAGTGTAGCTAAAAATCTGATCTGCAATTCTTAAAACTGAAGCAAAGAGAACTAGAAAATAGATAAAGCAATAAACACAAGAGAGCACACCACAACACACAATGTAACGAGGTTCACCAATTTGGCTACTCCTCAAAAATGACTGCTTGGACTTCAATCCAAATCCAACCTTTGCAAAACACCAATTTTACAAACACTTTACCAGCACCCACTGGAAGGAGCACCAACCCCTTATTTTTCTGCTACAACAGATAGGAGCACCAACCCCTAATGCCAAGCACCAACTTGGACTACAATTCTGATTTAATTCAATGACATAAAAATGCCTTCATTGTTTACATGACCTTGACTGGTCTGCAATTAATTAAACTTGATTAAACTCTGCACACTCTCACGACTCTGCTTATCTCTCTCTCGGCCCTCTTCTAACCCTCTTTACGTAACAAATTCTCACTTATAGTAGCAACAATATTCTTCATGCAGACCTGCTTTTATAACATATAAGTCTCTATTTTTAGCTTCCATATTTACCCATGCAACCCGTAACTGTTCTTTTAATATTCTCTTCTGCCACTTGTCAATTGTAACTCCTTCTTGGTGTAACTCCTTTTGTATTTTTAGAGTGTGCATTACGTTACATGCTACGTATATCTCTACCATGACTGTACGTCTTCTTGAACATGATTGTTCGTATTCATTTCTATGCATGCATGTATTTTACGATTCTATTAATGCGACTGTTCGATTTACTCCAGTTAACTCTAGTTCTTAAAAAGCTGCATGACTACATCTGTAACTGTCGCATTTACTCTAGTTAACTCTTCTTATTTTGGTTGCATGCTTTTCCTCTACAACTGCCCCTTTAATTGTTGTTCTATTCTAGTTAACTGTCTGTTATCATGTTGTTGCGACCTGTCATGAAATCGTGACACTTCTGTATCTTTCTGCCCTTCTCGCCTTTTACCCATGAAAATACATGTCATGAAATCATGATAGTTTTTGCCTCCTTGTCCACTTCTTCGCTTGCACCCATGAAAACCAGACATGTCATGAAATCATGACACTTTTCACTTTCGTACACTCTACTTGGCTTGCTCTAGCGAAAACCAGACATGTCATGAAATCGTGACACTTTCGCCTTCTCGCTACTCTTCTTGCTTGCTCTAGCGAAAACCTGACATGTCATGAAATCGTGACATCTTTCACTTCTCGCTCACTCTTCTTGGCTTGCTCTAGCAAAAGACATGTCATGAAATCGTGACACTTTCACTTCCTAACTCTTCTTGCTTCAACTTAAAACGGAACATGTCACAAAATCGTGACATCTTTCTCTCTTGTGCCTCTTCTTCTTCACCTGAAAATGGAACATGTCATGAAATCGTGACATCTTTCTCTGCCTTGTGCCTTTTCTGCCTTCTGCCAAAGATAATGGAACATGTCATGAAATCGTGACATCTTTCTCTCCTTGTGCCTTTTCCTTTCGCCGAAAATGAACATGTCATGAAATCGTGACACTTTCTCTCCTTGCACTTCTCTTCGACCCTGTCGTGAAATCGTGACACTTTCTCTCCTTGGCACTTTCTCTTCGATCCTGTCATGAAATCGTGACACTTTCTCTCCTTGGCACTTTCTCTTTGATCCTATCATGAAATCGTGACACTTTCTCATCCGTACATCTTCTTCCTGAAATCGTGACACTTTTCTTTGAGCTCCTTCTCTTCGATCATGTCATGAAATCGTGACAGTTTTCTTTGCCTTTCTCTAACATGTCATGAAATCGTGACATTTTCCTTGCCTTCCTAACATGTCATGAAATCGTGACATTTTTCTCTCTCCTCTTTCTCTTCAACATGTCAGTGAAATCATGACAATTTTTCTGCCTTCTCTCTCCTCATATGTCATGAAATCATGACAATTTTCTTGCGCCTTCTCTCTCCTCGTCCATGTCATGAAATCATGACAATTTTTCTTGCGCCTTCTCTCTCCTTGTCCATGTCATGAAATCGTGACAATTTTGCTTGTGCCTTCTCTCTCCTCGTCCATGTCATGAAATCATGACAATTTTGCTTGCGCCTTCTCTCTCCTCGTCCATGTCGCGAAATCACGACAGAAAACATGTCGCGATATCGCGACAGTTTTCTTACTTGTCTTTTTGCTTGATTTTTTGAATCTGGGCCACTTTTGTCTTCTTGGAAATTCACTGTACCTGTTTTGACTGACCTCTGAACTCCTGTCCACTGCATCAACTGATCTTTCTGTCTATGTTGACAACAATGACAATACTTTTGTTGCACCTTGCTCAACAATCCACTGGATGGATAGGGGCATCATCCGCATCTTGACTCCAAAATTGTTGCATATTTGGAGCCCCGCTCAGTGTAGTATTATCTTAGATAGTCCAAGAGTACTCATAATCCCTGAGAGATGGGATCCCTTGTTGTAGACCGAATGCTATAAACTCGATCATAGCGATGGAGCTCTACCTCTCCTCACTCCATCCTCAGCTAGTAGACTCGCCTAATGCAAGCCAACTCCTGCCCATCCTCTGCCCACCCTAGATGCTCTCTCCATGGCCTCCAGGTGATCTGGTCTAGGATGAGGTCGTCTAGCAACCTCCGTGACATCGACAGATCTATCTACCACTGTGACCCTCTCTGGAGCCACCAATAGAAAACCCGAGGCCTCTCCCGGTCAACCCCTATCAGTGGGAGCCCTACCGACCTTCGCACCACGATGTGCTCCCAACACCAAACCTGCAGTAGTGATGTCAAAACCAGACATCGACCTCCCTTGTATACGACCCCATGTAGGATCCTATACAAGCGGCACAGTATAAAGCTGCCCCATGCAAATTTGTACCCATGGTCTCTCATGTCATAGACCACATCTGAGAGGACCCACGGTAGTCTGCACCCACTCTGGTGGCACAGTAGTAAGCCACCCACTACCCCTGCCAAAACCCGAGTCAACCTAGATGCCCCAAGCATCTGCCTCAGAGACTCGATGTTCACTCCGCCCTTCTCTAGGGCGAAGCTCGGGTCTCCGCTCAGCCTCATCATCGCCTGGCCCTGATTGGCCATAGGAGTCATCAACCATCCTTGTATGGGGATCCTCAAGATCCTCCATATGTCCTCTAGAGTGGGAGCCATCTCCCTTGTCGGTAACCGAAAGCAGGATGACCCCGGATACCACCTCTTTGCTAGGGCTGTCAGTAGCCCCATGTCCGTCGGTACTTGTGGCATCTCTGCCACATGCTGCAAACCGACCTATGCTAGTCGGTCATGCTCTGCCTGGTCGAGCATGGCTATGTCATCTCTCAGCCCCTCGTATTTCCATTCTTGACTCTTTAGTAATCCCCTCTACAAAACAAACAATAAAACAACAAAATTCATTAATAAATGAAAGCACGAGGATACGGAAACAAAAAGGAATATGCCACAAGAAAGAACAAGAAAGAACATATACAAATTGACACAAGATAAAAGCAATATGAAATATGGTAATCTCTTTATTGATACGCTTTTTAAATTGTGTTACAATACGTCTCCTTCCTTTTTAGGGGATAGGAGCGTCAAATATGTTTCTCGTCACAACATCCATGGATAACAATCCTTCTTCCGCGTGCCCACATGTAAGATGGGCGGACCAAAATGTCACCGCCGCTTGTGTATGTGATTCTTTGTTCCTTCCTGCTCCTCTGATGTCGGAAACCTGCGTTCAAAGAAACAAAAAATATTAGTAGCACCTATAGATAAAATAAAGCATGTATTTCCCAAGGCCTACTGTTAGTGTATGCATGAAAATATTAAAACGACTATCAAATGACCTCGTATTGACCTAAAATTTTGACAGAAGCATAAATATATTATCAGAAGACCACTGCAAAAAGAATAGTCTAGAAATTCCTCACAGATTTGTATTCGCTCCAGGGTGGGACGAATAGGCCTGCAACAATTTGTCAGAAAGCACCCTCTTCAATGTCCTACTTAGGAAGCTCCAAATGACCTGCAAAGTTGGGGTTAGCTAATTGGGGGTGTTTTGGGAAGACCCAGATGGTCAGATTTCTCCAATTTTGCCTCTAGGACCCAGATTTTGCTGGTGCCATCTGCAAGTTAGTGAAGGCGGGAAATGACAAAAACCTGGTCAAAATTGCTCAGAATGAAATGAAATTTGAACTGTAACCTATTTAACATATCTAGAATCAAATGCAAAAGAAAAACTAGAGAAATATATCACATATTTCTAATCATCCCGAGGTGGGGCGAATAGGACTGTGACAGTTTGGGGAGCGCCCGGGGCAGGACGCCCACCGTTTGGGACACTGTTTTGGCACCAATCCACTTGGGATGGGTCCAAAACTGATTATGGGGTGTTGTCGACAAATTTTGTGGATAGTTGTGGCCAAAAATTGGGTTTTGGGTCCGGATTCGCGCTTCCAATAGTCACCCAATAACCTCCCTTTCGAATGAGAGATTAAGGATGTAAAGGCACAAATCGCAAGTAGGTATGTAAATTGGCAGCACTTCGTTGCTCAAATGCTCCTTCTCTGTATATCTTTTGGGTGAGAAAACTCACCAATTTATAGACCTTAGGGTCTCCTTGTTTGAATTGCGCATGCGAGGGCGCCACTTGAGTTAATTTTCCTATTTTCAGAGAAAAGCTAAGTCCCTAATTTAGAATCTCCTTGCATGAGGTTTCTAAAATAAAGACACTCATCACTGAAGTCTCTCTTCTTGAATAAAAGCTATTCCTCGCAATTGCATGGCCTGAAGCCTCAGTTAACTGGCGGAGTTACCGAGGTTTGACTTTTTGCCAATCAAACTTGCTATTCGCCTCACCCTAGGGCGAATGCTGCTATTCGTCCCTGGGTGGGACGAATGCCAGTTTGTATTCATCCCTGGGTGGGACGAGCAGAGAGCAAGGTGCCAAAAAGGTGCCAAATTGACCTCTGACCTCTAAAACTGCTTTTGGAAGTGGTTAGGACCACTTTTTAACCTCTAGGGGCTGCCCTAGGGGTTGTGTGTGTCAATGCGATCAGCGCTTGTTGTCACGTAATCGGATTGGTGCTGTTTTGGTGTCTATAGATGCCCCTTTTTGGGAAGCGTTGTGCAAGGCGCAACGTCGAGCAAAAATAGATAACCAAAGCACTAATGATTAGGGTTTCTCAGTAACCTAACCAACTCTTGATGCCCCAAGTATGGAAAGGGCACGCATTCTTGAATCCTTGCTTCGACGAGCTAAGGAACTTAATTCAAGTGTTAACCTTGTTCGGTGAGGTGTTACTTGAGCTTGGACATTGATCAGTCATGAATAGGCAAAGGGCGCAACCTTTTGTCTGTGGGAACCTTGAGTTCATGATTCATGAATGCCAAGTGTTTGATCAGCTTGTGATAATTGCTTGTTTGCTGCCCCAAGCAGGGGTGCGATTGTCTTTGTCAATGATCCTTTGAATGCGTGTCATTTCCATGATTGGGTATATTGTTGTTGATTGGCGACTAAGTGTGACTACCCCCTCAAGCGACGAATCGATGAGGGAATGACCGACATGAGAAAAGCGATGAGTCACTTGACCCAAGATGACTTAGGTAAGGGTGCCTTCAGTTGTTTACCATTGAATGCGAAAGCAGTTTCCGAACATTCTGACCTATTTTTGGTGGGTTTTAACCCTTTTTGTGATGCATTTTGGAGCTGAAATTGGCAAAAATCCATCCTCCCGTGGAGCGGTCCGGCTATGGTAGCCTTCTTAGGGAGTAGGATAGTGACAATTTGTAACCCCAATGTCTATTTTGGATGCCAAGAATGTCAGGCGCAAAAGCGCCTTCGTTCGACAATGTTATTGCTATTTTTGGATGGGTTTTGACCCGTTTTGGTGACGCCGTTTGGGGATGAAATTCTCAAAAATCCGTCTTCCCGTGGAGCGGTCCGGCTATGGTAGCCTTCTTAGGGAGTAGGATAGTGAGGATTTGTGACCCCGACATCTATTTTGCATGCCCGAAATGTCAAGTGCAAAAGCACTCTGATCGGACACTTTTAGGGCTTGTTTTGGTGCATTTTTGTGCATTTTTTGCTGTTTTTGAAATTTTTGCTCTGTATTCGTCCCTGGGTGGGACGAATTCCTATTTAGTATTCATCCTAGGGTGGGACGAGCACTAACCAAAGTGCTCGTCCCAGAGGGGAATGAGTACAGGCTCAAAAAGCCTATTTAAAGGCCAAAACTGAGTTTTGGGCTCATTTGCATTTGTTTTTCTTGGCGATTTGGAGCTCGAGGAGGAGGAGGTCAATTCTGTGAAGCGAAGCACTACCAAAATTTTCTTGCGACCATGAGTTCACACACCGGATCGAGCGGTGGAGCTGAAGCGATACCAGTGAGTGCCCTTCCTCTTTATTACTTTGTATTACAACTGGAAAATCGCAAGTTGTGCTTATTTCTTTGTGTTTTATTGTTTTTTTTGGTTGTTGTTTATTGTTAAAAATGAAACCCTAGTCTATGAACCAAGAAAACTTAAGTTAACCCTAGTTAAACACAGATCAAAATTTTAGTTGAAAATTGAGCTTAGAAACTTAGTTTAGAACATAACTTAAAAACTTCGTTGAACCTGAATGGAACCAAGATCTAAACTTTAGGTTAAAAACGTAGGGTACAACTAAGCGAAAGGCGTAGCGTGAACCCTAGTTATGTTGTTTTTTTTGTTATTAAAATTATTGTGTTTTTGTTGTAATTACGTAGAGTTAGAAAACCTAGGTTGACAAATTAGTTTTTGATTGTTTTTATTTTTGAATAGAAACCCTAGGATGACAAATTAATTTTTTGTTGTTAATTAATCAGTTAGAGTTTAAAAACCCTAGGTATGACAAATTAATTTTTTTTTGAATTTTTTTTATGGTAATTTTGATGCATTGTTGTATATTCATGTTAGTGTTGTACAGTTTTTCATTGTTTTTAATGTTTTTGTGTTGTTTTCTTTTGCAGGTTGTGAAGAGCCGGTATCGGGTGCCTACTATTTTTATTGAAGCACGTGCGGCGCTGACTTTGGCTGACTGGGATTGGCTTGACGCCCTTGGGCTCAAGCAGGTGACTCGACTGGAGCCGGTGGTCGGGGATCGGGCCTATCTAATGACCCTGATCAACCTGTGGGATCCTCGGACCAATACCTTCCATCTCCCAATAGGGGAGATGACGGTGACCTTGGAGGATGTCTATCGGATTCTTCGGATTCCAATAGACGGACTGCCATTTTGGACAATGCCACGGGATCAGAGGACAGTAGTACTAATACACTATTTTGGGCATGGAGAGGAGTTGGGTGTGGAGAGCCCCGTGGAGAGGGCAGAGAGCGATTGCTAGATTGGTGGCATACTGGTGCGATGGTGGCTAGAGAGGGGTGTGTTGGGAATGAGGCACGCATTACTCATGGGCCTCATTTCCAACATGCTGCTCCCTGACTCTTCGGCATGAGGTTCTCGTGGAACCTGCTAGAGGTGGTGTTCAGGTTGGTGGAGTGTCCGATAGATGCTTCGATGATTATGAGATGGGGATAGACTCTACTGGCATAGCTCTATGATGAGTTGTACGAGGTCCGCTATCGAAAGCGGAAGGGGATCAGTTGCAGCTACTTGTTGCAGTTTGGGCTTGGCAGCACATAGCAGTGGAGAGGCCGACGGGGCTGCCCTGGATGATGCGGGCGGAGATGGCAGACCGGGAGATTGGATATGGGGTACTATGGTGGAGGTCGGAGGAGCAAGGATAGAGTCGATGATGGGCAGGTGTCGTAGGGCACTATGCCGATGCCTTCGCTCGGCTTACTCCGAGGAGGTGTTCTGGTGCCCCTACCGGGACTGTCCAGCCTGGCTCTGAGGTTGGAGAGTGGCTCTGGCGGGTACGAAGGGGGCGGTGGCTGATTGGATGGCATGGGACTAAGCAGGAGTTCTTCCCATATGGCCGGGTGACCCGACAGTTTGGGGTGCGCCAGGGGATGCCTGGTGAGCCCGTGGTCTATCGACATCGGGGGATGAGAGGACTCTGGACCGGCCAGTCGTTGCACCACTTGGCGAGGATTCAGATACGGTTATTGACGTCCCAGATGTGGATGACGTCAGGGTTACTTCGAGTATGAGCAGTGGTGGACTCTACGATGATGGCGAGGCGAGGGGCCTCTAGGGGGTGCAGTAGGGGATGAGGGTGCAGAGGCACCAGGAGAGGGTTGGGGAGTTCCACTGGATGATGCGGACTTGGTGGAGGTTGAGGATGTTGGAGGGAGTTTGGGGTACCGGATCATCGGAGATGCAGGACGTCCCGGAGCAGTGGGAGCTAGAGCAGGCTGCTGTCCCGGATTCGCCTATGCCTCAGGTAGGTTCGAAGGATGTGGAGGCAAGACATGGCGCTGAGATAGCATGATTGGAGGACCTGCTATGGAGACGAGATGGGGAGCTAGGAGAGGCTTTGTAGGAGAGAGATCTCCTACGGACTCAGCTGGTAGAGTGGGAGAATGCATGGGCTGCGTCCCATCGGTAGGAGGGGATACCGATGCTGCATGGGAGAGGGATCTCCTACGGGCGCAGCTAGCACAACGCGATGACGTAGTAGCTTACTACCATCGGTGGGAGGTAGAGTGGGGTCGACGGGAGGTAGAATGGGAGAGGTCGACATCGGCTGGATATGGAGGGAGAGATTATCCGCCTTGGTGGGCGGATACCTGAGCCCCCTGGAGGTGGCTCTTCACGTCGGATGAGAGACAGCGATACTGAGCAGTCAGCATCATCTCATCGCAAGTGGCTAGATGAGGGAGGCGCTAGTGGGCGTGATGCAGGGGCGAGCAGCAGTCACCCTGAGAGGTCCCATAGGACCCACACTACGGGGGTAGTTCTCGTCGCACCGATCCTACGTGATCATGGTGGCCGATGCCCTAGGCTTGGGGGTTTTTGAGTTTTTGGATTTTGTTGCGAGGTCAGAGGACCGGTTCATTGTAGCCTGCGGGCATTTTTGTTATGATATATATACAGATGACTCTTTTTTGGTGTTTATGCACTTTTCATGGTTTGTTTTTATGTACATGTTTTTACATTGATGTATGCAAATGCGATTATGAATGCGATGTTTCTAATTTGTATGATGTATGCATATGGAATGAATGAAATGAGTTGTTGATAACTTGTCGATGCACCATAGACCGTGCAAGATTTGACTGACTTGTTGTACTAATGGGATGACTTTGTGGAATGACTTTGCATGTGAAAACTTTGTTTTTGTATTTTGCATATTTTCTGATGGTGATGTATGGAATGAAATGTGACAGTTGTTTTAAAATGTAGTTAAGCTTTTCTGAGATTCAGATATTTTAACTAACTAGCCAAGACTGTACATTTATCTCGCAAGACTTTTGAACAAGGTATAAATCCGACTTGAATTTAACCAAGTTATTTCACATCCCTGTGTGTGCAATTGAGTTCGTTTATGTGGTATTTGTCAGGATACCGCTAGTGCCAAATAGGCTATCAACCAAACTTGTACTGAGGATCACCTAATTAGCTCCACTAACTCCATTGTTGTATTTAGTAAGATTAATCCATGGGACAATCTAAGGTACCATAAGCTAGTTCATCCACATGCAAACATTGGTCTACGCACATGCAAAGCTAATGTGACAGACATATCGTCATGCGGTTAGGATACCACCATTGCCAGGTAGGCTATCCACCAAACCTGTAATGAGGATCACCTAGATGGTTTTTCAAATGCTGAGAATTCCAGGGATTCAAGTTCAGGTTGTGTGTTTGCTCAATGGTTTGGGATACTTGCTCGTCTATATAGTGATGAAAATCACTGTTTATTTTTCTCTTTGTTTTTCTTTTTGAGCAAGGATTTTGAATAGTGGTGATAACCACTATTATTTGATTTTGTATTTTGAGCTTTGTAAGGTTGAGCTTGTGAATGGCCTTGATCCTGTTGGCCTTGGGGATGACTACCCATCCTGTTCAGGGACGTGTAGTATGAATCCTTACGACTTTGGGAACCAAGGGGATGATGGAGATTATGAAGTAAGGGCATTGATCTTTTAGGCCTTGGGGATGACTACCCATCCTGGTCAGGGACGTGTAGTACGAATCCTTACAACTTTGAGACCAAAGGTGAGTGGAGATGGTTGTGATGATGGTTTGTTGGAATTTTGTTTTTGAATGGCGTTGATCCTTTTAGGTCTTGGGGATGACTACCCATCCTTGGCAGGGACGTGTAGTACGAATCCTTACAACTTTGGGGACCAACTATGATTGGGATTTGTGGGAGTGGTGAAAACCACTATTTATTATGGGGAATGGATAGGGAAGAGCTCGTCCTTTTGTCAATTCTCAGCATTCTGGAACCATTCGCACAGGGGGATGAACAGGCTAATCTTTCACCTATGGTACCCTAGACTGCTTTGTAGGTTTCTCTTGCATTCACACAACTTAGGAATTATTTTATGTGTTTTAATTTGTGTTGGGATGCTACGTAACAAGGCGTGATCCAAGTAAAACTTTCCCGTGTAAAATCTGTTTAACTATGTACAGTTTTTGGCTAGAAATTTAAAGACATTTGAATGACGAAAACCCTATATACATTAGGAGACAACTGACTATGCTAAAAATGGCGATGGTGTTATTCTAGATGTATGCGTTTATGAAAATGGATTTGATGTGGAAAATGATGGAATTGCCAAGTAATGACAGTCTATGGTGCTTTTGACTTGTATGACCTAGCAAATATGCAATGTATGGATGCGATGCCTAATGCAACCTATATTTTTGTATTTTGATTTTTATGAGTATGCATGGAATTGAAATGCAATATTTTTGTTATTTTTTATTTTTATGAGTATGCATGGAATTGAAATGCAATATTTTTGTTATTTTTGATGATTTTATTGTTTTTGTTTGTTTTTGAATATTTATTTTGACCAAGCAGTTATGGTAACGCTTGGAGCTTTTGGTGTTGACCAAAGGGTTTATGGATACCTTTGGAGCATTTTTGGGTTGACCAAGTGATTATGAGAATCCTTGGAGCTTTTGGGTTGACCAAAGGGTTTATAGATACCTTTGGGGCATTTAGGGTTGACCAAGTGATTGTGAGAATCCTTGGAGCATTTTGGGTTGACCAAGCGATTATGAGAATCCTTGGAGCTTTTGGTTGGACTATGGCTCTCTAGATGTGGAATGGCCTCAAATGACTGATGTTCAAGGGTTCTGTTTCCTTGATTCCTTCAAGAGAGGCAAGTCGGTATGTTCCAGGTCCTATTCTACTATCAATGACATAAGGACCTAACCAGTTTGCCATGAACTTGTCCCTTAGATGGGATGACAAATTAGAATTCTGCTTGGTTCTCTTTTAAGACCAAGTCACCAACCTAAAATTCCCTTAGGTGGACCTTCATGTTGTATGCTTTCTTAAGTCGCTCTTGATAGATACGCAAATGCTCGAGAGCATTAACGCGTCGTTCATCGAGCAACGTCAGTTGGTCTAACCGGGCCTACCGCGCAGTGTCATCATCGATGAACTCTTGCATTGAAATGCGTAGGGAAGGGATTTCCAACTCAAGAGGCATGACTGCCTCGGAGCCATACACCAGCGAAAATGGAGTTGCCCCAGTGGGCGTCCGGATGCTAGTGCGATAAGCCCATAGGGCAAGCGGGATCTGAATGTGCCAATCCTTATGATTGTCTATGACTGTATTTTTGAGGATGGCGACTAGCATTTTGTTTGACGCCTCTGCTTGCCCATTTGCCTGCGGATAATAGGGTGTTGAAAAACTGTGCTGAATTTTGTACTTTGTGGTCAAAGCATGCACATCTTTGTTCTTGAATGACGTCCCATTATCTGACAGGATCTTGGATGGAATACCAAAATGACATATGATGTTATGCAAAATAAACTCCGCAATGCGGGATCCAGTCGTAGAGGTTAGCGGAATTGCTTCCACCCACTTGGTGAAGTACTCTATGGCCGTTATGATGAACGTGTGATGACCAGACAATGTAGGGGAGATCTTTTCGATTAGGTCGAAGCCCCACTATGAAAAATGCCAAGCCGATTGGATCGGTTGCAAGGCCTGAGAAGGTACGTGTGTCAAATTAGCATGGTGTTGACACTTCATGCACTTCTTCACATATGCACAACAATCTCGCTCTAAAGATGGCCAATAATAGCCCATGCAAAGAATGCGCTTTGCGATGGCCATACCGCTGAAGTGGCCACCACATGTACCATCGTGTGCTTGGGTGATCGCCCAAGCGGACTCTTTCTGGTCCAAGCAATGGAGGAGGATTCCTTCATAGCTTCGATGATACAAAATGTCTCCTAACAAGACATGCTTTGCCACTTTCTATTTGAATGATCTTTTCGCGGCTTGTGTCAATCCAAGTGGGAGGTTACCTAGCTTGAGGTAATCCCTAATGGGTGTGTACCAATCCTGCTGATCAGAAACCTCGATAGTATGAACGACCAATCCCTCTTGAAGTCCATCCCTAGCAAAAGCTGAGCGGGAAAGAACTTGTAAAAATAGCGTTGTGTTGCTATTAAGAGGGGTCGAGGAGAACAAGGACCCCCAGTTGGCTCGAGTCAGACAATCATGGATTTGAGAGAACTTATCCGGAGATGGTTCAATCTGGATCAGGTGGATTCCTGGCATTAGGTCAGAGCTTGCACGCTCCATCATGGATTGCGATAATGTTTTAACCTGAATGGTTGTCATTTCACCAGAAGGGTCTTGCGGGATTAATGACCCCAAGGAGGCCATAGTATCCGCAAAATGATTCGATGATCGAGGGAGTGCCTCGATGTCATACCATTCAAGTTGTGCTAGGAATTTGTCCACAAGGGCTTTGTAGGCCTGCAGAACTGGACATTTACATTGGAATATCCCCTTGACTTGATTGACAATCAACAACGAATCACCAAAGATGTTTAAACGTTTAATGTTCATGGTGATTGTTGTCTGAAGACCTATGAGCAAGGCTTCGTATTCTGCATTGTTGTTGGTGCACGGGAAGTCTAATTTAAATGACAGAGGCATTGGAGCCCCTTGTGGAGTGAAGAATACAATTCTCGTGCCACCTCCTTGCTCACATTTAGAACCATCAAAGAATAGGGTCATGTCAGCCTGTGACTCAGGCTCATCAGAATCTGGCGATTCTGAAACATGAAAAACCCCATCATCCGGTAATTCTACGGTCAGAGGCTGATCGTCTTCAAGAGGAGCCTCTGCCAGTTGATCGGTGATGACTTGACCTTTTATGGATTTCTGTCCAATGAACTCTATGTCAAACTCCATCAACAACATGATCCATTTCGTCGTGCGGCTACTATGATAAGTATGACTCATCATGTATCGCAATGGATTCTCCTTAGACACAACATACATCATATTGCTGTGGGTGTAGCATTTTGGTAGCAAACACCACTGCCAAGCAGAGCTTCTCAATGTATGCATAGTTAAGTTCATAACTGACCAGGGTGCGGCTAAGATAGTATGTAGCCTGTTCTTTGTGTAGTTCATTTTTTTGGACAGCATGGCACCCAGTGCCACCTCGATGAGTCGAGATGTATAAATAGAATGACACTCCTGGTCTAGGTGGTGCCAATACTGCGATGAAGCCAAGTATTGTTTAATGTCATCAAAGGCTGATTGGCACTCGTCATCCCAATGAAATGTGACCCCCTTATGCAATAATTTATTCATGGGTCGGCACTTGTCAGATAACTGCGCTATGAAGCGCTTGATCGACGCGACCTTTCCCTGCAGACTCCTGAGCTGCTTGATGGTAGTTGGGGGAAGCATTTCAAGGATTGCCTTGACTTTGTGTGGGTCTACCTCGATTCCTCGTTTAGAGACTATGTAACCCAAGAGCTTTCCAGATGTGACGCCAAAGACGCACTTCTTGGGGTTTAGTCTGACCTTATGCTCCATGAGGCGATCGAGGATCTTGCTTAAATCATCGAGATGATCTGGGCGCAAAAGAGATTTGGCCAACAAATCATCCATGTAATCCTCCAAAGTTTTGTGCATGTAATCATGGAAGATGTACGTCATGGCACGTTGGTAGGTGGCACCAGCATTTTTAAGGCCAAAAGGCATGACCTTATAGCAAAATGTCCCCCAAGGCATTGTGAATGCCATTTTTAGTTGGTCCTCGGGATTGATACGAATTTGATTGTATCCTGAGAAACCATCCATGAGGGAAAGCATTTCGTGGCCCGTTGTAGCGTCTACCAATGCGTCGATGCTCGACAAGGGAAAATCATCCTTAGGACTCGCTTTGTTTAGATCTCAAAAATTGGTGCATATGCGAATCCTCCCATCGGGCTTCTTGATGGGAACCATGTTAGACAACCATGGCGGATAATCCATGCAGATGACAAACTGTGCATCCAACAGCTTTTGTAACTCGTCTTTGACCATTAAGGCCATTGTTGGGTGCATCTTACGTAGTTTTTGCTTTACTGGCTTGACTGTCGGATCAAGCGTTAGATTATGCGTGACTAGCTATGGGTCTAGTCCCGGCATGTCTTTGTATGACCATGCAAAAACCTCCTTCTTCTCTTTGAGAAGGGCAATGTAGTCGGCTTGCTCTTCGGGGGATAGACTTACCCCCAGCTTGATGATTTGCAAATTCACTGGATCTGAGCCGATGTCTACGTCAGTCGTCTCCTCGATCGACATGTGGGATCCGTCCTCCAAGCTGGTGTGGAGTTGGGATCAAATGGATATCGTTTGCTGAATTTAGATCATCGTTTGGAACATCAGGTTCCTCTTCAGCATGGAAGACATCCTGAGTCTATCCTGGGGTGAAATGGAACATTCCTCCGCAAGGCCGGTACTCTGATGGGGATGGTGGTGTGTCAGCATGATCCCAGTCGATAGCATCTAGATCTAGATACAATGACCGTGTCGGGTCGGTTGGATCATGGATGGGGGCGGTTAGGTCAATGGAGATCATGTTGATGAAATGATTGTGGTCTCCATTACCATGGGTGTTATAACTCGGACATCCTAGACAATCTGTGTGCTCCGGATCTGGCTCTGTGGGCACTGGCACAAATGGATCAGCCCTATGCGTGGAGACGAAGACAGGGTCCGCCCTAGGCACTGATGGTTTGATAGGGTCTCTAGGCGGAAGATGCTCTCTGTGTACCTAGAGTGGCGGGTGCAGTAATTGCTATAACTACATCGGGTTGAGGTGCCACCTATGCCTTGGACCTATGTGTAAGTGTTCAAACATGTCATCTATGTCCAAAGGGTATCGTTGTTGCATCTGTCGCATGTGGTTGAGATAGGCCATCTCAGTTTCATCTTTCGAATCACTGTCGGAGATCCAAAAGCCTTCGTTAGCTCCAACAGCTGCTTGCGACATATGAGGCTCATCTTGTTCGAGCAAATTAATGTGGTCCCATCGAGGTTGTTCCGCTCTCTATGGGGGGACCTGATTCTCTTGAAGTGGCATGTGCTCAAATGGAGCATCCAATGGGAACATTGTTAGGAAGCTTTCCTGATCATCATTCATGGGATATACTTGCGAATGATTGCTATCAGACTCGAAAGGATCCCAAGGGGCTACCTCGTACTCTGACTCATCCTCTGAAGACCCTTCTTGGTCTTGTCCATATCCCTCTTGTGGGTGAGTCCTTGAATTTTCTCCTTGTTCGGCCGAAGGGAAAGGGTTGTTATGGTCAACAAGGTTGGTTGTTAGCAATGGGAGATAATCTCCCAATGTATAGTTTGTGTTAGGATTGGCATATGGACCTGATGCCAACCCATCCTTGTTGCCTATCCCTAGGCCTTGCATGTTCTCCACCAAGATGTCTAGGGGCAAGGGGTGGTTGAACCCTACTCCTGACTTGTCATACGACATTTGATATCTCGGTTGGCAAAGAACACGCACTCCTTGCTCATACCTACCCAACCCATATCCATGCCAATTGCATTGGCCTAGATATCTTAAAGCAAAATCAGGGTTGGATAGATAGTTGACATCCTCAACAAAGGGCTCTTCATCTTCATCTTCTTGCATACAAATCTCAACGCCATTATCCAGGCCCCCATAAACAAAGTTTGTCTGATTGGGTGGGTAGCCTAAAGGAACCACTGAGCCGATGGGGAGTCGAGGCCTCCCCATGTCTTGCATGGACTCAAGTGTGGGCGTTGCTATAATGTTCCTCACTAGATACTCCCCCAGGCCCGTGTTGGCCATTTCAACGGTGACCGTTGGCGGTTGAGGGGAAGCGAATGGGAGTCCTTCCTGAGTCCACTCCATGTGGGGTGAACTAGGCATCTCGACTTCCATTCTGCTAGGCATCTCTTCTGTCGAGATGGTTGAGACTAGAGGTGGTTCTTCTTCTAAGGGTTTCTTTCCCTTGTCCTTGGATGTGGCCACCGTAGGTGGCATCATTGTGGAAGGACTAGCGAAAGAAGATGGACCCGACTGAGGACTCGATGGATTAATCACTGGAGATGCCTACGGAATCGGACCCTGTTGAGATGGATTCAACTAAAAATCCAAATGTGTTGATGGAAGGGTCGATTGCGGCATGAATTGCACTGTATTGCAGTATTTGAAAGGCTCCAAGTCCACTGGGACTACATGCACCTATCCTTCAAATGTATACTTTAGGCACTGATGAGCTATTGAAGGGACACACTTCATGTCCCGAATCCAAGGCCGGCCCAACAAGATATTATAAGCCATCTCGCCTTCCAAGATATGGCACAATGTATGAATAGTCTTTTGTCCCACTTGGATAGGTAGGACAATTGTGCCAACTGTCGAGCAGATTGCATCGTTGAATGCTCGCAGTGTGTAAGTGGAGGCCACGATATGAGATGCTGGCAACTTCAAATGCTTCAGAGCTGCTGTAGTGATGATATTACTTGGACGAGCCAGTGTCCACCAACACTCTCTTATACGAAATCCCGTTGACCCATGCGATAACATGCAGGGGTGGATCCGCCACATCACCGATCACTATTTTCAATTCATCTTCTCTAAAGGTGATGACTGGTTCTGTACATTGTTTTACATGCCCCACAAAATTGTTGAACGAGTTCGCTTCATGGGGCTGCAGCTCGATTGCTTTTAAAATCTCCATTAGAGCCTCTCGATGGGGCACTGATTGTTGAATTAGCTCGTATATGGAGAGCCTAGCCGATGTGGTCCTTAGACTTTGGGTAAGTCTAGTTCGAATCGTGGCCACTGGTCTAGGTGGGGGAAGTTGCGTAGGGTGTTGTTGAGCTTGTGACGTTGATGGAACCTCTCTTGTGGCTGCCGCGGGAGCAGCTCCTGGGTACTTCTTGTTCCTAGTCACTATGCTTATCATCCCCACATATCCCTGCATAGGGCAATTCTGTTGCACCTCATTGACTTGAAGGGGTTTTGTTGGTGCCTCATGGGTAGGCAAGGGGTCTCTGAATACTCCCATATGTTGGTTGTTTGGCGCTACGGGGTTGTCCACTGCCAATGTCTTGTTGTCAATGAGATCTTGTACCAAACCTTTGAACTTCCAACATGCATTAAGATCATGTCCTTTATGCCTGTGGAACCTACAGTACAAGTCTTCTCTATACCCTTTAGGCTTCGGTGCATTGGGATCTATAGTTTGAATCTCTGGAAGGTTGATCAAATTCGTCGCTGACAAGCGGTCAAACAAAGAGTCCCTGGACTCTGTGTAAGGAGTAAATTGTCGCCTAGGGTGACGCTGCTGATTTTGCTCCTGCCTTTGGTTTTCTCTCTCATAGTTGTTAGGAGGCACCGCCTGATAGTTAGCCTTTTGAGGTTGTGTTGCTTGTGCAGGCTTAGGGACATTGATGGCAACCTGATTAACCGTAGCAGGTTTTGGTTGCGTGGTCCCTGGTTTAGTGTTCTTTGTCCATTCTTTCTTCTTAGGTTTGGCGATCTCGCCATCCTGTATCTTAATCTCCTCAATGACTCTGGCTTGCGCCAGAGCTTCCTCTAAACTGGCATATTGCTGCAGCTGCAATAGCATGGAGATTGATCTCAAACAACTTTTCGAGAACATTTGGGTCAGATCTGACATGGGAGGGAGGTAAGGCAGCTTCGAAAGCAACGTCCTCCATCGGTTCCCGTATGCCACCATGGTCTCTTCCTCATACTTCTTGAGGCTAGCTAGGTCACTTAATGACGCCTTTTTCTTAGTGTTGAAGGTGAAGCGTTCGAGGAACGCGTCCACTAGCTGATCCAAGTTACTGATGCTATGTTTCGGTAATTGGGTGAACCAATCCGAGGCAGGGCCTACGAATGTGGTTATAAATGTTCTTAACAACAAAGCATCATTGTCCTGAATACCAAAGCACTGGCTCAGGAATCTAGTCACATGCTCTTGGGCATCCTCCTCCCCTCTAAAGAGTGCCAACTAGGGCAGCTTAAAGTGTTTCGGGTATGGAGGTGCCGACACTGACGGATGCACAGGATGACTACGGAGTTGGCGTAAAGTGGGCTTTTGGGGCCCAGAAGTCTTGATCTCCATAGACTCTAAGCGCTCTAGCAACGCTTTATATGCATCAGAGGATTTAATTTCTTCCTCCTTAGTTTGCTCCCATTGTGGGTTGCGGGGAACTTGAGGCCTATTGAGAGGTAGCTGGATAGCACCCCCTCTGCCTTGATAGAGCATTTCAGCCCTCTCTTCTTCTTGTTCATACTCCTCATAAGCTTCCTGAGGAGTGGCTGGCCGAGACCTATACACATGGGTAGGTGCCCACGGAGGGTGCCCATCATTGTTTCGGGGAGTGGCCTCCCGCTCAGGTCTAGGAGGTCTCGGAGGCAATACTTGATAAGGTCACGTGGACCTCTCTCGTACCAAAGGGTTATGCCTCTCATACACTTCTACTTTGTGCATGCGAGGGTTTGGAACCTTCGCAGGCACATTGTTATGAAGCAATTCGGCTGTCTACCATTGAATGCGCTCTTTGTTAAGCCGACAAAGATGCTCTAACTATTCTTGATCTTGCCTAAGCTGCATGATTTGCGCTTGGCGGGTGGCATGTTTGGAAAACGCCAAGTCACTTTGTTCTATCGTCTCTTGTTTAGGAAGCCTAGATGCCTCTCCTATATGTCTACCTCGGTCATGGTGATCCGAGACCTCTATGGGTTGCTTTCCTCTGTCGAGGTTAGCTGCATTAACCTGAGGCTGTAGCCTCAATGGGTGATCTTGATACATGGCAGGCACGGAGGTACATCACTCCCGCATTGTGTACTACTCTTGAGGAACATGGTAATCTTCCTCATCCTCTCTTTCATATGCATAAAAGGTGCGGGCAGAATTGTCTTGCCCTGTCTGGAAAGCTTGATACTTTGGACATTGTCTAGTGTTTCTAACAGTAATGCGAGGTAGAGGAGGGATGACGAAATCCTGTGGCCCCTCCATTTGGACCCTCTGTTGCTCTAGCACTTCATCACTAGGCCACCCATAACGGGCTTCTAAGGGAGGTCTCCTATCTATGTTAAGTGCTACGTGTAGGTTCTCTTCTTGGAAGGACCTATGTTGAGTGGGGGTGCCCCTCAAAGAGGTGCCTCTATAGTCTTGTTCTGTTATGGCATGATGTGGACTCTCTTGTGTGTCAGGCCGCCAAGGCGGGATGACCAGGTCCTCAAGACTATATCGGAGGTGACTTGTCCCCCTTGGTGCACTTTCTGCAGTGCTTGCCCGTGATTGGGCTCGGCTACGAGTGAACACCATGGTGATGTGCTCCTAAAGATGAGTAGATTTTTATCTCTTTTAGGATTTTTTATGCTACACTTAAACAGAAAGGAAACACACAATCAATGCAGTGGTTATCTCGTTTAAAGATTTAAAAGTGTGCCCTAAAATCTGGTTTTAGTGTGTTTTGATGTTGTTTTGAAAGCTTTTTGAAAGAACGTTTAAATGCAAAATGAGGGCTCTTATGACTCCCAAAAAATGGTCGCCCCTTCGATATACCGTTGCCAGACCGATATACCAACCTCTCTATATACCCGCCCTTACGTGAGGGAAACTATTGGTACGTGAGAGCAGATGGTACGTGGAACATAGGCGGTACTGAAGGGGGATCACTCTGTTTATGACACCTACCATAGAAGACTTATCCTCATGCACTGGGAATCACCCCCGCTACACTTGGTCAGCTTTCATCAGGATTTACGTCTAGCAACAGTCGCGATCGGGGTAATGTATGCAATATCTCAAGCCAAAGTGATGATGGAATCCACCTTTGGTCTTGCTCAAGGGTTGGGGTTTTACGACCAACTCCTTGTTGTTTCAGTTACCACGTGGTGTGTGGGGTTCCTTTTAAGTTGCATAAATGAAGCACGCAAGCATTCAAACTCTCCTATGCAAGCAAATAACCAGAGAACATAAAGCAAAGAATTGACAAAAGGTGTTTAAGACCTCTACCTCTTCTCTGCCCAAGTCGGATGTCTCTGAATTTCTGCTCTGAAATAGTCCAGTGTTGGAAAAATTGGTACCTATAAGCAAAATAACAAGCAAATTTAATCAGAAATTTAATCTTAAAAATCAAGGGACAGAGGTCCCACCGTGATCGCCACTGAAAGCACGAGGATACGGAAACAAAAAGGAATATGCCACAAGAAAGAACAAGAAAGAACATATACGAATTGACACAAGATAAAAGCAATATGAAATATGGTAATCTCTTTATTGATACACTTTGTAAATTGTGTTACAATACGTCTCCTTCCTTTTTAGGGGATAGGAGCGTCAAATATGTTTCTCATCACAACATCCATGGATAACAATCCTTCTTCCGCGTGCCCACATGTAATATGGGCGGACCAAAATGTCACCACCACTTTAGGTATGTGATTATTTGCTCCTTCCTGCTCCTCTACTGTCAGAAACCTGCGTTCAAAGAAACAGAAAATATTAGTAGCACCTGCAGATAGAATAAAGCATGTATTTCCCAAGGCCTACTGTCAGTGTATGCATGAAAATATTAAAACGATTATCAAATGACCTCGGATTGACCTAAAATTTTGATAGAAGCATAAATATATTATCATAAGACCACTGCAAAAATAATAGTCTAGAAATTCCTCACAGATTTGTATTCGCTCTAGGGTGGGACGAATAGGCCTACAACAATTTGTCAGAAAGCACCCTCTTCAATGTCCTACTTAGGAAGCTCCAAATGACCTGCAAAGTTGGGGTTAGCTAATTGGGGGTGTTTTGGGAAGACCCAGATGGTCATATTTCTCCAATTTTGCCTCTAGGACCCAGATTTTGCTGGTGCCATCTGCAAGTTAGTGAAGGCGGGAAATGACAAAAACCTGGTCAAAATTGCTCAGAATGAAATGAAATTTAAACTGTAACCTATTTAACATATCTAGAATAAAATGCAAAAGAAAAACTAGAGAAATATATCACATATTTCTAATCATCCCGGGGTGGGGCGAATAGGACTGTGACAGTTTGGGGAGCGCCGGGGGCAGGACGCCCACCGTTTGGGACACTTTTTTGGCACCAATCCACTTGGGATGGGTCCAAAACTGATTATGGGGTGTTTTCGACAAATTTTGTGGATATTTGTGGCCAAAAATTGGGTTTTGGGTCCGGATTCGTGCTTCCAATAGTCACCCAATAACCTCCCTTTCGAATGAGAGATTAAGGATGTGAAGGCACAAATCGCAAGTAGGTATGTAAATTGGCAGCACTTCGTTGCTCAAATGCTCCTTCTCTGTATATATTTTGGGTGAGAAAACTCACCAATTTATAGACCTTAGGGTCTCCTTGTTTGAATTGCGCATGCGAGGGCGCCACTTGAGTTAGTTTTCCTATTTTTAGAGAAAAGCTAACTCCCTGATTTAGAATCTCCTTGCATGAGGTTTCTAAAATAAAGACATTCATCACTGAAGTCTCTCTTCTTGAATAAAAGCTATTCCTCGCAATTGCATGGCCTGAAGCCTCAGTTAACTGGCGGAGTTACCGAGGTTTGACTTTTTGCCAGTCAAACTTGCTATTCGCCTCACCCTGGGGTGAATGCTGCTATTCGTCCCTGGGTGGGATGAATGCCAGTTTGTATTCATCCCTGGGTGGGACGAGCAGAGAGCAAGGTGCCAAAAAGGTGCCAAATTGACCTCTGACCTCTAAAACTACTTTTGGAAGTGGTTAGGACCACTGTTTAACCTCTGGGGGCTGCCCTAGGGGCTGTGTGTGTCAATGCGATCAGCGCTTGTTGTCACATAATCGGATTGGTGTTGTTTTGGTGTCTACAATAAACCAATCATTAAAATAAATTAAATGCAATTCAAATAAGCTTAATTTCATAAAAATGATGATATCGTCCACCATTGGATGATATCGTCCTAAATTGGGTAAAATCGTCCTTTGTAGGATGAAATCGTCTTTGATTTTGCAACTTGGGGATCACCCCTTGTTGGACGAGATCGCCCCTAGTTCACCGATTTCACCCTTAGACGAAATCGATGATCTAGGGATGATTTCGATGAAATAGGGATGATTTCATCCCGACGTCGTCAACGGCCTAAAAACGGCGACGATGCCCCAACACAGTGAAAATTTAAAACAAAAAATTACACAAAAAAAATTAAAACATAATTCACTAGGATTAGATCCTTACCCGTAGCTCATGTCGGACCTCTGTCGATCGGTGTCCTGTCTCAACCATTTTTGTCTGTAGAGCTCTAAAACAGTAAAAATGAATTAGGGTTTTACCCTATTTTCTTAATTTTATTTAAAACCAACAACATTTTTTTTAATTTTGCTTTTTCGTGCTTTTACCTCAAACGTTCAATTTGGGTAAAAACACGGTGGGGGCACCATAGTCAGTAGTCGTATGATTTGACCTAGAATCGTCATCTAAAAAATGGAGTAAATTTTTGCTTTCTCGTAAAATGGGAAAAACTCATCTTTAATGCATTTTCTTCGAAAAAATTGCTAAAGAGGGGGCAAAATGTAGCACCCTAAAATTGGCACAGTTAAACCTTAGTAAAAAGATAAAAATTTGAATTTTAACCCAAATCGCCCGTTACCTGCTCCCCTTGTTTTTCGTGCCATTTTTAGGATTTGTTTTGACCATTGGACGATATCATCGACGATCAGATGAAATCGTCCCAGATCTGATGAATTCATCTGGAACAGAATGTCCAAAAGATTTCATCCCAAAACTAAATTTTCATAATTAGCTTTTGTTCAACAACTTCTCTAACTTGGGCAAAAAGTGTTTCTGCACGGTTAGAGTCTTCCCTGTTGGAGATATCCCAAATTGGGATGATCTCCAACCTCATAACCTCTCCTTAATCCTATATAAACTAGGATTTTCTTAGTTTATCCCCCTGAACCCCCTAGATGACTGATTTCCCTGCAACTTTAGTTTCTTGTGCATTAGAATACCTTCGCACCTTCGTTTGCATTGTGTATTTCAAGTTTTCTTACAAGGATTTTACTGTTTTTTATCCGAAGCAAGCTCGGATCTTCACATACGATTCCAGATGATTTCAGATGATCCTATCATAGATCGGTGATGATCTCGTACGATTAGAGGCGATATCGACTGTAGTCCATATTAGGGGTAATCAGAGCCTGGAGTCTGCATTTTTTATCTTCTCTCTTCATTTCTTTATGCATTAACTTGGTTTATTCTATTCCTGCATCTTAAAGTTCACCTTTCAATATAGATGATGATAAAGTTAAAACAAATTATTAAATTAATGCATTTCTTTTAATTACTATTTGGATCTATCATTTAGATAAATTTACTGTCATTTCTATCATTTCCCTTTGCTTTTGCAGTTGCATTTTTGGTTTTTGGTATCTGTTTCTATGACTGCAGGTTTCTAATGAATTTATCATATCGACGACGATCTCGTCTGATCTCAGATGACCGACTGAGATCTGAGATTATTCTATGCAATTTTAGATGATTACGTATGATTTGAGACGATTTGGACTTCTACAAACCTCAGAATCTTCATCAGACATCCGAAATTAGGTATATTATGTATTATTTAGCATACTTTCTGTGTTTAGCACTTATTCATGTTTTCTATATTCATAAAAATCAACATTGACATATAGAATAACTTAGATTCATATTTACTGTAGAAGCCTACGATCTGTAGCAGCCGCCACTGTAGCAGCCCGTGCACTGTAGCGACCGCAGAAATTTTGGCCCTAATAATAATAAAAAAAAATGGCAGATTTTGGAGGCAGCAAGTTGTGACGGATGGAGCAGCAAGGAGGAGGAGCGGGAGGTCTAGGGGCGACAAACCCTAGGTGTGGGGCTTCGGAGGGCAGATCAGCAGACGCGATAGGTGGGGGATCTGGTGAGATAGCAGGCCCCCAGGCGGAGGATGTGGACAAGGAAGTTCTATTGGAACCGGTCCAAGGGCGTTGGGCGGATGCGGTTGAAGATATCTCTGAGGGGGACCAGGACTCTGTGCGTCAGGATCAAAGGAAGACCCAGGAAGGAGACAAAGAGAAATCTGGCAACTGGAGACCTTCATATCTTAATGCTCTTCGTGGGAAGCAAAAATTATCCGACTCTTGTTTTAATCTAAAATCTGTCAATGGTAGGTTGCACGTCCCGGATACCTTAGCTCAGCATGTGGCTATGGAGGGCAGAACATCTCTGGTGGCAAAATTTATGGGGGTGAGGCCGGACTTGGAAGTCATAAGGAGATGGGCCATCCAAAAATGGCAGCCAAGGGCCGGTATGATGATTAAGGCTTTACCCAAGAGTTTTCTTTTGGTGACATTTCAATGTGAACAGGACATGGAAAGGACTCTTCAAGGAGGTCCTTGGTTTTTTGGGAAAAGGGGCTTGTATCTGAAGCGTTGGTCCCCCGATTTCAACCCCCAGACTCAGGTGCTGGATTTGGCTCCGATTTGGGTTAAGATGCCGGGATTACCTCTGCTTTTTTGGAATGAACAAATCTTGGCTGGGATAGCTACAGAGATTGGGGAACTAATAGCTATTGATCCTGCAACCTTGAGCAAAACAAGACTCCTTTCTGCTCGCATGTGTGTGTTGGCGGACCTGAGTAAAGAGCTCCCTAAATCCATTATATTGTCGTCTATGTTTGGCCTTCACACTCAGGTCTTTGAATATGAAAATATGTCTTTTAAGTGTAGTGTTTGCGGGAAGGTAGGGCACCAGGGTATCCACTGCATTTCCAAGAACCAGCCCCCACTCCAAAATACTGCTCCTCAAACCCAGAATAATATCCCTCCCCCGTAGATCTCCATTCCTACCCAACATGGGCCTCAAGGACGTGGAGCTCGAAATCCGAATATCAGAGACCCTGTTCGCCCTATTGTAAGCAAGAGGCAACGTTATAACCCTCCTCCAAAAAATACCTATGCCCCGAAACCCTCTCACAGGGGAGCTGGTCCCTTTGATGGGAACCCTCAAGCTCAACCTGCTCCTAAGATGATACAGCAAGCCTCAGAGCCAAATCACAAAGGAAAGAACCCCATAGATCAATGCCCTGGGGCAAGTAAGTTTGATTGGGTAATACGGGAGACCTATGGAGGCTCGGTGGAAGTGGTCCCATGTACTGCAGAGGAATTTATGGGAAGAAATTCCAAGGAGATCAACATCCCAGTGGAGAACAGTTTTGATGCATTAAATCATCTGAAGGGAGATCAGATGGATAGCCAAGAAGTGGAATCTGAGGTAGAGGAGACTCAAGAGAAGGATTTAGAGGAGCAAAATCAGAGGAAGGAGCAGGAAACTAATAATACAGGCAAGGATACTCAGGAGGAAGAGGTGAACCACCAAGATCAGTGTAACCCCAAAGCAGGGAAAAAAGAATCTACTAATCAAGAAGCTAAGAGCACGGAATCATCTCCACTGTCAGAAAGACCAGTTAACCTGGAAAGCCAGATTGTTACCCCAAAGACCAAGACTGACCTATCCAAGATGGTTACTAGAAGCCAAGTGAATCCCAAGGAACCCCAACCTAGAGCGGATGTATGGGGATATGGTTCGGTAGGAAGAGGGAAACCTAGCAATGCTGCCTTAAGGCAGAAAGAAGCAGAGCGAGGAGTGGCTGATGGCACTCAAGCAGTATTGCTCTTTGGGGCGAAGGCTCGAGGATCCAAAGCCCATAAATGAAGATTCTTTCATGGAATATACGCGGGAGTAATCCTGCAAAAATAAGAGCTTTGTATGCTCTTAGACAAGAACACAAACCGGATATGATTTTACTGCAAGAAACTAAAATGGAGGAGAGTAGAGTTATTCCTTTTAAGAATAGGACTTGGCGAGAAGCTGAAGTAGTAGGCCAAGAGGCCACTGGAACAGCAGGAGGGTTGTTGGTTATGTGGAACAAGAATGTGATTGATAGTAGAGTGATTCTGATGTCTAGTTGGTTTATTTGTCTCTTATGTGTGGATAAAACCACGCAGGAAGAGTGGATCTTAACGAATGTATATGCTCCAGTTAGACAGGGACTGAGAAGGGTTCTTTGGAGTCAGCTAGCTGAATTGAGGGAGACGGTCCCCAACTACCCTTGGATTGTGGCGGGGGATTTCAATTGCTACCTTAATCCTGCAGATAAATTGGGGGGCTCTCAAAGAATAACTGCTGATATCTATGAGTTTAGAGATTTTGTTGAGCAACATGAGCTGATGGATGTGGACCTGCGTAGATTCTCCTATACATGGTCTAACAAAAGACTGAAGGAAAACCAAATTCAGATCAGATTAGATAGGTTTCTTCTTTCTCAAGAATGCCTGGAGAGGTTTGGGGACTCTTCATTAACGGCACTCCCAAGAATCGGGTCTGATCACAACCCAATTCTGTGGGAAACAGGGGAGGACTCTAAGAAAAGATACATCAGACCCTTTCGATTCGAACTTATGTGGTTCCAACATCAGGATCTCAAGGATCTGGTTGCCCAATGGTGGGACAAAAAGTATAATGGTTCGAAACTGGCCCAAGTGGCATGTAAACTAAGGAATGTGAAGGCTAACATTAGAGAGTGGAACAAAACTTCCTTTGGCAATATTTTTGTTAAAAAGGCAGAACTAAAAGACAAGATCAATGAACTACAGGAGAAGCTGAAGTCAGAGCAGCTTACAGAGGATCTGAGAAACCAGGAGAGGGAGCTGTTAGCCGAATACCACACGATGCTAGGATTTGAAGAAACCTTCTGGAGGCAAAAATCCAGACTGCGTTGGTTAAAGGAGGGTGACAGAAATACAAAGTTCTTCCATGTCTCTACTCTTCGCCACAGGAGTTCTAACAAAATTAAGGAGATCAAGATGGCCGATGGGTCTAACACCAAAGATATGGAAGACATAAGGAGGGAAGCGGTTGAGTACTTTAAATCGTTGCTAGAAGATGTAAATCCAACTATTGAAGAAGAGGACTCTCTGTTGGCGGCCATTCCACCCCTCGTAACTGAGAATCTTAATGGATTCTTACTTAGTCCTTTCACAAAGGAGGAAATCAAGAAGGTGGTTTTTGACATGGATGGTAACAACTCCCCAAGACCGGATGGCTTCCCCACAGCCTTTCTTTCGAAGTTTTGGGATATCCTAGGCAATGATGTAGTGGAAGCTATAATTGAGGCTCAAAAGGACATGGAAATCCCGGAAGGAGTTAATGCTACATTTTTAGTCCTCATCCCTAAACTAGTGGGAGCAATGGAATTTTCCAGTTTTTGCCCTATCGCTTTATGTAACACTCTGATGAAGATTCTCACAAAAACAATCGCCAATAGGCTGAAGGTTATCCTTCCTTTCATCATTGATATGAACCAAGGAGGCTTTGTGAAAGGGCGACAAATACTGGATGGTATCATCACAATTCATGAGGTTATTCATTCAATGGTGGCTAGTAAGGAAGCAGGTATGTTACTAAAGCTTGATATGAATAAAGCCTACGACCGGGTCTCATGGCGGTTCCTCACCAAGATTTTGGGTAAGTTTGGTTTCTGTCCCCAATGGATTAAGTTGATTTTTAGTTGTATCTCTACTACAAGATTTTCTGTCATGGTGAATGGGTCACCCTCTGATTACTTTAAGAGTGAAAGGGGGTTGCGACAAGGAGATCCTTTGTCTCCTTACTTGTTTATTATTTTAGCGGAAGCATTGGGTAGGAACATTTCAGCAGCGGTGGCAGATGGTCGATTGGAAGGTTTCAAACCTGCCTCAACAGCAGAGCCAGTGTCTCACCAACAGTTTGTGGATGATACGATCATTGTGTCCAAAGCCTCGGTGCCTCAGGCTAGGAAGCTGAAGAGAATTCTAACCAAGTATGATACAGAAGCAGGACAGTACATAAACTATAAGAAGAGTAGCATCTATTTCTTTAACACGCCTGGTGGGAGGGAGGAAAGAATTGCTAACCTCTTCGGTTGTGGAAAGGAGCTTCTACCAGCGACTTATCTAGGCATGCCTATGTTCGAAGGAAGAATGAAGGCTACATTGTGGAACTCAGTCATTGACAGGATCTCCAAAAAGTTAGCAGGGTGGAAGGGCAGCCTTCTCAGCTCCGCAGGAAAAGCCTTATTAGTTCAAACTACTTTACAGAGCATTCCAATTTACTGCATGTCTCTATTTAGAATGCCTGCAAAGGTCCGAGCTACATTGGAGCAAATTCAACGCAACTTCTTGTGGTCAGGTTCAGAGGAGAGAAAGAGAATTCCGTTGGTAGCATGGAATCAGGTGTGTGCAAGCAAAGATCAGGGGGGCCTGGGGCTAAAGAGAATGAAAGAAATGAATCAAGCTCTGATTGGCAAACAGGTATGGAGATTTATCAATAATGATCAATTGGGATGGGTAAAACTTCTTAAGGCAAAATATATCAAAAATAATCAGGACTTCCTGAAAGCTGATAATCTCCCTAGAGGATCCTATTTCTGGAATTGTTTGCTCGAATGTCGGGAGGTAGTCAAGAAAGGCATCAGATGGAGAATTGGTAATGGAAGACAAGTGGACTTTTGGCAAGACCCGTGGTTGGAAGAGGCCCCTCTGAAAGATAACTTAGACCTTCAGGTCCTCCAACATAAACTTTCGAAGGAAATGGGAGGAAAAGTAGGGGATTTTATTGCTGTAGCACAGGAAACTTCCTCTTGGAAGAAAATCACAGTTCATAATCTGTCAGAGCAAGAGAAGGTGGCCCTAACCAAACTCAATGATGCTTTAAGGGTGTTCCCGATCATTCCTGGGGAAGGAAGAGACAAGGCGATTTGGGGCAAAACTACAAGTGGGATCTATTCAGTAAAAACTGCCTATAAGTTAATCCACTCAGGATTCAATGGCTGGACTCCGACTTCTATTATTTGGTTAAATAATTTAACCCCAAAAATTGCTTTCTTCTTTTGGTTGGCAGTTCAAAATAAGATTCTGACAACAGATAATCTGCAAAGGAGAGGTTTCCAATTCATCAATCGATGTATCTTGTGTGAGAAAGCGATAGAATCTGTAAGTCATATATTTCTAACTTGTGAATTTTCTTGTACAGTCTTCCAAATGATCCTGTCCAAATTTCATATAGATTGGGTCTGCCCAAATAGCATGTCTGACTTCTGCATACAGTGGGCTTCCCCCTTCCGGGCGAAACTTTTGACTTGGCTCTGGAAGCTCAGCTTACCCCATTTTTTATGGGGGATATGGAATGAGAGAAATAAGAGAGTATTTAAAGGACGTAAGAAAGATCCGAGGTTATGTGGTAATAAAATAATCGTAGCTTTGAAAGAAAACTGGAAAACTTTCTACTTCAAAAATGAGACCATGTCTCTAAGGGAAAGGAGGATTTTGCGGAACTGGGGAGAGGAACTTCCAGACCTAGACATTACAACCAACCCACGGGATGGTGTCAAGTGGATACCCCCCACACAAAAGTGGGTTAAGTTTAATTTTTACGGGGCAGCCAAAGGAAATCTGGGGGCTACAGGAGCAGGAGGAGTTCTAAGAAATGAGGAAGGAAAAGTGGTCCTTGCCTTTGCAGAGCCTTTGGGAACTCAAACAAATCATTTTGCAGAAGCCCGAGCCTGCATGCAGGCAATGAGAATTGCCAGATTTGAGGGTTATAAGGAAGTTATCTTTGAAGGGGATTCACTTAATATAATCAAGGCAATTAAGGAGGATAAAGACCCCAGTTGGACCATCTTGGAGCTTATCCTAGAAGCAAAGATTCATAAATCTCATTTGGTTAATGCCCGAATCCAACACACCTTCAGAGAAGGGAACCAGGCGATGGATCTAATGGCAAATATTGCAGTTTTCGTTGGGGAGATGCAAATTTGGAAGGATAACTTCCCTCAAGAACTATTGGTGTTGGCTTCTAGAGAAGAGCTAAGATCAAACATGTTAGAGCATCAGGAGATCAGAGGGGTTGATGATGAGTAATCCGACAGATGGAATTAGGCAGAGGTACAAAAGGCATCCCATTTGCTGGGGCCTGGGAGGTGACAAGTGTACAGTACAACAGCCTAGTGGTATTAGTAAGTGCTAGGTGTTGTTTGGTTTTTGTTTTATCCTGAATAGTCAAGCGACAAGTATAGGACTGTGGACTCTAAGTATGGCTTAATGTGGGTCTTAGATAGATCCATTTTGTATTTTGATTATACGGGCTTGATGCTAGAACCAGCCCATTTTGACTATGTAAAAGGTTTGTGGACCTTATAACCACCTCTACCTTATACCAAAAAAAAAAAACTTAGATTCATCTTTGGCCAAACCTAGGAATTGAATGATTAAAGTATAAAATGAACACATCAAACCTACTCTCAACCTAGGCATGAAAATTGCCACTCAAAAGTTTCCTAGTGAACCCACCATCTGTCAAAAATTCACCCTTATACCCCTCCCTCAAGAGGCACAACCTTCCAAGGGCCTCTCAGTCCAAGGTATTATCCCATCCTTCTCGCATCCCCCTTTCGGGTGCGGATCCTATAGCCTGAAGGTAAGGATGCAATAAATTTGGAGCGATATAGACTCTATCTACCATCTCTTTGTTTGGTTTTAATCTTACTCACCATCTTCTCAAGTAAATACAAATATTCCCTATGAACCAAAGACTTCTCGTTGGAAGGCTAAAACACAAATCTCAATCTATCATCTCTTTGTTTGGTTTGAATCCTACTCACCATCTTCTCATATAAAAACCAACATTCCTCATCACCATCTTCTCAAGTAAAGACCAACATTCCCCATGAACCAAAGACCTCTCATCCTCTCGTCGTGGCTAACACACAAATCTCATATCGCACATTAAATAAAATTTAATATATTAAATAATGATTATTTTAAAATAATAACATTAATAATAAAGTTAAAAAATGTTAATAATGATTATTTCAAAATAAAAACTTCAGTAATAAGATTAGAAAAATGTCACTAATGATTATTTCAAAATAAAAACCTTAATATTAAAGTTAGAAAAAGATTAATAAAGATATTTTCCATCATCATCTTCTAAAGTAAAAACCAACATTCCCCATGAACCAAAGGCCTCTCGTGGTGAAGTTGACACACATATTGTACATTAAATAAAATTTAATATATTAAATAATAATTATTTCAAAATAAGAACATTAATAATAAAGTTAGGAAAAGGTTAATAATCATTATTTTAAAAAAAACTTTAGTAATAAGGTTAGAAAAATGTTACTAATGATTATTTCAAAATAAAAACCTTAATAATAATAATAATAAAGTTAGAAAAGGTTAACAATTATTATTTCAAAACAAAAAACTTGTTAATAAAGTTAACAAGTGTGTGCTACATAAACTTTTAGTATTCATTATAATTATTTATAAGATCTTTTAATTGAAAATGATAAAATGTTTAATTTTTATTACATGAATTGAATTGGTAATATACCATACTTTTAGTATTTATTATGATTATTTATCAAATATTTTAATTGAAAATAATAAAATATTTAATTTTTTATTACATGGATTGAATTGGTAATATACCATGCTATACAATATTATGATAGGATGTTATATTATATTATGATTTCATTACATTCAATATTATGACTTAAGTTGTATTATTTTTAAATAATTAAAAATTAAAAACATGTATAATTGATAAAAAAAAAAAAATCATTAATTAAAATAAATAATATTAATAAAATTTGGTATTATTTTTTTATTCTAATACCCAAATTCAAACCACAACAACTTCTTTATATAAAGTATTAACTTAAAAAAAAACTAAACTAAACTAAACTTCTCATCATAATTTCTTCATCAAACATCGTTTATACCTTCATGCAAGACAAACCCATATATGTTATTCATAATATAATCTTATTTTTATAAAATAACCTCGTTTTCTAAAATAATCTTATTCTCTATAATTTAATTTTTAAATATTTTTCTATATCACTATTTTTACAATTTTCCTTGGTATCTCTTAATATAATATAAATTCTTGGTCTATTGTTCTCGTTCAGAGCCGTTAAATATGAGATTTTGATCATATAATGAATAATGATTATCCAGACCTCACAAAGACATCGTAACAGCCATAAATATAAGATTTTGATCATATAGTGAATAATGATTATCCAGACCTCACAAAGACATCGTGATTGAAGAAATTGCTAATAAAATTAGCATAAGGAAGAGAAATCGTAATGACTAATTTTTCTTGATTTTGAGATCTAAAGTCACGACCAATAGAGATTCTCCTTCAGTCACCGTCAATAGAGATTTTGTTTGGCTTTTCAGACATTACTTTGAAACAAAAGTATCTCGGAATTTAGCAAATAAAAAGGGCTCTGTAAAAATATGGATTCGTCATAAGAACTAGAAATAAATAATAAAGACCAAACGGTGTGGCAGTGAACATACTAGAATTCGAGGTCTTTGATCATGTTGAGCCTTTGACTACACTTTTGCAGAAAGCGACGTTCGGCGCACTGGACAATATTCCAAAGCTGGTAATGTTCCAAAGGTGTTTGGCTACCGAAGGACTCGCACTAACAACTAAATTTAGAAAAGACTGAGATTTTAACAGAGTGATAAGGACTGTATTTTAAAAAGACTGAGAGGTTAACAGAGTAATAAGAACTGTATTTTAAAAAGACTCAGGTTTTTTAAGAGTGATGATTGAAAGACTGTAAAAAATTAAAGATTTGACGCGATAAGATTTTTAGTAAACCTCAAACGAACAGGAAAACTTCTCTAACTGGTTGAAAGGAGGAGGAAAAAAAAATTCACAACGCATGTTTATCGGGCCTTAGATTAGATAGATTAGAGACTTCCTGTAGGCCCAACACAGAATACTGTGCAGTTGCGAGGAAGGGCAACTGAAAAATCCTAGAAACTCCCAACCAAAAAGATAATTTTTTTTTGGAGAAATTAATATAGAAAACACTCTGAGATAACGAAGGACAAAAATACTTAAATCCCTAATTGTGTAGCTCCACGGGGCAAAAGGGCTTCATGAAGAATCTACATGGGCAGATTGTCCCAGGCACTAAAGATATTGTTCAGAAGAACGAAACTTTGTGGGAAACATATGTGACGGCGATGTTTACCCCATGGGTTAAATATGAGTTTCTGTAAACATTTTAATTGTATTTCTAACAAGGAATCCCATATCGATATCGCCAGATAGATTTCTCCTCTCCTATCAAGGGATTATATTACAAATTTCTAATCGATATAGAGAAATCGATCTCTCCTTTTTAGGCCGCTTTGGTCTGAAAGACCGCGAATAGGGGTTCTACATTGTAAAAGTCAATTGGATTTTGGATACCAATTCAGTTTTTTTTGGTAGGGTAGAGATTTGAACTTGGGACCTCGTTGGGGGGATTGCCCTCTCCTCTCCAACTCACCTACAACACCTGAATAATAATTAAAAATATTTTAATATAATAAAATAGAATCTATTTTAATTTTATATAAAATATTTAAAAAATATATATGATCATACTAATACAATAAAACTTATTTATAATTTTAAATAAAATATTTAAAAATATATCTATTTTTAACTTGGAGATTATTTTACCCTAATAAATACCCGTTAAAATACCACTTCCATCGTGATAACATGAGGATGAAGATGTGATTGGAAGGATGAAACTGCTTATTTAAAATATATATAAGTTTTGAAATAATTATCCTGATTTAGTTACATTAAATTATTTAATTTTTTATAAAGCATAAACTAAAATTTGTGAATTAAAATGATACATGGACTGTCTAATCTATGATGAGAATAGTAAATTATAAAAAAAACAAAAATTCTTATTCTTCTCAATGTGATCATAGAGAAGCTATTTGAAATAAGCCATAAGCCATAGAAATCACAGATGTAGACTGTCTAATCTATCAGAATAGTAAATTATATTAAAAAAAAAAAAAATCCATTCTTTTTAATGTGATTTTAGACCAATTTAGTTTTTTAAAATACACCATAAAAATCACAGATATAGACTAGCTGTCTAATCTATCATCAATCGTAGAATTATAGGATGACAAGTTTTTTTTGAAATACGTCTGAGATTAAAAATTAAATATAATAAAGATTAAAATAAAGGAAATGTAAGGAATAAAAAATATTATAACAAATCCTACAGGGAAACGACAAAAGCAAAAATTAAATATAATAAAGATTAGAATAAAGGAAATGTAAGTAATAAAAAAATATTACAGCAAATCCTACACGAGAATGATAATTTTTTTGATGGATACAAGGGAATGACAAATGACATATTATTAAAATGAATACACGGATTGTCTAATCTATCAACAGAATGAAAAAAAAAATTTCCTCTTCTCAACGCGAAGATAAACAAGTTTTTTTAAATACGCCGTCGATCTCACACAAAATGTAAGAGTAAATATATCTATAATTTGAAATTATAATTGAAATTAAAAATTACTGATTTGGAAAGGTGGGGATCTAAGTAGAACCCAATTATTGATTCTGTAGTAATTGATTTTCAAACTAGACATTATTATTCATTAATTCCTAAAAGTTAAGAACAAAAATAGAATGTGTTTATGTTGGAACGCTACAACCATTTTCATGTTTTATCAATGCCGATGTTATTTACCTGTGCTTCGATGTCCCTACGTGAAGATGCTTTGAAATTAAACGAAATCTTATAATGATTATGAGGTCCCAAAGTTTACAGCCTGCAAGGGGCTCTAGCTTGAACGTTATAAAAGACGCCATTTATATCTGTAGAGTTCAATTTTTTCAGACAAACTAAAAACATGACATAAATCATGAACTCACAGGACAGATAGGATTTATAAGCGATGCAGCCAGATTGAAAGATACATGGAAGTTAACAAACAATTTCTATCTATATAACAAGCACTCCATAACCCGCATTTAAAAAACTCAAAAAACACTCAATGTCATTTATCTTTTCAAAACCGTCTTGTTTCTATTTAAAGGGATAAGAAAACAAGCGGTACATGGTAGAAGATCACAGCGTGGGCAAAACAAGACTAGCACGCGTACAAAATTGATCTATTCATTTATCTACTAATTAAGGCATCGGAGCTCTCATAGCATTAACCCCCTCTACTCCTCTTCCACGCTGCCACAGGTGCTGCAGCTTACAACCTGCAGGGCAAACACAAAAACCCATCACAAAATTATCCCAGACTTCTCACCAGTCCAAAATTACAAACAAGAAATTAACAAGCAAAATCTCTATCCAAAATTCTTACTTGTTGCAGTTGATGTTCTTGCTGATTGTGAACCCAAGGTTGGCTTTGCATTTTATGGGAAGATTACCGAGGGCATTGTCGTTGATATTGCGATTGCCATAGGGTTTCAGACAATTGCATATCTGACGCTTTTCTGGTGACGTTTTTGCCATTCCAGCGAAGTTTTTAACCCCCTTACAGCACTCAGCATCCGGATTCCCATTTCCATTCGATTGTAAAAATTTTAAGCACGGAGCAAGTGTCTGCACCACACAATTGCAGGTCACCTCAGCCTGTGCATGCGCTGCCATTACCATCGCCATCACCAGCATTGCAAGGACTGCAACCACCCCAGCGTTTCGAACCCCCGCCATTTTCTTTTTCTCAGCTCTTACTTTCTCACTTCTCACCTTCCACTATTTTTCTCTCAAATGCTTTGTGAACCAATGCGGGGATCTGTGTGAAGTATAAATAGACGAGATACGCATTCCCCATAGGTCATAAAATTTTGTCCGCTTTAACTATTGGCCGTTCCACTGACACGGATCATTGAGTCGTGTGCCAGTTGATTTTCACAAGGCTGCATTCTTGAAGCCCAATAATTCCTTTGGGAAGGAAAAATTAAACGCATCTGCAAGGTAAAATCGGAGGTGTTAGGCTGTACCTGCTTTCCACTTCCCATTGAATATTTCGTGAGAGAGGAATTTGGGTTATTTAGGGATACCCACGCCGCTACGTGTATGCAGTTTGTTTATTAACCCAAATACATTCGTTTCAAATTTTCAACTAAGACGCTTAAGGGTGATTCCAAATGTCGACGGCTTCTTCAAGCAAGTTATTGTAGGTTTTCTAGACGCTCTGCAGTAGTCTTCGATTGCAATAAATGAAAAGATGGCATCTCATATAACAATTACTGCTAGCTCTGTTATCAACAAAGTAAAATGTCAGGTCCTCAGGGAAGGTTCGACTGAAATCATTTCACAGTAGTGAGTAATGCTACGGATTCGCAAATGTGAATGTGCTTAAGATACTAGATACGCTCAAGGTGGTTCCCATGACCTTTCCATTCACAAAAATAAAAAATCAAATATATGACTTAAGCTTAGCCCGTCACCAAACGTAAGCTGAAAGAAAGAAAGAATTTGATATGTTCGGCTAGTTGTTTATATATTTCAATATGGGAGGAAGGAATCCATGTTCCATCTCTCGTTAATTTGAATTTTTATGTTTTAATAATAAATAGATAATATAAAAATACTTATGTGAATTATTTTATACTAGTATTTTAGTAGCTTAGTTATTATGTATCTATATCTATCTTTTATAAAATGCAAACAATAGTTATTTTACAATAATATTACGATTTAATCTAGGAAACAACAACCTTAAATAGATTTTTATTTTCATGAATATCTTATCCATTGTCTAGAATGCAAGTAACAATTTTTAATTTTAATAAAATCTATGAAACATGGTTTTACTTCATGTAAATATCATACTTAATATTTGTAAGTAGTGACTCTTTGTTAAGAACACAAGATTTGATATCATACCCAAAAATAAATTAAAAAAATACAATCAACATATGAAATCCTTTTACTTTTACAACAATCAAACTTAAAATGGCTTACTAATGATTATTTCATGGTTTTATCTCCATGTGCTTAGGTCTTCCAACCAAGGAATTCAACATAAGTTCCTCTTAACTTTTAGTCTTTTGTATCCTCCCAAAAGGCATGACAAGAAAAAGATGATCAAAAATGAAAAGATCTTAAATAATTAGTGCTATTTTTCTCCTCTAGATTTGATTTCCCTCTAAAATATAAAAAAAAAAAATGAAAAATATTTAAAAAAAATAAAAATAAAATATGTATTCTTTTTTCATGGGGTTATTCTATGTTACCCATGTTTTCCTTCTAACAAATAAAATATGGTTTCATCCCAATTCATATTTTTCTTTGCTTGATCACCACATAAACCATGTTGATAATGTTGACTCAAAGTCCCTCTTTAATAAGATCTCATCAAGGAGGTCTTACCATATGAAGATGAAAGAAGGTGATATGTTGACAAATCATCTTAGTCCTTCAATTCTATCATGAGTCAACTTGCAGCTATCCACAATATTGTGAATGATGAGAAAAATTGCATAACCTTATTGAGTAATTTAAAATTGTGAGAGAATCTCATAATGGTCATAAGTTGAGATAATGATATATATCAATTAAAATTTGATGATATAGAAGATCATATTCTTCAATAGGATAAAATGAGAAAGAATTCATTCTACAAAACAAGATAATAGATCAAATGTGAGAAATAGGTCCAATTCAAGGAAAAGGTTTTCCATAAAAAGAGAGAAGGATATCAATGTTGTGAGTGTCATCAAAAAGAGAATATCAAGGAGTGCAAAATCTATAAGGATTTTAAGGAATATAGAGAGTCCACCATCAAGTTATCACTCTTTGAAGGTGAGAAAGGAGGGCATATTTAATTTCCACCCTCATGTTTAATCACCAATTAAAATATATGTGGCTTATGGATTTAAACGTTTCTTTCCATGTATTCTACAAGAGGGTATTTTTTGTGTAGATTATAAATAAATCTATCTTGAAGAAATAATCTTTGGAGATGAATATGTGCATGATATAGTTAAGATTGTAACTATGAAGGTGAAGTCAAATAATGGATTGGTTAAAAAATTCTAAAGGTGAGACATTCCATATCTTAAAAGAATCTCTTATTAGTGAATCATACTATTGATATAGGGTAAAAGCAATTTGTGAAGTAAACACTTTTATATGGGTGAGGGCTACCATGGTCTTAGAAAAAGCAGCCTAGAGTGGATCTATTTACAAGGATAATATCACTATGCTCTTAATTGGGAGCTCAAACATTGCATCAAATAGGGAGCACATCAAGAGCTTGATGCAAATAACCTCAAGGCCACCAAATGTTATACTATGCAATCATGAGTTTGTACATATCAATAAAAAGCACTGCAAACATTATGCCAAGAATAAAATAATCAAAGGCTCCACAATAGGTGGAGAATGAGTCCTTAGAACTCTATAAAATTTGTTTCAAGGATTGCGACGAAGGCTAAATTTTTCTTACAATGGACATAACAAAATTTAAATTTTTTATTTAGCTCATTATGATATTTGTGGGACACCAGAGGTTCCATCTGAAATGCACTTCATGAGTTTCACAAATTACAATTCTATAAAATCATATATGTATTGCATGAGAATAAAGAGTGATGTATTGGGATATTTCAAAATTTCATGGCTCACATGAAAAGATAAACTAGTAAGAAGGTGAAAGTTATAAGAAGTGATGATGGAGGGAAATATTGCAAGGGCATTTAATGAGCTTTGTAAAGTAAATTTTATTACCTAAAAAGGATACATATGCATAGTCCTCAACAAAATGATACTTTTAAATTTTTGAATAGAACTCTTTTTGAAAAACAACTAGAATGATAGTTAATGACAGAGTCATAAATGAATTTTGAATAGAGGTAATTTCAACATCAATCTATTATTTATATAGGTCTTCAAATTTTATTTTAGGAAATAAAACTCTCAAAGAGCTATAGAGTTTGAAAAAAGCTATATGTTGGTCACTTAGGAGTATAATTTCAAAAGGAAAATATAAATAATGTGAAATGTTTTTTCTTGGTTATTCATATGGAGTTAGAGGATATAGGCTATGAATCCCATCAAAAGATAATATTTGTGGATAATTGTGATGTAATATTCAAAGAATAAATTCCTAACAATTTTGAAGATACCACAAAGTGTAAAGAGAATCCCACTAACAAGGTAAGCATTGAAGAACCTTTGTAAGAAGGAAAGCAAGGTACAAGACCCACCTGATGACATAAAATTATTCCTAGAGGGACTACTACAATAATAATTCATTCAATAAATATAATCAAAATAAAAACCATCTTGATATAGCAAGATATTATCAACCTAAACTATAATTTAGGAGGGATATTTGGTCTAAAAGAGGCCTGACATGTGTGGATACTCTTTTGAAGATTTTGACTATATTTTTATAACTGAAATAGGAGGAGACCCAAAAAATATGTAGTCCAATAATAATTAAAGTTCATCATTAGAGAAGGCAATGAAAAAGGAAATATAAGACTTAAGAAAAAAATGTTTGAAGAATTGCTACAAGAAGGAACTTTGTGAGCTATAAATAGGTGTTTAAGAAAAGGTTAGTTCTCATACAAGTGTTGAAAGATAAAAAGTTGGTTTAGTAGATAAAGGATACTCATTAATCGAGGGAATTCATTACCAAGAAACATGATCTCTAATGACTATATCGACCTCTAAAAAAATATTGTTGGAATTAGTAACAACATGGGATTTGGAGCTAGAGAAGATGGATATAGGACTATAATCTTAGGTGGAAATTTCAATAAGGATATTTACATGAATCAACCAATGGAATTTGTTATACCAATGATGGGGAACATGGTGTGCAAGTTAAAAAAATCATCAAATAATCCTAAGCTAGTTGTAATATTAGTATCAAAGAGTTAATAGGCATATGATTGGCAAAGAATTTAGAAGAAGGTTTAACAAATATGTGATTAGAGAAGGATATTCTTAAATTGAGGGATTTGATACCAAGAAACATTCTCTCTAGTGGCTAAATTATCCTCCATCAAAATGTTGCTAGCATTAGCAACAACATAGGATTTGGATCTACATAAGATGAATGCAAAACTATATTCTTACATGAAAATTTCAAAAGGATATTTATATTGAAAAACCATTGGGATTTATCATGAAAGGGAATGAGAATGTGTTGTGCACACTAAAAAAGTCATTGTATTATCTTAAGCCATCTCCAAGATTACTATCAAAGGGGTTAACAATTATGTGACTAGCAAATGATGTAGAAGTAAAGTTGTTCATTGTATCTACATCAAGAATGATGGTAGTAATTTTATTATTCATGTGTTTCATATAGATGATGTTCCTATTCGTAGAAAAAAAATGTGTGTTAAGTATATAAGGGGTAAATTAAATAGAATTTGATATGAAATATTTAGGATATGTGCGTTACATTCCTAGAATAAAAAAAGAGACATATCACACAACAAAAAATTATAGATTAATTGAAGGAAGTATGTTGAAGCTATGCTTCAAGTCATTAAAATAAATATAGGTATACTCGTTAATAATCCATCTCAAATGGGAGTATTATTTTTTGAGAACATGAGTCCTAAGAGAAAGTAGGAAGGATAAACAATGGTAAGATTACCATACTTAGAGATAGTTGGAAAGCTCATGGATGCAATGAAGTGTATGTAACCAAATTTAGCTCATAAAATGGGAGTTGGGAGGAGGTTCATTGCCAATCTAGGTAGACAAAGTTATATTGGTAGAAGAATATTAAGAAACATTTAAGGCATTAGGGACTATATCATTTGTTATCATGAAGTTAAAAGTCACAATATTTAAATAGAATGGTTTCTAACTCTCAACTTGGTGGATACATGGACAAGGGAAGATCTACAAGCATATATATTTTACCTTATTTGGAGGAGTAATGAGTTGGAGGAGTAAGATATAACAAGTGGTTGTCTAATCTAACATAAAACCATTATAGACAAATGTTGCATTAATTTTAATTGATAAAGAGTTGTTTAAATACAAATAAAGTTGCTCAATATAGAGCAATTGCACAAACAATATGATTTTCATCATCGGTGGAAATCACAATAGGAAAGGACTCATACATGAGTGGTTCTAACCATTCAATTAATTTTGACCTTATTACATAATACGATATAATAAATCTCAACATCTTGTCTCTTATTACATCATCATCCAATAGGGATACTCACAACAATACAAATAACCATATGATGAGTTAGGAGACACTCAATAGTTCATCAAGTACATTTAGAGTATGAATAGTGATATGCTCAACTATTCACAACTAGCAATAGTTGGACTAACCTTATTATACTTCTTTAATGGAAATAGCCTCATTGGACACTTAAACCAGGATAGGCGTAAACTCAGCTATCCAAGATCATATAAAATAACTGATAGGGGCACCCACTCTATCCAACATCAAAGTTATAAAAAATGACACACTACTATTCACAACAACTGTTGCTAGAGTCACACACAACCAATCATAAACTCAACCATTCACCTTGAGTCTGGTATAGGCCTTCACTTAATACATCAAACACAATTTTAGTGGGAATTATGACCATATTAAACAACGTCTTATGAATAGAGACACACACAACTATTCATAAAGAATCAATCATGAATAAATATAAATAGGGACACACAACTATTCATAAAGGATCAATCATGAATAAATATAATAGACATTTCCTCCTCAATGTCCTTGTGGGTAGGGTCTTTGTCATATGCTACATGATCACATTCTTCATAATTATCTTCATGAAAGCACGAGATTCCGGGCAAAGGAAACACCAAGTGCGATTGCATTCAAAATTAAGTACGCTTAAGTCCTAGAAATGTAAATTGCATGAAATGGAAAAGAAACACATTGGAAGAGACACAATCAAATAGAGAAAACACAGCCCTTTCATTAATATCCCTTGATCTCTGATACAATGACGTCTCCTCCCTTTTCAGGGGCTAGGAGCGCAAATAGAGTTTGATTACAATCACCGAATGATTCCTCTTTCCGCGTGCCCACGATTGCAATGGGCGGGCCAAGATGATGCCGCCGCCGATGTCGATGAGTTCTTCACCTCCGCCGCTTCTCCTGCGAACAAAGAAACAACCAAGATGTCGGTAGCACTCTGCCGCAAATGAAAAGCGTTTGCTCTCTAAAACTAACGAAATATGCATGTAAATATTTGCCCTGAATACAAAAATGAGTCCAAATTGCTTCAAAACTTGACAGAAGGTAAGAAAAGTTACCGTAAGGCCACCGCCACCGAGACAACTGGCCAATCCACCTTCAACCGGAATTCGTCCCCGGCGGGACGACTCGACCGCAATTCGTCCCCGGGTGGGACGAATTCTTCCGTGTTGAAGAAACCGACCCGCCGCTGCTCCAATGTCGGATCCCGAGACCTCGCAAAACGCCCGCAAACAGGGGGTTATGTAATTGGGGCCATTTTGGGACGACCCAGATGGTCGGATTTTCCCAATTTGGCCTCCACCCTCGGGAATTTGACCTCGACACCTGCAAGTTAGCGAAACGACAAAGCAACACAAAACATACTAAAATCTGACCAAAAGTTACAAAATTGCAGCTATGGATTAATCAAACCTAATAACACAAAATGCAATCTAAAAAATAATCTAAAATGCTCAAAAACTAAAAATAGGACTTGGGAGGTGCGGGGGTGCCCAAGTGGGCCTCCCACCGTTGGCACTTGATTTTGGAGCCAATCCACCAGGGATGGGCCCAAAACCTCTTAGGATTGGGGGTCGGCGAATTGGTTGGTTCAGGTGTCCATGCGTTGGATTTGGGTAAGGTTCGAGCTTCCAAAGGCCACCCAACAACCTCCCTTGCAAAAGAGATTGGTGGATGTGGGAAGGTGAACCAAAAGGGATGCAAGTGGGTCTTCAATTCGGCAGCACTTCATTGCTTGAAAACTCCTTCAACCTCCTATTTTGGGTGAGAAAAGTCCCACCTTTTATAGACCCATGGGGTCTCTTTTGGGAGGGAAGCACAAATGCCATGCGTTGTCCATAGGCGCCATGTGGCGTCTTGTCTTCCCATGAGGGAGGGGAGTCCTCCATTGACTTGAGCTTTGATAAATGCCTTTTGTAACAGTCTTCTAACGGCCCCTCTGTCCACCTACACACGCGTGCAAGGCAGGAGTCCTTAACTGACTGTTCTGGGCTGCCACTTGGCACCCTTTGCCTTTTTGCCCGTTAAGCTTAGAATTCGTCCCACCCAGGGACGGATTCAGAATCGTCCCGGGGTGGGACGGATTCTATTTTGAATTCGTCCCCGGGTGAGACGAATACCGGGCAAAGTGTCCAAGTGTGCCAAATTGCTTCTTGACCTTACAAAATTGCTATGAAAGTGGTTAAGACCACCGTTTAACCTCTCGAGGGCTGCCCCGGGGGCTGTGTTTGTCAAAGCGATCGTTGTTTGCAATCACATAATCGGATTGGTGCTGTTTTGGTGTCTACAGATGCCCCTTTTTGGGAAGCGCTCATGGTGACGCAGTGTCTGAGCAAAAATAGATAACCAAAGCACTAATGATTAGGGTTTCTTGGTAACCTAACCAACTTTTGATGCCCCAAGTATGGAAAGGGCATGCATTCTTGAATCCTTGCTTCGACGAGCTAAGGAATTTGATTTCAAGTATTAACCTGTTTTGGTGAGGTGTGACTTGAACTTAGACATTGATCAGCCATGAACAAGTGAAGGGCGTTTTTATCCTCGTGGGGAACCTTGTGTTCATGATTCACGAAATGCCAAGTGTTTGATTGATTTGATTGTTGCTTGTTTATTGCCCCAAGCAGGAGCGTGATTGTCTTTGTCAATGATTCTTTGAATGCATGTCGTTTTCCTTAATTGGGTGTGTGATTGTTGGTTGGTGACTAAGTGTGACTACCCCCTCAAGCGACGAATCGATGAGGGAATGACCTTCGTGAGAGAAGCGACGAGTCGCTTGACCCAAGATGACTTGTGCAGGGTTGCCTTTAGAGGGTTTACCGTTAAGCGTGTGCAATTTTTCCAACATTTGGACCTATTTTTGGTGGGTGTTAACCCTTTTGGTGATGTCATAATGAGGTGAAATCATCGAAAACCTATCTTCCCGTGGAGCGGTCCGGCTATGATAGCCTTCTTGGGGAATTAGGAGAGCGATAATTTGGACCTCGACATCGATTTTCTTTGCCTAGAGGCTAAGTGCAAGAGCACTTGTGTCCGGCATTGTTTTTGCTGTGTTTTTGTTGAATTTTGTACTATTTTTGTTGTTTTTGTGACACCATTTGGTGATTGAATTGTCGGCAATCCGTCCTCCCGTGGAGCGGTCCGGCTATGGTAGCCTTCTTCGGGAGTAGGATAGTGACAATGCAAACCTCGACATCAATTTTGCTATGCCAAGAGGTTAAGTGCAAGAGCACTTGTGTCTGGCAATGTTTATTGTTTGTTTTGTGTTGCATTTTTTGTTGTTTTGTTGTTTTTTTGTGACACCATTTTGGGATTAAATTGTCTAAAATCTGTCTTCCCGTGGAGCGGTCCGGCTATGGTAGCCTTCTTAGGGAGTAGGATAGTGATAATTTGTGACTCCGATGTCGATTTTGTATGCCCATGTTGTCAGGTGCATTTGCAATCCTGTCAGGCAATTTTATTGTCTGTTTTAGTGCATTTTTAGTCATTTTTGTTGATTTTTTTTGTGCTGCTTCAGAATTCGTCCCTGGGTGGGACGAGCGCTGATCGTAGCGCTCGTCTCACTCAAGGACGAATTCCAGGTAATAGGCTTATTTAATGGCCAAAACTTGATTTTGGGCTCATTTGTGTCATTTTTTTCTTGCGATTTTGGAGCTCGGGAGGAGGAGGTAATCTGCAAGCGAAGCGCTGCTGGAATTCTCTCTTCCATCATGAGTGCACAAACTGGTTCGAGCGGCGGAGCCGAGGCGAGACCTGTAAGTGACCCTAGGGTTTATTTTGCTTTAATTTAATGCATTGTTTTTGTGTTGACGCTTTTCAAAACTTTAAGATTTTTTTGTGATGTTTTTGTTTAACAGTTAAGGTTAGAAACCCTAGAACTGAAAATTTGATCTGTTATATTTTTTTTTTTTTTTTTTGTGCTTGCAGGTTGTTAGGAGCCGGTACCGTGTACCCGCTGCATTTACTGAGGCGCGGTTGGCATTGACCGATGATGACTGGGAATGGCTTGATGCCCTTGGGCTCAAGCAGGTGGCTCGACCGGAGCCTCGTGGTTTCGGATCAGGCCTATCCGACGGCCCTGATCAAGCTTTGGGATCCATGGACTAATACTTTCCATCTCCCGATAGGGGAGATGACTGTGACTCTTGAGGACGTCTATCGGTTGCTTCGGATTCCGATAGATGGTCTGCTTATTAGGACATCTCCGTTTGATCAGCGGATCGCTATACTTACGAGATGTTTTGGGCATGGGGGGAGCCGGGTGTAGCAGACCCAGGAGACAACGGAGGCGGATTGCCAGCTAGCGGGATTTTGGTTAGCCGGTGGAAGGAGAGGGGGTGTTAGGAGTGAGGCACGCATTCTTGATGGGCCTCATTTCTAACATTCTTCTCCCTGATTCGTCAGCGCGAGGTTCCCGTGGAACCTGCTGGATTTGGTGTGGCGGTTGGAAAAGTGCCCGATAGAGGCACCGTTGATTCTGAGATGGGGATAGACTTTGTTGGCACAGCTTTACGGGGAGTCAGACGGGGTCCGCCGTCGACAATGAAAGGGTGTCGCTTGCAGCTTTTTGTTGCAAAGTCTGGGGTTGGCAAGACATAGTCGTTGAGAGGCCTACCGGGTTACCGTGGATGACTCGGGCGGCGATGGAGGATGAGGAGATTGGTTATGCAGCTTTGTGGCGACGGTCCACGGAGCGTGCGGAGTCGGCGATGGGCAGGTGCCGTTGAGCACTACATTGATGCCTTTTCTCGGCTCACTCCAGGGGAGGTGTTTTGGCGTCCCTATCGGGACTGTCCAGCCTGGCCTGAGGCTGGAGAGTGGCTCCGACGGGTACGGAGGGAGCGATGGTTGACTGGGCGGCACGGGACGGAGCATGAGTTCTTTCCGTACCGCCGGGTTACACGATCGCTTGGGGTGCGCCGTGGGTTGCTCGGTGAGCCCGTAGGCTATCGACGTCGGGGAGATGAGAGGGATCCGGAGCCACCGGTCCTCGTGCCATTGGGCGAGGAGTCGGATGCGGTGATTGAGGTGTTGGATGTGGATGACGTCGGTACTACCACTGAGTATGACTCGTGGTGGGTATTGCGGCGCCTGGAGAGGAGAGGGTCCACTGGGAGGCGCGGAGGCGGCAGTGGAGGATGCTGAGGCGGTGGGGGTGATTGGGGGGCCGTTGGATGATGCAGACATGGTGGATGTGGGAGATGAGGATGTGGACTTGGGTGTTCCGGAGCAACCGGACATGCAGGATGTGGAGGAGCATTTGGAGCCTGAGCAGGCTACTGTCCCCGCGAGTCCTATGCGTCCAACCGATACAGAGGAGGTGGGGTCGGATGTAGGCGATGAGGTTGCACGACTTACAAAGCTCGCTGCGGATGCGGGATCCTGGAGAGGGATCTTCCACGGGCTCGGCTGGCGGAGCGGGATAGAGTTTTGGCGCAGCGCGATGATGCATTGTCTATCTATCATCGACGAGAGGCGGAGTGGTGTCTCGTACCGGATAGACTTGGAGAGGGAGGTCATCCGCCTTGCGGGCGGCTCCCCGAGCCTTCGATCGCAGATCTTCTCGACGGACGAGGGATAGTTTGATCGAGCAACAAGATCATCTCGTCGCAGCGGTTAGATGAGGGGGTGGTAGTAGGCATGATGCGGGGGCTAGCGAGAGCCGCCTCGCAGGGTCCCGTAGGACCCACACCACGGGGGTAGTTCCCGCCGCACCGATCCTGCGTGATCATGGTGGTCGACGCCTTAGGTTGGGTTTTTGGATATGCTTGCGGGGTCTGAGGACCGGTTTTGTAGCCTACGGGCATCTTTTTGACGATATATATATATATATATATATACCTGTTTTATTTTTGGATTTGTACATGTGATGATGTGATTTTTGTTATGCATGTTTATTCATTTTGATGAATGCAGATGTTATGATAAATGTATATGTTTTTGATGTCTATGTGATATGCAAATTGAAATGGATGAATGATATTTGTGGTGATTGCACTTTAGGCTTTTTAAGAAGCTCTTTATTTACCTGGTTTTTTTTTTTTTTTTTTTTTCTGATGGTATCATAAGGATGATAAGTAGCGCAGATGGTTTTGGGATGAATGTATGATTTTCCGAGATTCAGATAGTTTTATCTCACTATCCATGACTGTACTTTATCTTACAAGACTTTTGAACAAGGTATGAATCGGACTTATTTTTGACCGAGTTATTTAACATCCCCGTGTGTGCAATTGAGTTCATTTAGTGGTATTTGTTAGGATACCGCCAGGCTGCAGTGGGCTTTCAACCGAACCTCGTACCGAGGATCACCTAATTAGCTCCACGAATTCCTTTGTTGTATGTACTAAGATTAATCTGCGTTGTAATCCAGGATGCCATAAGCTAGCTCATCCACATGCAAACATTGATCTGTACGCAAGTTAATGTGACAGATATATCGTCATGCGGGAGGTTTACTTCTGTTACCGATAGGCTATCAACCAAATTGGTACTAAAGCTTGCCTTATGACCTATAGAATGCTCGAGAGTTCCAGGGATTCAAGGTCAACTCCCTTCTTTTCTTCAATTGTATTGGGATACTTGCTCTTTGTAGTGATGAAATCACTGTTTATTTTGATTTGTTTTTTTTTTTGAGCAAGGGATTGGGGATATGGAGTGATGAAAATCACTGTTGTTTGTGCCTTTTGATGTGTGCACTATAGTTTGTCAAATTTGGAGTTTTGACATTTTGCAAATTTTTGTGTTTTGCAACTCTTGAGAACTTTAGGGATTCTTAGGGAATTGGGTAGGGAGGATGCTTGTCCTTTTGCCAACTCTCAGCATTCTAGGGGTCATTCGCACAGGGGGATGAGCAAGATAACCGTTTCGCTTGTGGTGACCTAGATTATTTTGCAGGTTTCATCTTTCGTTCACACAATTTGGGAATTTTAGTGTTTTGATTTGTGTTGGGATGTTACGTAACAAGGTGTATTTCAAGTATGACTCTACCTTCGTAAAATCTGTTCGACTTGGTACACTACATGGCTAAAGAGGAAAATGATGACTGAATCACTGAAACTCTTGGTACATTCCTGCACCACTGACTGTAGTGTGGTAAAAGTTATGCTTGGTGTTTTTGTTGTTTTTGATGAATTCGAGTATGCCTAGAATTGAGATGCAAATCTTTGTTGTTTTTGATGATTTTTGTTGTTTTGTTTTTGTTGAATTTCTTGATTTTTTTTTGACCAAACGATTGCGATAATCGTTGGAGCTTTTTGGGTTGACCAAGAGATTGCGATAATCCTTGGAGCTTTTTGGATGACCAAGAGATTGCGATAATCCTTGGAGCTTTTTGGATTGACCAAGAGATTGCGATAATCCTTGGAGCTTTTTGGATTGACCAAGAGATTGCGATAATCCTTGGAGCTTTTTGGATTGACCAAGAGATTGCGATAATCCTTGGAGCTTTTTTGGATTGACCAAGAGATTGTGATAATCCTTGGAGCCTTTTGGGTGACCAAGAGATTGCGATAATCCTTGGAGCTTTTTGGGTTGACCAAGAGATTGCGATAATCCTTGGAGCTTTTTGGGTTGACCAAGAGATTGCGATAATCCTTGGAGCTTTTTGTTTTTGTTTTTTTTTTTTTTTTTGTATATGGCTTTCTTAGATATGAAATGGTCGCAAATGACTGATATTCAAGGGTTCTCGCTTTCCTTGATACCGTCAAGAGAAGCTAGCCTCGTACGTTCCCCGGTCCTATTTTGCTATCAATGACATAAGGACCTAGCCAATTTGCCGCGAATTTGTCTCTCATATGGGACGGCAAATTAGAGTTTTGTTGGTTTTCCTTCAGAAACCACATCACCAACCCGAAAGTCTCTTAGGTGAACTTTCATGTTGTAAGCTCTCTTAAGCCGCTCTTGATAGATACGTAAGTGCTCGAGAGCATTAACGCGTCTTTCGTCAAGCAACGTAAGTTGGTCTAACCGGGCCTCGCCGTGCAGTTGTCATCATCGATGAATTCTCGCATTGATATGCGGAGGGAAGGAATTTCCAACTCGAGAGGCATTACCGCCTCCGAGCCATACACTAGTGAAAACGGAGTTGCCCCATGGGCGTCCGAATGCTAGTGCGATAAGCCCAAAGGGCAAGTGGGATTTGTATGTGCCAATCCTTATGACTCGTCTCGCGACGGTCTTTTTAAGGATGGCGACTAGCGTTTTGTTTGACGCCTCCGCTTGCCCATTTGCTTGCGGATAATAGGGTGTTGAAAAGTCGTGCTGAATTTTGTACTTTGTGGTTAAAGCACGCACGTCTTTGTTCTTGAATGATGGCCCATTATCCGAGATTATTTTGGATGGAATACCAAAACGACATATGATGTAATGCAAAATGAACTCCGCAATGCGGGGTCCTCGTCGTAGAGGTTAACGGAATTGCTTCCACCCATTTGGTAAAATATTCTGTGGCCGTTATGATAAACGTGTGACGGCCTCGACGATGCAGGGGAGATCTTTCTGATTAGATCGAGGCCCCACTGCAAAAATGGCCAAGCAGACTGGACTGTCTGTAGGGCCTAGGAAGGTGCGTGCATTAAATTGGCATGATGTTGACATTTTACGCACCTCTTGACATACGCGCAACAATCTCGCTCTAAAGATGGCCAATAATAGCCCATGCGAAGAATGCGCTTTGCAATGGCCATACCACCGAAGTGGCCGCCACATGTACCGTCATGCGCTTGGGTGATCGCCCAAGTGGACTCTTGCTGGTCCAAGCAACGAAGAAGAATTCCGTCGTAGTTGCGACGATACAAAATGTCTCCTATCAAGACATATTTTGCCGCTTTCTGTTTGAATGTTCGTTTTGCGGCTTGCGTCAATCCAAAGGGTAGATTACCTAACTTGAGGTAGTCTCTTATGGGTAAATACCAGTCCCGTTGATCGGATACCTCGACAGCTTGAACAACCAATCCCTTTTGGAGTTCTTCCCTAACAAATGCCGATTGGGATAGAACTTGTAAGAATAGCGTTGTGTTGCTATTAATGGGAGTGGGGGAGAACAAAGACCCCCAGTTGGCATGTTTCAAATAGTCTCGGATTCGAAAGAACTTATCCGAAGATGGTTCGATCTGGATCATGTGGATTCCTGGCGTCAAGTCTGAGCTTGCGCGCTCCATCGCGGGTTGCGATAAGGTTTTGACCTGAATGGTTGTTATATCACCGGAAAGGTCTTGCGGGATTAGTGACCCTAAGGAGGCCATTGTGTCCGCAAAACGATTCGATGATCGAGGGAGTGCCTCGATGTCATACCACTCAAGTTTTGCCAGGAATTTATCCACGAGGGCTTTATAGGCCTTCAGAACTGGGCATTTGCATTGATATACCCCTTTGACTTGATTGACGATTAACAGCGAATCACCAAAGATGTTCAGTCTTTTGATGTTCATGGCGATTGCTGTCTGAAGACCTAGGAGCAAGGCTTCATATTCTCGCATTGTTGTTGGTGCACTCGGAAGTTTAATTTAAATGACAGGGGCATTGGAGCGCCCTACGGTGTGAAGAATACAATTCCCGCGCCACCACCTTGCTCGCATTTAGAACCATCAAAAAATAAGGTTATGTCGGCTCGAGACTCGAGCTCTTCATAATCTGGCGATTCTGAGACATGGAAGACCTCATCATCGGGTAGTTCTATGACTAGAGGCTGATCGTCTTCAAGAGGAGCCTCTGCTAGTTGATCGGCTATGACTTGTCCTTTTATAGATTTTTGCCCAATAAACTCAATGTCAAATTCCGTCAACAACATGATCCATTTCGCCGTGCGGCTACTATGATAAGTACGACTCATCATGTATCGCAATGGATTCTCCTTAGACACAACATACGTCGTGTTGCTCAGCATGTAGTGGCGTAGCCTCTTGGTAGCAAACACCACTGCCAAGCATAGTTTTTCAACGTATGCATAGTTAAGTTCGTAATCGACCGGGGTGCGGCTAAGATAGTAAGTAGCCTCGTTCTTTGTGAAGTTCATTCTTCCGGGCTAGCATTGCGCCCATGCCACCTCGCTAGCCGAGATGTATAAGTAGAACGGCACACCTGGTCTAGGCGGTGCCAATACCGGCGGCGAAGCCAAGTATTGTTTGATTTCGTCAAAGGTCGATCGGCACTCGTCATCCCAATGAAATGTGACCCCCTTTGTGTAATAGTTTGTTCATGGGTCGACATTTGTCGGATAATTGCGCTATGAAGCGTTTAATCGACGCGACCTTTCCTTGCGTACTTCCGAGCCGCTTGATAGTGGTTGGGGGAGCCATTTCAAGGATTGCCTTGACTTTGTTTGGGTCCACTTCGATGCCTCTCTTGGAGACTATAAAACCCAAGAGTTTTCCCGATGTGACGCCGAACACGCACTTCTTGGGATTCAGTTTGACCTTATGCTCTATGAGGCGATCGAGAATCTTGCTTAAGTCACCGAGATGATCTGAGCGCAAGAGAGACTTGGCTAACAAATCATCCATGTAATCTTCCAAAGTTTTGTGCATGTAATCGTGGAAGATATAAGTCATAGCACGTTGGTATGTAGCGCCAACGTTTTTAAGGCCAAAAGGCATGACCTTATAACAAAATGTCCCCCAAGGCGTTGTGAATGCCGTTTTGAGTTGGTCTTCAGGATTGATACGAATTTGATTGTATCCTGAGAAACCGTCCATTAGGGAGAGCATTTCGTGACCTGGTCGTAGCGTCTACCAATGCGTCGATGCTTGGCAAGGGGAAATCATCCTTAGGACTCGCTTTGTTTAGGTCTCGAAAGTCGGTGCATATGCGAATCCTCCCGTCGGGCTTCTTGACGGGAACCATGTTGGACAACCATGGCGGATAATCCACGCAGATGACAAATTGTGCATCCAACAGCTTTTGCAATTCGTCTTTGACCATCAAGGCCACCGTTGGGTGCATCTTTCTTAGTTTTTGCTTTACAGTGCTTGATTTTCGGATCAAGCGTTAAGTTGTGCATGACTAGCCACGGGTCTAGTCCCGGCATATCTTTGTACGACCATGCAAAAACTTCCTTCTTCTCTTTGAGAAGGGCAATATATTCGGCTTGCTCTTCGGGGAAAGGCTTACCCCCACCTTGAGAATCCGTGGATTCATTGGATCCGTGCTCGATGTCTACGTCGCCGTCTCTTCGATCGACATGTGGGATCCGTCCTCCAACCGATGTGGAGTTGGGATTAAATGGATATCATCACTGAGTTAAGATCTACGTTTGGGACCTCGGGTCCCTCTTCAGCTTGAAAAATATCTTGAGTTGTCCTTGGGGTAAAATGAAGCATTTCACCGAAAGGCCAGTACTCTGATGGTGACAATGGTGAATTGACGCGATCCCAGTCAATGGCATCCATGTTTAGATGCAATGACCGTGATGGATCGGTCGGATTGCGGATGGGTGTGGTCAAATCAATGGAGATCATGTGGATGGAATGAATTTGGTCTCCAGAACCACGGGTGTGATGACTTGATTCTTTTAGATGTTCCCTATACTCCGGATCTGGCTCTACGGGAACAGGCACGAATGGATCCTCTCTAGGTGCAAATTCATCTCTATGTGTGAAAAGGAAGGCGGGGTCTTCCTCTGCATCGCTGTCCTGATGGGATCTCGAGGTGGACGATGCTCATCTTGAATTTGGAGCCATAGGCCTAACACTTGGTCCCACCTCGCTGGGTCTACGTGCCATTCATGTCCTAACCGTATACCCATTTGTCCCATTAGATCTTCATGAGTTAGAGCGCGGTGATGTCGTCGCGCATGTCTGAGATAGTCCATTTCACTTTCGTCTTCTGAATCGCTTTCATAGATCCAAAATTGTTCATCCTCTTCAAGCATCTCGTTGCTTGCGACATTGAGGACTCTTCCTGTTCCAATGAATTAATCTGGTCCCATTGCGGTTGTTCCACTCTTAGTGGAGGGACCTGATTCTTTTGATACTGTATTATTTCATCTGGAACCTTTAAGGGGAACAGCTTTCAAAAAATGTCTGGAAGCCGTTGTTGTTCTCTTTGAGGATTGCTCTCTGAACTTCCACCTCTCTCTAGCAAAGGAGAGGGATTATTGTTGTTTCCAGTGGGTGTTTGTAGACCATGGGAGATAATCCCCTAATGTGTATTCTGTGTTTGGATTGGCGTACGGGTCTTGTGCCAATCCCCCTCGTTGCCTATTTCTAGGCCTTGCATATTTTCAACCAAGATGTCTAATGGCAGGGGATGGTTGAACCCTACCCCCGACTTGTCATATGGCATCTCGATATCTTGGTTGGCAAAGGATCCGCATCCCTTGCTCATATCTCGCCTAGCCCATACCCATGCCAATTGCATTGTTCGAGATATTTTAGGGCAAATTCTGGGTTCGACAGATAATTGATGTTTTCGACAAAAGGCTCTTCATCTCTGCTTCCTTTTGTTCACATGGTTCATAACCATGATCAAGGCCCCCATACACAAAATTCGTTTGGTTCGGTGGGTAGCCTAGAGGGACGATTGTTCCAATGGGAAGGCGAGGTCTTCCCATGTCTTGTACTGACTCCAATGTGGGGGTTGCCACAACATTTTGCACTAAGTATTCCCCCAGGCCCGTACTGGCCATCTCAACAGTGATTGTTGATGATTGGGTAGGAGGAAACGGTAGTCCTTCCTGAGTCCATTCCATGTTTGGTTGTTCAGGAATCTTGGTTTCCGTTGCGTTGGGCGCTTCCTCTGTTGATATCATTGAAATTATGGGCAACCCCTCTTCTAGAGGCTTAACCTCTTCCATGATTTGCTTTCCCTTGTCCTTCTGTTGGGCCACGATAGGTGGCGTTGATGATGAAGGAGTAGGTGATGAAGTCTCACCTGGCCGGGATTTTGCCTTGTTGGCCACCAGTGGTACCTGCGGTATCGGACCTCGTTTAGATGGATTTAATTGAAAATCCAAATGCGTTGATGGGAGGGTCGATTGAGGTATGAATTGTACCGCATTGCAATACTTGAAGGGCTCTAAGTCCATTGGGACTACATGTATTTGCCCTTCATAGGCATACTTCAAGCACAGGTGTGCGATCGAGGGGACACACTTCATGTCCCCGATCCAAGGCCGCCCTAGCAAGATATTATAAGCCATTTCACCTTCCAAAGACATGGCACAATGTGGGTATTGACTTTTGTCCTACCTGTATAGGCGTAACAACCGTGCCGACCGTCGAGCAAATTGCATCGTTAAAAGCTCGCAGTGTGTACGTGGAAGCGGTGATGTGAGAGGCTGGCAGTTTTAAATGCTTCAATGCTGCAGTGGTTATAATGTTACTGGACGAGCCAGTATCTATCAACACTCTCTTGTACGGGATCCCGTTGACCCACGCGATAACGTGCAGGGGTGGATCCGGCATGTCATTTGATATCGTTTTGACCTCGTCTTCTTTGAATGTGATGACAGGCTCCGTACATTGTTTCACATGTCCCACGAAGGCGTTGAAAGAATTTGCTTCGTGGGGTTGTACTTCAATGGCTTTTAAAATGTCCATAAGAGCTTCTCTATGGGGAGCTGATTGTTGAATAAGCTCGTAGATGGACAGCCTAGCCGACGTGGTCCGCAAACTCGCGTGAGTTTGGTTCGTATCGTGACCTCAGTGTCTAGGCGGAGGTAACTCGCGTTGGGCGTTGTTGAGGCTGCGATGTCGACGGAACTTCCCTCGCAGCCTACCTCGGGGGCAACTCGTTGGGTATTTTCTGTTCCTTGTTACAATGCTAATCATTCCCACAAATCCTTGCGCGGGAAGATCTTGTCGCACCTCGTTAATCTGGAGCGGTTTTGTCTCGTGCCTCGTGGGTGGCAAGGGGTCCTTGAATACCCCCATTTGTTGGTTGTTTGGTGCGATGGGGTTTTCCACGACCAATGTTCTGTTATCGATCAAATCCTCGGACTAGTTCTTTGAATTTCCAAGCACCCATTTAGGTCATGTCCTCTTGCGCCTATGGAATCTGCAATACAATTCCTCCCTATACCCCCTAGGCTTGGGAATGTTAGGGTCAAAAATTTGGATTTCTGGCAGAGTAACTAAATTTGCCGTCGACAAGCGGTCAAATAAGGAGTCCCTAGACTCCGCATACGGGGTGAATTGTCGCCTAGGGCGACGCTGCTGATATCGCTCCTGTCTTATGTTATCTCTTTCGTAAGCGTGAGGCACCGCTCGGTAGTTAGCCTTTTGAGGCTGCGTTTCTTGCACATGCGCGGGGACATTTATCGCAACTTGGTTGATCGCAGCGTGTTGTGGTTGCGTTGTCCCAGCTTTTAGTGGTTTTATTCCACTCTTTCTTCTTAGGCTTGGCAATTGCGCCTTCGCCTATCTTAATCTCTTCTATGACTCGGCTTGCGCCAAAGCTTCTTCTAAGCCGTCGTATTGTCGCAAGCAATAATAGACCGTAGATTGACTTTAAGCAACTTTTTGCAAACATTTGCGTGAGGTCTGACATGGGAGGGCGGTAAGGTAACTTAGAAAGCAAAGCTCTCCATCGGTTCTCGTACGCCACCATTTTTTCCTCCTCAAATTGTTTAAGGCTAGCAAGATCACTAAGTGATGCCTTCTTCCTTGTGTTGAAGGCGAAACGTTCAAGAAACGCATCTACTAGCTGATCTAAGCTGCTTATGCCGTGTTTGGGCAGTTGTGTGAACCAATCCGAGGCAGGGCCTGCGAATGTGGTTATGAATGTTCTAAGCAATAATGCGTCATTATCTTGGATGCCGAAGCATTGGCTTAGAAATCGTGTAACGTGTTCCTCGTGCGTCCTCTTCACCTTTAAAAACCGCCAATTGAGGCAACTTGAAGTGTTCGGGGTAAAGAGGTGTAGGCACTGAGGGATGCACCGGATTATTGCGGAGTAGACGTAATGTGGGTTTTTGATGCCCAACAGCTTTTGTCTCCACAGACTCCAAACGCTCCAATAGCGCTTGGTATGCATCGAAAGATTTTATTTCTTCCTCTCTTGTTCGCTCTTGTTGCAAGTTACGGTAAACTGGAGGCCTATGGAGGGGTGGCCGAATGGCATCCTTCCCCGCCTTGATGGGGAGTTTCAATATATTCCTCTTCTGGTTCATACTCCTCATAAAATTCTTGAGGAGTCTCTGGGCGAAACCTGTGACCCTGATCAAGCTCTTGCTGAAGGTACCCATCATTGTTTCTGGGAGTTGCCTCCCTCTCGAATCTATGGGGTCTTGGAGGCAGTAGCTTGACGAGGTCGTGGAGACCTGTCCTGCACCAACGGATTACGCCTCTCATACTGTTCAGCTCTTTGGATGCGAGGGGTTGGCCCCCTCTCAGGTATTTCATATCGTAACTCATCCGCTTCGCGTTGCATGCGTTCTTTATCCAAGCGGTATTGATACTCTATCTCTTGCTGACTTTGTTTAAGCCGCATGATTTGGGCTTGACGGATGGTATATCTGGCGACAACCGGGTCAATTTGATCTACCCTATTTTGTTCAGAAGGTTCAAATGTTCCTCCTATGGGTTTACCTCGGTTTTGATGCTCTAAAATCTCAAGGGGTCGCTTCCTCTCGTCGAGGTAGGCGGTATGTGCTCGAGGTTCCGGCCTCAAGGGGTGATCATGATATCCGACCGGTGCGTAAGCATAAGGTTCCCCGAGTTGTATGTTGTTGCCCTCGAGGAATGCGATGATCTTCCTCATACTCTCTCTCATAGGTGCGTAAGGGGCAGGCGGAGTTAGGTCGCCCTGTGTGAGGAACCCTACGCTCCGGATTTGGTCTCTCTGTTCTGATGAGAGGTAAAGAAGGGATGCCATATCCACGTTGCCCCTCTAAATGGACGGTGTGCCTGTTTAGCGCTTCATCGCGCGGTGGCCACTCATGCCTAACTTCAAGAGGTGATTCTCTATTTATGTCAAGGTCTACATGTAAGGCATCTTCCCGAAAGGGGCTGCTTTGAATAGGCATACCCCACCGAGGATTCTGAATTGGATTCTTTTGTAGGTTTGACCTATAAGGCGGTATGACCAAATCCTCAGGACTGAAGTGAAGGCGACTTGTGCCTGCTTTTTGTGTACCTTCCGGAGCTTCCGCCCTTGATTGGGCTTGACTACGGGTGTACACCATTGCGGTGCTTCTATGCTATCTAAATAAGTTTTTATCTCGTTTTTATGATTTTTTTTTTTTTGTCTACACTAAGCATAATTAAACACACACATTCACAAAACCGTGATTATCTCTTTTAAGGATTCTTGGTGTGTCCTAAACTGGTTTAGTGCATTTTGATGTTTTGTTTTGTTTTTGTAGGTTTTGTAGAACGTTTAAATGCATCATGTAGGCTCTTATAACTCCAAAAAGGTCGCCCCTTCAATATACCAACCAGAGCCGATATACCAACCTCTCTATATACCCGCCCTTACGAGAGGGAGACTATAGGTACGTGAGAGCAGAAGGTACGTGGTACGTAGGCGGTATGAAAGGGGGATTGTCCTGTTAATGGCACCTACCATAGAAAACTTATCCTCGCGCGCATGGGAATCACCCCACCTACGCTCGGTCTGTCTTCGTCAGGATTTACGCCTAACAACAGTTGACAATCGGGAAATGGATGCAAATCAAGCCAAGGTGGTGATGAAATCCACCAATGGTCTTGATCAAGGGTTGGGGTCTTACGACCAGCTCCTTGGTTTAAAATTGTTTCGTGATGTGTGTGGGATTCATTTTATTCAACAAAAATGAAACTAGCATACATGACTTTTCCTAATGCAATGCAGGATTAAATGAAAACAATTAAAGAAATAGAAATAGAAATAAAAAATTTAATAGAGATGATAAAAATCCCTACCTCTTCTCTTCCTGCTCCAGTTGTCTCTGAATTTCTGCTCTGAAAATCCGCAGACAGGAATTCGTCCCTCTGGGAGACGAATTGCGTAACGGAATTCGTCCCTCCCGGAGACGAATTTGAATTCGTCCCTGGGTCGACGAATTGCAGAAAAGAATTCGTCCCCGTCGTAGACGAATAGCGATCCGCAACAAAAAAAATGTACCCCGTCAAGCACAAACACAAAACTTTGATCGCTTTGTGATTTTAAAAACCAGGGAACAGGGTCCCACCGTGATCGCCACTGAAAGCACGAGATTCCGGGCAAAGGAAACACCAAGTGCGATTGCATTCAAAATCAAGTACGCTTAAGTCCTAGAAATGTAAATTGCATGAAATGGAAAAGAAACACATTGGAAGAGACACAATCAAATAGAGAAAACACAGCCCTTTCATTAATATCCCTTGATCTCTTGTTACAATGATGTCTCCTCCCTTTTCAGGGGCTAGGAGCGCAAATAGAGTTTGATTACAATCACCGAATGATTCCTCTTTCCGCGTGCCCACGATTGCAATGGGCGGGCCAAGATGATGCCGCCGCCGATGTCGATGAGTTCTTCACCTCTCGCCGCTTCTCCTGCGAACAAAGAAACAACCAAGACGTCGTAGCACCTCGCCGTAAATGAAAAGCGTTTGCTCTCTAAAACTAACAAAATATGCATGTAAATATTTGCCTGAAATAATGAATTACAGTGAGTCCAAATGGCTTCAAAACTTGACAGAAGGTAAGAAAAGTTACTGGAAGGCCACTGCCACTGAGACAACTGGCCAATCTACCTTCAACTGGAATTCGTCCCTGGGCAGGATGAATTCTAACTGCAATTCGTCCCTGGGTGGGACGAATTCTTCTGTGTTGAAGAAACCGACCTGCTGCTGCTCCAATGTCGGATCCCGAGACCTGCAAAATGCCTGCAAATAGGGGGTTATGTAATTGGGGCCATTTTGGGATGACCCAGATGGTCGGATTTTCCCAATTTGGCCTCCACCCTCGGGAATTTGACCTCGACACCTGCAAGTTAGCGAAACGACAAAGCAATACAAAACATACTAGAATCTGACCAAAAGTTACAAAATTGCAGCTATGGATTAATCAAACCTAATAACACAAAATGCAATCTAAAAAATAATCTAAAATGCTCAAAAACTAAAAATAGGACTTGGGAGGTGCGGGGGTGCCCAAGTGGGCCTCCCACCGTTGGCCCTTGATTTTGGAGCCAATCCACTAGGGATGGGCCCAAAACCTCTTAGGTTTGGGGGGTCGGCGAATTGGTTGGTTCTGGTGTCCATGCGTTGGATTTGGGTAAGGTTCGAGCTTCCAAAGGCCACCCAACAACCTCCCTTGCAAAAGAGATTGGTGGATGTGGGAAGGTGAACCAAAAGGGATGCAAGTGGGTCTTCAATTCGGCAAGGACTTCGTTGCTTGAAAACTCCTTCAACCCGTATATTTTGGGTGAGAAAAGTCCCACCTTTTATAGACCCATGGGGTCTCTTTTGGGAGGGAAGCACAAATGCCATGTGTTGGCCATAGGCGCCATGTGGCAGTCTTGTCTTCCCATGAGGGAGGGGAGTCCTCCATTGACTTGAGCTTTGATAAATGCCTTTTGTAACAGTCTTCTAACGGCCCCTCTGTCCACCTACACACGCGTGCAAGGCAGGAGTCCTTAACTGACTGTTTCGGGATGCCACTTGGCACCCTTTGCCTTTTTGCCCGTTGCTTAGAATTCGTCCCACCCAGGGACGGATTCAGAATTCGTCCCGGGGTGGGACGGATTCTATTTTGAATTCGTCCCCGGGTGAGACGAATACTGGGCAAAGTGTCCAAGTGTGCCAAATTGCTTCTTGACCTTACAAAATTGCTATGAAAGTGGTTAAGACCACTGTTTAACCTCTGAGGGCTGCCCTGGGGGCTATGTTTGTCAAAGCGATCAGTGTTTGCAGTCACATAATCGGATTGGTGCTGTTTTGGTGTCTACACTTCACTTTCCTCACTATCCTCATTTTATAATGCACATGTTTCTGGCTCCACTTTCTGTTTGATATATTTTTTACTTCTGTCACATGCTTCACTAGGCATCAGGTACTTTATTTATCTCTATTGGATATTTATACACTATAGGCTAACATCAGTATTTAAAATGACTAGTGCTTCATTGATATTCTAGCCTAGTGAAATGTTTTGTTGGACGTTAAATTCATTTCATGCCTTAGAAGTTTTTTTTCTATTGGATTTTTATGATACACCTATTGACGTAGGCACTCCAAACCACTTGACATTATATTTTCTCTATAAATAAATTTTATTGTACTCGATAGACGTTGCTATTATGTCAGGTGCGAGATTTCCATTCATACTTAAGCCAAATTTTTGTTTCAACATATTGAGCGCTTCTTCAAATCATGCCAAAATTTTATGTTGTACTACTAACATCATCATTGTTGTTCGTCCAGCCTACTTTTTTTCTTTGCTCTTTGTTTTAATGTCATAAATTAGATTTTTAGTGTCCCTCCACTAACTTCAACACTCAAAATGTTTGACTAGCCCTTAGTCAATTTTAATCCATATTAACTTACCTTCAACTATTGGGTGTCATATATTTAAAATTTTTACTATACCTCTGTTGACTTCAACACTCAAAATGTTTGACTAGCCCTTAGTCAAATTTAATCCAAATTATCTTACCTTCAACTTTTGGGTGATATTTTCACTGTTATTGCTGACATCATCAGCTAAAATTTTGGATAACATTCTACAACTAATAAAATTCTCAATCATTTATGTCTTTCTTGTCTTCTTTAAAATTCTCAATCATTTATGTCTTTCTTGTCTTCTTTTGATCTGATGACTTTCTTAAGTGTTATTGTTTATGCCTTTACAATGTTATTGCTGATATCATCACCTTAAAATTTTGGACAACCTTCTACAACTGATAAAATTCTCAATTGTTTATGCCTTTTCTTGTCTTCTTTTGATCTGATGACTTTCTTAGGTGTTATTGTTTATGCCTTTCTTGTCTTCTTCTAATTCTATGACTTTCAAAATTCTCAATTGTTTATGCCTTTTCTTGTCTTATTTTGATCTGATGACTTTCTTAGGTGTTATTGTTTATGCCTTTCTTGTCTTCTTCTAATTCTATGACTTTCTTAGGTGTATGACAACTTCTCTTATAAAAAAGGCATGATGTTCTATTGGAAAAATTCATCTCATTCTCTAGAGATGGTAGAGATGGATGTGGGTGAAGAAATTTACCCACAATTTTCCAATCTAGATTCTAAAGAAACTGTTTTTAGTAGCACTTTTTAAAGATCCAGTAGAGATGGTAGAGATGGATGTGGGTGAAGAAATTTACCCACAATTTTCCAATCTAGATTCTAAAGAAGCTGTTTTTAGTAGCACTTTTTAAAGATCCAGTAGAGATGGTAGAGATGGATGTGGGTGAAGAAATTTACCCACAATTTTCCAATCTAGATTCTAAAGTAATTGTTTTTAGTAGCCGTTTTTAAAGATCCAGTCTCACACAACACACGTAACACTTATCTTTTTTCAAATTAAAAATCCAATACCATAAATTTTTCAGATTAATATAATATTGAACTTTAAAATACTACAATTTAAAATACTACATCAAATCAAATCATATACATGAATGACAATTTTTCTAGAATGGATACATGGACTATACTACATCAAATTACACACAAGAATGACAATTTTTAGGATGGATACATGGACTATCTAATCTATTATCAGTATGAGTTATATTAATCTGTCATCAGTATGGACTATTATAAGTATAATTACTAAGTTATATTAATTTATAATAATCTCTCGTCAGGACTGTCTAATTTATTATGAGTATAATTACCAATATAAGTTATATTAATCTATCGTCAATATCAGTTGTATTAAGTTATTTGATACTTTAAGATTTGAAACTTTGTGTTTATTCAACATTTGTTCAATGGCTAAACAAAAACCTATTATAAATAAAAAATTAACAAATAAAAAATTAAATAAATAATTAAAATTAATATAAGGTTTAAATTTTTTTTTAAATAGTACATCAAACCATACAAAGGGTAATTTCTAGGATGGATACATAGACTGTAATCTATCATAATGGTAGATTATAATTTAGATTTTTTCCCTCTTCTCAATGCCATCACAAACAAACAAGTGTTTTTAAACACGCCATCGAAATCACAGAAAATAGAAGATTAAATATAGATTTTTATTAAGAGTAAATATATCTATAATTAAAATTTTTTATTAAAATTAAAAATTATTGGTTTGGAAGGATTAGACCTGAGTACAACTGAGAATTTACATTTACTAGACATTATTATTATGCCAGACGCGTTCCTACAATGGGAGACAGGGTAGGAAGCAAAGAGGTCATATCTTAAATATTTTTTTTTTATAAAAAAAGTTGACATTAATAAAAACATTTAAAATATTTAAACTAAAACAGCAATCAAAAAAATTGTTTAAATTGATAAAGATGTATATCCTTTCTATCTAAACTAATTAAAAATAGAATATATTTATGTTCAAACGCTACAACCATTTTCATGTTTTATCAGTGCCGATGTTATGTACATGTGATTCGATGTCCCTACGTGAAGATACTTTGAAAGTAAACGAAATCTTATATTGATAATGAGGTTCCAAAGTTTACAGCCTCCAAGGGGCTCTAGCTTGAACCTTATAAAAGAGGCATTTATGTCTATAGAGTTTAAATGTTTCAAACAAAATAAAAACATGACATAAATGATGAACTCAAAGTACAGACCTCACTACAGAGGATTTATAAGCGATGCAGCCAGATTGAAAGATACATGAAAGTTAACAAATAATTTCCATCTATATAACAAGCACTCCATAACCCGCATTTAAAAAACTCAAAAAACATTCCATGTCATTTATGTTTTCAAAATCGTCTTGTTTCTATTTAAAGGGATAAGAAAACAAGCGGTACATGGTAGAAGATCACAGCGTGGGCAAAACAAGACTAGCACGCGTACAAAATTGATCTATTCATTTATCTACTAATTAAGGCATCGGAGCTCTCATAGCATTAACCCCCTCTACTCCTCTTCCACGCTGCCACAGGTGCTGCAGCTTACAACCTGCAGGGCAAACACAAAAACCCATCACAAAATTATCCCAGACTTCTCACCTGTCCAAAATTACAAACAAGAAATTAACAAGCAAAATCACTATCCCAAATTCTTACTTGTTGCAGTTGATGTTCTTGCTGATTGTGAACCCAAGGTTGGCTTTGCATTTGATGGGAAGATTACCGAGGGCGTTGTCGTTGATATTGCGATTGCCATAGGGTTTCAGACAATTGCATATCTGACGCTTTTCTGGTGACGTTTTTGCCATTCCAGCGAGGTTTTTAACACCCTTACAGCACTCAGCATCCGGATTCCCATTTCCATTCGATTGTAAAAATTTTAAGCACGGAGCAAGTGCCTGCACCACACCATTGCAGGTCACCTCAGTCTGTGCATGCGCTGCCATTACCATCGCCATCACCAGCATTGCAAGGACTGCAACCACCCCAGCGTTTCGAACCCCCGCCATTTTCTTTCTCTCAGCTCTTACTTTCTCACTTTCACCTTCCACTATTCTTTTTTCTCAAATGCTTTGTGAACCAAGGGAGGATCTGTGTGAAGTATAAATAGACGAGATACGCATTCCCCATAGGTCGTAAAATTTTGTCCGCTTTAACTATTGGCCGTTCCACCGACACGGATCATTGAGTCGTGTGCCAGTAGCTTTTCTCAAGGCTGCATTCGTGAAGCCCAATAATTTCTTTGGGAAGGAAAAATTAAACGCATAGGTAAAATCGGAGGTGTCAGACTGTACCTGCTTTCCACTTCCCATTTATGGGTTACTTAGGGATACACACGCCGCTACGTGTACGCAGGTTGTTTATTAACCCAAATGCATTCATTTCTAATTTTCAACTAAGACGCTTAAGGGTGATTCCAAATGTCGATGGCTTCTTCAAGCAAGTTATTCTAGGTTTTCTAGACGCTCTGCAGTAGTCTTCGATTGCAATAAATGAAAATATGTCATCTCATATAGCAATTACTGCTGGCTCTGTTATCAATAAAGGAAAAGCTCAGGTCCTCAGGGAATGCTCGACAGTATTCATTTCAGAGTAATGTGTAATGCTACGGATTCGCAAATGTGAATGTGCTTAAGATAGTAGATACGCTCAAGGTGGTTCCCATGACCTTTCCATTCAACATCAAATTTATGACTTAAACTTAGCCCGTCACATGACTTTTTAAAACGGGAGATTTTTTTAAAAAGTGTTATTGAAGTAATATTTGTTCAGATTCGTGGTGGGTGGTTTTAATATACAAGCAAGAAATTAAAGTTTTTTTTGTTTACAAAGATGCTGGCAAAAGAAGCATCGAAAGTAACAACAATGTATAGTAGTTGTTTTAGATTATATTTAAATTGGATAAATATGAAAATTTCATTTTCAATCACCTCCTTTATAGTAATTCTGAGTCTTTTACTAGTGTTGTGATTAGAGTTGTGTTAGTTCCTCATTTGTGGTTTATTTGAATTTTTACATTAAAAACATTTTTTTTTAATTTATTTATAAGTTATATAATTGCTTATTTTATGGTTCCTTGTTCTTTTTAGAAGTTCATTCTTAATTTATTTTATTTTTAATATATAAGGTAAACTATGATTTTGAATAATTTATGATATTGAGATATTCATTTGCACTCATCATCATCATTTTTACTAACCATTTCAATATTAGTTGTCCAATTAAAAAAAAAAAATTGTTGGGCAAAAAAAGCATAAAAGAAGCATCGAAAGTATCTGAAGTTGACAAAAAGAGACATTTATTTGATCAAGTAATTCAACACAATGTAAACTACTCAGGAATGTTGCTTTTATTTCATAAAGGAATGCTCTATAGACTACAAAGAGGAATGTCTTTAAGAGCTCTTCAGTGAAAGTGGGCTTATGTGTGCGCAGGCCACCGGTATGCTTTGCTTGTGTGGTTTTTTCTGTACCTGGCTTTGAGACCTACAAAAGATGATTAATAAGTTTGGGGGGCTATCTCAATCAAGCCACATGATGATAAACGACAACTCGACATAAAAATAGCATGAAATAATGATAAAAATGAATTAGAATACTATTAAAACATAATATAACTGATACCTGTCGATTTTGCTTGTGTAAACCCACTACAAAGTCAATTCGCAGGGTGGCCTATGAATTGGAACCTAGATTTGCAGGGCAGGGAGTGAATTGGACTATGACTGCTTTATGGTGGAGGTCCTTTGTTCAAATGGGCTTCTAAGATGCTTTGATTTTGTTTACACGGTCTAGAATAGTCATAAATAGCTCTGGTATGATTTTAACAGAGTTTCTGTAAGGTGACTAAAAGGGGAGAGAGAGGTAAAATGAGAGAGGGAACCCTCTATTTATAGGAGAGGCTAAGGTCACTATAGAGGGTTAGATAAACCAAAACTTAGGATCACTTCCTAATGTAGTTAGGTTAGGGTTTGAGGAGGTGTCAAGTCCACATGTCCTAAAGAAATATCTCCTCACACATGTGTGAAGAAGAGTTAAGGTTAGCTAGGATTAGCTAAGTCCTAGGTAAGGTTAGGGTTTTCAAAAATATCCTAACTAATATCATGGTGCACACATGTGTGGAAGTGTGCTTAGGGATAATTTTGGTTTAGAACCTTAATTAAACTCACTTAAAGGAAAAAGTGCATTTAATTGAAAGTCAATGATGAAGTAGAATGTTAATTAGCCTAATTTAGGATTTTTAGTGGGCGAATGGTCCCATGGGGTCCGAATTAAGTGTAGAAAAGGGCTTAGGTGGCCTTAGGGGGCTAGTAGTGGATTCCAAGTGGGTAGGAAGCATCATAGGTATGTTTTACCTAGTTTTTGTAGGTTTAGGAGCCTACAGATGACTAAGGTAGCCTACATATGACTAAAGCGATCTATGATGGACTAGAAGCAAGCATGTATGAATTTTGGGTGTCTACATTTGCCCCTTTTTGTACTATATTGCATGGAATACAATTTAGTACAAATATATGATGTGAGGAGGTGGAATGTGTGTGAACTGAGGAAAAGAAGGGTGGAACCTAATCAAAGGTATGTAGTCGCTCGAAGCGTGACCATACAACAACGATTGAAAGCCAAGAGAGGAAGGGAAAAGAAGAAGGAAAATAATGGGATCCAATCAAAGGTATGTAGCTGCTCGAAGCGTGACCATACAACATTGATCGATAGCCAAGAATAAAAGGGAGAAGAGAAGAAGGGAAAGATGGGGATCCAATCAAAGGTATGTAGCCACTCGAAGCATGATTATACAACATTGATCAATAGCCAAGAAGAGAAGGGAGAAGAGAAGAAGGGAAAGAATGGGATCCAATCAAAGGTATGTAGTCGCTCGAAGAGTGACCATACAACATTGATTGATAACCAAAAAGAGAGGGGAGAAGAGAAGAAGAATGAAATGCAAAATGTAGATGATGAAATACAAATGGATGACTTTGGATGCAATGTGATGTTTTGATAATTTTGTACGATATTTCACAATATCATACTGATTGCTTGTGAGAGCAACTTATGATTGATTTGCTTTTTATGACCAATGCAATATGGTTCAAACATGAATAGAACAAATGTCTATTCAATTTTTTACTTTTGATTGATTGATGAGTACATGGTGACACATGTTAAACCATTTGAGCTGAGGGGCATGGATGAATCCAACGTAACATTCAATATGTGATTAGGGTCGATATACAGAATGAAAGCAAGATAGCTCTAATATTGTGCATGGATCTCTTGAATTAACACATGTATGATTTAGGATGGGGTTTATCTTGAGATAATCTTTAGAAAAAAATTATAGACAGATGTGATATCCTTGATTGGATTTTTGATTGTTTGGTTGCATGCAAAGTAGATTTGTATATGAATACCCCCTCAAACGATGAATTAGCAATGAGACAAATGAAATGAGGTGATTATGATAATGAATCGATTTATAGAAGAAAATGGATGACAAAATGGACGAAGAATGTTACAGATAGGTAGAAGAAAAGGTGAAATAGTTGTTGGCATGAAAATTTTATGGATTTGGGGCCATGAGCTTCAATTTATAGGGTGACCTATGAATTGGACCTGGATTCATAAGGTGACCTATGAATTGGACCTAAATTCATAGGGTGACCTATGAATTAGGGTTTTTAGGTGTATTTAACCTTTTTGATGCACATGGGGGGTCATTTGCATGACAAGTGAGTTGGAGAGTGAGGAGCAAGTGAAATTTGGTGATGTAGAGTGCTTGTGGGTTGGAGGAGTAGACGTGGAGATGGCAAGGGGGTAGAATGGTTCTGGTTATCGATGCGAGGATCTATCGGTAAGTATTCATTACTTAAATTTGTTGAATTTTTATTTTTGGAAATGTGTGAAATTAAGGGGGATGCTTTTACATGTTTTTGCATATGAATGTAAGAATTAATAAAAAATTAAACACAAACAAAGTGTTAAATAAGCCAAATGGGTATCTAAATATGTGATTAGATATTAGGTTTGACCAGTTTTTGTGCTAGTTTGACTATATGGTAGGAAATGCGAGTGATTGATTTGACTTTGCTTTTTAGAGGTAAAGTGGGAAATGGGTTACTGTTGGCTCAGGTGTATAGGAAGTTACATGACATGGTGTGTGCGGGGTAGAAAGGATTGATTTGGAATCCTTTGTTACAAGTGTGGGCGTGGGAGCATATAACGATAGAATAATTGACATTATTGCCCTATGATGCTCATGTGGAGGGCAAGACTCACTTACCATATGCATTGAGGTGGTAGATAGATGAGGAGAAGGGGATTAAGAGACCATATGAGGATGATCATTTTTTCTAGAGGGTGAAGTTTAGAGAGTTGGAGGAGAAGGATATTAAGTGGAGGCCTTGGAGGGATGGGATGGTATAGGAGAAGGATGAGGATCAGTTAGGTGCTATCCACTAAGGGCGATGGGGAGTGGTGTGGTATACCCACCAAGTAGAGTACTTCCAATTAAGGAGGGTGATGTAATAGTTTGGTTTATGATAGGATGTTCTAGAGATGCTTGTCATGATTTATAGGCGACAAGGTGATAGAGGAATTTGTCCTATAGTACCACCATAGACCAATAAGAGGGATCCACTGATGATTATTCCAAATGTAGAGGATATCGTTACAACACCAAAGTATGATACTTAGTGGGTGACTTAGAGTTAGGATGTCGATAGGGAAATGATTGATCGATGGGTGCATCCAGGTGGTGGGGTGTTTGGTCCAAAGGGTGAGCATCGAGAGGTACCAGGTCTAGACCATACAAGGGGGTAAAATATGAGGTCAAAGTACCTCTTTGTCAGTCAAGATGATGATTAGGTGTCACGTCTAGTGCATCTATGGAGAGGGTGGTTGAGGCATCGATGAGTGATAGTGTGCAGCTTACGGAGGAGGTGGTGACCATGGAGGAGGTGGGTGAGGATGTCGGGGTTGGTGTGGGTACTGATGACATGATTGGTTTAGGAGATCTTGGTGACATGGGAGATATGGGAGACAATATATGAGGAGTAGGAGAGGAGGGATGCTGAGGAGGAGCTACTGATGTTGTGGGAGAGGGTACGCCAGCTAGAGGGGAAGTTGTGAGAGAGTGAGAAAATTCAAACGACTGACTTGGAGACATGGCTAGGAGAGAACCATAATTTAGGGGAGAGATTGATAACTATGGAGATGGTGAGTGATGCCAAGCAAAGATATTGGACTAATATATTGGGGGTAGCAGAGTAGGCACATGCTACAAAGAAGAGGGTATTGGAACTGTAGTGCACGAAGTTGCATGGGTGACTCATAGGAGTGGAGGCAAGGCATGCAAATATGGTGGAGAGTTTGCATAATTTGACTATAGAGACTATGGAGGTAGGGGAGAGGTTGAAGGTAAAGGTGCATAGGATGCAACATGTGATAGAGACCAGGGATATTGAGCGAGAGGTTCATTTGGTAGAGATAGTTGAGTTGCATGTTGAGGTAGAGCAGCAATGATAGGAACAAGAGGATTGGGAGTGGGTGAGGGCCACATAGTAGGCCCTTGCAGATGTGGTTGCTTTAAGAGTAGAGATAGAGTAGCTGTGAAAGGGTAGTGAGTATGTGGTGGAGCAAATGAGGGAGGAGACATAAATGTAGTATGATTGTGATATTATCTTACTAATGCATGGGATTCCACTTCTAGATTATGGTAGGTCACATTCGAGATCGAGATCACGATCACAAGCATAGACACATTCTCAACAAAGTCACCAGAGCACAACATCAATAGTGCCAAGAGAGGTGAGGACAAATGTGTCTACAATGTTATAGATAGGAGGTGTTGTCCCAGAGTTGGATAGGGTGGTAGTTCCTATGGATGCTTAGACATTAGGGGTAGTTGCTAAGTCGAGTGGGGCGACAATAGCACATGGGGTATAGTAGGCGAGGGCAGCTCATGAGGGGAGTGGAGAGACTCCTGGTGATTAGTAGGGTTGAGGTTGGTTTGTGATGGTGTCCTTATTTTGTTTTATAGCCTACGAGCATGTGTGAGGATGGTTGTTGGGCTTGGTCCCATTTTGTAGCCTGATGGTATTTATAGTCATTATATATATACCTATTTTGTTGTGACTCTTATATATGTGTATTATGATTTGATTTGAATGTGTTTGCGATATTTTGATGTTTTTGTAATGTGAATTATTGATAAGTAAAAGTATGATAGATGTATATATGTGGATGTGGTAATATGTAGGAAGACGGTGTATGATATAAGATAGATGACATGATCCATGATGTGATGTAACTAGATGCATGTAAAGTAGATGCAATGATACATGTAAATAAACACATGTAAAATATATGCAATGATGCATTTATGTGGAAGCTGAAATGTGTAGAGGAAGCACTTGTATCATGAAATAACTAAGGGTAATGTGATACATTTCATAAATTAGGGATATAGGATAGTATAGTGTGTATCCAACAATTTTTATAATCATAGTTGTAGCAATCAAACCTCATGAAAAACTAAACGAGATATGTCAACAACTCATAAATAACATGGCTAGGTCGAAGTCTATCAAGGTTCAGTGTATGCAAATAAGTGATGTGCATTTGTCCATTTTGAGGGAGGTAGGACTAACCCATTATAAACATAGCCAAAGTAGCTAGCTCCTCCACAAGCACGTAGTGATCTATACAAAATATCGCTAATGTGACAAATGTATCACCACTTGTAAGACTATTCCACTTGTAGGCATGCACTTAGGGCCTATAGCTGGCAATGGAAAGCATCCCATGATATTATGTTAAACCTAAGGATCAAAGGCAAAGAAGCATAAAAATTGTGTTTCTTGGAGGATTTTCCTTTTGTTTTTTGTCCCTCATTTATTGCTTGTCTTTTTTGTGGTGCTCTTTTCTTCTTTTTCTTCTTCTTCTTTGTGGGTGTTTGCTTTTGTTTTTTACCCATTTTTTTGATATTTTCTTATGCTTATCCCTTTATTTATCCCTAGGTTGTATGTTAACCATACAAATTATAGGATGAGTAGGGTAAAATGTTCGCTAGATGGCAATATATATGAAAGGTGTTATCTTATCTAGACTCAAAGTTTGTTTAAAATGTGACCTGTGTGAGTGGTCCTTGAAAGAAGTTGACCCAACCAAAGAAATCTATGAAGAGTGTAATAACTTGTCAGCTAGGGGTGAAATTTGATTGACTGAACTAGTGAATGGTCAAAAATTGTAAGAATCCATGTGCCTTGTAATCCTGAGAAAGGGAGTGGACATCCAAGTGGTAATGCTAACAAGTGCGTATGTTATTCCTGCTAAGGGTGCATTTATATAGAGAGAATATACAAAAAAATGAAATCATATAAGAAATATGGATATATGCAACAAATATAGTACAAGATGTAGTATGAGAGAACAATATATACAAGAGGAAATATGTGAGATGTAACCATATGAGTTTAGAAAACATATCGAGAGATGAGTGTGTGGGGTGATAATGACCAGAATAGGGAGTCATGATAATGGTTGCTCCAGCATGTGGGGGGATATAGCAAATAGAAGAAAAGCATATGAGTGGGATAATACATGTAATAATGGGGAAATTCAGGAGTGGGAATATATGTGGAGGAACATGAAGGTGAAGAAGTGCGACAAATTTGAGGGAATGAAACAACAACATAAGGAAAGAAAAAGGAAAAGAAATGGGAGAAGAATAGGGGGAATCAACATAGGAATGTAACCGCTCGAAGCATGACCATTCAATAATATGAAATAGGAAGAAGCATAAGATATGGAATGGAAGAAAATATGAGGAAGGAGAACCAACTAAGACTATGTGAAGTGACACGGTTCAAGGCGTGGGCAACTAGGTGAAGTGATGAGGCAGCTAGGATTTTTTGTAGTTGGTGTTATTGGATAACTATTGAAATTAGCGAGGTGTAGAGATGAATGAGCCACATGATGGGGTGGAGTGAGGTACTAGTCGACACGAAGGGCTCTAGAGTCAAGTAGATGAGGGAAATTGTTCAAGATGTGAAAGAGGTCATCAAAAAGCATGTCTTGCACAATGGTCTTGAATGTACGACACACATTGATATCATACCTTGGTTGTTGATGGTAGACACAAAATTAATTTTATTTGTAATATTTTAGCTTAGGGTGCAAGGGGTTGATAGGGCGGATCTTGAGTAGTATCAGGATGCCCTGGTGAAGTATCTGGTGAAATGTTTAACAGAATGGTGCTGACTAGACTGGCATAGGATAGAAATATGGGTTAGTTGGTGATGAACGTAAAGAAGGTGTGGTATGGATGAGTGGTTGGGTTAGGATACAGGAATAGGGAATAGGTAAAATCTAATTTTAAATGGTAGGCCTAGAAGAAGATGATGTGGATCAAATTATGGCAGAACAAAATGAAGGAGAGTGGAAGCAATAATGACTCAAGTGTAACTCAAGGTTGTCGAGGTGGGAGAGGATATGTTGGATGTCAATGGGAGGAGATAATGGAATTGAGGAAGGTGGGGACCAAGATTCAGGCAGATAAATGGAATGGAGATATGCGTGTGGAGTAGAAAGTGAACAGGAGGAAGAAGGAGGAGAGTGGAATTACTGCACTGATGGTATGGTAGGCTGAAGTGGGAGGCTATAGAGTGGTGATGGTGGTGTTTGAAGAATAAATGGTGCAAGTGATGGTTGTAGATAGCGATATGGTTGGGATAGGGGAATGCAAGCAGAGATGGTATGGGTGACATGCTAGCATAAGGATAAGTCATAGGGTGACATACCAGTCAATAGGGGTGGAGGTAGTCTTACAAAAGATGCATGAATAGGTGTATCTCCCCTGTTAGGGGAACAATATGTAGGTAAAGGTCGATAAACTAAGGAAGGTGGTAGATATGGATCTCTCGGGTCACCTATGTAAGGTTGAGATGATCTGCATGTGTGAGGGTTTGTTGTATATGAATGTTCCTCCTTATCTGTGAAGTAATATGAGGATACCTAGTTATCTCCTGAGCAGGGTGAATAGGATGAGTCCCTATAGTGAGGTGATAAAAGGTGGGGTGAATTATGGTGGTTGAAATACGATAATGTTGAACGTTGAAGTACATGGACCATGTTGGGTGGCCTAACCAGATAAGCTAGGGTGACTGGTACTGGGGGTAGTATCGACAGATCCTACATGATGAAGGCAAGTTGTATACTGAACGTGTATGTATAAAACAAGGTATTTGTTACTGAATATGTCACTGTTGGTGATGAGAGACCTACAAAAACAAAAAATACCCATAACATATAAATGAAAAAAGTATAAATATTTCTATTGTGTAACAGAAAGTGAAAACCATTTGTGTAGTATGATGTGGATTATGGTTGATGTGAATGAGGATCATTTTGTCATGATACTATGTACAATCCATGGTGATGCATGCCTAGGAAATCTAGGAATTGAATGTGCAAAGGTGAATGATGTTGATAGGCTTAGGTTCAATGAATCCTTCAAGAGTTGTCAATCGATAGGCGCTAGAACCAAATTTTTGTGTGACAATCTATGGACTTAACTAGTTAAAAGTGAACTTGTACTGTTGACGAGGTTGGCTTGTGATCTATTGGTTTTCCTTGAGAACCAGTTTACCAATTTGAAACTCGTGTTTATGTACCTTACTATTGTAGGCACGATGAAGGTGGTCTTGATAGACACATGTGTGCTCAATGGCATGGATGCAATGCTCATCCAAGAGCATTAATTGGTCAATTTGGGCTTGAAGAGTAGTGTCATCATCAATGAAGTTTTTCATGGAGACTCGTAATGAAGGTATCTCAAGCTCAAGAGGTATAATTGCTTCAGTGCCATAGACCAATGATAAGGGAGTTTCCCTAATGGGAGTACATATGCTTGTGTGGTAGACCCACAAGGTAATAGGAATTTGATTATACCAATTACAGTGGGATTCTACAACTATTTTACAAAGGATAGAGCAAATGGTTTTTTTTGTGACCTCAACTTGACTGTTACCCTATGGGTAGTATGGTGTTGAGAACCTATGGTGGATATTGAATTTGGTGCAAAGGGTGTATATGGTTTTGTTTTTGAAGGGTGTTCGATTGTCAGAGATGATTTGGGAAGGAATGCCTATGTGATATATGATGTGATCGGTAATAAATGTCATGATTTTGGATCCTATGGTTTGGAAAAGTAGGATATCTTCAACCCACTTTCTAAAGTACTATGTGGTAGTGATGATGAATTTATGATTGCTTGATGAAGTAGGGTGTGATTTATCCAATGAGATCTAGGTCCCATTATGAGAAAGACCACATGGGTTAAATTGGTTAGAGAGATTGTGAAGATAGGTGTGTGAGGTGAGCATGTTGGTGGTATTTGATACATCACTTGATATATTCACAGTAATCATGCTCTATTTTGGGTCAATAGTAGCCCATGTGTAGGATACGTTTTATGATAGCCATGCCACTGAAGTGGCCATCACAGGTGCTATCATGTGTTTCTTTTACTATACATTGAGATTCATGTAGTTTAAGGTAATGTAGATGGATACCATCATAATTGTGGTGATACAAGATATCCCCCAAAAGTGTGTAGCAAATGACATATCATTTGAATGCTCAACACTAAGCATGCGGTAGATCGCAAGGTAGGAGATCTAATTTGATATAATCATTGATTTGTGAAAACCAAGGATCATGTGGTTCGGTGTGGATAACATGAATACCCTCATCATCTATAGGGGGTGAAGATGATATAGCCGATTGTGTAAGAGTATGAATGGATACATGCTTTGTGTCAAAGAGGGTATTTTTTGGTATTAATGATCCTAAGGAAGCCATTGTATTGACAAAATGATTTGAGGAGCATGGAGTGGCTTCAATAGAATACCACTCGAATTGAGTGATGAGTTGTTGAGTGATTTGTTTATATTTTTGGAGGATGGGATAATGGCATTGCCATATCTCCTCAATTTGATTCATGATAAGGAGGGAATCTCCAATGATGTGAAGGCACCAAATGTGCATAGAATATGCCTACTTTAGACCAAGAATGAGGGCTTCATATTTTGCATTGTTGTTTGTATGAGGAAACCCTAGTTTGAATGAAAATGCGATAGGTTTCCCATCTGGTGTGAAAAGATAATGCTTGCACCACCAGTGTGTGTGCAGCAAGAACCATCAAAGACTAGTGTGAGGTCAGTAGTTATCTCTAGTTCAACATATTCTTCAACTTGTACGATATTGAATATGGAATCATCAAGAAGTTGGATGAGGAGAGGCTAATTATCGAGTAATGGGGCCTCCACGAGTTGGTGTGCGATAACCTGCACTTTTATGGTTTTTGTGAAATGAAGTCTAGGTCAAATTTAGTAAGTAGCATGATCCATTTGGTGGTACAAGAGTTATGATAACTCTTGTTCATCATGTAGCGAAGTGGATTATCACGAGAAATGACAAATGTAGTGTGATTAATCATGTAATGGTGTAGTGTTGGGATTAGAGTTGTGTTAGTTCCTCATTTGTGGTTTATTTGAATTTTTACATTATAAACATTTTTTTAATTTATTTATAAGTTATATAATTGCTTATTTTATGGTTCCTTGTTCTTTTTAAAAGTTCATTCTTAATTTCTTTTATTTTTAATATATAGAAGGTAAAATATGATTTTGAATAATTTATGATATTGAGACATTCATTTGCACTCATCATCATCATTTTTACTATTCATTTCAATATTAGTTGTCCAACTAAAAAAAAAATAACCGTTGGGAAAAAGAAGCATAAAAGAAGCACCAAAAGTATCTGAAGTTGACAAAAAGAGACATTTATTTGATCAAGTAATTCAACACAATGTAAACTACTCAGGAATGCTGCTTTTATTTCATAAAGGAATGCTCTATAGACTACAAAGAGTAGTGTCCTTGTTTTCTTTACAAAATACACAATATCTTGATGATGTATTTAAGAGCTCCTCAGTGAAAGTGGGCTTATGTGTGCACAAGCCACCGGTATGCTTTGCTTGTGTGGTTTCTTCTGTACCTGGCTTTGAGGCCTACAAAAGATGATTAATAAGTTTGGGGGGCTATCTAAATCTAGCCACATGATGATAAAAGACAACTTGACATAAAAATAACATGAAATAATGATAAAACTAAATTAGAATGCTATTAAAACATAAAAGAATTAAGACCTGTTGATTTTACTTGTGTAAACCCACTACAAAGTCAATTTTCAGGGTGGCCTACGAATTGGAACCTGGATTTGTAGGGCAGGGAGTGAATTGGATTGTGACTGCTTTATGGTGGAGATCATTTGTTCGGATGGGCTTCCAAGATGCTTTGATGCTATTTTCTCGGTCTGGAATTGTCATAAATAGCTCTGGTATGATTTTTACATTGTTTCTGTAAGGTGACTAAAAGGGGAGAGAGAGATAAAATGAGAGAGGGAACCCTCTATTTATAGGAGAGGCTAAGGTCACTATAGAGGGTTAGATAAACAAAAACTTAGGGTCACTTCCTAATGTAGTTAGGTTAGGGTTTGAGGAGGTGTCAAGTCCACATGTCCTAAAGAAATATCTCCTCACACATGTGTGAAGAAGAGTTAAGGTTAGCTAGGATTAGCTAAGTCCTAGGTTGGGTTAGGGTTTAGTTAGGGTTTTCAAAAATATCCTAACTAATCTCATGGTGCACACATGTGTGGAAGTGTGCTTAGGGATAATTTTGGTTTAGAACCTTAATTAAACTCACTTAAAGGAAAAAGTGCATTTAATTGAAAGTCAATGATGAATTAGAATGTTAATTAGCCTAATTTAGGATTTTTAATGGGGGAATGGTCCCATGGGGTCCTAATTAAGTGTAGGAAAGGGCTTAGGTGGCCTTAGGGTGCTAGTAGATGGATTCCAAGTGGGTAGAAAACATCATAGGTATGTTTTACCTAGTGTTTGTAGGTTTAGGAGCCTATAGATGACTAAGGTAGTGTACAAATGACAAACGCGATCTATGATGGCCTAGAAGCAAGCATGTATGACTTTTGGGTGTCTACATTTGCCCCTTTTTGTACTATATTGCATGGAATGCAGTTTAGTACAAATATATGATGTGAGGAGATGGAATGTGTGTGAATCAAGGAAAAGAAGGGTGGACCCTAATCAAAGGTATGTAGCTGCTTTAAGCGTGACCATACAACAACGATTGAAATCCTAGTGAGGAAGGGAAAAGAAGAAGGGAAATAATGGGATCCAATCAAAGGTATGTAGTCACTCAAAGCGTAACCATACAACATTGATCAATAGCCAATAAGAGAAGGGAGAAGAGAAGAAGGGAAAGAATGTGATCCAACCAAAGGTATGTAGCCACTCGAAGCATGATGTCTTTAAGAGCTCCTCAGTGAAAGTGGGCTTATGTGTGCGCAGGCCACCGATATGCTTTTCTTGTGTGGTTTTTTCTATACATGGATTTGAGACCTATAAAAGATGATTAATAAGTTTGGGGGGCTACTCAATCAAGCCACATGATGATAAAAGACAACTCGACATAAAAATAGCATGAAATAATGATAAAAATGAATTAGAATACTATTAAAACATAATATAACTGATACCTATCGATTTTGCTTGTGTAAACCCACTACAAAGTCAATTCGCAGGGTGGCCTATGAATTGGAACCTAGATTTGCAGGGCAGGGAGTGAATTGGACTATGACTGCTTTATGGTGGAGATCCTTTGTTCAAATGGGCTTCTAAGATGCTTTGATGTTGTTTACACGGTCTGGAATTGTCATAAATAGCTTTGGTATGATTTTAACAGAGTTTTTGTAAGGTGACTAAAAGGGGAGAGAGAGGTAAAATGAGAGAGGGAACCCTCTATTTATAGGAGAGGCTAAGGTCACTATAGAGGGTTAGATAAACCAAAACTTAGGATCACTTCCTAATGTAGTTAGGTTAGGGTTTGAGGAGGTGTCAAGTCCACATGTCCTAAAGAAATATCTCCTCACACATGTGTGAAGAAGAGTTAAGGTTAGCTAGGATTAGCTAAGTCCTAGGTAAGGTTAGGGTTTTCAAAAATATCCTAACTAATATCATGGTGCACACATGTGTGGAAGTGTGCTTAGGGATAATTTTGGTTTAGAACCTTAATTAAACTCACTTAAAGGAAAAAGTGCATTTAATTGAAATTCAATGATGAAGTAGAATGTTAATTAGCCTAATTTAGGATTTTTAGTGGGGGAATGGTCCCATGGGGTCCTAATTAAGTGTAGAAAAGGGCTTAGGTGGCCTTAGGGGGCTAGTAGTGGATTCCAAGTGGGTAGGAAGCATCATAGGTATGTTTTACCTAGTTTTGTAGGTTTAGGTGCCTACAGATGACTAAGGTAGCCTATATATGACTAAAGCGATCTATGATGGACTAGAAGCAAGCATGTATGACTTTTGGGTGTCTACATTTGCCCCTTTTTGTACTATATTGCATGGAATACAATTTAGTACAAATATATGATGTGAGGAGGTGGAATGTGTGTGAACTGAGGAAAAGAAGGGTGGAACCTAATCAAAGGTATGTAGCCGCTCGAAGCGTGACCATACAACAACGATTGAAAGCCAGGAGAGGAAGGGAAAAGAAGAAGGAAAATAATGGGATCCAATCAAAGGTATGTAGTTGCTCGAAGCATGACCATACAACATTGATTGATAGCCAAGAATAAAAGGGAGAAGAGAAGAAAGGAAATATGGGGATCCAATCAAAGGTATGTAGCCACTCGAAGCATGATTATACAACATTGATCAATAGCCAAGAAGAGAAGGGAGAAGAGAAGAAGGGAAAGAATGGGATCCAATCAAAGGTATGTAGTCGCTCGAAGAGTGACCATACAACATTGATTGATAACCAACAAGAGAGGGGAGAAGAGAAGAAGAATGAAATGCAAAATGTAGATGATGAAATACAAATGGATGACTTTGGGTGCAATGTGATGTTTTGCTAATTTTGTACGATATTTCAGAATATCGTACTGATTGCTTGTGAGGGCAACTTATGATTGCTTTGCTTTTTATGACCAATGCAATATGGTTCAAACATGAATAGAATAAATGTCTATTCTATTTTTTACTTTTTATTGATTGATGAGTACATGGTGACACATGTTAAACCATTTGAGTTGAGGGGCATGGATGAATCCAACATAACATTCAATATGTGATTAGGGTCGATATATAGAATGAAAGCAAGATAGCTCTAATATTGTGCATGGCTCTCTTGAATTAACACATGTATGATTTAGGATGGGGTTTATCTTGAGATAATATTTAGAAAAAAAATTATAGACAGATGTGATATCCTTGATTGGATTTTTGATTGTTTGGTTGCATGATTTTTTGGTTGCATGCAAAGTAGATTTGTATATGAATACCCCCTCAAACGATGAATTAGCAATGAGACAAATGAAATGAGGTGATTATGATAATGAATCGATTGATAGAAGAAAATGGATGACAAAATGGACGAAAAATGTTACAGATAGGTAGAAGAAAAGGTGAAATAGTTGTTGGCATGAAAATTTTGTGGATTTGGGGCCATGAGCTTCAATTTGTAGGGTGACCTACGAATTGGACCTGGATTCATAAGGTGACCTATGAATTGGACCTAAATTCATAGGGTGACCTATGAATTAGGGTTTTTAGGTGTATTTAACCTTTTTGATGCACATGGGGGGTCATTTGCATGACAAGTGAGTTGGAGAGTGAGAAGCAAGTGACATTTGGTGATGTAGAGTGCTTGTGGGTTGAAGGAGTAGACGTGGAGATGACAAGGGGGTAGAATGGTGCTGGTCATCGATGCGAGGATCCATCGGTAAGTATTCATTACTTAACTTTGTTGAATTTTTATTTTTGGAAATATGTGAAATGAAGGGGGATGTTTTTACATGTTTTTGCATATGAATGTAAGAATTAATAAAAATTTAAACACAAACAAAGTGTTAAATAAGCCAAATGGGTATCTAAATATGTGATTAGATATTGGGTTTGACCAGTTTTTGTGCTAGTTTGACTATATGGCAGGAAATGCGAGTGATTGATTTGACTTTGCTTTTTGGGGGTAAAGTGGGAAATGGGTTACTGATGGCTCAGGTGTATAGGGAGTTACATGACATGGTGTGTGCAGGGTAGAAAGGATTTATTTGGAATCCTTTGTTACAATTGTGGGCGTGGGAGCATATAGCGATAGAATAATTGACATTATTGCCCTATGATGCTCATGTGGAGGGCAAGACTCACTTACCATATGCATTGAGGTGGTAGATAGATGAGGAGAAGGGGATTAAGAAACCACATGAGGATGATCATTTTTTCTAGAGGGTGAAGTTTGGAGAGTTGGAGGAGAAGGATATTAAGTGAAGGCCTTGGAGGGATGGGGTGGTATAGGAGAAGGATGAGGATCAGTTAGGTGCTATCCACTAAGGGCGATGGGGAGTGGTGTGGTATACCCTCCAGGTAGAGTACTTCCAATTCAGGAGGTGATGTAATAGTTTGGTTTATGATAGGATGTTCTAGAGATGCCTGTCATGATTTATAGGCGACGAGGTGATAGAGGAATTTTTCCTATAGTACTACCATAGACCAATAAGAGGGATCCACTTATGATTATTCCAAATGTATAGGATATCGTTACAACACCAAAGTATGATACTTAGTGGGTGACTTAGAGTTAGGATATCAGTAGGGAAATGATTGATCGATGGGTGCATCCAGGTGGTGGGGTGTTTGGTCCAAAGGGTGAGCATCGAGAGGTACCAGGTCTAGACCATACGAGGGGGTAAAATATGAGGTCAAAGTACCTCTTCGTCAGTCAAGATGATGATTAGGTGTCATGTCTAGTGCATCTATGGAGAGGGTGGTTGAGGCACCGGTGAGTGATAGGGTGCAGCTTATAGAGGATGTGGTGACCATGGAGGAGGTGGGTGAGGATGTCGGGGTTGGTGTGGGTACTGATGACACGATTGGTTTAGGAGATCTTGGTGACATGGGAGATATGGGAGACATAACCTATGAGGAGTAGGAGAGGAGGGATGCTGAGGAGAGCTACTGATGTTGTGGGATAGGGTACACCAGCTAGAGGAGAAGTTGTGAGAGAGTGAGAGAATTTAAACGACTGAATTGGAGACATGGCTAGGAGAGAACCATAATTTAGGGGAGAGATTGATAACTATGGAGATGGTGAGTGATGCCAAGAGAAGATATTGGACTGATATATTAGGGGTAGTAGAGTAGTCACATGTTACAAAGAAGAGGGTATTGGAACTGTAGTGCACGAAGTTGCATGGGTGACTCATAGGAGTGGAGGCAAGGCATGCAAATATGGTAGAGAGTTTGCATAATTTGACTATAGAGACTATGGAGGTAGGGGAGAGGTTGAAGGTAATGGTGCATAGGATGCAACATGTGATAGAGACCAGGGATGTTGAGCGAGAGGTTCATTTGGTAGAGATAGTTGAGTTGCATGCTGAGGTAGAGCAGCAACGATAGGAACAAGAGGATTGGGAGAGGGTGAGGGCCACATAGTAGGCCCTTGCAGATGTGGTTGCTTTGAGAGTAGAGATAGAGCAGCTATGAAAGGGTAGTGAGTATGTGGTGGAGAAAATGAGGGAGGAGACATCAATGTAGTATGATTGTGATATTATCTTACTAATGCATGGGATTCCACTTCTAGATTATGGTAGGTCACATTCGAGGTCAAGATCACGATCACAAGCATAGACACATTCTCAACAAAGTCACCAAAGCACAACATCAATAGTGCCAAGAGAGGTGAGGAAAAATGTGTCTACAATGTTATAGATAGGAGGTGTTGTCCCAGAGTTGGATAGGGTGGTAGTTCCTGTGGATGCTTAGACATTGGGGGTAGTTTCTAAGTCGAGTGGGACGACAATAGCACATGGGGTATAGTAGGCGAGGGCAACTCATGAGGGGAGTGGAGAGACTCCTGGTGATTAGTAGGGTTGAGGTTGGTTTGTGATGGTGTCCTTATTTTATTTTATAGCCTACGAGCATGTTTGAGGATGGTTGTTGGGCTTGGTCCCATTTTGTAGCCTGATGGTATTTATAGTCATTATATATATACGTATTTTGTTGCAACTCTTATATATGTGTATTGTGATTTGATTTGAATGTGTTTACGATATTTTTATGTTTTTGTAATGTGAATTATTGATAAGTAAAAGTATGATAGATGTATATATGTGGATGTGGTAATATGTAGGAAGACGGTGTATGATATAAGATAGATGACATGATCCATGATGTGATGTAACTAGATGCATGTAAAGTAGATGCAATGATACATGTAAATAAACACATGTAAAATATATGCAATGATGCATGTATGTGGAAGCTGAAATGTGTAGAGGAATCACTTGTATCATGAAATAACTAAGGGTAATGTGATACATTTCATAAATTAGGGATATAGGATAGTATAGTATGTATCAAAATTTTTTTATAATCATAGTTGTAGCAATCAAACCTCATGAAAAACTAAACGAAATATGTCAACAACTCATAACTAACATGGCTAGGTCAAAGTCTATCAAGGTTCAGTGTATGCAAATAAGTGATGTGCATTTGTCCATTTTGAGGGAGGTAGGACTAACCCATTATAAACATAGCCAAAGTAGCTAGCTCATCCACAAGCACGTAGTGATCTGTACAAAATATCGCTAATGTGACAAATGTATCACCACTTGTAAGACTATTCCACTTGTAGGCATGTACTTAGGGCCTATAGCTAGCAATGGAAATCATCCCATGATATTATGTTAAACCTAAGGATCAAAGGCAAAGAAGCATAAAAATTGTGTTTCTTGGAGGATTTTCCTTTTGTTTTTTGTCCCTCATTTATTGCTTGTCTTTTTTGTGGTGCTCTTTTCTTCTTTTTCTTCTTCTTCTTTGTGGGTGTTTGCTTTTGTTTTTTACCCATTTTTTTGATATTTTCTTATGCTTATCCCTTTATTTATCCCTAGGTTATATGTTGACCATACAAATTATAGGATGAGTAGGGTAAAACGTTCGCTAGATGGCGATATATATGAAAGGTGTTATCTTATCTAGACTCAAAGTTTGTTTAAAATGTGACCTGTGTGAGTGGTCCTTGAAAGAAGTTGACCCAATCAAAGAAATCTATGAAGAGTGTAATAACTTGTCAGCTAGGGGTGAAATTTGATTGACTGAACTAGTGAATGGTCAAAAATTATAAGAAACCATGTGCCTTGTAATCCCGAGAAAGGGAGTGGACATCCAAGTGGTAATGCTAACAAGTGCGTATGTTATTCCTGCTAAGGGTGCATTTCTATAGAGAGAATATACAAAAAAAAATGAAATCATATAAGAAATATGGATATATGCAACAAATATAGTACAAGATGTAGTATGAGAGAACAATATATACAAGAGAAAATATGTGAGATGTAACCATATGAGATTAGAAAACATATCGAGAGATGAGTGTGTGGGGTGATAATGACGAGAATAGGGAGTCATGATAATGGTTGCTCCAGCGTGTGGAGGGATATAGCAAATAGAAGAAAAGCATATGAGTGGGATAATACATGTAATAATGGGGAAATTCAGGAGTGAGAATATATGTGGAGGAACATGAAGGTGAAGAAATGTGACAAATATGAGGGAATGAAACAACAACATAAGGAAAGAAAAAGGAAAAGAAATGGGAGAAGAATAGGGGGAATCAACATAGGAATGTAACCGCTCGAAGCGTGACCATTCAATAATATGAAAGAGGAAGAAGCATAAGATATGGAATGGAAGAAAATATGAGGAAGGAGAACCAACTAAGACTATGTGAAGTGACATGGTTCAAGGCGTGGGCAACTGGGTGAAGTGATGAGGCGGCTAGGATTTTTTGTAGTTGGTGTAATTGGATAACTATTGAAATTAGCAAGGTGCAGAGATGAATGAGCCACATGATGGGGTGGAGTGAGGTACTGGTCGACACGGAGGGCTCTAGAGTCAAGTAGATGAGGGAAATTGTTCAAGATGTGAAAGAGGTCATCAAAAAGCATGTCCTGCACAATGGTCTTGAATGTACGACACACATTGATATCATACCCTGGTTGTTGATGGTAGACACAAAATTAATTTTATTTGTAATATTTTAGCTTAGGGTGCAAGGGGTTGATAGGGCGGATCTCGAGTAGTATCAGGAGGCCCTGGTGAAGTATCTGGTGAAATGTTTGAGACAATGGTGCTGACTGGACTGGCATAGGATAGAAATATGGGTCAGTTGGTGATGAACGTAAAGAAGGTGGGGTATGGATGAGTGGTTGGGTTAGGATACATGAATAGGGAATAGGTAAAATCTAATTTTAAATGGTAGGCCTAGAAGAAGATGATGTGGATCAGATTGTGGCAGAACAAAATGAAGGAGAGTGGAAGAAATAATGACTCAAGTGTAACTCACGGTTGTCGAGGTGGGAGAGGATATGCTTAATGTCAATGGGAGGAGATAATGGAATTGAGGAAGGTGGGGACCAAGATTTAGGTAGATAAATGGAATGGAGATATGTGTGTGGAGTAGAAAGTGAACGGGAGGAAGAAGGAGGAGAGTGGAATTACTGCACTGATGGTATGGTAGGCTGAAGTGGGAGGCTATAGAGTGGGGATGGTGGTGTTTGAAGAATAAATGGTGCAAGTGATGGTTGTAGATAGCGATATGGTTGGGATAGGGGAATGCAAGCAGAGATGGCATGGGTGACATGCTAGCATAAGGATAAGTCATAGGGTGACATACCAGTCAATAGGGGTGGAGGTAGTCTTACAAAAGATGCATAAATAGGTGTAGCTCCCCTTTTAGGGGAACAATATGTAGGTAAAGGTCGATAAACTAAGGAAGGTGGTAGATATGGATCTCTCGGGTCACCTATGTAAGGTTGAGATGATCTGTGTGTGTGAGGGTTTGTTGTATATGAATGTTCCTCCTTATCTGTGAATTAATATGAGGAGACCTGGCTATCTCCTGAGCGGGGTGAATAGGATGAGTCCCTATAGTGAGGTGATACAATGTGGGGTGAACAAGAGTTATCATAACTAACTAGCGTACGATTGATGTAGTAAATATATCGCTCATGATTATCATGGGATAGAGCGAGTTTCATAGCTAACTAGCGTATGATTGATGTAGTAAATAGCTCGCTCATGATTGAGGTCATTATTTTGGGCTAAGAGTGTGAAGTCTATAGTGAAAATGTATAGGATGAATGGCAGTTGTGGGTATGAGGGAGACAAAACTGGTGAGGAGGTGAGGTAGGCTTTTATTGAATCAAAGGCTTGTTGATAGTTTTCGTCCCATTTGAATATGACCCCATTTTGCAAGAGGTGATTAAATGGCTTACATTTATTTGAGAGCTAGGTAATAAAGTGATGTATGGACTAAATCTTACCTTGTAAGCTACGTAGTTGTTTGAGGTTTGTGGGTGGAGGTATCTCAAGGATGGCCTTGAATTTGTTAGGGTCAACTTCAATGCCTTATTGAGAGATAATGAATCCTAGGATTTTGCCTAAATTGATACCAAAGACGCATTTCTTTGGGTTAAGGTGAACGTTGTGTTTCAAAAGGTGATAAAAAATTTTGCGTAGATCAGTGAGGTTTTGTGAATGCTCTTTTTATTTTACGATGATGACATCGACGTAGTATTATATGATTTTATGCATGTAATCATGGAAAATGTAAGTCATTGCACACTGGTTGGTTGCCCCAACATTTTTAAGGCCAAAAGGAATGACCTTATAGAAAAAGGTTCTCCGAGAAGTTGTGAAATAAGTCTTGTGTTGGTCAGCTGGGTTGATTTTGATTTGGTTGTAGATAGAAAATCCATCCATGAGGGATATAATTTTGTGGTCAAAGATGGAATTGATGAGTGAGCTGATGTTTAGTAGGGGATGTTGTCCTTGGCATAAACTTTGTTCAAGTCACAAAATTTGGTGCATACACAAACTTTGCCTAAGGGTTTATGGACTGGTAGCATATTGGAGACCCATTTGAGGTAATACATTAGTTGAATGAAGTCGACATCAAGGAGAATTTGGAGCTTAGATTTTACTAGCAATGCAACTTTGGGATGCATGCCTCACAATTTTTGCCTGATGAGTTTGGCATCTTTGTAAAGAGTGAGGTTGTGCACTACTAGGGAAGGATCAAGTCCAGGCATGTCCTTGTAGGACCAGGTGAAGACTCTGATGTACTCCTTAAGAAAGGTAGTAAACAAGATACACTCTTCTGGAGAGATGCTAGCAACAAGTTTGACAATGTGTCAATTTTTGGGATCATCATAGATATCGACATTGATGGTTTCTTTTGCAAGCATGTGGGAGCCATCCTAGAGTTGTTCTAAAATATGGATAAGGTGGAGGTCATCAATAGCATCATGTAGTTAAAATTCATAATCGGTATATACGTATGTATGATGGACCTAGGAACATGAGGTGGGATAGATGGTGAAGGTACATTTACCATGCGCAATATGGAAGGTGATAGCAAAAATTTTTATGGTGAAAGCATTGGTGAAATGTGGGTGAGATCAATGAAATTAGGGTTGGGTGTGTTGTTACTATGCATAGAATATGAGTATCGAAGTTGTTGGAATAGATCCACATTAAAAATGTTAACAAAATTCATGGAAGTCATAGAATATGAGGAGTTTGATGATGAGGATTCAGGGATAATTGAACATTGTGTGAGGTGTAAAGGTGGTCATAACACCACCGGTGGAGAGTGAGGTCGAGTTGTGAATCGATGAAATTTCCAAGAAGTGGATGTTGGTGTGATAAAATGTGTAGGTAATGGAGACATAGGTAAAATGGACCACTATGGATGATGAGTCATGAGAGATAGAGTGGCAAATTGATCAACTAGCACATCAATACAATAATTAAAAGTTGTGTCATTAAGAGACACATCTTGGAAGAAGATGCATGGGATGGTGATAGTATAATGAGGATATGGGATCTCATCTAGGATGTACATGTAAATTTAGTATTCCAATGTGTGTAGGTACTAGAGAAGGATGTAAATAAAGGTCTTAGAGCTCATCCTCAAGCATGTGTACGGTGGAGGGGCAATAACCTAGGCCGTATTTATCTATAGGTAATTGAACATTAGGGTTGATAGGTGTTCATAACCCTTGTTCATAGCATCCTAACCCAAATCCATGCCAGTGGAAAAATAGAAGATAATGTAGGGTGAACTGGGGATTTGACATGTGGTCTAGAGTACCACAAAAGTTGGATTGTAGTGGTGGAGGTATAGCAACCAAAAGCGAGGAGTCTATGCCAGCGTAAACAAAGTTGGTAGAATTATCGGGGGACCTAGCCACACAAAATTACTGATAGTTAGGACCAAAGCTAAAGGACAACTAAAATCCTACGTGTACTAGATTGTCGAGGGTCACACACGAGCATCACAAATATTGTAGTCATCGGTTCCAACATTTATCATAAAGTTTGACACTAGGGGTATCACATGAATTGGGGATTGTAATGGTGAATCATAATCTAAGGAGGATGATTCTAGCTAGGAATCATGAATGATGGGAGATAGAGAGTGAAGCAATTAAACATCTAAGTAGGAAGATTATTGTTCCCAATCATGGTATTCAACTATTGTAGTCGAAATGGGGTGGTTTGCATGTGGGAATTACGTGGAAGGGGATGAGGGGTAGGCATAAAGCTATGTAAATATGTGAAATATCATGGTCATGGATGAAAAGGGAGTGGTGGTGTTTGAGGAGTGGGAAGGATATGAGGTTCAGTAGAGGAATATAGGTGAGATAAGATAGGAGATGACAATGATGGTGGTGAAAAATATGGGAAGTTAGGAAGGGGATTCATGGAGCAAGACGGTTGAGAAGGAGGGGAAGATCATGAGGAAGGTGGTGAGAAAGGAATGGTCATAGAATGAAGTGCCATGCTAGGTGATGATTTTTGTAGGGAAGAGATTGGTATTGAAGGATGTGTAGATGCTCTTGATGCATGAGGAGGGATAGGGAGGATCTAAGTGGAGGACGATGAGGGTATTGGAGGAAGGTCTATGATGTTGCAAAATTTAAAAGGATCCATGTCGGTAGGAACACAATGGACGAGACTATCGTAGATATACTTAAGATAGTAGAGTAAGGTAGAAGGGATAAACTGCATGTCCCTGATCCACATGCGTCTGAGCAAGATGTTATACTGCATATCACCCTGAATAACATAAAATAGGATGGATATGGTTCGAACACTAACATGAATAGGTAGGAAAATAGAGCCTAACATGGGTCACGTGGAATTTTCAAACGCTCTAAATTAGAGCGATGGTGTGATGAAATGAGCGGGTGGGATGTGCAAATGATGTAGTGCAGTCATAGAGATGATGCTTATGGATGACCCAGTATCAATGAGAACACACTTGTAGGTGATGTCATTAATAGTTTCTTGGATGTAAAGAGGTGGATCTACTCATTCTCCTATGATTTTGGTGATATCATGGTCATGGAAGCTAGTGGAGGGTTGGAGGCAGTAGGGTATGTTTCCCACAAAGTTAAAAAATGCATTTGTGTCATGTATTTTGAGGTTGATGGATTTGAGAATGTTGCTCAAGAACTCACGATGGGATTGAGATTGTTGTAATAGATCAAACAAGGACATCCTAGCTGGGGTGTTGTGTAATTGATGTGTAATACTACCATGGATGGTAATAATATTTTGTGGAAGGTGTGGTGAGGCTTGTGCTATTGGAGTAGGTTATGGAGAAGTGAATGGTGTTGGAGGAGAAACCATTGGTCCATCTCATTGGGATGGATAGTGTTGTACTCGAGTTGTAAGGTTTATCATGCCAATTATGCCATATGAGGGTGGATCTCGATGGATATTATTAAATTGTTTGGATTGTCCTTGGGGATTGGATTGAGGTCCTTTAGGATTTGTCTCCCAATGTTTGACTAATGGGTTCTTGTAAATGCCTGTTCTAATTTTGAGGTGCGACGGGGTTTTAAAACTGAATGGTTCCCTAGTCAATGATATTTTGAACAAGACCACAAAAATAATGACAAGAATCAATATCATGGCCACACTATTGGTGGTATGCATAAAAGGCCTGCTCGATATATCCACAAGGCTTGGGTTGAATGGGATCAAGAGGTTGAATATATGGTAAGGTGATATGACCTATGTCGTATAATCATTGAAATAGATCTGGCAAGGGCTCAGATAATAGGGTTAAATTATGCTATGAGAGTTATGGAAGAAGACCACGAGGCTATGTTGATCGAGGTGCAAGAGGTGCGCTAGTCTAAAACAACTGCTACGACAAAGGTAGAGGCCATGTAATGGATGAAGAAATAGGAGAATCTACTACCACCTGGTTGGTTTGTTGTGGTCTAGTGTAGGGTTGGTTTGGCATGTTCATGTTGAAATGAAAGTTGGAATTGTACGAAGGTTTTTGTCAAAGTTTTATCTTGCCTGATTGGACTTTGATTTCTTCAATAACCTTGGCCTAAGTGACGGCTTCTTCAAAGGTATGATTTTGATGAAGTTGTAAGGATGCATAAATATGCTTATGGTAACTCTTTGAGAAGAGTGTAAGCAACTCGGTGGATGGGAGGCTATGAGCGAGGTCATGTATAACCAATATCCATCTAGATACAAACTCGATAATAGTTTCATCATCTACATGATGTAGGGTGTAGATATCTGAGAAGCTATTTTTCTTCTTGATGTTGATGGAAAAGTGTTCTAAGAAAGAGTTGACCAATTTCTTGAAGGTGTACATGCTATGGTGTGGAAGCATGTTGTACCAATCTAGGGCTTGTCCCCCAAGTGAGAGGGAGAATGTACGTAACATAAGGGGGTTGCTACTATGAAGCTGGTAGCAAGCTGATCAATAATTACTGACATGTTCACATGGATCCTCTTTGCCTTTGTATTTATCAAAATTTGGGATCTTGAAGAAAAAAGGGTAGGGAGGAATAGGAACTGATGGGTAATTTGGATCATTGTAGAGCTCATCGTATGTGGGATTTTATAGCTCATAACTGGCTATATGGAGATTGAGCATTTCAACTTTATCTTGTAAAATTTGAAGCTTGGGTGTCAAGGGTGTAGAGGATTGTGTGAGGATAGGTGGAGTCTGGAAGTGTGGTAGATAATAGAGTTGTTGTTCCTCCTAGTATGGTGGTGGAACATATGTTTATTGTGCCTATAAGTGAGGCTACTGGATAGCATAGGATGACAAATCTAATGGGACATCCTGTTGTGGAATAAACATCTACTGGGGATAGTAATATTGCGGTTGTAGGATTTGTGGTTACTGAAATGAGATTTTTTGGAGAGGAGCCTGTTGTAATATTTTGATTGTGGAAGATGATGACCAATTAGGAGGTGTCATAAATAAGGTAGAAGTAGAAGGCTATGGTGGAGGAAGTGATGTCTAAACAAATGATACCAGTGATGGGTGAGATGAGGTGTCCAAAGATAGTACCTACATATGGATAGGAGCATGATGAGTAGAAAATCTAGGTGGAGTTAGATAGCTTGGAGGATTGGTAGGATAATGCATAGGTTATGGATTGTAAGTAGGTAAGAAACCAGGATATGGAGCTCTAAATGGAGGTGGTAGAGAGATTCAGAATATGGGAGTGGATAAAAATTGAATTGGAATGGAAGGTGGCGCACCATACATCCTAGGAAGGTGAAATATAGGTGGAGGTAATGAAGAGGAGGTAACTGGGGCTTTGACGATGGAAGCTTGAGGAGATGACATGGTGAAAGTGGTATCACCAGATGAGGGTGACAGGGTTTGTTGATGTGGCTGATATAATAATGATTGTAAGTGGGAAAGTGGTTGTGATGTAGCATTGGAGGATTCAAATGAAGGTTGTTGGAAAGGCGATGGTTATGGATCTTGAAAAGTGTTATGATATGATGATGCTAGGGTTTCATACTATGGCCCCGAAGGAGGTTTTATTGGAGGGATTAGTAATGAGGGTGCCTACATGCTCAAAGTTGGAAGACAAGGGATCGAAGATCATCCCAATGGTAGGGAAAAATGAGGCAACCTCAGGGTGAGTACGATTAAGCAAGGAAGAGTCATTCTCAAAAAGTTATTGAGATAGAATTTAGAAGAAAGGATGTGCAGAGGAAGGTGAGGTAGGAGTGATCTCCTTGTCAATAGTAAAAATAGGAGGTGCATGTCCTGGAGTGGTATATATGATCTGATCGAAAAGTGTGTAAGGTAGGTTAGGTGAAGGTGAATAGGGAAGAAGTGGATCATCTTCACCAGATGAAGTGGGAGTCTCATCATGAGATATATTGTATGTATGATGTAAATATGAATCTATAGGGAGGTCTATTGTGAGAGTGGGATATTCTCCTAAAAAATTAGGGAAAGAAGTAGAAGGGCTAGAAGTGGCAAAAAATGCCTCCTCCTTGAGGTGCGCTTGATCGTGCGCTTGACTACGTTTGACAACAGACATGTTGTTGTGTGTGTGGTTTTTATGCTAAGAACTATTCAAAAATGGAAATATGAGATTATAGGAGTGATTTGTGTGGTATTTTGAGTAACCTTATGAAGTTTGTATAGTTTTTGTGCCTAGAAATAGGATTTGTAGGGTAGGGGGGAAATTGGGACCTGATTTACAGGTTGACCTATGAATTAGACACAGACTATGAATCAGATAGAAAAATCAGAAGTGATAGGCTATAGACAACCAATGAATGTGTTGTTGATCAGTGATACGTTTAAACTAGTTCTGTGAGAATTCAAATGATGTGTAACTAGAGTTAGTTCTAAATGTAAAAAATAAAGTATTTGTTGGTTTTGTGTGTTTTGATGTTGTAACTTGCTACTAGAAAATATATATGGGAAATGGGTTGAAATTCTAAATAAAATAGGAATGTCATAGGCACAAAACCTTCTAAAACACCCAAGGGTGCACAAAATAGAATGGTGTCTCAATGAGCAAGTGGCGACCTGTATGGAAGGTGTAGTAAAATGATAACCTATAGGTGAGAACTCAACATGTTGAAGTGAGTTTGATATCCTCTTACGAGAAGAGGTGGTACTGTTTGAGACCTGCTAGCCTAGATGAGTGTTTTCTTCACTCTCATATGAGCTTAGCCAAGAACGACAGTTATCGTGTTCACTAATTATGTAAGCCTTGTGAAAGAAGGCATCTAATTTGATCCCACTCCAAAGCTCCCTTCAAGTGATGAATTTTTAGAAAACTAATATCAAAAGTGAGGTATTTTTTGGTGATGAATTCTAGAAAATGCTCATGGGGGCTACTATGGTGTCTAGATGGGTAGTGATATGGTGGAGGGTAGAACTCCAACCTCACCATTCTATAATGGATAATTGGTGATGAAATACAATCCTTACACTATTTTTTTGGTACGTGAGTGTGTGTAGGTATATTTGTTACCACTGAGGAAAGAAAATAAGACTATCTAAATGCCTTTTTAGATATGAAAACTAGGCCTAGATGTGCTTTTGACTAGATTTATATACACTTTTAAAATAAAAACTAGTCCTATGTGCATTTTTGGAAAGTAAATAAGAGTCTATTCTATGTAGTATGTAAACTAGCAAAGTGAAGCATGTGATGAAAGGGACTTTGAACCCTAATTTTGAAACATACAAAAAATTTTAGACTAACTATGTGAAAAGAAATTGAAATCATATGTGAGGAGATGCAAGAAGAAATTGGAGTCCTAATATAATGACATGAAAAGGAATATGCAAGTTACCCAAGGGATTTGTGAAATATATGTGAAATTTCTAATTTAAATGATTTGAAAGAAATTTTGAAACCCTAATCTAATAACATGAAAATAAATATGCAAATTACCCATGGGATTTATGAAAGATATGTGAAATTTCTAATCTAAATGATTTTAAATAAATTTGAAAACCTAATCTAATAACATGAAAAAAATACGCAAGTTACCTAGTCGATTTGTGAAAGAGATGGGAAATTTTATTTTGCAAAAAGAATTTAGAAATGAATTGCAAAAAGAGATTAAAATTGATGTGCAAAAAGGAATTTTAAAAACCTAGTCTAAATGTGATTTTTGAGAAATGAAATTGAAGTGCTTTTGAAACATAAGAGAAATTAAAAACTTTTGATCTAAATGCAGGTTTTGAAAAGGAATTGAAAATGCCTATTAAACATACATAAAGGAATGAAATGAAACCTAAAAAAAAAATGAATGAAGCGCTAGTTTGATGATTGTAAATGACAAAGTGAAAAGAGGAATGCAATTTTTGAATAAAATGATAGTGAACAACCCTAAAAAAAATTGAAGGAGTTCTGACCACTCTGATAGACCTAATTATTGTGTCAAAAAAAACAATGGTACATAATAACACAATGCATTTTAAATGTGAAGTTGTTTATGCAACAAGAAATACATAAACAACAAATTCCAAGGGGAATGCCTAATTTCTGAGATGTTTGATAAGTGTTTTGAAGTTTCTTCTATGATACCCTACTATGTTAGGTTTTTGTGGAGTAGTATGATAGAATTCACAAGGTGACCTACGAATTGGGTTTTGATTCACAGGCTAGAGGGCGAATCAGGTTTAGGAGCCTCAAACTCCTTTTTCTACTGGCCTGGAGTGCTTGTCATGGATTAGGAAGGTTCCATTCTGCCTTGGGGGTACCTGTAATAGCACAAAAATTAGAGATTGCATTAGATTTGTAAGAAAACTAGCATAATACAACCTTTTCTAGGGGTCCCACCGGGAATGTCAGAATGAAGCTGATAAAAAGAGACATTCATTTGATCAAGTAATTCAACATAATTTAAACTAATAAAGAATGCTACTTTTATTTCATAAATAAATGCTCTATAGGTTACAAAGAGTAATGTTCCTATTTCTTTACAAAATACACATCCTAATTATGTCTTTAGGAAATCCTTAGTGAATGTGGGCTTTTGTGTGCACAGGCCACCGGTATGCTTTACTTGTGTGGTTTCTTCTGTACCTGGCTTTGAGGCCTACAAAAGAATATTAGTAAGTTTCGGGGCCTACCTCAGTCAAGACCCATGGTTATAAAAGATAATTCAACATAAAAATAACATGAAATAATGATAAAACTAAACTATAATATTTTTAAAACATAAAAGAACTGATACCAATTTATTTTGCTAGTGTAAACCCACTCCAAAGTCAATTTGTAGGGTGGCCTACGAATTGAATTCCAAATTGGTAGGGTAGGGGGAAATTGGACTATTATTATTTTATGGTGGATATCATTTTTTTGGATGGGCTCCTAAGATGCTTTGATGTTTTTTTCACGGTCTAGAATTATCATATGCAACTCTGGTATGATTTTTGTAGAGTTTTTGTAAGGTGACTAAAAGGGGAGAGAGGTAAAATAAGAGGGATAAACCTCTATTTATAGGAGAGGCTAAGGTCAAGAGATAGGATTAGATAAAACAAAACTTAGGGTCACTTCCTAATGTAGTTAGGTTAGGGTTTGAGGAGGTGTCAAGCCCACATGTCCTAAAGAAATATCTCCTCCTCACACATGTGTGAGGAAGAGTTAAGGTTAGCTAGGATTAGCCAAGTCCTAGGTTAGGTTAGGGTTTAGTTAGTATTTTCAAAAATATCTTAACTAATATCATGGTGCACACATGTGTGGAAGTGTGCTTAGGGCTAATTTTGTTTTAGAACCATAATTAAACTCACTTAAGGAAAAAAGTGCATTTAAGTGAAATTCAATATGAATTAGAATGTTAATTAGACTAATTTAGGATTTTTAGTGGGGGAATGCTCCCATGGGATCCTAATTAGGTGTAGGAAAGGGCTTAGGTGGCCTTAGGGGGCTAGTATATGGATTCCAAGTGGGTAGGAAGCATCCTGGGTGCATTTGACCTTGTTTTTGTAGGTTTAGGAGCCTATAGATGACTAAGGTAGCCTACAGATGACTAAAGTGGCCTATGATGGCCTAGAAGCAAGCATGTGTGACTTTTGGGTGTCTACAGTAAAAATTATATATAGTACTTATTTTATATGAAATCTACATTGGATAAGTATGAAATTTTCAATTACAATCAACTCTTTTATAGTGTTAGGGTTAGAGTTGTGTTAGTCCCTTGTTTAAAATATAATTTTTTATATTATAAACATTTCTTTGTCAATTTATTTATAAAGTGTTTACTATATGGTCCCCTGTTATTTTTAGAAGTTTTTTCTAATTTTATTTGTTTTTAATATATAGAAGGAAAAATACGATTTTGAGTATACAATGACTAGAAGGAAAAATATGGTTTTAATATATAGAAGGAAAAGTATGGTTTTAATATATAGAAGGAAAAATATGATCTTGAGACACCCATGTGCACCTATAATTCATCAGTTTTATTATCCATCTCAACATCATTTGTCCAACAAAGGAGTTTTTATAAAAACAATGACAACTCTTTGATAGTACTAACTACCAACGATCATACACTCCATCGATGATTTTTAAATAGATTGTTTTATCCATGAATTTTAATACAAAAACATAGTTGGCCTTAGATGTCATACAACTACTAATACACCCTCCTACTAGACAATCATTGTGGGCCCTAGCAAAATAGTTTCTTTCGCTATTAGCTTTTACCACTCCTTTGCATTTTTCATCACCATGGAAACCCTCAAACCCACCCCTCCATAGTGGATGACATGTTTGTGGTGTGTTATGGGAGACAACATGGACTAAAAGACACAAAATAAACCAACATTTTATTTGACCCTCAAGGAAGTGATTTCATAGGTAAAGCCTCCATAATTCTTCTTCCTAATTCTATCATTGGTGGTATAGAAATGTTCTAGTGAAACAATGATTTTTTCCATAGTACTTTAGTTGTACACAAATTAAATAAGTGGGTTAGTGTAAATTGAGAGCAAATAGGTTAGTTGGTTGATTCTAAAAGGGGGATTTTAGGGTATATAACATATATACTTTCCTTTGTTGACATAGGTAGTGTGTGGCCAACTGTGTTATCTCTAAGCATGGTCTTTTCATTTCCACCATGAGGAAATATCCAATGCCAAATATTTCATGTGGTTAGAGTTTCTCTTCCTAGTGTTGAATCTCTTCCTTAAATATCTTATAAGGAAACTATGCAAGGTTATCGTATCTAATAATGAATGGGTGAAATATTTAAGTTTTAATGTCCACCCTCGTGCATGTGTTCAAATGGACCTTATTTTTTGACGTTATTCAACAAATTGAACTTGGTATGCAGTATATCAAAAAATGTGTTATATTTATAATGCAAATGGTGGCTTTACTATTTTGAATAAGGTCCTTTAGTTTAGCATTAACCCAAGCAAAAATGTCATCTTATCAAATTGAGTACTATATTTAATACATCAAATTATATATAGGATAATTTGATGGCTCACAAGGGCCAAGGTAATCTACAGTCAAATTTCACAATAATTTCTAAAAATTAAAGGAAAGATGGCACCCCAAATGGAAATTATTATTGGATCTACTATTAATAAAGTAAAGGTCAAATATTCAAATGAATACAAAGGGAAGGCTCTATTGAAATTGTTTCACAAAAATTTGTAAAGCTAGGGATTTGCAAATATAGTTTTTTAAAGCTACTACATATTGGGAAGTTACACATGTAGGACCTGAGTTCATGAGGTCAATGTTGAGTACCAAGCGGAATCAAATCATTGACCTCTTCAAAGTGACATCCTAACTCTCCACTTTGCCAAGACCTTTTGACATTAATATTAGCTTCTCATAAAATGTAAACTTGTAATAAGGACTTGATAAATTCTACATTTGAAGAGACTAGGTGTTTATATATGATAATTTTAAAATAAGCATTCTAGGTTTGAAAAAGTGATACATATAAGCCAATTTATGCCACATTAATTTTTTTCCTCTTGGGGGAGGAGGTTTTAACATAGTGATAATTTGATTTTTAATATTTTAATAATAAATATATAATGTGAAAAATTATAATTTATTTTTTCTATTTTAGGATGTGATATATATTTTTTAATTTACATGGTGGAATCGGTAGCCGCCATGAATCCAGGCAGGCTGTCCAGCTTTTATGGCCATCACAATATTCTGTGTTGTCTGCCTCAGAAGCCGCCACATAGATCTTCGTGCAGTCCGCCCCTATAACCACCATGCAACAATCATTTTAAACCTTTTACGGCACTGAAAGCACCAGGAAAGGGACAAGCGTTCGGTCTGGTGAAATGTGATATTTTTTTAAGAGGGTGTTATGAAATTAATTTTTTACAATGTCTCATTCATGGTGGGTGATTTTAGTATGTAAGAAAGAAATCAATATTTTTCACAAGGCATACAAATGGTGGTAAAAAGAAGTATCAAAACTAACAACCATATTTTATCAGGCATTGAGGAGGTAAGGGCATCCATTACTTAGTTGGAAACTACATTGTTCAAGTATGAAAATGTATTCACAATTAATTCCTTTGTAAAATTTGTGAGTCCTTTGCTAGGGTTATGGTTGGAGTTGTGTTAGCCATTGATTTCTCCTCCATTTGAATCTATTACATCACAAGCATTTCCTTGCCTATTCACTCATGGAGTGCATGAGTGTTTACTTTATGGATATTTGCTCTTCCTAATGGAGCATTTGCTTTCTTCCACTAGAATCCCACTCCTAGTTTCATTTTTTCTAGGTATACAAAAGGAAAAATATGATTTTGAATAGCTCGTGATCTTGGGTTTGGTCGATAATGGTGGTAAAACTATGTCCACCCCTCACCCATAATTTTTACTATCCCCCTCCCTCAATAGCAACTATCTAAAAAAAAATCCAATAAATATTGATAGTTTTCTCAATTATCCTAACTAAAAATGTCATTCCCTTCATTGATGATTTTCCAATGTATTATTCTACTCATGTCTTCCAAGTCAAAAAAACCTTTGGTTGGTCCTTTATATGTACTTATATGTTTTAATTCATAAAAGAGGATTGATATTAGTTGTGATGGATTTAAAATACTAGTTGTTAAGATTTGGATAGGAGATTATATTCGTTTCACAACCTTGCACAATATTACATTCAAATAGTGTTCAATATTTAACAAGAGTTCAATAATGTACAACATACAACAATATTTGAACTATAGATTCCTCAACTATCAAGTTATCCCATCAATAATTATAGGAACATAAAACTAAAATAATTACACCAAAATCAAATTCACACAAAGTTCAATACTAATGATAATATAAAGCATATCAACTAAAATCTCACCCTATAAAAGGTAATAAATATCATGAACCTAATCCAAATTACATAATTCAATTCAAATTGCTTTGTTACGTCATCCATAAATATTCAATAGGGGAATATCGCATTGTATATCATCCGTCCACTCTACCATTCCACCTAACTCATCCATATTAAGTCAAAACATTTAGAACTTGAAATCATGCTATCATGATGATAACTCAAATAAGGTTTCAACTTATTTGCTAGGTTTACCTTATACTACTAGTTATATCCATGTAAGCAATTTATTTTTCAATAATAAAAATTCAACCATAAAAAAATTATGCAACTTTTAAGCAAATTTCTTATTCTAAAATGCAAAAAATAGTTAAAAATATGAACTATTTTACAATAATATTAGGGTTTACTATAGGAAACAACAACCTTAAAATAAATCTTTATTTACACAAATATCATATCCATCATCTAGAATGTAAGTAGCAAATTTTAATTTCAATAAAATTTATGAAACATTGTTTCACTTCATGTAAACAAGATACTCAATCTTTGTAAGTGGTGACTCTTTTCTGAGAAGACAAGTTTTGATATTATACCAAAAATAAATAAATAAATACAAGAAATATATGAAATCCTTCTACTTATATAGCAATCAAACTCAAAATAGTAAGTGACCTCTTATTGCAATTTATTATAATGTATGACAAGTAGTATCCAAAAATGGCTCACCAATGATTATTTCATGGTTTTATCTCCATGTGCTTAGGTTTTCCAACGAAGGAATGCAATATAAGTCCCTCTTAACTTTTAAACATTTTTACCCTCCCCAAAAGGAATGACAATAAAAACGATGACCAAAAAGGAAAGATCTTAAATAGTTAGTCTATTTTTTTTGCCCCTCTAGATTTGATTTCCCTCTAAAATATTTAAAATAAAAATAAAAATATTTATTCAAATTTCATGGGGTTATCCTAGTTACCCATGTTTTCCTCCTAAGAAATGAAACATGGTTCCATACCAATTCATCTTTTGCTTTGCTTGATAACCACATCAACCATGTTGATAAGGTATTAAAATTCCTTAATGTATAGTAGAAATAATTTCATCCTTCTTACTTCACTATAGATTTAGTCCTAGAGATAATCAAGCACAATATTGACTACTTAAATATTAAAGAATGATCCCCAAGACTTAATTCCTTTTATTTATTTGTTTAGTTTTTCTTCCATATCCTTTAGGCCAACTATATAATTCTCCTTTTGTAATTTCAATCAAATTTATGAAACATGGTTTTACTTCATGCAAACAACATACTCATTTTTTGTAAGTAGTCACTCTAAGAATATAAATTATGATATCAAACCAAAAATAAATAAAAAAATCAAGAAACATATGAAATCCTTATACTTATATGTAAACTAAACACATAATAGTAAGTGTACCCTTATTGCAAGTTATAGTAGCGTATTACAAGTAGTATCCAAGCAAGTCAAGGATTGTTATATGTCATCATAGGCTATAGTACCAAAACAATAAAAACCCATAGGTTTTGGTTTCTATTTTGACTTATAAACCTATGTCCTAGCACTAATACCACATATGGCACCATATTTATACATGTCACCAACTCTACCTTTGGCACCACATGTGTGCATGACACAAACCACCTATGTCATCACATCTGTACATGGTACTAACTCTACCTATGCCACAAGATCTATGTATAGCATCAATTATACCTATGATGCCACATATTCATGATTTTAACTCTACCTATGATGTCTTATCTATGTATAGAACCAAATATACTATGGGGTAAAATTTATCCATTTCACCAAATCTACCTATGGTGTCACATCTATGCATGACACTAATTATATGTATAGTGCCATATCTACACATGGCACCATCTCTACTGAGGGTACTAGTTATATCTATGACATTACATCTATGGATGGTGCCAACATTATCTTTGGAATTATGGCACCATATGTTTACAATGCCAACTTCACTTGCACCACCACTACAATATTAACTCTATCTTAAGCATCACATCCAACATCAATACTAGTGAATAGACTAATCCCTACTTGTTAACTTAGTGCTAGTCTAAAAATCCTAGGTGTCAACTTATAATATGTACTAAGCATGTAATACAACTTATAATATTAATTGTTCAAAATGTATACAAGCTGTATTACTCCTCTTTCTCCTACAAGATATATGAATTGTAGTTGATAATTATTGTTGTATTCCATATATGGATCATTGTCTCCATAATATAGTCATATTAGTGTGACTCTTTGGATATTTGACTATTCCTATCCATATGCCAAGTCTCATGACTCTTGGCTTATCTACTTGCCACTTGCATACTTGATGAATACTTGACACTATAACATACACACACCTATACATGACTCTTACACTTCTATAACTTGCACACTTTAATCTAAGACACTTGTACACATATTTACAATACATATTTATTCTCCTACATACAAGACACTTGTGCACATAGAATCAACTTGCACACTAACTCACAAGACACTTGTGTATTTCCTTCACATTACAACTTTACATGATACTTGAGCATTTCCTACACATTCAGACTCACATAAAAGAGAAAATATAACTCACACTCTAAAATATGAATCAACCCTAATCTATTATTTAAAAATGTACAATGGACATACCATAGGTTTACATTAGCATATACTAAATAATGTAATATACTCCAACACCACCTTGTATTACATTATTTGGTTATTGAAGACTTTAGTCTTCAATCTTCATGTGACCTTGCAAATGATCTTCTACTTGAGCTTTATCAAGTTCATCTTCTTGCTTGCCTTCCTATTTGACATTTTTTCAAGATTCTTTGATTCTTTAACCTTTGCATCATAAATTGTTTGAAATTTATTATTTTCATCATGTTTATGCATAAGAATATTTCCTCTTCTCATGATCTTAGATTGACTACATGATCTACATTTTTGTGTAAGACAACTTTGGACCATATTTGATCCATTTTCCTTTTCCTTATTTTTTGAATGTTTTTATTTGGTGTTTTTTAGAAAATATACATTTAGATCCATTTTTAGAATATGGTTCACAAATAATTATTTGAAAAAGATAATCTAATATGAACAATAATGCTCTTTCAAATATTTTACAATACTTTTTCTTGTACGAACAAAATGTATGAGAATGAGATTTCCTTCCACAATATTTACATGGATGAAGACTTTAGCAATTTGCTTTTTCATGACCAATTCTATTACAATAAATACACCTTAAGCATATTTTTTTATTTTTTTGTCCATCCTTATTAGAGCGTCAAATTCACTTGTCTTCCTGATAAAGCAACATAATTGTTGATGTATAAAAGGTTACTATTTCTTTATTTTCCTTATAAATGGTTTGTAGTGATTGATAATCTATGATATTCTAAAAAAAAATTGATTTCTTTGTAGAGTATATTTTAAATGTACTAGTAGAATAATATTTTGTAGTGACAAGATTCAATTTTGAATTCTAAAAATACTTAATGATTTTTCCTTTTTATCAAGATCATCTATCATCTTTTGAAAATAAAACTTTAACTTGATCATTATTTATTCACTATTGAATGTATTTGTAATAATTTCTTCCATGATATGCAATATTTTTCCTTTGAAGTAGACAACCTTATAACTCCTAAGTTTAGATAATTCAAAGTTTCTAATTTAATTCCTATGGAGTAGTAAACCTTATGTCTCCCTAGTTTTAGAAACTAATATAAAATTTTACAATTTTTTATTTTTCCTAATTTTTGAAGTTGAAATCCTTTTGCCTCCCAAATATATAAATTTGCAAAAAAAAACTCAAAAATTTTCAATTTACACTTTTCTCAAAAATAAAACCAAATTAAATATTCTTTAAAAACTTAAATACTTTAAAAAATAAATAAACTAGTTGTATTCCTTATCACTCCAAACTTATAAAAAAAATTTAAAAAAATCCTAAATTCCTTATTACTCCTTATCTTATAAAATAAACAAACTATCAAACCCTACTTTAAATAACTTTAATTCATTAACCTTATCACTCCAAATACAAATACTTTAAAAACTTAATTAAACCTTATTTCTCCTACTTTAGACTTTAAAATTCAAATTAATTAATAAACCCTAGAAATTATACTACCAACCTTATGTTGTTGACGTCCCATTCTGTTTGCTCTGCTTTGTGTGTCCATCATGTTCACTTCAAACTTGGTTTTTCCTTCTTTTAAGGTTCTCATATGTTGTTTGTCATATTACAAATGTAAGCATGAATGAGAAGAATAATTGTTTCACTTGCTTGAGACGTTATAACACTTCTTTCTTAGGTGTGTTGCTCAAGTAGGTTGAATATAACTACTTGATTTTAATTGTCTAAAATATTTGGATTTCACATTGATGTGAGATCATTACTTCTCTAATTTACACTTAGACTTTGAAACTAATGTGTCAATGCTTAGGTGTTATAATCACTTTGCCTTCCAGCTTTCGTTTGACTTCCAACTTGGTACCAGGTTTTCAACTTATCACTCGTAATGCTCAACTTATATCTTACACAACTTCCAACATAACACTCTACTTGTAACTTATCACACAACTTTAGATATAGTATTTGGATTAATGCTTGGTTTCCAACATATCATTTTCTACCTTACTGCTTTGTCATCTTTACTTTAATGCTTCAACTTCAGCTAGCTCTCTATGAGTGCTTCAGACTTTTGTTTCCCTTTTAAAATGCTACTTCACTTCTAATGTTGATCTTTAGACTGATGTTTCATAGCTCTATTGCTTTGCAGGCCTTAGTGTTATATAGTGTTTGATGCTTAATAATAACAAATATTTACACTTTGAATACTACATATTCTCTTTGTTGTAGCTTTGTTGTGCATTCTACATTTTCTTTGCTATTACTTTACTTGTAATGCTTCACATTATTTATTTGTTCCAAGAACTAATTCTATGGACATCTTCTTTTGTAGTTGAGTAAGCGAACGTATCTTATTTCTTTCCTTTTCTTCAATGTGGGCTGCCTTGATCTTCTAGCATAAATTACCTTATTCTTCTATTATGAGTCTTGAAAACCTCTTGAATATTCTATCTTTGACCTCTTATCTTCAATTATCTTCATATGTAATTTGTCTTCATCATTTCTATTCACTATATGAGTCTTAGGTCTCTTTTTACTCTGTTCATTATATGTGTCATGGGCCTCTTCTTTACTTTGAATGTGTCTCAGGCCTCTCTTTTACTTTGAATGTATCTCAAGAATCTCATTTTTACTTTATTCATTGAATGTCCTTGAATTTTCTATTAATGTCAAGCTAACATTGAATATCCCTGAATTATCTATCAATATCAAGGGTTGGCGATGGCCTTGAATGATCAACTATCTCAAAGTTGATTCACCAATTAATATAGTTGAGTCCTAGTCTTCATTGGTTATTTTTTAGATATAAAAAGAATATAGCTTGTCCACTCAATATGACCTTTAAAATATATTTCAATTATCACTATCTTCAAAGTGGATAGACTCCAAATTGACTTTATCAAACTGGATAAAATCAATTTTGTAATAGTGGCTAAAATAAACTCTATCAATCTGGATAGAGTCTAGTGGTAGATCGAATACCATTGATGGTTTTTAAAGCCTTAATACTACCACAAATATCATAGATTATGTATCACATGATCGAATATAATATAACCACAATATAATAAGGTCAAGATAATGATAAGAGTAGAATAATATGATAAAATTAATATGTAAAAGAAGGCTTATAATATATCAAATAACATTCAATTATATGAAACAATATGAATGTAAATATCCTTAATCAATGTATACTAAGAATATAATACAACTTATATTAATTGCTCAAAATGTATGTAAGCTTTATTACTCCTCTTTCTCTTACAAGATATTTGAACTATAGTAGTTCATGATTGTTGTATTTCATATATGGAGCATTATCTTCATAATATAGTCATAGTAGTGTAACTCTTTGGATACTTGATGATTCGTATTCATATGCCAAATATGACGACTCTTGGATTATCTACTTTCTACTTGAATATTTTATGAACACTTGACACTATAGCATATGCACACCTATACACGAGTCTTGCACTTATATAACTTGTAAAATCTAATCTACGATACTTGTGCATATCTTTACGTTACATACTTGTTATCATAAATACAAGATACTTGTTGCTTTCTTTTAATTGAAATATCCCATTATCAATAACTATTGTGTCCTTGTAGGACATAATAGTGGTATGTATTTGGGCTGTCATATAGGAGACTTAAGTTCAATCAAAGATGGTGTGTGTGTGTGAGTGTGTTTACAAAAAGAAAAAAGAAAAAAATAATAACTATTGTAATTCTAGATCTTTTTGTGTCAACACCATACCATGTCCTAGGTTCTATGTATCATGCATTCACCCTAGAATGTCCTAGGTTCTATGTATCGTGCCTTATTCATCTAACCCTAGAATACCCAGTAGGTTTTCTAGATACATTGCAAAGTCATTTCTTTTTTTAATTTATTTTATTGTATTTTAAGTTAATTTGCATGAACGGTAGATTTTTCCAAATATAATATTGTAAATATTCTCCATTAAAGCATGACTAATTTACCAATATGGGTTCAAAGGAATTCATACAATTATAATTATGAATATGTTGCTCTTAAATTCATGTAATGTCAAGCATTTTAAGAGAATGAGCACTTTATAAGGATTTAGCAATATAAACCATATTGATAAAAATATATATATATATATGATAATAGCTTGAAATAATCAAGTAGAAAATGGTAAAATCTTAATAACAAAATTTCAAATATATCAATATAAAATCTATTATCTATCATCATAATTTATGAAATAGAAATGAAGAGAGCACACAAAATTTAAAAATAGTATAGTAAAAAAGTTTAAAATAATAGGAATATATAATACTAGAGATGGAAATATTGACTCCAACCCAATCCCAATGAAATAATATAAAGAAAAATAAATTTTAAATTTTTTAATAATTATAAAATACTAAAATGAATAGTTATAAATATAATAACAACCATACAACTTTTTAACTAATCTAATAAAGAAAAATAAATTTATGTAATGATTAATATGTTGGGTAAAATTATAATATTCATATAAATTATGAAGAATAAATTATTATTTTTTGGTAAATAGTGTAGCTTATATTAAAGGCTTTTTTCTTGGATCCCAAAACCAGTAGTTACAAAACCTCAAAGGATGCTAGTAGCTTAGAAGACTAAACTTTAAAAAAGTGTTTTCGAACATGGATAAAAACCGTTCACCATACATTGATTAAAAGTCGATAAGCCTAAAAAAAAACAATCCAAATGGTATTGATGCAGATAATATAAGGATGACACCCCAAACACAATTGATGCAAATAATATATGGACAACACCCCAAACAAGATTGATGCAGATAATATATGGATAATAGACACCCAAACCAACATTGATGCATATAAATATGTAAAGTTAAAATAATCCTCATGAAAACAAACCCCAGTAAGGACCCAGAGAACCATAAACAAAAAAAGACCCACAACCCTCCATAATGTGCCAACCACCTTCTTCTTCGTAGTGCTTTCCTCAATCTTTATGAGATGCTTTAGCTTCCCGCTAATGTTGTCAAGAGTACTAATAAGGCTGCTGATGAAGATGTTGGCAACCTGATGATGAATCTCCTGCACCAATGCTTCATTGTTGATTTGCCCACTCTTGGTTGGCTTCATTGAAAATGATTGAAGGTGGATTATTATCCCATACAGTCAAGGAATCTTGACTGATTCCCATGTTTTCTAAGAGGTCAACCAATATTTTTACCTCCATGTACACATGTTTGCATATCACGTTGCCCTATCTTTTGATCATGTTTCTGGCTTCCCTAATGGCATTCATGACCTTCCACGAAGGATTGGAGTTGTTGTTGATATAATTTCATAGTTTAGAGAGTCTCCTTCTATTTCATAGTTTCCTTTGTGCTTTTGGATGATGTTGATACCTCTCCACAGGGCATGGACTTCTACTACATGATTAGTTTGAATGCCTAGGTTCTCTGCAAAGGCAACCATACTATTTCCACTACTATCTCTAACCATTCCTCCTGCCCTTGCCATTCCTGATTTTCCTTTAGAAGCTCCATCTAAATTGAGCTTGAGCCATCCTATCGAGGGGGGTTTCCATGAAGGGGTGTGCCTTGGGTGGGGATGAGTGATACGAGGATTATCTTCCCTAGGGATATTAAGACTACTAAACAAAAAAAACTCCAATACCACATCAGGGGGTTCTATGCAAGGGATGAGTTGAGAGTTCTCTATGGCAAAGCTGATGATTTTACTAATAATGGAGGTAGGGGTGGGGTCCTTGGGAGTGTTAAAGAACACCCTATTATTTCTTTCTAGCCATACCTTCCATAAGAAATGGTGAGTGCACATTTTACACAAGGATTTCAATCGAGGATTTTTGAAAGGATTGGGCCACTGAGTGAAGAGCTCTACTAGGGAGTTGGGTTGGACCCTATTGATGTGGAAATTGGATAGTAAGTTACTCATCTTAGTATAATAGAAATCACATTTAGTGAAAATATGGTTGACGAATTCCCAAGCTTTATAGCACATGTGGCATCTTTTGGGTACCATCATCCCCCTCTTGATGATATTATCAGTGGTTATAATCTTGTTTTGGATTGCCAGCCAGGAAAACACTACCACTTTAGGGATGAGGTGCTTTATCTAGATTTTGCTAGGAGAGAAGGGAGCTTATTGTGGATTGAGGATAAGTTGATAGGCATATTTGACAAAAAAACATCCATTATCCATTTATTTCCAAATTAGAAAGTCTTCTCTTCCATCTATCGAGATTACTGTAGTATTCAATATAAGATACAAAGCCCTCACTACCCTGGTTATGTGCCCATCATTTGAGTTAATGTTGAGGTCTTTCCATATTTTAGACCCATTGATGTTTTGGATGAAGTTTTCTACTTTGTTGCCTATGGTGCCATAAAGGATAGGTTTTAGGACATATATCTCATCATCTTCAACTAGGGGCTGGTCACTGACCCACCCGTCTATAAAAAAGTTAATGGTAGTACCTGTTCTTAGCTACCACCTTGAACCTTTATGGAGCTCTGACCTAGATAATTGACCTCCAAAAAGTTGATCCCTCTTTGGGGATATCTTCATCAGTGAATTCTTTGTGCTGGAGGTATTTCCTCTATATTATTGACATCCATTCTACATTGAAACTTGTGTGAATTTTCCAGTATTTCTTAGCCAACAGAGCAGTTTTCATAAGCTTGATTCATGTTGTAGTAAGAGTGATTTTACCTACTTGGGTTAGAAAATCCCCTTTCCATCCATCTAACTTTTTTTATCCTTTCCACCACATTACTTCACATGGACAATTTGGGATGACTGTAAAAAATAGGAAGCCCCAAATAGCGAGTAGGGAACTCACCAATGCTACATTGAAGAATACGCCCAATTTTAATCTGCTTGGAAAGGGGGGTATTGATGAAGAAGCTTTTAATTTTGTTATAGTTGATTTCTTGCCCAACCACTTTCTCATATAAATCAAGGATTTTTTTGATCATCTTGAACTCCACTACTGAAGCATAGGTAGCGAGTATTGGGTCATCCACAAATTGTTGGTGTGACAATTGGTTTAGAATCGAGGTAACCCTGACCCCTATGATAATTTTCTCACTAACAACACTCTTAAGTGCTCTTCCCATAGATTCAATGAGTATTATAAAAAGGATGGGTGATAGGGAGTCTCCTTTCCTGATGCCTCTGTCGCTAGGGAAATAACATGCGGGTGATCCGTTAACCAAGATTGAGAAATGAGGGTTGGATATGCAGCCTCTAATTACATTTATCCATTCCTTGTGAAAACCAAATTTTTGAAGAACAGCTAGGAGGAAATCCCTATTTACTCGGTCAAAAGCCTTACTGATATCTAATTTGAGAAAAAGGGTTGCTTTCTTATTTTGGTAAGTTGAGTGGAGGACTTCATGTAGGGTGATTATGCCATCATAAATGGGCCTTCCTTTGACTGAGATACCCTGGCAAGGATATATAATGAGCAGGAGTATTTATTTGAGTCTTGTTGTCAGGGATTTGGCAAGAATATTGTATATGACATTACATAGACTGATGGGTTTGTAGTCATTCATGGATTTGCACTCAGGGCCTTTAAGGATTAAGGTGATGAAGGTGGATTTGGTGCTTTTGGGTATGGATTTGGATTTTTGCATGTGAAAAATGGCTTTGCAAATGTCAACCCCTATGATATACTCATAAGTTTGAAAAACCTGGGGCAGAAGCCATCAGGCCCTAAAGATTTATCAGGAGCCATGGAGAAAATAGCCTACTTTATTTCTTAATTGGTAAGGTCATTTATGAGCATGTCATTCATTTCAGGGGATACCAGATTTGGAATATGCTGAAGAAGTTGATCTTGGGCCTGTTTGAAAACAATGAAGTTTGTTCTCAATATTTTTTCAAATAAGGTGATTGCTTCATTTTTGATGAGGTGGATGTCTCTCACACTTGTGCCAACACTATTTATTATCTCCCTGATCTTATTGGAGCTTCTATGATGAAGAGTGGATGCATGAAAAAATTATGTGTTAGAGTCCCCGTCCTTGAGGCACAGGTCTCTAGACTTTTGTCTCCAATACATTTCTTCCTTGGCTAGAATGTTGTGGTAATCAGTAAGTAGTTTTTCTCGTAATTCCTGATTTGTATGCTCATATGCACTTTCTAAATTTGCTCTTCTATGGATTTCAACTTGTTTGTGATTTGCTCCTTATTTTAAAAAATGTTACCAAACATTTGTTCCAAATTTTGATGTGGTCTTTGATTATTTTAATTTTTTGGGTAACTTGAGTGATGGGGGATCCGTCCACCTATTTTTGCCACCACCCTATAATTTAATTATGTAAATCTAGGTGGAGAACCCACATTGCATTGAATCTAAAAGGATTCCTGAAAACTAGAGGTTTTTTAGCTTCGAACAGGAGAGGACTATGATCCGATCCGATTATGGACAGGGAAGTGAGGGAGGCATTGCCAAACAGAGGTATGACTTCTTGAGATAGAAAGAATCTATCTAGCTTAACATGGATCATATTGTTACCTATTCTTCTATTATTCCATGTGAATTGAGCTCCCTGGATCTGGATATCCATTAGGTTATTCTCAGTGAAAAACCCCTGGAAGTCCTCCATAATTTTGGTAGGAATGTCATTGCCTCCTGCCTTATATAATGGGTAAATGGGGGAGTTGAAATCCCCATCCAACACCCAAGGGAAATTTTTGAAAGCCTGCCTCATTTGACTTGGTACCAAAAGGAATTCCTACTGAGGAGATTGTTTGGGGTGTAGATATTAGACAGGATCACACATTGATCCTTGTATTTGCAAAAAACATGATATTTATAACTCTATCTAAGGACGATATTACTCTACCATCCACTTTCTATGATCCCAAAGGCATAAAAGAGCCCCAGATGGACCTTGGTTGGGATTGAAAATGCTTCCACTATTTTTCCAAATGGTGTTGCCCGCCTTGCATGATTTTAACTAATCTAACTTTGTCTCTTGAATAATGAGGATTGTTGGTTTGTTTTCTTTTCTAACAGTGCTAACCAACCTCTGCTTGGCTGCACTATTGAGACACCTAAAATTCCATGAGAGTATCCTCATATGGAAACTTTAGATGATTTTTTGTCCCCTTTTGACTGCTACAAATGGGGTTTGGGTGATTTGGGATCTTCCTTCGGGTGAGTAAACATTTCAGGTACAAGGGTTGTTTGGAATCCGTTGGCTATGTACTCGATAGTTTGGCTTCTTATTTGCTCTTGGATATTGGGACTTCTCCTTTTCTTGTTATTACCAACATTGAAACAGGTTTTTTTGAGCTTTGAGTGTTTTTGGGACTAAAATTTGCTTTTGTTTTATTGACAGCCTCATGGAAAATAATATTTTTAGGGGGGGGATCAAGGGAATCTAGCTTGAATGGAGATAATACAAGGCTACTGGTGGGAAGGGTATACTAAAAAATTTCTTCAATGGTGGGGATTTGGAGGTCGACATATCATTTTCTTGTTGAGTGAATAACCCTTCATTTATTTTTGAATTAGAGTGGGTGATATTTCCCAAAATATCAAATCGATTAGGATGAGCGAATAGGGAGCTTACCTGATCTGGGTCCTCTGATTGTTCTAGCTGAACTTTTTGCTTTCCTTTGTTTGCCATAGGGTTTTTCCCTAGTGCTTGCTGATGAGAGTTTCTACTATAGATTTTCCTATTCTTTTGTATTGGGGGCTTCCCAGGGAAGTGAATGCCTTGGTTCTTGTAGAGATGGTTTCTAGAATCTACCTCCTTCTATGGCCTAAGTGATGGGTAGTGGGAATTGAGGTGTCCTTGATTTTGAAATTCGATGAAGAAAGCCATTTTGTTTTCACACTTTATGGCTTGGCAGTGGCATAAGGAACCATAGACTAGATTGATTCAAGTTGGGAGCTAGAAATAAATATTTGCATTGATGCATATTCTAGCTTGGATCAACATGGTGTGATATTTGGTGGTTGAATCCATAGCCACTATTTACCCTATGTATCTGCATATTCCTTGTAGGATGTATTAATGCCAAAATTGGCTAGGGAGTCCTAGAAGACGAACCCACACTAGAGAAAAATTTATGCTTTGAGTTTTGACATTGAAATATTACCCCCATATGTGAATAAACAAACTCTTATTCCCATAGAATCATGGTCCCCCTATTAGAATGCGGGTTGCATCTTTGGGATTGTTAAAGCAGATTTGAAAGAACCCTCTAGGGAGAGCTACAATATCAAGATTCCCTAAAAATTTCCACTTGGTAGTGGCCCACCACTGAATGGATTCCATGTCTGGTCTGCCACCCATGAACTTCCCAATTAGATAATGTTCTTCTAGGGAAGATAATCAGACATTAGGGTTTCTAGAATCACTAAGTCTTCTCTGACTGCTATCAAAGGGCTTCGATCCCTTGTATATTTTTGTGATTTTGCACCCATGATATTTTCAATATAAGATGTAGAACCAGAGGGCCCAGTGCCGATCCCATCTACCTTGGGATATCCCTTGTTCTTGTCCAGGGGGTCCTTCCACGGGTCTTTCTCCCACCTAGTGGAAAGTTTCATTTCAGCATTAGCATCTGACTCATCAGTGCCCTCCCCTATAGCCAAGTTGGGTATCTCACCTGGTTCGAGGTTTCCTATTGCTACCGCACCCGATACATTCCCTCCAAAACTCACCTGAGATAAAATGCTCACCATCGCTCTTCCTTTGCACCCAAATCAGTATAACATCTAATTATTATGAACATGAATTCTATGAAATAATATATATATGTATGCTAAAATTCCAATCAAATTAGATAAATTGAAAATCATAAAAATAAAAATATTGAAAAAAAAACTTCGACAGTGTCATAAGATATTAAAATAACTATTTCAAAAACTCAAAATATTTTTATTATTATTTAAATTAGGTATATGATATTAATGTATCACAATCATAATATATATATTATGGATCCCACCCATAATATATCATCATAATGTTAGCATAATATAGTGATATTACTTTGCTTGGCAATATTTGAAGCTTGGTCTTTCCATTGAAAACCCATATTTTGAAGCATTTCAACTAATACCACTTTATTGTGAAGATAAAGAATTGCAAATGTTATGTTAGGAAATATGTAAATAAGTATTATATTTAAAATTTTCTCTAATTAATTTTTTTGTTTATGATATCTATATCTATGAATTGATAAATCTACAAAAATAGTCATACCTTTGGAATAGTCTTCAAACAACCAAGCCACTTTTACAACAAGGAAAATGTTGGAATACTAGGGATGGATCCCAAGTACACTTTTGGAAAGATAAATGAATTAAAAGTATTAATATCAGTGAGGATCCAAATTTTGTAGGGTTAAAACCTTATGTTGAGGCTATTTATGGGGACCTAGTCAAATATCATATAATCACTGAGAAAAATAGTAAGAAATGAAAACATTTACACATGGATAATCTTGATGATAGAAATCAACAAAATCTAAGGAAGCTAAATATTTTACTACACAAATCTTAAAACTCTATTATTTGGATGAGCCAAAAGGAAGGAACATACTCAATAAAATAAGGTTATTATCTCCTTGAAGGGGAGGGCTTTGGATGGATTCTAGTAGCTAATATTTCGATTAAATACCTCATTCCCAAGATATCACACTTTTATTGGCTAAAAGTCCAAAATAAGATCTTGATCATGGATAATTTGCGTAAAAGAGGCTTCACATTTCCAAATAGGTGTGTTCTCTATGAAATGAGTGAGGAAGATATTGATCATCTCTTTTGTACATATCATTTTATATTTGAGCTTCTAAATAATATTCTAAATAACTTCCAGGTAGAGTGGGTTCTCCCAACGTCTCTCTTTGATATCTATCTTCAATGGGAGTTCCCCTTTAAAAGTAAAAGGTTGCAAATGTTATGGAGGTTTCTACATGTTCTGTGGAGGGTATAGAAATAAAGGAACCATCGAATCTTCAAATATAGTAAGAGAAACTACACATCAGTGGAAAATAGAATTTTAAGTGCAGTGTTGAAAATTTAGGTATCATGAAGTTCAACAATGATTTTGAACTAGATATAGAGAGATAAATTGCTAGAGTTTGGGGGCTAGATTCCAATTATCAAAATTCCTGCTCATACTTAGTTCATCCATGAACCAATTCAAAATAGAAAATACTTCCAAATGGATGAATAAAATTAAAATTTTATGGAGCAAAAAAATGAAATCCTAGGAGTTTTGGAGCTAGAGGCATCTTTTGAGATAATTGGGGTAGACCACTCTTGGCCTATGCAAAGCCTCTAGGAGATCAAACAAGCCATGTTGTTGAAGCTAGAGCAGCCTTTATGGGTGTGTCACTTCTTGGTAAGCTAAATATAAGGAAATTAATAATATAAGGATATTCACAAAACATAATTAATATTTTGAATGGAAAACATCCTCCAGGATGGAATATAGCAAATATGATAAATGAGATTAACACTAAACTAGAGCTCCTTGAAGAAGTGCATATTGACCATGTCTATAGAGAGGCTAATGGGGTGGTTGATTGTGTGGAAAACATGGGTGTACCTTTGGATGAATTGTAGTGTTGGGAGTTAATATTCCCTCATAGTGTTCAAGAAATAATTAATAGTGAAGCCAAGGATGATGAACAAAATGAGATCAAAGATAAAATTTGCTAGGAGGATTTTTTTAAACATTTTATGCATAAAGCTTCACTGTTCATCTGGAGGGAGGATTTTGAACATACTTGAATTCTACAAGTATAATATAAGGGATGAAGGAAAGAAAAGAGGACTTGACAGTGAGTCTCCAATAGTGGTGGATCCTTTATTTTGGAACTGGATTGTGTGTTATTGAGTGAACAATATTATGCCTCTGGCAAACTCCACTTTCTAGTTTGGTCTACTCTATTCTTGGTTCTCTTAATAATAATTATTTTGTGAGCTACAGGTTGCATATTATTTCTTAATGGGACTGGAGCTGGTATGTGGGGCTTCTCTAAGTCCCAATACTCATGTTTTTAGTCCACCTAAAAAATAACAGTAATTATTTATACCAGCAATCGGAGCATCAAAAGAAAATATGACATGATTGATCATGCAGAGTAATATGTTTCCACGAGAGTCTCATTGACTAGATCCATGCATAAGGGAATAGAACTGCATACTGAAAGACCTGCATTCTGAACTACTTTGTGAAAGATCTTTTTGACTCATCAAAATGTTTGCTCCAATTATTTTTAGGAAAATAAAAGAAGAAAAAATATATTGAAGTACCTAAAAGGAGGATCTTGAGGCTCGAGGCCCAACAAAAATTTTAATCTTTGTATGGATTTGTTGATTGTTCATTGTTTGTTACATATTTTGTAATATTAAATGATCCTGAAGTCAAAAACTTAGATAGTGTTTAGGTTATTTGATCTTCTTGTTTAAGATCTGAAACATTATTTATGGAACTATATTTAGAGAAATTTTCTTATTCTTTGATATTTATTTTAAAAGGTTTTGGGGTCCCTTTCAAAACCCCTTATTCTACCTTGATAAAAAAAATCTATAAATTGATCAATTATAAAAGCATCAACCCTTTTCAACAAAACATATAATGACATTACATTTCTTGAAAATATTACAAAACACATAATGAAATTACATTGCTTGACAAGATTTTAAGCTCAATATCTATGTTGAAACCTTGTAGTTTTTACCATTTCAATTGATACGTCTTAATTGCAAAGATGAAAAAATCAAAATATTATTATAGAAAAAGTAAATAATAATTGTATTTGAAATTTTATCTAATTAGAATTTTTGTTCATGATATCCATATCTATGAATTGATAATTAATAAAATCATTTTATTTAATTGAATCCTTCAAATTTAAAAATAAAATCTATAAAACATTTTTCTTAAATGCAACCTTTAAAAATAAAAGCAAAATATATAACTACTTTAGATCACTTTAAAAGGATATAATATTAAAATATTTTACTAAACCTTAAAATAAAAATAGAAGGAAAAAGCTATTCTTCATGCAAATTATACATTCTAATAAAGTATTCAGAAGAGAAGTTTATATGAAAACAAACTTTTAAAATAAAAATATTATTATTAGAAAAAAATGTTCTTGAAATATATATATGGTGAAGGTAAGGATCACCTTAGATATTATAAACATAAAGTTATATAAATATAGTTATTCAATCAAATATGTATCATTTATGTTCTTTGTATATTCTACATTGAGTTATCCATATAATTCATAAATCCATAAATTTTATAGTTTTATTATTATTTTTGTTAAAGTTTTATGTGTGTTTTATTTCAGGATACTCTCATCAAAACACCATATTATTACATTTTTTGGTACGCCAATTAAACTATATTTAGTTTGTTCTTTTATTAAATATGTTCTACATTTCATTTTCTATGAAGTATATTCTTTATCTTCCCCATAATGCAATCAACTTTTGACATCATTTTATTAAAATATAAAATCTCACTCAATTTGTTTCTAAAATTTGAATTTCACAAAAATAAAAATGAATACTGTGATTAGCTAAATTATCTACTACCTAATTTACTTCTTTATAAATATGCTCACATTTCCAAAATATTACCTCTATCAATTGTTGATGAGCATCAATAATAATGGATTTTTTTCTAATCCCCACATGTTTTTGTTAATAGTATAATGATAATTTGTGAATCCCCTCAATTGAAATATATTTCTACCTCTTTTCAATTTTAATTTTTATATTTGTAAGAAGTTTTGTAGTATCTACATAATTATTAGTTGAAGTCCCATATTATTCTTAGTAAGGAGAATTTTTCTGTCATTATTTTGAACAATAACTCCACAAGCTTTTCCAAGACTTACTTTGGCAACACCATCAAAATTAATTTTGATAAACCCAATTTTTGGATATTTTTTTATTATATACCAAAGCAAATTATTTATGCTAACTCTATTTTTGCAAATGATCCTTCTATGTATATTCAGTATTTTATAACCATGAGGCTAGCACCTATCTTTATGCACTTGAAACATTGCATGATGAGCACTATGTCTATGAATATTTTGCAAGGGAGGCAATAATATGGTTTGAAACTTGTTCATGATTATGATATTTGTTTTTAAATTTTCTATTAAATTTTTCAAGATATAAATTTCAATAAATAATGGTAGGACCAATGTTACACACAATACAAAATACTATGGCTTTGAAATAATTAACTCAACATTCCATGAACTCTTTTAATGTTGATAGAACTACTTAATATATTATTATATTTTTGAAAAAGCAAACCCAAATGGTATAATAAAAGGGACATTGAAGAAGTAAATGGTATGATTTTTCTAATCCTTCTCATATAAGGCACACATGAAAGGTCTATGATATCTTCTTCTTTGCAATCTTTATTGTAATAACATTAATTTGGGTTGCTAACCAAAGGAATATTCATACCTTAGAAAAGACTTATAACAACCAAACATTCTTGAAAAATAAATAATTAGGAGTAGGAAATTTTAATTTATCTAAATCCCTATATCCCAACTTGATCAAGTATCCACCATCTTTTGATAGACTCCAAACCAGCATATCCTTTCTATGAAAATGGGCAAATAAAAATCTTGAAGCATATTTTGAATCTCATATGTTGTTTGTTTGAACTCCTCTCCTTCAACTAGGTTACTAATAGAAATCCATAATCTAGAGATGTTGATCACATTAATTTAATCTTTATTATTTGGACCTTTATAAGCTAAACAAGCCTAAGCTAGTGGTTGTCATTTTGAATTATAGAAAAAAGGGTAAGGATTCAACCAAGTATCGAACAAAAGGTATGTATAATCCCCCTAATTGCTTGAGCATATAATATGTTTCTTAATCTATTATAAGTTTTACAATATAAAATTCCATTAGAGTGGTCCTTTAGATAGGGTTTGATTCTTGAATAATTTCAACCCATTAAAAGAACCTATATATTTTTTAAGTAAAATTTGTACCTAATGCTTTCCTTGATCTTTTAATATTATCTATACAAGTTTTGATCATAAGGCCAACCTTATAAGTTCATAATTTTCAAGCCTACTAGTCCAATATTATTTCATTTGGAACCCCTATTCCATTTACAAAGAACAAATCTAATTATTTTCCTATATATTTTATTAAAAACAATATCTTTGAATTTTATCAAATTTAGGTGCTATGTCTATTGGCAGTCTTGAATGTGACAAAATATAAATATGGATGGATTTTAATGTAGTATTTATAAGTTGTAGCCTTCCAACCATGGTTAAAAACATACCTTTCTAACATGTCAAACACGATTTTAATCTATCCAAAATTAAGTCCCAAAGCTCATTTCCTTTATGAGACAAAGGAATAACCAACTATGTTGATGGGAATTTTCTAAATTTATACCCTCAAATATCCACAATAAATCTCAGGTAGTGTTAATAAAAAAGATCTAAATTTTATAGGATTAATCAACTATCCAAAATCCCTCACATAACATGATAATAAGGATTTAAAATCAATGGTCAAATTGAAAATAAGATGACCCAAAGGAAAAGTATCATCAACAGACTAGAGATAATATTTGAAGGGTCCATTTGTGTAGACACCCAATTTACATGCCTAAAAGTATCACCAACCAATCCTATAAGTAAATTTGGCCATTTCAACTATTTCATATTCAAATTTGGGGTAAAAAGGTGATAATAAATTTAGGGCTTACAAAACCTCAACAAAAATTCACAAAAATATCTCCATTAAAATGGGCTCAAAAAGATCTTTCCAAAAAGTATAAACATGCATATACTTGTAAAGCAACTAATACCTCTAAAGGTAGGAAAAGAAGGTCATACCCTAGCACTACGTGCCATAAAATCATCGTTATGGCAATTTTGCTTCCTTGTAGCAATTATGTTAGTCAGAGGAAAAAACAGTAGTGTCATAACTTTATAGAATCACCAGTGTAGTTATTTTGCTTTCTCATAGCACTTTTGCTTCATCATTGCTAAAGCCAAGAATTTTGCTCCTTGGCTTCTTGTCATTGCCAATTACCTACAAATCTTATCTACCCGCTAGTGTTTTCACATATTTTAGTTGGAAATTTGTGAATATCAACTTCCTTGATTGGTATTTGCATGTCTTTTTTTATTATTTTTCTTCTTTTGCCTTAGTTAAGAACCAATCAAGCTCATGCAAATCATGTAAACTTACTACATTGCATTAACACATTAACACATTGCCAAAATTCCTATAGTATACATTTTGTGATCTCCTATTGTCAACAACGTGATAAAAAATCAAGGGCTTAACAAGTATTGTTCAAAAACATTGAGCAATATTTTCAAAAGCATCATCAAACACCAAGTTACTTTCAAAGAAAATCAGTAAACACTCATTAATCTCCATTGGCAAAGGGGAAATTTGTGATTGTATTTGCTTCTTCCTTTTCAAAAATATTTGATATCTATTTTTTTGGATTTTTCTTGTATCTTTGTGCATTATTCCAGTTTACACAATCCATTATTATTTTTTAGTTTATAGAATTTCAATATTCTTGTCAAAAAGAGCAAGGGTATGATCCATATTAAGTAAGAAAGTTTACTATTCTTGCCAAAAGAAAAAAATCTCCTTATAATTATCACCTATTTTTTGTTTCTATTTGCAAAATTTTTATTTTGTACATACAATAAAAAGTTCCAAAAGGAAGTTATAGGGTCATATAGTTTTTCCTATAAAAAATATGTGATATTATGGAGAATATATAACTCTACAATGAATTTGTGACCCTATGGAAAATATGTGACCCTATGGAAAATATGTGACTCTATGGCATATCAATGACACTATGGCGAATCTACAATGTTATAGTGCTTTTGTGAGGTTATGGAACTTTTGATTCTACTCACTATTAGGTGTTACAGTTTTAGGATTATTTTTGTCTTCATCCAAGGATCTTAACACTACACCAAAAAAGGATATTAAGGGCGATTGAAAGATAACAATTTTTTATGACAATAAAAACCACCCTAATAAACCCTAATAGGATGCTTTAAAACTACCCTTAAAAATTTGCACAAAAAAAGACATTTTAGGATGGCTAAAGATGATAGTTTTTTATGGTGGTTTTAAAATTCCCTAATAGACCTTAAGAGGGTGGTTTATAACAACCCTTAAAATATTGCACAAAAAATCTTTTTGAGCGTGGCTAAATGACCCTAAGAGGGTGGTTTAAAACCGCCCTTAAAACAATGCACAAAAAAGCCTTTTATTATGGTTTACAATTGCCCTAATAGACCCAACAAGGGATATTTAAAACCACCCTTATAAATCATCCTTAAATATATATATATATATATATATATATATATATATATATATATATATATATATATATATATATATATATATATATATATATATATATATATATATATATATATATATATAAAGGATTTGCAGACCCTTTGGTGCATGAAACCTTTGATTACCTCTATGTTCTAATATTCCCACAACATCGACCTTTTCAAATTGGGAATGGTCAGCAATAGATGCTTGCCTACCATATCAGGATAATGTTATAAGCTTCCCATGACCTCAACCTTTTCAAACTGGGAATTCTCAGCATTGGATGGTTGCCTTAACTCTCTCAAGATTTGTGTTCTAAGCTTCCCATGACTTCAACATTCCTTTGGAGAGTTCAGTATCAGGATGGTTTTTTACCCATCAGAGAGTTCAAGTGGCATAAGGCTTGGGAATGCTAAGGTGGCAAGAAGTGAGCTATAGGTAAGATTTAGGATTTTTGTAAATTTCTACAAAATCTACGAAAGCTTTGCCTTTATGGTCAAAATTGTGTAAGATTTAGGGTTTGTGATTTTTTTTGCAAAATCTATGAAAACTTTGCCTTTATGGTCAAAATTATGTAATATTTAGGGTTTTTGGAATTTTCATCAGGTTGAGGGTTTATGGAATGTTCAATATAGAGGACCTTAAATATGGAAACAAACACCATAGGTATGGAAGAAAAAGGTAAATTACATGTTTAAAAAATTTACTTATGCTATGACTTTCTATAAATATTTTAGGAACATGTGTAATACTATTTAGAATTGCAAGTAAATTTCACTGAAAAACTTGCTTTATATATTGATTTCACCAATGATTAAAAACAATTCAACTAATGAGCTATGTATCATTTTTAGGCCTAGAAGTTGCGTTGATCATCTTACTTTATTTTTCACTATTTAGATTTTCTACTCAAACTATAATATAAATATAATCAAAGCACGAATTTCAACCTTTTCTTTTTTAAAAATGATTGAAGGTCCAAATATTTACCTAAATAGTAAGTATAGCAATATATTAACCAAACTTGTAGCTGGTTCTCATTGGAATTCACTATAGCCTGGCCAACAAAGGTGAAATAACCATACAAAAAATGATCTATATTTATCAATAATACATGTGAGCAATATGGACTTTGATTTTAACATTTATCAGAGATCCATGGATCTTGAGTTTGAGTTGGTGAGTTGTAGACATCATATGTTTCAATGGTCTAGAATATCTTGAAGGTTATACGTAGGTCACTTTATTTTTCCAAAGGATAGAAGTCTTAATGTTAGAGCCAACAATTAACATGAATTTCAGCTTTAAAATCCATTAATCTAAGCCTTTCATGTTTAAAGAACAAAGTATTAGATTGAATAGAAGTTCCAACCATATGAATATGCCAACCTTACAAACATAGTGATACTATTGGTGATCCTATCCTACCCACAGTTGATATAGACCCAAATAAAATAAAATTTCTCATAGCCAGTAAACTATTTAGAATTTGATCTTGGCTTCATAAGAGATGCAAATGTTGCCCCACAACAACTGCCACTTGATCATGTTGCAATTCAAAATAGCTAGTCTTACTATGGGAAGTGGCCTTAAATCAATATTTAGCTATAGAATCCCCAAGAAAGGGATAATAGAGGAGTTGGTACTCTTATCAAGTCAGCCAATTTTGAAAGGGAATCTCCAATTGCCTACTTATGGAAACTTCTTGCATCTTTAGGCCCAAAATTTGTATCTATTACTTGTTAAAAAAATAAAAGGACAAGTTACTTTTGTTAAATGTGATAATATCAATTAGAGAGCCATACCACAACCAAATTGGATAGCCACCTCTGTAGAAAGAGCTTCCAACCCCTTATTATGGAAATATCTAACATTGGAAGGGTGATTAAGAAGATAAAAATAATTGTAATTGAGTAAAATTTTTGCTTACAAGGTGATCCCAATTTGAATAGGATGATGCAATGTCGTTAAGCACATCATTAAATCTCAAAGATCTTATCAATTTGGGATTGCTTCCAAGGGTGTCTACGACAGAAGGTTAGGGCAGAGTACAATTCAGGCATTCAAATTTTAAGTATTTATTGGGTGAGACAGATTTGGTTTAACCTTTTTGTGTCACACTAAACCTAATCTATAGAATGGAAACTTGCAGGAACTAAAAACTAATTCTAAGTTGTAGGAATTGAAATCTAACTACAATTGCAAGAATTGGAATTGCTAAATTGAAAGTCTAATCTACTTTTGCAGAATTAAAATAACAGAATTTAAATTGCTAAATTTAAATGTTGCTGAAATGAAATCCTAAGTTACATTTGTAGAATTGAAACCTAGTTACTCTTGCATAATTGAAATAATGCTTGTAAATAAAACTTATGCTAAAAACACATGTCAATGTCCTACCACAAAATGTCGTCAAGCTTCTGCTACAAGAATTGACAACAAAATGAAATATGTTGAAAATGGAAAGTTGCTAAAACAGAAAAGCAGGGAAAACATTGAAAGCAAAGGAAAAATGCTTAATATAATTTTTTAGCTGATACACACACAAATACTGTACACAAACATAATAGAAAACATAAAGAACATTATACAAACTTAAAACAAGAAAAGTAAACTTGACAAGTAATCTGTTAATTCTGCTACAACAAAATTATAGATTAAAACCTGCCATAAAATCCTCCTTCTAGATATAAAAGTGGGCCCATACTTCCTGATATAGAAGGAGGTGAAAATCACTCCTTAACTAATTAACACTTAGAACAAAAAATGATAAAATAACTGTACTTTTATTGATGACAAAACATGCTGAAAACTATTACAAAAAATTACTGTACAATCCTAATTACTGCTATTGAAAACTCTCCTCTATTCTAATTCCTAACTGGCTCAACCAAGGAGGGAGCTGTGTTATTTATATAAATATTTACAACATATCCCATGCTCAAATCAGCCTATGTGCTACTTTACAATGATTTGCCAATAATTCTGGATCTGAAATAAATGCAAATTTGGATAGTTTGTGTTGCAGTAGTCATTGACCCTTAGAAAGCATCTTCAGTGGTGGGAGTACATGGGAGGAGTCTAGAAATATCTCACACATCTTTATCCACTTTAGAATATGCCATTTCTATCTTGCAAACAACTTCCTATTATGCTGTAGTTATTTCTGAGTTTATCCTAGAAGAGGATCAATTGATCTTTTTCCATGAATGGTGGCTTTGGATGACAAAGACGAAAAAGACAACTGGGGGATATTTTCCCTTAACCTTCTCAACCTTCTTTCCATTTTTCCACTATAAAAAAATATTCAAAAAGTCAAAAAGCACTTTCTGTTCTCAATCTGGAGCTAAGTGGCTCAATCCGAAGAAATTGTATTTCTCAATTCGAAGAGACTGTATTTCTCAATCCGAAGATACCTATTCAATCCGAAGATCTTAGGAATGACCAATTGTGTGATCTTCAAGTGATTTTAGCTGCATTTCTCAAGTGGATTAACCCTTAGGATCAGATTGCAATAGCCTTCATTCCTCTCCATGTGTGAATTCCATGCCTTGCCATTCATTGGTAGCTGGCTGAAATTTATATGGTAAACTGCTGTATTTTCCAGATCTGCTACACAATTATAAAATTTTGGCATTTATTGCAAGTTCAACAAATTATAACATGGAAAAATAATTCAAATATCAACATGAATAAGTACATCAAGTTGCTACCAAATTTATACACTTTATTCACCAAGTAACCATGTTGAAATAGTGCAACAATGTTGCACAATTATCCCTGCTTTGTTATACCCTATTGCTGCCTATTTAGACCAAGTGGGAATGCTTCTAAATAGATCATATGTTTTCCGTAGTCCTTATAAACTTATTTCATCCATTTCCTAATGCTTTGCTTGACAAATTCAAGGTGCTCCTATAAAGTGACAGCTTGCTGATTTTTATATGGTTGTTTTCTACAGATTTCTAGATTTAGAACAATCCTAATAATTTGGCTTCAATGTGGACTTCAAACAAGTTGAAGGGCAGAAAAACATTCATAAAACATTGTGAAGTTAATGGATATCATCATACCACATTTGGCTATTTGAAATGCATATTTTTATTTGCTACTTAATCAAGCAAAAGCAGTCACAAAATGCTGAAAATAATCAAAAACAAAGATATAATGATCCTAACATAAAATCATGCAAACACTTAACAAATATATATTCTAATAAACTATTTGGCATTTAAATTAATAATATGACAGTTTTTATATGTCAAACATAGTGTAAAATGAGGTATTTTCAGGCCTCATCAGAAGACAATCCCACCATGATGTTTTGACCTTTAAAATCAACAAAATTCTTCTCTTCTCCCATCCAGAATGGGCAATAGGCCCAAGTGGGGGTAATCTTGTTGGATCAAATGGATCCATGTTAAGACATTAGGATAGACTATATTTTCCACCTTGATAGTATTTGTATGGGCAGATTGGGTGTCAAACATTGTGTATATAGCCCACCAACCCATGAGGAGAAGGGGAAAAGCTCTGCTACTTCTACTAATGGGAAAGGAGGAGAGTGTTTATGTTGTTGATGAGAATTGGGTAAAACAAAAATCCTATCACATTATCAAGGAATGAAGAATGAGTACAAATTGTTGAGGGGATTTTATCGCATAGTTTAATAGTGCCAAGTACAAGACAAAGCTTGCATTGTGTCATATCAAGAAAATTTTAGGCATCAGAAGAGATACAGGTTGTGCAACCTAGACAACTTTGATTTTTCCCCAGCTATGGGTAGTTGGTAGCACCACTAAACATAGAGTGTCCCCTTGTTCAAGCCACCCTTTCCAAATTAAAGGGATGTTGTTTTGATTAGGAACTTCTTGATTAGAGATATGGTGTATAGAAAACCATCTAAAGCTCATCATATCATTTGACTTATTGGAAACAATCATGATCTCAATATTTACAAGTGTCTCATATATATACCAAGGTTGTTTACATGTTGAGTCTATGTCTTTATTATTATCATCACAAAGTTGTCACCTTGTCTTTATTGTTATCTTCACAAATATGTCACCTTGCCATCATATCTTGGTCTTAGCAAGTCTAACATAAAATAGACAATTGGTGGCGTAGACCATAAAGAGTCATCAGACTAAAAGACATTTTATTTTTGAAATATTCCTTACTATTAAACTGTAACTGATTTATATTTTTATAATTACATTTCTTATACCTAGATAAAAAAAGTGTTTGGATACTTGGATCAGTAACCAATGTCATGTGCAAACTCTTCTCCTCCTTATATATAACTTTATAAGCCTACAAGTGAATAAATAACAAGTGAAGTGGGTCATTGAAGACTCTTGGTAGATCTTTTCATTAATGATCCATATTCACAAAGTGTCAAGTTATAAGTTCCACTCACACTAATTTTGGATGTCTTTACATTGCAACAAGCCTATCACAAGTCTAAGGTGTTTAAGGTCTAATATTGGGGTTTAACAGATAAACCATGGAATTATATTTGTTTTAATTTACTATTGAGTCTTTAGTATCATTAAAAATTGACTTATTTGTAGTCATCATTTGTGGGTTCTCCAAGATCTTCACCCTCAAGATTATAATATATATATATATATATATATATATATATATTATAAATAAATATACATATAAGGGTGTTTGGGAATAAAATACAATAAAATTGGTAAAGTTGTTTATGCATGTGAAGCATTGTACAAAGTGTATCAGTTTGTAGGCGTGTGAAAGTAAACCATGAACAAAAGTGGAACATTGATTGAAGAGTTTGGCTTGGTCCTTTGATACGGACGCATATCACAAGTGTGGAATTAAAAGTTCCATTCACATATACCTTTAACTTCATTCACATATACATTTTCTTAGTTCTCATATCTTTCCCCTTCAACATAGATTGGCAAGACTCAATTTACTACAAGCTTGATCAAAGCTTTAGAAATTTAAAACAAATACACATTGAACTACCCAATTGAAACATTTTATTGCTCCTACATCACACATACCAGATGTGTGGTATGTTAGCTAACCTTTAAAATTTTATCTTTATACCAGACACTAAGATGTAAGATGTAATCAAAGTTAATTGGGTCTATGTATTTGCTATAAAGCAAACATGAATAAATATTCTAACATGTATGGAGGAGAAAAATAAAAAGGAAGAAATTACCAAAATACTAGTATGGCATTGGGGTAGGGCGACCTATGAGGCCTGTGTACTATTGAACAATAGAGAGTGGAGAAGGGCCAACAAAGAAATACAAGTTAAAAACTCCCCCAATCACCCTATATGTCAAGTAGTTGCCTCCATACTCAACATTCATGCCATTGCTATTGAGGAGCACAACTCCATGAGCAACACCCCCTACCCTCACATCCATATAAAATGGGTGAGACCCATACAAATCCACATAAGTATTCATACTCCCAATTTCCAAATTCCAGAGAGTATAGTTACTTCCACTACTATCCAATCTAAATCCAGACCTAGTGCTCTCTCCCATTCCATAAAGAGTAACACTAAGAGGAAGTAAAATAGAGATCTCTAAGTACTAATATTCTAACACCATATTTCCAAATGGGTACCTATTTCCTTGACTATAATTGAACAAAATTTTACCAATGGAATTCCTTGTAACTGCAAAGCCAAAGGGGTTGTTGGTATAGGAAAACCATAGTTCATGCCCCTGGGAATTGTTGATATCAGTATTGTTATTATCATATCTAGCCACCACTTCTCTAGGGACTTCCCACTTGGTTTTGTAGCATCAATGATGTAAACTCTCAAGGTGTCACTAGTCTCATACCTTGAAAAAATAAATAAATCCATGGTCATAACTATATTAGATTTAAATATCTAAAAATTATACTAAGGATTGAATATGGGTACCTAACCAATAGATTAAGTTGTTAGATATCTGGACCATAAAGAGAATTATTGGTAATAAGCTACAATTGGGCTATTAAGTATGTTCCATCATATTTTTAGGAGATTGATGTGATTGTGTAGGATCCAACACCTTGACATACCTCTACTATCAACAATAATGATAAACATGTTACTAACAAAAATGGATTGTAGCCAATGAGGCCACATCTTGGTAGTGTTCATTGGTTATTTTTATAGTAATATCATATTTTGGAAAATATTTAAGAGTTGTAGGAGGAATGAAATTCTAATTCACTAGATTTAGTGGTCATGTATTATTCCACTTTAGGATGTTTTATAGAGGCTGATTTTGATCCATTTGCTCTAGTCTAGCTAAGTGAACTAAAATTAGAGATGAAAAATGGGTAGATCCTTGAATTTATAAAGGTCTTATAGAATATGGTGATGCAAGAGATGATATAGATCTATTTCTTCTGAATGCTAAATGGATTAATTCTATAAATAGTGTTTTTTCCTTGAGTTTCTTAGCTATTGCTTGTGTGATCATAAGCGTACAAGATAAATGGAGTCTAGGTTTTATTAAAATATAATCTGAGTAGAGTTTTTAGGTGATGGGGTTTTGATCTGGTAGAGTAGAATATCACCAAAATTTTACTCATTCATAAGGTGGGATTTGTATCCCATCGAGCATCTCAAAAAACTCTTGGCATGATAGATAGCTACTATTTTTTTGAATTTTATCATTATATGCTAGAGGAATGCTATATAATTAGGTGTTTATGTAACTCGCATCCCATCGAGAGTGCCAAAAAACTATTGGTTTAAAATCTACCTAAGTGGATGAATTGTGCCCTCAAGACCTCAACCAAGATTCGATGCCTTAGAAATAGGGGTCTTTGAGTCAACCTTTAAATAAGGTGACTCCTTTGGTCCTAGCTAATATAACTAATATGATGTTGCAACCTAAATTAAGGAATGAAAAGGGTTAGAATCTAAGCTAAAAGTGGTGTGGATTTAGAAACATCAAGAGACACAGTGCATGAGAGTCTTGCAATCTAAATTTGAACTAAACTGCCTAACAAACCTTCTTAATTTCCATATGAAAAAGGATTAATCATTACAAAATCTAGGTATTATTAAGTCATTTCATAAATAGAACATTAAATCCAAGGAGAAATACAAAAAGTAAAATAACTATAACAAAATTATCCATTCATAGCTTTAACAAAAATGCTTAATGACTCAATAAGACATACATACATGTTTTGCAAATAATTGAGCAAGAGGTCAAACAACAATTCAATATTCATTCAAAAGGCATGTATCCTCAATCATACAACTATGTAGTTATAAATGCTAAAGGTTCAACCATTTGAATGGCTCACATTTAGGTAATATTAGAAATATAATTAATTTTCATATCATTATTGCTCAAACAGTGGATTGCAGGCTCAATAGGCTACTGTGACACATGTGCTTATCCTTCAACTCATTCTATTGCAACCAATTTGACATTATTTGTTTTTTGGTAATTAAGGGTAATTTCATTAATATCAAGTTTTAAAGGTTAACTCAAAACCTATTACAAAATACAACCTTAAGCTGATATGGATCCTTGCCTTGTTAAGGACTACCTGTCCTTTACTATTCCTTGCCTTTATAAGCCCTAGAAACGAGTGGGACCGATACCCATTACCCATATTAATAGCCCAAAAATCAAGATGAAATCATACCGTAAGAACACTATAGACCCCCAAACATATTTCAAGACAATATATAGAGCTATTAAGAATGATATCCCCATGAAGGACCCTTTCCTCAGTACAGACAGAAAACCAAAATTTGTCATGGATTAGAATAGAAAAAGGCTGACAAGGATGATATAACATGGTTGACAAGGTTGAAAAGGCTGACAGAACAAAGCTGACAAGGTTGATAGAATAGGGCTGACAAGGTTGAAAAGGCTGACAGAACAGGGCTGACAAGGTTGATAGAACAGGGCTGACAAGGTTGATAGAACAGGGCGGGTTAGAACAGACAGGCTAACAAGCCAAAATTCCTTTGTACTGGGCTACTAGATGGAGGAAGCTAAGTTTCCTCCTCATCATCATCCTCGAGCTCCTCGACCTCCTCATCATACTCTTCTTCATCTGAGTCCTGGACAAGTTCAACCGGCTTTCCACCTGGATATACTTCATTAAAAAATAGATTAGTGAGGGCTCCATGGAGCTCATTCATGTGCTGAATTATATTGCCCGTAGTGTCCCCACCTCAAACTTCAATGGTAGTAATTTTGCATTACTTCTTCAACATCATTGGGGACCCCTTGCTCCCACGTGATAAGTCCATCAGCGTCCACCCCTAAGTTGGCCAACTTATCTGCCATTTTATTGCCTTCCTGGAACATGTGTTGTTCCAGCCTGTCATTCCTAGCTTCAAAAATGATCCTTGCCTCTTCTATGACTGATTTGATTTTCCACAGAGGTTTTTTCCCATTGGTTAGGAGGTTTATAATATTCATTGAGTCCCCTTCAAATATTAGTTTACCTTAGTTTCCTGGGACATCTGTAGCCCTATCCATAGGGCTCTTGCTTTTGCCTCATTATTGGTCATTCCAAGTTGTTCAGAGAATTCCAGCACCAAGTTTCCTTGGTGGTCATGAACCACTCCTCCAACACCTGCTCTTCTAGGATTTTCCTTAGTTGTGCCATCGAAATTGAGCTTGAACCACCCAACCGGGTGCGGGGTCCATTGCACACCTATTCTGGTATTGGGATTAATGACCAAAGGTTCCTATTCCAAGGTAATACGTAGCGATTGAGCAAGTTGTTTTTCCCAGGGATGGTTATACTGAGCTTCATAGGGGATGATACTAACATTTTCATGAGCAAATGCAAGGATCTTATTGGGTAATGGTTATGGGATCATGACTAGAACCCTTAAAGGCTCTGTGGTTTCTTTCTAACAAGACTTGCCACATGAAATGGTGAAGGGAAATATTCCACATGAACCTAAGCCTAAGGTTAGTAAAGGGGTTAGGCAATTACTAGAAGAGGTCAATAATAGAGGCTGGTATGACCCAAAAAATGCTAAAATCTAGGAAAACCCCACCTAGAATATCATCTGCAATCGGACATTCAAGGAAGAAATGGAGGGTGGATTCCCAGTTAGCCCTGCATAGATAACAATGATTAGAAATTACCATACATTTCCTTAACATATTATCAATGGTGAGTATCCTCCCTTGGATCACAAGCCACAAAAAAAAGGAGATTTTAGGGATGATATTTTTGACCCACACCAAGTGGATTTGGAGGATGGGATCCTTAGGATCAATCATAAGCTTATAGGCAAATTTGACAGTGAAATACCCGCTCTCGGTTGCAACCCACATTACATGGTCCTCTCCACTTCTCATGGGAATGAATTGTTGGTGTAGGATATTTTGGATCTCTTCTGACTCGACTTCAAATCCTAGTATCCTAATTTATTTCCATCTAAACCTTCCCCTATTCTGCATTATAAAATCAACCACTTTCCTTCCTATGAACTGATCAATATAATCCTTGACCCTGGCTAGGTGTGGTAATTGAGAGAGAGTCTCCTCCCTTGCCTGCATATCATCCCAAAATATAATATCTTTTCATTTCATGATATCCATCTCATCCCTTTATTGATGACATTTTTTTTGGTCAAGATTACCTTCCAAAAAGTTGATCCTTTATTTAGGATATTGTCCTTTAGAAAATTAATGCCTTGGAGGTATTTTATTTTAATAATGGCAATCCATTGGTTCTCCTCGTTGGTTATGAGATGCCACGCTTGCTTAGCTACCAATGTTGTGTTCAACTGAGATACTCTTCTTAGGCCTAAGCCCCCATTCTCTTTAGGTCTGCATACCTTACTCCACCCAACTAGGTGTATTCTCTATTTTTCCTCCTACCATGACTAGAGGAAGTTCTTTTGGAGTTGTTCAATATTTTGGTATATCTTAGTTGGGGCCTTAAAAAGGATAAAAAATACATGGAGATGCTCTAAATGGAGGCCATAGTGAGGGTATCTTTACCTTTCTGATATAGAAAGAACCCTTTCCAACCAACCAGTTTCTTTTGAATTATTTCTACCACATTGTCCCACATTGATTTTCCTAGGGAGCTTGTAAACAGGGGAAGACCTAGGTAAGAAGTAGGGAGAGCAGCAATTGAACATCCCAAAATCCCATCTATCCTGATATGCCTTGGAATGGGGGTGTTGAGGAAGTAAATTTTTCTCTTGAAGAAGTTCACCTTCTACCCAGTCGCCTCCTCATAAAGCTTTAGAATGTGCTTTGTCCTTCTAGCTTCAACTACTAACACCTAGATCAACATAAGGGTATCATCAACAAACTGTTGGTGGGTTACTAAATTGGTAAGGGAGGTGGCTTTAATCCCAGAGATCAAACCTGCATTGCAGGCCACTTTGATAGTTCTTACTAGAGCCTCCACCACAATAATGAACATTGGACTGATCGGATCTGCCTCTAAGGCTTTGGAAATACCCTATTGTTGTACCATTTACAAGGATAGAGAACTAAGGCTTGAGAATACATCCTTTTATAAGGATGGAAACCAAATTTTAGAAGAACTACAGTAAAAAATTCCCAGTTGATACGATCAAAGGATTTATTCATGTCAAGCTTTAGGGCATAGGTTGCCTTCTTGGTTTGGCTTGCAGTGTGAAGAGCTTCATGGACTGTAATCACCCCATAAATAATCAATCTTCCCTGAACCAAGCTCCCTTGACAAGTATCAATCATAGGGGAAAATATTCCTTTCATCTTATTAGATATGGCTTTAGTAAGGATTTTGTAGGACACATTGCATAGACTGATTGGTCTGAAAGCTGCCATCATTTCGAGGGTCGAGCCCTTAGGAATCAATGTAATTAAAGTAGAATTAAACCCTCTAGGGATGTTTTTTGAAGCCTTTAACTCCTTTACCACAGAGATTACATCCTCCCCAATAATGTCCCAAAAAACCTAGAAGAAACAAGGAGGGAATCCATCAGGTTTTGGGACCTTATCAGGTTCCATGCTTAACAAAGTATTTTTTATTTCCTTCTTTATGAAGGGAGGTAGAAGTTTGGCATTGGTGGCACCATCTATGACACTAGGTATGAATTGTAGGAGAGTCTCATTGGCTTCCTCTTGGCATTGGGTTTCATACCCGAGGAGGGAGCTAAAATAACTAACAAATTCTTCTCTGATCTCAATTAAGTCCTGAGTTTTGGATCCATTAGATCTAGTCAGCTCTTTGATCTTATTATTACTTCTATTTCCCAGGGTAGTGATATGATTTTTTTTTTAATTTGAGTCGCCATCCTTCAACCATAAAGCCCTGGATTTATGCCTCCAATAGGTTTCCTCACAAGCCAGAATATTATCATATTTTGAAAGCTTAATTTACTCCTCTGTTCTTATTTTTTAATCATAAATACCATTTTGAATCCTGTTGTCAATAGCCTTCAGAATTTCTCCCACTTTTTTCTTGTTCTCAAACAGGTTCCCAAAAACATCCTTATTCCAGATTCTTAGGTTCTCCTTCACTTATTTCAACTTTTGGGCTAACCTAAAAGCTGAGCTACCCTGAATGGCTTATTGCCACCAGCTTTTGATTATTTCCTTCAAGTCTGGATGTTTGATCCACATTGACTAAAAGTGAAAGGGTTTCTTAAATGAGTTATCTTAGGGGACCTCCAATAAAATGGGGTTATGATCTGATGAAATTTTGGGAAGAGCTTGCAGAGTGAACTCCAAAAACTGTGACAAATTCTTTTGACATAAAGAACCTATCTAACCTTTCCTGAATAAGTTGGATTCCTATCCTACGATTGCTCCAAGTAAACTTAGACCCTATTAGTCTCACATTCATCAGCTCGTTAGAATTGACAAAATCATTAAATTCTTCCATGCTCCTTGTTGGAAGCCCAAACCTACCATTTTTGTCTGAAGGGTATAAGGGAGTATTGAAATATCCTGCTACCATCTAGGAAATATCATGAAAGACTGCATTCAAGTGGCTTAGATATCCCCACAATGAGGTTCCTCCTTGAAATGAATTGGGTGCATACACATTTGATACAATCTGCGATCTATTCTTGTCAATATCATGAAAAAACACACTTAACACCCTATCATCATCCTGAATAATGATACCTTCCACACTCCTAGAATACGATAGCACCATGAGTTCTCTTGAAGCTCCTCTTGCCTACTTGAAAACCAAATCTCCTTGACTCCATATTTTTTTTGCTGCTATTTTCGACTGGGCTTCATCTATTTTTGTTTCTTGTAAGAGAATAATGGTTGGATTGTATTGCCTTCTTATTGAACTGACCACCATGTGGGTCGATGGACCATTTAGGCCTATCACATTCCATGAGAGTACCTTCATTTGGAATTTTTTAGGATTTTTTCCCCTCTCCCTTCCTTGGGGAGGTTTGCCTAATTTGTTATCATCTTGACCTGGGATAACCTGTTGTATCAATATTTTTTGTTTTCCATTTGCCACTGCATTGACAGTCCTCAATATATTATGTTCAACATTAGACATACTTCCCCTCTTTTTCTCATTGTCGTAATCAATTGGAGATTTGGTTGTGCTTTTGGTCTATTTTGAGCCAAAATGAGGAGGTATAATATGTTTAAGGACTGTACTAGAACACTCTTCTGGCTTGTTTGTTCCTACCATTTTAGTCCTTGATTCTAACTCTTCTGTACTTATCCTATATTCTCCATAATTCTGTTGTGAACCTTCCTAAAATTTTGTAGGGCTTTTGGTTATGACATTGGAAGGACCCGATTCCTTTGATCCTATCTCCTCCATCCTTTTTCTATATTCTGCAGGGGTGTGCTTTAATCCTTCCTGGTGGTTTGGGAGTCTTTTAGTTTTGATGTTGTAAGGAACCGATATGGATGAGGATTCTAAAGTTTTTGGTAATTCAACCCGAAGGATTCTGTCCTCGCCCATTTCCCCTTCTACCATAAGGTTAGCAAGAACTTTAAACTTATTTGAACTTGGGATTCTAGGGCTTACTTGATTTTCCTGCTCATTGGTGATTTGTTGTTTTCCTTTCTCCTGGGTTTGAACCTAGTTGTCCTACTCCTGATAAATATTGTTGTTCTTAGTCGGCCTAAACCCTCCTATACCTAGTGGTCCTCCTATGGATTGGTTCCTGGGGAATGCTTTGTCATTTGTCCTTTTTGCTTCTTTCCTCTAATCTTCTCTGCTAGCTGCTAGACTTGGACATTGATTTCGTAGGTGACCTTGAGTTTTGCATTCTATGTAAAATGTTGGCTTATTTTCATATTCCACTAGTTGTTTTATCAAATAATCTCCATAGCCTAGTTCTACAAAGGATGGCAACTCAAAATCTATGTCTGCATTGACAGAGATTCTTGCATGCGTCATCCTTGTTCTTGCCAGGGTTGAATGGTCAATGGAAATGAACTACCCAATGGCTCTAGCAATCCCTTGCAACTAGTACTCGTTAAAAAAGTGAGAGGGGAGGTTTAGTAGACAGACCCAGATGGGAGCTATATTAATATTTTGTTTTTTGTGGTCAAATTCATCCCCCCTTTTTCTGAGAAACAAGCTACGTTTTCCTAAAAACCATGGTTAAACTGTTAGAATGTGATTTGCATCCTCCTTATTATTGAATATTAAGATGAAAAAGCCCCTAGACAAATCAACAATATCTAGGTTCCCAATTTTTCTCCATTTGGATAGCACCCAGGAGCGTATAGTTTCTATATCCGGCCTTCTGCCCAGAAACTTACCTACTAGTGAAAACTTCTCCAAGGATAAAAATGGATCGATAACATTCGTAGGTGCCATAATCTGGTTGTTCTCAGGTATGATGGGAGGGATTGAATGAAAATCACTCTTTTTGCCTTTTACGATTCTACAAAGGATAGACCACTTCTAGGACCTGCAGTACTCTACTAGGTCGATTTGTCCAGGTATTTGTCAAGGGGTTCAAGTCCTCGTACCTTATCAAATTGCTCGTGGATGGGCCCTTGTCCCCTTCCAAAGACAATCTACCTGCCTGCATCTGGATCCTCACCTACCACCTTCTCGAGGTTCCCACCCAAAATCTTCGAACCTCCTTCTCTGCCTTCACTGTTCCCATTGCTCCATCGCTCCCTAAAATTTTCACCTCTGGACTACTACTCTACAATTCCTCTAGATTACCTCAACCAATTTGAAATTATTGTGATGATGTGACTTGTTCATATTCTATCCTAGGGAGTGGCGACTATTGTGTCTTCATATGGTGCATTCGATCTTCTAATAGGTTTGTTCTACTTTAGTTGTCCCACTATTGCCTTAGTTATAGCAGTATAGGTGTTTGTTAAAAGATCTTGAGGCTGTTAAGATTTTTGGACAGTATATTTTCTTGATATAAAGCATGTTTGGACAATCTAGCTAGGTTCAATCCTTATTTTTTAATACATATGCTTCTAGGTGTTTGTTAAAAGAGCTTGAGGCTATTAAGATTTTTGGACAGTAGATTTTCTTGATCAAAATCATGTTTGGACAAACTATCTAGGTTCAATATTTATTTTATAATGCATATGCTTATGGCTCCACTTTTTGTTTGATAAATTTTTTACTTCTATCACATGCTTCATTGGGCATCAGGTACATTATTTATCTCTGTTGGATTTTTATACACCCTAGGCTGACATCAACATTTAAAAAATATCTAGTGCTTCTTTGATATTTTAGCCTCCACTTTTTGTTTGATATATGTTTTACTTATATCACATGCTTCATTGGGAATCAAGTACTTTATTTATGTATTTTAGATTTTTATACACCCTAGGCTGACATCAACATTTAAAATATCAAATGCTTATTTGATATTTTAGCCTGGTGAAGCACTTTATTGGATGCTAGACGCATTTCATGCCTTAGAAGTTTTTGATCTATTGGGTTTTTATGATACACTTGTTGACGTAGGCACTCAAAACCACCCGATATTATATTTTCTCTATAACTAAAGTTTATTGTACCCAACATACTTTGCTACTATGTTAGGTGCTAGATTTCCATTCATACTTAGCCAAAATTCTGCTTCAACATGTTGAGTGCTTCTTCATGTCATGCCATACTTTTATGTTGCACTACTAACATCATCATCATTGTTATTTGTCCAACCTGCTTTCTTTCTTTGTTCTTTTTTTTAATGTTGAACATCATTTTTATTGTCCCTTTATTGACATCAACACTCAAAATGTTCGACTAACCCTTAGTCAATTTCAATCAATATTATTTTACCTTCAACTATTTAGTGTTATATACTTTAATTATTTTTGTTGACATCATCACCTTAAAATTTTGGACATCCTTCTACACTTGAAAAAATTCTGCATTGTTTATGCCCCTTTTTATCTTCTTCTAATATGATGGCTTTATTAGGTTTCATTGTTTATGCCTTTCTTGTCTTCTTCTGATCCAATTAATTTCTTAAGTGTATATAAAAAAGGCATGATGTTCTATTGGAAAAATTCATCTCCTTCTCTAGAGATGGTAGAGATGGATGTGGGTGAAGAAATTTACCTACACTTCTCCAATATAGATTCTAGATAAATTGTAGGAGATCGCTGTGGGTGAAAAAATTTACCTACACTTATCCAATCTAGATTCTAAAGAAATTGTTTTTTTTGTAGCAGCTTTTAAAGATCTAGTCTCACACATTCCATCACAAATAACACTTGATATTTGTTCAAATTGAAAATCCAATGCCATAAATTCTCCTAAGGCATCTCCATAACTCTAAATTCAAATGATAAGCCATAAAACCAGACCTAAAATAGGACTTTATCTACTCTCTCTTTGTTTGGTTTGAATCCTAGTCACCATCTTCTCATGTTAAGACCAACATTCCCCCTTAAACAAAGATCTCTCATCGGGAGGTTAACACACAAATCTCATATCACACATTAAATAAAGTTTAATATATTAAATAATGATTATTTCAAAATAAAAACATTCACAATAAAGTTAGAAAAAGGTTAATAACCATTATTTTAAAATAAAATCTTTAGTGATAAGGTCAGAAAAAGGTGATTATTATAATTTAAAAACCTTAATAATAATAATAAAGTTAGTAAAAGGCTAACAATAATTATTTCAAAATAATAACTTTATTAATTTAGTTATTGTGTGTTAAGACATTTGGTATTTATTATGATTACTTATAAGATATTTTAATTGAAAACGATAAAATATTTCATTTTTATTACATTCATATTACGATACAATGATATACTATATTAGATTCCATTACATACAATATTATGACTTAAATTTGTAAGTATGTTATTATTTTTAAATAATTAAAAATTAAAAACATGTATAATTAACATAATTAATAACCTACTCTTTAGTGATAACCTGCTCCTCTTTAGATTGATTAAAATAAATAATTTTATAATCTTGAAATCTTATTTTATTCTAAAAATCCAAATTCAATCCAATAAATAAATAAAAATATATATATAAACTAAAGTAAAACTTCTCATTATGCAAGAAAAACCCTTATACATTATTCATAATATAATATTAATTTTATAAAACAACCTCATTTTATAAAATTATCTTATTCTCTATAACTTACTTTTTTTTAATATTTTTCTATATCACTGTTTTTTTTTTAAGTTATGTGTGACTTTTATTGGGGCCACTTCCATTACAAAAATAAAACATTACATTGCTCTCATTACATTTCTAACAATTTAATTAAATCATATCCAACTTTGTATTTCTATTAGATATATTCTTCATTTACCCTTCTATCAAGGGCTAACTTTTCACAATCAACTCCTTTTGTATTATAAGCCTTCAAAAATTTAAATTCTGTCAAGATGAAATTCAACAATGCGAATGGTTAAAATATTTGCTACCTAGCTTCTATATCCAAAAATTTCTTGGATATAACAACCTCACAATTTCTTAATATTTTTTTTTAGGGTTCTTATTTATTCCCCTAAAATTTCAAGATATTATTTTCACTTTTATTTTTTATTTTTTATTTGTGGGTTTAGCCCCACTTCTTGTTAACACTTGTGATATTTGCTTTTGTTTTCCAATATCAATATCCCTTTGTGTTTCTTTTTATCTTTGTTTTTGCTTCTTGGATTTTCCTTTTTTTTTTTTTTCATTCTCAACAATACTTTCATCTTCATCAATATCTTCAATCTTCTCACACTTCTCATAGTAAGACTTATCATCTTTAGGTTTGCCTTGTTTTGAAGGATTTGAAGTGCAACGAATAACCTCAAAATCACACTCTTATTTATATTTCTTTGGAGACCCTTAAGTGCAAGGATGCTTTTCTATAGCAATTATCTTCTTATGCTACCCTAAAAATCCTAAATTATTATGGGTTTCCTCCAACCTCACTTCTTTATCCTCACGTCTATCTTATTCTTCTCTTGAAACCTTAAAGTGTAAGGGATAACATCTTCACCACTTTCATTTTTATTACTCGAAGAGGATTCTATACTACTTGAGGAAAATGAAGATGATTTACCTGGAGTAAGACCTTTTTTGTTGTCTTTGATTTGGACTTTATCTCCACATCTTCTTTTGTACCTTTAATTCCTTCTAAACTTTTAAATTGATATTGTCGATAGGATTTCTTTACCTCTTCTTTTGGAGTGGAATATCCTTTATCTCGATTCAATTATTGAAATATTTTCTTTCTTTGTCTTGAATTTTATCTCATGGCTAGAATTTTTTATCTCTTTCTTCATAGTTTTTACTTTGTAAACTCTTACCATGTGTCCAATCTCAAAATAATTTGGCAAAAAAATGTAATATTTTCATAATCTACTTGTTGATCCCATTCTCTTGATTTAGATTTAATCTTAATGGATTGTGGAAAATGTTTTGAAATATCCATAGCAACACATATTCGAGTATATATACCATGCTTTCGCTCCTTAGTTGTTGGTCCTTCCTTGATGAATTCCCCTATACGATATTTCCAATTTTTTTCAAAACATCCTTATTTATAAGCTGATATCCAAAAAACCTAACCCACACTGGAAGCTTCTATATCAACTAATAAAAAATTGTTCCATGGTATCAAATAAAGTGCATCTCTTATCATAAACCATGGACCTCCAAGCATTATTTTATCCCTAATTTTTTAAATGGAAAAGATGATGAGAAAAAAATCATTAGGAAGAAAAGTCATGGAATAATTTGAATTCCATCCCCACTTCCACTTGATCCAATTTTGAATCTCCAAAAACCCTGGCCATAATCTATGGAACTTACATATTAGCCCTCTACTTTTAAGAACCATTATATCATGCTCAATCATCTCATCCTTGATATTTACTTATGGTGTACCATTTGCTACCTATATCGAACTTGCTATGCATTCGATATTTCACTTATCTCCAGCTTGGACCTTCATAATTCCAACAAGGGCATCTTTATTTCTAGTTAGGGCATCCTGACTTCCCATTAAGGCTTTCAAAAATGAATTTCTTTCCACAATAACAATATCTATTTGAGTATATATAGCATGTTTTGGCTCCTTAGTTGTTGGTCCTTCCTTAATGAATTCCCCTAGGGTATTTTCAATATTTTTCAAAACATATTTATTTATAAAGCTGATATGGAAGTCCAAAAAACCTAACCCACAATGAAAGCTTCTTAATAGTTTATGTCTCAACTAAAAAAATTCGTTCCATGGTCTCAAATAAAGTGCATCTCTTCTCATAAACCATGGGCCACCAAGCATTATTTTATCCCTAATTTTTGAACTCGAAAAGATGATGGGGAAAAAACCATTAGGAAGAAAAGTTAGAGAATAATTTTAATTTCATCCCCACTTCCACTTGATCCAATTTTGAATTTCCAAAATACTGGCCATGATCTATGGAACTTACATATTAGACCTCTACTTTTAAGAACCATTATATCATGCTTAATCATCTTATCCTTGATACTTACTTCTAGTGTACCATTTGCTACCTAGATCAAACTTGCCATGCATTTGCTCTTTCACTTATCTCTAGATTGGGCCTTCATACTTCCAACAAGGGCATCTTGATTTATATCTAGGGTATCCTGAATTCCCATTAGGGCTTTCAAAAATGATTTTCCTTCCACAATAGCTAATGGGACTTGCTCTTGGCTTGCAATCCCTCTTAGTTTGTATTCTCTCTCTGCTTGCACTCGCTCTTATTCCCAAATTGCATTCTCTCTTGCCTCACACTTGCTCCTGGTGTGTACTCCTGACTCACAAATGCCCGTGTGTCTTCTTTTTCTTGGAATTCCTTCACTTCAATTTTTTTTGGAAACAATGTTCTACCCATTTGTGGTAAGGGTTTGAAGCATTGATGCACTCTGGATGGACCTGCTAGCCTTTCACCATAATTGAATCATGGCTTGCACTCCCTCTTAGTTTACACTCCCTTTTGGTTTGCACTCTCTCCTACCTCACACTTTCTCCTGCCTCGCATTCACTCCCAACTTGCCCTCCCTCTTGGCTCATAATTGCCCTTGTCTTTTTTTTTTTCGGCGTTCCTTGGCTTCAATAACGCCTTGGCTTCAACAATTTTTTGGAAATAATGTTCCACACATTCATGGTAAGGGTTTGAAGCATTGATGTACTCTGGATGAACTTGTCACTCTTTTGCCATGACTAAATCTCTACTCGCATTCCCTCTTGGTTCACACTCACTCCTATCTTGCGTTTGCCCTCACTTTTGGATGCACTTACTCCTAGATCACTTGCTATTGCACTTACTCACAGTTTACATTCAAACTCACTGTTGTTGCCCTTACTCGCTATTCACGTTCGCACTCACTACTACTACCATCCCTCTTGGCTTACAATTGCCCTTGTCTCTTCTTTTTTTCTGCGTTCCTTGGCTTCAACAATGCCTTGGCTTCAATAATTTTTTGGAAACAATGTTCCACACATTCATGGTAAGGATTTGAAGCATTGATGCACTTTGGATGAACTTGTCACTCTTTTTCCATGACTAAATCTCTTCTCGCACTCCCTCTTGGTTCACACTCACTCCTAGCTTGTACTTGCCCTCACATTTGGTTGTAGTTGCTACTGCACTTACTCGTGGTTCATGTTCAAAATTGCTGCTACTGCCCTTACTCATGATTCGCATTCGAACTCGTTACTGCGGCCCTCCATCTTGGCTCACAATTGCCCTTGTCTCTTATTTTTTTCCATGTTCCTTGGCTTCAACAATGCCTTGGAGACAATGTTCCACACATTCATGGTAAGGGTTTGAAGCATTGATCCACTCTCTCTTCTACCATGACTAAATATCTACTCGCACTCCCTCTTGGTTCACACTCACTCCTATCTTGCACTTGCCCTCACTTTTGGATCCACTTACTCCTAAATCACGCTTGCACTTGCTACTGCACTTACTAGCTTACCCTCACTTTTGGCTGCACTTACTCCTAGATCGCGTTCGTACTCTTTGCTTCACTTACTCGTAGTTCATGTTCAAACTCACTAGTGCTTCCCTTACTCACGCTTTGCATTCGCACTCGCTGCTGCTGCCCTTACTCACAGTTGCACTCACTATTGCTGCCCTTACTCATGGTCGCACTCGCTGCTGCTGCTCTTACTCATGGTTTGAATTCAAAATTGCAGTTGTTGCCATTACTCGTAGTTCACGTTCGCACTCACTTCTGCTGCCCTTACTCACGGTTCGCATTCACACTTGCTGTTGTCGCCCTTACTCGCGATTTGCCTCTATATCACTATTTTTATAATCTTTGATGAGCACCAGAAATGCTCATATTTTGTACATATTTCTTTGATCAATATGCGACTGTATAATAAGGATTGCGCACTTTTATGAATGATTATATAGATATTTGATATAATTATGCGTGTTATCTAATTTGTGTGTTTTTAGTATGTTTTGTGGAATTGCAATTGATTTAGTTAGATTTGGAACAGTCAAGGTCTTTTGATGGACCTGGCACTTTATTTCATTGGGGGTCAATGTAGAGAACATAGGCGCCTCCCTACAACCAGAAGGCGCCAAGGGAACAAGCGCCTCCCTGCAATCGAAAGGCGCTAAACCAAATATGAGCGCCTCCCTGTAGTCAGAAGGCGCCAACTGAATACGAGCGCCTCCCTATAGTCAAAAGTCACCAAATGAATACGAGCACCTCCCTACAGTCGAAAGGCACCAACTGAATACGAGCGCCTCCCTGTAGTCGAAAGGCACCAACTGAATGCAAGCACCTCCCTGCAGTCGAAAGGTGCCAACTGAATGCGAGCGCCTCCCTACAGTCGAAAGGCACCAACTGAGTGCAAGCGCCTCCCTACAATCGGAAGGCGCCAACCAAAGACAAGCGCCTCCCCGCAGTTGAAAGGCACCAATAGAAGGCAAGCGCCTCCCCACAGCCATAAGGCGCTAATAGAAGGCAAGTGCCTCCCCACAGTAGGAAGGCACTAATAGAAGGCAAGCGCCTCCCTACAACCAGAAGGCACTGTGATAACAAGGTACCTTCCTCATAAGGAAGGCGTCGTTGATTCTTTGTCATTGACCAGATTCGAACGACATGGATAGCAGCGACTGGTGCAGTTCTAGCTCTACGTCATGCAAAGCTAAATTAGAGATAGCACCAACATATCAAAACATCTTACTGATGCCAGGAAAAGTAAGAACCGAAATGAACACGTCACCATCAAAACAAAATGCCAGACATCGATTGCATTCGCTAGACTATTCTAATTGAGTTTGGGAAGAATCGACTGTTGTAACCACTTCTGTAATAGAAGTTCTGCGGGTGTGTTATATAAACACACGCAGATCATTCTGAAAGATATATAGAAATAATTAATAAATATCCATTTAGAGTTGCAGAAGATAGATTGTAATACGTTGATAAATATATTCCAGTTCCAAAAGTTCTAAAGCGCGTGTTCGATCGGGAAGAAGCTGTTGGAGCCTAGGCCCACTCCAAGCCAGTATTTCTTCCCCATTTCCTTTTTTTTTATTTATTTTAATTAGTTTATTGCTTTTATAGGAACGTTCATTAGTTTGCTAGTTCTAGTATTTGCAGTAGGTTTATCTTCAAGAATGTGTACATAATTTATTTCTTTAGATTTAATTAAGTTCTTCTTACGTAATTTATTAAGGAGTGCGAGAATTATTGACAACCATTTCAAGAACACCCCCCAAATGTAGGATTAACAGATTCACCTCTAGTGGTATTGTAGTAACCTAATTCCGACTCTTTGCAAGTTTACGAAGCTCCTTGGGTTGATAATTAAATGCACGGGCATGTGACAAAAATAGGAAACCATTCACCTTGTTTGGCCCGTAACATTTTGGCGTCGTTGTCGAGGAAGCGTCTTAATTAGATTACTTAAAATACCCTAAAACCTTCCATCTAACCTTTTATGAGTTCTTCGAGAAGAAAAGGACCTGACGGTCACTTTATAAGAACTAATCCATCAGGACCTGAGTCAACTGAGCATCTTGGATTTGAGTTAGACTCACCCGACCTACCCACAGTCCATTGGAGTGAGGAACCGCACTTTGTGCAAAGTGCCACCTCATCCCATCAATAAGGGGATGAACGAATCATCATAAATCCCCTGTTTAATAAGACTCCTCTAGAGGAAGCCCTGTTGTGGAAGGCTGTGGAGGATCAGACGGTTTTGCCAGACAACCTTAGAGCATTGACTCAGAAAGTTTTAAACAATCGAAAGGCCATAAACGCTGCATTAGAAACCACATTTCCCAAAAAAATGGAAGATAACGATGAATTCTCATCTAGATTTAGTTTCCCAATAGAGGAGGGAGTAGGAGATACCAAAATGAAAAATATATCCCCTGCTCACCTTTCGTCCTTCAGAGGACACGCAACTAAGGACCCTGACCTGTTTTTATTCAAGTTTGATATTTTGTGTAGGTCTGTGGATTATAAATCAAACATGCAGAAGTTGAAATTATTTCCTTCTACATTAGACGATGCAACTCCGTGATGGTTCATCGGTCTGGGAGACAAACACATCACCACCTGGGACCAAATGAAGAAGCTCTTTCTAGAGCAATATCAAGATTTTAGGAGAGCAAGAGACTCCAGGGAGGAGGTCCTGAGCATGACACAAAGAGAAGATGAGTCTCTCAAGGAGTATTGGGAGAGATTCAACTTTAATCTTCATTGGTACCCTCACTCGAAGCTATCTGATAAGTCCCTCAAAAGCATCTTCTTGAGGGGACTTACCAATGAGTCACTGGAGGCTCTCAATATGATCTTTGGAGGTGATGTCTATCAGCATGCTATGGACGACATCTAGAAATTATGCCAGAAATACTCGAGAAGGCAAGGCAAAATCACTGCCAGGACCATGAAGGCGACTGCTTTAGTCAAGATAAAACAATGTTCACCTGTCCATGGGGAATGTTTGCCTATAGGGTATTGCCTTTTGGACTATGCAATGCACCGACCACATTTCAAAGGGCAGTGCTTAGCATATTCTCTGATATGATAGGAGACAAGGTGGAAGTATACATGGACAACTTCACCGCCTATGGAGAAACCTTCGAGGAGGCAATGATAAATCTGAAAAGAGTGCTCGACAGGAGCAAGGAAAATCATTTGTCCCTAAGTAATGAAAAATGTTTTATGATGATGCATGAAGGCATCGTGTTGGACACCACCTCTCTGCAGAAGGAATAAAATTAGACAAGAGGAAGATCGAGGTCATCAGAGACCTACCTAGCCCCAGAATGTAGAAGGAGGTAAGAAGTTTCCTTGGATCAGCTGGGTATTACCGGTGATTTATCGCCGAATTTAGTAAGATTGCCAAACCACTACACACCCTACTTTTTAAGGACATAGAGTTAAATTGGATGGGAGATTGCAAAGAAGCGTTCCAATTGTTGAAAGAAAAATTGATATCTACACCGGTCTTGAGAGGACCAAATTGGGCCATACCATTCCATATTTACTGCGATGCATCTAACGGTGCGATCGGAGCAGTCCTCGGGCAGAAAGACGACGAAGAATTTTATGCCATCTATTATGTCAGTAAAAACTTGGTGGGAGCAAAGCTCAACTATACAATGACAGAAAAAGAATTCCTCGCAGTTGTCCATGCAATAAACAAATTCTGCCACTATATAACAGGATACAAATTCTTCGTCCATACGGACCACGCGGCTATCAGGTATCTGATGAGCAAGCCGACCATTGGTGGCAGAATTATTAGATGGATGTTGCTATTGTAGGAATTCGACATCACTATAGTCAATAAATTGGGCAAGGACAACGTCATGGTAGATTTTCTATCCAGATTGATACCAACAGATCATCAAGCAGTGGAAGATTAGTTTTCGGACGAACATCTGTTCACTATTAGTGAAAAAACCCCGTGGTATGCAGACATAGCCAATTACTTGGCCACCGGAAGGACCTCACCTGCTCTCTCCTATCGAGAAAAGCAGGTAGTCATAGAGAAGAGCACATCATTCCTTTGGATGGATGGTCTCCTATTTAAAATAGGACGAGACCAAATTATAAGAATATGCATAGCAGAACAAGAGTTTTCAAAAGTGCTCAAGGCATGTCACGATGAGCCATGCGAAGGACACTTTGTAGGGAAACAAACTTCCTACAAAATCCTACAGGCTGGGTATTTTTGGCCCACTCTGTTCAAGGACGCGACAGACAGTATACCAGACAAGTGTGACGAGTGCCAGAGGATGGGTAGACCAACCCATCGAGATGAAATACCCCTACAGCCCCAGGTACACCTGGAACCTTTCAATAAATGGGGCATGGACTTCATGGGACCATTTAATCCACCTTCAATGGGAAGGAGGTTTATTCTGGTCTACACGGATTATGTCACCAAATGGGTGGAAGTGCAGGCATTAAGGGACTCAAAGGAAAGAACGGTCATCGATTTCTTATTTTCCCATATTTTCACATGATTTGGGGTTCCTCGAGAGATAACAACAAACCAAGGGCCCCAATTCACATCCAAATTGATTGAGGAGCTGATGGAGCAGTATAGAGTTTGACACAATAAAACCACACCCTACCATCCGTAGGCAAATAGGCAAGTAGAAGTGACAAACAGGGAGATAGAAAACATCTTGACCAAAATCATGCAGCAACACAATAAAGATTGGGCCACACGGTTGCCGAAGGTAGTTTGGGCATACAACACCACGTGGAAATCCACCATAGGATGCACACCTTTCCAACTGGTCTATGGGAAAAATGCGATGATGCCCATCGAGTTCGAAATCAAAACTCTGAGGACGGCTTCAGAATTAAGTTTGAGCTTGGACGAAGCTCAAAAATAGAGGATTCGCCGACTAGATCAGCTGGACGAAATCTGACTGCAGAGGACAGAGATTATACAGAAGCAGAGAAAGAAGTGGCATGATAACCACATCAAGCTGAAGAAGTTCCAGGTAGGGGAATGGGTACTGTTGTATGATTTTTGGTCCAGGAAAGGAAGGGCAAACTTATGCAGAGATGGATGGGGCCATATGAGGTGGCAAAGCTCATTAGGAATAGGGCGGTGCATGTTAAGACAATTTATGACATCAACACCATGTTCACAGTCAATGGCCACCGACTACGCCCCTATAATACGTCTAAAATGTTACAGGTGGAATATAGAGTAGGCATGGGGGAGACCCCATATTGCTAGATCTAGATCGAACTCTCACAGGTGAAATTGTGGGCACGAAAGTGCTCACCCAAATTTTTTAGTTAAGATAGTTTTTTTTTTTTTTTGTAATGTGTGTTTTTGCAGGGACGACGCCCGCATGCAAGCTGTAGGCATCCTAATCTAGGGCCTAACAGGAATGGAACGCGTCTAACTGCCTTTATTTTCCTTTCTTTTTCGGTTGCTTTTTGTAGGTGGAGGACTTGACAGCATGAGGGACAGGTATTTGGGAAACCGAGCCCGATTCGACTCCAGCATTCTGACACCAGCTCGTAGGTATAATCTGGGCAGCGTGAAAAACTGGGAAGGCTTGATCACCCTTTTTCTAGTCAAATCGCCAAGTCCAGAAGAAGGCATCTTACTGCATCCAGAAGGCGCCAAGTCTAGAAGAAGGTGCCTTACTGCATCCAGAAGGCGCCAAGTCTAGAAGAAGGTGCCTTACTACATCCAAAATGCGCCAAGTCCAGAAGAAGGCACCTTACTACACCCGAAAGGCACCCATATAGAATAAGGCACCTTACTACATCCAGAAGAAGGTGCCAAGTCCACAAGAAGGCACCTTACTACACCCGAAAGGTGCCCATATAGAAGAAGGCACCTTACTGCATCTGGAAGGCACCAAATCGGAAGACAGTGCCTTCCATCCATTCAAAAGTTCAAAAAAAATATATATATATATATATACATATGTAGGTGCCTTCCATGGCAGGAAGGCACCAAATCAAAAAAAAAAAAAAAAAAGCCAGCCGAATATGCCTTCCAACATCAGGAAGGTGCATTCATCCAGTCGAATATGCATTCCAACATTAGGAAGGCACATTCATCAAGATGAACGCCTTCCAACATCAAAAAGGTGCAAACCAGAAGGAGGCACCTCCCACATTGGTAAGACGCTTGCAGACAAAAAGCGCCTTCCATCGCCAGACGATAGCCAATCAGAGGCACTTCCTGTAGTCAAAAGGCGCATTTGTTCGATGAAGAGCACCAAAAACATTGGAAAGGTGCTACAAGGACACCATCCACATGGGGAAGGTACCAAAGAACTCCTTCCATGTGCAACATTTACATCTACCGGATGCCTCGAGCGAAACGAAGCATCACACCAATAAGCGACATAAAATGACCATACCCCTCCCTTATGTCACAAGTCAACAAATCAGCGGCTACCACGACAACTGGAACATCGAATCAGGTACGCACATACTAAATCAAATCATTTATATAATTATTTATAAATACACAGCACCAAAAAAATACTTCCGTCATAGAGATCGTATCCCCCCCAAAGCCAAAAACATGTGCCAATGATAGGGCGTCTTCCATAACTGCTAGGGTTAGGCATATTTTCTATAAGAAGGCGCCTTCCTGAAGAAAGAAGGACAGAAAAAAAAATACAGTAGCAAAATGCACCATGGGAGGAAGGTCCAAGAACCATGCGATCAAGAAGAATGAACCCAGTGATACCGATGGGATCAGAGGGGCAGTGAAGACCCAATTCGAAGCCGAGGGGTGGCTCGAATACTGCACCTTGGTCAGTCAGGGCTAGGACGTGGAGGCAGCTAGAGAATTTGCCACCTCTTTGAGGGGCAATGCGGCCCAAGTATGAGGGATGGAAATTCCAGTCACCCCTAAGTTCATCTCACAGGCGATTGGATTGCCTCTCATGGGGGTATGTACATACAAGGGCAGAGTGTTAAAACTATACGTCGAAATACTGCTATCGAGAGAAAATGTACAGATAGACAGGGAGGGGTTACTCAAAAATAGTCTCCCCATGAATATGCGAAAGATGTTTGAGCAGATTGCTCAATTCTTCACATGCACAGGGAAGTATACCCATCTGCACATTAATCATGTGCACTTCCTCAATCACCTAGTGCATGGGAGGAAATTAAATATACCTTTCTACCTAGCAACTACTCTGAAAGATGAAGCAGCTCAATACCAGAAAGGGGCACCGTCTGCCTTAGCCCACCATGGGCTAATATCGACATTGGTTCGCCACGCAGAAGCACAAGGACAGAACTATGATGCAAAGGGAGATGACAGCCAAATAGAGCAATGCAATGCGGTTGCCAAATTAAGGCAAGACGAAGCATCCCCTACAGAGGAGATAAAAAACATTGGGCAATTGGCGTTGACCTACTTTCCAAGAGGAGCAGAGCAGTCATCGATGCCCGAAGACATAGAGGACAGAGGGCATTCCCTAGTGCCCGAGTATGAGGAGGAAGGAGCACCACTTGCTGGTGGTGAGGACAAACCAATCCCTAGGAGGAAACGTCTGTGGTGATTCCTCTCGATAGAGGAAGGACAGAGTGACCCGAAGATAGACGTTGCCACCCAAACCCTCTGAGAATTAACAAACCAGAGCCCACAGAATGAAGGAACTTTTGGGAGTAACGACCAGATTGATGCGGCCTTGGAGGAGGTGCTCGAATGGCAAACTGATTTTTGGATGGCACAACAGACTCTGGAAGATTGCCAGAACCAGCATAAAAGGGAATTGGAGGAAAGGGATAGACAAATTGCTCAGCTCGAGCAGCTGGTCCGATAGTTGCAGGAGGAAAATCAAATACTTCAGGATAGAGGAACAGCAAGACAGGATGCGTCCACTTAGACTGATTGGGCAAAAGAAGTGTCGACGAACTCTCCCACATCCGTCGAACGAGTATTCTCTTCGATGGAGATTTGATCGGACGCCCGACACAACAACCCGAAGGCAGGGGAGGATTCCTATGTTTTCAGGGGTGAAAAGGAAAGAAGTCCTACGATGCCCCCTATCATTGTCCTGAGTGACACAGAGCAGGACGAAGGTCTCCCGCAAGAGGATAAGGAGGACCTCCCCAGGCCTAAAGAAGGAGAAGATCCTGAGGGGTCTACACCAGGTAGACAGGAGAACGGAGGATCACCCCCGGAGATAGTAGCACAGCCGATCCTTTGGAGTAAAGAGAAGTACCCAAAGGAGAAATAAGAGACCCTGGTCTGAGCCACCACATTTTCTATAGAGGCCAAGGCAAAGAGGCCCAGGACGGCTCGATAGAAGGTGAAAGTGACCTTCGTCGATCAAAGGAGAACGAATGGGACATGCAGCTGTTCATCGAAAGGCAAAAATATTTTGAGCAGTTGTGCAATGAAATGAAAGTAGCCAAGGAGGTCAGGAAGGCATCCTCGAGGGTAAAAGGAGATTCTGGCATCTACGTGAATCTGACAGAAGACGGCCAATTTTGGGACATCTATGGTTCATCTCGAGGGTGGCCTTCCATGATGAGGAGGTACTTGGAATGATGGGGAGTATATGGCCCACAATTAGAGGCCGCTATGATTGCAAAGGAGAATACAGGACTTACCCCTGAAGCATCCAGATTATACAAGGCCCAAGTAGTGCCTTCCAGAGGGGATAACTCGAATATCCCTTTGGCAGTGGTCAAACCCCCAGACATCGACCTCTGGCAAGCTGTCGAAGCTGCATTTCAATTGGTAGGAACAACACTGGCTAGACCACCACTAGTAGCGGCTAGAACAAGAAGAGGACAATTGACAGCCGCAGTTTCCCATAGGCAAAGGTGAACCACACCTTCAAATGTCGACACGAAAAGACAAACTTGGGCCGTAGGGGCAGCAAAATCCTCCAAGAGATGGTGACGATGAAAAGTCAGAGGGCTACCTACAGCTTGGATGCCACAAGGGCATGGCATATGTTAGGCGTGGGGGGATGATGAGCACCATAAATGCTCATATTTTATACATATTTCTTTGATCAATATGCGGTTGTATAATAAGGATTGCATACTTTTATGAATGATTATATAGATATTTGATATAATTATGCATGTTATCTAATTTGTGTGTTTTTAGTATGTTTTGTGGAATTGCAGTTGATTTAGTTAGATTTGGAACAGTCGAGGTCTTTTGATGGACCTGGCACTTTATTTCATTAGGGGTCAATGTAGAGAACATAGGCGCCTCCCTAAAACCAGAAGGCGCAAAGGAAACAAGCGCCTCCCTACAATCTAAAGGTGTCAAACCAAATATGAGTGCCTCTCTGTAGTCGAAAGGTGCCAATTGAATACGAGCACCTCCCTGCAGTCGAAAGGCACCAACTGAATATGAGCGCCTCCCTGCAATCGAAATGTGCCAACTGAATACGAGCGCCTCCTTGCAGTCGGAAGGCGCCAATTGAATGCAAGCACCTCCCTACAGTCGGAAGGCGCCAACTGAATGCAAGTGCCTCCCTACAGTAGAAAGGCACCAACTGAATGTGAGCACCTCCCTACAACCAGAAGGCGCCAACCAAAGACAAGCGCCTCCCCACAGTCGGTAGGCGCCAATAGAAGGCAAGCGCCTCCCCACAGTCGGAAGGCGCTAATAGAAGGCAAGCGCCTCCCCACAGCCGAAAGATGCTAATAGAAGGTAAGTGCCTCCCTACAACCAGAAGGTGCCGTGATAACAAGGTACCTTCCTCATAAGGAAGGCGTCACTGATTCTTTATCGTTGACCAAATTCGAACATGGACAGCAGTGGCTGGTGCAGTTCCAGCTTTGCGTCATGCATAGCTAAATTGGAGATAGCACCAACATATCAAAATGTCTTACTGATTCCAGGCAAAGCATGAACCGAAACGAACACGTCGCCATCAAAACAGAATGCTAGACGTCGATTGCATTCACCAGACTGTTCTAATTTAGTCTAGGAAGAATCGACTATTGTAACCACTTCTGTAACAAAAGTTCTGCGGGTGTGTTATATAAACACACGCAGATCATTCTGAAAGATATATAGAAATAATTAATAAATATCCATTTAGAGTTGCAAAAGATAGATTGTAATACGTTGATAAATATATTCCAGTTCCAAAAGTTCTAAAGCGTGTGTTCGATCGGGAAGAAGCTGCTGGAGCCTGGGCCCACTCCAAGCTAGTATTTCTTCCCCATTTCCTTTTCGTTTATTTATTTTAATTAGTTTATTGCTTTTATAGGAACGTTCATTAGTTTTCTAGTTCCAGTATTTGCAGTAGGTTTATCTTCAAGAATGTGTACATAATTTATTTCTGTAGATTTAATTATGTTCTTATGTAATTTATTGAGGAGTGCGAGAATGATTGACAACCATTTCAAGAACACCCCCCAAACGTAGGATTAGTAGATTCACCTCCAGTGGTATTGTAGTAACCTAATTCCGACTCTTCACAAGTTTACAAAGCTCCCTGGGTGGATAATTAAATGCACGGGCATGTGACAAAAATAGGAAACCATTCACCTTGTTTGGCCCGCAACAATCTTCCTTAGGCCTAATATATTTTTGGTATCTCTTAACATAATTTCACGGTTCACCTCTATATCACTATTTTTACAATCTTCCTTAGGCTTAATATATTTTTGTATCTCTTAACATAATTTAAAATCGTGGTCTATTGTTAGTCGTTATTTCCTCACAGCCATAAATATGAGATTGCTTAATATATTTTGGTATCTCTTAACACAATTTGTAATTGTGGTCTGTTGTTCTTGTTTCAGAGTCGCTATATTTCCTCACAGCCATAAATATGAGATTGCTTAATATATTTTGGTATCTCTTAACAAAATTTAAAATCGTGGTTTGTTGTTCTTGTTTCAGAGTCGTTAGATTTCCTCACAACCATACATAAATATGAGATTTTGATCATATAATAAATAATGATTATCCAGTCCTCACACAAACATCGTGATTGAAGAAATTGCTAATAAATTTAGGATAAGGATTCTCCTTAAGAGAAACCCTTATGACAGATCTCTTGATTATGAGATCTAAGAACTGTATTTTAAAAAGACTAATTTTTTTAAGAGTGATGATTGATAGGCTGTATAAAAATTGAAGTTTTGACACGATAATATTCCTAGTAAACCTCAAACGAACATGAAAACTTCTCTAACTGGTTGAAAGGAGGAGGAATTTTTTTTTTCCAAATGCATGTTTATCGAGCATTAGATTAGATAGATTAGAGGCTTCTGCCCAACACAGAATACTGTGTAGCTGGAGAGAAGTGCAACTAAAAAATCCTAGAAAATCCTAATAAAAGGAATTTTGAAAAATTTATATAGAAAATACTTGTTAGGTTGTGGAGTCTGATCTCGGTTAAATATGGAAAAAACAATTTTTCTCTCTATTTGGTAACTAGTTGCTTTTATGCATGGAAACTTTCTAAACTGGAAAAATCAATCAAAAAAAAACCATAATTGATGGGTCTATCCTTGGTGTCTAATTCCAAGATAGAATCTATAAAATTAATGGTTGCATAGAAATCAGTGTGATTTTTTAGGGTGTGATTTTTTGGGTTAATTATAGCATGCTTGTTTTTTAGAATGCATGTAACTGGATTTCCCTATTTATGTAATACCTCCGATAGAGAGGATTGTATCTTGTTTATGGGAAGGGCATAGGATTGTGCATCTCATGTAGAGAGATCAGGAAGCTTGGTGTAGAGCTTGATGCAAGGGTGTTTGCATGTGCATCTCATGTAGAGAGATCAGGAAGCTTGGTGTAGAGCTTGATGCAAGGGTGTTTGCATGTTGAATTATTGTTAGAGTAATTGTGTGGAGATGTTGGTGTTTTGAAGAGGAATTTGCAACTGGTTGTGTTGCAGGATTACTCCCTTCAGAGATTGTATTGGTGTTAATACAAAGGACTAGTGTTGGGTGAACCACATTATATGTTGTGTTTTATCTTGTCTTGCATGTTTATGTTCTTCTTATCTGATGGTTAATAGTTTCTGCTGTTAATGATTAAGTTTCTTGCATCAAGAATCCCTTTTGTTTATATAGTGAATCCTAACAATTGGTATCAGAGCGAGGTTGGGATTCAGGATTGAGTGGGAGCTTGACTTGAGTGGGAGCTTAACTTGAGTGGGAGCTATGGCAGAAGAAGGGAAGTTCAGGGTGTTTGTTTCGTTTGGCAGAAAGTAACTACGAAACTCTTTCGCGAAGTACTGTGATGGAGTTGTTAGGTGTGATGCTGAAGACGATAAATAATTTCCAGGCGTTATACAACGAGAGCGGAAGGACCCTGGTTTCTCACCATTGCGGCAAGAAGGGGCACCTAAAAAAGGATTGCTGGTCTCGGGATAGAGATGGAGGAGAAAGGTCAGATGTGAATCTAATGAGTGAAATTCTAACACTTTCTGATATGGCTGGTCTTGACATTGATGTTGGAGGACCAAAGAGTTCTCAAGCAATGGGAACTGGGAGACATGTCCAGGAAGATGGACATGGCTCAGGATTTATTGTATGATTTTTTAGGATGGAACACATAATATGGTTATAGCTTTGGATCATTGCGACCCCAAGTCCCTAAGTTGGAAGGTAATTCCACACTCAGGGAGTGTGCTTTCAAAGCTAGTGGCAAAGCCATATTGTGTGTGTGCATGCTATGGGTCATCCATAGTATGTAGATCTTGCCATGGTGGTGATGTTTGATTCACCATGATACAAAGTAATTCTGAGGATGTTATTATCATTGATTTGTGGTAGAGAGATTGTGTGTTGCTTGTTGATCATAGGATAAAAGTGCGTGGATGACACTAGTCCGGTGTGATGGTTCAGAGCATGTTTACAACAATTTGGAGGAGTTGACATTCCTTGTTTGGCTTAAATATGTTCTTTGGCGGATGCAACAGCGGTAGAGTTGTTGTGGATCAGTATCCAAGTGGGAGATTGTTAGGTTGTGGAGTCTGATCTCGGTTAAATATGGAAAAAATAGTTTTTCTCTCTGTTTGGTAACTAGTTGCTTTTATGCATGGAAACTTTCTAAACTGGAAAAATCAATCCAGAAAAAGCCATAATTGATGGGTCTATCCTTGGTGTCTAATTCCAAGATAGAATCTATAAAATTAATGGTTGCATAGAAATCAGTGTGATTTTTCAAGGTGTGATTTTTTGGGTTAATTATAGCATGCTTGTTTTTTAGAATGCATGTAACTGGATTTCCCTATTTATGTAATACCTTCGGTAGAGAGGATTGTATCTTGTTTATGGGAAAGGCATAGGATTGTGCATCTCATGTAGAGAGATCAGGAAGCTTGGTGTAGAGCTTGATGCAAGGGTGTTTGCATGTGCATCTCATGTAGAGAGATCAGGAAGCTTGGTGTAGAGCTTGATGCAAGGGTGTTTGCATGTTGAATTACTATTAGAGTAATTGTGTGGAGATGCTGGTGTTTTGAAGAGGAATTTGCAATTGGTTGTGTTGCAGGATTACTCCCTTCAGAGATTGTATTGGTGTTAATACAAAGGACTAGTGTTGGGTGAACCACATTATATGTTGTGTTTTATCTTGTCTTGCATGTTTATGTTCTTCTTATCTGATGGTTAATAGTTTCTGTTGTTAATGATTAAGTTTCTTGCATCAAGAATCCCTTTTGTTTATATAGTGAATCCTAACAATACTCTCAGAAAAGAAAGGACAAAAATACTTAAATTCCTAATTGTGTAGCTCCACGGGCAAAAGAGCTTCGTGAAGAATTTACATGGGCAAAGGGTCCTAGTAACTAAAGATTTTGCTCAGATGAATGAAAAACATATGTGACACCAATATTTACTCCATAGGTTAAAGAGTTTATGTAAACATTTTAATTGTATTTCTATCTTGGGATCCCATATCAATATCGCCAAATAGATTGCTCCTCTCCTCCTATCCAGGGATAATATTACTCCTATCCATGGATAATATTACTAATTTATATAGAAATCATCTCTCATCCTCTACATTCAAATGTATTATATTATTAAGTTTATTTTTATGTTAAGTTTTCTTAAGTTTAGTTTTAGATATTATCAAGTTTTACTTAATTAATTATTAAAATATTAAAGTTTATATTTATTAGGTTTTAGAATCTATATTTATGAGTTTTATGTATTAATTTCTAAATTTTATAAAAGTTATAGATACATAGTAACTAAGTTACTAAAATATTGAAACCTAGTTCAATTTGTATACAGTATAAAAATATATAGTAATTAAGCTATATAATCAAATGAAACCTACTTCAAATTTATATAAAATATTTAAAATACATATCTATGTGATTATATTAATAAGATGAGACCTATTTTAATTTTATATAGGATAATTTAATAACATATCTATATTTAACCTAAAGATTATTTGATCATGATATCATTAGACTGCAAGGATGAAACTGGTTTCAATTATATATATATATATATATATATATATATATATATATATAAGGTTTTGTTTTAATTAATTTTATTTAAAATAATTAAAATAAATAAATATATTTTAAAATAAGGTTTTGAAAGAGTTGTTCTTTTTTATTTTTGACATTAAACTATTTGGTAGGATGAAACTGGTTTCAATTATTTATATATATATATATATATATATATATATAAGGTTTTTTTTTAATTAATTTTATTTAAAATAATTAAAATAAATATATAATTTTTAAAATAAGGTTTTGAAAGAGTTGTTCTTTTTTATTTTTGACATTAAACTATTTGGTAGTACAAGATTTGAACTTTGGTGTGAGTTATATTAACTATTTATACAACCATCAAACTAAAGACCTATTTTAATTTTATATAAAATATTAAAAAATATATATTTATGTTTAACCTAAAGATTATTTAAACCTACTAGGACTACAAGGATGAAAATGGTTTCAACTTTATATAAAATGATGAAAATAAATATAAATATTTTAAAAAGGTTTACTTTTAATTTCATTCAAATAAAATAATTAAAATAATAATATTTTTTTTAAATAAGGTTTTGAAAGGGCTATCCTTTTTCATTTTTACATGATTAATGATTAATTACATTGAGCTATTTGATAGCACAAATGTGAGTTACATTAGTCAAACCAAACCAAAAAAGATTAAAATAATTCATATAAAAAATATTAACATATAAAAAAATTAAAATAAATCATTATATTTAATATAAATACACAAATTAAAAAAACGAAAGGTAGGGAAAAATTTTAAAAAAGAAAATTTTAAAAAATATACATAATATTATAAAGGGGAATAACAATTTGTAGGATGGATATATAGACTATTTAATCTACCATCATAATGAGTTAGATTAAGTTATTTGGTAGCATAAGATTTGAACTTTGTTGTGAAGCCAAACTAAAAACTTATTATAGATGCAAAAATTAGCATATAAAAATATTAAACTAGTTCATTAAATTTAATGTAAATACAAAAATTAATATATAAAAAATTTAAAATAAATTAAAGATAAAAAAATAAAAAAAAATACTACATCAAAAACCTATTGTAGATGCAAAAATTAACATATAAAAAAATTAAACTAAATCACTAAATTTAATGTAAATACAAAAATTAATATATAAAAAAAATAAAAATAAACCAAAACTAAAAAATTAAAAAATTCTACATCAAATCAAATCATATATAAAAATGACAGTTTCTAAGATGGATACATGAACTATCTAATCTGTCATAAATAAAAATGACAATTTATAAGATGGATACATACACCGTCTTATCATAAAATGGTAGATTATAATTATCATAGAATAGTAAATTATAATTAAAAAAAAATTTCACCTCTTCTCAATCCCATCATAAAACAAGTTTTTTTAAACACGCCACCGAAATCACACAAAATCTAAGTGTAAATATTGATTCTTTTAAGAGTAAATATATAGGTTTTTATTGAAATTAAAAATTATTGGTTTGGAAAGTACAGACCTGTCTAATCTATCATCAGAATGGTAGATTTTAATTAAGATTTTTTTTCATCTCTTCTCAATGCGATCATAAACAAGTTCTTTTAAACACACCAATATATCTATATTTAGAAATTTTTATTGAAATTAAAAATTATTGGTTTGGAAGGGTGGGACCATAAACAAGTTCTTTTAAAGACACCAATATATCTATAATTAGAAATTTTTATTGAAATTAAAAATTATTGGTTTGGAAGGGTGGGACCTGAGTAGAACTTCAATTATTGATTTTGTAGTTATTGATTGTGAGACTCGACATTTACTAGAAATTATTATTCATTAATTCATAAAAGTTAAGAAGGAAAATAGAATGTATTTATGTTGAAACGCTACAACCATGAAAATTCATAAAAGTTAAGAAGGAAAATAGAATGTATTTATGTTGAAACGCTACAACCATTTTCATGTTATGTAAATGTGATTCGATGTCCCTACGTGAAGATGCTTTGAAAGTAGACGAAATCTTATCATGATGATCAGGTTCCAAAGTTGAAGTAACGAAATCTTATAATGATAATGAGGTTTCAGTGACGAAATCTTATAATGATAATGAGGTTCCAAAGATTATTACGCAGGTTGTTTATTAACCCTACGTGTACGCAGGTTGTTTATTAACCCAAATGGATTCATTTCAAATTTTCAACTAAGACACTTAAGGGTGATTCCAAATGTCGATAGCTTCTTCAAGCAAGTAGTCTTCAAGCAAGTTATTGTAGGTTTTCTAGACGCTCTGCAGTAGTCTTCGATTGCAATAAATGAAAAGATGGCATCTCGTATATCAATAACTGCTGGCTCTGTTATCTATAAAGTAAAAGGTTAGGCCGTCAGGGAATGTGTAATGCTACGGATTCGCAAATGTGAATGTTCTTAAGATACTAGATACGCTCAAGGTGCTTCCCATGACCTTTCCATTCACCAAAGGAAAACATCAAATATATGACTTAAGCTTAGCCCGTCATTAAACGTAAGCTGGAAGAAAGAATTTGATATGTTCCGCTAGTTGTTTATATATTTCAATATGGGAGGAAGGAATCCATTTTCCATCTTAGTCTCTCCTTTTTCTATTGTTAATTTGATTTGTTATGTTTTAATGATAAATAGATAATAGAAAAAAATTTCAATTTGATTTTTTACTATAAAATGTGAGATTTATTTTTAAAAGTGTTATTAAAGTAATATTTGTTCAGATTCGTGGGGGTGGTTTTAATATATAAACAAGGAATTAAAGTGTTTTTTACAAGGATGCTGGAAAAAGAAACATCGAAAATAACAACCATGTTTAGTAGTTAGTTTAGATGAAATTTAAATTGGATAAGTATAAAAAATTCGTTTACAATCAACTCCCTTACAGTAATTATGAGTCTTTAACTAGTGTTAGGTTTAGAGTTGTGTTAGTCCCTCATTTCTGATTTGTCTTAATTTCCTTACAGTAATTATGAGTCTTTTACTAGTGTTAGGTTTAGAGTTGTGCTAGTCCCTCATTTGTAATTTATTTTAATTTCTAAATTATAAAAATCTCCTTGTCAATTCACGCATAAGTGTTTACTTTATGGTCTTATGTTCTTTTTAGGCTTTCATTTCCAATTTCGTTTGTTTCTAATATATAAGGGAAAATGTGATTTTGAATAGCCTATGATCTGGACACACCCATGCGCACCCATCACCCATGTTTTTTTACCATCCATCTCAACATTTGTTGTTGAATAAATGATTTTTTTAAGAAACAATGATGCTTTTTTTTTTTATAATAGTAACTACGAACGGTCATTCACTCCATCGTGATTTTTCAATAATTCTTTTTTGTCCATGGCCTTCCATTTCATATAACTACTAATACATCCTCTTCCTAGACTATCGTTGTGGGCTCTAGTAAAATAGTTTTTATTGCTATTAGCTTTTGATCACTCTTCCTTTGCATTTTTCACCACCATGGAAACCTTCAAACCCATCCCTCCATAATTGGATGACATGTTTGTGGCGTGATGGAAGACAACATGGACCAACGGACACAAAACAAACCAACATTTGATTTGACTCTCAAAGAAGTGATTTTATAGGTAAAGCTTCCATTATTATTCTTCCTAATTCTATCATTGATGGTATAGAAATGTTCTATAGAAATGTTCTAGTGAAACAATGTTTTGTTTTTTTATATACTACATTGTACACAAATTCAATAAATGGGTTAGAGCAAATTGAGAATAAAGAGGTTGGTTGGTTGATTCTAAAAGGAGGCTTTCAGGGTATATCACTTAAATGCTTTCTTTTGTTGACATAGGTAGCGTGAACAACTTTCTTAGCTTTAAGCATGCTAAGCATGGTTTTTTCATGTTTAATACCAAATATTTCATGTCGTTAGGGTTTTTTTCCTTGCATTATTCTCTTTTTTAAAGATATTATAAGGAAACTTTGCAAGGTTATCTTATGTAAGAATGATTGAATGAAATATTTAAGTTTTAATATTGGAGTATGAAGAAGGTCTTTTAATTTAGCATTATCCCAAGCACAAATTACATCTTACTAAAGTAAGTACTATAATTAATACATAAAATTCTATATAGAACAATTTGTTCGCTCATAGGGCCAAGGTAATCTATAGTCAAATTTCATAATAATTTCTAAAAAATGAAAGGAAAGATAGGGACAAGGTAATCTATAGTCAAATTTCACAATAATTTCTAAAAATGAAAGCCCCAAATGGAAATTATTATTGGATCTACTATTAATAAAGTAAAGGTTGAGTCTTCAAAATAAGTATTGAGGGAAAGCTCAAATAAAATCATTTCACAAAAAAATGTAAAGCTAGGGATTTGTAAATGTAGTTTTCTAAAGCTACTACATACACATGTGGCTCGTATGACCTATTTTTTTACTAAGGAAAACATTATATGTGTGTCTATATATATATTGGTATGTTACACATGTATGACCTGACTTCATGAGGGTAATGTTGAGTACCAAGTGGAATCAAAATTTTGACCTCTTCAAAATGAGCAATCTAACTCACCACTTTACCAAGACCTTTTGACCTTAATATTAGCCTTGCATAAAATGTAAACTTGTAATAAAGACTTGATAAATTCTACATGTTTTTTTGTTTTATTGGCAAGTGCTTGTCTAGCCAAGTGAGAGACACTTACGAAGAAGATACCCAGGTTCAAATGTCAGCGGTGGCCTATTTGCAAAGGTAGTAGTCTGATCTAAATCCTCTAAGTACACACCAGATCAACAATGACATTGTGATATCAAGCTACCGGTGGTCCCCTTCACACCGGGTCAACAATAACAAAGTGTTATAATTTTAGTGGAAGTAGCCCCTATGGTTTGAACCCTATGCTTGTCAGTTACTAAAAATAGTGTGGTTGTGACAACCTCTCCTCTATAACTTAGAAAAAAGATAAATTCAGAAATGTAAGAGACTAGAATTTTATATATGATAATATTGCAATAATGATTATAAGTTTGAAAAACTAATACAAAACAACCAATTTATGCCACAAGAGGAAAAAATAATAATTTTTTCCTCTTGTAGGAGGAGGTTTTAATATATTGATAATTTGTTTTTTAATATTTTAATAATAAATATATAATATGACAATTTTTTTTTTTCTATTTTAGGATATGATTATTATTTTAAAAGAGTGTTATGAAATTAATTTTTGTACAATGTTTTATTCATGGTGGGTGATTTTAGTATGTAAGAAATAAATCAATCATTTTTCACAGGGCATAAAAATGGTGGCAAAAATAAATATCAAAACTAGTAGCTATATTTGATCAGGCATTGAGGAGGTAAGGGCATCCATTACTTAGTCGAAAACTACATTGCTAAAATATGAAAATGCATCCACAAAAAATTACTTTATAAAAGTTGTGAGTCCTTTGCTAGGGTTATTGTTGGAGTTGTGTTAGCTTCTCATTTGTCCTCCATTTGAATCTCTTACATCACAAGCATTTTCCATCCTATTCACTCATGGAGTGCATCAGTGTTTACTTTTTCGAACTTTGCTCTTCCTAATTGAGTATTTTCTTTCTTCCACTAGAATCCCACTCCTAGTTTATTTTTTTCTAGGTATACAAAAGGTAAAATATGATTTTGAATAGCTTGTGATATTGGGTTTGGTGGAGAATGGTGGTAAAACTATGTCCACCCCTCATTCATAATTTTAACTATCCCTCTTAATAGAAACTCTCTAACAAAATATTTTTTCAAATAAATATTGATAGTTTTCCCAATAATCCTAGCTACAAATGTCATTTCCTTCATTTATTATTTTATAAAACATTCTTCTACCCATGTATTCCAAGCCATAAACCTTTGGTTAGTTCTTTATAGGCCCTTCTAAGTAATCATCCATAAAAGAGTATTAATCTTAGTTGTGATGGACTTAAATACTAGTTGTTAAGATTTAGATAAGGGATTATATTCGTTTCACAATATTCCACGATCTTACATTCAAATAGTGTTCAATATTTAACAAGAGTTCAATAATGTCCAACATACAACAATATTTCAATCATATATTCCTCAACTATCATATTATCCCATCAACAACTATAGGAACATCAAAATAAAATAATTACACCAAAATAAAATTCTAACTTTCCATATAATGTTCAATGCTAATGATAATATAAAGCATACCAACTAATATCTCACCCTATAAAAGGTTATAACTACCATGGCCCTAATGCAAATCACATAACTCAATTCAAATTGATTTGTTACATAATCCTGAAATATTCAATAGGGAAAGGTCATATAGTGTGTCATCCATCCACTCTATCATTCCACCTAACTCATCCATCTTAAGTATATAAATTTAGAACTTACAATCATGCTATCATGATGATAACTCAGATAAGGTTTCAAATTATTTGCTAGGTTTACCTTATACTACTAGTTATATCCATGTAAACAATGTGTTTTTCAATAATAAAAATTCAACCATCAAAATGTTATGCAACATTTTAGCAAATTTCTTATTCTAAAATGCAAACAATAATTATTTTACAATAATATTACAGTTTAATCTAGGAAACAACAATATTAATATATTTTTATTTGCATGAATATCCTATCCAAATTATGCCACATTATTTATTTTCCTCTTATGGGAGGAGGTTTAACATATTGATAACTTGATTTTTAATATTTTAATAATAAATATATAATGTGATAAATTTTAATTTGTTTTTCTATTTTAGGATATGATATTATTTTAAAAGAGTGCTATGAAATTAATTTTTGTACAATGTCTTATTCATGGTGGGTGATTTTAGTATGTAATAAATAAATCAATCATTTTTCACAGGGCATAAAAATGGTGTCAAAAAGAAATATCAAAACTAGTAGCCATATTTGATCAGGCATTGAGGAGGTAAGGGCATCCATTACTTAGTTGAAAACTACATTGCTCAAGTATGAAAATGCATCCACAAAAAATTTCTTTATAAAAGTTGCGAGTCCTTTGATAGGGTTATTTTTGGAGTTGTGTTAGTTGCTCATTTGTCCTCCATTCTTCCAAGCCATAAACCTTTGGTTAGTTCTTTATAGGCCCTTCTAAGTTTTCATCCATAAAAGAGTATTAATCTTAGATGTGATGGACTTAAAATACTAGTTGTTAAGATTTAGATAAGGAATTATATTCATTTCAGAATCTTGCACGATCTTACATTCAAATAGTGTTCAATATTTAACAAGAGTTCAATAATTTCCAACATACAATAATTTTTCAATCATATATTCCTCAACTATCATGTTATCCCATCAATAACTATAGGAACATCAAAATAAAATAATTACACGAAAATCAAATTCTAACTTTCCATATAATGTTCAATGCTAATGATAATATAAAGCATACCAACTAATATCTCACCCTATAAAAGGTTATAACTACCATGGCCCTAATGCAAATCACATAACTCAATTCAAATTGAGTTGTTACATAATCCTTAAATATTCAATAGGGGGAGGTCATATAGTGTGTCATCCATCCAATCTATCATTCCACCTAACTCATCCATCCTAAGTATATAAATTTAGAACTTACAATCATGTTATCATGATGATAACTCAGATAAGGTTTCAAATTATTTTCTAGGTTTACCTTATACTACTAGTTATATCCATGTAAAAAATGTGTTTTTAAATAATACAAATTCAACCATCAAAATGTTATGCAACATTTTAGCAAATTTCTTATTCAAATGCAAACAATAATTATTTTACAATAATATTACAGTTTAATCTAGGAAACAACAATATTAATAGATTTTTATTTCCATGAATATCCTATCCATGGATTTGTTTTTCTATTTTAGGATATGATATTATTTTAAAAGAGTGCAATGAAATTAATTTTTGTACAATGTCTTATTCATGGTGGGTTATTTTAGTATGTAAGAAAGAAATCAATCATTTTTCACAAGGCATAAAAATTGTGGCAAAAATAAATATCAAAACTAGTAGCCATATTTGGTCAGGCATTGAGGAGGTAAGGGCATCCATTACATAGTTGAAAACTACATTTCTCAAGTATGAAAATGCATCCACAAAAAATTCCCTTATAAAAATTGTGAGTCCTTTTCTAGGGTTATTGTTGAAGTTGTGTTATCCGCTCATTTCTCCTCCATTTGAATCTCTTACATCACAAGAATTTTCCTACATATTCACTCATGGAGTGCATCAGTGTTTACTTTATCGAACTTTGCTCTTCCTAATGGAGTCTTTGCTTTCTTACACTAGAATACCACTCCTAGTTTAATTTATTCTAGATATACAAAAGGTAAATTGTGATTTTGAATAGCTTGTGATATTGGGTTTGGTGGAGAATGGTGGTAAAACTATGTCCACCCCTCGTCAATAATTTTCACTATTCCTCTTAATAGCAACTTTCTAACAAAATATTTTTCAAATAAATATTGATAGCTTTCCTAATAATCTTAGCTACAAATGTCATTTACTTCATTGATTATTTTCCAAAATATTCTTCTACCCATGTCTTCCAAGCCATAAATCTTTGATAGTTCTATATGGGACCTTCTATGTTTCCATCCATAAAAGAGTATTAATCTTAGTAGTGATGGACTTAAAATACTATTTGTTAATATTTAGATAAGGGATTATATTCGTTTCACAACCTTACACGATATTACACTCAAATAGTGTTCAATATTTAACAAGAGTTCAATAATGTCCAACATACAAAAATATTTCAATCATATATTTCTCAACTATCATGTTATCCCATCAACAACTATAGGAACATCAAACTAAAATAATTACACCAAAATCAAATTCTAACTTTCCATACAATGTTCAATACTAATGATAATATAAATCATACCAACTAATATCTCACCCTATAAAAGGTTATAACTACCATGGCCCTAATGCATATCACATAACTCAATTCAAATTCATTTGTTACATCATCCTTAAATATTCAATTGTGGAAGATCATATAGTGTGTCATCCATCCACTCTATCATTCCACCTAACTCATCCATCTTAAGTATACAAATTTAGAACCTACAGTCATGCTATCATGATGATAACTTAGATAAGGTTTCAACTTATTTGCTAGGTTTACCTTATACTACTAGTTATATCCATGTAAGCAATATTTTTTTCAATAATATAAATTCAACCATCAAAATTGTATGCAATATTTTAGCAAATTTCTTATTTTAAATTGCAAACAATATTTATTTTACAATAATATTACGGTTTAATCTAGGAAACAACAACATTTAGTAGATTTATATTTCCATGAATATCCTATCCAAATTATGCCACATTAATTTTTTTCCTCTTGTGGGAGGAGGTTTAACATATTGATAATTTAATTTTTATTATTTGAATTATAAATATATAATGTGATAAATTATAATTTGTTTTTTTTTTTAATTTTAGGATATGATATTATTATTTTTTCTAAATAAAGGGTAAAAATTTATTGATAAAAAGTATGTATTACAGAGTACAACTGAGCTTCCAACCAGGACTCAAATAAAGAACCAAATAGGATAAAACCACTAGACTAGAGTGACACCCAGAAAAGACAACAAGAATAAACCACATTAAGTCTGTACATCCTTGTGGATCAACTCCCACAGGCGTTGAGAGTCCCTAGATGGGAGACTCTCCCAATTATTGATACTCCAAGGATCCAGCAGCTCAGAAGCCCTTTTGTCTAGGTAATCAGCAACCACATTCCATTCCCTTGGAATGTGCACAAAGGATATAAATTTTAACTCTTCAATCATTTTGAGAATATGAATGGATATAAAGGCCAACTACCAATTAACTTCCTCCACCATTTTACTGTTTAAAATATTAACCATAATTTGAGAGTCAGACTCACAGATAATCCTATGCCATCCAAGATAAAACCCCATTCGCAAGGCCTCAAGAATTGTAAGAGCTTCCATAAAATTGTTGGAGTGAACACATTTATAAATAGAAAAGAAAAAACCGACACCACCAATAGAATCTCTCCCAACATCACCAATGCCAGCATGTCTAATATTACCCCTGGATGATCCATCAGTATTAATTTTTAAAACTCCTCTAAGGGTTGGCCTCCACCTACCATCTCTCCTAACATTCTTGTTGAGCTGAGGAACCCTACTAGGGCTAGAAGAGTTCACACCATACCTGAAGAGACCAAGGGCTTGTTGTACCTTCTCCTCCCTAGAATCCAAAATAGAGTCCACATCACATTTTCTATGGATGGTTTCGTGAAACATATACATGATCCTTTGCAAGATCTATTGAACAACAAAATAACTACCCTAAAATATGCACTGGTTTCGTTTGATCCAAATTTTCCAGATGATGCAAGAAGGGCCCAAATTCAAATACACCCGAAGTAAGAGGTCCTTTGCTGGAGGTCTGCCCAGACTACTCCAAAAATCCACCAAGGACAACACATGAAAACATGGATGGTTCCAGGCACTCCACCAATGATGCCAAATGTCTTTGGCAAAGGAGCATTGGAAAAATAAATGAGAAGAGTCATCCTCATTCTTACTGCAAAGGACACAAAAAGAGGGACCTTGAAATCCCCTCTTACTCACATTATCCCAAGTGAGGCATTTATTATGAGCTACCAACTAGAGAAAGAAGTTACATTTTGTCCAGACAAATTTGTTCCACACCTTTTTCCACCAAGTGATAGGAAGACTTCCATACTTTTGCTTATCAAGAACCTGATAACCATAGGCTACCGAATAGGTTCCCTTAGGATGAGGGTTCCAAACAAGAATATATTTACCCCTCAATGAATAACAATACCTCCCCATAAAATTAAGAGCAAACACCTCTTTGTCCTTGGCCAGTCCCCACTGGGGCCATTCTTGCGGATCTTTCCACCTGTACATCTCCATATTTCTAAAAGACTAGATTTTTTAAAGTCCTCCACACGAGACCAACCTGCTTCCAAGAAAAAAATACTTAGGGAATGTAACCTAGGATATTTATTCAATATAGGAGGGTGGCCATCCCAAGAATCCTCTCAAAAAAGAGCATTTGATCCCTTATTGCAAATCTAGAACAAACCCTGCTTGATTAAATTAGCTGCTCTTTTCAAAGTGTCCCAGATAACTGAACCTTTCCCAACAAAGCTGACTCTAGGTATTTCAGCCTCAGAAATACCTCACAAGTATTTACAAGATATTATTTTAGCCCAAATTTGATCTTGAGAGGTACACCATCTCCAATAAAGTTTTACAGCCAAAGCCTGCCTAAAAAGAGCTATTTGTCGCAACCCAATGCCTCCCTCTTGCATCGGACTACATATAGAATCCCACCTAACCAAACTCCATTTAGATTGATCAAGTTTTCTAAACCATAAAAACTATCTTGAAAAAGCATCCATGTCCTTGATGAAGTGAGAGGGAGCTATTTGTACAAAACATATATAAATGGGTAAACCTTGAACAACAAATTTTAAAATCAACACTCTACCTGCAGTGGATAGCCATCTGAAAGTCTAGTGATTCACCTTCCTTCTAAACTTATCAAGCATAGAGTGCCAAGAAGATCTAGGTAGAGGGTGAGATGAAATTGGAATACCAAGATAAATTAAGGGGGGAGTCCCAACCTAGAATCTTAGAATACGAGCAATCTTGGCTTGAATAAGAGGAGGGGTATTGAAGAAGAAAATAGAAGACTTGTCCTCATTAATCAACTATCTAGAAGCACCAAGATATATATCAAGATACTGTCTAATATTATCAGCTTCCCTGATAGTGGCAAATCCCAACAAAGTAGTATCATCAACAAATTGAAGCTGGGAAAGAGGTGGAAAACTACTATCCCACTTCCACCCCTGAATGAGACCCTGCATGACTTGAGACTTGAGCAATATTTCCAACCCTTCCGCCATAGGGATAAAAAAATAAGGAGATAAAGGATATCCTTACCTCAATTCCATTGAGGCCTCAAATAGCTCTGATGGATCATTATTAACAAGAACAAATAATGAGGTAGAATAAACACAACTCATCACCCATCTAATCCATTCCTCATCAAATCCAAAAGCAGCAAGAAATTTCTAAAGAAATGACCATCTGACTCGATCATAGGCTTTGGCCATGTCCAACTTAATGAATATAGTTTTCTCCTTAGAAGTTTCCATCGAGTGAATATCTTATGTAGCAATAACAACCCCATCCAAGATTTGTCGACTAGCAACAAACCCTCCTTGCTCCTTAGAGATGATTTTGCTCAACCATAGCTTCAGCCTCTCAAAAATAATTTTTGTGATGATCTTATACACAACATCGTAGAGAGAAATAGGCATGAACATATCCAAAGAATTTTCTCCCTATGTTTTGGGTATAAGCACCACAAAGGTAGCATTTAGGGCCCTTAGCATCTATTTATTCTTTTGGGACTCATGGACCACCTCCAAAAGATCAAATTTTATTAAATCCCAAAACTCCTAATAAAAATCAATCGAGAATCCATCTGGGCCTGGGGCTTTTCCTTTTTTCATATTGAATACAACATTTCCAACTCCTCAAGGGAAATTGGACCCATAAAGTGCTCATTCATCTCTATAGAAACAATTCATATCTATAGAAACAATCACTGAAATACAGTTTAGAATAAGATTTTCATTCTCATCATCTAATAGGGATTTATCCTTGAAGAGAGAGGAAAAATACCTCTTAGTATATTTTGAAATATCCCTGAAAGAAGAGAGAAGGGCACCCTAAGAATTCACAAGAGAGGTAATCAGGTTACCATTACGACAAGCCTTAACTGAGTTATAAAAGAAGGTTGTGTTCCTATCCCCTTCTTGAAGCCAATATACTCGATTTTTTTGCTTCCAAAAAAATTCAGTTCCAATTCAGCAAGGTCTTTCGCAGCCTCAGATTCATCGACAAGAAGCTCCTTCGTGAATCCCTGATCTCTAATCTTCCTTGAAGCTTCTTCCATCCTCCTAAGAGCTGTCAGCTTAGCCAAATAAAGGTTCCCAAAATTTAGTCTATTGCATCTCTTCAATTTATGTTTTACAAATTGTAGTCACTTCATAAAGGAATACATAGTGGTGCCATGAGGATTTTTTCCAGTGGTCCACCAGGCTCACATGAAATCATGAAGCTTAGGATCACGAAGCCACATAAGTTGAAACTTAAAGGAGGAATTCTTTTTTAGCCCTAACTCCAAAGTAGAGATTTTGATAGGCCAATGATAAGATCCCCTACCCTATAGAATCATAGAACTAGCACCTCTGTTATTACCCATCCAATAACTGGATATCAAAAACCTATCCAGTCTCTCTGAGATGGAAGCTTCCCCACACTTTCTATTGTGCCAAGTAAAGATCCCATTATCTAGATTGATTTCAACCAAGTTTAGGGCCTGGATATGAGCATTGAAGATAGAAGAAAAAGGCTCGAGATGATCCACCCCACCACGTTTCTCCTCTAGACAAGTGATAGAATTGAAGTCTCTAGCCAAAATCCATGGGTACAGGGGAACCAAACTTCTCACAAAGAAAATGTGCTTCCACAAATTCACTTTACCATTGTAATCAACAGGAGCATACACATTTTTAAGTAGGATGATTTCACCAGATTCATTATCATGCATGACCATTGAAATAGACCATCTGCTGGAAATCCAAGTAAGACGAGATATCTTAACCGGATCCCATAATAAAATGACGCCACCAATATATCCACATGCACCAATACACTGACATTTCCCCCTTCTCCACAACATGGGATCAATATTGAACATACTATCAATAACCAATTTAGTCTCCTAAATAAACACCACATTCGGAGAATGCACACGAACCAAATCATGAATAACTTTTTGTCTGGGGATGCTATTCAACCCCCTTACATTCCATGAGAGGATAATCATTTTTGGGGGTTATAAAAATGGGAGTCCAATGTTCTCACCAAGCCTGACTCCACCAAAGTCTCCCCCATTAAATTAATTTTATCCTAGTCCTTCTTCCGACCCACCTTCATATTCTTATCCGAATTTTTTTTTTTAATTATTTTTTGTTGCAATCCCAACACCGTAGGAGTTTTGTAGTCCAAGGATGACTGCATCAGTGCTCGAGTAGGAGAGGGCATAACTAAATTTGTACCACTTTCCAAAATAGTTTCCCTTATAGGGCTTGACCCAACCATGTCCGCTATACTCAGATGCAAAGCCCTTTGTTCTTCATTTAAACCCCCTAGATATGATTCCTTAAGTTCTCCCTCAAGAAGAGATATATGATTCAACCTTGTTATATTTGCATCAGGTAGCGATGTTTCAGGTATCTCCATGCACTGATCAAGATCATCTAATATTTAAAAATGGTTGAGTAGAGCATCTGGCTGGCTATCCTTAAGGTCTTTGTTTGCCCTTCGTCCTCTGTTTCGGGATTTTATCGAAATAAAACCTTCCTTATCTCATTCCCCTTCCTTTATTGGGGCTTTTACTTTATCCAAAATTTGTCCAGATCGAGAGGGCCCAAGATTTGAAGCCACATGCAAGACAAACTTAGGGTATTTTCTTTGCAGGTGGTCATATTCATGGTAAATCCGACAACAAAATGGAAGAGCTTCATAGTCAAGTTTTTGAACCCATGTAGTTGATCCAAATTGTATTTCAATAGAATATGGAATAGGATTATTTAAGTCAATTTAAACACAAATACGAGCAACATAGATTATATTTTTATCCATTGTCTGTTGTGATGGTCCAACCAAATTCCCAAGTAGAAGGGAAATCTTATGCAAGATATCAGTTTTCTAGAATTCCAATGTGAGCCATGGAAGTCGCACCCATACTGGAACCCGTGATGGCCACTCCTCTGATGGGTTGAAACCCACATGCCAGGGTTTAATAAAGATTCCCACTTGGTTATAGAAATAAGGACCCCATTCAAATGCTTTGTTACGATCTACAATACAAGATAAAACCACCATAAAATAGTTGTTTGCACTCAGCATCACCTCCACATCGCCTTCAGGATTCCAAGTCTTCCTTACCCAAGCCTCCACAAAGGGGAGAGAAATTTGGATGCCCAAAAATTTTCCAATAAGGTCCTGTTTGGTTAGATACTCCACATCTTCCGCCACTGAGTCTGGTTGAACCACTAGAACTGGCCTGGTTTCACATCGTTCCAAACATCCATTATTATTTAACAAGCAATTACTGATATGCATTGGAAAATCTTGTTCCTTCTAGTCATTTTTATATGAAAAAATATCATGAGTGTGCACTCTCTATGCCGGACCCGATGCCAGCACGAAATTCCTCCAATTTTTTAGACCTCTTTCGAAAGTTGTTGCCATCCCCACAGAGCAGTTTTTCTTCATCAAACCTTAGAAAAGTAGTTTTTCCTCATCAAACCCTAGTAGAGCCTGTAAAATTGAACTTAATTTGACTTTGTCATTGAAGCTTATTATTAGGATCATTTATGATATTATTCTAAAAGAGTGCTATGAAATTAATTTTTGTACAATATCATATTCATGGTGGGTGATTTTAGTATGTAAGAAAGAAATCAATCGTTTTTCACAAGGCATAAAAATGGTGGCAAAAAGAAATATCAAAACTAGTAACCATATTTGTTCAGGCATTGAAGAGGTAAGGGCATCCATTACTTAGTTGAAAATTGCATTGCTCAAGTATGAAAATGCATCCACAAAAAATTCCTTTATAAAATTTGTGACTCCTTTGCTAGGGTTATTTTTGGAGTTGTGTTAGCCACTCCTTTCTCCATTTTAGTCTCTTACATCACAAGAATTTTCTTTCCTATTCACTCATGGAGTGCATCAATGTTTAATTTATCAATATTTGCTCTTCCTAATGGAGTCTTTTCTTTATTCCACTAGAATCCCACTCCTAGTTTAATTTGTTCTAGGTATACACAAGGTAAAATGCAATTTTGAATATATTGTGATATTGGGTTTGGTGGATAGTGGTGGTAAAACTATGTCCACCCCTCATACATCATTTTCACTATCCCCCTTAATAGAACTATCTAACAATTTTTTTTTCAAATAAATATTTGTAGCTTTCCTAATAATCCTAGCTACAAATATCATTTTCTTCATTGATAATTTTACAAAATATTCTTCTACCCATGTCTTCCAAGCTAGAAATCTTTGGTTATTTCTTTATAGGCCCTTCTAAGTTTTCATCCATAAAAGAGTATTAATCTTATTTGTGATGGACTTAAAAGACTAGTTGTTAAGATTTAGTAAGGGATTATATTCGTTTCACAACCTTGCACGATATTACACTCAAATATTGTTCAATATTTAACAACATTTCAATAATGTCCAACATACAACAATATTTCAATCATATATTCCTCAACTATCATGTTATCCCATCAATAACTATAGGAACATAAAACTAAAATAATTACACAAAAATTAAATTCTAAATTTCCATACAATGTTCAATACTAATGATAATATAAAGTATACCAACTAATATCTCACCCTATAAAAGGTTATAAAAACCTTGGCCCTAATGCAAATCACATAACTCAATTCAAATTGATTTGTTACATCATCCTTAAATATTCAATAGGGGAAGGTAATATAGTGTTTCATCCATCCACTCTATCATTCCACCTAACTCATCCATCTTAAGTATATAAATTTAGAACTTACAATCATGCTATCATGAAGATAACTCAGATAAGGTTTCAACTTATTTGCTAGGTTTACCTTATACTACTAGTTATATCCACGTAAGCAATGTGTTTTTCAATAATACAAATTCAACCATCAAAATTGTATGCAACAATTTAGTAAATTTCTTATTCTAATATACAAACAATAGTTATTTTACAATAATATTACGATTTTATCTAGGAAACAACAATATTTAATAGTTTTTTATTTCCATGAATATCCTATCCAAATTATGCCACATTAATTTTTTTCCTCTTGTGGGAGGAGGTTTAACATATTGATAACTTGATTTTTAATATTTTAATAATAAATATATAATGTGACAAATTTTAATTTGTTTTTTCTATTTTAGGATATGATATTATTTTAAAAGAGTGCTATAAAATTTAATTTTTGTACAATGTCTTATTCATGATGGGTGATTTTAGTATGTAAGCAAGAAATCAATAATTTTTTGTAAGGTATAAAAATGATGGTAAAAAGAAGTACCAAAACTAGTAGCCATATTTGGTTAGACATTGAGAAGTTAAGTGCATCCATTAATTAGTTGAAAACTACATTGCTCAAGTATGAAAATACATCCACAAAAAATTCCTTTATAAAAGTTGTGAGTCCTTTGCTAGGGTTATTGTTGGAGTTGTGTTAGCCGCTCATTTATCCTCAATTTGAATATCTTATATCACAAGCATTTTCTTGCCTATTCACTCATGGAGTGCATCAATATTTACTTTATTGATATTTTATCTTCCTAATGGAGTCTTTGCTTTCTTCCACTAGAATCCCACTCCTAGTTTAATTTGTTCTAGGTATACAAAATGTAAAATGTCGTTTTGAATAGCTTGTGATATTGGGTTTGGTGGAGAATGGTGGTAAAACTATGTCCACCCCTCATCCATAATTTTCACTATCCCTTTTAATAGCAATTGTCTAACAAAATATTTTTTCAAATAAAAATTGACAACTTTCCCAATAATCCTAGCTAAAAATTTCATTTCCTTAATTGATGATTTTCCAAAATATTCTTCTACCCATGTCTTCCAAGCAAGAAATATTTGGTCAGTTCTTTATAGGCCCTTCTAAGTTTTCTGCCATAAAAGAGTATTAATCTTAGTTGTGATGGACTTAAAAGACAAGTTGTTAAGATTTAGATAAGGGATTATATTCGTTTCACAACCTTGCATGATCATACATTCAAATATTGTTCAATATTTAACAAGAGTTCAATAATGTCCAATATACAACAATATTTCAATCATATATTCCTCAACTAGCATGTTATCCCATCAACAACTAGAGGAACATCAAACTAAAATAATTACACAAAAATCAAATTCTAACTTTCCATACAATGTTCAATACTAATGATAATATAAAGCATACCAACTAATATCTCACCCTATAAAAGGTTATAACTACCATGGCCCTAATGCAAATCACATAAAACTCAATTCAAATTGATTTGTTACATCATCCTTAAATATTCAATAGGGGAAGATCATATAGTGTGTCATCCAGACACTCTATCATTCCACCTAACTCATCCATCTTAAGTATACAAATTTAGAACTTACAATCATGCTATCATGATGATAAATCACATAAGGTTTCAACTTATTTTCTAGGTTTACCTTATACTTCTAGTTATATCCATGTAAGCAATGTGTTTTTCAATAATACAAATTCAACCATCAAAATTTTATGCAAAATTTTAAAAAATTTCTTATTCTAAAATTCAAACAATAGTTATTTTACAATAATATTATGGTTTAATCTAGGAAACAACAATCTTTAATAGTTTTTTATTTCCATGAATATCCTATCCAAATTATGCCACATTAATTTTTTTCCTCTTGTGGGAGGTGGTTTTAACATATTGATAATTTGATTTGTAATATTAATAATAAATGTATAATGTGAAAAATTTTAATTTGTTTTTTCTATTTTAGGAAATGATATTATTTTAAAATAGTGCTATGAAATTAATATTTGTACAATGCATTATTCATGGTGGGTGATTTTATTATGTAAGCAAGAAATCAATCATTTTTTGTAAGGTATGAAAATGATGGCAAAAATAAGTACCAAAACTAGTAGCCATATTTTGTTAGACATTGAGAAGGCAAGTGCATCCATTACTTAGTTGAAACTATATTGTTAAAGTATGAAAATACATCCACAATTAATTTATTTGTGAAAGTTGTGAGTCCTTTGATAGGGTTATGGTTGGAGTTGTGTTAGCCGCTCATTTCTCCTATATTTTAATCTCTTGCATTACAAGCATTTTCTTATCTATTCACTCATGGAGTGCATAGATGTTTAATTTAGGTATATTTGATCTTCCTAATGGATTCTTTGCTTTCTTCCACTATAATATCACTCCTAGTTTCATTTTTTATAGGTATACAAAAGGTAAAATATAATTTTGAATAGCTTGTGATATTGGGTTTTGTGGAGAATGGTGGTAAAAATATGACCACCCCTCAACTATAATTTTCACTATCCCCATTAATAGAAACTATCTAACAAAATACATTTTCAAATAAATATTGATAGCTTTCCCAATAATCCTAACTACAAATAGGGTTATGCATAAGGGGTCAGCCCCAAAACATAGTTATACAAATTTGGCGAATTAGTTTCAAAATCCAGGCGAATAATATTGAAACACATGTAGAAGGTTGACTATTATTACGGGTAATGTTGGCAATTTAAACTTAAAATGGTCAAATTATTATAAAATTGGGGCAAATTGACCCCCTCAAAAATATTGTGTAGACACCAAAACAACACCAATATGATTATGTGACAACAAGCACCGATCACATTGACACACACAGCCCCTAGGGCAGCCCCCAGAGATTAAACAGTGGTCCTAACCACTTCCAGAAGTAGTTTTAGAGGTTAGAGGTCAATTTGGCACCTTTTTGGCACCTTGCTCTCTACTCGTCCCACCTAGGGATGAATACAAACTGGCATTCGTCCCACCCAGGGACGAATAGCAGCATTCACCCCAAGGTGAGGCGAATAGCAAGTTTGACTGGCAAAAAGTCAAACCTCGGTAACTCCGCCAGTTAACTGAGGCTTCAGGTCATGCAATTGCGAGGAATAGCTTTTATTCAAGAAGAGAGACTTCAGTCATGCATTTCTTTATTTTATAAACCTCATGCAAGGAGATTTTTAATCAGAGAGTTAGTTTTTCTCTGAAAATAAGAAAAACAACTCCAGTGGCGCCCTTGCATGCGCAATTCAAACAGAGAGACCCTAAGGTCTATAAATTGGTGAGTTTTCTCACCCAAAAGAGATACAGATAAGGAGCATTTGAGCAACGAAGTGTTGCAAATTTACATACCTACTTGCAATTTGTGCCTTCACATCCTTAATCTCTCATTCGAAAGGGAGGTTATTGGGTGACTATTGGAAGCACGAATCCAGAACCAAAACCCAATTTTTGGCCACAACGATCCATAAAATTTGTCGACAACACCCCATAATCAGTTTTGGACCCATCCCAAGTGGATTGGTTCTGAAACAGTATCCCAAACAGTGGGCGTCCTGCCCCCGGGCGCACCCCAAACTTTCACAGTCCTATTCGCCCCACCCCGGGATGATTAGAAATATGTGATATATTTCTCTAGTTTTTATTTTTCATTTTATTCTAGATATGTTAAATAGGTTATAGTTTAAATTTCATTTCATTCTGAGCAATTTTGACCAGGTTTTTATCATTTCCCGCCTTCACTAACTTGCAGATGGCACCAGAAAAATATGGGTCCTAGAGGAAAAATTGGAGAAATATGACCATCTGGGTCTTCCCAAAACACCCCCAATTAGCTAACATCGACTTTGCAGGTCATTTGGATCTTCCTAAGTAGGACATTGAAGAGGGTGCTTTCTGACAAATTGTTGTAGGCCTATTCGTCCCACTCTGGAGCGAACATAAATATGTGATGAATTTCTAGACTGTTATTTTTGCAATGGTCTTTTGATAATATATTTTTGCTTCTGTCAAAATTTCAAGTAAATCCGAGATCATTTGATAATCGTTTTAATATTTTCATGCATACACTGACAGTAGGTCTTGGGAAATACATGCTTTATTTTATCTGCAGGTGCTACTGATCTTTTCTATTTCTTTGAACGCAGGTTTTAAAAATTAGAGGAGCAGGAAGGAACCAACAATCACATATGCAAGCAGAGGCGACATTTTGGTCCGCCCATCTTACATGTGGGCACGTAGAAGAATGATTGTTATCCATGGATGTTGTGATGAAAAACATATTTGACGCTCTTATCCCCTAAAAAGGGAGGAGATGTATTGTAACACACTTTAAAAAGTGTATCAATAAATATATCACCATATTTCATATTGCTTTTATCTTGTGTCAATTTGTATATGTTCTTTCTTGTTATTTCTTATGGCATTTTCCTTTTTGTTTCCGTATCCTCGTGCTTTCAGTGGCGCTACTGAGGTTAAACAGTGGTCCTAACCCCTTCCAAAAGCAGTTTTAAAGGTCAAAGGTCAATTTGGAACCTTTTTAACATCTTTCTAACTGCTCATCCCACCAAGGGACGAATACAAACTGGCATTCGTCCCAGCTAGAGACGAATAGCAGCATTCACCCCAGGGTGAGGCGAATAGCAAGTTTGACTGGCAAAAAAGTCAAAACTCGGTAACTCTGCCAGTTAACTGAGGCTTCAAGCCATGTACTTGTGAGGAATATATTTTATTCAAGAAGAGAGATTTCAGTTATGAATGTCTTTATTTTAGAAACCTCATGCAAGGAGATTCTAAATCAAGGAATTATCTTTTCTCTGAAAATAGGAAAACAACTCAAGTGGTGCCCTTGCATGCGCAATTCAAACAGAGAGACCCTAAGGTCTATAAATTGGTGAGTTTTCTCACCCAAATTATATATAGAGAAGGAGCATTTGAGCAAAGAAGTGTTGCCAATTTACATACCTACTTGCGATTTGTGCTTTTACATCCTTAATCTCTCATTCGAAAGGGAGGTTATTGGGTGACTATTGGAAGCACGAATCTGGACCCAAAACCCGATTTTTGGCCACAAATATACACAAAATTTGTTGACAACACTCCATAATCAGTTTTGGACCCATCCCAAGTGGATTGGTGCCGAAAAAATGTCCCAAACGGTGGGCGTCCTGCCCCCGGGCGCTCCCCAAATTGTCACAGTCCTATTTGCCCCACCCCGGGATGATTAGAAATATTTGATATATTTCTCTATTTTTTATTTTGCATTTTATTCTAGATATGTTAAGTAGGTTACAGTTTAAATTTCATTTCATTCTGAGCAATTTTGACCAGTTTTTTGTCGTTTCTCGCCTTCACTAACTTGTAGATGGCACTAGCAAAATTTGGATCCTAGATGCAAAATTTGAGAAATCTTACCATCTGGGTCTTCCCAAAACACCCCCAATTAGCTAACCCCAACTTTGTAGGTCATTTGGAGCTTCCTAAGCAGGACATTGAAGAGGGTGCTTTCTGAAAAATTATTGTAGGCCTATTCATCCCACCATGGAGCGAATACAAATCTGTGAGGAATTTCCGTATTGTTATTTTTGCAGTGGTCTTCTGATAATATATTTATGCTTCTGTCAAAATTTCATTTAAATCTGAGGTCATTTGATAATCGTTTTAATATTTTCATGTATACACTAACAGTAGGTCTTGGGAAATACATGTTTTATTCTGTCTGTAGGTGCTACTAATATTTTATGTTTCTTTGAATGTAGGTTTCTAACATTAGAGGAGTAAGAAGGAACAAATAATCACATACCCAAGCGATGGCGACGTTTCGGTCCGCCCATCTTACATGTGGGAACGCGAAAGAAGGATTGTTATCAATGGATGTTTTGACAAGAAACATATTTGACGCTTCTATCCCCTAAAAAGGAAGGAGACGTATTGTAACACACTTTAAAAAGCGTATCAATAAATAGATTACCATATGTCATATTTCTTTTATCTTGTGTCAATTTGTATATGTTCTTTCTTGTGGCATATTCCTTTTTTTTTTCGTATTCTCGTGCTTTCAAAAGGAAAGCACATAGACTTTCAAAAAATCAAAGGTGAAATTATTATCTATTTATTGTAGGAAGTTTCTCAACTTCTGAGAACTAATTTTGTACAACAAAATATTAGAAAATATCAATCAAATTCATCCAAATATTCAAAATATTGATATCAATAAACTTCACTAGTTTTTCCTAGTGGTAAAATCTATTATGAGTCCTAGTCTTCACAATTTTTTCTGTAAGCCTGTGGAAAGACTTTAGCTGAATGCAAATTGAGGTCTTCTTCTACCTTCATGTTTTCTTTTACTATCAAAATTTTTAATAGGACCTCCTTCTTAGGTCTCTTAATATTATTAATATCAAGGTCAATATTCAATATCTAAAACTATGTTGTAGATTACCTTCCATTCCAAATTTATTCTTGGAATAGATAAACTCAATATATATTTAATCTTCACTAGTTTTTCTTCAACACAGTGGAAATACTATCTTCTTTAGTTTTCCTTCTCCAAATGCAATATCTTCAACTTCATTAGCTTCTCCTTGACCAATGGAAATTTTCTTAGACTATTTGTAACTTTTCAAAAACCCGTGCAAGAAAATACTTGCTATAGCTTTGATACCACTAATAGATTAACTCTTAATGTAAATAACCATATATTTTTTTTAATTTGTGGAAAACATCCCAAAAGGGATGCCACTTTTAGGTAAGACACAAAGAGGCAGGGGTATCCATTCCGCAAAAAACATCCAGGACTCAGACCTAGCGTACCACCTTTTACATACTCAAGGAGCAAACAAACACACAAAACCAATTTAAAAATAAGTAAATAACAACAATAATAATAATATAAAATAAAAAACATGCTCCTTGAGTGTGTCAAAAACAAAAGCACAACCAAACATGCACAATAAGATAAAAGAAACCACAACACAAACCACATATAAAAACACAACAACCACATAACAAAACACAAACAAGACAAAAACAATAGAACACTACAAAGACATAACCCAAAAAAAACATGAAAAATTAACACAACCAAAACCTATAAAATTAAAAAAATAAATAAAATAATAAAAAAAAACCAACAACAAACAATAAACAAAAACAAAAAACATAGAAAACACTCACATATAAAAACACGAAATAACACAAACAAAGAGAAACCCAAGAACAAGAACGAAAAAAACACAACAATAACAAAAAACATAAAAAAAAAAACAACACATGAACAACAAAAAACAACACAAATAACACAAAAACAAAACAAAACAAAAGAACCCACCCACCTTAAAATACTAAACAAAAAAAACAAAAAAGAAAAAAAAATTGAACATAAAAAAGACCTATCTAGACCAGAAGACTATTAAGGCAAGAATCAACAGAGGAAAAAAAATAAAGAATAGAATGAGCTAGGGAACTAAAAAAACTGAATGAAACAAAGAGAAGGAAAAAAAAAGCAAGAAGAAACTAGGCACCTTCAGAACTCGGAGCCATCCAAAGAAATGATAGAAAGAAGAGCTTCCCTTATTTGAGAAGCCCACCATATAGGAGGGTGGCCATAACAAGTAAGATCACCTTTATCCAAAGCCCAATTAGCTAAAGCATCAACACTCTTGTTTTAATCTCTGACCACATGATTGTAATCAACTTTCAAAAATCACATCTTTATTAATTGAATCTTCTCAATAATTATTTTTATTCTCCAATCCACCTTATGATTCTTAGAAGGAGTCTTCAAGAGATTAATCATAAGTTGAGAGTTAGACTCAACTAACACCTTTTCCCATCCAACCTTAGTAACCTCTTGAAGGCCTCTGAGGATACCATATCCCTCAGCAAGGTTATGGGAAATAATACCCAAATTCTCAATAAAAGTAAAAACTAGGGAACCATTTGAAAGTCTACAAATTCCTCCCACACTGGCTTTTCCAGGGTTCCCTCTAGAGGCTCCATCAGTATTGAGTTTTCCAAAATCCTTAGGAGGAGGTTGCCAATTTCTAGTCCTATCCATATTACTAATACTCACATTCCCTTTAAGATGGTTGTCCTTAGAAGATTTAATCTTCAATATATGCATCACTTGATCCCATCTTTGGTGGGATTTTTGAGGGTGATTAAGGAGTTGATGGATTGATTAAACTAAGTTGGTTATGGTCTTTTTCCAAATATAGTGAATATCCTTCCTATATTGATTAAAAATTTGGATGTTCCTTTCATTACAAATATTCCAAAGAAGAATGGTAGAACCCATCCAAACTAACTGCCTAATAAAATGATCAACACCCTCTTGATTAGGCCAATCCCTCCAAAGGTGTTCAAAAGTATAAAAATTGGACCACTGTAAGCCAAGTAAAGTGGTAATTCTCATCCAAAGCTCAGAGGCTAAAGTACACTCAATAAAAATATGGTTGAGATTTTCTACATTCTCTTCACACATTTCACATCTAAAAGGGCCATGAAAACCACGCTTCATAAGTTGCTCACCAGTATGCACCCTACGATGCAATAAAAGCCAATTAAAGAACCTCACCTTAGGCTAGAGATTTTGAGCCCACAATCGAGATAAAATTTTACAAGAATGGTTTGGATTATTATGGCATAAGGTCAAATAACCTTGAGCAACTAAATACTCACCCTGTCCAGGTCCTATTCTACTGTCAATGACATAAGGACCTAACCAGTTTGTCGTGAACTTGTCCCTTAGATGGCATGGCAAATTAGACTTCTGTTGGTTCTCTTTTATGACCAAGTCACCAACCTAAAATTCCCTTAGGTGGACCTTCATGATGTATGCTTTCTTATGTCACTCTTGATAGATACGCAAATGCTCGAGAGCATTAATGCGTCATTCGTCGATCAATGTCAGTTGGTCTAACCGATCCTGCCGTGCAATATCATCATCGATGAACTCTTGCATTGAAATGCGTAGGAAAGGGATTTCCAACTCAAGAGGCATGACTACCTCGGAGCCATACACCAACAAAAATGGAGTTGCCCCAGTGGACGTTCGGATGCTAGTGTGGTAAGCCCATAGGACAAGCGGGATCTGAATGTGCCAATCCTTATGATTGTCTACGATTGTCTTTTTGAGAATGGCGACTAGCATTTTGTTTGACGCCTCTGCTTGCCCATTTGCCTGCGGATAGTAGGGTGTTGAAAAATTGTGCTAAATTTTGTACTTTGTGGTAAAAGCATGCACATCTTTGTTCTTGAATGACGTCCCATTATCTGATAGGATCTTGGAAGGAATACCAAGACAACATATGATGTTATGCAAAATAAACTCCTCAATGCAAGATCCAGTCATAGAGGTTAGCGAAATTGCTTCCACCCACTTGGTGAAGTACTCTATGGCTGTTATGATGAACGTGTGATGACTAGACGACGTAGGGGAGATCTTTCTGACTAGGTCGAAGCCCCACTACGAAAAAGGCCAAGCCGATTGGATCGGCTGTAAGGCCTGAGAAGGTACGTGTGTCGAATTAGCATGGTGTTGACACTTCACGCACTTCTTCACATATGCGCAACAATCTCACTCTAGAGATGGCCTATCTCAACCACATGCGATAGATGCGACAACGATACCCTTTGGACATATGACATGTTTGAACATTTACACATAGGTCCAAGGCATAGGTCGCACCTCAACCCGACGCAGTTATAGCAATTACTGCACCCACAACTCCAAGTACACAGAGAACATCTTTCGCCTGGAGACCCTATCAAACCATCAGTGTGTTATGCTTTGTAAAGTGTGTTACAATGCGTCTCCTTCCTTTCTAGGGGATAGGAGCGTCAAATATATTTCTTGTCACAACATCCATTGATAACAATTCTTCTTCCGCGTGCCCACATGTAAGACGGGCGGAACGAAATGTCATCGCCGCTTGGGTATGTGATTATTTGTTCCTTCCTGCTCCTCTGATGTTGGAAACCTGTGTTCAAAGAAACAGAAAAGATTAGTAGCACCTGCAGACAGAATAAAACATGTATTTCCCAAGACCTATTGTTAGTGTATGCATGAAAATATAAAAATGATTATCAAATGACCTCGGATTGACCTAAAATTTTGTAAAAATCATAAATATATTATCAAAAGACCACTGCAAAAAGAACAGTCTAGAAATTCCTCACAGATTTGTATTCGCTCCAGGGTGGGACGAATAGGCCTACAATAATTTGTTATAAAGAACCCTCTTCAATGTCCTACTTAGGAAGCTCCAAATGACCTAAAAAGTTGGGGTTAGCTAATTGGGGGTGTTTTTGGAAGACCCAGATAGTCAGATTTCTCTAATTTTTCCTCTAGGACCCAAATTTTTCTAGTGCCATCTGCAAGTTAGTGAAGGCAGGAAATGACAAAAACCTGGTCAAAATTGCTCAGAATGAAATGAAATTTAAACTGTAACCTGTTTAACATATCTAGAATCAAATTCAAAAGAAAACCCAAATAAATATATCACAAATTTCTAATCATCCTGGGGTGGGGCGAATAGGACTATGACAGTTTGGGGAGCGCTCGGGGGTGGGACGCCCACCGTTTGGGACACTTTTTCAGCACCAATCCACTTGGGATGGGTCCAAAACTGATTATGGAGTGTTGTCGACAAATTTTGTGGATATTTGTGGCCAAAAATCAGGTTTTGGGTCTAGATTTGCGCTTCCAATAATCACCCAATAACCTCCCTTTAGAATGAGAGATTAAGGATGTAAAAGCACAAATCGCAAGTAGGTATGTAAATTGGCAGCACTTCGTTGCTCAAATGCTCCTTCTCTGTATATCTTTTGGGTGAGAAAACTCACCAATTTATAGACCTTAGGGTCTCTCTGTTTGAATTGCGCATGCGAGGGCGCCATTTGAGTTGTTTTTCTATTTTCAGAGAAAAGCTAATTTCCTGATTTAGAATCTCCTTGCATGAGGTTTCTAAGATAAATACATTCATAACTGAAGTCTCTCTTCTTGAATAAAAGCTATTCCTCACAATTGAATGGCCTGAAGCCTTAGTTAACTGGCGGAGTTATCGAGGTTTGACTTTTTTCCCAGTCAAACTTGCTATTCACCTCACCCTAGGGCGAATGCTGCTATTCATCCCTAGGAGGGATGAATGCGAGTTTGTATTCGTCCCTGGGTGGGACGAGGAGAGAGAAAGGTGTTAAAATGTGCCAAATTGACCTCTAACCTCTAAAACTGCTTTTGGAAGTGGTTAGGACCATTGTTTAATCTTGCCAAATACAACAACAGAGTTAGTGGCGCTACTTAGGTGATCCTCAGTATAGGTTTGGTTGATAGCCTATCTGTAACTAGCGTTATCCTAAAAAATACCACATAAACGAACTCAATTGCACACATAGGGATGTGAAATAACTTGGTTAAATTCAAGTCGAATTTATACCTTGTTCAAAAGTCTTACGAGATAAATGTACAGTCTTGGCTAGTTCGTTAAAATATCTAAATCTCATAAACGCTTAACTACATTTTAAAAAAATTGTCACATTTCATTCCCTACATCATCATCAAAAAATATGCAAAATGCAAAAATAAAGTTTTCCCATGCAAAGTCATTCCACAAAGTCACCGATTAGTATAGCAAGTTAGTCAAATCTTACACAGTCTATGGTGCATCGACAAGTTATCAACAACTCATTTCATTCATTCCATATGCATACATCATATAATTTGACACATCGCATTCATAATACCACATGCATACATCATCATAACTAACTATGTAAAAATTTCAAAAATAGCAAAAACTGCACAAAATGCACCAAAAACAAGCCCTAAGAGTGTTTGATAAGAGTGCTTTGGCATGCAAAACAAATGTCGAGGTCATAAATCCTCACTATCCTATTCCCTAATAAGGCTACCATAGCCGGACTGCTCCATAGGAAGACGAATTTTTGAGAATTTTATCCCCAAATGGTGTCACCAAAACGGGTCAAAACCCATCCAAAAATAGCAATAACATTGCCGAACGAAGGCGCTTTTGTGCCTGACATTCTTGGCATCCAAAACAGATGTTGGGGTTACAAATTATCACTATCCTACTCCTTAATAAGGCTACCATAGCTGGACCACTCCACGAGAGGACGAATTTTTGTCAATTTTAGCTCCAAATTGCGTCACAAAAAGGGTTCACACCCACCAAAAATAGGTTAGAATGTTCGAAAACCACTTTCACATTTAATGGTAAACAAATGAAGGCACCCTTACCTAAGTCATCTTGGGTCAAGTGACTCATCGCTTTTCTCATGTCGGTCATTCCCTCATCGATTCGTTGCTTGAGGGGGTAGTCACACTTAGTCGCCAATCAACAAAAATATACCCAATCATGGAAATGACATGCATTCAAAGGATCATTGACAAAGACAATCATGCCCCTACTTGGGGCAGCAAACAAGCAATTATCACAAGCTGATCAAACACTTGGCATTTGTGAATCATGAACTCAAGGTTCCCACAGATAAAAGGTTATGCCCTTTGCCTATTCATGACTGATCAATGTCCAAGCTCAAGTAACACCTCACCGAACAAGGTTAACACTTGATTTAAGTTCCTTAGCTCGTCAGAAGCAAATATTCAAGAATGCGTGCCCTTTCCATACTTGGGGCATCAAGAGTTGGTTAGGCTACTGAGAAACCCTAATCATTAGTGCTTTGGTTATCTATTTTTGCTCGATGTTGCGCCTTTCATAGTGCTTCTCAAAAATGGGTATTTGTAGACACTAAAACAGAACCAATCTGATTATGTGACAACAAGCGCTGATCGCATTGACACACACAGCCCCTAGGGCAGCCCCCAAAGGTTAAACAATGGTCCTAACCACTTACAAAAGTAGTTTTAGAGGTCAGAGATCAATTTGGCACCTTTTTAACACCTTGCTCTCTGCTCGTCCCACCCAGGGATGAATACAAACTGGCATTCGCCCCACCCAGGGACGAATAGCAGCATTCACCCCAGGGTGAGGTGAATAGCAAGTTTAACTGGCAAAAAAGTCAAAACTCGATAACTCCACCAGTTAACTTAGGCTTTAGGCCATGCAATTGTGAGGAATAGATTTTATTCAAGAAGGGAGACTTCAGTTATGAATGTCTTTATTTTAGAAACCTCATGCAAGGAGATTCTAAATCAGGGAATTAGCTTTTCTCTGAAAATAGGAAAACAACTCAAGTGGCGCCCTCGCATGTGCAATTCAAATAAAGAGACCTTAAGGTCTATAAATTTGTGATTTTTCTCACCCAAAATATATACATAGAAGAAGCATTTGAGCAATGAAGTGCTACCAATTTACATACCTACTTGCGATTTGTGCTTTTACATCTTTAATCTCTCATTCGAAAGGGAGGTTATTGGGTGACTATTGGAAGCACAAATCTGGATCCAAAATCTGATTTTTGGCCACAAATATCTACAAAATTTGTCGACAACACTCCATAATCAGTTTTGGACCCATCCCAAGTGGATTGGTGCCAAAACAGTGTCCCAAATGATGGGCGTCATGCCCCCGGGCGCTCCCCAAACTGTCACATTCCTATTCGCCCCACCCCGGGACGATTAGAAATATGTGATATGTTTCTCTAGTTTTTTTTTTGCATTTGATTCTAGATGTAATAAATAGGTTACAGTTTAAATTTCATTTCATTCTGAGCAATTTTGACCAGGTTTTTATCATTTCCCGCCTTTATTAACTTACAGATGGCACTAGCAAAATTTGTGTCCTAGAGGTAAAATTGGAGAAATCTGACGATTTGGGTATTCCCAAAACACCCCCAATTAGCTAACCTTAACTTTGTAGGTAATTTGGAGCTTCCTAGGCATGACATTGAAGAGGGTTATTTCTGACAAATTGTTGTAGGCCTATTCGTCCCACCCTAGAGCGTATACAAATCTGTGAGGAATTTCCAGACTGTTCTTTTTGTAGTGGTCTTCTGATAATATATTTATGATTCTGTCAAAATTTCAAGTCAATCCGATGTCATTTGATAATTGTTTTAATATTTTCATGCATACATTGACAGTAGGTCTTGGGAAATACATGTTTTATTCTGTCTGTAGGTGCTACTAATATTTTATGTTTCTTTAAACGTAGGTTTCTGAAATTAGAGTAGGAAGGAACAAATAATCACATACCCAAGCAGCGGTGATGTTTCGGTCTACCCATATTACATGTGGGCACGCGGAAGAAGGATTGTTATCAATGGATGTTGTGACAAGAAACATATTTGACGCTCCTATCCCCTAAAAAGGAAGGAGACGTATTGTAACACACTTTAAAAAGTGTATCAATAAAGAGATTACCATATTTCATATTGCTTTTATCTTGTGTCAATTTGTATATGTTCTTTCTTGTTCTTTCTTGTGGCATATTCCTTTTTGTTTCCGTATCCTCGTGCTTTCAAAAGGAAAGCACATAGACATTCAAAAAATCAAAGGTGAAATTCTTATATATTTATTGTAAGAAGTTTCTCAACTTCTAAGAACTAATTTTGTACAACAAAATATTAGAAAATATCAATAAAATTCATCCAAATATTCAAAATATTGATATCAATAAACTTCACTAGTTTTTCCTAGTGGTAAAATCTATTATGAGTCCTAGTCTTCACAATTTTTTCTGTAACCCTATGGAAAGACTTTAGCTGAATGCAAATTGAGGTCTTTTTCTACCTTCATGTTTTATTTTACTATCAAAATTTTTAATAGGACCTCCTTCTTAGGTCTCTTAATATTATTAATATCAAGGTCAATCTTCAATATCTAAAACTATGTTGTAGATTACCTTCCATTCCAAATTTATTCTTGGAATAGATAAACTCAATATATATTTAATCTTCACTAGTTTTTCTTCAACACAGTGGAAATACTATCTTCTTTAGTTTTCCTTCTCCAAATGCAATATCTTCAACTTCATTGGCTTCTCCTTGACCAATGGAAATTTTCTTAGACTATTTGTAACTTTTCAAAAACCCGTGCAAGAAAATACTTGCTATAGCTTTGCTACCACTATTAGATTTTGATGCTTAACTCTTAATGTAAATAACCATATTTTTTTTTAATTTGTGGAAAACATCCCAAAAGGGATGCCACTTTCAAGTAAGACCCAAGGAGGCAGGGGTATCCATTCTGCCAAAAACGTCCAGGACTCGGACCTAGCATACCACCTTTTACATACTCAAGGAGCAAACAAACACACAAAACCAATTTAAAAATAAGTAAATAACAACAAAAATAATAAAATAAAATAAAAAACATGCTCCTTGAGTGTGTCAAAAACAAAAGCACAACCAAACATAGACAATAAGATAAAAGAAACCACAACACAAACCACATATAAAAACACAATAACCACATAACAAAACACAAACAAGACAAAAACAATAGAACACTACAAAGACATAACCCAAAAAAAACATGAAAAATTAACACAACCAAAACCTAAAAAAAAAAAAAAAATAATAATAATAATAATAAAAAAAAACCAACAACAAACAATAAACAAAAACAAAAAACATAGAAAACACTCACATATAAAAACATGAAATAACACAAACAAAGAGAAACCCAAGAACAAGAACGAAAAAAACACAACAATAACAAAAAACATAAAAAAAACAACACATGAACAACAAAAAACAACACAAAGAACACAAAAACAAAACTAAACAAAAGAACCCACCCACCTTAAAATACTAAACAAAAAAAAACAAAAAATAAAAAAAAATTGAACATAAAAAAGACCTATCTAGACCAGAAGACTATTAAGGCAAGAATCAACAGAGGAAACAAAATAAAGAATAGAATGAGCTAGGGAACTAAAAAAACTGAATGAAACAAAGAGAAGGAAAAAAATAAGCAAGAAGAAACTAGGTACCTTCAGAACTAGAGCCATCCAAAGAAATGATAGAAAGAAGAGCTTCCCTAATTTGAGAAGCCCACCATATAGGAGGGTGGCCATAACAAGTAAGATCACCTTTATCCAAAGCCCAATTAGCTAAAGCATCAACACTCTTGTTTTAATCTCTGACCACATGATTGTAATCAACTTTCAAAAATTCCATCTGTATTAATTGAATCTTCTCAATAATTCTTTTTATTCTCCAATCCACCTTATGATTCTTAGAAGGAGTCTTCAAGAGATTAATCATAAGTTGAGAGTCAGACTCAACTAACACCTTTTCCCATCCAACCTTAGTAGCCTCCTAAAGGCCTCTGAGGATACCATATCCCTCAACAAGGTTATTGGAAAGAATACCCAAATTCTCAGTAAAAGTAAAAACTAGGGAACCATCTGAAAGTCTACAAATTCCTCCCACACTGGCTTTTCTAGGGTTCCCTCTAGAGGCTCCATCAGTATTGAATTTTACAAAATCCTTAGGAGGAGGTTGCCAATTTCTAGTCATATCCATCTTACTAATACTCACATTCCCTTTAAGATGGTTGTCCTTAGAAGAATTAATCTTCAATATTTGCATCACTTGATCCCATATTTGGTGGGATTTTTGAGGGTGATTAAGGAGTTGATGGATTGATTAAACTAAGTTGGCTATGGTCTTTTTCCAAATATAGTGAATATCCTTCCTATATTGATTAAAAATTTGGTTGTTCCTTTAATTACAAATATTCCAAAGAAGAATGGTAGAACCCATCCAAACTAACTGCCTAATAAAATGATCAACACCCTCTTGATTAGGCCAATCCCTCCAAAGCTGTTCAAAAGTATAAAAATTGGACCACTGTAAGCCAAGTAAAGTGGTAATTCTCCTCCAAAACTCAGAGGCTAAAGTACACTCAATAAAAATAAGGTTGAGATTTTCTACATTCTTTTCACACATTTCACATCTAAAAGGGCCATGAAAACCATGCTTCATAAGTTGCTCACCAGTATGCACCCTACAATGCAATAAAAGCCAATTAAAGAACCTCACCTTAGGCCAGAGCTTTTGAGCCCACAAACGAGAAATTTTTTTAGAAGAATGGTTGGGATTATTATGGAATAAGGTCAAATAACCCTGAGCAATTGAATACTCACTCTGTCTAGGTCCTATTCTACTGTCAATGACATAAGGACCTAACTAGTTTACCGCGAACTTGTCCCTTAGATGGGATGGCAAATTAGAATTATGCTGGTTCTCTTCTAAGACCAAGTCACCAACCCGAAATTTCCTTAGGTGTACCTTCATGTTGTATGCTTTCTTAAGTTACTCTTGATAGATACACAAATTCTCGAGAGCATTAACGCGTTGTTCATCGAGCAACATTAGTTGGTCTAACCGGGCCTGCCATGCAGTATCATCATCGATGAACTCTTGCATTGAAATGCGCAAGGAAGGGATTTCCAACTCAAGATGCATGACTGCCTCGGAGCCATACACCAACGAAAATGGAGTTGCCCTAGTGGGCATCCGGATGCTAGTGTGGTAAGCCCATAGGGCAAGCAGGATCTGAATGTGCCAATCCTTATGATTGTCTACGACTATCTTTCTGAGAATGGCAACTAGAATTTTGTTTGACGCCTATGCTTGCCCATTTGCCTGCGGATAGTAGGGTGTTGAAAAATTGTGCTAAATTTTGTACTTTGTGGTAAAAGCATGCACATCTTTGTTCTTGAATGATGTCCCATTATCTGACAGGATCTTGGATGGAATACCAAAATGACATATGATGTTATGCAAAATAAACTCCGCAATGTAGGATCCAATCGTAGAGGTTAGCGGAATTGCTTCCACCCACTTGGTGAATTACTCTATGGCTGTTATGATGAACGTGTGATGACTAGACGACGCAGGGGAGATCTTTCCAATTAGGTCGAAGCCCCACTACGAAAAAATCCAAGCCGATTGGATTGGCTGCAAGGCCTGAGAAGGTACATGTGTCAAATTAGCATGGTGTTGACACTTCACGCACTTCTTCACATATGCGCAACAATCTCACTCTAGAGATGGCCTATCTCAACCACATGGGACAAATGCGACAAAAATACCCTTTGGACATAGATGACATGTTTGAACATTTACACATAGGTCCAAGGCATACGTGGCACCTCAACCCGATGTAGTTATAGCAATTACTGCACCTGCCACTCTAGGTACACAGAGAACATCTTCTGCCTAGAGACCCTATCAAACCATCAGTGTGTTACACTTTTTAAAGTGTGTTACAATACGTCTCCTTCCTTTTTAGGGGATAGGAGCGTCAAATATATTTCTTGTCACAACATCCATTGATAACAATCCTTCTTTCGCGTGCCCACATGTAAGATGGGCAGACCGAAACGTCGTCGCCACTTGGGTATGTGATTATTTGTTCCTTCCTGCTCCTCTGATGTCAGAAACCTATGTTCAGAGAAAAAGAAAATATTAGTAGCACCTGCAGACAAAATAAAACATGTATTTCCCAAGACCCACTGTAAGTGTATGAATGAAAATATTAAAAATATTATCAATGACTTGGGATTGACCTAAAATTTTTATAGAAGCATAAATATATTATCATAAGACCACTGCAAAAAGAAAAATCTGGAAATTCCTCAAAGATTTGTATTCGCTCCAGGGTGGGACGAATAGGCCTACAACAATTTTTCAGAAAGAACCCTCTTCAATGTCCTTCTTAGGAAGCTCCAAATGACCTGAAAATTTGGAATTAGCTAATTGGGGGTGTTTTGGGAAGACCCAGATGGTCAGATTTCTCCAATTTTTCCTCTACAACCCAGATTTTTCTGGTGCCATCTGCAAGTTAGTGAAGGCAGGAAATGACAAAAACCTGGTCAAAATTGCTCAGAATGAAATGAAATTTAAACTGTAACCTATTTAACATATCTAGAATCAAATTCAAAAGAAAAACTATATAAATATATCACATATTTCTAATCATCCTGGGGTGGGGCGAATAGGACTGTGACAGTTTGGGGAGCGCCCGGGGGTAGGACACCCACCGTTTGGGACACTGTTTCAGCACCCATCCACTTGGGATGGATCCAAAACTGATTATGGAGTGTTGTCGACAAATTTTTTAGATATTTGTGGCAAAAAATTGGGTTTTAGGTCCGGATTCGTGCTTCCAATAGTCACCCAATAACCTCCCTTTCGAATGAGAGATTAAGGATGTAAAAGCACAAATCACAAGTAGGTATTTAAATTGGCAGCAGTTCGTTGCTCAAATGCTCCTTATCTATATATATTTTGGGTGATAAAACTCATCAATTTATAGACCTTAGGGTCTCTTTGTTTGAATTGCGCATGCGAGGGCACCACTTGAGTTGTTTTCCTATTTTTAGATAAAATCTAATTCCCTGATTTAGAATCTCCTTGCATGAAGTTTCTAAAATAAAAACATTCATAACTGAAGTCTCTCTTCTTGAATAAAAGCTATTCCTCGCAATTGAATGGCCTGAAGCCTCAGTTAACTGGCGGAGTTATCGAGGTTTAACTTTTTTGCCAGTCAAACTTGCTATTTGCCTCACCCTGGGGCGAATGCTACTATTCATAACTGGGAGGGATGAATGCTAGTTTGTATTCATCCCTGGGTGGGACGAGCAGAGAGAAAGGTGTTAAAAAGGTGCCAAATTGACCTCTGACCTCTAAAACTACTTTTGGAAGTGGTTAGGACCACTGTTTAATCTTGCCAAATACAACAACGGAGTTAGTGGCGCTACTTAGGTGATCCTCAGTACAGGTTTTGTTGATAGCCTATCTGGAACTAGTGTTATCATAAAAAATACCACATAAAAAAACTCAATTGCACACACAGGGATGTGAAATAATTTGGTTAAATTCAAGTCGAATTTATACCTTGTTCAAAAGTCTTGCGAGATAAATGTACAGTCTTGGCTAGTTAGTTAAAATATCTTAATCTCAGAAATGCTTAACTACATTTTGAAAACACTGTCACATTTCATTCCCTATATCATCATCATCAAATATGCAAAATACAAAAATAAAGTTTTCACATGCAAAGTCATTCTATAAAGTCATCCCATTAGTACAGCAAGTCAGTCAAATCTTGCACAGTCTATGGTGCATCGACAAGTTATCAACAAATCATTTCATTCATTCCATATGCATACATCATATAATTTGACACATCGCATTCATAATACCACATGCATACATCATCATAACTAACTATGCAAAAATTTCAAAAATAGCAAAAACTGCACAAAATGCACCAAAAACAAGCCCTGAGAGTGTCTGATAAGAGTGCTTTGGCACTTGACATTCCGGGCATGAAAAACAAATGTCAGGGTCATAAATCCTCACTATCCTATTCCCTAATAATGCTACCATAGTCGGACCGCTCCACAGGAAGACAAATTTTTGAGAATTTCATCCCCAAATGGCGTCACCAAAACGGGTCAAAACCCATCCAAAACTAGCAATAACATTGTCAAACGAAGGCGCTTTTGTGCCTGACATTATTGGCATCTAAAACAGACGTTGGGGTTACAAATTGTCACTATACTACTCCTTAAGAAGGCTACCATAGCCGGACCGCTCCACGGGAGTACAAATTTTTGTCAATTTCAGCTCCAAATTACGTCACAAAAAGTGTTCACACCCACCAAAAATAGGTCAGAATGTTCGAAAACCGCTTTCACATTCAATGGTAAACAACTGAAGGCACCCTTACCTAAGTCATATTGGGTCAAGAAACTCGTCACTTTTCTCATGTTGGTCATTCCCTCATCGATTCGTCACTTGAGGGGTAGTCACACTTAGTCGCCAATCAACAAAAATATACCCAATCATGGAAATGACACTCATTCAAAGGATCATTGAAAAATACAATCACACCCCTGCTTGGTGCAGTAAACAAGCAATTATCACAAGCTGATCAAACACTTGGCATTCGTGAATCGTGAACTCAAGGTTCCCACAGACAAAAGGTTGTGCCCTTTGCCTATTCATGACTGATCAATGTCCAAGCTAAAGTAACACCTCACCGAACAAGGTTAACACTTGATTTAAGTTCCTTAGCTCGTCAGAAGCAAGGATTCAAGAGTGTGTGCCCTTTACATACTTGGGGAATCAAAAGTTGGTTAGGTTACTGAGAAACCCTAATCATTAGTGCTTTGGTTATCTATTTTTGCTCGATGCTGCGCCTTGCACAACGCTTCCCAAAAAGGGGCATTTGTAGACACTAAAACAACACCAATCCGATTATGTGACAAGCGCTTATCGCATTGACACACATAGCCCCTAGGGCAGCCCCCATAGGTTAAACAGTGGTCCTAACCACTTCCAAAAGTAGTTTTAGAGGTCAGAGGTAAATTTGGCACCTTTTTAACACCTTGCTCTCTGCTCGTCTCTCCCAGGGACAAATACAAACTAGCATTTGTCCCACCCAGGGACGAATAGCAGCATTCGCCCCAGGGTGAGGCGAATAGAAAGTTTGACTTGCAAAAAAGTCAAACCTCGATAACTCCGCCAGTTAATTGAGGCTTCAGGCCATGCAATTGCAAGGAATAGATTTTATTCAAGAAGAGAGACTTCAGTTATGAATGTTTTTATTTTAGAAACCTCATGCAAGGAGATTCTAAATCAGGGAATTAGCTTTTCTCTGAAAATAGGAAAACAACTCAAGTGGCGCCCTCGCATGCGTAATTCAAATAGAGAGACCTTAAGGTCTATAAATTGGTGAGTTTTCTCACCCAAAATATATATAGAGAAGGAGCATTTGAGCAATGAAGTGCTGCAAATTTACATACCTACTTGCAATTTGTGCTTTTACATCCTTAATCTCTCATTCGAAAGGGAGATTATTGGGTGACTATTGGAAGCACAAATCTAGACCCAAAAATTGATTTTTGGCCACAACTATCCACAATATTTGTCGACAATACTCCATAATCAATTTTGGACCCATCCCAAGTGGATTGGTGTTGAAACAGTGTCCCAAACAGTGGGCGTCCTACCCCCAGCGCTCTCCAAACTATCACAATCCTATTTGCCCCACCCCAATATGATTAGAAATATGTGATAGATTTCTCTAGTTTCTCTTTTGCATTTGATTCTAGATATGTTAAATAGGTTACAGTTTAAATTTCATTTCATTCTGAGCAATTTTGACCAGGTTTTTGTCATTTCCCGCCTTCACTAACTTGCAGATGGCACAGCAAAATCTGGGTCCTAGATGCAAAATTGGAGAAATATGACCATCTGGGTCTTCCCAAAACACCCCCAATTAGCTAACCCCAACTTTGTAGGTCATTTGGAGCTTCCTAAGTAGGACATTGAAGAGGGTGCTTTCTGACAAATTGTTGTAGGCCTATTCATCCCACCTTGGAACGAATACAAATATGTGAGGAATTTTCATATTATTCTATTTGTAGTGGTCTTTTGATAATATATTTATGCTTCTGTCAAAATTTCAAGTCAATCCAAGGTCATTTGATAATCGTTTTAATATTTTCATGCATACACTGACAGTAGGTCTTGGGAAATACATGTTTTATTTTGCCTGTAGGTGCTACTAATCTTTTATTTTTCTTTAAACATAGGTTTCTGACATTAGAGGAGTAGGAAGGAACAAATAATCACATACCCAAGCAGCGGTGACGTTTTGGTCTGCCCATATTACATGTAGGCACACGGAAGAAGGATTGTTATCAATGGATGTTGTGACAAGAAACATATTTGACGCTCCTATCCCCTAAAGAGGAAGGAGACGTATTGTAACACACTTTAAAAAGTGTATCAATAAATATATTACCATATTTCATATTGCTTTTATCTTGTGTCAATTTGTATATGTTATTTCTTGTTCTTTCTTGTGGCATATTCCTTTTTGTTTCAGTATCCTCGTGCTTTCAAAAGGAAAGCACATAGAATTTCAAAAAATCAAAGGTGAAATTCTTATCTATTTATTGTAGGAAGTTTCTCAACTTCTGAGAACTAATTTTTTACAACAAAATGTTAGAAAATATCAATCAAATTCTTCCAAATATTCAAATTATTGATATCAATAAACTTCACTAGTTTTTCCTAGTGGTAAAATATATTATGAGTCCTAGTCTTCACAATTTTTTCTGTAACCTTGTGGAAATAATTTAGGTGAATGCAAATTGAGGTCTTCTTCTACCTTCATGTTTTATTTTACTATCAAATTTTTTAATAGGACCTCCTTCCTGGGTCTCTTAATATTATTAATATCAAGGTCAATCTTCAATATCTAAAACTATGTTGTAGATTACCTTCCATTCCAAATTTATTCTTGGAATAGATAAACTCAATATATATTTAATCTTCACTAGTTTTTCTTCAACACAGTGGAAATACTATCTTCTTTAGTTTTCCTTCTCCAAATGCAATATCTTCAACTTCATTGGATTCTCCTTGACCAATGGAAATTTTCTTAGACTATTTGTAACTTTTCAAAAACCCGTGCAAGAAAATACTTGCTATAGCTTTGATACCACTATTAGATTTTGATGCTTAACTCTTAATTTAAATAACCATATATATTTTTTTAATTTGTGGAAAACATTCCAAAAGGGATGCCACTTTTAGGTAAGACCCAAGGAGGCAGGAGTATCCATTCCGCCAAAAATGTCCAAGAATCGGACCTGGCCTACCACCTTTTACATACTCAAGGAGCAAACAAACACACAAAACCAATTTAAAAATAAGTAAATAACAACAAAAATAATAAAATAAAATAAAAAACATGCTCCTTGAGTGTGTCAAAAACAAAAGCACAACCAAACATGCACAATAAAATAAAAGAAACCACAACACAAACCACATATAAAAACACAAGAACCACACAACAAAACACAAACAAGACAAAAACAACAGAACACTACAAAGACATAACCCAAAAAAACATAAAAAATTAACACAACCAAAACCTAAATTTTTTTAAAAATAAATAAAATAAAAAATATATAAAAAAACCAACAACAAACAATAAACAAAAACAAAAACCATAGAAAACACTCACATATAAAAACACGAAATAACACAAACAAAGAGAAACCCAAGAACAAGAACGAAAAAAACACAACAATAACAAAAAACATAAAAAAAAAAACACATGAACAACAAAAACCAACACAAAGAACACAAAATCAAAACAAAACAAAAGAACCCACCCACCTTAAAATACTAAACAAAAAAAACAAAAAAGAAAAAAAAATTGAACATAAAAAAGACCTATCTAGACAAGAAGACTATTAAGGTAAGAATCAATAGAGGAAACAAAATAAAGAATAGAATGAGCTAGGGAACTAAAAAAACTGAATGAAACAAAGAGAAGGAAAAAAAGAAGCAAGAAGAAACTAGGTACCTTCAGAACTAGAGCCATCCAAATAAATGATAGAAAGAAGAGCTTCCCTAATTTGAGAAGCCCACCATATAGGAGGGTGACCATAACAAGTAAGATCACCTTTATCCAAAGCCCAATTAGCTAAAGCATCAGCACTCTTGTTTTAATCTCTGACCACATGATTGTAATCAACTTTCAAAAATCCCATCAGTATTAATTGAATCTTCTCAATAAATTCTTTTTATTCTCCAATCCACCTTATGATTCTTAGAAGGAGTCTTCAAGAGATTAATCATAAGTTGAGAGTCAGACTCAACTAACACCTTTTCCCATCCAACCTTAGTAGCCTCTTGAAGGCCTCTGATGATACCATATCCCTCAGCAAGGTTATGGGAAAGAATACCCAAATTCTCAATAAAAGTAAAAACTAGGGAACCATTTGAAAGTCTACAAATTCCTCCCACACTGGCTTTTCTAGGGTTCCCTCTAGAGGCTCCATCAGTATTGAGTTTTCCAAAATCCTTAGGACGAGGTTGCTAATTTCTAGTCCTATCCATCTTACTAATACTCACATTCCCTTTAAGATGGTTGTCCTTAGAAGATTTAATCTTCAATATATGCATCACTTGATCCCATCTTTGGTGGGATTTTTGAGGGTGATTAAGGAGTTGATGGACTGATTAAACTAAGTTGGTTATGGTATTTTTCCAAATATAGTGAATATCCTTCCTATATTGATTAAAAATTTGGATGTTCCTTTCATTACAAATATTCCAAAGAAGAATGGTAGAACCCATCCAAACTAACTGCCTAATAAAATGATCAACACCCTCTTGATTAGGCCAATCCCTCCAAAGATGTTCAAAAGTATAAAAATTGGACCACTATAAGCCAAGTAAAGTGGTATTTCTCATCTAGAGCTCAGAGGCTAAAGTACACTCAATAAAAATATGGTTGAGATTTTCTACATTCTCTTCACACATTTCACATCTAAAAGGGCCATGAAAACCACGCTTCATAAGTTGCTCACCAGTAAGCACCCTACGATGCAATAAAAGCCAATTAAAGAACCTCACCTTAGGCCAGAGATTTTGAGCCCACAATCGAGATAAAATTTTAGAAGAATGGTTTGGATTATTATAGCATAAGGTCAAATAACCTTGAGCAATTGAATACTCACCCTGTCTAGGTCCTATTCTTATGTCAATGACATAAGGACCTAACCAGTTTGCCACGAACTTGTCCCTTAGATGGGATGGCAAATTAGACTTCTGCTGGTTCTCTTTTAAGACCAATTCACCAACCTAAAATTCCCTTAGGTGGACCTTCATGATGTATGCTTTCTTATGTCACTCTTGATAGATACGTAAATGATCGAGAGCATTAACGCGTCATTCGTCGAGCAACATTAGTTGGTCTAACCGGGCCTGCCGCACAGTATCATCATCGATGAACTCTTGCATTGAAATGCGCAGGGAAGGGATTTCCAACTCAAGAGCCATGACTACCTCAGAGCCATACACCAACAAAAATGGAGTTGCCCCAGTGGACTTCCGAATGCTAGTGTGGTAAGCCCATAGGGCAAGCAGAATTTGAATGTGCCAATCTTTATGATTGTCTGTGACTGTCTTTCTGAGAATGCGACTAGCGTTTTGTTTGACGCCTCTACTTGCCCATTTGCCTGCGGATAGTAGGGTGTTGAAAAACTATGCTGAATTTTGTACTTTGTGGTAAAAACATGCACATCTTTGTTCTTGAATGACATCCCATTATCTGACAGGATCTTGGATGGAATACCAAAACAACATATGATGTTATGCAAAATAAACTCCGCAATGCGGGATCAAGTCGTAGAGGTTAGCGAAATTTCTTCCACCTACTTGGTGAAGTACTCTATGGCTGTTATGATGAACGTGTGATGACTAGACGATGCAGGGGAGATATTTCTGACCAGGTCGAAGCCCCACTACAAAAAATGCCAAGCCGATTGGATCAGCTGCAAGGCCTGAGAAGGTACATGTGTCAAATTAGCATGGTGTTGACACTTCACGCACTTCTTCACATATGCGCAACAATCTCACTCTAGAGATGGCCTATCTCAACCACATGCGATAGATGCGACAACGATACCCTTTGGACATAGATGATATGTTTGAACATTTACACATAGGTCCAAGGCATAGGTAGCACCTCAACCCGACGCAGTTATAACAATTACTGCACCCACCACTCCAAGTACACAGAGAACATCTTTCGCCTGGAGAAATTTAAACTGTAACCTATTTAATATATATAGAATCAAATTCAAAAGAAAAACCAAAAAAATCTATCACAGATTTCTAATCATCTCTTGGTGGAGCGAATAGGACTGTGACAGTTTGGGGAGCGCCCGGGGGCAGGACGCCCACCGTTTGGGACACTGTTTCAGCAACAATCCACTTGGGATGGGTCCAAAACTGATTATGGAGTGTTGTCGACAAATTTTGTGGATATTTGTGGCCAAAAATTGGGTTTTGGGTCCAGATTCGCGCTTCCAATAGTCACCCAATAACCTCCCTTTCGAATGAGAGATTAAGGATGTAAAAGCACAAATTGCAAGTAGGTATGTAAATTGGTAGAACTTGGTTTCTCAAATTCTCCTTCACTGTATATATTTTGGGTTAGAAAACTCACCAATTTATAGACCTTAGGGTCTCTCTATTTGAATTGCACATGCGAGGGCGCCACTTGAGTTGTTTTCCTATTTTCAAAGAAAAGCTAATTCCTTGATTTAGAATCTCCTTGCATGAGGTTTCTAAAATAAAGACATTCATAACTGAAGTCTCTCTTCTTGAATAAAATATATTCCTCGCAATTGCATGGCCTAAAGCCTCAGTTAACTGGTAGAGTTATCGAGGTTTAACTTTTTTGCCAGTCAAACTTGCTATTCGCATCACCCTAGGGCGAATGCTGCTATTCATCCTTGGGTGGGACAAATGCCAGTTTTTATTCATCCGTGGGTGGGACGAGCAGAGAGAAAGGTGTTAAAAAGGTTCCAAATTGACGTCTAACCTCTAAAACTGCTTTTGGAAGTGGTTAGGACCACTGTTTAATCTTGCCAAATACAACAACAGAGTTAGTGGCGCTACTTAGGTGATCCTCAGTATATTTTTGGTTGATAGCCTATCTGAAACTGGTGTTATCCTAAAAAATACCACATAAACGAACTCAATTGCACACATAGGGATGTGAAATAACTTGGTTAAATTCAAGTCGAATTTATACCTTGTTCAAAAGTCTTGCGAGATAAATGTACAGTCTTGGCTAGTTAGTTAAAATATCTTAATCTCAGAAAAGCTTAACTACATTTTAAAACAACTGTCACATTTCATTCCCTACATCATCATCAAAAAATATGCAAAATACAAAAACAAATTTTTCACATGCAAAGTCATTCCACAAAGTCATCCCATTAGTACAACAAGTCAGTCAAATCTTGCATAGTCTATGGTGCATCAACAAGTTATCAACAACTCATTTCATTCATCCCATATACATACATCATATAATTGGACACATCGCATTCATAATACCACATGCATACATCATCATAACTAAGTATGTAAAAATTTCAAAAATAGCAAAAACTGCACGAAATGCACCAAAAACAAGCCCTAAGAGTGTCTGATAAGAGTGCTTTGGCACTTGACATTCCGGGCATGCAAAATAGATGTCGAGGTCACAAATCCTCACTATCCTATTTCATAAGAAGGCTACCATAGCCGGACCACTCCACAGGAAGACGAATTTTCAAGAATTTCATCCCCAAATGGCATCACCAAAATGGGTCAAAACCCATCCAAAAATAGCAATAACATTGCCGAACGAAGGCGCTTTTGTGCCTAACATTCTTGGCATCCAAAATAGACATTGGGGTTACAAATTGTCACTATCCTACTCCCTAAGAATGCTACCATATCCGGACCGCTCCACGGGAGGATGAATTTTTGTCAATTTCAGCTCCAAATTGCGTCACAAAAAGGGTTCACACCGACCAAAAATAGGTCAGAATGTTCGAAAACCGCTTTCGCATTCAATAGTAAACAATTGAAGGCACCCTTACCTAAGTCATCTTGGGTCAAGCGACTCATCACTTTTCTCATGTCGGTCATTCCCTCATCAATTCGTCGCTTGAGGGGGTAGTCACACTTAGTCGCCAATCAACAAAAATATACCCAATCATGGAAATGACATGCATTCAAAGGATCATTGACAAATACAATCGTGCCCCTGCTTGGGGTAGCAAACAAGCAATTATCACAAGCTAATCAAACACTTGGCATTCGTGAATCATGAACTCAAGGTTCCCATAGACAAAAGGTTGTGCCCTTTGCCTATTCATGACTGATCAATGTCCAAGCTCAAGTAACACCTCACCGAACAAGGTTAACACTTGATTTAAGTTCCTTAGCTCGTTAGAAGCAAGGATTCAAGAATGCGTGCCCTTTCCATACTTGGGGCATCAAGAGTTGGTTAGGTTACTGAGAAACCCTAATCATTAGTGCTTTGGTTATCTATTTTTGCTCGGTGTTGCACCTTGCATAGCGCTTCCCAAAAAGGGGCATTTGTAGACACTAAAACAACACCAATCTGAGTATGTGACAACAAGCGCTGATCGCATTGACACACACAACCCTTAGGACAGCCCCCAAAGGTTAAACAATGGTCCTAACCACTTCCAAAAGCAGTTTTTGAGGTCAAAGGTCAATTTGGCACCTTTTTAACACCTTGCTCTCTAATCATCCCACCCAGGGACGAATACAAACTGGCATTCGTCCCACCCATGGATGAATAACAGCATTCACCCCAGGGTGAGGCGAATAGAAAGTTTGACTGGCAAAAAAATCAAACCTCGATAACTCCGCCAGTTAACTGAGGCTTCAGGCCATGTAATTGCGAGGAATAGATTTTATTCAAGAAGAGAGGTTTTAGTTATGAATGTCTTTATTTTAGAAACCTCATGCAAGGAGATTCTAAATCAGGGAATTAGCTTTTCTCTGAAAATAGGAAAACAACTCAAGTGGTGCCCTCGCATGCGCAATTCAAATAGAGAGACCCTAAGGTCTATAAATTGGTGAGTTTTCTCACCCAAAAGATATACAGAGAAGGAGAATTTGAGCAACGAAGTGCTACCAATTTACATACCTACATGCAATTTGTGCTTTTACATCCTTAATCTCTCATTCGAAAGGGAGGTTATTGGGTGACTATTGGAAGCACAAATCTGGATCCAAAACCTGATTTTTGGCCACAACTATCCACAAAATTTGTCGACAACACTCCATAATCAGTTTTGGACCCATCCCAAGTGGATTGGTGCCGAAACGGTGTCCCAAAAGGTGGGTGTCCTGCCCTCGGGCGTTCCCCAAACTATCACAGTCTTATTCGCCCCACCTCGGGATGATTAGAAATATGTGATATATTTCTCTAGTTTTTCTTTTGCATTTGATTCTAGATATGTTAAATAGGTTACAGTTTAAATTTCATTTCATTCTGAGCAATTTTGAACAGGTGTTTATCATTTCCTGCCTTCACTAACTTGTAGATGGCACTAGAAAAATCTAGGTCCTAGAAGTAAAATTGGAGAAATATGACCATCTGGGTCTTCCCAAAACACCCCCAATTAGCTAACCCCAACTTTTTAGGTCATTTGGAGCCTCCTAAGCAGGACATTGAAGATGGTGCTTTTTGACAAATTATTGTAGGCCTATTCGTCCCACCCTAGAGCGAATACAAATATGTGAAGAATTTCCATATTTTTCTTTTTGCAGTGGTCTTATGATAATATATTTATGCTTTTCTCAAAATTTCAGTTCAATCCGAGGTCATTTGATAATCGTTTTAATATTTTCATGCATACACTGACAGTAGGTCTTGGGAAATACGTGTTTTTTTCTGTCTGCAGGTGCTACTAATATTTTATGTTTCTTTTAATGTAGGTTTCTGACATTAGACGAGCAAGAAGGAACAAAGAATAACATACCCAAGCGGCGGTGACGTTTCGGTCTGCCCATATTACATGTGGGCACGCAGAAGAAGGATTGTTATCCATGGATGTTGTGACAAGAAACATATTTGACGCTCCTATCCCCTAAAAAGGAAGGAGACGTATTGTAACACACTTTAAAAAGTGTATCAATAAATAGATTACCATATTTCATATTGCTTTTATCTTGTGTCAATTTGTATATGTTCTTTCTTGTTCTTTCTTGTGGCATATTCCTTTTTGTTTTCGTATCATCGTGCTTTCAAAAATCAAAGGTGAAATTATTATCTATTTATTGTAGGAAGTTTCTCAACTTATGAGACCTAATTTTTTACAACAAAATATTAGAATATAATAATCAAATTCATCCAAATATTCAAAATATTGATATCAATAAACTTCACTAGTTTTTCCTAGTGGTATAATTTATTATGAGTCCTAGTCTTCACAATTTTTTCTGTAACCCTGTGGAAAGACTTTAGCTGAATGCAAATTGAGGTCTTCTTCTACCTTCATGTTTTCTTTTACTATCAAAATTTTTAATAGGACCTCCTTCCTGGGTCTCTTAATATTATTAATATCAAGGTCAATCTTCAATATCTAAAACTATGTTGTAGATTACCTTCCATTCCAAATTTATTCTTGGAATAGATAAACTCAATATATATTAAATCTTCACTAGTTTTTCTTCAACACAGTGGAAATACTATCTTCTTTAGTTTTCCTTCTCCAAATGCAATATCTTCAACTTCATTGGCTTCTCCTTGACCAATGGAAATTTTCTTAGACTATTTGTAACTTTTCAAAAACCCATGCAAGAAAATACTTGCTATAGCTTTGATACCACTATTAGATTTTGATACTTAACTCTTAATGTAAATAACCATATATATTTTTTAATTTGTAGAAAACATCCCAAAAGGGATGCCATTTTCGGGTAAGACCCAAGGAGGTAGGGGTATCCATTCCGCCAAAAACATCCAGGACTCGGACTTGGTGTACCACCTTTTACATACTCAAGGAGCAAACAAACACACAAAACCAATTTAAAAATAAGTAAATAACAACAAAAATAATAAAATAAAATAAAAAACATGCTCCTTGAGTGTGTTAAAAATAAAAGCACAACCAAACATGCACAATAAGATAAAATAAACCACAACACAAACCACATATAAAAACACAAGAACCACATAACAAAACACAAACAAGACAAAAACAACAGAACACTACAAAGACATAACCCAAAAAAAACATGAAAAATTACACAACCAAAACCTAAAAAATTAAAAATAAAAATAATAATAAAAAAAAACCAACAACAAACAATAAACAAAAACAAAAAACATAGAAAACACTCACATATAAAAACACGAAATAACACAAACAAAGAGAAACCCAAGAACAAGAACGAAAAAAACACAACAATAACAAAAAACATTAAAAAAAAAAACACATGAATAACAAAAAACAACACAAAGAACACAAAAACAAAACAAAACAAAAGAACCCACCCACCTTAAAATATTAAACAAAAAAAACAAAAAAGAAAAAAAAATTGAACATAAAAAAGACCTATCTAGACCAGAAGACTATTAAGGCAAGAATCAATAGAGGAAACAAAATAAAGAATAGAATGAGCTAGGGAACTAAAAAAACTGAATGAAACAAAGAGAAGGAAAAAAAAACAAGAAGAAACTAGGTACCTTCAGAACTGGAGCCATCCAAAGAAATGATAGAAAGAAGAGCTTCCCTTATTTGAGAAGCCCACCATATAGGAGGGTGGCCATAACAAGTAAGATCACCTTTATCCAAGGCCCAATTAGCTAAAGCATCAACACTCTTGTTTTAATCTCTGACCACATGATTGTAATCAACTTTCAAAAATCCCATCTGTATTAATTGAATCTTCTCAATAATTCTTTTTATTCTCCAATCCACCTTATGATTCTTAGAAGGAGTCTTCAAGAGATTAATCATAAGTTGAGAGTTAGACTCAACTAACACCTTTTCCCATCCAACCTTAGTAGCCTCTTGAAGGCCTCTGAGGATACCATATCCCTTAGCAAGGTAATTGGAAAGAATACCCAAATTCTCAGTAAAAGTAAAAACTAGGGAACCATTTGAATGTCTACAAATTCCTCCCACACTGGCTTTTCCAGGTTTCCCTCTAGAGGCTCCATCAGTATTGACTTTTCCAAAAAAATTAGGAGGAGGTTGCAAATTTCTAGTCCTATCCATCTTACTAATACTCACATTCCCTTTAATATGGTTGCTCTTAGAAGATTTAATCTTCAATATTTGCATCACTTGATCCCATATTTGGTGGGATTTTTGAGGGTGATTAAGGAGTTGATGGACTGATTAAACTAAGTTGGCTATGGTCTTTTTCCAAGTATAGTGAATATCCTTCCTATATTGATTAAAAATTTGGTTGTTCCTTTCATTACAAATATTCCAAAGAACAATGGTAGAACCCATCCAAACTAACTGCCTAATAAAATGATCAACACCCTCTTGATTAGGACAATCCCTCCAAAGCTGTTCAAAAGTATACAAATTGGACCACTGTAAGCCAAGTAAAGTGGTAATTATCATCCAGAGCTCAGAGGCTAAAGTACACTCAATAAAAATATGGTTGAGATTTTCTACATTCTCTTCACACATTTCACATCTAAAAGGGCCATGAAAACCACGCTTCATAAGTTGCTCACCAGTAAGCACCCTATGATGCAATAAAAGCCAATTAAAGAACCTCACCTTAGGCTAGAGATTTTGAGCCCACAATCGATAAATTTTTTTAGAAGAATGGTTTGGATTATTATGGCATAAGGTCAAATAACCTTGAGCAACTGAATACTCACCCTGTCTAGGTCCTATTCTACTGTCAATGACATAAGGACCTAACCAGTTTGCCACAAACTTGTTCTTTAGATGGGATGACAAATTAGAATTTTGCTGGTTCTCTTTTAAGACCAAGTCACCAACCTAAAATTCTCTTACATGGACCTTCATGTTGTATGCATTTTTAAGTCGCTCTTGATAGATATGCAAATGCTCGAGAGCATTAACGCGTCGTTTGTCGAGCAACGTTAGATGGTCTAACCGGGCCTGCCGTGCAGTATCATCATCGATGAACTCTTGCATTGAAATGTGTAGGGAAGGGATTTCCAACTCAAGAGGCATGACTGCATCGAAGCCATAAACCAACAAAAATTGAGTTGCCCTAGTGGGTGTCCAAATGCTAGTGCAGTAAGCCCATAAGGCAAGCGGGATCTAAATGTGCCAATCCTTATGATTGTTTGCGACTATATTTTTGAGAATGGCGACTAGCATTTTGTTTGATGCCTCTGCTTGCCCATTTGTCTGGGAATAGTAGGATGTTGAAAAACTGTGCTAAATTTTGTACTTTGTGGTAAAAGCATGCACATATTTGTTCTTGAATGACGTCCCATTATCTGACAGGATCTCGGATGGAATACCAAAACGACATATGATGTTATGCAAAATAAACGACATAGGAGGGTGGCCATAACAAGTAAGATCACATTTATCCAAAGCCCAATTAGCTAAAGCATCAACACTCTTGTTTTAATCTCTGACCACATGATTGTAATCAACTTTCAAAAATCCCATCTGTATTAATTGAATCTTCTCAATAATTATTTTTATTCTCCAATCCACCTTATGATTCTTAGGAGTCTTCAAGAGATTAATCATAAGTTGAGAGTCAGACTCAACTAACACCTTTTCCCATCCAACCTTAGTAGCCTCTTGAAGGCCTCTGAGGATACCATATCCCTCAGCAAGGCTATGGGAAAGAATACTCAAATTCTCAGTAAAAGTAAAAACTAGGGAACCATTTGAAAATCTACAAATTCCTCCCACTCTGGCTTTTCTAGGGTTCCCTCTAGAGGCTCCATCAGTATTGAGTTTTCCAAAATCCTTAGGACGAGGTTGCTAATTTCTAGTCCTATCCATCTTACTAATACTCACATTCCCTTTAAGATGGTTGTCCTTAGAAGATTTAATCTTAAATATATGCATCACTTGATCCCATCTTTGGTGGGATTTTTTAGGTTGATTAAGGAGTTGATGGACTGATTAAACTAAGTTGGTTATGGTCTTTTTCCAAATATAGTGAATATCCTTCCTATATTGATTAAAAATTTGGATGTTCCTTTCATTACAAATATTCCAAAGAAGAATGGTAGAACCCATCCAAACTAACTACCTAATAAAATGATGAACACCCTCTTGATTAGGCCAATCCCTCCAAAGTTGTTCAAAAGTATAAAAATTGGACCACTGTAAGCCAAGTGAAGTGGTAATTCTCATCCAGAGCTCAGAGGTTAAAGTACACTCAATAAAAATATGGTTGAGATTTTCTACATTCTCTTCACACATTTCACATCTAAAAGGGCCATGAAAACCATGCTTCATAAGTTGCTCACCAGTATGCACCCTACGATGCAATAAAAGCCAATTAAAGAACCTCACCTTAGGCCAGAGATTTTGAGCCCATAATCAAGAAAAAATTTCAGAAGAATGGTTGGGATTATTATGGCATAAGGTCAAATAACCTGTAGCAACTGAATACTCACCCTGTCCAGGTCCTATTCTACTGTCAATGACATAAGGACCTAACCAATTTGCCGCGAACTTGTCCCTTAGATGGGATAGCAAATTAGACTTCTGTTGGTTCTCTTTTAAGACCAAGTCACCAACCTGAAATTTCCTTAGGTGGACCTTCATGATGTATGCTTTCTTATGTCACTCTTGATAGATACGCAAATGCTCGAGAGAATTAACGCGTCATTCGTCGAGCAACTTCAGTTGGTCTAACCGGTCCTACCATGCAGTATCATCATCGATGAACTCTTGCATTGAAATGCACAGGGAAGGGATTTCCAACTCAAGAGGCATGACTACCTTGGAGCCATACACCAACAAAAATGGACTTGCCCCATTGGACGTCCAGATGCTAGTGTGGTAAGCCCATAGGGCAAGCGGGATCTGAATGTGCCAATCCTTATGATTGTATGTGACTGTCTTTCTGAGAATGGCGATTAGCATTTTTTTTTACGCCTCTGCTTGTCCATTTGCCTGCGGATAGGAGGGTGTTGAAAAACTGTGCTAAATTTTGTACTTTGTGGTAAAAGCATGCACATCTTTGTTCTTGAATGACGTCCCATTATCTGACAGGATCTTGGATGGAATACCAAAACAACATATGATGTTATGCAAAATAAACTCCGCAATGCGGGATCCAGTCGTAGAGGTTAGCGAAATTGCTTCCACCCACTTGGTGAAGTACTTTATGGCCATTATGATGAATGTGTGATGACTAGACGACGTAGGGGAGATATTTCTGACCAGGTCGAAGCCCCACTACAAAAAAGGCCAAGCCGATTGGATCGGCTGCAAGGCCTAAGAAGGTATGTGTGTCAAATTAGCATGGTGTTGACACTTCACGCACTTCTTCACATATGCGCAAAAATCTCACTCTAGAGATGGCCTATCTCAACCACATGCAATAGATGTGACAACAATACCCTTTGGACATAGATGACATGTTTGAACATTTACACATAGGTCCAAGGCATAGGTGGCACCTCAACCCGGCATAGTTATAGCAATTACTGCACCCACCACTCCAAGTACACAGAGAACATCTTTCGCCTAGAGACCCTATCAAACCATCAGTGTGTTATGATTTTTAAAGTGTGTTACAATACATCTCCTTCCTTTTTAGGGGATAGGAGCGTCAAATATGTTTCTTGTCACAACATCCATTGATAACAATCCTTCTTTCGCGTGCCCACATGTAATACGGGCAGAACGAAATGTCGTCACCGCTTGGGTATGTGATTATTTGTTCCTTCCTACTCCCTTGATGTTAGAAACCTGCGTTCAAAGAAACAAAAAATATTAGTAGCACCTACAGACAGAATAAAACATGTATTTCCCAAGACCTACTATCAGTGTATGCATGAAAATATTAAAACTATTATAAAATGACCTCGGATTGGCCTAAAATTTTGACAGAAGCATAAATATATTATCAAAAGACCACTGCAAAAAGAACATTCTAGAAATTCCTTATAGATTTGTATTCACTCTAGGGTGGGACGAATAGGCCTACAATAATTTATCAGAAAGAACCCTCTTCAATGTCCTACTTAGGAAGCTCCAAATGACCTAAAAAGTTGGGGTTAGCTAATTGGAGGTGTTTTGGGAAGACCCATATGGTAAGATTTCTCCAATTTTTCCTCTAGGACACATATTTTTTCGGTGCCATCTGCAAGTTTGTGAAGGCGAGAAATGACAAAAACCTAGTCAAAATTGCTCAGAATGAAATGAAATTTAAACTATAACCTATTTAACATATCTAAAATCAAATTCAAAAGAAAAACCAAAGAAATATATCACAGATTTCTAATCGTACCGGGGTGGGGCAAATAGGACTGTGACAGTTTGGGGAGCGCCAGGGGGCAGGACGACCACCGTTTGGGACACTGTTTCAGCACCAATCCACTTGGGATGGGTCCAAAAATTATTATGGAATGTTTTTGACAAATTTTGTGGATATTTGTGGCCAAAAATTAGGTTTTGGGTCCGAATTCGCGCTTCCAATAGTCACCCAATAACCTCCCTTTCGAATGAGAGATTAAGGATATAAAAGCACAAATCGCAAGTAGATATGTAAATTGGCAGCACTTCATTGCTCAAATGCTCCTTCTCTATATATATTTTAGGTGAGAAAACTCACCAATTTATAGACCTTAGGGTCTCTTTGTTTGAATTGTGCATGCAAGGGCGCCACTTGAGTTGTTTTCCTATTTTCAGAGAAAAGCTAATTCCCTAATTTAGAATCTCCTTGCATGAGGTTTCTAAAATAAATACATTCATAACTGAAGTCTCTCTTCTTGAATAAAAGCTATTCCTCGCAATTGCATGGCCTAAATCCTTAGTTAACTGGCCGAGTTATCGAGGTTTGAATTTTTTGCTAGTCAAACTTGCTATTCACCTCACCCTGGGGTGAATGCTGCTATTCATCCCTGGGTGGGACGAATTCCAGTTTGTATTCATCCTTGGGTGGTACGAGCAGAGATAAAGGTGTTAAAAAGGTTCCAAATTTTCCTCTAACCTCTAAAAATGCTTTTGGAAGTGGTTAGGACCACTGTTTAATCTTGCCAAATACAACAACGGAGTTAGTGGCACTAGTTAGGTGATCCTCAGTATAGGTTTGGTTGATAGCCTATCTGGCACTGGCGTTATCTTGAAAAATACCACATAAACGAACTCAATTGCACACACAGTGATGTGAAATAACTTGGTTAAATTCAAGTCGAATTTATACATTGTTCAAAAGTCTTGCGAGATAAATGTACAATCTTGGCTAGTTAGTTAAAATATCTAAATCTCAGAAACGCTTAACTACATTTTAAAAAAACTGTCACATTTCATTCCCTACATCATCATAAGAAAATATGCAAAATACAAAAACAAAGTTTTCACATGCAAAGTCATTCCACAAAGTCATCCAATTAGTACAAGTCAGTCAAATCTTGCACAGTCTATGGTGCATCGACAAGTTATCAACAACTCATTTCATTCATTCCATATGCATACATCATATAATTGGACACATCGCATTCATAATACCACATGCATACATCATCATAACTAACTATGTAAAAATTTCAAAAATAGCAAAAACTGCACAAAATGCACCAAAAACAAGCCCTAAAAGTGTCCGATAAGAGTGCTTTGGCACTTGACATTCTGGGCATGCAAAATAGATGTCGGGGTCATAAATCCTCACTATCCTATTCCCTAAGAAGGCTACCATAGCCGGACCACTCCACGGGAAGACGAATTTTCAATAATTTCATCCCCAAATGGCATCACCAAAACGGGTCAAAACCCATCCAAAAATAGCAATAACATTGTCGAACGAAGGCGCTTTTGTGCCTGACATTCTTGGCATCCAAAACAGACATTGGGGTTGCAAATTGTCACTATCCTACTCCCTAAGAATTCTACCATATCCATAACACTCCTTGGGAGGATGAATTTTTGTCAATTTCAGCTCCAAATTGTGTCACAAAAAGGGTTCACACCCACCAAAAATAGGTCATAATGTTCTGAAACTACTTACGTATTCAATGTTAAACAACTGAAGGCACCCTTACCTAAGTCATCTTGGGTCAAGTGAATCATCACTTTTCTCATGTCGATCATTCCCTCATCGATTCGTCGCTTGAGGGGGTAGTCACACTTAGTCACCAATCAACAAAAATATACCCAATCATGGAAATGACACACATTCAAAGGATCATTGACAAAAACAATCGTGCCTCTGCTTGGGGCAGCAAACAAGCAATTATCACAAGCTGATCAAACACTTGGCATTCGTGAATCATGAACTCAAGGTTCCCAAATACAAAAGGTTGCGCCCTTTGCCTATTCATGACTGATCAATGTCCAAGCCCAAGTAACACCTCACCGAACAAGGTTAACACTTGATTTAAGTTCCTTAGCTTGTCATAAGCAAGGATTCAAGAATGCGTGCCCTTTCCATACTTGGGGCATCAAGAGTTGGTTAGGTTACTAAGAAACCCTAATCATTAGTGCTTTGGTTATCTAATTTTGCTCGATTCTGTGCCTTGCACAGAGCTTCCCAAAAAGGGGCATTTGTAGACACTAAAACAACACCAATCTGATTATGTGACAACAAGCGCTGATCTCATTGACACACACAACCCCTAGGGCAGCCCCCAGAGGTTAAATAGTGGTCCTAACCACTTCCAAAAGTAGTTTTAGAGGTCAGAGGTCAATTTGGCACCTTTTTAACACCTTGCTCTCTGCTCGTCCCACCCACAGACGAATACAAACTGGCATTCGTCCCACCCAGGGACGAATAGCAGCATTCGCCCTAGGGTGAGGCAAATAGCAAGTTTGACTGGCAAAAAATTCAAACCTCGATAATTCCACCAGTTAACTGAGGCTTTAGGCCATGCAATTGTGAGGAATAGATTTTATTCAAGAAGAGAGACTTCAGTTATGAATGTCTTTATTTTAGAAACCTCATGCAAGGAGATTCTAAATCAGGGAATTAGTTTTTCTTTGAAAATAGGAAAACAACTCAAGTGGCGCCCTCGCATGCGCAATTCAAATAGAGAGACCCTAAGGTCTATAAATTGGTGAGTTTTCTCACCCAAAAGATATACAGAGAAGGAGCATTTGAGCAACGAAGTGCTGCCAATTTACATACCTACTTGCGATTTGTGCTTTTACATCCTTAATCTCTCATTCGAAAGGGAGGTTATTGGGTGACTATTGGAAGCACGAATCTGGATCCAAAACCCTATTTTTGGCCACAACTATCCATAAAATTTTTCAACAACACTCCATAATCATTTTTGGAACCATCCTAAGTGGATTGGTGCCGAAACAGTGTCCCAAATGGTGGGCGTCCTGCCCCCGGGCGCTCCCCAAACTGTCACAGTCCTATTCGCCCCACCCAGGGATGATTAGAAATCTATGATAGATTTCTCTGGTTTTTCTTTTGAATTTGATTCTAGATATGTTAAATAGGTTACAGTTTAAATTTCATTTCATTCTGAGCAATTTTGACCAAGTTTTTGTCATTTCTTGCCTTCACTAACTTGCAGATGGCACCAGCAAAATATGGGTCCTAGAGGTAAAATTGGAGAAATATAACCATTTGGGTCTTCCCAAAACACTCCCAATTAGCTAACCCCAACTTTGCATGTCATTTGGAGCTTCCTAAGCAGGACATTGAAGAGGGTGCTTTATGAAAAATTATTGTAGGCCTATTCGTCCCACCCTGGAGTGAATACAAATATGTGAGGAATTTATATATTTTTCTTTTTGTAGTGGTCTTCTAATAATATATTTATGCTTCTATAAAAATTTTAGGTCAATCTGAGGTCATTTGATAATCGTTTTAATATTTTCATGCATACAATGACAGTAGGTCTTGGGAAATACATGTTTTATTATGTCTGCAGGTGCTACAAATATTTTATGTTTCTTTGAACATAGGTTTCTGACATCAGAGGAGAAGGAAGTAACAAAGAATCACATACCCAAGTGGCGATGACGTTTCGGGCCACCCATCTTACATGTGGGCACACGAAAGAAGGATTGTTATCAATGGATCCTGTGACAAGAAACATATTTGATGCTCCTATCCCCTAAAAAGGAAGGAGACGTATTGCAACACACTTTAAAAAGCGTATCAATAAATATATTACCATATTTCATATTGCTTTTATCTTGTGTCAATTTGTATATTTTCTTTCTTGTTCTTTCTTCTGGCATATTCCTTTTTGTTTCCGTATCCTCGTGCTTTCAAAGGGAAAGCACATAGACTTTCAAAAAATCAAAGGTGAAATTCTTATCTATTTATTGTAGGAAGTTTCTCAACTTCTAAGAACTAATTTTTTACAACAAAATACTAGAAAATATCAATCAAATTCATCCAAATATTCAAAATATTGATATCAATAAACTTCACTAGTTTTTCCTAGTGGTAAAATCTATTATGAGTCCTAGTCTTCACAATTTTTTCTGTAACCCTATGGAAAAACTTTAGCTAAATGCAAATTGAGGTCTTCTTCTACCTTCATGTTTTCTTTTACTATCAAAATTTTTAATAGGACCTCATTCCTGGGTCTCTTAATATTATTAATATCAAGGTCAATCTTCAATATCTAAAACTATGTTGTAGATTACCTTCCATTCCAAATTTATTCTTGGAATAGATAAACTCAATATATATTTAATCTTCACTAGTTTTTCTTCAACACAGTGGAAATACTATCTTCTTTAGTTTTCCTTCTCCAAATGCAATATCTTCAACTTCATTGGCTTCTCCTTGACCAATGGAAATTTTGTAGACTATTTGTAACTTTTCAAAAACCCGTGCAAGAAAATACTTGCTATAGATTTGATACCACTATTAGATTTTTATGCTTAACTCTTAATTTAAATAACCATATATATTTTTTTTATTTGTGGAAAACATCCCAAAAGGGATGCCACTTTCGGGTAAGACCCAAGGAGGCAGGGGTATCCATTCCGCCAAAAACACCCAGGACTCGGACCTGGCCTACCACCTTTGACATACTCAAGGAGCAAACAAACACACAAAACCAATTTAAAAATAAGTAAATAACAACAAAAATAATAAAATAAAATAAAAAACATGCTCCTTGAGTGTGTCAAAAACAAAAGCACAACCAAACACGCACAATAAGATAAAAGAAACCACAACACAAACCACATAGAAAAACACAAGAACCACATAACAAAACACAAACAAGACAAAAACAACAGAACACTACAAAGACATAACCCAAAAAAAACATGAAAAATAAACACAACCAAAACCTAAAAAATTAAAAAAATAAAAAAAATAAAAATAAAAAACAACCAACAAAGACAATAAACAAAAACAAAAAACATAGAAAACACTCACACATAAAAACACGAAATAACACAAACAAAGAGAAACCCAAGAACAAGAACGAAAAAAACACAAGAACAATAACAAAAAACATTAAAAAAAAAAAAACACATGAACAACAAAAAACAACACAAAGAACACAAAAACAAAACAAAACAAAAGAACCCACCCACCTTAAAAAACTAAACAAAAAAAACAAAAAAGAAAAAAAAATTGAACATAACAATGACCTATCTAGACCAGAAGACTATTAAGGCAAGAATCAACAGAGGAAACAAAATAAAGAATAGAATGAGCTAGGGAACTAAAAAAAACTGAATGAACCAAAGAGAAGCAAAAAAAAAAACAAGAAGAAACTAGGTACCTTCGAAACTGGAGCCATCCAAAGAAATGATAGAAAGAAGAGCTTCCCTAATTTGAGAAGCCCACCATATAGGAGGGTGGCCATAACAAGTAAGATCACCTTTGTCCAAAGCCCAATTAGCTAAAGCATCAACACTCTTGTTTTGATCTCTGACCACATGATTGTAATCAACTTTCAAAAATCCCATCTGGATTAATTGAATCTTCTCAATAATTCTTTTTATTCTCCAATCCACCTTATGATTCTTAGAAGGAGTCTTCAAGAGATTAATCATAAGTTGAGAGTCGGACTCAACTAACACCTTTTCCCATCCAACCTTAGTAGCCTCTTGAAGGCCTCTCGAGGATACCATACCCCTCAGCAAGGTTATTGGAAAGAATACCCAAATTCTCAGCAAAAGTAAAAACCAGGGAGCCATCTGAAAGTCTACCAATTCCTCCCACATTGGCTTTTCCAGGGTTCCCTCTAGAGGCTCCATCGGTATTGACTTTTCCAAAATCCTTAGGAGGAGGTTGCCAATTTCTAGTCCTATCCATCTTACTAATACTCACATTCCCTTTAAGTTGGTTGCCCTTAGAAGATTTAATCTTCAATATTTGCATCACTTGATCCCATCTTTGGTGGGAGTTTTGGGGGTGATTAAGGAGTTGATGGACTGATTCAACTAAGTTGGCTATGGTATTTTGCCAAATATAGTGAATATCCTTCCTATCTTGATTAAAAATTTGGTTGTTCCTTTCATTCCAAATATTCCAAAGAAGAATGGTAGAACCCATCCAAACTAACTGCCTAATAAAATGATCAACACCCTCTTGATTAGGCCAATCCCTCCAAAGTTGTTCAAAAGTAAAAAAATTGGACCACTGTAAGCCAAGTAAAGTGGCCATTCTCCTCCATAGCTCAGAGGCTAAAGTACACTCAATAAAAATATGGTTGAGATTTTCTACATTCTCTTCACACATTTCACATCTAAAAGGGCCATGAAAACCACGCTTCATAAGTTGCTCACCGAGTAAGCACCCTACGATGCAATAAAAGCCAATTAAAGAACCTCACCTTAGGCTAGAGCTTTTGAGCCCACAATCGAGAAAATATGTCAGAAGAATGGTTGGGATTATTATGGCATAAGGTCAAATAACCTTGAGCAATTGAATACTCACCCTTAGTAGTGTTGTTCCATCCAAAACAATCTTTTTCATGGGACCAAGAGAGGGATCTCATATGAAGGATGCCTTGGATATCTTGTCTTTGCCTTTCTAGGATTTGAATAGGCCAGTCCTCAATAGGGATCCAATATCTACCAACCTTTGAATTACCGGTATGGTACCGATAGTAATTAGCCACCTTTATCCAATTAGCTCGGTGAAGCTCCTCCATCCAAGGCCTCCAATCAGTTATCAAAGGCTTGTGACCATCCCAAGAATCTATCCAAAAATTTGCATGTTGACCATTATGAATGATCCAAAATAATTTTTTCTTTATCAAATCCTCACCGGTCTTAAGAACTGCTAAAATGGGAGAACCTTTGGTAGGAAGTTGATAGCGAACAAGGTCTTCAGGACTTTTGTTCTCGACATATTTAGCATGGAGATTATTGGCCCAAAGAGCATTGGGGTTATGCAACATCCTCCAATATAATTTAGCAGCTAAAGCTTTGTTGTTATTAATAGAAGACCGGAATCCTAACCCCCCTTCACTCTTAGGAAGACATAAAGTATCCCATTTCACCAAGGCCCATTTTCTTTTCTCCTTAGTACCACTCCAAAGGAAATGATGACTGATTTGATCCAATTCTCGAAGAACAGCCTTTGGGATATTCAAAATGGAAGAAACATAAATAGGAATAGCTTGAAGGACTGATTTTACCAAGGTGATTCTACCCCCAGAAGAAAGCCACTTGTTGGTCCACTTTCCAATTTTCTTCTTGACTTTGTCCAACAACCAATTCCAATATTTATTTTTCTGCCTTTGAATATTTATGGGAATACCTAAATAAGTGATTGGAAGAGAGGTCTTCTTATATCTTAATTTATCCAAGACCATGGATTCTTGTCTAGCGAGAGCAGTGAAAGAAAATAACTTTAGATTTGTCTTCATTGATCAAGCGCCTAGATAGCCTTAGAAAAATAGCTAATGATTTGCTTAATATTAGAAGCTTCCTTAACTGTAGCTTTACCTAAAAGAGTAGAGTCATCCACAAATTGAATATGAGAGATAGGTCTAGCTCCATGAGCAATGGTAACTCCCTCAAGGGTTTTGTTTTCCCTCTTTTTGGTTATAGTCCTACCCAAGCATTCAGCAAGAATGATGAATAAATAAGGGGATAGCGGGTCACCTTGCCTAATACCTCTGGAATCTGGGAATGACTGAGAAGGCCTGCCATTGATAAGAACTAAGTAGGAAACTGAAGAGATACATCCCATAATCCAATCCATCCAATCCTTAGAGAAACCAAATTGCCTCAAAACTTTGATAAGGAAGTGCCAATCCACTCTGTCATAAGCTTTGGATAAGTCTAACCGAATGAACATGGAAGGAGAATTTTGCATATCCATGGAATGGATGGCTTCTGAGCAAGAACTATCTCATCTACTATTTGACGTCCTTCCACATAACCCCCTTGCTCTGGGGAAATAATCTTATGCAAAAGAGGCTTCAACCTTTCTGCCATGATTTTAGTAATGATTTTGAGAAGAACATTACATAAAGCAATAGGTCTAAAAGCTGAGATATGATCAACCTCTTGAGCTTTTGGAACAAGAGTAATATAAGTTTTATTGATAACCTTCAAAATTTCTTTGGCTTTCCTGGCTTCTTCCACCACCTCTAATAAATCAACATGAAGGATATCCCAGAACTCTTGGTAGAACTCAATGGGAAAACCATCAGGACCTGGGGTTTTCCCTTTTTGCATTTTAAAAACTACTTGTTGAAGCTCATTGATAGTAACAGGAGCAGTCAAAATAGAGTTCTCCTCGGAAGTGATAAGAGAAGGGATTGCTTGAAGAACATTTTGTTGTGAAGCTGAGTCAAGAGGAGTAGCAGCAAAAATATTGGAAAAGTAATCAACAACAATAGAGTTCATGCCATCCCAAGTATAAACAACATCTCCAGAATCTGATTTTAAGGAAGAAATAAAGTTGTGAGATCTTCGAGCTAGAAGAGATTTGTGGAAGAAATTTGTGTTTCGATCTCCTTCTTTGAGCCATTGAATTCTAGATTTTTGCTTCCATAAGATTTCTTCTCTTTTTTCCCATTCCTCTAACCGAGTTGTGAGTTTAATTTCATCTGCACTTCTCTTCTCTGTGAGGCCATCTAAACGGATTTTCTTATTCAAATTTTCAAGATGAGCAATAACTTCATGTTTTTTTTATGAACATCCCCAAACTCTTTCCAGTTCCAAGTCTTGATTTTGGATTTAATGTATTGCAGTCTTTTGGCAAAACAGAACATCTTAGTCCCATGCCTAGGTTTACCTTCCTTCCACCATTGTTGCACACGAGGTCTGAAGGAAATGTCTCTAAGCCACATTAATTGAAAACGAAAAGGAGAGAAACTCACATTGGTTTTCCACATTTCCACCATGACTGGCCAATGATCCGAACCAGCATTATTAAGAGTCTTCACTTTAGGAATGTGACCATGGATTAAGAAATTTTTAGAGAGCAAAAACCTATCCAATCTCTCCATTATACAAGCTAAGCCTTGCCTTCTGTTAGACCAAGTCATAAGGCCATTATCTGGTTGGATATCCACAAGATGGAGGTTTGCAATATATTCACTCATGAGGTCAGTGCTTTTGTCCAAATTTCTATTTCCCCCATTTTCTCATCCAGAGAGAGGATGGTATTGAAATCTCCTCCGATCAAGATCCAAGATTTAGGAAAATGAGAGATAATATGAGTAATATCCTTCCACTATCTTCTTTTTTCCTCCAAAGAAGTCGAAGCATAAACAGTAATGTAGAGCATAATCTGGTTGGAATGTCTACTTTGAATAGCTATAGCCAACAAACCCCAACTGCCAACCATATGGTGAATAACTACCTCTTTTGGGTCCCAAAGACAAGCAATGCCACCCGAAGTCCCTTGGGAACCGAGGGAAACCACTTTTCTAGCTGGCCAAATTTTACTGGCAATTGAGTCCATATCCTCCATTGACATCTTTGTTTCTTGAAGGAAAACAAGATGTGGATGATTTATCTGAATCATTCTTCTAATTTCATTTTGTTTTGAAAGACTCCCTTTGAGTCCTCTAATATTCCAAGTGATGATCTTCATTAATACCAGGGCTAAAAAAGTTGGGAAGGGCATTAATCTTACCTTCCTCTACAAGCTTTTCACCTTCTTTTACCATATGATATTGATTGGTCTTGCGACCTGCTTTTTGATTAGAATCCATCTTCAATTTTTTTTCCCTGTTTCTTGACTTATTCCAATTGAATCTGAGATGGCTTCTAACCTTGAAGAATGCTCGTACACAGCCAAAATTTTACTAGATGGTTCAACGGAGTCTATATTGGGACCTGCATTATTTGAAGTTTTGACATTTGAAAGATTGTTTTTCTTGTGTAAATTTTCTCCTTTTTTTTCTGTTGAAAACCTTTGATTTGTTGGTTTGTCTCTGAGTTCTTCCCTTCATATTTAAATTGTGTTTCTAAGATTTCAGTTTCCATTATTTCCTCTTCCTCACTTGGGACATCATTTGTGGAAAGGATTTCAAACATATTAGCAGATGACTTTGATTGATCCTTCATAACTTGTTTTTTCTAAGTGTTCTTCTTCTTAGGTATTTGGAAACCTCCTGGAGTTTATATCTTCTTTCTTTTGATCAGGAATTTTATTTGGGCAAGCATTGGCCAAATGACCATATTCATGGCAAATTCTACAATGAAAAGGAATGTTCTCATAGTCCACTACTTGCTCCCAAGTGTCTTCCCCAAATTGTAATGTGATATTTTTAGGTAGGGGTTTGTCAAAATCCATTAAAACACAAATCCGAGCATAAATAATATGTTCAAAATTTTGAGTACAATCAGCGAGTCATCATAAAAGTTCCTAAAGAGTTTCCAATTGAAGAAAAAATAGTAGGATTCCAAAATTCAATAGGGAGGCCAAAGAGTCTAACCCACACGGGAGCTATAGAAGGCATCTCTTCTTCGGCTTTAAATTTAGTATGCCAGGGCTTCATGAAAAGCCCTGCCCTTCCAAAAAACCAAGGACCCCCTTGAAAATTTTTCTCTCTATCTTCATTATTAGCAAATAAAACAAGAAAATAACCATTTGGATAAATAGAGATTTGTAACTCACCTTTAGTTTTCCAGCTTTTTGCAGCCCAGACTTTGAAAGCAGATAGACTCGGACGAAAACCCACGAACCGACAAATTAGTCCTCTTTTTTCCAAATCTTCAATGCCCGTCTGAATGTTACCCATATCAAGCTTAACAATAGGAGTTCCATCAGCTTCTTTAAGACATCCTGACTCCGTTTTCCTGGGATCAATCTTAGGCATTCTTAGAGGTTTATGGGAAGCCCTAAGATTGATATTAGCATTGGGCTGAGGCTGTCCACCATGAAGGGCATCCCTAAAATTCATTTTTGGGACTGAGTCTTCAAAATTCTTACCCTTGACAGGGGTTTTCATAGTAGAATTATTTTGTGGGTGCACCTTAGCACCAGATTCACTTGAGATATGAGCCATTTTTTGATCAACTTCTTGAAACTTGTTTCGTGATCTCTTTAATCCTTGCCCTAGACGTCGTGGAAAGGTATGGTTTTCACTTTTCTTTTGTGCAGCAAATTGGAAGCCGTTGTCACTCAAGTTCACAGTATGATCTGTTGAAAGATAAATTTCTAACCCATCTTGGATCCCCTACAACATTTCCTGCTAAAATATTGAGCATAAACCACAAAAATATTGGCCGCTAGGGCCCGAAGGCCCTAAAAACCAACCTCTGGAGCTGCTTGCACTCAACCCAGATGAAACCCTCGCATAGCCGCTTGCCAAATATCTCGTTCACACATAGGGATGCGCTAGGATCTGTGTTGCTCCAAATGATATGAAAATTGGTGGAGATGTTCTAGGGTTTTTTAGGCATCTACCCTCAAAATTTCAGCTCAATCCGAGTCCGGATGAGTGAGATATGGCCAAAACGAGTTCGGAAGTTTGGGCAGTCCTGCGAAAAATGTCTCATAAATTTCTTAAGGGTTTGAGCCCTTTCAATGTAAATAACCATATAAACCCTAAAGAAATTAAATAACCTTAACAACTTAATAAATAAGTCATTAAATGGACCCTAATAAATGATCTCAAAAATAGTAAATTTATATAGAATAAAGGTCACATACATCCTCTCTCTTTTACAATGCCTAGTCACACATATATAATATAATGTAACTTTTCATATGGAGTACTCTTGGCCTTCAGTATTCTATGAGACTCTTCATTTTACTATTATAAGGACACATGTGCACTCTTACATAATTGACACTTGTGCATATTTACACTCACCACACTTGTACACTCAATCATATGACACTTGTCATTTCTTGCACATTATTAAATTACATAAAATATTTACTCGCATTCTAATATAGAACACACTCCTAATCTAATGATGTACCCAAGGTGGTACATTATCATGTACCAAATAATGTAATATACTCCAACAAATATTAGCCTCTCATAAAATGTAAACTTGTAATGAGGACTTGATAACTTCTACATGTGAAAAGACTAGGTGTTTATATATGATAATTTTTCAAGAACGATTCTAAGTTTGAAAAGTGGTGCATATCATCCCATTTATGCCACATTAAGTTTTTTCCTCTTGTGGAAGGAAGTTTTAACATATTGATTATTTGATTTTAAATTTTTTAATAATAAATATACAATGTGATAAATTTTAATTTGTTATTTCTATTTTAGGATATGATATTTTTTAAAAGAGTACTAAAAAAGTAATATTTGTACAATGTGTTATTTGTGGTGGGTGATTTTAGTATGTAAGCAAGAAATCAATCATTTTTCACAAGGTATACAAATAATGGAAAAAATAAGTATCGAAATTAACAACCATATTTGGTCGGGTATTGAGGAGGTAAGGGCATCCATTACTTAGTTAAAAAATACATTGTTCAAGTACAAAAATGCATTCACAATTAATTCTTTGGTAAATTTTGTGAGTCCTTTTCTAGGGTTATGGTTGAAGTTGTGTTAGGCGCTCATTTCTCTTCCATTTGAATCTCTTACATCACAAGCATTTCCTTGCCTATTAACTTATGAAGTACATGAGTGTTTAATTTATGGAACTTTGTTCTTCCTAATGGATCCTTTGCTTTCTTCCACTAGAGTCCCACTCCTAGTTTCATTTGTTCTTGGTATACATAAGGCAAAATGTGCTTTTGAATATAATGTTATCTTTGTTTGGTGGAGAATGGTGGTAAAATTATGTTCACCCCTCACACATCATTTTCAGTATCTCCCTCAATAGAAAGTATCTAACAAAATAATTTTTTTTATAAATATTTATAGTTTTCCCTATAATTCTAACTACAAATTTTATTCCCTTCATTGATGATTTCCCAATATATTCTTCTACCCATGTCTTCCAATCCAAAAATATTTGGTTGATCCTTTATAGATCCTTTTATGTTTTCATCCATAAAAGAGTATTAATCTTAGTTGTGGTGGATGTAAAAGACTAGTTGTTAATGTTTGGATATGGAATTAGATTTATTTCACAACCTTGCACAATATTACATTCAAATAGTGTTAAATTTTTCACAAGACATCAATAATGTTCAACATACAATAATATTTTAACCATATATTCCTCGACTATCAATGTATCCCATCAACAACTATAGGAACGTCAAACTAAAATAATTACACCAAAATCAGTTTATAACTTTCCATACAAGGTTCAATAATAATGATAATATAAAGCATACCAACTAAGATATCACACTATAAAAGGTTATAACTACCATGGACCTAATTCAAATAACATAACTCAATTCAAATTTCTTTGTTACATTATCCATAAATATTCTATAGGAGAAGATCATATAGTATGCCATTCATCCACTCTATCATTCCATCTAATCCATCCATCTTAAGTCTAAAAGTTTAGAACATACAATCATGCTATCATGATGATAACTTAGATAAGAATTTAACTTATTTGGTAGGTTTACCTTACAATACTAGTTATATCCATGTAAGCAATTTATTTTTCAATAATAGAAATTCAATCATTAATGGTGTGATCGGGATCAATTCCATGACGAATATGTATAAGGTTTATATAAAATACAAAATTACATAACATTATTTTATTTTCATGCTTTACAATGATTGAAAATCATATAGACACATATATTGAATGTGTTGTAATTACTTGAATAACATAACCATTTATTAAAATCATGCATCAAACCATATGATGCACCTTGTCGGAGCCATAACTTGTGAACTGTACGCCCGTTTGCTTTGAAATTTAACAGGTGGTTCCGCATGCATGTTCTACATGAGGTCAATCTCTGATTCACCTCACCCTTCAAAATTCATGTTTTTTGGACCTAACTCTAACATCTAGTGTCCCAAAATTACCTTTTATAATACGTTCTCGGGTTTTTTGGATTTTTTTGCATGTTAGAATTTTATTATCTTTTGTTATACCTTAATTTGAGGCCTAATATTTTAAATTAAGGTTTGTTATTGTAAGAGGGATGTGTGCACCAAATTTGGGCGCAATCTGACTCATTTCTAGTTTTAGTAGTTTTAAAAAAAAATACCTATTTTTAGTAGTTTTTAGAAAAAAATGTTTTAGGGTTTCTTTAGGGTTTCTTTGGTTTTCAGTTGCTATATGATGGATTGTAATATTTTGGAGAATGGGTGTGAATTCAGGAATGAGAATAATATCGATTTGTAGGTTTCTTCCATTATATTGCATTTGTGTTATGTGATTGGAGTCCATTTTGTTGGTCTCTTGTAGCTGAGTTTACACCATTTGGTATTAGAGTGGGTGTGATATTGCTAGTGAAGGGAAGATGCCACCTAGAAGATATGCCCAAATGAATAGGCAGATCGAGGATATGAATGCAGAAATAGCATGGCTGACTAGTGTGATTGATCGCATGGGAGAGAGACATCCTAGGGCGTGTGCAGATCAATGATATGATTATGAAAAAATATCTAAGGAACGTGGATCTAAGGAATCTTGGGAAACCCCTTATGGTGCATAGTTGGAGAAAAACCAAAACAATGGGATTTAGCCTTGTCGTAAGCCGAATTTGCATACAACAGTTCAATGAATAGGTCAACATGTAAATATCCTTTTCAAATTATTTATGGTCAAAATCCTAGAGGTGTATTAGATTTGGTTGAGTTACCAATTGGGGAACAAGTTAGTGATGATGCAGAATCATTTGTTGAGCATATCCAGAAAGTGCAAGCGTTCGTGAGAGAAAAATTACAGAGTAGTAATGCTCACTACAAAGAGTATGTTGATGCACACAGAAGGGTGAAAGTGTTTTAAGAGGGTGATATGGTCATGGTTCATATTAGGAAAGAAATATTTCCTAAGGGGATGTATAACAAACTCAAACTTAAGAAAATTGGGCCATGTAGGATTTTGAAGATCAATGATAATGCCTATAAAGTGGAGTTGCTCGATGAATTTGATATTTCACTCGTTTTTAATGTTTTTGATTTATTTCAGTATCCTATTACTACCAAGGATGGTGAATTATATAAGAGAGTAAATTGGGCACGACAGATGCCTAAGAAGAAAAATATAGAGTTGCATAAGTGCTCAATAAGAAGGTGATCACCACCAAACATGGGAGCTATAATAGTTTCTTGGTTCAGTGGGAAGGATTACCATAGTCAGATAACACTTGGGTTTCAGATTTAGAGCTAAATAAAATTGATAACTAGAAGCTACATGATTTCAATTCAACTGAACTCGTAGGAGTTGAGTTCTTTTTCACCAAAGGAGAATGATGCACCTTACCGGAGCCATAACTTGTGAATTGTACACCCATTTGCCTTGAAATTTAAAATGTGGTTCCACGTGCATGTTCTACATGAGGCAAATCTTTGATTTACCTCACCCTCCAAAAATCATGTTTTCGGGACCTAACTCCGACATCTAGTGTCCCAAAATTAGCTTTTAGAATAGGTTCCCGGGTTTTTTGGGTTTTTTTGCATGTTAGAGTTTTATTATATTTTGTTATACCTTAATTTGAGGCCTAATATTTTAAAGTAAAGTTTCTTCTTGTAAGAGGTATGTGTGCACCAAATTTGGGTGCAATCCGACTCATTCTATTTTTAGCAGTTTTTAGAAAAAGATCTATTTTTAACAATTTTTAGAAAAAATACGTTTTAGGGTTTCTTTGGTTTTCGGTTGGTACATGATGGATTGTAATATTTTGGAGAAGAGGTGTGAATTTAGTAATGATAAGAATATCAATTTGCAGGTTTCTTCCATTATATTGTATTTGTGTTATGTGATTGGAGTCTATTTTGTTGGTCTCTTGTAGCTGAGTTTACACCACTATAAACCCCATTACACTGTCCCCATAAACATTAATTAATATCATGTGTTATAAATACTATTTTTATATAATTAATGTTTGCTAATATTTATTTTAAATATAATAAACCCCATTTTATATTCTTACATAATATCACATATTATGCTTTCATTTTAAAATATAAACATAGTTTCAACTTTACTATAATTATACCCATATCATATAGTATAGTAGAAATAAAAAATAAGAAAAACTATAACATATTAACATGTTTTTTATTTAGCTAGTGTGAGAAATCCTTACTACTAATGTATAGGTTGAGCAGTATCTTCTCAACCGTGATTCCTTGTAAAGCTAAGATCCATGCTTATCAATATGGAATTTAACACAGCCACCACACACCCACCCCTCACACACTTGTGCAAGCCATATTTTGAACCTTGAACCTCAAGGAGAAGAGCCAAAGCTTAAAACATTGCATCATTGCAGTCCCCTTTAAATTTACGTAGCTTCATGTTAATGGTTATTATTTAAGTGTTCTAAGTTTTTTTTAAATATCATGATCATATCAAATAGGAATGTAACTCATCCCTATTACATCGTGACCATATAATGGTATTACAATAACTTGATTATTATGTATGTATTATTTGGTAAGATTTAAACATGAATTTTCTTGAAAGTTAAAGGAATTTAACAAATAAAGCTAACCACATTTAACAATATAATATCATTTTACTGATTAATGTTTTAAAATTACTTACTATAAAAAAATATTGGCATATAAATATCTATAATAAATCCTATTTTATATTCTTACGTAATATCACATATTATTCTTTCATTTTAAAATATAAAAATAATTTCAACTTTACTAAAACTATACTTATATAGTAGTAATAAAATAAAATAAGAACTCACTAGAGGCCTTCCTATCCCCAACTGGTGTGTGCTCTATAAATCCAATTGGAAATTTGTAGACCACTTGTTCTTAGGATTCCCTTTCTCCTATACTGTGCTTAACTTGGTTTTTGAAAACTTCAGCTTATCTACAATCCTCCCGGTTGCCACTCATTAGATTTTTCAACAGTGGCCTAAACCTTTCAAAAACAATCAGCTCAGCTTCCTCTGGCATTCTTGTCTCCACCATTACCTCTGGTAGATATGGTTAGAATGCAACTCCAAAATTTTCAAAATCCAATCCATTGATTGTCATAGAATCACCCTAAAAATCCTTTCCCTGGAAATTGAGAATGCATCCGTGGTCTCCTCCCCTAAAGCTCCCCCTGGTCTGGAGACGTCCCTTGCCAGTAGATTTAATCTTACTAACATTTCTAGTGCTCCTCATTTTTCTGTCAACAGGTCATCTATCAGGTGGATTCCCCCACCGCTTGGGTGGTTCAAACTCAACTTCTATGGGGTAGCTAAAGGAAATCTAGGCAATGCTAGTAGGGGAGGCATCCTTAGAAATGATGAAGAGAAAATCTTACATTCATAGAGAACTTGGGGACTCAGACGAACAATATGGCCGAAGCCAGAGCTCTTTTTCAAAGCCTCCAGCTTATTGACAACATGGACATTGACCATTTGATCATTGAAGGGGACTCTCTCCTCATAATAAATTTTCTCAGAGGTAATGCCAATCCTCCCTGGTTTTTGACAAACATTCTCCATGAATGCAAAGCTTTCATAGCCATATATGCTCACATTGTCATCCAACACCAATACCGGGAAGGGAACAAAGCGGCGGACTGGCTAGCCAACAAAGGGGTGACAAAAACCACTATTCAGGTGTGGAGGAACTCCTTTCCCCACAACCTTAGAACTGACCTCTCTAGACCCGATGTCTGCACTCTCTAATTTTCCCATGGGGACCTTCATTCTCTTGGTGATTCGTAAGGGTTTCTCAACCAAAGGGGTGGTCCATAATGCCAAGTGGATTGGCCTGGCCACTATGGCATACTCTTAGAGGCCACGTATCACTTCCTCTAAGCTTCACAACACCCCTGGCAAGACATCAAAGCCTTCTCAGCTCAATCGCGTCAACCTCACCAAACCTCACGAACAAACGATAATGATGAAGTGGCAAATATTCAGAGGTGGATATCGGCTCTTGGGTTCTAATCGTCAATGACATAGATTCAATCTTGAAAGGGGGAAATATGTCACTTCTATGGCTCTTCGCCACAGTATGACTCACAAAACCCACCCCCACATCCCACGTACTCATAGCGGTCCAAATATCAACCATGGCACAACCCCATCCATTCTCACCTCGATAATTACCATAACTTTGATTTCTCCACTTTAGTGCAAGAAGTCATCATTTTCCTAACTACCATCATTCCTCACTTTTGGGTCTTTCATGATTTCAAGCTCCCCAATGCCCCTCGTTCGATGTGTATGGCTTCACTCGAGGCCCCAAACCAACCAACATCACGACCCCAATGACTTGGCACCCCTATCCCTCTATGTTCTCGTTCCTTTCAAAGTATGGGTCCAATGTCAACAACTGCCTACCTGTCCAACAAATCAGTCGCTGCCACTCCCACATACAAGTCCCCATCCAACCCGTTTCCTTCACCAAATTCCACCTTGTTTTTCTTCTAGGAAACCTTTGGAACCTTGTCTGGTTTAGAGTCCCATGTTACTACCCTCATCCATCCTTTTATTCCAATCATGTCAGTTTCATTAGCCTCAAAGTTTCTCTATTTGAAATTTCATTTAGTGAGCCCCCGTTGCCTACATTAACTCCCCTCTATTTTCGATGGCCATCATAGAACCAGACTCCCTCACCCTAGAGGACGATATCCATAAACTCTTCCTTAACCATGGTTTCATCCCCTTCCTCAAGAAATTCAGGGGGCACGATGAGGTGATTACCAAAGACTTTGCCAATTCTTGGGTCAATGGGTAAGTCTTAGTTAGGGGAATGAAATTCTTTGTTTTTGCTAAGTTGTTAGCATAAATCACAGAGCTCCCCAATGAAGGCTTTAAGCTCCATAGAGACAACCATTCTGTTCAAGAGGAGCTAAAACATTTTGTAGATAGAGGAAAGAAACTGGTGAGAGACGACAAAGGTATCATTTGTGAAAAGCTTCCTGATCCCTGGTGCAGAGCCCTGATCCCTATCATGTAGTACATTACGGTAGATAAGGTGGATGAACCAATGAGAAGTTTCCACCTTGCCTTTCTCAACGTGCTCTAGGATATTAAAGAGGTCAATGTTCCAGAATATCTAAGACGGTCCATAGAGGTCTCGATTGAGAATTACCAGAAAAGGGTGGACTCATAGATTAAACACCAAGGTTTGTTCCTGGTCATTTATGACCACATGTTATAGAAAATCATCACCAATGTTGAGTTGAATCCTTTCATGAGCACTGATGAGGAGCTTATCGAGGTTGATGCGGTAATGCAAAGATGCAAATCCAAAAACCGTAGAAGCAAGAGGAACTCTGGTGGCAAACGTAAGGGCATTGGTCAAATCACTTCTAAGAGCACCATCCCAGTATTGGAGCAATCCTTAGAGAACATGAGAGCGATGGCCACTTCCATACGGGACCCCTATGAAATTCTGACGAAGATGTTTGAAAACATCTACCAGCCCCAGTCCAAGGCTCTTACTAGCCTTGATCATGCAATCAGGGTTTCAAAAGCTATTACAGCTAGCAAGTCCAAGACCTTTCAGGTTATCCTCCCCATTGAGAAGACCAACATTGATGAGTCCATTCTATAGTAAGTTGGTCGATTTGTCCCTTGCTCTGGTTGAGGGTTTCTAGTCTATTTTTGGTTTGCTTGGTTCTCTTCTCAGCTTCTATCTTCATCATTTGATGTTTTGTTGTTCCAGTTTAACTCCCGTTAATCTCTTGTTTTAAGTGGGAGGTTTCCTTTCTGTCCTGGTTTGTCTTTTTGGTTTGCTTGTACAAGGTTCAAGGACCCTTTCAAAACCCTTTCTACCAATAAAAAAAAATTAAAAATAAAATAAGAGAAACTATAACATATTAATATATATTTTTTATTTGGTTGAGAAATCCTACTACTAACGTACAATTTGAGTGGTCTCCAAATCATGATTTTTTGTAAAGTTGAGAGCTATTCTTATCAATAAGGAATTTAACATAACCTTGACTCTTTGTAAATATGAAATCTATGCTTATCAATAAGAAATGTAACACACAGCCACCACACACCCACCCCTCACACACTAGTGCTTAAACCTTAGGCCTCAAAAAAAAGATCAACTTAAACCATTACACTATCCTATTTAAATATAACATATTAACATTGGTTACAATATCAAGAAATATTTATATAAAAAAAATGACCTAACATTATTTTATTCTCATCCTTTACCATGATTGAAAATCATATAGACACATAAATTGAATGTGTTGTAATTACATTAATAACATGTACCCATAACCATTAATTAATATCATGCCTCAAAACCCATAAAATTAAAGTAGCAAACTAGTGATGAATAAAAAATAGTATAAATAGAGAATAGTAAAATAAAATAATTTATCAAATGAAATTAGTTTAATTAATTAAATTTTAGAATTTTAAAGAAGGATATCAAGGATTAATTTTTTTTTATGGTCAGACATCCACTCCCTCACAAACTCATTCATGCTATGGTTTGAATCTTAGACATTCAGAAGAAGAGTCAAAGCTCAAATCGTTGCATTGTCTTCCTTGGGATATCGAGGATCAAATTTTGCTAAACAATACATGTATAATTTTTGAGTTATTGTAATAACATTATGTGGTTATGATGTAATATGCATGATCTCATATAACCTATTAAAAAGCACCATCTAATATAAAAGGACACTAGCCACATATGACTAGTTAGGTATCTAATAATTCATGAAAACAAATTTGTAAAAATCATTTTTCTAATTTTATTTTGAATCCTCGTTAAAATTGATAGTGTATAGTTCACCATTGCACTTGAAAATCAGAATTTATATCCATTTGCTATCTTATTGATAGTCCATAACATAATGTAAATATGCTTTCTCATGTCCATGTATTTTTTATGAGTATCTCATAGTGTATTGATTATCCTAGAAATAATAAAAGAGTCAAGGAGGTAGTCTAACTAGTTACATTATCAATTTTATGTCTTGTATGAAAGAATTATTAATCCCTTAATTTTTAGAAAATAAATTATGCAATATCAAAATATGAATAACCTATCAACTTACCAATCATCATCATCACCCTAAACATTATCCAATGCATTATATATTTTTGAAATATGTTTCTTTTTAAATTTAATAAACACTAGCATTACCTCATCTTCAAATTGATGTGGCATCAAGATTTTAGATTTCTTATTATCCAATAAAGCATTATTACCCTTATGAAGAAACTATTTTTCTTATTGTTACTTCTATAATAACATTTCTTTGATATTGCATGATACTATGTTTATTGCATGTCATTTTTTACATTATGAGAGATATGAATCTCTTCTTTGATATTTTTACTTTTTATGATTTAATATGTGCATAGGATAATCCTCAACCATATTACAATAGTAACATACATAAATAGTTAGCATTATTGATATATATATATATATATATATATATATATATATATGGATAAATCCATCGATTTTCCTCAAGAAGTATAAATATAAAATATTCAATATATTAGATAGTTTAATATATAGATAATAATTGTTAATGAGATAAGAAACAATTCTTCTAGGCAATGATTTCCAAAAATATAAATAGTTGAACAAAAAAATTTAAGATAAAACTATCCAAGTTACCTAAAATAATCTATCGATATGATATAGATATGTTGATGACAAAAATTTTATATCATGGTAAGGATATCCCATTTCAAGACACAATTTTGAAACATCGCCCTTAAAGTTTGAATTTAATATGTAATTTTAGTGAAAATTCACTACACTAGGCAAATCTAGGCTAAGGGAATTTTGAGCTAAATTATTAGCCAAAAGTAGAATAGCAGAGTTTAGATGACATACCATAAAGGTCCTTCCATATATCAAGAAGTCAATGCTATTAAAATACCAAAGATTCTAACTAGGGAGAGCTTCAAAAGAAAGTTGATAGCAAATTCCAAACTCCCTATACCATGAGGCAATGCTAACCAATTAGACTAGATGAATACAATATTTTAGCATTTCCAGTGGTATCTAAGCCAAACCTCATCATAGGATGGAACCCGAGAATCATTTTGGTGGTAACTACAAGGACTTCATTATTAGTGAGGTTTATATCCTATTGGTAAATGTGGATTCAATTCTTAATTAGAGGAGTGGATTCATGAACCAAGCCAATCTATTTTGTAAATTAGTCTTGCAACACACCATATCCCTTAGTGTTCTTGGGAAAGCCCAAGAGCAAAAGAGGAAAAATATAAGGATGATAAGATACTCTTGGTTAATCTTATTAGGCAATATAAGTGTTACCCTAAATATCATGGCAACTTCAAAATCATATAATATCAAGTAATGAGAAAAATATCAAAGGGCATGAATCAAATTGGGAGAATAAGGAATAAATAAAGAGACTAATTCATAGTGACAATTCTTCTAAGCATGATACTATAGAAGGGTAGCATTAATCAGGGCAAAAGGTATACTCATGCGAGATTACAGTTCAAGCTCTAATAAAGTGGAAAACTCACTAAGATTAACCGGTCCTAAATATAGCTAGAAAATCTATGTCATAAACATCAAAAACACATTTTTTATATATTTCAAACAAGTCTAGCATAAATACATGAAGTAATTGATAGTTTTCTGCCCATACAAGTCAAAATATTTTATTGGGTGGCATTGCCTAAGCTTTCAAATATTCTAGCATAGTGCAATAAACTCACAAATGAGCCTAGAGCATAAGAAGAAGTATAATGGTATCCTGTGTTATTCAAGTTGGTTTATAGAGCATTTGGAATGTTTGCATTAGACAAGGAGGTACCTCATAAGACATATGACATAGCAACAATAGTTTGAAAGGTCCCAAACTCATGGAGATAATTTAAACCATGAAACATTTGTTAGAGTTAGAAAGTGATATCCATATTCAAGCATGAAAAACCATATCAAGAATCATAATTGCATGATAAGTACATGCAAAGCAAAATGAATAGTCTGAGTTGAGCCAGCTCAGCTGAGGCCCGTGCCTGATCAATTTTGACCAATATTTTATGTAACCATTTATTTCATCTTAGGGTTACAAAAGAGATATATTAGGATCAAATTTCCTCATTTGTAAGGGTAAAAAACTTTAGTGTTTTTCTTTTTGTTAGTTGAGGCTCTAGGATGTGTTAATAAAATAAATATTGTTTGGCTTCTTTTTGTCTAGGTTCATATAACATATTTTAGCAATACATTACACTTTAAAAGTTTCATTTCTACTTTGATAGTAGTGAATTCTATTAGGCTCAATGTTGTTTGCCTTATTTCAACTCATAATGGAGTAAATTTTGTTAGGCTTGAAGTTGTTTGGATTATTACTCTTAGATCATTTTGGATGTTGAATGTTATAATAATTACACTCTTGATATTTTTGTTAGTTTCAGTTGGGTCAATTCTATTAGGTGAAATAGTTGTTTGGATTATTCAATGAAATGTTTGGAATATAGGATGTTGTAATTCCTATGCTTAACTTGCATGAGCTTGTATGGGGAAATTTAGTTAGCTCTTTGGTTGTAATATCTAGTCTATGTTCTTTTAGCTTGCATTCATGTTGTTAGTTGAACCCTGTTTGCCTAAATCTTGTTCATACTCCCTTCTCCCATGTTTCTCTTTTACTTTTAATTTTATATTTTGAATTAGTTTCAATGAGCTAGCCTTCTCAAGAGGTTGATCTGAGAGCAATATGAATTTATCTAATCTTGAATCTAACCTAATGTTAACTCCCTCCTTGCACTTGATCCCATTAGCATACATATTCCACCTCTATCTTAGATCCTTTACCTATTTCATGTTCCTGTATAACAAGGGGTCTTCATTTTGGCTTGGATAAGTGTTAGAACTTTTTTGATTGAATAGGGAGGAGACTCCACTACATGTTTAATATAGTGACCCATTTGATCATTGGTTTGGTCTTGCATCCTATTGGGTTCTGCTTCCTATACCTCCATATGCTCAGGTTCCTCATTCTAAATTGTTGTGATTTGGTTAAAAGTAGTGGGTTGTTGTGTAAGATAAGGCTAGGAAGCAATATGTTAGATAGATAGATCCAAATACTATCTTTCAATAAATCCATCTATGAATAGGGTAACAAGTTGATCCCATTCAAACATTAAGTGTGGAGAAAGTGATTCATACCTCTTGTAAGAATTTTCTTTGAATGATGTCATGGGCAACCTTAGAGTCATGTTTTACTTTGTGACATTGTGTAGTTGTTACAAGTAGACTATATCTTGTAGATCTTACCATTAGGTTGAGAGACCTTTACTAGTATAGTATGGCAAAGTCTCAAGTGTGGATGTCAAAATATCATCCCATACATTTGGTGAAACTGGAGGAAATAAGGGGATTCTTTTGATCCATGCTAAAAAACTCATGAGGAAGGAAGCATATATGCTTTGGCATGTGGATATAGTGGTAGGATTATCATAGTCTTCTAAATATTTTTCTTTTAGTAGAGCCACAAGGTGAATATAATATTTTCTCTTGAAAGTAGATAGACTATGGTCTTCACCAAAACCTTCAAGGGGATTGTTTTGGATCTTCATTATTGTGTAGAGCTGCTAGGTGAGATTGAAATGATTCAAAAATTAAAAATAGGTAGACAACCTTACTAGAGTAAAATTCTAACCTATTCTTGATTGTGGGACCAAATATAAATCGATGGGATTCCACTGGACATTCCATTAAATTATTGTCCTCTTTTATTGTCTTGCTCTTTGGATGAGGTTTAGACCAAGTGGTCAGGGCAATGACAACTTGCATAGAGTGACACATTAGGGATAGTCCTAATATTGCAATGTTTGGCTCAATCAGGGGCCTTCAATGTTTTTTGCAAAATCCAACTCCTCTATAAAATGTGATCTTGGGTGCATATTTCCTAATCTAAATTGGGGGAAAAAAAGTTAGAGAAAGGGAAAACAAAGATAGTGGAAAGGAAAAACCCTAACCTAACAAAAGGTGATGCATCACAAAACAAATAGGATCCCCCTGCACAAAAGCTCTAATAGTAATTTATTGATGTGAACACTTCCTCTCCTTGACATATATAAACATAGATTTAAATACAAGCATACACACACAAAGAAGATAGTTTAGGATATGGGAACCAAATAAATGAAACAAAATAGATGTATAGAACTCCAATATGTGTGTGTGTGTAATATTGGATGCATAGTTCCTAATCTAACTTGGGGGGGAAAGAGTTAGAGAAAGGGAAAACAAATATATTAGAAAGAAAAAACACCAAAGCTAAAAAAAGGTGATGCATAAAAAATCAAATAAGATCCCCCTACACAATAGATATAATAATAATGCATCGACGTGAACACTTCCTCTCCTTGAAATATATAAGCATAGATTGAAATACAAGTATACACACACAAATAAGATGGGTCATGAGAACCAAACAAATGAAACCAAATAGATGCACAAACCTCCAATATATATATATATATATATATATATATATATATATATATATATATATATATTGGGCGTATAGTTCCTAATCTAACTTTATGGGAAAAGGGTTAGAGAAATGGAAAACAAAGATAGTGGAAAGCAAAAATAACTAAGCTAAAAAAAGGTGATGCATCAAAAATTAAATAAGACCCCCATACAGAACAACTCTAATATTAATGCATCGACATGAACACTTCCTCTCGTTGACATATGTAACCACATATTGAAATATAAACATACACACACAAAGGAGATGATGTAGGGAATCAAAACGAAATAAATAAAACCAAATAGATGCATAGGCCTCCAATATATATATATATATATATATATACAAATAAAATATATTACGAAGATTATGCTAGAAGCTAGGGTTTGGGTTGCCTACAAGTTTACCTAAATATGTATGTACTACTATACAAAAGGAAATGAAAGTAAAGTTATACAACTCACCAATTATTTTCAAAGCCTATACTACTACTAATTATAGATTACAAGGAAGAGGATTTCCCTCTAAAAAAATTGTAGAGATTTCAATATGACCATTATTCTTGGTGTCAGGAAATATATTCATTTACGTTGTTGGTATTATCGAGGACATTGGATCTAGATTCATAAAAGCCAAATGGTTTTGTTGGATGGCAGTTATTGCCATAAATTCCATCTACCCCTTTCTAAATATTCTTGTAATCTAGGTGTGAGAGATTTATATAATTAATGCTCTAGTTATGGGGTTACTCCTTATGCTACTACTTCAATATATCCTTTCTAAGAGATACACAATGATCTTTTGCAATAAAGGACTATACTCTTTAAAAGACTATATTCTTTAGCACAATGTTTTTTAAGCATGGGAATTTTTACTCTTTGTATACGCTTTAGAAGACTGTATGCTTTAGCACAATTTTGTAAAGCATGGGTATTTTTAATATTCAAAACTTTTATCACCATCCAACATGTATATTTTATCATCTTCCAACCTCAAAACCTTTATTACATTCTCACCTCCAAACTTTATGTGTTGAAAATTTTGCCTTCCATATTTTGTTAGAACTTCTAAAGAGTTTCAACATTTGGACTGTTAGTATTTTGTGATTTTTGAAAATTTTTGCCTTCTAATCCTTGGGATGTTATATCTTTTACCCTTTGTTTTTTTCACTCATGAAAATTTTGATTAGCACTTTGTCCACACTTTGTTCGATACCTATTTTTTTTCTTCCTACCTACTTCTTCCAAGGTTATCTTACTAAGGTCTTCTTATTTTGAGTGTAGTGAGAATACACTATAGTACCTTAATAATAGGTTTTATAGGATGCTCAATACTTATTTCCACTACTTTTTCCCATTCTAAATTAATATTGCACATGTAGCCTTTGGTTTTTATTTGGTTAAGCATTCTTGACTAGGAGATTTATTAGTCTATGGTAAGCAAGACTAGTTTATTTATACACTTGGAATTTTTGAGCAATATCTTATAGTGATTTCATGATAAAATCTAAACATTGATTTTCCTCCCATGGTAGAGATGAGACGTGATCCAAAAATTATAAGAGAAAATAAAATTATGGTTACCTTCATAAGTAATGTACCTTAGGATGTGGAGGGTGACCTAATCCTAAAGTGCAGATAGTAATGGCTTCTTAATTTTTTGGGAGTACAATAAAACTCTTTGCCTTCCAATATAAATTCCCTTCTATAATCTATATCTACTTTACCCTTATACTACTAGGCCTCTTTTTATGGCAATATCATAGCTTTGATGATGACATATTTAGTTACTATAAACCTAATGACTCTAAATCTGTTTGTGTTATCCAATATTGCCCTAGTGAAATTGAGTAAAATCCCATTGTATTATGTACTTAGGCATTCTAAGTACTCCACCCATCCTATAGGTTAAAAAAACTATACCACCTATAGATTTTTATTAAGCTTCTTTATATATACAATTTTTCTATGCTTCTATCCATACCCCATAGTCATGCTATTTTTCAATTAGTTCCCCTATAATTTCCCCTCTATGAAATTTTCTCTAGTACAAGATTTTTTTCTATAAATATGGAAACACTTTCTTAGTTTACAAAAAAATGAAGCTATTGTAATGGTCATTTTATTTGGTAGACATACATGACATTCATATAGTGTTAGCTTTTGATGCTTAATACTTAAAGAAAAATAACCACAAGATCTAAAATAAAGTTGCTATATGAAATATAAGATAATGACAATATTAAAATCATATAAAATTCATACATAAATTTTGCAATAACTTATAAAATTACCATTAAAAATTTCTCATGAAAATAGTATCATGATATAGAATAAAGATCTCAAATACACCATACTTCCACACACTCTCACTCTACATTGTGTCATACACACACACATAGACACATATAATGATATGTGACTCTTTATATGGAATACTCTTGGCCTTCACTCTTCTTGAGGCTCTTTACTTTCAGACTTTAAGGATACATGTGTACATATACACTCATCATACTTTCACTCTTGACAACAAGATACTTGTGCATTCTTGTACATTATTACATTACATAAAATATTTACTCACACTCTAATCTAAGACACACTCCTAATCTAAAGATATACCCAAGGTGGTACATTGGCATGTACTAAATAATGTAATATACTTCAACATGCCCTTGTATTATATTATTTGGTAGTATTCAATATGGCTTGTGTCTTTGTCTTTGTTTCTATCTCTTTAAGATCAATATTTGGACTTAGTTTTTGATAATAGCTTAAGAAAACTTTTAAAATTTCAACCTTACAAAATATTATGTTATAAGCCTTATACCTCCAAACTATATATATTGATCAACTTTGATGAAATCCTTTTAATTATCAAATTTTGTAGAATACCTTGTATTTCCTAATGTTTGGATAATGATCAAACAATAGTTTTGACAAAGGTTTCAATTCTTCAAAACTCTAGGTGGAATTTATTTTATCTCCCAAATTTCAATAATATGGTTTCTAAAATTTTCAAACCTAATTTGATGTTGAATTCCTTATAACTCCAAATTAATAATACCTCTCGATCTTGATGCAACTCCTAATTTCCATGGTTATTTTTATTGGTTGTAGTTCTAGGAATTCAATAATTATAGGTGGGTATTGATCCCATGAATCTATCCAAAATTGTGCATTCTACCCTCTACCTACTTTCCAAAAATAATTCATCTTTTACTACTTTAGATGCTAGCTTTAATGTCTACCATACTAAGGAGCCATTACCATCCAAATGAAAATGACTCACTTCATTCAGGCTCACCTATTCTAAATATTTACTAGTTAAGAAGTTTTTGAATAAATAAGTTGGCTGAGAGATCCACCTCTAGAAAATATTTCTAGCCAAAGATTTATTTTTAGCTTTGATTTCCTCAAGCTGAAAACTTACTATGCCTTGGGTTGACCTACTTTCTTCCAAACTACTAACACCCATTTATTCTCTCCTTTTACTCTTCCCCATAAATTATTTTTGGCCATCTTGTCCAACTCTTTCCATATGGTATGTGGGAAAATAATGCTAGAAAATTTATATATTGGCATGGCCTAAATGATTGACTAAAAAAAAATTAATCTACCCCTATAAGTCAAGTCATTTGTGAGACATGTGGTTAATTCATTCTTTGATACAATCCAAAATATTTATCTAGACAACTATATTCATTTTTTAAAAATATATAAGGACCCCAAAATAGACCATTGGGAGAAAAGTCCTCATGAATCCTAATATCTCTAAAATTTTGTACTAAAGGCTTCAATCAAGATTGAAGAAAATCACTTTAGATTTCATATTGTCGATGACTTGGTTTATGGCCTTAAGATAAAAATTAAGATTATCTCTTCTCATTCATGATTTCCTAAGGTTGGACTATCCCATCAATCCTATGTCATCCACAAAACATAGGTGAATCAAAACCTCCTCACCCACCTTGATATCTATGAGGAAACCCGATTGTATTGTCCACAAGATAAGTTTACCCAAACCTTCAACAAATATGAAAAAAATAAATATAAGAGAACAAGTATCTCCCTAATGAAGGCCTCTAGTGGCTCCAAATTGTTGTGAGGAAATACCATTGAGTAACACTTAGTATGTTGGAGTATAGATAGCTCATGGTCCATTCTATCCAAAACTAAGAGAAATCAAAGCCTTCCATTGTCCTAGACAAGAAGCTCCACTCCATCCTATCATAAGCCTTTGACATATTAAATTTTATGAACATTCCTCTATTGCTATTTTTTTTTATTTTAAGGATTGCATCTTCAACTAGAACGACACCATCCAAGATTTGTTTTTCCCCTACAAAACCCCTTTGTTCTAAGGAGATAATATTGTTTAGGAGAGGTTTTAGCCTCTCAAACATTACCTTCATGATTATTTTGTATATGATATTCCATCTATAGTTTGAAATATGCACCCCCTCCTCCCCTTTCAGAATTAAAGCAATGAATATTTTATTTAAATCTTTAAGCATTATTTCATCCTCCTCCAAGTTATCCTGGAAGGATATTGTTATAGATTAAAATTTTTAAATACGTATGGTTTTTCCTTCCTCAAATTTGATATATATAAAATAATTATATTTATAAATATATATAGGAAAAAAAATTGCACGGTTTCACATTTCCTTAGTTTTTTCAAAAAAAGAATTTTATTTGTATATTGTAGTCTATAAAAGATAACATGTGGATATAATTTGTCTCTTTTTTTTATTGGTGAAAAAAGGGTTTTGAAAGGATTATGAAACCTTTTACAAGCAAGAAAATAAAGGTAAACCAAATCACTTAATATTACCTAAAGGAAACAAACAAGCAACAATGACAACATAAAAAAGGTTGGTCTAAGATCCAATTAGATCACCTTAGAAAACAAAATGAGAAGACCTACCAAAAGTAAAACCCAAATATAAACCAAGGGATAGAACCAATGACACCAAGAAACAACAAGGACTCAACACAACCATTAAACAACTAGGTTTGAAGGACTAAAAGGGTTACCATCCATAGGTTTGATAATAAAATTCACCATTTTCCAGGCTATTTGGAGAATGGTCCAAGTTATGCTAAAAGATATAAAAATATTCTTGAGCATATCTGCCAAAATAGCAATGGGCTCAGAAAAGGTATCCTTATGAATTTTACTTACCACTCAGGTACTTTGAACATATTCGAATTTGGGTCCTTGACAATATTCGAATTTGGATCCTTATGTATTATATTATTTGGTAGTATTCAATATGGTCTGTGTCTTTGTCTTTCTTTATATCTCTTTAAGATCAATATTTGGACTTAGTTTTTGATAATAGCTTAAAAAAACTTTTTAAAATTTCAACCTTACAAAATATTATGTTATAAGCCTTATACCTCCAAACTATATATATTGATCAACTTTGATGAAAGCCTTTTAATTTTCAAATTTTGTAGAATAACTTGTGTTTCCTAATGTTTGGATAATCATCAAACAATAGTTTTGACAAAGGTTTCAATTCTTCAAAACTCTAAGAGGAATTTATTTTATCTCCCAAATTTCAATAATATGGTTTCTAATAATTTCAAACCTAATTTGATGTTGAATTCCTTATAACTCCAAATTAATAATACCTCTCGATCTTGATGCAACCCCTAATTTCCATGGTTATTTTTATTGGTTGTAGTTCTAGGAATTCAATAATTATAGGTGGGTATTGATCCCATGAATCTATCCAAAATTGTGCATTCTACCCTCTACCTACTTTCCAAAAATAATTGATCTTTTACTACTTTAGATGCTATCTTTAGTGTATACCATACTAAGGAGCCATTACCATCCAAAGGAAAATGACTCACTTCATTCAGTCTCACCTATTCTAAATATTTACGAGTTAAGAATTTTTTGAATAAAGAAGTTGGCTGAGAGATCCACCACTAGAAAAGATTTCTAGCCAAAGATTTATTTTTAGCTTTGATTTCCTCAGGATGAAATCTTCCTATGTGTTGGGTTGACCTACTTTCTCCAAAACTACTAACACCCATTTCTTCTCTCCTTTTACTCTTCCCCATAAATTATTTTTGGCCATCTTGTCCAAATCTTTCCATATGGTATGCGGGAAAATAATGCTAGAAAATTTATATATTGGCATGGCCTGAATGATTGACTAAAAAAAAATTAATCTACCCCTATAGGTCAGTCATTTGTGAGAGATGTGGTTTAATTCATTCTTTGATACAATCCAAAATATTTCTCTAGACAACTATATTCATTTTTTTTAAATATATAAGGACCCCTAAATAGACCATTGGGAGAAAAGTCTTCATGAATCCTAATATCTCTAAAATTTTGTACTAAAGGCTTCGATCGGGATTGAAGAAAACAACTTTAGATTTCATATTGTCGGTGACTTGGTTTATGGCCTTAAGATAAAAATTAAGATTATCTCTTCTCATTCATGATTTCCTAAGGTTGGACTATCCCATCAATCCTATGTCATCCACAAAGCATAGGTGAATCAAAACCTCCTCACCCACCTTGATATCTATGAGGAAATGTGATAGTCTTGTCCTCAAGATAAGTTTACCCAAACCTTCAACAAATATGAAAAAAATAAATATAAGAGAACAAGTATCTCCCTAATGAAGGCCTCTAGTGGCTCCAAACTGTTGTGAGGAAATACCATTGAGTAACACTTAGTATGTTGGAGTATAGATAGCTCATGGTCCATTCTATCCAAACCTAAGAGAAATCAAAGCCTTCCATTTTCCTAGACAAGAAGCTCCACTCCATCCTATCATAAGCATTTGACATATTCAATTTTATGAACATTCATCTATTGCTATTTTTTTTTTATTTTAAGGATTGCGTCTTCAACTAGAACGACACCATCCAAGATTTGTTTTCCCCCTACAAAACCCCTTTGTTCTAAGGAGATAATATTGTTTATTAGATGTTTTAGCCTCTCAACCATTACCTTCATGATTATTTTGTATATGATATTCCATCTATAGTTTGAAATATGCACCCCCTCCTCCCCTTTCAGAATTAAAGCAATGAATATTTTATTTAAATCTTTAAGAATTATTTCACTACCCCTGGAATCATCTATACCATTATTACATCCTCCTCCAAGTTATCCTGGAAGGATATTGTTATAGATTAAAAATTTTAAATACGTATGGTTTTTCCTTCCTCAAATTTGATATATATAAAAGAATTATATTTATAAATATATATAGGAAAAAAATTGCACGGTTTCGCATTTCCTTAGTTTTTTCAAAAAAAGAATTTTATTTGTATATTGTAGTCTATAAAAGATAACATGTGGATATAATTTGTCTCTTTTTTTTATTAGTGAAAAAAGGGTTTTGAAAGGATTATGAAACCTTTTACAAGCAAGAAAAGAAAGGTAAACCAAATCACTTAATATTACCTAAAGGAAACAAACAAGCAACAATGACAACATAAAAAAGGTTGGTCTAAGACCCAATTAGATCACCTTAGAAAACAAAAGGAGAATACCTACCAAAAGTAAAACCCAAATATAAACCAAGGGATAGAACCAATGACACCAAGAAACAACAAGAAACAACAAGGACTCAACACAACCATTAAACAACTAGGTTTGAAGTACTAAAAGGGTTATCATCCATAGGTTTGATAATAAAATTCACCTTTTTCTAGGCTAGTTGGAGAATGGTCCAAGTTATGCTAAAAGATATAAAAATATTCTTGAGCATATCTGCCAAAATAGCAATGGGCTCAGAAAAGGTATCCTTATGAATTTTACTTACCACTCAGGTACTTTGAACATATTCGAATTTGGGTCCTTGACAATATTCGAATTTGGATCCTTATGTATTATATTATTTGGTAGTATTCAATATGGTCTGTGTCTTTGTCTTTCTTTATATCTCTTTAAGATCAATATTTGGACTTAGTTTTTGATAATAGCTTAAAAAAACTTTTTAAAATTTCAACCTTACAAAATATTATGTTATAAGCCTTATACCTCCAAACTATATATATTGATCAACTTTGATGAAATCCTTTTAATTTTCAAATTTTGTAGAATAACTTGTGTTTCCTAATGTTTGGATAATCATCAAACAATAGTTTTGACAAAGGTTTCAATTCTTCAAAACTCTAAGCGAAATTTATTTTATCTCCCAAATTTCAATAATATGGTTTCTAATAATTTCAAACCTAATTTGATGTTGAATTCCTTATAACTCCAAATTAATAATACCTCTCGATCTCGATGCAACCCCTAATTTCCATGGTTATTTTTATTGGTTGTAGTTCTAGGAATTCAATAATTATAGGTGGGTATTGATCCCATGAATCTATCCAAAATTGTGCATTCTACCCTCTACCTAATTTCCAAAAATAATTGATCTTTTACTACTTTAGATGCTAGCTTTAGTGTCTACCATACTAAGGAGCCATTACCATCCAAAGGAAAATAACCCACTTCATTCAGGCTCACCTATTCTAACTATTTACTAGTTAAGAATTTTTTGAATAAAGAAGTTGGCTGAGAGATCCACCTCTAGAAAATATTTCTAGCCAAAGATTTATTTTTAGCTTTGATTTCCTCAGGATGAAATCTTCCTATGTGTTGGGTTGACCTACTTTCTCCCAAACTACTAACACTCATTTCTTCTCTCCTTTTACTCTTCCCCATAAATTATTTTTGGCCATCTTGTCCAAATCTTTCCATATGGTATGTGGGCAAATAATGCTAGAAAATTTATATATTGGCATGGCCTGAATGATTGACTAAACAAAAATTAATCTAGCCCTATAGGTCAGTCATTTGTGAGAGATGTGGTTAATTCATTCTTTGATACAATCCAAAATATTTCTATAGACAACTATATTCATTTTTTTTAAATATATAAGGACCCCCAAATAGAGCATTGGGAGAAAAGTCCTCATGAATCCTAATATCTCTAAAATTTTGTACTAAAGGCTTCGATCGGGATTGAAGAAAACCACTTTAGATTTCATATTTTTGATGACTTGGTTTATGGCCTTAAGATAAAAATTAAAATTATCTCTTCTCATTCATGATTTCCTAAGGTTGGACTATCCCATCAATCCTATGTCATCCACAAAGCGTAGGTGAATCAAAACCTCCTCACTCACCTTGATATCTATGAGGAAACCCGATTGTCTTGTCCTCAAGATAAGTTTACCCAAACCTTCAACAAATATGAAAAAAATAAATATAAGAGAACAAGTATCTCCCTAATGAAGGCCTCTAGTGGCTCCAAACTGTTGTGAGGAAATACCATTGAGTAACACTTAGTATGTTGGAGTATAAATAGCTCATGGTCCATTCTATCCAAACCTAAGAGAAATCAAAGCCTTCCATTTTCCTAGACAAGAAGCTCCACTCCATCCTATCATAAGCCTTTGACATATTCAATTTTATGAACATTCATCTATTCCTAATTTTTTTTATTTTAAGGATTGCGTCTTCAACTAGAACGACACCATCCAAGATTTGTTTTCCACCTACAAAACCCCTTTGTTCTAAGGAGATAATATTGTTTAGGAGAGGTTTTTGCATCTCAACCATTAGCTTCATCATTATTTTGTATATGATATTCCATCTATAGTTTGAAATATGCACCCCCTCCTCCCCTTTCAGAATTAAAGCAATGAATATTTTATTTAAATCTTTAAGCATTATTTCACTACCCCTGGAATCATCTATACCATTATTACATCCTCCTCCAAGTTATCCTGGAAGGATATTGTTATAGATGAAAAATTTTAAATACGTATGGTTTTTCCTTCCTCAAATTTGATATATATAAAATAATTATATTTATAAATATATATAGGAAAAAAAATTGCACGGTTTCACATTTAGTTTTTTTCAAAAAAAGAATTTTATTTGTATATTGTATTCTATAAAAGATAACATGTGGATATCATTTGTCTCTTTTTTTTATTGGTGAAAAAAGGGTTTTGAAAGGATTATGAAACCTTTTACAAGCAAGAAAGAAAAGGTAAACCAAATCACTTAATATTACCTAAAGGAAACAAACAAGCAACAATGACAACATAAAAAAGGTTGGTCTAAGACCCAATTAGATCACCTTAGAAAACAAAAGGAGAAGACCTACCAAATGTAAAACGTAAATATAAACCAAGGGATAGAACCAAGGACACCAAGAAACAACAAGGACTCAACACAACCATTAAACAACTAGGTTTGAAGGACTAAAAAGGTTATCATCCATTGTTTTGATAATAAAATTCACCATTTTCCAGGCTTGTTGGAGAATGGTCCAAGTTATGCTAAAAGATATAAAAATATTTTTGAGCATATCTGCCTAAATAGCAATGGGCTCATAAAAGGTATCCTTATGAATTTTACTTACCACTCAGGTACTTTGAACATATTCGAATTTGCGTCCTTGACAATATTCGAATTTGGATCCTTATGTATTATTTTATGAAGAACACAAGCTTATACTGAGAGGGGGGGGTGAACAGTATAAGACCTCTTTTTACTTTTTCATTTATAATTCAAAACAGTAAAGCAATATACCCAAAGCAATGCACAAAATCATCCACAAAGTGACACCAATTTTAACATGGTTCACCTAGAATGCCTAGGCTACGTCCACAAAACTTTTCTCTAAAAGTTATCTCAAAGTTCTTTGGGAAACCTTCCCAATTACAATGTTTATGAGCCTCGGCCCAAAGGAGACACCTTCCCCCAATATGAATTTATGAGCCTCTGCTCAAAGGAGATACCTTCCCCCAATATGAATTTATGAGCCTCTGCTCAAAGGAGATACCTTCCCCTCTGCTCTGGAAATGATCCCTCGAAGATCAATTGCCTCTACCTCTTGCCAGCACGTGGAACTCCTTTCCATAGAAGACCTCCTGTCCTCAATGCTTAGCCTAAGAGACCTCTGCCTTCTATGATCACATCCATAGTAGCTCAGCAACTTGTACCAAACACAATCATTCGGTCTAGTACAAGTCTTCCTTTGTCCGTCGGATCTGTCCAACTCTTTGAACAAATCAATCCTCTCGCACACAAGCCTTCTCAAAGACTTGCCAAATCTGTCCTCGGGTTCTTCTCAAAGAACCAATGCACCTCTGTCCTCAAGTTCTCCGATAGAACTCTCAAAAACTCAGCTCACAAGTCCTCTCGCTAGGACTCGTCCAAATCTGCTCACAAGTCCCCACCGGAACCTATACAAAACCTGCTCACAAGTCCCCATCAGAACCTGTCCAAAACCTCAACAAGCTCACCAAGAAAAACTTGCTTAGCATGAACCCACAAAGAGAATTGTTAGAGACCCAATGTGATTCATAAACCTCATAGAAGCATAAAGAGAATTGTTAGAGAATCAATATGTTTTATACTTCACTCCCAATCTCAATCTCAAATCTCATAGAAACATAAAGAGAATTTTTAGAGACCCAATATATTCTATACTTAACTCCCAATCTCAATCTCAACTCAATATCAATATCAAAAGAATAAGATAGATGTAGTATGCTTTTCTCAAGAATATGAAACACAACCCAACAATTGCCAACCATGCAATATCTCATATAACAATGATACTTATATTCTTTTCACCAAAAACTAGGGTTTCATCATCTCAATGCAAGTAGCAAGACTTACTAACATAAACCCTAGTGCAAAAATGCTTCCTCTTCCTCAACCAGAATTATGCATTCACCCAAAAATTCATCAATGACTTTAATGCATAAACAATCTTCAATATCCAAAAAATAAGATTTACACCAAAAATACCTAGTAGACAACCTTTTCACTCCAAACTCAATTTCAGAAAATATACCATAAAAAACATACATGGAAGAAGTAGCCCATACCTTTACTTTGATGAAGAAGGAGAACTCAAAATCTGTCACAACACTAACTCTCAATTTGCCACCAATTAGAGTTAGTAACTATACAATAATACACAATAATAAAGATCCAAAATAATACCTTATTTCTCCAACTTAGTAAAAACCACCATAAGTATAATATACATACAAAGTAAAACCTCTTTACACCTTATTACTCCACATAAACATTAAACATCAATAAAAAAATGTCAAAGCAAATATGATACCTTAACCTTATACCTCCCGCGCATTCACAGCCACCATCCTTTGCACACCGCGACCAAAAGAAAATTACCAACGAAGAGAATCGAACTCGGCACATCTGCCTTCTAGCGCTTTCGCTTAAACGCCACCACCGTTGGGTCACAAGTGCCCAACGAAGTAATACAGCGCTGCCCTCTCTTTTATCTTCCTTTGACGCCAAGAATCTGGAAAACGTAAACATCTTCCACAAGCCACATGCAAACTGGTGAGCGCTGTCCAAAATGTAAGTCATTGAATGCTTGCATTAATCATCTCATAGCATAGTCTAAAAAACGTAGTTTAGGTGCAATTGCCAATCCACTACTATCAAGAAAAAATGTAAGGATGCAGCCCAAGCTCAAATCCGAGTATGCCAAGCATGGTTTCCAAGACACAGAACAAGCACGATTTCAAAGACGTCAATCGAAGATTCAAAGACACAGAGCAAATGCAAATCGCAGACGCCAAGTGCAAATCAAAAGATATAGAGTAAACACAAATCGCAGATGACAAAATTAATCGGAGGTGCTCACTTTAGAAAATCATCCCCACTTATATAGCCATTTTTCCTTAACTATTTGACGTCGGCGCTCCTCCAACGATGGCAACATATCGACGAAAGAATTCTTTTTTTCTTCCATCGCTTAAGGGTTGAAAGACCCTTTAATAATAATTAAAATAATAATAATTATTATTTTATTAATAATAAATTAAACTTGGACCTTTGACAAAGGTTTGAGTTAATTTAATTATTAATAATAAACATGGACCTTTGCATTAAGTTAAGCTTGGTTTTAATAAAAACCCTTAATGAGTCCAAATGGTTTTAAGAAAAACCTTTAACCTTGTCACCATGGTTTTAATAAAAACCCTTTAACATAATGAAGCTTCTCAAGATATTCTTGACATCACACTCTTTTGATATCAACACAAAAATGCCTTTTGACATCAATGACAACTTATCCATTTGAGCAAAGGCAATGTACCCAAAGTACCCAAAATTGCCAACAATCTCCCCCTTTGTCATTGATGGCAAACCTTTATTGAAAACACTTCTCAAGAGCCAAAACTGAAACCAACTGAAACCAACTGTGCTAACAACTGAGAATCTTCCTTTGAAGTTTTACTCCCCCTGACTTGAAGCTTTCCTCTTCACTTTGAAGCTCTCCCCCTTACTCATATCTCTCCCCCTTTGTCATCAATGGCAAAGGGCCACCTTTGGGGCTCGGGACTAAGAATTAGCCTCTTAGCTTAGTCCCTCCCCCACCTCCTAATGAGGTGATTAATTCTAGGGTGGGAGTAAAACTCCCATTAGGCACTGATCATCATCAGTGTCTATAACTTCCTTGTCGGGCCTTCTCTTGAACTCTTTGTCCATATTCCTGTTCCTATCATTGTTCTTGTTCTTGTTCTCAACCCTGTTTTTATCCATGCCTTGATCCTTGGACCTGATCATGCCACTATTCCTGTTCCTGTATTCTGGAATTTCAGCTCTACACTATCTGACTGTGTGACCTTCATTGTTGCACTTATAACAAGTAACAATGTTATTTCTTTTAGGCATACCTGTTCTTTGGATCCACCAGTTCTGACCAAACCTATTCTAACCAAACTTGTTTTGACCAAACCTATTCTGGCTAAACCTATTCTGATCAAACTTGTTCTTGATATTTGCCTTGCAATAAACTGCCTTGTGCCCAAACTATTGACAAGAGTAGCAATACCCTTGAAAGAAATTACCACCTCTAAAACTGTCATTTACCTTCTTCACTTGAGCCATGCAATGTGAAGCTATGTGACCAAACCTGTGATAAGAAAAACATCTGCCTTGAAACTTTCCTTTATTTGACCTCTTAGGTTATGAAAACTTCTTCTTCTCATTTTGAATTTGGTTTTCTGTTTCTGTGCATCTATCATTTAAGGACTCATGATCTGAAATACTTTCCCCATCAGAACTCTCTTCCTTTTGGAGTCTCTTACTAGACTCTCCAACTTGTTCCTTGTGAGGCTTAACAAAACCAAGGCTTGTTTTATCTGTTGTCTTTCTTTGACCTTTGATGAGAGACTTAAAATTTTTGGAGCTATCTTGAAACCTGTGAAGCTTATCCTTGTACCCTTTAGTTTCCTCTTTCAAAGAAGCCATTTTTTGTTCTAACTCACTATACTCAAGAACCTTAGACTCTAATTCATCCTTGAGTTCTTGTGTCTTAGCTATAGAGAAGTCAAGACTTTCTATAAGATCATCTCTCTCCATACAACATTCATCCAACTTATCCTTGAGTCTAGAATTCTTCTTTCTTTCCTTTTTCAAAGCACTAAGAGCACTAATAAGTTCACCTTTAAGATCTACTTCACCTTCCTCTATATGTTTTCTTTTAGAATCATCAAAGCCTTTTTCAGATTTCTTATCACTAGAGGTGCTACCATTTTCAAAAACCATACATGCATCTTCCTTATAGTTTTCTGAAGCATCCTCATACATACTAGAAACCAAATCATTATTTGTGCAATCATCCTCAAGGTGACCAAAATTTCCACATCTAAGACATTTCATGATAATGAATCTATGTTTTGGTTCTTCCTCTTTTCTTGATATGAACAACATCTCATTTTCATTATCACTTGAAGAACTTTCACTATCACTACTAGAACACTTACTTGCTTTGTCTAGGTAGAAACTCTTCTTGTGTTTGTGAGAATACCTCTTTCCTTGATTGCTGTGCTCATCTTTGTTTTTCCTATGATGCTTGTGCTTTTCAGAATCCTTGCTCTTACAGTCCTGTTTATCTTCATCACTTTCATCCTTGGCAATAGTATAGTCAGTAGCATAATGACCAAACTTTCCACAATTGAAACATCTTACGTTTTTCATATTTTTGTGCTTTCTAGAGAACTTGCCTTTCTTGTTGTAATATGCCTCTTCATCACTAGAAGACTCATCACTCTCTTGAAGCTATTTACCCTTGGATTTCTTGGTAGCCTTGAAAGCTGCCTCTTTCTTGACATCAACCTTCACTTGAGTTCTCAACTCAAATGCTGTAAGTATACTATGGAGCTCATCCTTTTTCAACTTATCCAAATCTTTAGCTTCCTCAATAGCAGAAATATTTTCACTAAATCTATTAGGAAGAGATCTTAAAATCTTATCACAAACATCATTTTTAGCAAGCTCAAGACCTAAGTCTTTCATGGAGTTAACAACCTCATCCATACGAAGCATGTAGTCACTAATATTTTCATCATCATTCATCTTGAGTTGTTCAAAAATACCTTTGAAGTGTCTCAACTTTGCCTTTCTGACATTTGTATCACCTGTATGAACCACCTTCAATTGATTCCACATTTCACTAGTTGTCTTGTAGTGAATCACTTTGGTGAGATCTACTTTTTGTAAGCCTTTCAGGATTGCATTCATTGCTTTTGAATTGTTGTGATGTAGGAGTCTTTCTTCTTTAGTATAAGGACCATGTTCAGGAATAGTGTACTCATCTTCAATCACTTCCCAAACCTCATTCCCAAGTGCCATTAGATGAACCTTCATCCTTGCACTCCAAAGACCAAAATCCGACCCATCAAGAATAGGTGCTGCATTGCCACTTGAATGATCCATTGTGTTCTTTACTAGCTTTTCCTTCAAGCTATTAAACTTTCCGAAGGCACCGCTCGATACAATTGAAGAACACAAGCTTATACTGAGAGGGGGGTGAACAGTATAAGACCTCTTTTTACTTTTTCCTTTATACTTCAAAATAGTAAAGCAATATACCCAAAGAAATATCAAAGAAATGCACAAAATCATCCACAAAGTGACACCAATTTTAATGTGGTTCACCTAGAATGCCTGGGCTACGTCCACAAAACTTTTCTCTAAAATTTATCTCAAAGTTCTTTGGGAAACCTTCCCAATTACAATGTTTATGAGCCTCGGCCCAAAGGAGACACCTTCCCCCAATCTGAATTTATGAGCCTCTGCTCAAAGGAGATACCTTCCCCCAATCTAAATTTATGAGCCTTTGCTCAAAGGAGATACCTTCCTCTCTGCTCTGAAAATGATCCCTCAGAAGATCAAATGCCTCTACCTCTTGCTAGCACGTGGAACTCCTTTCCATCGAAGACCTCCTGTCCTCAATGCTTAGCCTAAGAGACCTCTGCCTTCTATGATCACGTCCACAGCAGCTCAATAACCTATACCAAACACAGTCAGTCGGTCTAGTACAAGTCTTCCTCTGTTCTGTCAGATCTGTCCAACTCTTTGAACAAATCAATCCTCTACACACAAGCCTTCTCAAAGACTTGCCAAATCTATCCTCAGGTTCTTCTCAAAGAACCAATGCACCTCTGTCCTCAAGTTCTCTAATAGAACTCTCAAAAACTTAGCTCACAAGTCCTCTGCTAGGACCTGTCCAAATCTGCTCACAAGTCCCCATCGGAACCTGTCCAAAACCTGCTCACAAGTCCCCACCGGAACCTATCCAAAACCTCAACAAGCTCACCAAGAAAAACTTGCTTAGCATGAACCCACAAAGAGAATTGTTAGAGACCCAATGTGATTCATAAACCTCATAGAAGCATAAAGAGAATTGTTAGAGACTCAATATGTTCTATACTTAACTCCCAATCTCAATCTCAAATCTCATAGAAACATAAAGAGAATTGTTAGAGACCCAATATGTTCTATACTTAACTCCCAATATCAATATCAACTCAATCTCAATCTCAAAATAATAAGATAGATGTAGTATGATTTTCTCAAGAATATGAAACACAACCCAACAATTGCCAACCATGCAATATCTCATATAACAATGATACTTATATTCTTTTCACCAACAACTAGGGTTTCATCATCTCAATGCAAGTAGCAAGACTTACTAACATAAACCCTAGTGCAAAAATGCTTCCTCTTCCTCAACCAGAATTATGCATTCACCCAAAAATTCATCAATGACTTTAATGCATAAACAATCTTCAATATCCCAAAAATAAGATTTACACCAAAAATACCTAGTAGACAACCTTTTCACTCCAAACTCAATTTCAGAAAATATACCATAAACAACATACATGGAAGAAGTTGCCCATACCTTTACTTTGATGAAGAAGGAGAACTCAAAATCTGTCACAACACTAACTCTCAATTTGCCACCAATTAGAGTTAGTAACTATACAATAATACACAATAATAAAGATCCAAAATAACACCTTATTTCTCCAACTTAGTAAAAACCACCAAAAGTATAATATACATACAAAGTAAAACCTCTTTACACCTTATTACTCCACATAAACATTAAACATCAATAAAACAATGTCAAAGCAAATATGATACCTTAACCTTATACCTCCCGCGCATTCACAGCCACCATCCTTTGCACACCGTGACCAAAAGAAAATTACCAACGAAGAGAATCGAACTCGGCACCTTTGCATTCTAGCGCTTTTGCTTAAACGCCACCACCATTGGGTCACAAGTGCCCAACGAAGTAATACAGCGCTGCCCTCTCTTTTATCTTCCTTTGATGCCAAGAATCTGGAAAACGTAAACGTCTTCCACAAGCCACATGCAAACTTGTGAGCGCTGTCCAAAACGTAAGTCACTGAATACTTGCATTAATCATATCACAGCACAGTATGAAAAATGCAGTTCAAGTGCAATTGCTAATCCACTACTATCAAGCAAAAAGGTAAGGATGCAGCCCAAGCTCAAATCCGAGTATGCCAAGCACGGTTTCCAAGACACAAAACAAGCATGATTTCAAAGACGTCAATCGAAGATTCGAAGACACAGAGCAAATGCAAATCACAGACGCCAAGCGCAAATCAAAAGATATAGAGTAAACACAAATCGTAGATGACAAAATTAATCGGAGGTGCTCACTTTAGAAAATCATCCCCACTTATATAGCCATTTTTCCTTAACTGTTTGACGTCGGCGCTCCTCCAACGATGGCAACATATCGGCGAAAGAATTCTTTTTTTCTTCCGTTGCTTAAGGGTTGAAAGACCCTTTAATAATAATTAAAATAATAATAATTATTATTTTATTAATAATAAATTAAACTTGGACCTTTGACAAAGGTTTGAGTTAATTTAATTATTAATAATAAACATGGACCTTTGCATTAAGTTAAGCTTGGTTTTAATAAAAACCCTTAATGAGTCCAAATGGTTTTAAGAAAACCTTTAACCTTGTCACCATGGTTTTAATAAAAACCCTTTAACATAATGAAGCTTCTCAAGATATTCTTGACATCACACTCTTTTGATATCAACACAAAAATGCCTTTTGACATCAATGACAACTTATCCATTTGAGCAAAGGCAATGTACCCAAAGTACCCAAAATTGCCAACATATTATTTGGTAGTATTCAATATGGTCTGTGTCTTTGTCTTTGTTTCTATCTCTTTAAGATCAATATTTGGACTTAGTTTTTGATAATACCTTAAAAAAACTTTTTAAAATTTCAACCTTACAAAATATTATGTTATAAGCCTTATACCTCCAAACTATATATATTGATCAACTTTGATGAAATCCTTTTAATTATCAAATTTTGTAGAATACCTTGTGTTTCCTAATGTTTGGATAATCATCAAACAATAGTTTTGACAAAGGTTTCAATTCTTCAAAACTCTAGGTGGAATTTATTTTATCTCCCAAATTTCAATAATATGGTTTCTAATAATTTCAAACCTAATTTGATGTTGAATTCCTTATAACTCCAAATTAATAATACCTCTCGATCTCGATGAAACCCCTAATTTCCATGGTTATTTTTAATGGTTGTAGTTCTAGGAATTCAATAATTATAGGTGGGTATTGATCCCATGAATCTATCCAAAATTGTGCATTCTACCCTCTACCTACTTTCCAAAAATAATTCATCTTTTACTACTTTAGATGCTAGCTTTAGTGTCTACCATACTAAGGAGCCATTACCATCCAAAGGAAAATGACTCACTTCATTCAGGCTCACCTATTCTAAATATTTACTAGTTAAAAAAATTTTGAATAAAGAAGTTGGCTGAGAGATCCACCTCTAGAAAAATATTTCTAGCCAAATATTTATTTTTAGATTTGATTTCCTCAGGCTGTAATCTCCTATGCCTTGGGTTGACGTACTTTCTCCCAAACTACTAACACCCATTTCTTCTCTCCTTTTACTCTTCCCTATAAATTATTTTTGGCCATCTTGTCCAACTCTTTCCATATGGTATGTAGGCAAATAATGCTAGAGAATTTATATATTGGCATGGCCTGAATGATTGACTAAACAAAAATTAATCTACCCCTATAGTTCAGTCATTTGTGAGAGATGTGGTTAATTCATTCTTTGATACAATCCAAAATATTTCTCTAGACAACTATATTCATTTTTTTTAAATATATAAGGACCCCCAAATAGAGCATTGGGAGAAAAGTCCTCATGAATCCTAATATCTCTAAAATTTTGTACTAAAGGCTTCGATCGGGATTGAAAAAAACCACTTTAGATTTCATATTGTCGATGACTTGGTTTATGGCCTTAAGATAAAAATTAAGATTATCTCTTCTCATTCATGATTTCCTAGGTTGGACTATCCCATCAATCCTATGTCATCCACAAAGCATAGGTGAATCAAAACATCCTCACCCACATTGATATCTATGAGGAAACCCGATTGTCTTGTCCTCAAGATAAGTTTACCCAAACCTTCAACAAATATGAAAAAAATAAATATAAGAGAACAAATATCTCCCTAATGAAGGCCTCTAGTGGCTCCAAACTGTTGTGAGGAAATACCATTGAGTAACACTTAGTATGTTGGAGTATAGATAGCTCATGGTCCATTCTATCCAAACCTAAGAGAAATCAAAGCCTTCCATTGTCCTATACAAGAAGATCCACTCCATCCTATCATAAGCCTTTGACATATTCAATTTTATGAACATTCCTCTATTGCTATTTTTTTTTATTTTAAGGATTACCTCTTCAACTAGAATGACACCATCCAAGATTTGTTTTCCCCCTACAAAACCCCTTTGTTCTAATGAGATAATATTGTTTAGGAGAGGTTTTTGCATCTCAACCATTACCTTCATTATTATTTTGTATATGATATTCCATCTATAGTTTGAAATATGCACCCGCTCCTCCCCTTTCAAAATTAAAGCAATGAATATTTTATTTAAATCTTTAAGCATTATTTCACCACCCCTGGAGTCATCTATACCATTATTACATCCTCCTCCAAGTTATCCTGGAAGGATATTGTTATAGATTAAAAATTTTAAATACGTATGGTTTTTCCTTCCTCAAATTTGATATATATATAAAAAAATTATATTTATAAATATATATAGGAAAAAAAATTGCACGGTTTCACATTTCCTTAGTTTTTTCAAAAAAAGAATTTTATTTGTATATTGTAGTCTATAGAAGATAACATGTGGATATCATTTGTCTATTTTTTTATTCGTGAAAAAAGGGTTTTGAAAGGATTATGAAACCTTTTACAAGCAAGAAATAAAAGGTAAACCAAATAACTTAATATTACCTAAAGGAAACAAACAAGCAAAAATGACAACATAAAAAAGGTTCGTCTAAGACCCAATTAGACCACCTTAGAAAAACAAAAGGAGAAGACCTACAAAAAGTAAAACCCAAAGATAAAACAAGGGATAGAACCAATGACACCAAGAAACAACAAGGACTCAACACAACCATTAAACAACTAGGTTTGAAGGACTAAAAGGGTTATCATACATAGGTTTGATAATAAAATTCACCATTTTCCAGGCTTGTTGGAGAATGGTCTAAGTTATGCTAAAAGATATAAAAATATTCTTGAGCATATCTGCCAAAATAGCAATGGGCTCATAAAAGGTATCCTTATGAATTTTACTTACCACTCAGGTACATTGAACATATTCGAAATTGGGTCCTTGACAATATTCGAATCTAGGTCCCTTGACAATATTCGAATTTGGGTGCTTTGAACATGTTATGAGAGTCATAAAACAACTCTTTATCGCTCTTGTCAGAGATTGATCTTTTTTATTGGCTTTCCTGAATCTGACTGATCGACATATTAGTATAGAATTGAGGATACCCTTGCTTTTTCTTATGATATTGATAATTTCTTCCTTGTCATCAAACACAATGATATTTATAGTACTAGGACCAAATTTTGGGTTCTTGCGAAGGGAACCCGTAGCAGCGAGCACAACCTTCTCAGACTCCTTTTGCAACACATGCCCGAAGAGAATTAGGTGCAACCCTTGATGCTTTGGATGAGTCAAATAATCAACTCTGAATCTCTTCACAGTGATTTTCGAGGACCTCACCATGTAGTTTGGGATATTTTTATCTTTAATATCATGTACATGATTCATAGAGACTAGGTAAATACTTTTGAGGGGTTTATTAATCTCATCTATATTGAAGTACTCCATGATGGAAATTAGAACCCTATTACAAGGTGTAGGAATACCGCGTCTAATTATATCTCCATTATTTTTTGTGAGTCTTCTACTGAAATACCTCAATTTAGCTTCTAAAGAGTATCTGTTACACCTAATAATATCCCCATCATCTTGGATATCGATCACCTTGACCAAAAACTGATTGGTAATTTTAAAGGATATACCATGAATAGTAACCCATCGATTGTGCCAAGACCTACTTAATTCCATTGGAATTTTAGAGTCCACACCATTGAAATTACCCAAAAAAGGTATGAATTCATGATTGTAAATAATATCCTCAGCATCGTCTTCAAGAAGAAGGGTATAATGCTTAAGGACAACCATTGAAAAGGAGTAAGATCTAGCAAGAGTATCCATACTACAAGGGGTAGGATAAGTTACAAAAATTAGAATGTGTGGGGTTTTGAAGGTAGAAATAGGAAGAACATCCCTTACACATGAGTCACTTAAACCAAGATTCAAATTTCCCAAACATCGATAGAAATATTAAGGTAATTTTGACACAGGAGTAAGTAAGACAACTGGATAGAACTTCCTAGTGAATATGTAGCTTTGGTTGATATTCTTTCTGGTTGAGTTTTATGTAGCGACAATGAGGATAACAAATATAGTCATTTTGCAAGTTTGAAAATGAGACCAACCTTGAGAATGCAAACACCCCTCACAAGCATAGGTGACATAAGTACTATAGGAAACACAACATACAAATTACATCAAGGAACTACAAGATACAAAAATTTCCAAATTTGAAAAATAATGAGGCACAAACTAGAAGGGGTCATCGAATAAAAGAGCAAAGCAACTCCAATCCATCATTCTTGAGCCCATCACTTCCAAAGCACCATACTGAATTCTAGAACCTGCATGGATGTCCCAAACCCTTAGCCTTTTTAAGGTCTGATTAGCTTTGAAGTTAAAAATTATAGGATTGTAAGACAAGTTGTAGATGACAATGAAGGACAAGGTTGACAACAAAAAAACTTGAAGAGGCTTAACACAAGAAATGAACACATGGGTTCTGTAAGCTCAATTGTTACTGATGTGGAACTAACTCACATAGATCCAAAAGACCCCGTTATGGGTAGTGAAATTACACATCAACGAAGCTCAACCAAAGGTGATTTTATCTATTATGGATAAAACAAAACTCACCCAAATAACCCATAAACCAATAGGGACATAAACAACCAAATGATAGATGATGAGGACACTCTTAGTGGTCAAACCATTGACCTGAGGAGTCAAACCATACTCAATTCTGATGGAAAACAAGGGTCCCCTATTGTCAAGCATCCTAGAACCAAAGACCATAAAATCGGTAGTGTACCCATTAGTATTTTGCCATAAACAAAATTTAGAAAACCAAACAACCATCATTATCAGACAACCATTTGTCTCTTCTTTTTTAGTGGTTGTTTTTATTTTTACTTTATACATCATATATTTCTTATTTTTTTATTTTTATGGATCATGCATATTATTTTTATAATATTTTCTACTATGTTTCATTATTTTATTTTATTTTTATTTTTTGCTATGTTTGTTCTTGTACGAAGCACTAAATGAAAAATGAATAAATTTAGCATCGATAAAATTTTATAATGAAAAATGACACATTTTTTGGTGAAATATGTGCTAATTGACAAGAACACTAAATGGTTAGAGTTCAACTATGTGGTCGTACGTCTAGCACATTACTTCTCGACAATTAACACGAAGCTAAGAGAATTCTTTGTCATAGAGCCAATGTTGACATTAGGGCTGGAGATCATGTACAATGATGGTGTCATGTTATAAAAATGTATCACGGGGATGATCCTTGAGGTTATACTTAGGGATGACATTAGCCTTTTGCTAAAGGAATTCAAGAAGAAGGCCAAGGCAACATCAAATATGTGGAAGAGGGACTATACCAGGAAGGCTTTTATGGGTTTAGAAAAACCTTGAATAGTTGGAGTCTAACTATGTGACCATGAGATGGCACACTCTTTCACAACAATTGACAAGAAGCTAAGGGAATTCTTTGTCATAGAGCTAATATTGACACTATGGCTAGAGTGCATGTACAATGGTGAAACTACATTATAATAATGTATCATGGGGATGACCCTCTAGGTTGTCCATAGGGAGGACATGAGCCTTTATTCGGAGGAATTCAAGTAGGCAATCAAAGCGACCTCAAGGCATGGAATAGGGACTATGCCAAAGAGGCTTTGATGTCTTTGGTACTAGTTGGAGTCATGAAGAAGGATTTTAAATTTTCTTTGCAAGAGAAGAGGGTTTTGGGAGTGATCCATGAAGTGAGGGGTGAGGACAATACTAAGCAAGAATTGAGTATTAATATTTAGGGAGGTAATAATAAGGAGAGAGAGTTGAATCTTTCCTCATCCTACTCTAATACCACTAATAGAAAAATATTACATTATTTTCATTGATCAAGAGCTATTCAATAAAAATAAAGTTGATCAATATAAAGAAACTACACAAACAATGTAATTTCTATAATTTATGAAAATAACAACATCATAGAATTGATACATAAGTGGTTCTAACCACTCAACTAGTTTTGATCTTATCACATCATATGATGTAATGAATCCCAACAAAACATAATGTATTTTTATTGTAGAAGCTTTAAATGAATCAAATTTTATACATTTTTATGTGAAGATATTAGTCTCAAACAAAGGCTCATACTTATATGGTTTGAAAAAGACGATAATATGATAATGATTTTCTAAATAATCTCAAATTCTATTTAAAAATATATATATTAGACTAAAATTCCACTATCTCAAAAAACGTAACATATGTTAAGACAAAAATCTCTTGGAGGAGTGTTGAATGAGAGACAAACATTGTGAAGAAGTCAAGTACTAGAGTCCTATTGATACTCAACAATGCCCCTTGTGGTCCATGTGCATGTATAACATACCCACAAAAAAATAATTATAAAATTCCACACTATCATACAATTGATGAAATCATGTGAGGTCATGCTTCTCAAAATTAAGACTTAATAAAATGTTTTTTATGCTTTAACAAATGAGATAATTTTGTTTAATGTAAAGGCAAGGTTATCATCTAGCATTGTTGTTCAAAATAATTGTCATGTAAAAGATTGTTGATGGTCATGGAATTTACTCTTCTCTAAAATAAAAAAGATTATTTTCCTAAAAATTGTGTTTATGAAATTATTAATTTTCAAAATCATGCACAACTTTAAATATTTGTAGTTTACTATAAAAGGAAAATTAAAATTTTAAACATTGTAACCTATAAAAGGTGTAGAAATTTGTATGAAATTACTTATAGTCTCCAATTAAAAAAATAGTGGTTATTATTTTTCCTTATTATTTTTTCTCATGATTTGCTTATTTTATTTTTATTTTGTAAGAGTATATATTTACACCTTATTAACCACTTTACAATGCATTGAACATAAAAATTTATTATTTATCAAAATTTAAAATGTTTTTTTCTAGTATAAAATTAATTAAATAAATAACTTATCATTTTTAATTTATATATATATATATATATATATATATATATATATATATTATTATATTTTATCAATACAACTTTTAAAAAGTATTTGAGTTATAAAACAACTAATAAAATCAAGGTTAGAATTTATTTTAAAATATTAAACTATATTAAAATTTAAACTTTATTAAGTAAATAAGTTATATAACGAAAAATATTATTTTTATAAAATATACTCTTTCTTTTAAAATATATGATTTGCTTAATCCCATGTTAAGTTTATTTCTATACCAAATCAATTTGATTTTGATGTTATTATGTTTAAAAAATTAATGTTTTTTAATAGTTTTTAAAAATTATATTTTATGTATCCAAAATTAAAATCAGTAATTATTATAAAAATATATTTAAAAAAGTAAATGTATCCAAAATGAGAATAAACAACAATTTTATATTAAAATAAAATTATAACTAATTCTTTTATAAAATTTTAAAAAATATTTTAAAAATTTATATTATTTTTTTGTCAAATGTTAAATTTTGATTCCTCAACATTTAAGAAGGAGACTAAGGTTCAAATCTTGCCATGAGATACATGGAGAATATCAAGCTTTTTTGTAATACCATGTAGTGTGGTGATGATGTAATAATGGTGGACCCATTTTGATTCCATATAATCAATTGAAAAATCAATATAAATTTTTTATTAGGGTAGAATATCCAAGCTTTGCTGTAATACCAGTATGTGTAGAATATCCCAGCTTTGTTGTAATACCACTATGTAATATGATGTAATAAGGATGGACCCATTTCAATCCCATATAACTAATTGAAAAATTAATAACTAGGGTAAGATGGGGTTTTAAGGTCCTCGACGTGTGTAAGAAAATACAATATGTTGCAACAACATGAACAAAATACTATTATTCATCTACTACCAGAGAATAAACCTTAGAATAGTACTAGACCAAATAGAAACATGACCACTACAAAAATAAAAACTAAAACAATTGTAGCTACAAATTGAGATGGCTACAAAACTGTTACAGGTAACCATTGGATCTTTCCATTGTTTTTCTTCTATAACAAATATTCTTCATCATTCAGGGTGGCAAGATCTGAGAATACATTTTTGCACTTCAAACTCTTGAGGTAATATATAGTTGTAACAGATTCTATAGGATCTTCATTTCCAATAAACTGACTCTCACCAATTGTTTCATACTCATCTTCAAAAATATTATTTGAAATGCTAATCTTTTCTATGGAATAAATTGGATGGTCTTTAACCACTTGACTTTTATCAATAATCTGATTCGAGTTCTGCTTTCCGGATTGAATCTTCTCTTGCTTGGTTGAATCCTGTTAAAGAATTAGCACATCAAAAGGATTGGTTTTTAAATTAATATTATGTTCATAATTATATTATTATAATTTAAGACATAACTTGAGATTACCACTACTTGACGTTTTGTGTATTCCTTCAACAATTAACATTTACATTTTTATACCAAATCAGTTTACTTGGTTGTATTAAGTAATATGCAACTCCGTAAACGGTTCTTCTTGCCTAGGTTTGTAAGAGGCAAATTTACTTCTGGAAGCAATTAGACGGTTGGTTTATATATACTTAAATATCCTCAAATAAGCGTGAAAATCCACTAGAGAAGTTAGAGAAGTATAAGTATGCACTATACAAGGAATTAAGAACTTTGTTGAAATTTATGGTAAGATAAAATTGGTCAACACTACACTTCCCTACAATTTCCACAAGGAATAGAGGTGCCTGATGGTACATGGTTGCATAGTTTTTTTGGTTGGTTTTCACATATTATTGTTACCTTGTTTCAATATTTTTCCAAGGCTAAACAAAATAGGGTAGATAAATGGTGTAGTTATAGTTACATCAATGAATATATAATGTATTCTATTGATGTGTTAAAATTATATAATATATAGTTATATAAAAAATATTTATTTAATTATATTTTTTAATTAGAAATTAGTTATAAATTTCTTTTGATATCATATAGTGTTGGAATTTGAACTTGATCACATCAAGAAGACATGACATCAAACAGATATTATGTTTCACAGTCAAAATGATCCGTATCCAAAATTTGGGAAGTTTTAGATCTTAGCTATTTTAAGCATTTGTTTGTTTAAGTTTGGTTGAGTTGTTTTGGTTTGTTAGATTCGTGGATTTCATGCTAAGCATGGGAATACTATTTGTTGATTGCTATATTATAATTTAGTGACTTGGAAAATCTATATAAGCATTGTAATGTATTGTTAGATCAGAATGGAGCTCAAAGTATGATACAGAGATATTGGTGAGATCTTTAAAAGCATAGATGTAGCAATAATGTAGAGTATGATATTCTATCAGAATACATACATAATATGATTGTAATATCATTTTTGAATCATTTCAGTGAGAGTGTGGAATAGATTAGTTTTTGCTACAACATTCAAATGTTGATTTATTTGTTTTTGGGTATATATTGATATTTCTTCAAGTTATTTATTTGTCCATTCATGTATCTGGGTAATGCCAAAACTAATCCTAGGAGAGTTCAGCTCTTATATTTTGCTTCCGCTGGTTTATGTGAGAGTTCATTAATCTTATCAAGATTATAGTTGCATTGTTAAAGCTGAACTAGATAGAATGTCTATGTGGTATCAGAGTCAGTCACTATTCAGGAAAACTAAATCATGGTCGAGGTCGCTACTAGGTTGACGGTGACTTGTTTTTTGACCACTGAAGGAGGCAAGTCGCCATAGGAGAATATCTTAGGTTAGCATACCAGCCAGGTGCAAAAGAGATATTGCTCAAAAAGGGTTATCACAGAATTAAAGATCTACAGATCACAACCCACAAGAAATTAATTGAAGCTATAGGAGAAAAAATCACATATCACTATCATTGCAAAGAAGAGTATTGTGAATTTTTGTAGAGATTTATTAAGTCTTTACAAAGCTGGTTATTTGTTGTTCTTGGTATGATGGCCAACAACAACAACTATGAATTGCAAGCTCCAAAATTTTATGGAGAGGATTATATTTTTTGGAATATCAAAATGAGGACATTCTTGATAGCCAAATGACTTTAGTATACCATCATTGATGGATATGATGAACCAAAAATATGGAGCAACATTGAAGGAGAAGAAAAAAAAAAGGAGCAACATCAAAATTGTTTAGCTCTCCTTGAAATCTGAAAAATTATGAAGGATAACACTTTTCTACTCATTGCAAGTTGTATGATAGTTGCAAGTGCATGGAAAATATTACAAGATGTTTTTGCGAACTCTTGTGAGCTTGTGTGTGAAGATTGTATGAGCAAGGGGAAGCCTTGCATCTTTGAGGATCCTTGTGTTGAAGCTTGTATGGAGCATTGTGAAACTCATTTCATGGAAGAGAGTTGTGTTGAGGATTCTTGGAAAGAGCCTTGTGAGGTTCTTATTATGGAAGACATGTCTTGTGTGAAAGGTATGAAAATCATAGGCTACTACTCCTAACACAAATTATTATGTAATCACTAATTTGTTTATATCATTTTATATTGGAAAAAACATGTCCTTTCACTCATGCTCCTATAGTTAGTATTTATATAACTTCGCATGGTGTTGGAAAACATCATCAAATCATTTTGAAATACACTTATTGATCGAGTTATTTCATCAATATTAACTATGATTCCTTATATAATAGTGATTCCAATTATTATTTATGTACTGTATATTAATTCTATTGTAGGTGACTTACATCTGGCATCAAAGCCAATTCCTTAAGTAATTTCTTTTTTCTTTTTTCTCGCTCTTCGAATACAACCCACAAAAACTGCCAAACATCGTTAAACCATTTCCAAACATCCTTAAACCATTTCTAAACATAGTTAAACTGTTTTAATCATCGTTGAGAAGGTTTCTACGTAAACAACATTTTTTCAACTACATCAATAGAACTCCGACAAACAAATTCCATGATCAAACACAAGAAATTGCAAGCACAATCATCCATTCACCACAAATAGCAATATAAATTCAAATTAGCAATGAAATGGGTAATTTGAATTATTTTCTGGCAAACAGCGTTGTGTGGATACATTGTTGACCTTCTGCTAATTTTTTCGATGCAAAAAATTAATCAAAAAATCTTATTAAACCTAAGGTTTACATTTATGGCAGGAATTTTCAGCATTAGGGGTCGTCAATAAGTTTAAAGTAGCAAAGGATTTATCCCACATGCAGCGGGTAAAGAAACCTCTCTGGTTTATATTAGCACAAAGGCATAAAGTCTTTCATGACTTCGGTCATGCGGGCCAAGTGACCTACGCGTGTCGAAGCCACATTAACAGCTAGGATCCACTAACTTAACTTCTCTCTCTGCTCTGCTCCGTCCTCCCTCCACCTGGGCTCTGCCCTCCCTTCGCCTTAGCTTCGCTCAACCCTCTATCTCAACTCTATCCTCTCTTTGCCTCTGTTCTGCTCAGCCCTCTGCCTAGGATCTGCCCCCCCTCCATCTTTACTCTGCTTAACCCTCCATCTCTGCTCCACTCAGCCATCTACCTCAGTTTTGCCCTCCCTCCACCTTTGCCCTGATCAACTGCCTTGGCCCTCTCTACTCTACCGTAACCATAGGTGTCATTCTGCCCAGTACCAGCAAGAAATTATAAATATACCATGGCAAAAGTATGAAGGACACAAGACATGGTAAAGGATATTGCGAAAGAAGTCTTGAAAGAAGTGGCAAAGGATATTGCAAAACAAGTCTCAAAAGGTTTCAAAAGAAATGAAAGAAGTGATGCAAGGAATGATGATTTGGAAAGATAATTTAGAGGATAAGATCGTTGCAAGAATAGCAGACCTAACTATGAGCATCAACAATTCTAATACAAAGTTATCAACCAAATTGGATACTACAAATCACTCCATGGTACACCAAAATTTGACATTAATGAATAGTGGACAACAAAACTCTACACCACCACAAAAAACGTTAATAGGGGGCCTCATACATCAATCCTCCCTTGTCCCACAAAATTGGATTTCCCAAAATTTTATGGAGGTGATCCCACACTAGATATATAGGATAGACCAATATTTCACCTTATATCAAATTCTAGAGATCCAGAAAGTTTGTATCACATCATTTCACTTAAAACAAATTTCTACACAATGGTACCAATGGTATGAAAAAACAAAAGGTACTCCCACATGGACCAGATTTGCAAAGAACCTAATGTTGTGATTTGGCCCTATCAAATTTGATGATTTCATAGGATCCCTCACCAAACTTTACCAAACATCCACCATAAGAGAATACCAAGCGCAATTCGATAAGTTGACAAACCTTACATTAGGGCTCGATGCATCATTCTTTCAAAGTTACTTCATTAGTGGCCTAAAATAAGACATTCGACTGTAAGTACAAATACAAAACCCTATCGATATGATGCATGTAGTAGCATTAGCACAAATGATAGAAGATAAGATCAATAACCAACGATGAATAGAGAGAGTTTCATCAATAAAACTACCAAACACCTACACCAACCAAAAACTAAATAAAGTCATGCCAATTAAACGAATTAGCTAAGAGGAAATGAAATAAAGATAAGAAAATGGTCTCTATCTCCATTGTGACAAAAAATTCACCCCAATCACAAATGCATTTCACCAAAATTATAAATTTTAGACACAATTCATTGCATCCCGTAAGAAGAGGATGACATCAAAGTTGAAGTAATAACGAATATTCTGAAGAAAATCAAGAGGATAAAACAAAAATATCTTTTAATGCCCTCGCAGGATATTCAGCCCCACAAAATATGAAGGTTAAATGGTATTTTAAGAAACAAAACCCTATTGTGCTCTTAGACTCTAGCAGCACTCACAATTTTATAGACCCCAGGTTGGTCAAACAAGCTAATTGTTTTATATATCCCTGTAATAACTTCGAAGTCATGATTGGTGATGGCAAAAAAATTACATGCAAAGACAAATACCATAATATCAAACTCACTATGGGATATTATAACATGAAAGCAGATATGTATGTACTACCATTGGGAGGATGTGACATCGTTTTGGGAGTACAATGACTATCAACACTTAACAAAATTCAATGGGAATTTGAAGAATTATGGATGTAATTCATACAAAACGACCAAACTTACACAATTAAAGGGATAAAAATGGGTCCTACATAAATTTTAAGTTCCCATAGAATGGAAAATATTATTCACAAAGGATGGAAAGGTATGGTTGCCCAACTATTTTCCTTGCAAACCACCAATGAATAACAACTAGAGGCATCGAAATTACTAAAACTCCTAGAGAGACATGATAAAATATTTAACGAACCAAAAGGATTACCTCCACAAAGAAGCCATGATCATGCCATTTAATTAATTCTGAGACACAAACCTCCTAATAGACCTTATCGATACCCGTATTTACAAAAGATAGAAATAGAAAAATTGGTACAAGACCTACTAAGATCAAGGGTCATTTAACCTAGTAGAAGTCCCTACTCTTCTCCAGTCATACTAGTAAGAAAATAGGATGGATCATGGTGCTTATGTGTGGATTTTCATGCCCTTAACAAAATAACAATCAAAGAAAAATTTTCTATTCCAGTGATCGAGAAATTACTCGATGAACTTAATGGAGCCGCATATTTTTCCAAAATCGATTTACGATATGGCTACCACATAATTCGAGTTAAAGAAAGTGATATACCCAAAATGGTTTTTTGCACTCACGAGGGACATTATGAATTTTTGGTGATGCCATTTGGTCTCACCAATGATCCATCTACATTTCAAAGCCTTATGAACAAGGTATTTTACCCTTTCCTTTGAAATTTTATTTTAGTTTTCTTTGACGATATTTTGATTTACAAAAAAACATGGGAAGATCACTTAAACCATATAGAGCAAACACTCAAAATCTTGGAGGAAAATCAATTATACGTGAAGAGATCAAAATACTCATTTGGAAAGCAAGAAATTGAGTACCTCGGATATATTTCTCCAAGGAAGGAGTTAAAGTAGATATTTGTAAGATTGAATATGTGGAAAATTGGTCGATTCCAAAAATACTAAAATGGTTGTGTGGGTTCTTAGGACTAACTGGCTATTATCGTAGATTTGTCAAGGATTATGACAAAATCACGACACACTTAATGACACTACTTAAGAAGAATGCTTTCTTATGGTCTCCAAAAGCTAATGAAGAGTTCATAACCTTAAAAAATGCCATGTGTACCACCCTTGTTATAGCTGTGCCATAATTTTCCAAACCATTTATTATTAAAAGTGATGCTTCAGGATTGGGAATGGGAGTTGTGCTCATGCAAAATGAAAAACCCTTAGCCTTCACTAGTAAAGCATTATCAAAACAAAATTTAGCACGTTCTATAAATGAAAAAGAAATGTTATCTATTGTTCATGGTATTCAACATTGGAGACCATACCTTATCGAAAAATATTTCATTATTTGCACCGACCACCATAGTCTAAAATACTTTCTGGAACAATGGATAACCATACCAAAACAACAAAACTGGGTGATAAAACTAGTAGGCTATGATTATGAAATCATATACAAAAAAGGAAAAGATAACGTGGCTACGGATGCACTCTCCAAAAAGTTCGAAGAAACTTCCCAATTTCATGCTCTTTCCTGCCCTATCCCTAAATGGCTCGAACAAGTCAAGTGTGAATGGTATGCAGACCCTACTACACATACCATAATTCAACAACTCCAACAAAATCCCATGAGCAAACCCCACTATTCTTGGCAAGATAACATACTCTGTTACAAAGAACGTCTTATCCTCTCACCCACATCTACTTATTGTACAAAGCTTCTACATGAGTTACACGCTACACCTACTGCAGGACACTCTAGATTCCTAAAAACCTACAAAAGAGTAACTAAATATTTTTATTAGATAGGGATGAAAAATTATATCAAGAGATTTGTCAATGAATGTGAAACATGCCAAATAAATAAAGGTGAAAAGTGACGACAACAGGCCTTCCTCAACCTCTTTCCATACCTACAAAAACATGGGTGGATATTTCAATGGATTTCATTGAAGGTCTTCCAAAGTCTGCAGGAAAAACAACTATCCTAGTTGTGGTAGATCGTTTATCTAAATACATCCATTTATTTCCAGTAGCTCACCCCTATACCGCTAGTACTATTTCCCAAATTTTCCTTGATAATATCTTTAAATTACATGGTATGCCTTCTACTATAGTTAGTGATCGTGATCCCACTTTCACTAGTAATTTTTGGAAACAATTATTTAAACTCCAAGGTACTCAACTTCGGACGAGATCTACTTACCACCCCCAAATAGACGGTCAAACTGAAGTTGTCAATAAATGCTTAGAAACTTATCTCCGATGTTTTATTTCCACAAAACCCCTTCACTGGGTTAAATGAATTCCACTAGTTGAATGTTGGTATAATACCACATATCACACAACCATTAAAATGATCCATTTTGAAGCACTATATGGCCAATCACCCATATCTCTAACCTCTTATCTTCCAGGGAATACAAAGGTTCCAGCCATAGATATGGATCTTGTTACTCGAGATAATAGTATTCATACTCTAAAAGACAATCTACACATCGCCCAACACCGCATGAAGCAACAAGCGGACCAACATCTAATTGAGAGGGTTTTCCAAGAAGAGGATATGGTATTTCTTCACCTTCAACCATATCGTCAAACTTCTTTAAAAATCAAAGGGTCTCAAAAGTTAGCACCCAAATTTTATGGCCCTTATAAAATTCTACAACGTATTGGACCAGTTGCATATAAGCTTGAGTTACCAGAATCCTCCAAAATCCATCATGTATTCCATGTTTCTTGTCTTAAATTCATAATAGGCACTCACATCACTACTCAAACTCAACTTCCAAAGTTTTCTGACAATGAGACCCTCATGGTTGAACCAGAATCTATCCTAGACCGTTGCATGGAAGCGGAATATATTGAAGAATATCTCATGGAGGAGGTATAGGATGAAGAGTGTCTTATGGATAAGGCACCGAATCAGAAATTTGAATAAGAATATTCATATTATGAATCCAAAAAAATTCTCATAGAAGAGAATGTTGGAAATTTTTTTGAAGACCATTCATCAAGAATGGAGGATTACTTTTTTGATAAAGCACTTGAAGATGCGGGAGAAACACTCACTTTGGAGTGTTGTATTGTTGAAGACCATTCATATGGTATGGATGGGTATTTTGAAGACCATCTACATGGAGTGGATGGAAATTTTGAAAAATCAGATTTTGAAACTCACTCATCAGGAGTGAATGATGGATGTCTTGAGAAGGCACTTGTTGAGATTGTTTGGGATGATTACCCAAGTGTTGAAGATGAAGAAGAGATGAAAGCTATCAGCTTCATGCTTGAATATGATCACTCATCAAGAGTGAGAAAAGTTTTGTTTGAAAAGGAAAACACAAAGTACTATCTCGTTGGAGATATAGAAAATGAAAATCTTCTTGAAGAGAAGACTGAGAAAACTGAAAATTGTATTGTAAAGAAGAATAAGAAATCACTTAGCAGGAGGAATTGAAAAGAAGAATATGGGTTGTCTTGAAGGGGTAACAATAAATTATTGCTTTTTTGAATGGTGTCTCACAACACCAAGGAAATCAATACACAGGAGGATTGCACAAAGGAGGAAAACTCTTGTTAAAGAGTTAATGGTTGCTTCAATAGCAACAAATAGTGAAAGAAATTTGTAGCAGTATGACTTCATGGGAAGCACAAAAGAAACAAAGGAAGGATGGGAATCTACTCACATAAATAAAATCAGAGGTAATGATTTTTTGTTTGTTATTTTGATTATTGATGAGTTGATGAGTAGATGTTTGATGAGCATTTCAGAGGCTGTTGTTGGAGAATGTCTTACAGAGGTATTATTGGGAGTTTGTGCATCATTGGGAGTTTACTCTTGTGAGCAATTATTGAAAGGTCTTCTTGTGGAGAATATAATGTTGGGCCACTTGGGTCACTTGGGTCACTTATTTCACTTATTTGATTTTTATGATGTGTTCAAAATTCCTTGGAAGGAGGAATGTACAACAATAGTGAAGAGTGATGATTTGTGTGAGGAGGTTTATTCACTAGTTGCATATGTGGTTAGTCATTTTATGGCTATGTTTGTTTTGATATTTTATGTGGAGATTTGTGAAAGAGTTGTGTGGTATAATCATCTATCAGAGATGGTTCATTTCAGAAAATACTTAGATGGAGTATTGCACAGTGATGGAAATGTGAATGTAGAATGGTTATTGAAAACTATTAGTGTAAACACTCACAGGAGTGTGTTGTTGATAGATGAGTTTTTTGATGAAGGGGGAGTTGTTCATCAAAAGGCACTCAGTTATTTGGTTAAGAAAGAAATAGACATGGAGAATAGTCTACCCAACGGTCTTCGCTTCCAAACCCACCATTCCTTGGATGATTCCTTCGGAAATATTTCTCCGGACTGAAGGCTTGTCCCTTTCCTGGTGCTTTCAGCGGCGTAAAAGGTTTAAAATGATTGTGACATGGTGGTTATAGGGGCGGACTGCACGAAGATCTGTGTGGCGGCTTGCGCAGAATACTGTGGCAGCCATAAAAGCTGGACAGCCTGCCCGGATTCGTGGCGGCTACCGATTCCACCATGTAAATTAAAAAATAAAAAATAAAAAAATAAAAAACAAAAAAAATAACCCAAAACAACTACAAATTCTTTGTTTTAAGAAATTTGAAATAAAAGAACACAGAAGGAAGGCTAGAGATCAGGACGTCCGTGTTTAAACATCAGAAAACTAAATAATAAAAAATTATATTATTTAAAACATTCAAAAGTACAGAAATATTCTAAACCTTTACCCTACTCAGTTTATAGATTTTGTTTAGAATTTTAAAATCTCAGACCTAAACAATTAAATCTCAAGAAAACCTTTACGTACATCATATGTTTCCCAATACTCAGTGTGGAGAACGAAACCAATCCCAAACCAAAAGATATAAACTTAGTCGAAGAAGACTTACAGCGTTTATGCCTTGGGCGTCTTCGCGCAGTTGTTTCACATTCTCGCAGGCCCCTGCGCGCTCGCCCTCGAAACCAACACTGCTTTCTGCACTGGTGCGCGAGAAATGTTGCTTCTTTCGTCGTAATGTGTGAACTTCTGCACTTATTTTTGGCTGTAGACCATGAAGTGCTTGAGGTGGTCGACGTTTGATGGGCACGCTTCGTATAGGACCTCGAACGCGAGGGAAATATAGTGGACTGGAATATAAATTTTCCAAGCTCTTATCCAAACTGCGGAAGAAACAAGTTGATCTTCTGGAAAATTTCCGAGAAACCAAATTTACTTTCACAGTGTCAACTCCAGCTTTTCTGAATACCCACAACCTTCGGTTATCAAGAGAAAACAATACACCATTGTATTTAACGACATTTATGGTTGTAAACTCAGCGGCAGACATTCGATTGTTCTGAATCATGATGGCTGCCTTATCTATGCGCAGATAATCATAAGGTGGCCTGAATCTATTTGTGATAGAATCCTGTGTGAACCTAAGGTCTTCGGGACAAACTTCGATCTGAAACATGTTTGACGCTTACCTGTGCCCAGAATTACGATGGCTGCCTCTAGACCTAGATGTGGCTCATGGGGTTAAGTTTTTTTTTTTTTTTTTTTTTTGCAATATTTAAAACTGGTAATATTGTACCTCAATAAAAGCACTCAATTTGGTCCGTAATTATAATTGATATATATCGACATTAGTAGGGGCTGCGGATCTTTTCGTAGGATTTCAGATCACCTGACTCACGAAAGAGTTTTGACACTTTAATGGGAAGTGTTATGAAATCTACAATTTAGATATCATTTACTACAAGTGAGATGATGATGATGGAGGGGTCTAAGCCTAATCTTATTGACACTGCTTCAGATCGTACTTTTATTTACAATTCTAAATAGATTATGAGATATGTTGCACTAACTTAAAATTCCGCTACTGTAATAGAAACTGAATATGAAGAATCATTGATTTGATATGGTTAGTACCAAGTTGTATTATTTTTAATAATTAAGTAAATTTCACAGAGACGTGAAACATTCACAGTTTCGTAGGATATATTTAAGATATAGAAGAGTATAAGTTGAATGGTAGTGATTAAATGTTTTTTAAATATTTATTATAATATTTATAATATCAACATAAATAAAAAATTCATTTATTAATTTTACTAATAATAATAATTTATCTAGATGAAAAAATAAAGAATTAAAAAAAAATACAACTGAGATTGTTTATCACATGATATATTTTATTTTTAAATATTTAATTATAAAATAGTTTTTTCTATTATTTGTAAAATAGGTTTATATCATAATTAAGAAGGTTGGGTTTATTATTTTATAAGATATTAAAAAAAGTCTTATAACTACATAGTACATAGTGGTATTACAAAAACTTATACCTTTTAAACATTTTAAATAGAATCTCGTCCTCCTTTAAATTCTAGGAATATAAATATAATTTGTTAACATTTGAAAATGAGCACCTCCTTTAAAATCTAGGAGATAGTGTAGGATGTTAACCAATTGAACTAGTCCCTTATGATATGAAAATTTGAATATTTATTTGTTAAAATATAGTCATTAATGTAATTTTTTATTTGCTTATAATATTTTAAAATTGTTTTAAATAACACTTATAAATAATTTTAAGATTTTTTTAAAATTGAACGTATGTTTGTCTTCTTTTACTTTCTAATTATTATAAATAAATAAAAAACCTGGTTAGTTTTACTAATAATTATTAATAATTCATCTTTTAATCTATTGATAAATAAAAATTAGTGAACTCTAATCATTTTTTAAGAAATAAAGTGATGATGTGTTCTATGTTGGAAGATTTAATCATAAAATATATTTTCTATTATATTTAAAATGTACTTTTTTCATACTTAAAAATATTGGTTTTACTAATATGTGGTCCATTTTACATACAATAGCATTTCCACTATGAGTTACAATTATGGGGTATGTAGCATGCCACCCCCTTAAAGAAGCTTTGCCCTTAAAGCTGAAAGGTTAGAAATTGATCCTAAAATTTCTACAATGGATCCTATGTGACATATTTTGATTATGACTCATACCTCTACACAAACACTTTGGTGATATCTTGGGAGTGAATATGTTGAGTCCTATGATCCAAAATGGCTACATGTTGTAGAAGAATAGATCCTTCTTCATCTAATTTAGGCAAGACCATTTGTACTTTGGCATGTATTCCCACCACCTTATTTAGGCAATATACATGGAAATTGATTGAATCTTGAATGTAGTTGATAACTCTAATTTGTAATCAGCATCCCCTATTTATTGAAGTACCTTGTATAGTCCATAGAATTCAAGTTCTAGCTTATGCTAACCCTTCTATTTTAGGAACATTTGCTTGTAGGGTTGAAGATGAGTAAAGACCATATCACCTTATAATTTTTTCCTTTGGATCCATAATCAATCTCTCTTTGAGCTTCATCATCTCTTTGACCATGCTTTCTATGTCTATGTATTTTCAGTCATATAGATGTTGTTATAATTCTTAAACTATTAGAATTTTAAAGATTATTCATAATTTCACTTATCATATAAGTTTTATATTGTTTTGGAAAACCTAAAAGTCTTAAGGAAAATCTATATACTATATTTTTATTACAAGGAGATATAATTATATTATTTTAATAAATGGAGGTAATGTACCTAACTTGGATTCATCATATTCTAATTTATCTACTTCTAAAATTAATTATAAACACTCCTTTGTATCTTTGATTTATTTTGAATATAAATTCACATATTGTAGTTGTTCATCTAGTAGATAGATAGATAGATAGGTATTAACGTGAACGGAATTCCAATCATGGAATATGCCACTAGACTTACATCATCACATTAACCGGTTAGAAAGCAAGAGGGCCAACCCCCCACACACATGCCCAAACTCGATGTTAATAGGGATGAAGAATTCCACAAAGTGGAACCAAGGACTTACACATTTAATCTTGCTACCCCATTGGCAAAGAGTATGGAAAGTGTTGGGGTTTATAAACCATTCAAGTCCCACAACATAGTTAATGTGGTATTATTCACAAACACACAAAAAAACTAGACTAAAAAGGTAGATAGGTATTAACGTGAACGAAATTCCAATTATGGAATATGCCACTAGACTTGCATCATCACATTAACCGGTTAGAAAGCAAGAGGGTCAGCCCCCCACACACATGCCCAAACTCGATGTTAATAGGGGTGAAGAATCCCACAAAGTGGAACCAAGGACTTACACCTTTAAGCTTGCTACCCCATTGGCAAAGAGTATGGCAAGTGTTGGGGTTTATAAACCACTCAAGTCCCACAACACAGTTAATGTGGGATTATTCACAAACACACACAAACAAACTAGACTAACAAGATAGATAGGTATTAACGTGAACGGAATTCCAATTATGGAATATGCCACTAGACTTGCATCATCACGTTAACCAATTAGAAAGCTAGAGGGCCACCCCCCCACACACATGCCCAAACTTGATGTTAATAGGGGTGAAGAATTCCACAAAGTGGAACCACGCACTTACACCTTTAAGCCTGCTACCCCATTGGCAAAGAGTATGGCAAGTGTTGGCATTTATAAACCACTAAAGTCCCACAACACAGTTAATGTGGTATTATTCACAAAAACACACACACAAACTAGACTAACAAGGTAGATAGGTATTAACGTTAATGGAATTCCAATTATGGAATATACCACTAGACTTGCATCATCATGGTTAGAAAGCAAGAGGGCCAGGCCTCCACACACATGCCCAAACTCGATGTTAATAGGGGTGAAGAATTCCATAAAGTGGAACCAAGGACTTACACCTTTATTCCTGCTACCCCAGTGCATTTATCCTTTGTTTACCTTATGTTAGCTCTAAATATACATTTTTTACCTCAGTGCATTTACCCTTTGTTTACCTCATGTTAGCTCTAAATATACATTTTTTTAATATTAGTTCCAAATTAATTGTCATGACATTTTTCATATAATGAGGCAAAGGGTATTTCTTTAACATATTATTAGGTGTAAAAATTACTCAATTTGACCAATTTTCTATTGCATGCCAATAAGTTTACTTCAAATCTAGTCTCTTCTTATGACTAGGAATTTTCATTATCTTCTTTATTACTTTCATTTGTATAACATCTTCAAATGTGTAGAGTCTCATGTATATCTCATGCCATACATGAAGCTAAAATGTAATGTTTTTCATATGCTAATTATTCAAGATAATATCTTGATTCATATTTAATCTTGATCTAGATTTAAAAAGGTTTTTGAAATATACATGGAAACATATACCCATATTTACATAGCTAAATTTCACTCCATAGAAATTAATGTTGCATAGACAAAATTCCTAAGGTATAGTGAACAATTTTTAAAACTTTCTTGGTGGTAAGTTATTTTTAAAAGTCCAAAAAGCTTTACCGATATTAAAAACCATTGTGAGAGGCCTATGCTTATGAAAAGTGTATTTTATGGTCTTAAATATGAGTCATGTTTTCTCATAAATGATGGGTCATTACTTATTATAATTTTTTTTTTGAAGTGTAGAAAGTTATGAAATAAATTCTTTCAAAATAAAAATCATTGAATAATGCAAGTTTAGTCTCCACTTCATTTTAATCACTTTCAAATCATTGAAAAATATATCTACTACCCATTAAATTTATATATTAACCTTACAATTTTAAGAACCATTATATGTTAGGACTTCATATCCTAACTCTTTCTATCGATTTATTTTAATAGTTTAGTCGGTTTATTTGAAGCATTAAGGTTAAATATGTTTACATTATATTGTAAGAAAGGTAAATGCACCCTAAAGAATTATATTATATTGTTATTTACTCACAATCGAGGTTTCCACCTTGAAGCATCCTATGATACAAAATAAACTCTTCAAGGCTATCAACAAAACTCTTGCTTATTATATTAATTTTATAAAATTTTATTTTTTTGAGAATTTTACTATTTTTTCTATTAATTATTATAAGCAAAACCATTACATATAGTATAAGAGACTAGTATAGGGATGATTTTTTTAGAACAACAAGACTTAATTTTTTGAATTTATCCAAATAGCTAGAACCATAGTGCATACATCTTGTAATATTCGATGATAATTCAAAACTTTCTATAATTTCTTAACCCTTATATTTTTTTACATTATTTTTCTTGGAGTTATTAGGTTCGAAACCATGTGTCACTCTTGTCTAAGATAGACTACCTATAAAGCATCTCGTGAAGGGAGGGTGATCAAAATCCAATACCCAAACCTCATATAGCATTGATACATGGATGTGAGCATCCAAGTACTCTCAAGTATATAGGGACATCCCCTAGGAATAATAGAATCTTTTGGTCCATAAGAAGATATTAGTTTTTTTTTTTTTATGGTGCACTAATAAGCAATTAGCCTTAAGAAGTTACTCACATTATTCATCATAGATGAGCAATGCAACAATGGGAGTGGTGGAATCCTCCACAGTGTCTTAAAATATCAATTCAAATATTTACAAATGATATCAATATATCTAAAAGCCAAAAAACCAAGCAAACACCAACCTAGAAAACCTATAATAACCCTTTCAATAACTTTAGGGTATATTGAGACAGAAATTGGTGACCACCAAAATTTTGACCTTGCTTAGTACTTTAGGCACCAACCATAATTATTCTAAAAGAGTAGAATTTTTAGAAGTTAGGGATGGAACGAATAGGGAATAGACTTATAGAATGAGAAAATGAAAAAGAGAAAAAGTATTGAAGACAACATAGTAGTTGAGTAGTGTAGAGAGTAGCAACAATAGTTTATAGTGTGAAAATAATAGAACAATATATAGAGCATTGAGGGATTTGTAAGGTATTTTTTAAGTGCATAGAGTAGAAGCATAAATTTTTTAGGGCCTATATCTCATAAACCATTAGGAATATAGCAATTTTGATAAAACAAACCCTCCCAAAGGGTGTTATAGTTCAATCCAATTCCTATGCATGAATTTTAAAAAATATTTTAAAATATCAATATAATACCTACCGCATTATAATTGTCTTTTCACAATGATCATTCTGATATATAATATTGGTGACCTTTTTTGGTAATCCAAAAAGATCAATTTCTAACCTAGTGCATTGCAATCATCTCTTTGAGTTAATCATTTGTATATATAACATCCAAGGCACTTTATAGATATTTTATTCCCCTAAAATGATAGTAGGATATATATTTCAAGTTACTACCTTAGAAAAATTAAATTATTAGGTGATGGAAATACAATATTAGAAGGTTCAATTTGATCAAGTTGAGTATGAAGCCTTGAAATAAGGAATGTAAAAGTCATAAATAATTAATCAAGTAGAACAAGGTATTGATAAAATTTAGGTAATGATATCCAGTATTCACACTCCTATTAGTAAATTACGATAATTAGTCTTGAGTGATACACTTGACCTGATTGTTGATGCACACCAATGGTTAAAACAACAATTGTTCTCTATTGAAAGGAAACATTTCTTCCCCAACATTCAGGTGATAGGATACATTATTATTATATTTTAAATCAAAGTATAAAAAGGTAAAACAAGTGGATAACTCAGAATTTCATATAACTATTACAAAGGTGAGATCCAATTCATAGTCTAAGCTTGAAGTGTTATAAATAGGGCCTATTCCATCATTTGGGTTATTTAAATGTATCTTCCAAGGTATATACTTAGATTACTTTAGGGGTAAGTTATCTAGTTACTTCATGCAATGTAATAAGTGCACAAGTGTCAATGTGCAAGTTGTACATGTGCAAGTTATCCCTTGCACAACTAGATATAGTTTTGGCCAAGTATCCTATTTTACCTATATAAGGATGGCCTCATAGATAGATAGTGTAACAAAGTAACAGAGTCATAGAGAGAGTCAGGGGACATAGTGTACCTTAGTGTGTGATGCCTTCAATTGGTGATGGGTGCAATGTATTTTAGTAGCTTTATATTGGAGTGCACATTTCCTCTATAGTTACATTATAATATTTTATATCATTTCTATAATATTTTATATCATCTCTATTTATTGCATATTTCAGTCATATAGCAGATTTACTTTATTTCATATTATTCTACATCTTGTGATTGTTATCTCTCCATGCATGCTACATTAAAATATAATAGTGGTATCATATTTATAGTATATATAGTCTATGTAGGTCTATAGAAAAGCCATCATTATCATTGATCCTGAGAATTTTAACAAATTGATGTGCCACTAGACCAGCTACTATCAAAAGCTCTTAGAATAATATAGGTAGTAGAATTAGGAAAAGTCACGAGTGAGGACTAACGAAAATATCAGTTCCAAGAAATACTGAGATTGTAATTGACTAGAGTCTTTCTGTAGATTTTTAGGAAAAATTCATGAAGACCAAGTTCCAGCATTCAAGCCACTAGATTGATAAATAATTCATTGATGATTATCTAGGATATATAGAATTTGCTAACTAGTTCCTAAAGTTTCTTTTATTTGCAGATAACTAATTCTCAGAGGATTGAGACTCCTACGACATAAATCTAGGAGACTCTGACTTCATTGCCCAAAGGTCAGCATGCCCTAAAAGTGTAGATATTGGTCCCTTATGCAAGAGAATAATTTTGTGGAAGAAGACTTCTTGTGAATATTTGTGGTGAAGTCAGGAGACTGAATATCTCCATTGTTGAATCAAATAACTTCATATATTTAAGAAAAAACCAAAGAAGCCTTGACATAGGAAGGTTATAGAAGCCTTAGATAAAATTCCATAGGAGCCTTGAAGGAGAAGCCACAAAATTCTTGATACCAAAAGGTCATAGGAGCCTTGGTATTGAAAAAGGCCATAGAATCCTTCATATTGAAAAAGGCTATAGAAGCCTTAATACTAAAAAAGGCCATAGAAACCTTGGTACTGAAAAAGACCATAGAATCCTTGATACTAAAAAAGGCCATAGAAGCTTTGATAGTAAAAAATGCTATAGTAGGATTGATCCTTAATTCAAAGAGATTCAAAAGCAAACTAAAGATTTCAGTACTAATGATTTGTTATAGGGAAAAAATATTTGGTGAGTTGGGAAACTTCCTACAAGAAATTTAGGAAGGGTATCTTCTTCAAAATCAATTCAACACCTGAAGCAAAATCAAGAAGAACAGGAGAATATCTTATTGCAAAATTTCCAATCAATGAAGGAGAAGGATAATAAGAACTAGGCAACTCCTTGAATTTAGAAGTAGTAGAATCAAATATCCATAGATATATCTCATCACCAACACTTCTAGGAGAATAAGGTTGAAAAAAAGGTCTTTATAAATACCATCATAAGCTGGAAGATTAGAGACCTTGAGAAGGTCTTATAGAGCATCCAAAAAAAGGCTAGGATAGCCTTGCCAACAATATTCTCATAAGAGAACTCATTAATGAAATCCACTATCAAGGAGAAGCTACTGATAGTGAAGGACTTGGGACAATTATCACCATTTGATAACAAGCCCAAGAGAAGAAGAATTTGACAAGGAGTGCCAAATTTACGAAGAAGAATTTGGTAAGGAGTGCCAAATCCCTAAAGAAGAATTTGGTAAGGAGTGCTAAATTCATGAAGAAGAATTTGGTAAGGAGTGTCAAATATGTGAAGAAGAATTTGGCAAGGAGTGCCAAATCCATGAAGAAGAATTTGGCAAGGAGTGCCAAATCTGAGAAGAATATCCTACTTGAAGTAAAAAAATGACAAGATGACTTGAAGACAGAAGAAGCTCATCAAATATTGAAGCTTTGAAGATTACCTCTCATAGAAAGAAGAAAGACTTCTCCAAATCTGCATCAGAAGGAGGAGAACAAAAGAGGAGAACAAGCCATAAAATCCTAGGCTCATAAAATAAAGGTTGAGACCATCATTTGGTGAAGGAGCTATTCAATATAGTCTACAAAGAGTTGCAAGGACATTCTCGTAGCAACAACTTGGTGATTCTAGATATTAATATCTACATTCTCTATAGAAGCGATAAAAGAGATACTAAAAAAAATGTATGTAACTTTCTGGTGCAATTAGGTTTATTAATTCATCTACCTATTAGATTTGTTATAAGCACTTGAATTTGGATTAAAGTTGCAAATAGAAAATAGGATTACAGTATTTGAAAGAGCAAAAAGAAAAAGTTATTTTTAAGGTTCATTTGCACTTATATTAGGAGTTGATTATATTTCAAAATAGCTTCTATCAACTACCTATTATCTATTTTTGAAAAATAAAAATAAGACTAAGCTCTATAATATTAGTTGTAATGAAATTGTAGAATCTCTTAAAGATTCATTTTAGGTTATTCTTGAATAGTTGCAGTAAATTGTTAGTGCATTAATTTGAGAGTTGATTGGAGTTATAAGATGTAATCTTAGTGCATGAAAAGTAAAAAAACTTGTAATATTACACTACTCAAAATAAATTAGTTTTTATGTTCTTGAAGAGCACAAAATATGATTTGTATCAAGTGTCTAAAGACACTATTAAATCATAGAAATATGCAACTCGTATTGGTATAAAGAACCCACCCAAAAAGGTTATAATCCTCCAAAAACTTGGATAAGAACAAAACTAACCTAAAATAGAAATAGAAGCTTTAAATATTGAGAGTTGGTGTGTCTCAAATCCAAAAACAATACAAGATTAAATGCAAGAAAATAAAGTACAAAAAATTTCATAAAAAGCTTCTATATACTGTTATCTAAGGTTGGATTTGTTAACTAAGTGTCCAAGAAAAAATGGGGAAGGTGTCTACTCATAAAGGACGACCTCAAAACCCTTGTATTGCATGAGAAAAATCTGCAATAAAACAAAAAAAATTGATCTAAAATAAGAGTGCCAAAGAAGGTGCATCAAAGGAGGTTTATGTACATACTATAGTACATTTTATAGTAGCATTTTAATATGATTTTATTCATTCTAAAAGAATATTTGAATGTACCCCAAAAAGACACAATAAAACTAGGGAAAATAACCAAGAAAGGGCTTAATGTAAGCACTCTTTCCAAGCAATAGAAGCCACTCAAAGGGGCTCATATTAGACGTTCAAACCTGCAAAAAACAAAGCATAGGAGAAGATCAAAATGATTTACAAAGCATAATACAAAGCAAATGAATGTCAATTGAAAGAATTATTCTTATCAAAGCATTTCTACCATTAGGTAATTCTAACTGTGGAGTAAAGCATCAAGGAGTCTTCATCCAAGCATTGCCATTTGAACTCCATTCAAGGTCCACCAAAGCTACTCCATATCTCCACCAAATATCCACCAAATCTCCACTACAACTCAACCATTATCTAGAGACACTTCAAAATCTATGTAAAACAACAAGTATTATGGTAGAAAACACATTGGAGAGTCTTCATATAAGTATTTATAGAAATAAAGGCATGCATTTGCCACTTGTCATCCTTTTAAATATTCTCTATAATGCTCACAAAGAAGATGTTACACTTCTTGGCACCCATAATCCAAACAATGGAGTTACATATAGCTTGACATACATTACAAGAAAGATAGCTTGGAGACATTGAGGAAGGAGTGTTTCTTGGACAATGCTCAAGAGAGAATCAAAAATATTTTCAACCCAAAGGTGACACTTGTCACAAATAGTGGAGTGATTTTGGCACCTCCACCAACCAATTTGAAGCTTCCATGAGCATTCAAAAACTCATACAGTGACACTTGTCACTCCTATCTCATATTAAAGATGGGTTGGACTTTGGAAAGGAAGCACAATAGTTGGAAATAACATGAGTAGAATTTGGAAGCTACTTAGAATATTGACAATAAACACTTGGAAAAAAATTGGGTGCTACTCAGTAGATCAATGATAGATGCTCAGTATCAGTTCAAGTATGATTCAGTAGATTGATGGTAGATGCTCAAGAATAGTTCAGGTGAAATTCAACAGAGATCCGAAGCAAGTCTGGTATAGTTGAAAAGACTCTTGATCAACTAGAATTCACAAAGAGAATTAAAGTATTGGGAATACGTTCTCAATAAGGAGAGTTCATTGTCATATTCATTTGTATTAAAGGTACAAAGCCTTAATTTATCATCTAATTTACTTTTAGTTTTAAAGGGAGTTATAAGGTTATAAGATAAGGTTGATATATTAATTAAAATCAATCTTTTTTTGAAAGCAAAACTTAGAGAAATTTAATATTTGCAAAATATAACTTAGGAGCAATAAGGGATTCTACTTGGAATTAATCCATTTAAATTTTACAAATATTAATGTGTTCTAGTTTTCCAAATTTGGGAGTGATAAGGGTTACAACTTCAAACTAGTTTTTTTAGAAATTAGAAACACTTGAATAAAATTATTAAGGGTTTCAAAAGGTATTATTAAAATATTTTATCAAAGTTAGAAATTTATATTCTTGTCTTAGAAAAATTTCTCTTTAGGGATAAAAGAAATCTAACATTAAAACCTATTCAAAATTAAAAAGTGCTTAGTTCAATAGGAGTATTAAGAAGTTAAGAAATTGATTTTTGATCCTTACAAAACTTGTACAAAATAAACAAAAAATTGAACTATATATTACAAAAGCACTATATCATACTCCAACAAACATTAGGGAGACATAAGGAAGCCTACATATCCAAGTATTGATATTAGGAAGATTTAAATGGCATCAAACAAATTCTTCCTAGCATAATCTCAACTACTCAAGGGCCCAAATTATTTTGTTTGGAAAAATAAAATGAAATCGATCTTGGTATATGAAAAAATGTGGGATGTTGTCAAAGGGAAAACACAAATACCTACTATAGGTGAAACTGAAATCCTAAAGTTTGAAGAAAATGATTCTAAATACTTAATGATAATAAATTTTGCTATCACTAATGAGATTCAACCATATATCAGTTCAGCCAAAACTTCTTCAAATGCATGGACAAGTCTAGAAAAATCTTTGAATGGAAGTAGAAGGTGACTATCCTTCATATCCAGACTCAAATTCACTCTCTAAAGATGAATAGTGCAGGAAGCAAAGAACTATTCTTAAGGAAGGTTGCAGCTATCAAAGGTAAACTATTGACCTTAGGAGAATCAGTTAAGGATGAACTTCTCACTCAAGTAACCATGAGAGCACTTCCAAAAAGTTATAAACACTTGGTCACATATTTACATGTTGTAAGTAAAGATACTTATTTTGATGATCTAGTCAATATACTTCAAGAATATAAAGTACAAAATACCGTGAAAGATGAATTGACTAACATTGCATTGGCCTCAAAAGAATCCATATGAAAATATGGCATCTTCAGCAAGAGGAAATAAAACATGGTATTATTAGATATGTAGAAATAAAGGTCATAATACCAGTTATTGGAGATACAATCCCAAAAATTGAAAGCAAGAAAATCAAATGCATAGTGGAAATCCTTTTCAAACTTAACACTATCAAAGGAACCCTCATCAACATCAATTTCAGCAACCAACCAATTATCCTCAACTGTAATGTCATAAGAGAAATCAAAAGGGACACCTGGTACATAGGATAGAAGAAATTAAAGAACTGGAAGAACCCATAGATACTTATGAGGTGAAAAATTTATCATCAAATGCTACATTTTAGAGAGACACTAATAATTTGATTGAGCATGTTACAAATAATGTAGAAAAATATCATGAGGAATAAGAAGAACATCCATATTGAATGCTAAAGTATTTAAGAACCAAATAATTTAATACAGGAGGGTGTTATAAATAGATTCTATTCCATCATTTGGGTTATGTAAATGTATCTTCCAAGGTACATACTTAGATTACTTTAGGGGCAAGTTATCTAGTTACTTCATGCAATGTAATAAATGCACAAGTGTCAATGTGCAAGTTGTACATGTGCAAGTTTTCCCTTGCACAACTATATAGAGTGTTGTCAAAGTATCTTATTTTACCTATATAAGGATGGCCTCATAGATATATAGTGTAACAAAGTAACATATTCATAGAGATATTTGGGGGACATAGTGTAGCTTAGTGTGTGATACCAACCATTGGTTATGGGTGCAATGTAGTTCATGTTAGAATTTCCTAAATTAGACATGCAAAGCATTACACAAAGTATGAAGAGAAGAGTAGAACTGATTGATTTATTCCAAGGATCAATTTTGAAAATCGTTGAATTACAACAACTCATCAAACCTGATGAAGACACCACTAAGAGTTCTCCTAACACATGGAGGAGTGGAAACTCAAGTGTGTCTATCCTAGTAGAACTAAATAGAATATTCTCTTATTATAACACCCCCCCTTTAAGTGATACTAGGGGGGATTTTTTAAAAAGAGTCCCGAAAACAAGGCTTGATGAATTACTCATGTACAATGACTTCCTTTTGAAGAGATTGTAAAAACCTATGGGAAAAACCATCAATCAAAAGGAAGTAAGGAAGAGGCTTGTCTTCGGATGGAAAATATTGTCCTCTTATTAAAATAATAATTATGAGTCTCGACAACATGGCCTGATGAGGTACTCATTTACAATTAATATAGATGGTGAAAAAACCCGTTGGAAAAAACCAACTATCACAACTTCTTTTTTGAATAGATGGTAAAAAACCTATGGGAAAAACCATCAATCAAAAATTATGTAAGGAAGAGTCTTGTATTTGGATGGTGAAGATTGTCCTCTTAATACAATAAGAATGATGAGTCCCAAAAACATGGCCTGATGAGGTACTCATTTACAATACATAGATGGTGAAAAAACCCCTTGGGGAAAAACCATCTATCACATAAAAAATATCCAAGATAGAGGCATGTCTTCGGATGGCGAAGATTGTCCTCATAATCTACATGTTGTTGGAGAGATGATAAAAAAAACACAAAGGAAAAAACCTTTCTATAAACAGTATAATGAGAGGTGGAAGACCTCTTTGTCAATATAGTTGTATTACTCCAAGTTTATCTTACAACTAAAGGTAACACAGAGAAGAAAATGACTTGGTGAAGATATTTGCAATTTGAATCTTAGTTGGAATATAGTCCAAGTATATATCCCCATTCTGAATATGTTGTCGTATGAAAAGCATGTGTATATAAATGTGCTTAGTGCATTTATGCTCAACCGAATTGTGTGCAATATGAATTATTCTCTTATTGTCACACCAAAGAGTTATAGTATTTTCATGGTAGAAATCAAATTATCTCAAAATTTGATGAAGCCAAAGAGCTTCCTAACTAGCTAAAACTGCTACCCTGTATTCTGCCTCTATAGAAGATAAGGCCACTACTTGTTGTTTCTTGCATAACTAGGCTATTGGTGAAGAACCAAGGAAAAATACATAGCTTGAGGTTGAACATTTGTCTTCTATTGAACCTACCCAATATGAATCCATGTATCCAATGATATCCATGGATTTTCCCTTATATAAGAGCCCAAAGTGTGTAGTGCCTTACAAGTAATGGAGGATTATTTTTGCTACTTTACAATGACTGAAGTGAGGTTGATGAGAGAATATGGATATTAGGCCAACAAAAAATGAGTTATCCAGGCGAGTATGAGTTCCTACAAGCTGAGGGTATAGAGTTGCATCACATAGAGGGGATGAGCAGGAAGTACTAAGATTTATGCCAGATTGAAAATAGGTAGGAGAAGGTTTACAATCTATCATTTTAAACCTTTGAAGAAGATCCAATGTGTACTTTTTTTGACACAATGAAATTCTTGTATCTGTTTGACTTATTTGAATCCCAAGTAATGAGTTAAACCTAGAACAACGATTTCAAATTTTCTAGAGATGGAGTCTTTTATAGTCTGAATGTGAGTGATGTTACTACCAGTGAGAAGAAGATCATCAACATATAGAACAATAATGGTGATTTTACCTTTATCTCTCCAAATGTAGACTGTGTTATCAGAATCACAATGAGAAAAACCTGCTGAAAGAAGGAAGGAGTCCATATTTTCATACCAAGCTCTAGGGGCTTCTTTGAGGCCATAGAGATATTTTTTTAGCCTATAAACAAGAGAGGAGTCTTGAGTGAAACCAGTAGGTTGTTCCATGAATATTTCTTCTTTTAAGTCCCCATGTAAGAAAGCACTCTTTACATCCATTTGATGAAGAACACAAGCTTATACTGAGAGGGGGGTGAACAGTATAAGAAATTTTTTTACTTTTTCTCTCAAACCAATATATGCAATATAAAGATAGCAATATCAACAACATTAATCAAAGCAATGTATACAACACCACACACAATAGAGACACAACAATTTATGTGGTTCACCCAAATATGGCTACTTCCACGGAGAAAATATTTCACTAAATTTTCTCAATCAATCTCTTGGTAATCCTTCCCAATTATAATTTTATGGACCTCTTTCCAAAGGATATGCTGATCCCCTAAATCTGGTTTGTGGATCTCTATCCACAAGAGAACTCTTTCTCCTCTACTCTGGTTGGTGATCCCTAGAAGACTCTACCTCCACTGCTATGACTGGTGGATCTCTCTCCACTTGAAGACTATTGTACTCACTTAGAATACTTGTTCTCAATGTCTAGGATGATGGATATCTATCCACTAGAGACTATGTCCTCACTGCTCTGTCACCTCCAAAGCTTTATCTCAATTCTACACTAAACATAGTCTAGTAGATATAGCACAACTCTGCTTAATATCTTGCACTAAAGACAGTCCAATCGGTCTAGCACAAGTCCACTCAAATATGCACTAAACATAGTCTATTCGGTCTAGCATAAATCTGCTCAATAGGTCCACTTAGAACCTGCTCAAATCTACTCAACAGGTCCACATAGAACCTACACAAATCTGCTCAATAGGTCCACATAGAACCTACACAACTTTGCTCAATAGGTCCACACAAAACCTATCTAAATCTGCTCACTAGGTCCACACAGAACTTGCTCAACTCTACTCAATAGGTCCACACAGAACCTGTCCAAATCTGCTCAACAAGCTCACACATAACTTGTCCAAATATACTCAACAAGCTCACACATAACTTGTCCAAATATTCTCAATCACTTTCTCAACTCAAATCAATCTCATAGAAGCATATAGAGAATTTTTAGAGACTCAATATGTTCTATACTCAAAACTCGATCTCTTTATGAACTCAAATTAGAATATAAAATAGTTCGTTTTATGGAACTTGAACAACCACTTCATACATCTACTTGACTAGGCCCAAAAAACTCTACTCAACCAATCACTCAAGAAAAAACTCTTTCTCACAAACCCTAGTCCAAGCATGTATCATCCAACTCAAAATGTTTCCAATAATGCTCAACAAAAAATATCACATAACAATGATACTCATGATCTTTTCAAACCCTAGTTCAACTCACTTCAACAACAATGCTCATAAATAAATCTTCACATAACAATGATACTCATGATATTTTCAAACCCTAGTTCAACTCACTTCAACAACAATGCTCATAAATTAATCTTCACATAACAATGATACTCATGTTCTTTCCTAACTCAAGTTCAAGCTCTTTGCACAATCCAATGGCTTTAACAACAATGCTAATAAAACAAGGTTTTAACACAACACTTAATTCCAGAGAACCTTGAAGCATTAACTCAAACACTTCACTCAACCAATGGTCTCAACAATAATGTTTATCAAACAAGGTTTAATCACAACTCTCAATTCAGAAAACCTTGAAGCATCAACTCAAAAACTTACGAAAAGGAAACCCTAATTAAATCCTTTTCTCTCCAAAGATATTTTCAAAAATCAACCAACCAATCAAATTATCAAAGGAGAATATTGCCCATACCTTTTTGTTGCCAAGGAGTTGTTCACAAAATCTGCCACACTTAAAAATTTCTTTTCCAATCTCAATAAGGGTTAGAGGACTTCAATAAAAATCACAATGCAAAATATAACTTTAAATACACCTTTTTACTCCAACTTAATTTTCACATCCACCAAAGTCCTTTTAGAAGAAAAACCCTTATCAAAAATAATAACCAACAAGTCTCAAACTAAATCTCAATTAACACTTTATCATAACTCCTTATACCTCCTAAAATATAACTCTCAAAACAACAATTTCCAGATTATAAAACTCAAACAATCATCAACACTTCACCTTCAAAAATCAATCACCACAACCTTTATTTAATAAATTTTATTAAAAATTAATAAACCTTATAACATCCTTATCACTCCAACCTTAGGGCATAAACCATAAAAAAATTAATTTAAAAATCGTACCTGCCTCAAAGGGTTTCGACCCCACGACTTGCCCTCATCGCGAGCGCCTTTGTCGTGGCTAAGGTTGCCAAATGAGTTAAATGATCATTCGTAAATGGGAAAGCATGATGTGCTTTCTCTTTGCTATTCTCCTTGCCCACATCAACAAAAACATGTGCCTTGGGCGCTTCCACTTTGCACTATCACCAAAACCACTCCACAAGAATCGAATGCAAGACCTTCGTGCTATCAAAATGTTTGCGCTCTCCAAGCTGCCACTAGGCCACACTACCCAATGTGAATTGGGGGTTGGTCTCACTCCATTTTATTATGCTTCCTTTGCCAATCATTTTAAACCATGCGAGCTCATTTTTTCATATGCCACGCAACAATCATTCGATAAAGGATGATTAATGAATGACTTTGGGCATGTATTTATATTGCCCTCCTCCTTTTTCTAAGATGTCAATGCTTTGATTTGAATGCATCACGTCGGCACTCTAAGGCTTCGAAATCCTTAGTAAAACCCAACCTTTGGGTTTCTAATTATTAAAAACTTTGTTCTTGAATATATTTTATTTCTCTAAAACCCAACCTGAGGGTTTTAATCAAATGAAATTTATCTTTAAAATCTAATTAAATTATAATTAAAAATTATAATATTTAATTATATTTTTACCACTTTGGTAAATATTATAATAACAATTATAATATTTATAACCTTCAAATGCTTCAGATGAATTGCTTCCATGGAGAAGTAAAGACCTCTTTCTGAACCAATCTTTTTGGGTGTAAAATAAAATATTTTAACCCATTATAAACTTCCATTAAACTTTGCACTCAAACTAAAGAAGAAATATCACTAGCATCTTGACATCAATGAAAACTTTGGCTTAGGGACTCAAAATGTCCAACATTTTATAGACAAGCCACTTTTGGGAAGTAGCTAGGGCAAGAACCAGTCTAATAGAATCCATTTTAGCAACTAGAGCAAAGGTTTTTGCATAGTTAATACCTTCAATTTGAGAAAAATATTTGGCTACTATGTGAGCTTTGTGTTTGTCTATTTCTCCATTAGGCCAATATTTTATTTTGTAGATCCATTTACAACAAACTGACTTCCTTCCTTTAGGAAAGGGAACTAAATCCCAAGTTTTGTTTTTGATTAAGGAATAAAATTCGTTTTCCATGGCCTCATCCAATTATTTAATTATTGTTTCTTATTTGAAGTATTGAGGATCAGAAAAAATAGACTAACAGACAAGACCAATGCCTATGGGGTTGGTTGATATGGTTGATGGAATATTTTGGATGTAGGAAGTATATTATTTAACAATGGTGTAGGCCCATTTTGGCATAGTGGAAGGAGTAAAAGGAGTTTAAAGACATTGAGTTGGATTTATAGGTTCCCCATCTTGGTTATCAATTTTTAAGTTAATCTCAATATTTGGCTCTTCATAATATTGAGGTTCTACTATAGGAGAAGTCTCAATGGAGGAAGAGGAGGATTGAGGATATTTTTGAGGGAATTTTTCATCAAATTTGACATTCCTATGGAAGAATACCTCATGAGTTGAGGGATCAAGGAGTCGGTATGCTTTCATTTCCTCACAATAATAAAAAAAGATGAGATTTTTAGTTTTCTTATCTAGAGCCTTCCTTTTTTTCTTTGGGATGTGTGCCCAAGTAGTACACCCAAATATCTTGAAGAAGGAAACATCTATTTTTGAACCAGTCCATGCTTCATCAGGAGTTAAATGGTATAAGGTTTTATGAAGTGTGTGATTTTGAATATAATTGGCACAGTTAATAGCTTTTGCCCAAAAAACTTTTGGAAGATCTCTTGAATGGAGCATACAATTTGCCATTTCCTTTAATGTTCAGTTTTTCCTTTCTGCAATACCATTTTACTGAGGATTATGGGAGAAATAATGGTGATGAATGATGCCATGACTTGATAGAAATATGGAGAACACATTACTACAGTATTCCCCCCATTATCTGTGCAAATTTGAAGTCTCTTAGCTATGAGAGAATGGGGATCTTGAAAGTCTCTTATCTCAACTCCTGTTGGAGAGAAGAGAACTATTTTCACCTTTCCATAGGTAAAAATCTGATAGACAGAGAGGAGATTTGTGGCAATGTTTAGAACATAGAGAATATTATTGATCGAGCCACCATAAATGGTTATGTCACCCTTTCCTTTTACAGGGATAAAGTAATAGTTACCAAATTCTATGCTACATGTTGAACTTGAGGAGATAGAAGAGAATGACTTATCTGAAGCAGTCATGTGATGAGTTGCTCTAGAATCTAGGACCCAGTAATTAGAATAAGAATTGGAGGTTTTTCATTAAACATTTAGGGCTTTTCCTATTTGATTTTTATTATATATATTTTGATCCTTCATAGCTGCCTCTAGTTGTAATATTTTCCAACATTTGTTTGTAGAATGACCATTCTTTTTACAATGAGTACAAGTTGTGGGATTCCTTTCCTTCTTTTTGAATTTTTCTTTAGTAGAGTTGTAGGCTACTAAGGCTATGGAGGAAGAGGAAGATATCTCATATCTTGCAAGTTTTATTTCTTCCCTAGTTAGTCTATCACAAAATTCTTCTAAAAATGGCATTTTAAAGGTTGCACCAAGAGCATATTTTGTAGATATAAAGGTGGTTGCAAAGATTTGAAATGCACCAATAGTTTATAAATAATTAGATAAATGCATTCTTCTTCACTGTTTTTCTTCCCATTGCCTTTGTATTGTGTGAGGACTTCTTTGAATTTGGTGAGGATGTTAACAATATTTTTGAATTCTTCAGGAGATAATGTTTTTTAGACACCAAAACAACACCTATCCGATTATGTGACTGCAAACACTGATCGCATTGACACACACAGCCCCAAGGGCAGCCCCCAGAGGTTAAACAGTGGTCCTAACCACTCACACAATAGTTTTGGAAGGTCAGGAGTCAATTTGGCACCTTCAGGCACTCTGCTCCATACTCGTTCCACCCAGGGATGATTACAAACTTCTATTCACCCCACCCAGGGACGATTAGCAGTATTCGCTCCAGGGTGGGGCGAATAGCAGGTTTGACGGGCAAAAAGTCAAATCTTGACAAATGGCAGCTCAGATCCACCACTTAACTCTTCCTTCATTGCATGGGAGGGTGAGTGAGCATTTTCGAGCATTAGAGGCAGTTACAAGGGCAGTCATGGAGCCCCTAATCAGGGAGGAATCTCCTCCCCCCTTGGGAGGCATGATTGCCAAGTGGCGCCTCTGCATGCTCATCCAAAGAGACCTCCAGGTCTATAAATTGGTGAGTTTTCTCACCACAAGATATACAGAGAAGGAGCATTTTGAGCAATGAAGTGCTGTCATTTTACTTCCACACACACACCTTTTTGATTTGTGCCTTTCACATCCTTGATCTCTTTTGGAAAGGAGGTCATAGGGTGGTTATTGGAAGCGCAAATCCGGAACCAAAACCCGACATTTGGCCACAATATCCTACCAAATTTTCTGAAAATACCCCACAAGAGGTTTTGGACCCATCCCAAGTGGATTGGTGCCGAAATCGGGCCCCAAACGGTGGGCGTCCTGCCCTCGGGCGCCCCCCACACTACTGCAGTCCTAATCGCCCCGCCCCGGAGCGATTAGAAATCTATGGCATATTTCCTTTCTATTATTTTTGCATTTGATTCTATGCTTCTTAGATAGGTTGTCATTCAAATTTCACATCGTTTTGAGCATTTTTTATCATGTTTCTATTATTTCTCGCCTTTACTAACATGCAGGTAGCATCATCAAATTCCCGGTGATAGAGGCCAAATTGGGAAAATATGACCTTCTGGGTCTTCCCAAAATACCCCCAATTAGCTAACCCCCAACTTTGTAGGTGATTTGGAGCTTCCCGGATGTGACATTTGGGACAATGCTTTTTGACGTTTTGTTGTAGGTCTATTCGTCCCACCCGGAGCGAATACAAATATGTGGTGAATTTTCTGACTGTTCCATTTGCAGTGTTTTCCTTGTGATGTTTTGATGCCCCTATCAAATTTTTAGTTCATTTGGATCTATTTTAGTTATCATTTTATTTATATCTTGCATGCACTAATTGAAGGCGTGGGGATTGCATGTTTTATTTTATCTACAGGTGCTACTGACTATTTTCTGTTTCCTTGAATGTAGGATCTGGACATTAGAGGAGCAGCAAGGATTCAAGACTCATCAACGCAAGTGGCGGTGATGTTTGGTCCGCCCATTTTACATGTGGGCACGCGGAAGAAGGAATAGCATCCATGGATGTGACAAGAACATTTTTAACGCTCCTAGCCCCTGAAAATGGAGGAGATGAATTGTAACCGAGTTCTAAAGCATATTAATAAAAGGGCTGTCTTCCATATTGGATTTTTATTTGGTTTTGATTCGTTTATGCCTCTTTCCTTTCATGCACTTTCAATTCATAGGATTTAGCGTTATCTTTTGTTTCATTTGAATCGCATCTTGGCTTTTCCTTTTTGTTTCCGTATCCTCATGCTTTCAGTGGTGATCATGGTGGGACCCTTGTCCTCTATTTTTAAGATCAGAAATCTGATCAAAACTTGATTGTTTTTGCTTGCAGGTACCGAGTTTTCAAACGTTGGACTGTTGTTCGTTCCAACTTGTGGCGAATACAGAGCTGGAATTCGTCTTACCCAGGGATGAATGGGCATTTGCCCCACCCTATGATGAATACAGTCCTATTATTCATCCCACCTAGGGATGAATAGCTCTCTATGCAGTTTCAGGATAGAAACTCAGAACCAACAGATTTGGGCAGAGAAGAGGTAAGGGTCCTGAACTCTTTCTGTCATTTTCTGTTTTCTGTTTTCTATTTTTCTGGTTACTTGCTTGCTTAGGAAAAGTTGTACTGCATGTTTATTTTCTTTCATGCAAAATAAAAAGAACCCCACACATCACATGGCAACATAAACACCAAGGAGCTGGTCGTAAAACCCCAGCCCTTGATCAAGACCAACGGTGGATTTCATCACCACCTTGGCTTGAATTTTGCATTCATAACCCCGATCGCTACTGTTGCTAGACGTAAATCCTGACGAAAGCTGACCGAGTGTAGCTGGGGTGATTCCCAATGCATGAGGATAAGTCTTCTATGGTAGGTGTCAAAAATAGGGTGATTCCCCTTCCGTACCGCCTACGTTCCACGTACCATCTGCTCTCACGTACCAATAGTTTCCCTCACGTAAGGGCGGGTATATAGAGAGGTTGGTATATCGGCCTGGCAATGGTATATCGAAGGGGCGACCATTTTTGGGAGTCATAAGAGCCATCATATTGCATTTAAATGTTCTTTACAAAAGCTTTCAAAACAAAATCAAAACACACTAAACCAGGTTTAGGGCACACCTTTAATATTTAAATGAGATAATCATTGCTTTGCGTGTGTGATATTTTCTGTTTAGTGTAGCATAAAAATCATAAAAAGAAATAAAAATCTACGCATCTTGTAGGAAAACACCACCATGGTGTACACCCGTAGCCAAGCCCAATCACGGGCAGGAGCTACGGAGAGTGTACAAGGGGGCACAAGTCACCTCCGCTATAGCCCCAAGGACTTGGTCATACCACCTTGGCGGCCTGACCCACAAGAGAGTCCACATCATGCCATTTCAGAATGGGACTATAGAGGCACCCCTTTGAGGGACACGCCCATCCAACATAGACCCTTTCAGGAGGAGTCCTTACATGTGGCCCTCAATATAAATGGGAAGGCTCCCTTAGAAGCTCGGTATGAGTGGCCACCGTGCGATGAAGCGCTAGAACAGCATAGGGTCCATGAGGAGAGGCCACATGATTATGTCATCCCTCCTTTACCCCCCATCACTATTAGGAATAATAAGCCAAATCCAGAGCACAAGGCTCTTCAAACAGGGTGAGCCAACTCTCCGCCCCTTTCACATATACGAAAGGGAGCATGAGGAAGACCATTACATTCCTCAAGAGCAATACACAGCATGGGAGCAATGCACCTCCACACCTGCTATCTACCAGAATCACCTACTGAGGCCAGAGCCTCGAGTGAATGCCACCAACCTCGATAGAGGGAAGCGACCTATAGAGATCTCGGATCATCGTGACCAAGATAAATGTGTAGGAGAGGCATCTAGGCCTCCTAGACTCAATATGGTAGAACAAATTGACCTGGCAGTCACCAGACATGCCACCCACCAAGCGTAGATCACGCAGCTTGAGCAAGACCAACAACAGCTAGAGCATCTATATCACCTTAGCAAAGAGCGCATTCGATGCCAAATAGATGAGCTGCTCCATAACACGGTGCCTGAGAGGGTTCCAACCCCTCACACCCAAAGAGCAGAACCATATGAGAGGCACAACCCCTTGGTGCGAGATAGGTCCCCATGACCTTACCAAGTGCTACCTCCGAGACCTCCTAGACCTGAGCGGGAGGCCACTCCCAGGAACAATGATGGGCACCCCCGTGGGGACCCACCCATGGTTATAGGTCTCATCCAGAAACTCCTCAAGAAGCCTATGAGGAGTATGAGCAAGAAGAAGAGCGGGCCGAAATGCCCTACCAAGGCGGAGGGGCTGCTATCCGGCCACCCCTCCATAGGCCTCAAGTTTCCCACAACCCACAATGGGAGCAAACTAAAGAGGAAGAGATTAAATCTTTCGATGCATATAAAGCGTTGCTAGAGCATTTGGAGTCTATGGAGACCAAGACTTCTGGGCCCCAAAAGCCCACTTTACGCCAACTCCGTAGTCATCCTGTGCATCCGTCAGTGCCAGCACCCCCTTACCCTGAACACTTTAAGCTGCCTCAGTTGGCAATCTTTAGAGGTGAGGAGGATGCCCAAGAGCATGTGACTAGATTCCTGAGCCAATGCTTTGGCATTCAGGATAATGATGCTTTGTTGTTAAGAACATTCATCACCACGTTCGTAGGCCCTACCTCGGATTGGTTCACTCAATTGCCAAAGCACAACATTAGTAACTTAGATCAGCTAGTGGATGCGTTCCTCGAATGCTTCACCTTCAACACCAAGAAGAAGGCATCACTAAGCGACCTAGCCAGCCTCAGGCAGTATGAGGAAGAAACCATGGCGGCCTATGGGAATCGATGGAGGACTTTGCTTTCCAAGCTACCCTACCTCCCTCCTATGTCCGACCTCACCCAAATGTTCTCAAAGAGCTGTTTGAGATCGATCTCTGTGCTATTGCAGCTGCAGCAATATGCCACTTTAGAGGAAGCTCTGGCACAAGCCAGAATCATTGAAGAGATCAAGATTCAGGATGGCGAGATAGCCAAGCCAAAGAAGAAAGAATGGTCTAAGAACACCAAAATAGGGACCACGCAACAGAAACCCATTGCGGTCAATCAAGTTGCTATAAACGTCCCTAAGCCTGCACAAGCAACACAGCCTCAAAAGGCTAACTATCAGGTGGTGCCTCTTAATAGTTATGATAGAGAAAATTAGAGGCAAGAACAAAATCAGCAGCGTCACCCTAGGCGACAATTCACACCTTACACAGAGTCCAGAGACTCCTTGTTTGACCGCTTGTCAGTGGCAAACTTGATTAACCTACCCGAGATTCAACCCATAGACCCCAATGCACCAAAACCTAAGGGCTACAGGGAAGACTTGTACTACAGGTTCCACAGATGGAAGGGACATGACCTTAATGCATGTTGGAAGTTTAAAGGCTTGGTGCAAGACTTAATTGATAACAAGACATTAGCGGTAGATAATCCCGTGGCACCAAGCAATCAACAAATGGAGGTCTTCAAAGACCCCTTGCCTACCCATGATGCATAGGAAAAGACCCTACAAGTCAATGAGGTCACATAGAACTGCCCCATGCAGGGGTATGTAGGGATGATCAGTATAGTGACTCGAAACAGGAGGTACCCGAGCACAACTGCTCCCACGGTAGCTATAGGAGAGGTGCCAACAATGTCACAACCACAACAGCACCTTGCACCACCTCCTCCGCCTAGACCAGTGGCCACAATTCAGACCAAACTCACCCAGAGTTTGAGGACCACGTCGGCTAGGCTCTCCATCTACGAGCTCATACAACAATCAACGCCCCATCGGGAGGCTCTAATGGAGATACTAAAAGCCATCGAGTTGTAGCCCCATGAAGCAAACTCCTTCAACAACTTCGTGGGACATGTCAAATGATGCACTGAGCCAGTCATCACCTTTCGAGAAGATGAATTGAAATCAGTGGCTGGTGACATGGCGGATCCACCCCTGCACGTCATCGCGCGGGTCAACGGGATTCCGTACAAAATGGTATTGGTGGACACTGGCTCATCCAGTAATATCATTACAACAATGGCCTTGAAGCACCTCAAGTTGCCCGCATCTCACATAGTGGCCTCCACCTATACGCTGCGAGCATTCAATGATGCAATATGCTCGATAGTTGGCACAATTGTCCTACCCATCCAAGTGGGACAAAAGACTATACCTACATTGTGCCACATCTTGGAAGGTGAGATGGCCTATAACATCTTGTTGGGTCGGCCATGGATCAGGGACATGAAGTGTGTCCCTTCGATAGCTCATCAATGCTTAAAGTATACATTCGAAGGGCAGGTGCATGTAGTCCCGACGGACTTGGAACCCTTCAAGTATTGCAATGCGGTGCAGCTGATGCCGCAATCGACCCTTCCATCAATGCATTTGGATTTTTAGTTGAATCCATCTAAACAGGGTCCGATTCCATAGGCATCCCCATTGACAAGTCCATCAAAACCCCAGTCGGGTCCATCTTCATCGTCTGGTCCTTCACCAATGACACCACCTATGGTGGCCACACAGAAGGACAAGGGGAAGAAACCTCTGGAAGAGGCACAACCTCTGGAAGAGGTACAACCATCAGTATCAACCATAACTACTGAGGAGATGCCTAGCAGAGTGGAAGTCGAGGCTCCTAGTTCACCCGACATGGAGTGGACTCAGGAAGAACTTCCGTTCCCTCCCCCTCAACCGCCAACAATCACTGTTGAAATGGCCAATACGGGCCTAGGGGAGTACCTGGTGTGGAACATTGTAGCAACGCCCACACTTGAGTCCATGCAGGACATGGGGAGACCTCGTCTCCCCATAGGCACTATTGTTCCTCTAGGCTACCCGCCAAACCAGACAAACTTTGTGTATGGGGGCCTTGATCATGGTATTGAACCTTGCATGCAAGAGGACGAAGATGAAGAGCCTTTTACTGAAGATGTCAACTATTTGTCCAACCCAGACTTCGCTCTGAGATACCTTGGCCAATGCAATTGGCATGGATATGGGTTAGGCAGATATGAGCAAGGAGTGCGTGTTCTTTGCCAACCAAGATACCAAATGCCATACGACAAATCAGGGGTAGGGTTCAACCACCCCCTACCCTTGGACATCTTGGTAGAGAACATGCAAGGCCTAGGGATAGGCAACAAGGGGGGATTGGCATTAGATCCATATGCCAACCCTAACACAACATATACACTAGGGGATTATCTCCCATTATTGACAACCAACCTTGTTGACCTCAACAACCCTTTCCCTTCGCTCGAGAGAGGAGAAAGTTTGAGGACTCACCTACAAGAGAGGTATAGACAAGGTCAGGAAGGATCTTCAGAAGATGAGTCAGAATATGAGGTAGCACCATGGGACCCCTTCGAATCAGATAGCAATCACTCACAAGTGACCCCCATGGATGATTATCAGGAAAGCCTCTTGGCAATGTTCCCTTTGGTGGCTCCCATCGAGCAAGTGCCACCACAAGAAAATCAGGCCCCATCGTAGAGAGCGAAACAACCCCAATGGGGCCAGATCAATTTGCTCGAGCAAGATGAGCCTCTAATGTCACAAATAGTTGTTGGAGCCAACGAAGGCCTTTGGATCTTCGATAGTGATTATGAAGATGAAACTGAGATGGCCTATCTCAATCATATGCGATAACAACAATACCCCTTGGAGATTAATGACATATTTGAACAACTAAACATAAGGTCGGGGCATGAGTGGCACATAAACCCAGCGCAGTGGGACCAAGTGTTGAATCCACCACTTTGGGCATACGGAGAGCACCTACCGCCCAGAGACCCTATAGAGATATCAGTGTCGAGGGCAGACCCTATCTTCCTATCCGCACATAGGGCCGATCCATTCATGCCAATACCTCCAGAGCCAGATCCGGAGCATAGAGAACATCCAGAATGTTTGAGTCATCACACCCATGGTAATGGAGACCAAAATCATTTCATCAACATGATCTCCATTGACTTAACCGCCCCCATCCACAATCCGGCCGATCCAACATAGTCATTGTATTTAGACATAGATGCCATAGACTGGGATCACGTCAATTCACCACCATCCCCATCGAGTACTGGCCTTTCGGTGAGATGCTTCATTTCACCCCAGGGCCAACTCAGGATGTCTTCCATGCTGAAGAGGGACCCGAGGTTCCTAATGATGATCTAAACTCAGCAAATGATATCCACTTGATCCCAACTCCACACCAGTTGGAGGACGGATCCCACATGTCGATCGAGGAGATGACTGACGTAGACATCGGCTCGGATCCAATGAATCCATAGATTATCAAGTTGGGGGTAAGTCTATCCCCCGAAGAGCAAGCCGACTACATTGCCCTTCTCAAAGAGAAGAAGGAGGTTTTTGCATGGTCCTACAAAGACATGTCGGGGCTAGATCCGTAGCTAGTCACGCATAATCTAACGCTTGATCCGACAGTCAAGCCAGTTAAGCAAAAACTATGTAAGATGCACCCAATAGTGGCCTTAATGGTCAAAGATGAATTACAAAAGTTGTTGGATGCACAGTTTGTCATCTGCATGGATTACCCACCATGGTTGTCCAACATGGTGCCCATCAAAAATCTTGATGGGAGGATTCACATATGCACTAATTTTTGAGATCTAAACAAAGCGAGTCCTAAGGATGATTTCCCCTTGTCGAGCATCGATGCATTGGTAGATGCTACAGTGGGCCATGAAATGCTTTCCCTCATGGATGGTTTCTCGGGATATAATCAGATTCGTATCAATCTCGAGGACCAACTAAAAATGGCGTTCACAATGCCTTGGGGGACATTTTGCTATAAGGTCATGCCTTTTGGCCTTAAAAATGCTGGCGCCACCTACCAACATGCCATGACGTACATCTTCCATGATCACATGCATAAAACTTTGGAAGATTACATGGATGATTTGTTGGCCAAATCTCTTTTGCGCCCAGATCATCTCGATGACTTAAGCAAGATCCTCGATCACCTCATGGAACATAAAGTCAGACTGAATCCCAAGAAGTGCGTATTTGGCATCACATCTGGAAAACTCTTGGGTTTCATAGTCTCAAAATGAGGCATCGAGGTGGACCCAAACAAAGTCAAGGCAATCCTTGAAATGCTTCCCCCAACTACCATCAAGCAGCTCAGAAGCCTACAGGGAAAGGTCACGTCAATCAAGCGCTTCATAGCACAGCTATCTGACAAGTGCCGACCCATGAATAAATTATTGCACAAGGGGGTAGCATTTCACTGGGATGACGAGTGCCAGTCAGCCTTTGATGACATTAAACAATACTTGGCTTCACCGCCAGTATTGGCACCACCTAGACTAGGAGTGTCATTCTACTTATACATCTCAGCTATTGAGGTGGCACTAGGTGCCATGCTAGCCCAAAAAAATGAACTGCACAAAGAATAGGCTACTTACTACCTTAGCCGCACCCTGGTCAGTTATGAACTTAACTATGCATACGTTGAGAAGCTCTACTTGGCAGTGGTGTTTGCTACCAAAAAGTTATGCCATTACATGCTGAGCAACATGACGTATGTTGTGTCTAAGGAGAATCCATTGCGATACATGATGAGTCATACTTATCATAGTAGCCGCATGGCAAAATGGATCATGTTGTTGATGGAGTTTGACATAGAGTTTATTGGACAGAAATCCATCAAAGGTCAAGTCATAGCCGATCAACTAGCAGAGGCTCCCCTCGAAGATGATCAGCCTCTGGTCATAGAACTACCCGATGATGGGGTCTTCCATGTCTCAGAATCGCCAGATTCTGATGAGCCTGAGTCACAGGCCGACATAACCCTATTTTTTGATGGTTCTAAATGTGAGCAAGGGGGTGGCATGGGAATTGTATTCTTCACACCGCAAGGGGCTCCAATGCCTCTGTCATTTAAATTAGACTTCCCGTGCACCAACAACAATGCAGAATATGAAGCCTTGCTCATAGGTCTTCAGACAACAATCACCATGAACATCAAATGATTGAACATCTTTGGTGATTCGTTGTTAATTTTCAACCAAGTCAAAGGGGTATTCCAATGTAAATGCCTAGTTCTGCAGGCCTACAAAGCCCTTGTGGACAAATTCTTGGCAAATCTTGAATGGTACGACATCGAGGCACTCCCTCGGTCATCGAATCATTTTGTGGACACTATGGCCTCCTTGGGGTCACTAATCCCGCAAGACATTTCTGGTGATATGACAACCATTCAAGTCAAAACACTATCGCAATCAGCGATGGAGCGTGAAAGCTCTGACTTAACGCTAGGAATCCACTTGATCCAGATTGAACCATCCTCGGACAAGTTCTCTCGAATCCATGATTGTCTGAATCATGCCAACTAGGGGTCCTTGTTCTCCCCTACTCCCCTTAATAGCAACACAATGCTATTCTTACAAGTTCTTTCCCGCTCAGCTTTTGCTAGGGATGAACTTCAAGAGGGATTGGCTATTCATACTATCGAGGTTTTCGATCAGCAGGATTGGTATACACCCATAAGGGACTACCTCAAGTTAGGTAACCTCCCACTTGGATTGACGCATGCCACAAAATGAGCATTCAAATAGAAAGCGGCAAAGCATGTCTTGTTAGGAGACATTTTGTACCATCGTAGCTACGAAGGAATCCTCCTTCATTGCTTGGACCAACAGGAGTCCACTTGGGCGATCACCCAAGCGCACGATGGTACATGCGGTGGCCACTTCAGTGGTATGGCCATCGCAAAGTGCATTCTCCGCATGGGCTATTACTGGCCATATTTAGAGCGAGATTGTTGCGCATATGTAAGGAAGTGCATGAAGTGTCAACACCATGCCAATTTGACACACGTACCTTCTCAGGCCTTGCAGCCGATCCAATCGGCTTGGCCATTTTTGTAGTGGGGTTTAGATCTAATCGAAAAGATCTCCCCTGCATCGTCAGGCCATCACACGTTTATCATAACGGCCATAGAGTACTTCACCAAATGGGTGGAAGCAATTCCGCTTACCTCTATGACTGGAACCCGCATTTCGGAGTTCATTTTACATAATATCATATGTCATTTTGGTATTCCATCCAAGATAATCTTGGATAATGGGACGTCATTCAAGAACAAAGACGTGCATGCTTTGACCACAAAGTACAAAATTCAGCATAGTTTTTTGACACCCTATTATCCATAGGCAAATGGGCAAGCAGAGGCGTCAAACAAAATGCTAGTTGCCATCCTCAAAAAGATAGTCATAGACAGTCATAAGGATTGGCACATTCAGATCCCACTTGCCCTATGGGCTTATCACACTAGCATTCGGACGCCCACTAGGGCAACTCCATTTTTGCTCGTGTATGGCTCCGAGGCTGTCATGCCTCTCGAGTTGGAAATTCCTTCCTTGCGCATATCAATGCAAGAGTTCATCGATGATGACACTGCATGGTAGGCCCGGTTAGACCAGCTTACGTTGCTCGACGAACGATGCGTTAATGCTCTCGAGCATTTACGTATCTATCAAGAGCGACTTAAGAAGGCATACAACATGAAGGTTCACTTGAGGGACTTTCAGGTTGGTGACTTAGTCTTAAAAGAGAACCAACAAAATTCTAACTTGCCGCCCCATCTAAGGGACAAGTTCATGGCAAACTGGTTAGGTCCTTATGTCATCGATAGTAAAATAGGACCTGGAACATACCGGCTAGCCTCTCTTGATGGAATCAAGGAACTAGAACCCTTGAACATCAGTCATTTGAGGCCATTCCATATTTAAAAGAGCCATAGCCCAAACCAAAAAGCTCCAAGGATTCTCAATCGCTTGGTCAACCCAACTCAAAACCCTTAGCCTTACTTTGTTCAAACCAAAAAGCTCCAAGGATTCCCGTAATCGCTTGGTCAACCCCAAAATGCCCCAAAGGTGCCCATTACCCCTTTGGTCAAACCAAAAAGCTCCAAGGATTCTTGCAATCGCTTGGTCAACCCCAAAATGCCCCAAAGGTGCCCATTACCCCTTTGGTCAAACCAAAAAGCTCCAAGGATTCTCGCAATCGCTTGGTCAACCCCAAAATGCCCCAAAGGTGCCCATTACCCCTTTGGTCAAACCAAAAAGCTCCAAGGATTCCGCAATCGCTTGGTCCAATCCCAAAATGCCCCAAAGGTGCCCATTACCCCTTTGGTCAAACCAAAAAGCTCCAAGGATTCCCACAATCGCTTGGTCAAAAATAAGAAAATTCAAAAACAATAAAATCATCAAAAATAACAAAATTTACATTTCATTTCCATGCATGCTCAAAATCATCACAACAATAAAGAGCTCTTTTTGCATCTCATCTTCATACTCACAAACATAAAATCCATCAAAAACACAAAAATAATAGTTGCATTAAGCATCACATCCATACATTACATATTTGTGGTCATAAAGGTCAAAGGCACCATAGACTGTAATTACTTGGCAAAACCATCATTTTCCACATTTCTCCATTCTATAAATAGTCCATCAAAAATAAATGCCATGCACATCATTTTCACCATATCATAGTCGGTTGTCTTCTAATGTATCAAGAGTTTTGGTCATTCAGATGTCATTAGCTTTCTAGCCATGTACTGTACAAAGTCAGATAGATTTTACAAAGGTAGAGTTCTACTTGGATCACACCTTGTTACGTAGCATCCCAACACAAATTAAAACACATAAAATAATTCCCAAGTTGTGTGAATGAAAGATGAAATCTGTAAAGTAATCCAGGTCACCATAAGTGAAATGGTTATCTTGCTCATCCCCCTGTGCGAATGACCCCAAGAATGCTGAGAGTTGGCAAAAGGACAAGCATCTTCCCTACCCAATTCCCCAAGAAATCCCAAGTTCTTAAAAAGTTGCAAAACATCAAAAATTTGCAAAAGTCAAAACTCCAAAAAATTTGACATCATAACAAAAGTGCATACATCAAAAGGCACATACAATAGTGATTCTCATCACTCAATATTCAAAATCCCTTGCTCAAAAGAAAATATAACAAAAATAAACAATGATTTTTATCACTACAAAAGAGCAAGTATCCCAATACAATTGAAGAAAAGAAGGGAGTCGAACTTGAATCCCTGGAACTCTCAGCATTCAGAAGGTCATGAAGTAAACCTCAGTACCGGTTTGGTGGATAGCCTATCGGTCATTGGTGGTAAACCTCCCGCATGACGATATATCTATCACATTAACTTGTGTACAGATCAATGTTTGCATGTGGATGAGCTAGCTTATGGTATCCTAGATAGCACCGTAGATTAATCTGACTAAATACAACAAAGGAGTTAGTGGAGCTAATTAGGTGATCCTCAGTACAGGTTTGGTTGACAGCCTATCTGGCATTGGCGGTATCCTGACAAATACCACATAAACGAACTCAATTGCACACACAGGGATGTGAAATAACTTGGTCAAAGACAAGTCCGATTCATACCTTGTCCAAAAGTCTTGTAAGATAAAAATATAGTACTGGCTAGTTAGTTAAAACATCTGAGTCTCAGAAAACCTTAACTACATTCTAAACCACCTATGCAATCTGTCATCCTCGAATTGCCATCAAAAAATACAAAAATAGCATGTATACATAAAAAGTCATTTACCACAACAATCGCCTAAGACAAAAAGCCATAAGTTCTAAATAGTCTATGGTGCCACCACCAAAAATCACAAATTTAATTCATCCATTCCATTTGCATATCATAAAAATTAGAAACATTTGCATTCATCATAACATATGCATCCATCAACATAAATTAACATGCATACATACACTTTCAACAATCATTGTGCATAACATCAAATGCCGACATGTGTATAAACAAAATAAATTCATCTGTATATATATCATCAAAAATGCTCGTAGGCTACAATAACCGGTCATCTGACCCCGCAAAAAGCCAAAAGCTCAAAAACCCCAAGCCTAGGGCATCGGTCACCATGATCACGTAGGATCGGTGCGACGAGAACTACCCCCCATGGTGTGGGTCCTATGGGACCCCTCAGGGTGGCTGCTACTAGCCCTCGCATCATGCCTACTAGCGCCCCCTCATCCAATCGCCTGTAATGAGATGATGCTGACTACTCAGTTATCACTCCCCTCGTCCGACGTGCGAAGACCCACCTCCTAGAGGGCTTAGGTATCCACCCCTCGAGGTGGATAATCTCTCCCTCCAAATCCATCCGATGTCGAAACCACTTCCACTCCCACCGATGGTACAAAGCTACTACATCATCATACCAATGCCTTCTCCTTCTCTGCTAGCTGCATCCATAGGAGATCCCTCTCCCGTGCAGCATCGGTATCCCCATCCTTCGATGGTATACTAGCCCAAATGCATTCTCCCACTCTGCTAGCTATTCGTAGGAGATCCCTCTCCCGTAGTGCATCCCCGAGCTCCTCATCTCACCTCTAGAGTAGCCCCTCCAATCATGCATTCTCAGTGCGCAACCCTACCTCCATGTCCTCTAAGACTGCCTGAGGCATTGGCATCTCTAGAATAATACTCTCCGGCTCCCACTCCTCGGGACGTCCTACATCTCTGACTGATCTAAAACCCCAAAATCCCCCCAAAATCATCCACCTCTACCATATCCGCATCCTCGAGTGGAACCCCCAACCCTCTCCTGATGCCTCTGCACCCTCATCACCTGCTGCTCCTCTACACCTCCTAGAGGCCCCTCACCTCACCACCATCGCAAGGTCCACCATTGGTCATACTCCATGGTAGTCCCGACGTCATCCACATCCAGGACATCAATCATTGTATCTGAATCCTCACCCAATGGTGCAATGATCGGCCAGACCAGAGTCCTCTCGTCCCCCCGATGTCGATAGATCACGGGCTCACCAGGAAACCCCTGGTGCACCCCAAACTATCATGTCACCCGACCATAAGGGAAGAACTCCTGCTCGGTCCCATGCCGACCAATCAGCCACCACCCCTTGCAAACCCATCGAAGCCACTCTCCAGCCTCAGGCCAGGCTAGATAGTCCCGGTAGGGGTGCCATAACACCTCCCCTGGAGCAAGCCGAGCGAAGGCATCAGCATAGTGCCCTACGACACCTGCCCATCATCGACTCTATCCCTGCTCCTCAAACCGCCACCATAGAGCCATGTAACCTATATCCCTATCCACCATCTCTGCTCGAGTCATCCATGACAACCCCATCGACCTCTCCATCGCTATGTGCTGCCAAGCCCAACACTACAATAGATAGCTACACCTAATACCCTTTCGCCTTCGATAGCGGACCTCGTACAACTCATCATAGAGCTGTGCCAGCAGTGTCTGACCCCATCTCATAATCATAGGTGCCTCCGTGGGACACTCGACCAACCTGAATACCACCTCCAATAGGTTCCATGGGAACCTCACACCCGAAGAGTCAGGTAGCAACATGTTGGAAATGAGGCCCATCAGTACATGTGCCTCACTCCCAACACACCCATCTCTAGCCACCATCGAACCAAAATGCCACCAATCTGGCAGTCACCCTCTACCCTCTCCACTGGGCTATCCACACCCACCTCCTCCCCATGCCCAAAGTAGCGTGTCAACACTGCTGTCCGTTGATCCCGTGGCATCATCCTGATCGGCAATCCATCTATCGAAATCCGTAGAATCCGATAGACATCCTCCAAGGTCACTGTCATCTCCCCTATTGGGAGATGGAAGGTGTTGGTCTGAGGATCCCATAAGTTGATCAGGGCCATCGGAATAGGCCTGATCCCCGACCACAGGCTCCAGCCGAGTCACCTCTTGAGCCCAAGGGCATCAAGCCACTCCCCATCGGCTAAAGTCGTGCCTCCCATGCTTCAGTGAAAACTGTGGGCACACGGTACCGGCTCTTCACAACCTGCAAAAGAAAACCAAACAAAAACATTAAAAACATGAAAAACTGTACAACAAAACAATGTACAACTAAAAATAGCTAAATAACGAACAACAAAAATCACAAAAATTCAACAAAGAAATGATTTTTTAGTTCCTAGGGTTTTTAACTCTAAATTCAACTGAAAAATTAAAAACACCAAAAATAGTTCAAAACAATGTTTGTCAGTCCTAGGGTTTTTAACTCTACGTCTACACTGATAAATTAAAAACAAACAAAAAATCAAAAAAAATAATTTGTCAATTCTAGGGTTTTTAACTCTACACTGATAAATTAAAAACAAAAAAAAAAATAACTAGGGTTGAGCTACGTTTTTAAAGCTCAGTTTTACCCTACGTTTTGATCTTTGTTTAACTAGGGTTAACCTAGGTTTTAAGCTAAGTTTTGATTTTTTGTTAGACTAGGGTTTCTTTTAGTTTATTACAGATGCCCAATAAACATGGTTTCAACTAGGGTTTCAACCTAAGTTTTCATGAAGCCATACAAAAATACAAAAGAAGAAAAAAAACAAACAAATTGCGGTTTTCACACTGTAACAAACAACGCAAAAAAATAAAGAGGAAGAGCACTCACCGGTCTCGCTTCGGCTCCTCACTCGATCCGGTTCATGCACTCATGGTAGCGGGAAGAATTCGGTAGCGCTTCGCTTCATAGAATCAACCTCCTCCTCCTCAGAGCTCCAAATCGCTAGAAAATTTGAATGCAAATGAGCCCAAACCCTAGTTTTGGCCCTTAAATAGGCTTTTAGGCCTGTAATCGTTCCTCCCTAGGATGAGCACTCTAGTTAGCGCTCGTCCCACCCTAGGATGATTACTAAACTGGTATTCGTCCCACCCAGGAATGAATACAGAGCAAAAATTTCAAAAAATAGCAAAAACTGCACAAAAATGCACCAAAACAAGCAATAAAATTGCCCGATGAGAGTGCTTTTGCACTTGACATTCTGGGCATGCAAAATAGACATTGGGGTCACAAATTTAGTCACTATCCTACTCCCTAAGAAGGCTACCATAGCTGGACCGCTCCACGGGAGGACGGATTTTTGATAATTTCAGCTCCAAAATACGTCACAAAAAGGGTTCAAACCCACCAAAAATAGGTCTAAATGTCGGAAAACTGCACACACATTCAACGATAAACATCTGAAGGCACCCTTACACAAGTCATCTTGGGTCAAGCGACTCGTCGCTTTTCTCATGTAGGTCATTCCCTCATCGATTCGTCGCTTGAGGGGGTAGTCACACTTAGTCACCAATCAACAAATACACACCCAATCAAGGAAATGGCATGCATTCAAAGAATCATTGACAAAGACAATCACGCTCCTGCTTGGGGCAGCAAACAAGCAATAATCACAAGCTGATCAAACACTTGGCATTCATGAATCATGAACTCAAGGTTCCCACAGACAAAAGGTTGCGCCCTTTGCCTATTCATGACTGATCAATGTCCAAGCTCAAGTAACACCTCACCGAAAAAGGTTAACACTTGAATTGAGTTCCTTCGCTCGTTGAAAGCAAGGATTCAAGAATGCATGCCCTTTCCATACTTGGGGCATCAAAATTTGGTTAGGTTACTAAGAAACCCTAATCATTAGTGCTTTGGTTATCTATTTTTGCTCAGCATTGCGCCACGCACAGCGCATCCCAAAAAGGGGCATCTGTAGACACCAAAACAACACCTATCCGATTATGTGACTGCAAACACTGATCGCATTGACACACACAGCCCCAAGGGCAGCCCCCAGAGGTTAAACAGTGGTCCTAACCACTCTCACAGTAGTTTTGGAAGGTCAGGAGTCAATTTGGCACCTTCAGGCACTCTACTCCATACTCGTTCCACCCAGGGATGATTACAAACTTCTATTCGCCCCACCCAGGGACGATTAGCAGTATTCGCTCCAGGGTGGGGCGAATAGCAGGTTTGATGGGAAAAAAGTCAAATCTTGACAAATGGCAGCTCAGATCCACCACTTAACTCTTCCTTCATTGCATGGGAGGGTGAGTGAGCATTTTTGAGCGTTAGAGGAAGTTACAAGGGCAGTCATGGAGCCCCTAATCAGGGAGGAATCTCCTCCCCCTTGGGAGGCATGATTGCCAAGTGGCGCCTCTGCATGCTCATCCAAAGAGACCTCCAGGTCTATAAATTGGTGAGTTTTCTCACCACAAGATATACAGAGAAGGAGCATTTTGAGCAACGAAGTGCTGTCATTTTACTTCCACACCCACACCTTTTTGATTTGTGCCTTTCACATCCTTGATCTCTTTTGGAAAGGAGGTCATAGGGTGGTTATTGGAAGCACAAATCCAGAACCAAAACCTGACATTTGGCCACAATATCCCACCAAATTTTTTGACAATACCCCACAAGAGGTTTTGGACCCATCCCAAGTGGATTGGTGCCGAAATCGGGCCCCAAACGATGGGCGTCCTGCCCTCGGGCGCCCCCCACACTATCGTAGTCCTAATCGCCCCGCCCCGGAGCGATTAGAAATCTATGGCAGATTTCCTTTCTATTATTTTTGCATTTGATTCTATGCTGCTTAGATAGGTTGTCATTCAAATTTCACATCGTTTTGAGCATTTTTTATCATGTTTCTATTATTTCTCGCCTTTACTAACATGCAGGTAGCATCATCAAATTCCCGGTGATAGAGGCCAAATTGGGAAAATCTGACCTTCTGGGTCTTCCCAAAATACCCCCAATTAGCTAACCCCCAACTTTGTAGGTGATTTGGAGCTTCCCGGATGTGACATTTGGGACAGTGCCTTTTGACGTTTTGTTGCAGGTCTATTCGTCCCGCCCCGGAGCGAATACAAATATGTGGTGAATTTTCTGACTGTTCCATTTGCAGTGTTTTCCTTGTGATGTTTTGATGCCCCTGTCAAATTTTTAGTTCATTTGGATCTATTTTAGTTATCATTTTATTTATATCTTGCATGCACTAATTGAAGGCGTGGGGATTGCATGTTTTATTTTATCTACAGGTGCTACTGACTATTTTCTGTTTCCTTGAACGTAGGATCTGGACATTAGAGGAGCAGCAAGGAGTCAAGACTCATCAACGCAAGCGGCGGCGACGTTTGGTCCGCCCATTTTACATGTGGGCACGCGGAAGAAGGAATAGCATCCATGGGTGTAACAAGAACATTTTTTAACGCTCCTAGCCCCTAAAAAGGGAGGAGACGAATTGTAACCGAGTTCTGAAGCATATTAATAAAAGGGTTGTCTTCCATATTGGCTTTTTATTTGGTTTCGATTCGTTCATGCCTCTTTCCTTTCATGCACTTTCAATTCATAGGATTTAGCGTTATCTTTTGTTTCGTTTGAATCGCATCTTGGCTTTTCCTTTTTGTTTCCGTATCCTCGTGCTTTCAGCTTGTTAATTCTACTTCTACTTGTATTGATATTGTTTGATCTACTTTCCCAAACAAGGTCTTTAGTTTCTCTCGACTTTCATAAGGATTTTTCCAATATGTAATGTGAAACCATAAGCTTTCATGAACATTAGAGCTTATAATACCCATTGTTTCATATATTTTCCCTTTGTGAACAAATATTTCATATTCTTTTTCAAACTCAAGTTGCTTTTATTTTAATAGGTGTGTGAGCCCTTTTTGAGAAATGAGATTTAAAATTTTGGGTTTCCATGTATGGTAGTTATGAGGAGTGAGAGGATCAATTGTATTCATTTTGAAGTTAACCCAAAGTTCCCCCCTTTAACTTTAATTTTTAGAATGTAATGGATATTAGTTAACAGAAGCCTGAAGGAAATACCAAATTGCTCAAAATTACCCACCCTAACGAGAGGGAAACTATAAGTAATATGAGAAAATATGATATTCAATGAGGTTAATGAGAACAAATATGCCAAAGCTTTTAAGGAACACCAAATAACTCAAAAATACCTGCCCTAACTTGAGGGAAACTATAAGTATTTTGAGGATATTTGATATAAGTTTGGTTTAAAGAGAACAAATATGCCAGGCCTATATATCTTCTCTTCTCAAATACCCACCCTGACGAGAGGGAAACTATAAGTATTGATTAGATATGATACTTGGAACATAGGCTAATATCATCCAGGCCTATATTGGTTATCTTAATAACTCGCCCTTACTTGAGGGAAACTATAAGTTATATAGGATGTCCAATATGGGTGATTGGTGATAAAATATTTGTGCTTTTTAGAAGGACAAATGCTTTTCTTTAGAATATATTAACAAGTTTATAAAAGAGATTTTAATTAAATTACTTTGTTTAATAATAGTAATTAATAAGATAATATTTGCCAAAAAATTAGTAAACAAAAAATAAAATTAGATGTTTAATATAGAGTTTTCTTAATGAATTTAAAAGAAAAATAAAATAGATATATTCTATTAAGTTCTTAATAATATTTAATTAAGCAAGAAATATAAACAAATTGATTAGCAAATTAAGTTCTTTTGTGAAAATGAGAAAAGAAGATAGACACATATAACACAAAAAATGAGCCCCCCAATCAAAGCAAAATTCGGTGCAAAAAATTAGCACCTTTAAACCCCCCAAATAGACCTTTGAATTAATGAGGTTACAAATGACTCATATATTTTAAAAAGCCTTCGAAAAATATAAAGGCTTTAAAAAATATTCAACCTTCGAATTGAAGGGAAATTGAAACCAATACACAAATACCTATTTTTAAATAAAGGAGGACACACAACAATGAAGGCGCTGCATCAGATTCATTACATAAATGAAGGGCTAACCCAAAGCTAAAACCAGGAGAAGCCCTCTGAAAATTTTTGGTACCCAGATGAAGAGGGGACCTTTGAAAAAAATGTGGTAAAAAAATGACCTCTTTGTTAAATGAAGTGGACAACCTACAAAAATAATTAGAAGGGAAATCAAAGAATACTTGAGCCATTGAAGAATAGGATTATGAAGTCCTCTTGAAGATGTTTCATGTGTTCTCTTCTCTGGCACCACGAGTGCTCTATGCAAGGTATTTCTTCTCTATTATGCAGGGTGTTTGTCCTTTCTAAAACCTACATAAGATTGCCTCTCGACGCCATGGGTGCCTTTGAGCAAGGCATCCCTCCTTTGTATTGCAAGACATATATCCTTTTGAAAACTTGTAGAAGAAAATATAACAGGAGAGGAAATTTTTTTGCCTATATGAAACAAGACGTATTATCAAATGAATATTTAAAAATTCAATAAATTTAGCATCACCTGACGAACAAATCGAATGAGCTTAAACCTGCCAAAGAATCGAGATCAAGTTAAGCGAGCATATGAAAAGTAAATCAATGAAAGCAATGCAAAAGAGAGAGGGCCCAGATGAGTTTAATAGGAACCTTATATTAGTCGTTACACCAACGCCAAATTAGATAGGAGATATTTGGTGTTTAAGGATTAAAATATGACATGAGTTGGTTCCTACGAGGGTCACCGATGAAAAAAGGAGACATTAACACTTAGAACAACCCCTTGAAGAAATGAAATTAAGGCAACTGAAAGAGACGTCTTTGAAGCACACGTGGGCAAGATATAGATTCAGGAGATCTTAATACCAACATTCAAAAAATGAAGATCTATGCCAAACAGATGAGAAGCGAAGAGCACTATCTCAGATTCACTAGAGAAACTGAAGAGAGGTGCCACGATGTGTAGTTATGGGTCCCAAATAGGGTGCTGAGAGCACAAAAATCAAGCCTCTCTTTTGAGGTCTTTTATTGCACTCTAGATAGATGAAAGAGAGGCACCACGATGTGCAACTAAGGCACCCAAAATGGGTGCCTAGAGCACAAAAAATGAGCCTATATTTGAGGTCTCCGAGTGCAGTCGACTGATATTTTACCTGCAAAAAAAAACTTATGATAGGAAATATATCCTATTATATCAAGTTATATGCTTGAAAAAATGAGTTTTTTTTAAGGTAAAAGATAATAAAAAATATATATAATGTATGATTATTTCATAGAAGAGATTTGGACAAAAAGAATATTTTCCTTTTGTTTTTTTTTTAAACAGATCTATGAAAAAATGGGCAATATTTCTAAAAAAAATTTACTCTAGAAGACAATGAATCTTCCCTTATTCAATTGAGAAGGAGATAAATATTATCAGAATAACCCACATACATATAACTCCAAAAAAATATAGCTGAAAAAAACTATATATAAACTCTTATTGAAGGCTTTTAAAAAAAGGAGAAGCCAACAAAAATATAGAAAGAACCAGCTCCTAGAACCTCCATGAGAGAATGCTAGCAAATTCTATCCTATAACAAACCCAATTTTTACCCCTTCATATCCGCAATTTTTTTTTAAACATATATATAAATTCTTATCTTCATATGGCAAAAGACCTAATCATGCCCTAGGATAGACATATTCCATTTGGATTATAAATTTCAAGACAAATAGCTTCAGGAGCTATAAAGACTTGATTAAAGTCTCTTCAAGTAGAAGTGATCAGCTTCTATGAAACCCTCATACCCCACTTGGTATGAGTAAATTGGCCAAGCATTGGGTTTCATCCTCATTAAAGGGAAATAATTGCCATACGGTCCACCCACACTAGGTGAATGCCTTGAATATGGAGAACCACACCCATGGTAAACCATCATCGATGAAATAACCACACCAATGGTTATTCATAAATCTTAGCTTTGATCCATTCCATTTAGAAGGTATTTCTAAGACAACTGTATCACTATCGTGATACAAATCCATGGAATGTCCTTTTTAACATGATTACATAACTTTAAGCCTCTTAGAGTCATATTGGTATACCCTCTTTTTTAGGCAACCCTCTTGTATTTGTACACTTGAGATCATTACAAATAAGGACTTCTCTGGTCCCATAAGGGTGTTCCCTTTATAATGTACACCCAATTCTTAGGTGTAAAATATAGGTCTATCTTGGTTTATAGATAAAGACCTTTTTGCCATCTTGAGAGTTCCATTCCACAATATAATCTTGACTAACCCATATTGAGTGCTTATGAAGTGAATTTAATCCATGAGGCCCTTTTATGGAAAGGTTCATTACATATTATCCTTAGGTTTGAAGTACTACATGAGACTTCTTCTTAAACAAGGTTTGTGTTCCATTCAAGAATAAATATATAATTTATAGATTAAAATAAATCCAATTATCCCCTTAAGAGTTAGCTTCTATTGCATAATAATTCTTGGAATTCAACAAAGTTTAACCACCATGAACATAACCCATGATGTATATGGAGAGGTGCATAATTCATAAATAGTTATTCCACAATATTATAAAAATATAACAAATTTTATTGATTCTCTAACACACTTAAGTGAGCATACATCCATCACATGAGATTATTATTTGAGTAACTCTACTTAACTATATCATTCATCATCATCCATTCTATTCCAAATTAAATGATACTATTGCATTACCATATACATTTCTAACATCTATACATTGTTAATCTTAGCATACATTCTATCATCATTCTCAATTATAGTGCATGGAAATAAATATTACATCATACATCATTGCAAAATCCAAAAGATACCATAAAGCAAATCACAAATTATTGGCACAAATATTTATCCTAGAAAAACCCTAACAGGAAAAACTCAACCTCCAAAATATTATCTTCCTCATTTTCATAAACTTAAATGGTAAACGTTACAATGATAGTAGGGCATCTACTAGCCCTTCTCTTCAAATATAGGTAAAATTACACAACAATTCATTTTTTACCTATTGATGTAATTAAGGAATCACCCAATCCCTTCATCTACAACATCAATATAAAATTCACAATACCATCAAGGAATATATAGTTCCTAAGGCATTTAACATCTTACATTTTTTATAAAAAGTCATTGGATTATATTTTGGAGATATCGTATTTTGAGGGAGCCCTATAAGTTCCCTCAAGAATGAATTCCAATTCACTCTTCATAATTGATTCATAATCAATATTTTGAGTAATGGATTTAAAGTCCCATACCTTTAAATCCATCAATATCCATTTCTTAAGAAAGTTTTCCAAATTCATTCAATTTCATTAATCTCATTCAGTCCCTTAAATTTGGAGTTCCTACTTTACACTTCATTCAATTAATCAACTAAATTTAACAAAGCCTTGAAATAGACTATTACATAAACCATCTAACTCTTAGTTCAAGGTATTCTACTTTTAATTACTAAATTTAACAAAGTCATTAAATAAAATATTAATCTAAGAAGATCACCTTTTAATTGACACCATTGACCCCCACGAATATTCATAGTACCTTATTAGGAAACCAATGACCAATGGTAGTGGTAATTCAATCGAGGCCACTATATAGGGCTGTGCCAGTGGCTGGTGCCCTAGCCTCATGGCTAGGCGAACCACCACCATGTGTCATAGCACCCTTAGCTAGTGTTGGTGGCCACCGTTTGGTGGCTCCTGTGACCACTGAGTGGTGGTCACTATAAAGGAGAAGACCCTTACCTTATGAAAACCACTAAAATTCCCACATCATCACTGTGGGATTATTCAATCCTTTGATAACCAAAATGTTTTATATCCCTCCCACCATTACATAGGTTCGACGAATAGCAAGCAGATAAATGGAACATTGCAAAAAGGTCAGCTCATATTACGAGGTCTTAGTATAGGTAGCTTGAATGGAAAAAACCTACCATAGGTCTCCAAATAACCCGACATGGGTATTGTTTTAGGTAATGAATTGTATTTTAATCCCCTTTTTTACCACTCTTGCCCAACCCATGTGGGTAATGGCATAAATTTGGATAGATCTTACTTCAATCACACATCCAAAGCACGAACTTATCACCCAAGAATGGTACTGCATCGATGGATTCTAATATAACTACTCCCTTCCAAGTTAGAGAAATAACTTAGTGTTGATAAAGACTTCAAATGATGGGTTTCTATGTGACAACAGTGACAGTGATAGTATAGGTAACTCTTCCCTATTCAGTGGAATTCCTACAAATGCAGAGAGGTAGGTCACCCGTTGGTCTATAATTTCCCTGTAGAAGATAAGGAAAGTCCATTTTCCTATTCTTAAACTATGCAACCCATGAAAACTATGACTGTTTCTGCGAATATGCAACCCCAATGCATTCATACAGATTTGATTTCTAGGATTTTTCCAAATATATACTCACATCATCAAATATCTATAATGGAGTGCATCCCAGGCAGAATTTCATTGCGTAATGACTCCCATTGAGAAGGCATTGCGTGATCTAGATAGGTGGTTCTAACACATTCTTAACATTTTGTGTGGGAAGTTCTCTTCCTATGATAATGCATAAGGCTTTTCAGGGGTGTTTCAATGGTTATTAGCTCGATGCCCTTCCCCACACTAAGTCTCGAAGGTCTATCAAGGGTATGACCCAACATAGAATAATTGAAAGGCGATGGAAGGGTTTCACACGAGGAGTAACCAGATTAAGAGTTTTTGAGGTTTAATCATCGATCAATGATATGTATTAGGGATTGGTATAATTGTGGGTCACCTATACTAAACACATTCCATAGATCTATGAGGAATTGATGAACGAAACCCACATTGACTATGCCAGAGGTAAAATGCATACTAAAATTCCTTTTTGCTATGGTATAATGGTAACCACTCGATGGTGGTTGTGAGCTCATTGTTGGTGGTAATGGAGGTATCGAGGTCCTAATTTAGTATAATAATTATGGTTGTCTTTCAAGGCCATCCAATCGATGGTTCCTTTTGTAGAGGATCCTACATAGATTAATGGTATATTCAGAGAGCACCTACAGGTCTCTATTCAAGTGAGTCCAAATTTAAAGGAACTAGATAGGATCGACTAAATATAGGACCAAAGAGCTATATTTTCTCATCGCTAATATTGTCCACTAAATTCCTTGACCTCAATTTTTGTCCAACCTATTGATTTAAACCACATTATAATTCAATGTAACTTAAACATTGTAGTCTTCCATTATACCCAACTTGACCGTGAATGATTTTCTTAATCAATATAGGTAGGGTAAATTAAATAATCCAATATGATACAAAAGCATAAAATAAAGTGGACAATTCATGTAATCAAAGTGCTATGGATGAAATAAATGGCTTACTTGTAATCTGTTGGGCATTCCAATCTTCCACGTACCTTCAAGCCTCTAGAACTCCCTTCTATCCATCCAAGAATGACTCTTTTTACAATTAGGAAATCTTTCAAGCCTTCTAGTTTCTGATCCACCCCATGGGTGGAGAGCATACTCCCTAGTCCTCTAATATTTCCTAGATAGTTCCTCACTCTAACTAGGAAATATTTCAAGTCTTCTGGTTTCTGATTCACCCCATGGGTGAAGAGCATACTCCCTAGACCATTAAGAACTCCTAGAACCTAGATAGCCATTTCTTCCCAAAATGCCTTCTATTTATAGGGAAATTTCCCACTCATGGGCCAAATAGTGGCCACATTATAATAATATTAAAAATATGCCTAGGACCATTATGACTTCATCATGTCCTTCAAGGGTTCTCTAGGGATGAGGTGAGTGACAAAACTCATACTATTGAGGCATAGGATAGTTACAAGGTTAGAACTATTTTTGATAAGCTAGGAGATTCCCACCAATATAGGGTAGCCACATGAGTACTTCCCAAAATATAGGATGACCCATAAGTTATTTAAAAATTCCTTAGTCCTTTTTAGGTCCCATCCACATTGGGTCCACTAAATCTACCCATAATTTATTGTATGGTTATAATTTTGTAAAATATAATTCCTCAAATTTATCTTTTACTAGACCTCATAAATAGCCCTTAAATAATTAATATTTCTTATCCCTTATAAAATTCTTTTATTAGAATTTTTGTAGGATTCTTTAGGGTCATGCCCCTTCTATTAGGCATTAATTGATCCCCCAAGATCAATTAATATTCTTTAAATAAGGTAGGAGGGTAATGGGTCATGACATACACCCCCCTTAGATTAAACACAGTCCTCTGTGTTTGAACATATATCTTACAAAAACACATTTGTCTAGCAAAAGCTAGCATTTATTCTGCTGTTTTACAATCAGATCTTCTTTCATCCAGTACTTCAATCTTAATAGCAAGCTCCATCTTCCATCCAAGCGAGTACCTGGACCTGCAAAAATGCAAAATATCAGCAGTACCATGTCCTTATAAACAATATAACATCCATTTTGCATATCAACAAGTATTGAAAGCATCATCAATACACAATATTAATACAAAACTATAGTTTTAACTCATTTCAAATTGCACAAACAATTGATCTAGAGAACTGTAGTATTAGAATTTTGCAAAATGATGTTACAAGGATATCATGAAATTATGCATTTGTACCTTACTAGACATAAAAAGTCTTGTTAGTTTTATCAAAACTCCCACCAAGGAGTATCATAGTATAATTTGGTTAACCTTTGGCATGAATTAACTTGATAAAATCAAATGCTAACAAAGATACAACATAATTTCAGAATCTCAATTCAGGATATTTACATATATCCTAATATGCATTTTAATGCCAGAGCATCCACCCAGATGTCTCCTGGTTTATATCATCATAAAATCATGGAGAAGTCCCATACCTTCTCCAAGAATGGACACCAATCCATTCCTCATATTCATTTAATCAGACAAGATTCAATATTCATGCATTCTTTTGTATTACATAATAACTAATTAAATCTATCATAAACAATAATATTCATATAACCTTCAAATATAAAATTCAAAAGTTGCTAATGTTTATGCCTCATCCTTGGCATTAATAGACTACTACAAAATGATGGTCTATAGAGTGGGTGTCCAATGGACCTTAAGGTTGATGCTCCTGGTTCTGTTTTCCTCCTTGTACTGTGCTGGTACTTATGGCTAGAGATGGTGGTGGAGCTACTGCTCCAGCAGCTGCTTGATCACTGCCTCCCCTTCTCCCATGCTGATTACCAATAGTTGGTTGTGGTGGAAGAAGCATACCATGATTTAACAATGCAACCAAACAAGATTCTAGAAATACAACATTAAATTCTTCCCTTAGTTGATGGAATTGGGGATTTTCTGTGAGCATGGCTGCCATCGTTGTTGCTCTCCAGTTATTTCTTTGTAATATCTCTGATCTGAGCCGATCCCGCTCTGCTATGGCAGCATCTCTCTCTGATATTAACCTTAATATTTCCTGTGCCCAAGCATCCTCCTGAGCATGTTGCACTGGAGATTTCCTCTTTGTTGCATTGATGTGTTTCCTAATTCTTACCATGATTATTACGCCTGCTAAATCTGGTGCTGCTTCAAATTACCTTCTACTCTTCAAGGTATGTGCAACAATAGATCGGTAATCAGAAGCAAAAGAATCATAAAGCATATAATGGGATTCATTCCACTTAAAACCAATATCATCTAGGTGACTCCCACCATAAATATGATCGCATTGAATGTCATGGGCATAAAACTTCTCCAATACTCAAATGATCGTTAGGTCCGTCTATATCAATTTTTGTTCACACATTTATCGATCGTATCCTGACAATCCCGAGGTGAATCATTCATCTTCCATGATACACCCTTTTCTTCGGCTTGATTGTCCTATCGATGATTTTGTGTTGACTAATCAAGGCACATCATGCCTTTTTCAATTTTTGAGATGGCACGTGTCCTCTTATTTTCACGTGAAGTCCTATCATTGCCTTCTTTCGTAATTCCATTAGCTTTTATCGTGCACTCTTATTTTTAGTGCTTTATCCTCTAGTATGCTTTTCCAAATCTAGACAAAATCACTTATTGATATCAAGCATTCTTGAAGAGAAAGATATTCCTTTACCTCCCTTTGATTGGAAACCAATTTAGCCACAATGTTTATCTATGAAGAAGCTCAACATGAATTCTATGAGTCTCTAGTTTGGAATCCTCGATACTTGCCTCGACAGAGGGAAGAATTGCATAATTTCTTACAAGATCAAGCTATCGAAGCTCGAGATGCCCTCCTATCCATGGATCAGATTTATTGCAATACTTCTATCCAAGATTCTCACTGTGATGTTTGGTTAAGGGACAATTCCCATAATTACTTAGCATTTGAGAGTCCTTTAAGTCTTTTTGAATGGTTTGATAGATTCTTTAGTTGGCCTAACTAGACTTTCCATGTCTCATTTGGAAATTCTTGGTTACATCCTATAGGTGATCCTTTAAATATCCCCTTTCAGTTTCTACCATCATGTTATTTGGATGTGGTGAAGAAATATGTTCCCATCGGAGAAGCAACTTTCTGTAGTGGTCTTTACCAGAGCCTTCTTTATCAGAGGTATGTGCAGACTCACTTGTTCTGGGAGATTGAGAATAGATTCGCTCCGACTCGGTGTCTGATAGAAATGGATCTTCTATTGCATCGATCTCATGGCACTCCTTGGCCATATTATGCATTTGATAGATACTTAATAATCCATTATAATGTTCCTCCTCCAGTTATTTACTCTGAGCATGACTGGTCTCCAAACCAGGATGTTGATAGCTCAGATTCGGATTGGTAACATGATGGTTTTTCATCTATCATTGTTAATATGTCCAGATCTTAATTTTGGCATCTTTGTATTCAAAGTACTTCTTAATAAAGTATTCTATGTTTCGGTCCACTATTTGATGTTCCATTTTCCTTTGAAAAATAATACCACATGCATGATGAGTTGATGAGTTTCCTAATTTAAATAGCGTAGTACGCCCCTATGCTTTCGACCACCGCCCGAGTGGTCGGGTGGCATACCTTACTATCAAGTTGGGATACTCGGATTATTGGAGCTGATTGGCGGAGTTCTGATACAGGTCTCCCCAAAATTTCATGTCAAGAAATGTATGAAGTTTCGGGTGAAATTTGGGGCGGTTTCCATGCCTAAATGTGTCCTTGCTTCCTTTCACCATACTTGGGTTTCCATGACTTCTAGAGTTATGGTCCTCCTCTAGCATATCAAAGTTTCAGGTTCTAGTGTTGCTAGATGGCTTCTTCCACCATTTCCTACACCTTAACCTCTAATTGGAAAACCCCAAAGTGTATTGTAACATTGATCAAAAATCAAATAAAGAAAACATTGTTTTGCTTATTTCTTGCTCTTAAATTACTAGTAGTTAGTTTTCAATGACTAACTTATATTCACCCATGGTGATAATTCCTAAACTAGATTTTAGTCATTTTTGACAAGAGCTTTATCTCTTTTTGGAATTTACCATCGGGTTCTCATATATAGAGGATAATACCACATGCATCACTTCACACCTTGTTTTAGTGCTAAAATATCGTGAAGCACATCCATTAAGTTACAACAAAGAAAGTGGTATTTCTAACCGTGGTAAAGGTTCAGGGTTCATGACTATCTCTAGGTGAACTATTACTACTCAGAATAGTAATCTGCCAAAGTTCATTGTATTTGGTATGTTCAGTCTCATGGCCTAAGGCCAAAATGTAACAAAAATTAATTAAAGAAAACATTCTTTTAATTATTTCACTAGCTCAAGTTGTTAGACACACTTGAAGATAAAGAGTAGGCAACCAAAAGACTCAGATGTCGAGTGATTTCCCAAAATAGTCTAAGGTACACCACTTAAAACCCATATAGGAGGGTTCACTTAGCTCTTCCACTTTTGAATGACTATGGATCTACTCATGGGAGAAAGGAACTCAAACATCATCAATCTTAAGAACTGACTTCATCCTTACCAAGTGTACATTTTAAAATTGTGGAATTTATACTCTCAAGTTTAGTTTCATGCCCCAAGTCTTTGCTAACCTAGACTTTCACTAGAGCCTATCAGTTAGCCTGGGCTCTGATACCAACTGTAACAACCCCAATTGTTACCCCTTCTTATCCATATTTTTTTTAATATATATATAAATGTTTATCTTCATATGGCAAAATACCTAATCATGCCTTAGGATAGACATATTCCATTTGGATTATAACTTTCAAGGCAAATAGCTTCAAGAGCTATAGAGACTTGATTAGAGTCTCTTCAAGTAGAAGTGATCAGCTTCTATGAAACCCTCATACCCCACTTGGTATGAGTACGTTGGCCAAGCGTTAGGTTTCATCCTCATAAAAAGGAGAAATCACCAAATGGTCCACCCAGACCAGGTGAATGCCTTGAATATGGAGAACCACACCCATGGTAAACCATCACAGATGAAATAACCACACCAATGGTTATTCATAAATCTTAGCTCCGATCCATTCCATTTAGAAGGGAGTTCTAAGACAACTATATCACTATCGTGATACGAATCCATGGAATGTCCTTTTTAACATGATTACATATCTTTAAGCCTCTTAGAGTTTATTGGTACACACTCCATTTAGGCAACCCTCTTTATTTGTTCATCTTGAGTTTATTACAAACAAGGACTTCTCTTGTCCCATAAGGGTGTTCCCTTCATTCTGTACACCCAATTCTTAGCTTAAAATGTAGGGTCTATCTTGGTTTGTAGTTCAGGGTCATTTTGCCTTGTTGAGAGTTCCATTCCACAATTAAACCATCTTGAGTGCATTTAATCCATGAAGCAAGATTCATTACATCTTATCCTTAGGTTTAGGCTACATACAGACTTCTTCTTAAACAAGGTTTATGTTCCATTCAAGAATAAGTGTATAATGCATAAATCCAATTATCCCCTTAAGAGTTAGCTTCTATCAAAAAATTCCTTGGTTCCGGGATAGATTAACCAACATGAATATAACCAGTGTTGTATATGGAAAGGTGCATCATTCATAAATAGTTATCCCACAATATTATAAAAAGTTAGACAAATTCCATTGATTCATTAACACATTTAAGTAAGCATACATCCTTCACATGAGATTATTATTTGAACAACTCTACTTAACTATATCATTCATCATCATCCATTCTATTCCAAAAGTAAATGAGACTATTGCATTACCATATACATTTCTAACATCCATACATTGTTAATCTTCTGAAATTTAGCATACATTCTATCATCATTCTTAATTATAGTGCATGTAAATAAACATTACTTCATATATCATTGCAACATCCACAAGATATCATAAAGCAAACCACAAATTATTGACACAAAGATTTATCCTGGGAAAACCCTGATGGGAAAAACCCAGCCTCCAAAATATTTTCTTCCTCATTTTCATAAACTTAAATGGCAAATTTTACAATAATAGCAGGGCATCTACTAGCCCTTCTCTTCAAATATAGGTCAAGGTATACAACAATTCCTTTTTGACCTATTGATGTAATTAAGGAATCACCCAATCCCTTTTTCTATGACATCAATATAAAATTCACAATACCATTAAGGAATCTCTAGTTCCTAAGTCATTTAACATCTTACATTGTTTATGAAAAGTCATTGGAATTATATTTTGGAGATATCGTATTTCGAGGGAGCCCTATAAGTTCCCTCAAGAATGAATTCCAAATTCACTCTTCATAATTGATTTATAATCAATCCCTTGAGTAATGGATTTAAAGTCCCATACCTTTAAATCCATCAATAACCATTTCTTAAGAATGGTTTCCAAATTCACTCTATTTGATTGAATCACATTCAGTCCCTTGAATTTTGAGTTCCTACTCTACATTCCATTTACTTAATCAACTAAATTTAACAAAGCCTTTGAATAGACTATTACATAAACCATATAATTCTTAGTCCAAGGTATTCTACTTTCCATTCATTAATTAACTAAATTTAACAAATCCATTGAATAAACTATTAATATAAGAGGGTCACCTTTTAATTGACACCATTGACCCCCATGAATATTCATAACACCTGATTAGGAAACCAACGACCAATGGTAGTGGTAATTCAATCGAGGCCACTATATAGGGAGGCACCAGTGGTTGGTGCCCTAGCCTCATGGCTAGGCGAACCACCACCATGTGTCATAGCACCCTTAGCTAGTGTTGGTGGCCACCGTTCGGTGGCTCCTGTGACCATCGAGTGGTGGTCACTATCAAGGAGAAGACCCTTCCCTTTCAAAAACCACTAAACTTTCCACATAATCACTATGGGATTATTCAATCCTTTGAAAACCAAAATATTTTAGATCCCTCCCACCATTACACAGGTTTGATAGATAGCAAGCAGACAAATGAAATATTGCAGAGAGGTCAGCTCATATTACGAGGTCTTCGCCTAGGTAGCTTGGATGGAAACAACCTACCACAGGTCTCCAAATCACCCGGTATAGGTATTGTTTTAGGTAAGTTAATTATCTTTTAATCCCTATTTTCACTACTCTCACCCAACCCATGTGAGTAATGGCATAAATTTGGAGAGATATTACTTCAATCACACATCCCAAGCATGAGCTTATCACCCGAGAATGGTACTGCATCGGTGGCTTCTAATATAACTACTCCCTTCCAAGTTAGAGAAAGAACTTAGTGTTGATAAAGACTTCGAACGATGGGTGTCTATGCAATGACATCGACAATGATAATAGAGGTAACTCTACCCTATTCAGGGGAATTCCTACAAATGCAGAGAGGTAGGTCACCCATTGGTCTATGGTTTCCCTATAGAAGATATGGAAAGTCCATTTTCCTATTCTTCAACTATGCAACCCATGAAAACTATGACTGTTTCTACGAATATGCAACCCCAACGCGTTCGTACAGATTTGATTTCCAAGGTTTTCCAAAATATATACTCACATCATCGAAGATCGATAATGGAGTGCATCCCAAGTAGAATGTCACTGCATAATGACTCCCATCGAGAAGACATTGTGTGATCTAGATAGGTGGTTCTAACACATTCCTAACATTTTGCGAGGGAAGTTCTCTTCCTATGACATTGCACAAGGTTTTTCGGGGTGTTTCAATGGTTATTCACTCGATGCCCTTACCCACACTGAGTCCCGAAGGTCTATCAAGGGTACGACCCAACATAGAATAATTGAAAGATGATGGAAGGGTTTCACATGAGGAGTAATCAGATTAAGATTTTATAAGGTTTAATCATCGATCAATGATATGGATTAAGGATTGGTATAATTACGAGTCACCTATACTAAACTCATTCCGTAGATCTCTGAGGAATAGATGAAAAAATCCCACATTGACTATACCAGAGGTAAAATGCATGCTAAAAATTCTTTTTTCTATGTTATAATGGTAACCACTCGATGGTGGTTGTGAGCTCATTGTTGGTGGTAATGGGGGTATCGAGGTTCTAATTTAGTATAAGAATTATGGTTATCTTTCAAGGCCATCCAATCGATGGTTCCTTTTGTAGAGGATCCTACATAGATTAATGGTATAGTTAGAGAGCACCTACAGGTCTCTATTCATGTGAGTCCAAATTTAAAAGGAACTAGATAGGGTCGACTAAATATAGGACCAAATAGCTATATTCGCTCATCGCTAATATGGTCCACTAAATTCCTCGAGCTCTATTTTTGTCCAACCTATTGATTTAAACAACATTATAATTCAATGTAACTTAAATATTGCAGTCTTCCATTATACCCAACTTGACCATGAATGATTTGCTTAATCAATCTAGGTAGGGTAAATTAAATCATCCAATAGGATACAAAAGCATAAAATAAAGTGGACAATTCATGCAATCAAAGTGTTATGGATGAAATAAAGAGCTTACTTGTTATCTCCTGGGCATTCCAATCTTCCACATACCTTCAAGCCTCTAGAACCCCCTTCTATCCATCCAAACTTGCTCCTAGGAAATATTTATACCTTCTAGTTTCTGATTCACCCCATGGGTGAAGAGCATACTCCCTAGGTATCAAGACTTCCTTAGATACTCCTCACTCTAACTAGGAAGTATTTCAAGTCTTCTTGTTTCTAGTTCACCCCATGGGTGAAGAGCATACTCCCTAGACCATTAAGAACTCCTAGAACCTAGATAGCCATTTCTTCCCAAAATTCCTTCTATTTATAGGGAAATTCCCCACTCATGGGCCAAATAGTGGCCACATTATAATAATATTAAAAATATGCCTAGGACCATTATGACTTCATCATGTCCTTAAAGGGTTCTCTAGAGATGAGGTGAGTGACAAAACTCATACTATTGAGGCATAGGATAGTTACATGGTTAGAACTATTCTTGATAAGTTATCCCACCAATATAGGGTAGCCACATGAGTACTTCCCAAATTATAGGATGACTCCTAAATTATTTAAAAATTCATTAGTCCTTTTTAGGTCCATCCACATAGGGTCCACTAAATCTACCCATTATTTATTCTATGGATATAATTTTGTAAAAGATAATTCCTCAAATTTATCTTTTACTAGACCTCATAAATAGACCTTAAGTAATTAATATTTCTTGTCCCTTATAAAATTATTTTATTAGAATTTTTGTAGGATTCTTTAGGGTCATGCCCCTTCTATTAGACATTAGTTTATCCCCCAAGATCAATTAATATTATTTAAATAAGGTAGGAGGGTAATGGGTCATGACATATCCTAATCTGGTACCATGTTAGAATTTTCCAAAATAGACATGCAAAGCATTACACAAAATATGAAGAGAAAAGTAGAACTGATTGATTTTTTCCAAGGATTAACTTTGTATAAATAGCAAAGTTGATCATTGAGAGCCGTTGTATTACAAAAACTCATCAAACCTGATGAATACACCACTGAGAGTTCTCCTGGCACATGGAGGAGTGGAAAATCAAGTGTGTCTATCCTAGTAGAACTTAAGAGAATATTCACTTATTCTAACGAGTTCAGTAGCTTTATATTGGAGTGTTCATTTCCTCCATAGCTACATTGTAATATTTTATATTATTTTTATTTATTTCATATTTCAGTCATCTAGCAGATTTACTTTATTTCATATTATTTTGCATCTTGTGATTGTTATCTCTCCATTCTTGCTACATCAAAAGCTAACATGAAGAAACATAGATCTAATTTAATTGCTCAATTAATCATTAAAATATGAATGTTTAATATCACAATATTGCTTCAAAAAATCAAAGAAAGCAAGATTCTAGGCTTGCTACCTTAAAATTATCAATATACACCATTCATTGCATCATAATTATGTTCATTATAACAAGTTGCAATGTATATTCTAAAATTTATTGAAATACAACACATAATCATGTAAAATAAGCTTCATAATTGGAATTCAACTAATATAAACCTAATCTAAGCAAGTTTCAAGGAAAATTTAAAATAAAAGGGTTAGAGAAAGAAATAAAACAAGTTGTTGCATCTTGAAGCCTATACTAAATCGGTTGAAGCAACAAATTCTAAAGTAAACCGACTTTGACTTGACAAACCTTTGCACAATCTAAGATCAAAATTGTGTCATCTTCAAAGGAGACAATTGACTTAAATGTAACCACCTTCATCATGCACATATTACACCGAGAATTCTAATATATTGTATTGATAGATATATTCAATAACCACACTTAGACTTGCTAGCATCATGTGATTGCAAGGATAACTCTATGAGTACAATGAAAAGGGTTCAAAATCCACCAACTACAAAAGAAAAGAAAACTCTAATATATCTATTTCTAAAAGTGGGTTTCGTTCTCTTTCAAATGGGGTATTCATGTATTTTTTATAGCCTTACAATTTCAAAAAAATTAGTGCTTTATAGTTTTACTTCAGTGATTTACAGTTGTATGGATGAGTTGTCCGTCACTGCTTGGATGACGTGTAATTTTTTAGTTTATTTCTTGAATTTCACCTTCAATTTTTAGCCCTTGATATTTTTAATTGTGTTGGACACATCCCTTTGAAGCTAGCTATGCTAAGTTGTAATGCACTAGATGGTTTGAGATCAAGTCCAGATTCACTTTATGTCTCCTTATTCCTTTCAGCCTTCGCCATTTGGTTCTATCACTTGAAAACAAAAAATTAATTCAAATTAAATTTGGTTGCAAACATTTACCCTAACATGTTCAGTAAATATTCTTCTATTTCAATTTTATTTCATGTCAAAGTGTTTTGTCCACTAATATCTAAGGCCTAGGGTCATAGATAAATCACACCCTTCTTTTCTTTTTATTTAATATCATATCCAATATATTTAAATCCAACACTAAGTTTTTCACTTAAATCTAATGCCCAAAGTGTTAAGGTGTCCAATGCTAAGGGTTATTATATGTAAATAAATGTTCCCTCCCCCTTTCCCTTCAATTTTATGTTCCAAAATGCTAAAACCTACCAAAGTTTCATTCTAAAGTTCGTGTGGCCTATATTTCACTAGTGATGAGGGGTGAACACTTTTGATTTGTTATAGAAATCAATAGCTCAAGATGCATCAGGGCATGAGGGGCAAACACTTCTGATTAATCAAATAAAATAATGGGTAGGATTCATTTGAGCAAAATAGATCAAAGGCATCTAATTGATCGGATGAATAGATGGCTAAGAATCACTCAGGTGAAATAGAATGAAGGTATCCAATTGGTTTAAAATTTTGATGGCTCAAATGAATTCGTGGGATCTAACAGATGAAATATTTTAAAATTCTATAAGTGACCCAATGCTAAAGGAATATGTGAAAAGTACTAAGTGTGATCATTGTGGGAGGCTTACAAGTCAAATGACATTGATAGTCAAGATTAAATCCATGCCAAAAAAGTTAATTCCATCCATATATTCGGTTTGATATGGTCGAGGTCTAACTTAAGAGGTACCTATTTGATTTTTCATTTAAAGTATCAAATACCTAACTTTAGGAATTCAATAGTGAGTTCACTGAAGGTTACGCATAGCATATTTCCTTAGAATTTATGAGGAATTTAAAGTGTTATTCTTTGATTTATGAGGACCTAGGTGCCAAACTGTTAGGGTTGATTAAATGTGGTCTACACAATGAATTTCTTCTTTATGTGGGCCTTTGCGAGTATTTTATCTTAGGAAAACTATAGGGCTATAATATTTCAAAGGGCAGATAAAGTTTCACTTTAAACCTTAAGATATTATCCATAAAAAGGGGCCAAAAGGGGTACATGGACTTATTGATGATTAGATTTAAATATTTGGGTTATTTTCATAATGGGGTGCATGGATTTAGGCTTATATTTAATTATATGAAGGAAGGGAACTTAGACCTTAGAATTATTTCATGGGTTATAGGTCAATAATTGAATTGTATTTTCATTATTTGATTTTGCAACTTTTTCAATTTTGAATTTAGGTGAACTTTGATGCCAAAAAGGGATTTGAATTTGGTGATCTAGTAAATGATAAGAAAGCAATTGAAGACAATCTTGGATGTTTATACTTTTTAGAAATCTTATTTATTGCATAATCTAATGAAAAATGTAAATTATCTAATTGGAACCATTAAAATGAGATCATTGCAATTGAAATTCAATCCTTCATAAAACATTTAATGTAAGCAACTTTAAAATATGGATGCAAACAAACGTAGATAAAAATTTATAATTTCAAGTGGGTTCCCAATTGGGGTGAGTTGTTCAATGGAAACAAAAAATAGTGACTCTGTTGGAAGATGCTCTTGAGCATTTTGGATAAAGAACCCAACTTGAAATAAATGAAAACTTAACTAGTAAAATTGTAAATCATTTGGTAACAATCTAAGATGGGGTTAATCAAAATTTGCTTGAAATAAGTATCCCATTTTGCTTTAGCTTAAAGTGTGTGCTAGTGCATTCATTTTTATTCTTAGATCCATCAAAATTTCATCACTTAGTTTGTAGTTAGGCTATTAAATGTTTCACTCATAAAAGGATTTGCCTTTTCATTGCTCCACTGCCAGTCAAGCATTTATAGGTCTTATGGATATGACCTTGACCTCTTTTAGGCATTGCTCTACTACTAGCCAGACATCTATAGCCCCAATAAATATTTATCCGAATCACCTAGGCAATTCAGTTCATTGTATTATTAAAAAAATTCTTCTTTATTAACAAGTATTTTGATCATTTGCAAACATTGATTGTACCTTTGTATTAGGTATCTATAAGGCTAAAAGTAGAGTGTGTATATTGTCACCTAATAATCAAAATAAAATTATTACGATCCAATAATTATTTTAATGATCTTAATAAATGTGAAGCTCTAGAATTATGTTACACTATTTTCAATTTCATCTATTTCAGCCCCATATCAAAGAATAAAACCAAATAATTTGATTCACTAATCATTAGCTTCACCTAATTTCAAAGTAAGTAGTTCATCCTCAATTAATTAAGTACATTTCTATTTAGAGGAACTAAAATTTAATTGCAATTGCATGAACTACCAAAATTAGGAGGATAAAGTGTAAATAGGTAAAGTAAAGGTGGGGACTAAAACAATAAAACAAAAGAAAACTCACAACAAAGAATTCTAACTAATCAAACAAAACTGGTACGAGTGAACATAAATTAAATAAATTAAAACCAAACATTTAAACACTAAGCATAATAACAAAATTGAAATGCTAAAAAATCTAAAACAAAACTAAATCTAAATAAAATTAGAATCTTACCTAAAGGAAGAAACAAAATAAAGTCTAAAACAAAGCTATAATACAAGGTTGTCTTATTGTGATGTTATTTCAACGATGAAAGTAATATTTAAGGAACTGCCCATTGACTGGTGGAGGGATATATTCTCCACTTAGAATCTGTAGTCTAAATTTATTCTCACCCATTTTTTTTAAAATTTGATAGGGTACCAATAAAATGTTATCAAAATTATCATAATATCCTTTCTTTTCATGTGTTTTTGAAGAACACAAGCTTATACTGAGAGGGGGGGTGTACAATATAAGACCAAATTTTACTTTTCTTTCTCAAACAATACTATCCAATATTATCAATGACAATATCAACAACAGTAATCAAAGCAATGCAGACACACAAGAGAGACACCAATTTAACGTGGTTCACCCAATGTGGGCTCCTCCACGAAGAAAATATTTCTACTAAATTTTCTCAACAAACCTCTTGGGAATCACTTCCCTATTACAATGTTTATGGACCTCTATACAAATGAGACACCAATCCCATAATGCTATGATTTGTGGATCTCTCTCCATAGGATAACTCTTTTTCCCTTTTCTCTAGTTCATGGAACTTGTCCCAGGAGAATCCTTTCTCCTCAATTGGTTTGTGGATCTCTCTCCATAGAAGAACTCTATCTTCCTAGCTAGTTTTTGGATCACACTCCACAGGCAAACTCTTTCCCCTTGCTATGGTTCATGAATATCTATCCACAGGAGAACTCTTTCCCCTTGCTCTGGTTTGTGGATCTCTATTCACAGGAGAACTCTTTTCCCTCTGCTCTAGCTGATGATATTCTAGAATACTTTTGCTCCCACTGATATGGCTTGTTGATATTTCTCTAAAGAATATCTATGTACTCACTACCCTAGCTAATGGATCTTTGTCCATTGGAGACTTTTGTTCTCTGCTCTATAACCTCCAAATATTACTCTCAACTTTGTCTCAAATATGCACCAAAATCTGTCCCAAGAGTAGTACAAATTTGATCTAACTCTATATCATATCTAGTACAAATATACTCATAAATCTATACCAAATTCTATCCTCAAATATGTTCTCAAGCCTTAAAATAAATCTTGATCCAATCACAAATGTATTCTACTTATATTTACCCCAAACCTTAACACAAAGCTTGAACAAATCAATCAATCAACTCTGCTCTCAATTCTTCACACAGACTTACCTCAAATATACCTTTAATTCCTCTCTAGAACTTGCTCAATCTGCTCTCAAGTCTTCACGAAGACTTGCCTATAATATTACTTCAACTCCTCTCAAGAACTTGCTCAATATGCTCTCAAGTCTTCACCAAGACTTACCTCAAATCTGCCTTCAAGTCCTCTCAATAACTTGCTCAATATGCTCTCAAGTCTTCACCAAGACTTACCTCTAATGTGCCTTCAAGTCCTCTTAAGAACTTGCTCAATCTGATCTCAAGTTTTCACCAAGACTTACCTCTAATCTACCTCAAAGTCCTCTCAATAATTTTCTCAATATGCTCTCAAGTATTCACCAAGACTTGTCTCAAATTTTCTCAAACACTTTTTCAAAACAACTCATAAAATATGCTCAATCAATCTCAAATCTTGCACACAATGTTATCATATGTTATGTCTAATCTTCAAAGTAAGTCCTTTAACTTGAAGCAATTTATATATATTCTATTTAAAATTCGTTTAACCTCTAGAACATGTAGAGAATGATGTACTCTATCAAAAACTCAATATGTTCTATTCAATCATTAAGTCTGTCACTTTCATAAATCTGATTTCTAATATTTTCACATTCACTTTCAATATCACTCAAAACCAATGCTCAAAAATTTCACTCAATCATTTAACCAATGAAATACAACTTGTTTTCAAATCCTAAACAAGTGTTTTCATACTTCTTGAAAAAAAGTGCATAATGTGGGTATCAAACCCTAACTCAAATAATCCTCAATATCTATCTCAAATATTCTCTTAAACATTCACCTATGAAGCATATGAAAACTCACTCAAACATTTCCAACAATGCTTATCAAACAATCCTTTTCACTCCATATTGTATTTCAAAACATTCAATCCAACAACACTTTAATTAAAAGATGATGTGCCCATAACTTTTTTTTTTGATGGAGATATGTCTTCAAAACCTATTTTAATCACAACCAAATCCTTTTGCCAATTCTAGGTTAGATATCAACAGTCTATCTCAAAATCTCCACAAGAATATTTATCTCAACAAATATTTCACCATACAAGAAATACAATAAAATATCAAGTCACAAATAAAACTTATTACTCCTTACTTAAAAATAAATCCCCAATCAATAGATCATACACTCACTCAAGCAAAAAAACTATAATGACAATATCCCTATAGCTCCTTTTAACTCCAAATCAACATAAAATATTTCAACCCAAATTTCAACCTTCCAAACACTTTAATATTCTAACTCAAAAAAAAATTCAAATTACAATAATAAATTCATTTGTTTACACCTTATACTCTCTAATTCTTAACCCAACATATACTCCAAATTACAACAGTAAAATTCCTTGCTTACACTTTATAATATTCAATTCTTAATCCAACATACATTCCAAATTTCAATAGTAAAATTCCTTGCTTACATCTTATAATCTCCAATTATTAATTCAACATACACTTTGTCTTTTCAAATTACACAAAAATGATAAAATTTTTGAATCATACCTTAGCCATGTAATCAAAAAAATTTGTGCGCATCAAAACACATTCTCCACCTATCGAGTGCCTTAGCCTTGGCTAGGTTGCCACTTGGGCTACTATTAGAATAAGTAATTATTCTCTTAAGTTCTACTAGGATAGACATACTTGAGTTTCTACTCCTCCATGAGTCAGGTGAACTATCAATATAGTCTATATCATATTTTATGAGTTGTTGTAATCCAATAGCTCTCAATGATCAACTTTGTTATTTATACAAAGTTGATCAATAGAATAAATCAATCAGTTCTATTTTATTTCTTCAAATATTGTAATGTTGTGTAGTTCTACTCTTGGTAAATTCTAACATGGTACTAGAGCAGGATAGGTTCTTCTAGAAATTCTTTCTTGAAGGCAGTTTTATGAACTGGTTCTCAATGTCTTATCTTTTGTAAAAAAGAAAAGAGGTCTTTTATATCTATTGTAGATTGCTTATTTTATATCTGCAATTTTTTTGGGAAATTTGTTTATGGTAATTTCTATATAGTTTAACTAATTTTTATTTTACCATATTATGCAAATATTCTCCCTTTTGTTTTCAAAAAATATTAAAATTGCTGCTCTTTCAATGCAACTATATATTTTTTGAAACTTTTTTTGTCCTCCTCGTATGCCTTTTTTTTTTCAAAATTTTCTCCATCTCTCTTGACGAACGTAGTTTCATTTGAATCCTTTGTAGCCATCGCTGCGTATCATCCATAAGACAAACACAACCTTATTTGGCTCCATTATAGCCATCATCGTGTATCGTCCTAAGTGGAGCATAAATTTCAAAGGCATATCCTTTTCTTTGGTGGGCAATATCATAATTTTTTTTGATTGAGAGTTGAGATTTTTTTTCTTTGTGAAATATTTATCTAAGAGAAGACAGTGCTTCTTGCGTCAAAACAAGAGTGGACATTTGGTCTATTTTAAATAAGACCAAAGTCCATTTATTTTTTACTAATGTGACATTTTTACAATGTTTGTATTTGGCGCGTAGTAAAGACTACGTCTTCAAAAACGGGCATTTCTATTATGATTTCCCATATTAATTTATCTCGAGCTTCTCCCTTATTTTTTGTCCTTCGATTCTCAAGTAAGAAAATCAATTTTTTATTATATATTCATATAGTGAATGCTTGAAAATATTAATATCTGTGAAGAGATCATTTCTTCTATGTTGTCTCTTGATTTGATAATTTTACAACATTATATATTATGGTTTTTTATGGTGCCTAACGTCTTCAGGTTTCAATATCTGTGTCTAGAACCATCTCTAAGAAACTTGCTCCTCATCTTATAGAAAGTCTCTTTGTGTTGTGTGGCACTGTCTTGAGAACCTCGATCTAGGGAGACTCTTTGTGTGTGGTGTTGTCTGTAAAAATTGAACTAGTACCCCTCTGCATGTGTGCCTTCCTGTGGTACCCTTATGAGAAGCCTCTATTCATGTGTGCCTTATCTATATACTATGGGTGCCTTACCTGCACATGCTCAAAAAATAGAGGTGATAATATTTTTTAAATTAATTGGCTTCCTTTTATCTTTCTTCATTTACAGTAAAAGAACGCCAAGCTACCCTTTCATGTTTTTCGAAACTCCCTTCCAACATCGTGGACACGAACCTTCAGGTAAAATTATAATTTTATTTTATATTTGTTTACCTTATTCAACTCCTCTCAGTGTAGTGAATTTGTGGCTTCCAATAGCTTTCCAAGCTCCTAAAATTATACGTTTATGTTATGGTTTTTTACTTTATTCAACTCCTCTCAATGCAACGAATTTGTAGCTTCCAATATCTTTCCAAGATCCTTCCTCACTACCCATTTACATCTCTTGTTCGTTACGAGAGTAGCATTTAAGGCTTTCAAATATTCTTCGCAACCTCTTCTCATCTCTTCTGACGTCAAATATCATTAAAAGCTAAGATCTTATAATTTGTTCCTTTTTAAAAAAATTTAGATGTGCTCTTTGTTTTATTTTTTGTAACCTTCTAAATATTCTACTATTTTATTTAAAGCCTTTTTTTGGCCACAAAGAAAAAGGGGTAAGCCTTGAAGACTTTCAAATATTCTTTGCACCTTCTTCTCGTCTCTTTTGACGTCAAATATCATTAAAAGCTGAGATCTTATAATTTGTTCCTTTTTAAAAAAATTTAGATGTGCTCTTTGTTATATTTTTTGTAACCTTCTAAATATTCTACTATTTTATTTAAAGCATTTTTTTGGCCACAAAGAAAAAGGGGTAAAGTTGTAATATCAATAATATAAATTTTTTGGGGGGGTTTTATAGGTGCTTTTTTTGCACCTATCATTAACATCTGGAGGATTGTTATTGTGTCCATAATTTCCTCTTTTATTTGTTTTACCTCTTTACCATTGTTCTATTCAATTTTTTTACAAAGTTCTTTATTTAAAATTTTTGGTAGAAAGAGTAATTCTTTTAAGCACTTAAATTGCAATCTTTCTTAAAATTAAATAATTTATAAAATACATGTATTTTCTTCATTAATGTTACTTGTAGTGAGGAATTGTTTTTTTAATTATTGCTTATCATTAAAGTATTTTATACAATATAGTTAATTTATTCGTTCATTAAAGTTAATTTCTTAAATTAAAAAAAATCTAAACAAAAGCATATTCATTAAATTTAATTATAATCACTTATGTACCATGTATTGGAATCTTAATAACTTATAGTTTCCCCCACGTAAGGGTGGGTTATTCAGATATCCAATATAAAGGTATGGTTGATTATCCATTTAAAATCCTATGTTCCAAGTATCAATTATACTCATTAGTTATAGTTTCCCTCTCATAAGGGTGGGTATTTGAGGAGAAGATATATATAGACCTAGATTTTTTTTTTCATAAAGCCTAATAATTACATCAAATCTCCTCATTTACTTATAGTTTCCCTCAAGTTAGGGTGGGTATTTTGAGGATTTTTGGTATTTATTATAAGGCATTTGTTAACTTCTTTAAAAGACATTGCATTCTCTCTCTATATAATTGAATTTAAAGGGGAAATTATTGGTTCACTTCAATTTTTATTTAGAAAAATGAATACAATTGATCCACTCACTCCTCATAACTATCATACATGGAAACCCAAAATATTAAATCTCATTTCTCAAAAAGGGATCACACACCTACTAGAAGAAAAGTAACCTGAATTTGAAAAAGAATATGAAATATTTGTTCATAAAGGGAATATGTATGAAACAATGGGTATTATAAGCACTAATGTAAATGAAATCTTATGGTTTCAAATTATGGATTGTAAAAATCCTTATGAAATTTGGGAGAAACTAAAGAAATTATTTGAAAAAGTAGATAAAATAAGGTCAATGCAGCTAGAGGCAGAATTAACTACATTATCTCATGAAGATTTCAACAATATTATTAACTTTCTCACCAAATTTAAATAAATACTCACTCAATACAAAGGCAGTGGAAAGTCTAAAATAGAAAAAGAATGCATCTGTCTAATTCTTTCTAAATTAAATGGTGTATTTAAAATTTTTGCAACCACCTTCTTATCTACAAAAGATGCTCTTGGTGCAAGTTTTAAAATGCCCTCCTTAGAGGAATTTTGTGATAGGATAACTAGAGAAGAAACCAAAATTTAAAAGTATGAGATCTCTTTCTCTTCCTCAAGAGCCTTAGTAGGATCCACCTCTACCAAAGAAAAATTCAAAAATAAAGAAAGGAGTTCCATTACTTGTACTCACTACAAAAAGAATGGTCATTTTGTGAAAAAATGTTGGAAAAGACAACAACAAATAGAGGCAGCAATGAAGGATCAAAATATAGACACTAAAAAGAAAATATTAAAATCCCTAAATGTTCAAGGCAAGATCATAAAAACTTCATCAAAATACTGGGTTATAGATTCAGAAGCAACTCATCACATGACTTCCCCAGATGAGTCATTCTCTTCAATCTCCTCAAGTTCAACAAGTAGCATAGAAGTTGGTGATTCATACTTTATCCCAGTCAAAGGAAAAGGTGACATATCCATTGATGGTGGTTATATCAATAATTTTCTCTATGTTCCAAACATTGTAACAAATCTCCTCTCTGTCTATCATATTTGCACTTTTGGAAAGGGGAAAATAGTTCTATTTTCACCAACAAGAGTTGATATAAGAGACTTTCAAGATCCCAAATATCTCATAGCAAAAGGATATATTGATCACAACACTCACTTATTTCACTTCAAAGGATTCAAAAATTTAGAAGGAGCCTCCTATTTTGTTGCACATGGATATCTTGAAAGCAAAATTTGGCATGAAAGGTTTGGGCATCTATGTTATAACTAACTAAAAGCATTGAACACCCATGAAATGGTAACATGATTACCACAAGTCTCTTCTATTTATGGAGTATGTCCTAGATGTGCTCTTGGAAAGCAACATCAAGATCCTTTCCACCCTAGTGGTTCTCTAAATCCTTCATCCCCTCTAGAGTTAATCCATAGTGACTTAATGGTCTTCCCATAGCCTTCTTTCAAAGGAGCAAAATATGCTTTAACCTTCATTGATGATTTTTCCAGAAGAACTTGGGTATACTTCCTAAAATACAAGAGTGATGTTCTATCCCACTTCAAAATCTTCAAATCCTTAGTTGAAAATCATGCCTCTTGCAAAATCAAGTAAATTCATACAGATAATGGGAGGAATAATTTAGTAATGAGTTCTCAAATTTTCTATCAGGTCATGGAATAATTTATCAACATTATGTCTCCCATAATTTGTAGCAAAATGGCATTACAGAGAGGAAGAATAGAACTTTAAAGGAAATGGCCAACTATATGCTCCACTCAAGAGATCTTCCAATTTTTTTTTGGGTAGAAGCAATTAACTATACAAATTATATTCAAACTACACTCACAATGCTCTTGGCCATTTAACTCTCAAGGAAGCATGTACTGGATCAAAACCTGATGTCTCTTTCTTCAAAAATTTTGGGTGTACTGCTTGGGCACATATACCAAAGAAGAAAAGGAAGGCTCTAGACAAGAAAAACAAAATATAATCTTTATTAGTTATTGTGAGGAAATGAAATCATATAGGCTCCTTGATTCTGCAACTCATGGGGTATTTTTTCATTGGAATGTTCAATTTGATGAAACATTTCCTCATAAATATCCTCAACCATCCTCTTCGTCAATTGATTCTCTTGAACCATCTCAAATGTTAGAGCCAAAATACAATGAAGAACCAATATTATAGGTTAATTTAGAGATTAATAATCAAGATGAGGATCCTATAACTCTAACTCAAAGTCCTTCCACTCCTAATCTTTCCTATTCTATGCCAAAATGGGCCAACACCATTGTTAAAGAAGCTACTCCATTCATCAAAAATATTCCATCATCCAGATTAAGCAACTTCATAGGCTCTGGTCTTGTCTGTTAGTCCATTTCTATAGATCCTCAATCCTTCATAGGTTGTTTGTAGGCTAAGGAAGTCTCTCTATGGCCTCAAACAATCTCGTAGATCTTGGTATGAAAAAATGGACTCCTTCCTTCTTTCCTCAGGTTTTTCTCATTGTGATTTTGATACCACTGTCTACATTTGGAGAGATGAAAAAATCACCATACTTGTTCTCTATGTTGATGATCTACTACTCACTGGTAGTGACATCGCTCACATTCAGACTATCAAATACTCCCTTTCTGAAAATTTTGAAATAGCTGATCTAGGCTTAGCTCATTACTTCCTTAGGATTCAAATAAATCAAATAGATGCAAGAATTTCTTTGTGTCAACAAAAATACACTCTAGACCTTCTTCAAAGGTTTAAAATGATAGATTACAAATCTTCTCCTACTCATTTTCAGTTTGGAGTCACTCTAAGTACTTCTTGCACATCCCCTCTATGTGATTCAACTCTATACCATTAGCTTGTAGGGAGTTTATTATACCTTACTCATACTCACCCAAATATGTCATATGTTGTTGGCTTGATATCCAAATTCTCACATCAACCTCATTTCAATCATTGGCAAGTAGCAAAAATAATCCTCCGCTACTTGCAAGGAAATCCTCACTTTGTGCTCTTATATGAGGGAAAATCCATGGATATCATTGGTTACACAAGTTCTGATTGGGCAGATTTAGTAGAAGATAAATTTTCAACTTTTGGATATGTCTTTTGTCTTGGTTCTTCACCAATTGGTTGGTTATGCAAAAAACAATAGGCAGTGGCCTTATCATCTACTGAGGTAGAACACAGGGCAACAATTTTGGCAAGTCAGGAAGCTATTTGGCTTCGCGAGATACTAAGATAATTTATTTTTCACATGATAAATCTATTACTCTTTGGTGTGACAATCAGTCACAATTCATATTACATGTAATCCAGTTGAGCATCAACACACCAAGCACATTGAGATTCACATGCACTTCATTTGATAGTATATTCAGAGAGGGGATATATACTTGGACTATATTCCCACTGAAAATAAAATTGCAGATATCTTCACCAAGTAATTTCCTTCTTCGCGTTACATTCATTTGTGAGAGAAACTTGGAGTAAAACAACTGCATTAAAAAAACAAAGGTCTTTCACCTCTCCTTTATTCTCATTATTGTATTATTTGGAGGATAGTTTTTTTCCATGTGTTTTTTTTATCATCTCTCCTAAAAAATATAAATTGTACATGAGTACCTCATTAGGCCAAATTGTCGGGACTCATTATTTTTTTGAGGACAACCTTCGCCATTCGAATACATGCCTCTATATTTATTTTTTGATAGATGGTTTTCCCAAGAGGTTTTTTCACCATCTATATATTTTAAATGAGTACCTCATCAGGGCAAGTTGTCGAGACTCATCCTTTTTTTTTTCAATGAGGACAATCTTCAAAAAATGAAGATATACCTCTTCCTTTTTTGATAGATGTTTTTTTCCCATGTGGTTTTTACCATCTCATCAAATAATATCTTTGTATATGAGTACCTCATCAGTTATTGTTACCAAGAATCATTTGTATCATACACCCCTAGTATCACTTAAGGGGGGATGTTAGAATAAGTAATAACTCTCTTAAGTTTTACTAGGATAGACATACTTAATTTTCTAGTCCATGAGACAAGTGAACTATCAGTATAGTCTAAAACATATTTGATGAGTTTTTGTAATCCAATGGCTCTCAATGATCAACTTTCCTATTTATACAAAGTTGATCCATGGAATAAATCAATAAGTTCTATTTTATTTCTTCAAATATTGTAATGCTATGTAGTTCTACTCTTAGGAAATTCTAACAGTTGTGCACCCACATAAACACCATGATGCACTCTCTACACTTTGTACCTTCCGCTGATGCCAAAATGTTTGAAATAAAACACTTTCCTCTGCTACCATTGGGAATCAAATGTGAGACCTTATATTCGCCAATGCCTTACATTGCCAAGCCTTGCCACTAGGCCAACCATGTGGTTGGTAATAGGGACATACGTACTTCTATTTGTGTGTTTGTTATTCTCATTTAGCTTTTATAAATAAAATCCTTCGACTTTCTTTGCTCATAAAATTTGCATCAAATAATTGTGTTAACCCTTCGCATGTGCATTTCGAAGACTTAACATTTGTCTTTAAAATTTTATGGTATAAATACCATTTTTCTTCCTTGCTTGGATGTCGATGAAAATTAGATATTTAAATTTTATACTTGGCGCCAAACCCACTTAGGGTTATAAAATTATTATAATATAAATACTATAATAATTTTATAATTAATCTTAGGCTTACTCTTAACACTTTAATATTATAATAATAAATATTATAATATTATTTCATTTGAGCCTAGATATTTCCTTTCTTCACCTTAGCCTTTCTCTTGACAACTTTAATATTATAATATATTTCCTTTGGGCCTAGATATTTCCTTTCTTTGGGTATTTAAACCAAATCTATTGGGCTTAAAATATAAATAATTTAACCCTCCTTTTTTCAATTCCTTTGTACTAAGATGAACTGACTTTTGACATCAATGAAAATATAACTACTCAAAATTTCCAACAATTTACCTCTTTGTCATTGACGACAACTATTTTCCTTAACCATTCCTTTTTCCTTTTTCCAATTCTTCTCCCCCTATGAAACTGCTCCCCCTAACTAAATACTCTCCCCCTAAGTCAAATATCTCCCATTTGGCATCAATGGCAAAGGGAATCCTTTGGGGCTAAAGATAAGACTCTTAGCTCAACCCCCTCTCTACCTCCTCTCCTTGAGGTGATTGATTTTGGGGTGGGATTATCTCTACTCCCAACACACACTTATATTTTTCTTTGTCCACCTTCTTTCTCAATTGATTCTTCTAATTCTTTTGAATATCCATATTCTTGCTTGTCTCTAGAAATTCTGTTCTACACCACTTATCCATATTCCTAACATTATTACACTTATAACACTTAATATTATGGTTTCTAGAAGGTGCAAATATCTTGAATTTTCTCCTGGTCTCCATACCCATTCTTGTCATGAACCCTGCAATGAATTGGTTTATGACCAAAATAATTACAAGAGTAACAATACCCTTGAAAGAAATACCCATATCTAAAATTTCTCTTAATGAAACTATGTTCCTTATTTTCATGTGTCCTACACTACATAGCCTTGTGACCAAATCTGTTACACGAGAAGCAATGTCCTTTAAAGAAATATTACCTTGAACCCTATGGTATCTTAGTACTTTCTTCCCTGTGATGTTCCTTGTTCATTATTTATGTATTTTTTCCTTCCTTGGTGAACCTTCTATTTTTCAACTTATCCTCATAAGTCTCACTTTCTTCTTGTCCTTCTTCAAAACCAAGTCCAGTCCTCATGAATGGATATATCTGTGTTTTGATAATATCATCCAAATATTTTGAGCTTTTCCTAAACTGATATATCTTATTATTAAAATTTTCAAGTCCTTTCCTTAGAATGTCAGCTTCATGTTTCATTATTTCACATTATTTTTCTTTTATCTTTAATTGTTTAATCATATCTTCTTCAACTCCTTTTTTCTTTTCAACTTTAACTCTCAAGTCATTGAGATCTTGTATAAGCCTTGCTTTTGTTTTCTCATCTTCTTGAACTTGATCCTTCAATATTGAATTCTGCTTCCTAACCTTTTTTAAATTTTTAAGAGCAACAAGTTCTGCTTCTATATCAGCGGTGCCTTCATTCTATGATTCTTCCTCTAGATCCTCAAGAGCATATTCATATTCTTCTTCACTGCTATTAAAACCATTCTTTGTACAATGATATTCAAGATGACCAAAGTTACCACAAATAAAACATTTGAGTATTTTTGGTTCCCTTCTAGCTTCTTTTCCAACATATTCTACCAAAAATATAATTTATTCTTCTTCACTATATGAGGATCTTCCATCACTATCACTTGAAATTTTACCTTTCTTATCTGCATAGAAGATTTTCTTATGTCTTTGAAAAAACTTCTTCCCATTATTGCTTTGTCCATCCCTACTTTTCTTTTGATACCTAGATTTTCCCACCTCCCTGTTATTATGATCTTGTTTCTCTTCACAACTATTGCTTTCGACTTCTAGACAATTAGATGGATAATGACCATATTTTCCAAAATTGAAACACTTTAATGTTTTCATACCTTTATGCCTTCTTGAGTCCTTCTTGTTCCTTCTAACATACTTTACTTCTTTATCACTGGATGACTCATCACTTGAATCTGGCTTCTTATATTTTATCTTCTTTGCTACTTTGAAGGCTACCTCTTTCTTGGGGATAGGATCCTTTACTATTCTCATTTCATAAGCTATGAGAGTTCCATGCAAATCATCCCTATTAAAATTTTTAATATACCTTGTTTCTTCTATGTCTGAAACCTTTTCACTATACCTCATAGGGAGTGACCTTAAAATATTTTGACAAACATCTAATTATTCAACTTTAAACCCAAGTCCTTGCATGGATTTAACAACCTCATCCACATGAAGTAAGTATGCAACAATGTCTTCCTCATTCTCCATATTCAAGTCTTCAATTATTTTCTTGTGATTTTGTAATTTTGCCATCTTGACCTTTTTTTCTCCCTCATATGTTTTCTTCAAATTTTTCTAAATATCTTTTGTATATTTATCTATAGGAGGACTGGATAGAGGTGTGTATCCATCCTCAACTACTTGACATGTCTCATATCCTTGTGCCATAAATTAAGTCTTAATTCTTACGTTCCAGAAAGCATAATTGTTCCCATCAAAAAATGGTGCCTTATTAGCTAAACATCCACTTTGAGATGCCATTTGTGTTCCTATATACGTTTCCTTCAAGACATTAAACTCTTCCTAAGGAACCTGCTCTGATACCAATTGAAGAACACAAGTTTTAATTAGAGAGGAGGGTGAACAATATAAGATCAAATTATACTTTTATTTACCAAATAATATTATCTAATATTATCAACAATAATATCAACAACAGTAATCAAATCAATGGAGAAAATATTTCTACTAAATTTTCTCAATAAATCTCTTGGGAATCACTTCCCTATTACAATGCTTATGGACATATGTCCAAAGGAGACACCAATCCCCTAATTCTCTAATTTGTGGATCTATCTCCATAGGAGAACTATTTTCCCCTCTTCCTTGGCTTGTGGAACTTGATCTAGGAGAACCATTTCTCCTCAAATGGTTCATTTATATCTCTCCATAGAATAACTCTATCTTCCTAACTAGTTCACAGATCACACTCCATAAGAGAACTATTTTTGCATGCTCTATTTAATGAATCTCTATCCATAAGAGAACTCTTTCCTCTTACTTTAGTTTGTGGATATCTATCCATAGGATAACTATTTCCCCTCTACTCTAGTTGATTATATTCTAAAATACTTCTATCCCCACTACTCTGGCTTATGGATATCTCTCCACATAAGACCTCTATCCTCACTACCCTGGCTAATGGATCTCTATCCACTAGAGACTATTTTCCTATAAACTATCACCTCCAAATATTTCTCTCAACTCTATCTTAGATATGCACCAAAATATATCCCAAATATAGTATAAATATACTCTAAATCTATCTCAGATCTAGCACAAATTTACTCACAAATTTGTACCAAACTCTATTCTCAAATCTATCCTCAAGCCTTAACACAAAGTTCTATCTAATAAAAAATCAACTCTATTTATATTTACCCCAAGCCTTAACACAAAGCTTAAAATAATCAATAAATCAACTCTACTCTCACGTATTCACTCATAATTGCCTTAAATCTACCTTCAAGTCCTCTCTAGAACTTGCTCAATCTACTCTCAAGTCTTCACCAATACTTACCTCCAATCTACATTTAAATCCTCTCAAGAACTTGCTCAATATGCTCTCATGTATTCATCAAGACTTAACTCTAATATGCCTTCAAGTCATCTCAAGAACTTGCTCAATCTACTCTCAAGTCTTCACCAAGACTTACCTCTAATATGCCTTCAACTCCTCTCAATAACTTGCTCAATCTACTCTCAAGTATTCACCAAGACCTACCTCTAATCTACCTTCAAGTCCTCTTAAGAACTTTCTTAATCTGCTCTTAAGTCTTAACCAAGACTTATCTCAAATATTCTCAAATAGCTACTCAAAACATCTCACAAAATATGATCAATCAATCTCAATTCTTGCACACAATGCTAACAACTGTTATGTCTAATCTTCAAAGTAATTCCTTTAACTTGAAGCAGTTTAGACATATTCTATTCAGAATTCGTTTAACCTTTGGAACATATAGAGAATTATGTACTCTATAAAAAAATCAATATGTTCTATTCAATAATTAAGTCTTATGCTTTCACAAATTTGATTTCTAATGTTGGCAAATTCACTTTCAATATCACTCAAAACCAATGCTCAAAATTTTCACTCAATCATTCAACCAATGAAACACAACTTGTTCATAAACCCTAAAAAGTGTTTTCATACTTCTTCAAACAAAGTGCACAATGTGGGTCTCAAACCCTAACTCAAATAGTCCTCAATATCTATCTCAAATGTTCTCTTAAACATACACCAATGAAGTATATGAAAACTCACTCAAACATTTCCAACAATGCTTATCATACAATCCTTTTCACTCCACCTTGTATTTCAAAATATTCAATCCAACAACAATTTAATTAAAATATGATGTGACCATACCCTTTTTTTTTTATGGAGATATGTCTCAAAACCTATTTTAATCACAACCAAATCCTTTTACCAATTCTAGGTTAGATAGCAATAGTCTATCTCAAAATATCCACAAGAATATTTATCTCAACAAAAATTTCACCATAAAATAAATACAATAAAATGTCAAGTCACAAATACACCTTATTACTCCTTCCTTAAAAATAAATCCTCAATCAATAGATCATACACTTACTCAAGAAAAACAACTATAATGACAATATCCTTATAGCTCCTTTTAACTCCATCTCAACATAAAATATTTCAACCCAAATTTCAACCTTCCAAACACTTTAATATTATAAATCAAACCAAATTTCAAATTACAATAACAAAGTCCTTCATTTACACCTTATACTCTGCAATTATTAACCCAACATATACTCCAAATTACAACAATAACATTTCTTGATTACACTTTATAATCTCCAAATATTAATCCAACATACATTCCAAATTTCAATAATAAAATTCCTTGCTTACACCTTATAATATCCAATTCTTAATTCAACATACACTTTGTCTTTTCAAATTACACAACAATGATAAAATTTTTGAATCATACCTTAGCCATGTAATCAAAATATTTTGTGCACCTCAAAACACTAAAATACACTCCACACAAATTAAGCTCGTGTTCTCCACCTATTGAGTGCCTTAGCCTTGGCTAGGCTGCCACTTGGGCTACGAGGTCACATAAACATCACGATGCGCTCAATGCACTTTGTACCTTCTTCTAGCACCAAAATTTTTGAAGCAAAATACTTCCCTCTACTAATGTCATGAATCAAACGTGAGACCTACTGTCCATCAATGCCTTATGTTTCAAAGCCTTGCCACTAGGCTAACCGTGTGGTTGGTAATAGGGATATGTACCCTTCTCCCTTTATGTGTCCATTGTTCTCCTTTAGCTTTTAAAAATAAAAGGCTTTGACATTCTTCGCTCATGAAATTTGCATCAAATAATTTTGTTAACCCTTCACATGTGCATTTTGAAGACTTAACATTTGTCTTCAACACTTTATGGTATAAATACCATTTTTATTCCTTACTTGGACGTCGATGAAAATTAGATATTTAAATTTTATACTTTGCGCCAAACCACTTAGGGTTATAAAATTATTATAATATAAATATTATAATTATTTTATAATTAATCTTAGGCTTCCTCTTAACACTTTAATATTATAATATTATTTCCTTTGGGCCTAGATATTTCCTTTCTTCACCTTGGGCTTTCTCTTGACAACTTTAATATTATAATAATAAATATTATAATATTATTTCCTCTAGGCCTAGATATTTTCTTTCTTCGGGGTATTTAAACCAAATATCTTGGGCTTAAAATATAAATATTTTAACCCTCCTTTTGTAAATTCCTTTGCACTGATATGAACTGAATTTTGACATCAATGATAACATAACTACTCAAAATTTCCAATAGCTTTATCCCATAATAATACTAGGTCAACAATTTTTAAGGCTTTTATTCTAGCTCTTTTCTAAAACTATATTTTCACCATCCCTTGGTGTTTGCTAAAATTTTGAAGGGCATCCTATCTCTTATCATCCAAATTCATGAAATTAGTCAGCCTTGCTTCAATATTATCATCTACTTCTAAGTATACTTTCATAAATTGTAATGTCAACAACTTCAAGTTAGTACGAAGAATAAAATTTTGGCCATATACCAAATGATAAGGAGATGTATCTATTGAAGCTTTTAATCTAGTCCTATTTTCTATAAAGCATACTTAAGTTTGTTGTGTCAATCTCTAGGATTTTTCTCTAGAATATTCTTGATTACCAGCAATAAAATTTTATTGGTAAACTCATCTAAACCATCCATTTGAATATAGTAATTAGAAGAGAATTTTAAATTCACTTTTTTGTCTAAGACCCACTCATTAAATTAGAGTGAAGAGAAGGTTGAACCATTATCACATATTCAATAACAAGGTATTCCAAACCTAGTTACAATGTGTTATTTAAGAAACTGAATCACAATATTTGTGGTGTAATTTCTTGTAGCTTGATATTTTATCCATCGAGTGCAATAGTTAGTTGTGGTCAAGATATATTTATGACTCACTGATAAATTGGGATTTATGACTCCTACAAAGTCTAATCCCCATTGGAAAAATGGGACAACCTCAAATACTAGTTATAAGGGCATAGAATAATTTCTTTCTCCATTAGCAACAACTTGGCAAATATGACAATATATAACATGGGCATGGGTATCCTTAAAAATATGAGGCCAGTAGTATCTAGCTCTCAATGTTTGATGTGTAGTGGCATTGGATGAACAGTGTCCAGTTTCATATTTTTAATGAAATTCATTAAGGACTTGAGTAGTTTTATCCTTGTCTAAGCATCTTAGATAAATTATTTCATGGATTATTCTTTATGAAATACCTACTTATATCATAAAATTAGCATTCTTTAGGCGTAGTGATATTTTTTGAGTAGCATTGAAATGACCTGGGCATTTGTTATTCAATAAGTAGTACACTATATCTTGGTACCATTCGTCACTAATGATGTTATCTATAGAATATTTTTGGAAAATAATTTGAGAATCAATTTTTGCTAAAGTTTTACTTAAATATTGGCCTCTAACTATTTTCATAGGCTAGATATCTAAATCAAATTCTTGTAAGGTTATCATCCTTTTGACTCTTCTCTCTCCTAATTCATTTTGAATTATAAGAATAGTTTTGATAGCTGGGTCTAGCAAAATTGTAGAGATTCTACTATGCAGTATATAATGTCTAAATTTCTTTATTTCCTTCACTAAATCAAATGCCTATTTATCTACAATTGTACATTTTAGTTGGGTATATTTTAAAGGAGAGCTCATAAAGGCTATTGTCTTTTCATCATTGTTTTCATTCTTCTAGGTTAGGACATTAACAATTGAGTGTTTATAAGTGAATGAATATATGTAGAAGGGTTGTGTATAATTAGGACTCACTAAAATTAGAGCATCAGATATGACATCTGTAATTCATTGCAAGGTTACTTGGGATTCAAAATTCCAAGTTATGTCAACATCTTTCTTGAGCATATCATTTAGTGGCCTAACTATCTCTACAAATCCTGAGATGAACTTTTTAACAATATTAATCTTTGGAAATAATGATCTCAATTTTTCCTTACTACCTAGGAGAGAATTTTTTTGTATTACCTCTACTCTTTCAGGGTGAATCGAAATACCATCTTTAGAAATAACATGAACTAAAAAAATTCCCTTAGTTATTTTGAAAATGCACTTCTTACGATTTAAAGAAATGCCATGTTCTCTACATTTTTGGAAAAAAATTCTTAAATTATTAAAATTATTAGCACTCTTCCTTGAAAACATGGGAATATCATCAACATAAATGGCTATACACTTTCCAATCAGATATCTAAAAGCATAATCCATTGCTCTTTTAAAAGCAACACCTACATTAATAAATCCAAATGGCATTCTCTTATAAGGAAATGTACCCCATTTGGTGGCTAATGTTGTATTCATTATATATTTAGGATCTATCATAATATGATTATACCAATAATATCCATCTAAGAAAGACATAATTTCAGATCCATTTACCATTTGTAAAATGTTATCTAAATAAGGTAGAGGATAGTTATACTTTTGAGAAGCCTTATTAAGATTTATAGTCAATGCATAATTAAATTTCTCAAATTTTATTTTGGATATGTATTATATTAGCTACCCAGGTGGAATACCTAATGAGAAAGATGATACACACATCTAATAGCTTTTGAACTTTGTTCTGAATAAGTAGTTCTAATAATGAATTAATAGGCCTTTGTTTTTCCTAAATGGCCTTGCTTCCAGTTTTAAAGGAATAGTATGGGATATAATGAATTGATCATACATTTTTAGGTCTTCATAGCTCCAAGCTATGACATCTCTATAGTCTTTTAGGGTTTGTATAATTCCTTATTTTTCCTAACTAGTGCAAGATTTGACTATCAAAACATTCTAAGGATTTCCACTGGTCCCTATATTTATAGTATCATATGCATTATCTTGAAATGAAAATTTGTTGTATTTATTAATATTATAGTCTATGTCAAACAATATTTCAAGAGATACCATACATTTGGGAATTGTATTTGTTTTCATGTTTACCTCATAAACTTCATCGACTTCATCCATCATTAGGCGTTCTTCATCAATGATCTAGTTTAAAAAATAAATTAGAGTTAGCAACAAAGTCTAGAATGTCTATCATCTTCAAAAACTTGAAATTTTTATATATTATCTGGGATAGAAGGATAGGTTACTAATTATATGGAAAACCTCTTAATATTTTTCTTATCCATGGGTTTTAGCGTACTCACACCTATTGCTAAGGGATCTACAATTCTATTTTTCTTTCTAGAGATTAGTTTTATGTTAAAGACGTGAAATTGATTAATCAAATATCTTTGTCTATTTATATAGTGAATTAGCATTTTGTCATGGCAAGCATATTAGCTTATAATATGTTTGACCACCAACTCAGTCTCCTAGTATCTTCAAGTATTTAATATTCCTTTTGAGGTCTAATTGAAGTCCATATATTAATGCTTCATATTCAACAATATTGCAAGTACAAGGGAATTACAATTTATATGTTGTTAGACAAGATTTACCTTTAGGATAGATAAGTTCAATACCTTTTCCATTATCTTACCTAGGCTTGGATCCATCAAACTTAATATTCCAAACTAAAATTTCATATTTACTTTGCTTACTTTGTGATATCTCAATTTCAAACTTATATGTGATCTATTTGGTTTCAAGAGTGTAAACTCCTAATTCTAATTCATTATAGAGAAATTCATTGTTCTTGTTGTAATCAGTTATGATTTCCTTGAGTATAGGTTCTATTTCTATTCTAATATTAATTGCAACACCTCACCAAGACAACAACATGTGAGAAAATGTTATTGCCATATATCCATTCAAATTTCTTAACCACTCTCTCCTGCATAACATTCCATATCCATTTGGGATATCCACTACTTGAATGTATATGTAATATTAAATTATGGGTTCTAATGCTAAATGTATATAAATATTTTTATCACACCCACCATATTTACTTCTATTTTATCCAATTGGAGTACTACTCAATTTTAAGGAGCGGGTTTTAAACCTAAATTTTGACAAACAATATGTCACATGACATTGCCTAAGGATCTTGAGTCAACAAAACAATTATGCAAGTTTTTATCTACAATTATGATAGTTAAGGGGAAAGGAGGGGCTTCCACTTTGTCCTTTTGCAATATAATTTAGGCTTCAATGGTTTCTTGGATTCATTCTTATTTTGATGACTAAATGCTTTAATTAATAGTTCTTGTTGATCATTTAACTTGGCAACCTCAAATAAAAATATGTTTGCTTTAGTTATCTTTAAATCTTCTACAATATTGTATGCAAGTTTATCCTATTCTATAGTTTTGTGTGGCTATTGTGGGACATTAGCCTTAGGTGGATTGGTATTATTGCTAGCTTATGCATAAGGAGGAATAGAAGTATTATTAGGTGGAGTAGATGAAGTGATTGATGCCTTACCTTTGCTTCTAAGCATATAATTATTTCCTTTCTTGAATTGCCTATAGGATTGTACTTCTTCTTCTAAAGATTCATCATATCCTTATTCATATCCTTTTGATGATTCAAATGTTTCTACTAACTAATTTAATCCATTACTAAAGCTAGCTTTATTGGTATTTTATTCATTAGGTATTATTTCCATATTTTCTATTTCTTTCTGGACTATGTCTAAGGCTATCTTGAATTTAGGGCAACTATTTTTATTATGTTGTGTAGTGGAATGTACTCTAAATCAATTATTTAAAGCTAAATTTGAGATATTAACTATGGTGTTGGACTGATTCTGATTGGCAATGGGATTATGTACTCCCCCATTATTTGGATGACTGATCTATTGGTGATTTACGCTTTGAAAATTGAAGTTCCTATTATGAGGAGGATTATTAGGAGGTGGATTTTGAGGTACTTATTTTTGTAATTGAATCATATCACTTCTAAGAATCTAAACTAATATTTGCAGGTTATCTAATTAAGAATTGGCATTATTAGTTTGTATTGTAGTAGTCTAATTTGTTGTATGTGGGATTCAAGAAATTTGGTATTGCTTTATTTGGAGTAATGTTCAGAAATTCAAGTGTATTTTGAGCATTAGCTTCAATATTATTTTGAGTAGTAAATTGATTATCTAAGTATGTTAGAGTAATAGTATGGGTAGGGACATTAATGACATTAAACAACTAATTATAACTAGGGTATGGTAAGGTATTCAACATTGTCAACTATTATGAAAGGGCTTGAATAATTATTAGGACTTTGTTAAACGAACCCGATTATCCTTTGGAAGGCAACTATCCAATTTTAAAACCTTGAGGTATCAATTATTGTTCTATTGTCATGACCTCACTATATTCCATGGGTTTAGTAGTAATATGGGATGCTATCCTTACAACCATGGATGTGAGAGGATCTAAAGCTCTCTAGTACATTTGTATAGTTTCTTTAGCATTAAGAGTGTAATGTGGAGTCGACCTATTAAATAACTTATGAAATTTGGTATTGAATAGCCTTAGAGGCTTGTTGGGCTCTATTTTGATCGAGGTAAATTTATGGTATATGATAGCAGGATCTATGGGTAATTTGAACTAGCTGATGAATGTTGTTTTTAGCTCACCCTAGTAAGTGAAGGAATTTGTAGGTAAACCAATATGTCAGTCATATGATAGTTCATCCATAGTGAGAGGAAACATCCTATATGTTACATCTTAATATTCAACTTGTAACCAAATTAAAGCATCCTTATAAGCATGTATATGTTCTTCAGCTATTCTAGATCCATCATGTTTATACCTAGGTAAATACCTTTAAGAATTCTTTAGCATATCATGAGCTAGTGTAGGTGAAAATGCTACCATGGGTGAATTTAATGGAGTGGAAAATGGATCAACAAACAACATAATAGGTTGGGGTGATGTATTAGTGAAAGAAAGAGTTCTTGACTAACCTTTTTTATTTATGGGTCTTCTAAGAGAAGAAATATTGTATCACCTTCAAATCTAGTGATTATAATCCTAGGTTCCAATTTTAACAATCAAGCAGTATGATATATAATGAAGGATAATAGTGAGAAAAAATAAATTTTAGGGTTCGAGAAACCAATATTTAAGAATTAAGAAAATCTATAATAGTTATGTCAAAATGTTGGGCTATTAGAGTTTACAGGAATAAGGCTATCAAGCTTAGAAAACCTATAGTAATAATTTATCAAACATTTCATGCTCTAGACCAACAATGAATTGGATATTTCACACTATAACAACAATAAATCTAATATTTCAGGCCCTCCTTCTAGAACCATTTATTTTTTAGTGATACACCTGACCCGATTTTCGATGTACACCAATGGTTAGAAAAATATTTTCTCTCCTAAAAGTGAATATTTCTCCCCAAGGATTGAGTGATAGAATATGTTATTGTCAAATTTTAAATCAAAGTATAAAAGGGGAAAAGAGGTGGATAAATTAGAATTTCATTTAACTATTACAAGGGCAAGTTTCAATTCATTGTCTAAGCTTGAAGAAACATAGATCTAATTTAATTGCTCAATTAATCATCAAAATATGAACATTTAATATCATAGTATTGCTTCAAAGAATCAAAGAAAGCAAGATTCTAGGCTTTCTACCTTAAAATTATCAATATACACCATTCATTGCATCATAATCATGTTCATTATAACAAGTTGTAATATATATTTTAAATTTTATTAAATGCAATACATAGATGTGTAAAATAAACTTCAAAATATAGAATTTAACTAATCTAAACCTAATCTAAGCAAGTTTCAAATAAAAATCAAAAGGAAAGGGTTAGAGTGATGCAGGAGCATCCGGCGACAGTAGAGCAATCTTGCATCTTCCAAAATTTTTCCAGATTTTCTAAGTACTTTGCATTTTGTTTTATTTGTTTTCAGTTTGGAGGAAGTTTTGCAAAGCAATTTTCAGTTTGGGGGAAGTTCTTTAAGGCAAGGGGGAAGGGGTTGCGAAATCATGACCTCAATGGCTGCAACGTAACTTCTGCAAGTTTCGTCGCGATATCGCAACAATTTTTTGAAGCAAAGGCAGAGGGAGAATGCCATCGCGATATCATGACAGGTCGCGATATCACGACCTGTCACGATATCGCAGCCTATTAAAAGCCGACATGTGTCTTGTCATGTGATAGCTGCGAAAGTTAACGCGGATATAGAACAAGGCAAGGGCGGAGGGGAGTGCCGTCACGATATCACGACGGGTCGCGATATCGTGACCTGTCGTGATATCATGTCCAGTTAAAGGCCGACACGTGGCGTGTCATCCGTTGGCTGCAAAGGTTAAGGAAAAGTTGAGAACCAAGCGAAGGCAAAGGGGGAGGGGGTCACGATATCGCGACATGTTGCGATTTCGTGACATGTCACAATTTTGTGACCCCAAAGGACTTCAGCTAAGAAGAGGCACTTTTGGTCGCGATATCGCGACATGTCGCGATTTCGTGACCTGTCACGATATCGCGGCCAGGTGAAGATGAGGCCAAAAATGAATAAGCGAACGGCCGGGCAAGGCCAAATTTGACACGTGGACAGCCACGTGTGTCATAACAGATGTGAAGGGCACGTGTATCAAATATATTGCGACAAGGAGAAGGCATGGCCAGATTTACACGCGGTCGGCTACGTGTAAGAAAACAAAGATGGGGATCACGTAGGTTGATAAGGGAGGTGTCGACCACGCATTATTTTTTTTTATTACTTCTGGCAACACAGCCATTACAGGTGATGGCTTAATGGAGGAGACAACAGTGCAGAGGACAGTCAGAACAAAGCGGCCGATGCAGGGAGGCCATCAATGCTAGCGTCATGGTGGATCGGGCAGTTGCCCATTTATGGCAAAAATTTGAAAAACTCGGCCGGAGGGAAAGTCGAATTTGAATTTTTTGTTAGGCAGGGGCATTAATTGCCTAGAGGATCGAGGCCTCGATAAAAAGCTCAAAATTTGTAAGGGCAAGGGATGGTGAGTTCGGGATTGTGGGAGAAGAGTTCTATGCCTGGAGATGATATTGTAAAACTGTTTCAAGCAATTTACAGTAAATTTATGTGAAGTGTTGTTGTGTTAATCTCGGCTTGCCATCAAGTGGTATCAGAGCGGGAGCTCCTGAGCGTGTAACAGATCGCCGGAGAGAGGCAGTTACACCAGGATCTGTGGAAGGATTTGAAGGGGAAGAAAGAAAGATGCCTCCACGAAGAAACCATGGCGGAGTAGGAAATGTGGTGCCGATCGAAGACTTTCGAGCCTTGCAGAGACAAGTTCAAGCCCTGCAAGAAGAGTTACGCAGAAGGCACGAGCCCGGAAGGGATGAGGGAAGTGAAGACGAAGTTGAAGAAGAAGACCAATCTGAGGAAGAAGAAGAGGTTGTGGATCCTGCACAAGCCCGGTTGTACAAGGCCATCTCTCAGATTGGAAAGCAACCAAAAATGGAGGTTTCTACATACTCGAGAAACCTAAATCCAGAAGAGGTGATTGACTGGATAAATGATTTAGAAGAATATTTCGAATATGAGGAGGTTGAAGACCCTAATCGGGTCAGATTTGCTAAGACCAAGTTAAAGGGTCATGCCAGCATTTGGTGGAGGGGAATACAGTTGGAGAGGAACAGAAGAGGGAAGGAGAGAATAACCAGATGGGATAGAATGGTGGAAAAGCTGAAAAGACAGTTTATTCCGGTAGATTACGAGTTGGATCTGCTAAGGAAAATGCAGAGTTTGAGACAGACAAGTAAAACTGTCCAGGAATACACGGAGGAGTTTTACAAAATCTCTATCAGAACTGGACATTTAGAGGCAAACAAAGAAAAGGTAGCCCGTTATATCAATGGGTTGAGACTCGGTATCCAGGAAGAGCTGAGTCTAGTTCGGGTAAGCACCATTGAGGATGCTTACCAGTTTGCCTTAAAGGTGGAAGAAAAACTAAATAGGCGGTTTGAAGGCAAGCAAAGAGGAAGGGGCCGTGGTGGAAGAACTGGTGGGAGAACCAATGGAGAAAAGTATAAAGACCCGAAGAAGACTGGTGAAGCCAGTAGTAACCAGGATCAAAGGGAAGAGGATGTTTATCAGCCCCGAGATCAGAACAACTACCCAAGAGGACGGGGTGGATCTGGACGAGGATTTGGAAGAGGAGTATTTCGTGGGACATGTTTCCACTGTGGTGAAGAAGGACATCGGGCATTTGAGTGTCCACAACACCGAGAAAGGACGAACAAGAGGCCTGAGGGTCCAGCCAGGGCTGCTGTGGCAGAGGAAGATGCTGAGTCTGAACATTCTGAAGAAGCGGAGAGGGGAGAAGCAATGATCGTAAGAAGAGTCCTATTGAATGAGGAGAAGGACACAGATCAGAGAAGAAGTTTATTCCGCACAAGATGTAAATGTGCGGGCAAGGTTTGCAATATTATTATTGATAATGGTAGCACGGATAACCTGGTTTCAGAAGAAATGGTTACAAAGCTACAGTTAGAAAGGAAGAAGCACCCGCATCCATATCGGGTCGCATGGTTACAGAAGGACCATAGAGCTTTGGTCAATGAGCAGTGCTCCATTAAATTTAATATTGGAAATTATTGTGATGAGGTCCTGTGTGACATCCTGCCTATGGATGCTTGCCATATGTTGTTGGGGAGGCCCTGGCAGTTCGACCGGAGTGCAGTGCATGATGGCCGTGCCAACACCTACTCATTGACAAAGAATGGTGTACGCCATAAACTAAAGCCCTTAAAGGAAGCGGATGAAAAGGTATGTAACAACTCCAGAATCTGTTTAGTTGAAGGGAGAAAGTTCCTGGACGGGTTGAAGCATGAACATTTATGTTATGCAATAATCCCTAGAGTTAGGGAGAAGGAATGCCAGGATACCCCAGCAAAAGTCCTAGATCTGTTGGAGGAATTTCCAGATATTGTGTCTGATAATGTGCCTGAGGGTTTACCCCCAGTAAGGAAAATTAGCCACCATATAGATTTGGTACCGGGATCAAGCTTGCCAAATAAAGTTGCACACAGAATGACACCTGTAGAAACTGAGGAGTTAAACAGACAGGTCCAGGAGTTGCTGGAGAAAGGATTGATTAGGGAGAGTCTTAGCCCGTGTGCAGTGCCAGCAGTACTAGCACCCAAGAAGGATGGAGAGTGGAGAATGTGCACAGACTCTCGGGCAATCAATAAAATCACTATCAAATACAGATTCCCATTGCCAAGGATGGATGATATAATGGACTGTTTAAGTGGGGCTGAGTACTTCACGAAGATTGACCTAAAAAGTGGCTATCATCAGATCCGTATCCGAGAGGGAGATGAGTGGAAGACAACCTTCAAGACAAGAGAAGGCTTGTATGAGTGGTTGGTCATGCCATTTGGGCTGTCCAATGCACCAAGTACCTTCATGCGGCTGATGAATGAAGTACTAAAAGAATTTCTGGGAAAGTTTGTCATTGTTTATTTAGATGATATATTGATATTCAGCAGAACCCTGGAGGAACACCTGATGCACATCAGGAGGGTTTTTGAAAAGCTGTGGGAAGAGCAGTTATTAATAAATCTGAAAAAGTGTAATTTTGTCAAGAAAGAGTTAGTATACCTGGGGTTTGTAATCTCAGAAGAAGGTCTGAAAATGGACCCCGAGAAGGTGAGAGCCATCATCGAATGGCCTACCCCAAGAAGCACAATAGAAGTAAGATCATTTCATGGTCTAGCCAGCTTTTACAGGAAGTTCATAAAGAACTTCAGCAGCATTTGTGCACCTCTCACAGAAACAATGAGGGGGGATAAAAAAGAGTTCAAGTGGACATTAGGGGCTGAAAGGAGCTTTGATGCATTAAAGAAAAAGGTCACAGAACAGCCTGTTTTGGCACTCCCAGACTTTGACAAGGTATTTCAGGTGGACTGTGATGCCAGTGGCAGTGCAATAGGGGTTGTACTGAGTCAAGGAGGCAGACCAGTTGCTTATTTCAGTGAGAAGCTAAATGATGCTCGAAAAAAGTATTCAGTTTATGACCAAGAATTTTATGCTATAGTTCAAGCTCTGAAAAAGTGGAGACACTATTTATTGCCAAAGGAGTTTGTTCTATTTACTGACCATCAGGCTTTACAGTACATTAACAGTCAAACAAAACTGAATCAAAGGCACATGAAGTGGGTGGAGTTCCTCCAAAGCTACACCTTTGTGCTGAAGCACAGAAGCGGGAAATCAAACAGGGTTGCAGATGCCTTGAGTAGAAGACAGACTTTACTGATTAAAATGACAGTGGAAGTAGTGGGATTTGAAGAACTGAAAGGTTTGTATCCTGAAGATCCGGATTTTGCAGAAGCCTGGACGGCTTGCTTGACACCTGTTACTGTGGACAGGACAAAATGGTTGGATTTCTTAATCCAGGATGGAATGCTGTTCAAGGGAAGTAAATTATGCATTCCTAGGAGTTCCATGCGGGAAAACTTAATCAAAGAAAAGCACAGCGGAGGACTGGCTGGGCATTTTGGTCGGGATAAGACCATTGCCCTAGTGGAGGAAAATTACTACTGGCCTCAACTTCAGCAAGATGTGCGGAAGTTTGTGCAAGGTTGCAGAATATGCCAGATGGCAAAAGGTGTAAGGCAAAACACAGGATTATACCAGCCATTACCTGTACCAGAGAGGCCATGGGAGGACATAAGCATGGATTTTATTCTTGGATTGCCGAGGACACAGAGGGGAAATGACTCTGTATTTGTGGTGGTTGACCGATTCTCCAAAATGGCACATTTTATTCCCTACCAGAAGACGAGTGATGCAGTTCACATTGCAGGGTTATTCTTCAAGGAAGTGGTACGACTTCACGGTCTACCAAGAAGCATAGTTTCCGACAGAGATACAAAGTTTGTTGGGTATTTCTGGAGAACTTTGTGGAAGAAGTTGAAGACAGATCTGAAATTCAGTTCTGCATACCACCCACGGACCGACGGACAGACAGAGGTGGTGAATAGAAGCCCGGGTAATTTCGTCGAGATGCTTGATAGCGAGATCAACCCAAGGGATGGGATTTAGTTTTACCGCAGGCGGAATTTGCATATAACAGTTCGATCAATAAGAGCACAAATAAATCTCCATTCCAGATAATATATGGAAACAGCCTGAGAAATGTGTCTGAACTGAGAAAGTTGGACAAGAGAGAAAAGTGTAGTGCCGAGGCAGAAGAATTTGCGGAACATATGAAAAGTCTGCATGAAGAAGTAAGGAAACAAATTATAAAAATGAATACTCAATATAAGACAAGGGCAGACCAGAAGCGGCGGTTCAAGGAGTTCAAAGTAGGAGATGAGGTCATGGTGCACCTCAGGAAGGAGAGATTTCCTGCCAAGACTTATAACAAATTGAAGATGAAGAAGTTTGGGCCATGCAGAATACTGGGAAAACGGGAGTCAGGGAATGCATATGAAGTGGAATTGCCAAGTTGGCTTGATATTTCACCTATTTTTAATATTTCAGATCTAGTGGAATATCATGAGGGAGAGAGTACAGAGGTACCAAGTGCAGAAGTATGGCAAATTCTAGTACCTGCTCCAACCACAAACGAGGTCGAAGAAATATTAGACACCCGTGAAGGCAGAAGCACCAGAAACAAACGATATTCTGAATATTTGATAAAGTGGAAGGGCAGACTTGTTGAAGATGCAACTTGGTTGTCAAAAATGGAGGTTGACCGCCTGGGTCTTCCCCTAACAAAACAGAAGTGAGGATCACTTTTAATTTACCCCGGGTGTCTGATGCAGGAGCATCCGGTGACAGTAGAGCAATCTTGCATCTTCCAAAATTTTTCCAGATTTTTCTAAGTACTTTGCATTTTGATTTATTTATTTTCAGTTTGGGGGAAGTTTTGTAAAGCAATTTTTAGTTTGGGGAAGTTTTGTAAGGCAAGGGGGAAGGGGTCACGAAATCGTGACATGTCACGAAATCGCGACCTCAATGGCTGCAACGTAACTTCAGCAAGTTTTGTCACGATATCGCGACGTCACGATATCATGACAATTTTTCAAAGCAAAGGCGGAGGGAGAATGTCGTCATGATATTGCGACCTATCGTGATATCGCGACCTGTTAAAAGCCGACACATGGCTTGTCATGTGATAGCTACGGAAGTTAACGAGGATAGAGAACAAGGCAAGGGCGGAGGGGAAGTGCCATCGCGATATCACGATGGGTCACGATATCATGACCTGTCACAATATCACGGCCAGTTAAAGGTTGACACGTGGCGTGTCATCCGTTGGCTACGAAGGTTAAAGAAAAGTTGAGAACCAAGCGAAGGCAAAGGGGGAGGGGGTCGCGATATCGCGACATGTCGTGATTTTGTGACATGTCACGAAATCGTGACCCCAAAGGGCTTCAGCAAAGAAGAGGCGCTTTTGGTCGCGATATCGCGACATGTCGCGATTTCGCGACCTGTCGCGATATCGCGGCCAGGTGAAGACAAGGCCAAAAGTGAATAAGCGGACGATCGGGCAAGGCCAAATTTGACACGTGGACAGCCACGTGTATCATAACAGTTGTGAAGGGCACGTGTATCAAATATATTGCGACAAGGAGAAGGCATGGCCAGATTTACACGCGGTCGGCTACGTGTAAGAAAACAAAGATGGGGGTCGCGTAGGTTGATAAGGGAGGTGTCGACCACGCATTCTTTTTTTATTACTTCTGGCAACACAACCATTACAGGTGATGGCTTTATGGAGGAGACAACAGTGCAGAGGACAGTCAGAACGAAGCGGCCGATGCAGGGAGGCCATCAATGCTAGCGTCATGGTGGATCGGGAAGTTGCCCATTTATGGCAAAAATTTGAAAAACTCGGCCAGAGGGAAAGTCGAATTTGAAATTTTTGTTAGGCGGGGGCATTAATTGCCTAGAGGATCGAGGCCTCGATAAAAAGCTCAAAATTTGTAAGGGCAAGGGATGGTGAGTTCGGGATTGTGGGAGAAGAGTTCTATGCCTGGAGATGATATTGTAAAACTGTTTCAAGCAATTTACAGTAAATTTACGTGAAGTGTTGTTGTGTTAATCTCGGCTTGCCATCATAGAGAAAGAAATAAAACAAGCCATTTCATCTTGAACCCTTATACTGAATTGGTTGAAGCAAAATTTTTTTAAGTAAACTGTCTCTGACTCGACCAACCTTTTCACAATATGAGATAAGAATGGTGCCATATTCAAAGGAGAAAGACAACATACTAAAGTTGATATAAATGTAACCACCATCACCATGTACAGATTACACCAAGAATTTTAATATATTGTATTGATAAAGATATTCAATGATCACACTTAAAGTTGCTAACATCATGTGATTGCAAGGATAACTCTCCAAGTACAATGACAAAGGTTCAAAATCCACCAAATACAAAAGAAAAGAAAACCCTAAAATATATATTACTAAAAGTGGATTTTGATCTCTTCGAAATGGGGTCTTCATGGAATTTTTATAGCCTTACAATTTTAACAATTTTAGTGCTTTACAGTTGTATTTTAGTGCTTTACAATTATATGGATGAGTTATTTGTCACTACTTGGATGATGTGTCATTTTTTAGTTTATTGAATTTGATCTTCAATTTTTAGCCTTTGATATTTTTAACTATGTTGGACACATCCCTTTGAAGCTAGGTATGTTGAGATGGAATGCATTGTATGATCTGAGATCAAGTCTAGATGTATGTATCCTTATTCCTTTTGACCTTCACCCTCCGGTTCTATCACCTGTAAACACATAAGAAAATAAAAAATTAATTCAAATTAAATTTTGTTGCAAAAATGTACCCTAACATGGTTGGTGAATATTCCTATGATGGAATTTCATTCCACATTAATACATACTTTCCTCTACTATTTAATTATTTTAGTTATTGATTTATAGATTGACCATTAGTTTTATCCTCTATTTTTTTTTTTAAATACTTTAGTATTTCAGATTTAAAATATCAAATGTTTTTTTATGGTAGATTTAACTTGTTAACTTGATATTTTTAAGGTTTATTCCCTTAAAAGTGATTGGTTATCATTTCTTTACTTCAATCGATCCATGAGCTCTCATTGATGAAAAATGTGTGGTCAACGTTCATTTTTATTGGCTCATAAACTAGTAGTTCAGATTGAATTGGGCTCCCACCCTTAAATCTAGATCCTCTTTTAAGGTCAAGTTCAGCCATTATAAATTGATTTAGGACTAAGTTTGAGGGTTAGGCACCCATTGAAGAAAATTTCCCTTTTTTATTTCATGAAAAATTAAATTTTAAGGTTTTTCTAATTTGTATTCATACTAAGATCCAAATTGTTAGAGTTCCGTTGGTCAGAGTTAGGTTATCATGGAAAAAATTTCCCCATATCTCTAAATTTAAAATTTAAAGGGTAGGCTCTCATTAAAAAACTTTTTCCCTTTTTCGATTTGATTTCCTATCAAAGTGTTTTGTCCACTAATGTTTAAGACCTAGGGTTATAGATAAATCCCACCCTTCTTTGCTTTATATGGCATCTCATGTTCGATTCAAAACTAAGGTTTTCAATTAATTCTAATTCCCAAAGTATTAAGATTTCCAATGCTAAGTTTTATCATACGTAAATAGATATTACCTCCCCTTTCTACTTTAATTTTATCTTCCAAAATACTAAAATCTGCAAAAGTTTCATTCTAAAATTTGTTTGGCCTAGATTGCATTAAATATGAGGTGTGAGCACTTTTGATTGGCCAAAAAAATTAACAACTTGGGATGCATCAGGGCATGAGGGGCAAACACTTTCAATTGGTCAAATAAACTGATGGGTAGGATTCATTCAGACGAAACATATCAAAAGCATTTGATTGGTCGAATGAATGGACAACCAGGAATCACTCGAGTGAAACAAAATGAAGGCATCGAATTGGTTTAAAATTTGTATGGCTTAGATGAATTCATGAGATCTAACCTGAAATTCTATAAGTGACCCAATCCTAAAGGAACATGTGGAAAGCACTAAGTGCAATCATCATGGGAGTATTAAAATTTAGATAACATGGATAGTCGAGATTAAATCCATGCTAGCAAAGTTAGTTTGATCCTTATATTCAGTTTAATATGCTTGAGCTCTAAATTAAGAGGGACCTCTTTGAATTTTTATTTAAAGGGCCAAAGACCTAATGGTTAGGATTTGATAGCAAAGTCACTAAAGGCTACACATCATGGATTTCCTTGGAATTTGTGAGGAATTTAAAGTGTTAGAATTTGAAGTGCAAGGACCTAGGCACCTAACTGATGTTAGGGCTGATTAAATACAATCTACATAATTAATTTCTTCTTTATGTGGGCCTTTGCACGTCATTGATCTTAGGAAATCTACGTAGACTATAAGCTTCGAATGACAATAAATTTTTTGCTTTAAACCTTAGGATATTATCCGTAAAAAGGGACCAAAAGGAGTGCATGTAATTATTTATGGTTAGATTCAAATACTTAAAATTGCTCATGCTTTTATACTAATACATATAAGGATTTTATAGTAGGTTTAAAAAAGCTTCGACAAACTCACTTACTTCAAGAATAATAGAAGAAATTTCAAATTTTGAAATAAGTAATATAGAAGGGTTGTCAAATGCCATTTATATAATTTGATTCATAAATTACATAAAATACAAAATCAATACAAAGGCAAAAATATTCAACCTAAAGAACATAATAGAAACTATCGGGTTACCAAGGTTGGAAAAAGAAATAATGATAGCACAATGTTACAATATAAGCCTCCCCAATTCAAAATTTCTCCAAATATTTTAGTCTCCCTTAATGTAGAAAACAAAACCATTTTCATAAAATTATTAAGTGACCGAAATATGAAAACTCATTGAGAGAAGCCTTCCACTATATTTATGATAAAAAAAATAATCTAGGGCATAAATGCACTAAAAATAATTATACCTATTAGATGCTAAATTAACTACTACATTTCCTAATCTTGATGCAACCATAATAACTTAGATGGTGAAAAATAAGAGTACATTAATACTACCAAATAACCCACTCCTTATATTTACTCGCAAGTATTAATAGGTATAACTACACCCTACGTTGTGAGCATATAAGGGTATTTTAAAAATATCCTCTAATCATTCTCGTCGACACAGGTACCACTCATAACTTTAATGATTCTAAGGTGGATACACAAGTAGATTGCAACTTCTACCCATGAAATAGCTTTTAAGTAATGAAACCCAATGAAGTTACTCTTCCTTAAAAATATAAATTTTGTGATGTTAAGATTGTTGTGGGAGCCTACAACTTAAAATCTGATATTATTGTAGTTTTATTAGCAATATGTGATTTATTTTTAGGTATTCAATGGTTGTACACATTGGGCCCTATATTATGGTAATTTATATAAATATGACAATTCACAGTAGAATATTAAAGTATACCCTCAAGGTACTAACAATTGATCTGACAAAGATAATTAGTTCTCATCCCATGGAGAAATTTCTTAAAAATGGATCTCATGGAGTTATGGCTCAACTTTTTATAGTGTAGTCCACAAACATTGATGAATCTAATCAATATTTAGAACTATAAGTACTTAGTAAGTACTTTTCTATGTTTAAGGAATCTTAAGGACTTCACCCATAGTGTACACATGATCATGTCATCCCAATAGTTCTAGGAAATATATTGGTTATTATATGACCTTATATATATTTGTATGTGTAAAAGTAATAAATAAATAAAATAGTACAAGAACTATTTTTTATTGAGTAAAAACTTCTTATAGATATACATATCCGCCATGGGAATTGTACCCGGGTCACATCACCAATAATGCAAGTGGCGTCCTTACCGATAGACCACATCACGTGGATAGTAGAAGAACTATTAGAAGCAAGGGTAATTTGACTGAGGATCATTTCTTATTCATAACTCATACTTTTGGTACAACAAATATGGGTTTTAGAATTTTGTGCATTGAACAAAATTACTATTAAGAAAATTTAAAATTTCCAATCATAGATGAGCTCTTGGACAAAATACATGGTGTAATTTATTCTCCAAGTTAGGTTTAAGATAGGGTTACCATCAAGTACATATATGTGTTAAGGGTTTTTTTAAGCCAATATTCAAGACACATGATAAAAACTATGATTTTTTAGTTATACCTTTTGGTTTAAAAAATGCTCCATCTACATTCCAAAATCTAATGAATTAATTTGTTTGGTCCTTCCTCTAAAAATTTATTTTAGTGTTCTTTTATGACACTCTCATCTATAACAAGACATAGTAGGTTTAATAAAATCACTTTGATTAAGTCTTGAAGTGACTTTTAGAATTAGTTACATGACACACATTCCAAGTGCTCTCTAGATCAAAGGGAGGTTGAGTATCTAGGAAATATCATATTAGAAGAGATTAAGGTAGATCCTACATAATTTAAGGATGTGAAAACATGGCCTAAACCCAAGACTCTTAAAATCCTATAATAATTTTTGGGTCTTATTTACTACTATCATATGTTTTCCAAAGATTATGGGAAGATTACAAATCCTTTAACGATCATGTTAAAAAAGGTTTTATTTAGGTTGTTGCAACTAGTAGTCAACAATTTGCCTAGACGAAATTCCTAAGGTCTAGTGAACACTTTTAAAAATTATTATAAAAGTCCAAAAACCTTTACCCACATTGAAAACCATTGTAAGAGGTCTATGCTTATGAAAAGTTCCTTTTATGGTCTTAAATATGAGTCATCCTTTCTTATAAATGATGGGTAATTAGTTATTATATTTTATTTAATTTTTAAAGTGTAGAAAGTTATGAACAAAAATATTTCAAAATAAAAATAGTTGAATAATGCAAATGTAGTCTCCACTTCATTTTAATTCACTTTCAAATTATTGAAAAATGTAGCTATTACCCATTGAATTTATATATTAACCTTATAATTTTAAGAACCATTATATGTTAGGACTTCATGTCCTAAATTGTTTTATTTATTTATTGTAATAGTTTAGTCTGTTTCTTTGAAGCATTAAGTTTAAATATGTTTACATTGTATTGCAAGAAAGGTAGAGGCACCCTAAATAATTATATTATATTTATATTTACTAATAATGAGGTTTTCACCTTGAAGCATCCTAATATACAACATAAAATCTTTAGGGCTATCAACAAAACTCTTGCTTATTATATTTATTTTGTAGAATTATATTTTTTGAGAGATTTATTGTTTTTTCTATTAATTATTGTAACTAGAACGATTGCATCTAGTATTAGATCTTAGTTTAGGGATTCTTTTGTTGTGATAACAAGACTTACTTTTTTTGAATTTTTCCAAATAGCCACAACCATAGTGCATCCATCTTGTAATATTTGGTAAAAATTAAAAATTTTCTACAAGTTCTTAACCCTTATATTTATTTTACATTTTGTTTCCTAGAGTTATTAGGTTAGAAACCATGTGTCACTATTGTCTAAGCTAGACTGCCTATAAAGCATCTCGTGAAGGGAGGGTGATCATAATACAATACCCAGATCTCACATCGCATTGATACATGGACGTGAGAATCCATGTACTCTCAAGTATATAGGAACACCCCCTCATAATAAGACAATCCTTTGGTCCATAAGAAGACATTAGTTAATTTTTTTTATGGTGCACTAGTAAGCGGTTAGCCTTAAGATATTACTCACATTATACATCATAGATGAGCAATGCAACAATGGGAATGGTAGAATACTCCATAGTGTCTTAAAATATTAATTCAAATATTTACAAATGAGATCAATATATCTACAAGCCAACAAACCAAATACCAACCTAGAAAACCTATAATAACCCTTTCAATAAATTTAGGGCATATTGAGAGAGCAATTTGGTGACCACTAGAATTTTAAAATTGCTTAGTACTTTAGGCACCAACCATACTTATTCTAATAGAGTAGGGTTTTCAGAAGTTGGGGATGGAAGGGATAGGGAATAGAGTTACAGAAAGAGAAAATTAAAAAGAGAAAAAGTATTGAAGACAACATAGTAGTTGAGTAGTGTAGAGAGTAGCAACAATAGTTTATAGTGTAAAAATTATAGAGAAATAAGTAGAGAATTAAGGGATTAGCAAGGGATTTTGTAAGTTTATATTGTATAATGATAAAAAATTTAGGACCAATATCTCATAAACCATTAGAAATCTAGCAATTTTGACAAAACAAACCCTCCTAAAGGGTGTTATAGTTCAGGACCAAGTCTATGCATGAATTTTAATAAATATAAAGTGTTATAAAATATCAATATAATACCTATATCATTATAAATACCTTTTCACAATGATAATTTTGATATATAACATTGGTGACATTTTTTTGGCAATCCAAAAAGGTCAATTTCTAACCTAGTGCATTTGAGTAGATCATTTTGATATATAACATCCAACACACTTTATAGACATTTGATTCCCCTAAAATGATAGTAGGATATACATTTCAAGTCACTACCTTAGAAAAATTAAATGATTAGGTGAAGGAAATACAATAATATAAGGTTCAATCATGTTAAGTTGAGTATGAAACCTAGAATAAAGGAATGTAAAAATCAGAAATAATTAATCAAATAGAACAAGGTATTGATAAACTCTAGGTAATGATCTCCAGTATTCACACTCCTGTTAGTAAATTACAATAAGTAGTGTTGAGTAATACACCTAACACGATTGTCGATACACACCAATGGTTAGAACAACAACTATGCTCTCTTGAAAGGGAACATATCTCTCCCAAGGTTCGAGTGATAGGATATGTTATTGTTAGATTTTAAATCAAAGTATAAAAAGAGAAAAAAAGTGGATAACTCAAAATTTCATATAACTATTACAAGGGCGAGTTCCAATTCATTGTCTAAGCTTGAAGAAACATAGATCTAATTTAATTTCTCAATTAATCATCAAAATATGAATGTTTAACATAATATTTCTTCAAAAAATCAAAGGAAGTAATATTCTAGGCTTTATACCTTAAAATTATTAATATACACCATTCATTGCATCATAATCATGTTTATTATAACAAGTTGCAATGTATATTCTAAAATTTATTGAAATGCAACACATAATCATGTAAAATAAGCTTCAAAATATGAAATTCAACTAATCTACTCCTAATCTAAGCAAGTTTCAAAGAAAATTCAAAAGGAAAGGGTTAGAGAAAGAAATAAAACAAGCCATTGCATCTGGAAGCCTTATACTAAATCGGTTGAAGCAATAATTTATAAAGTAAACCAACTTTGAATTGACAAACCTTTGCACAATCTAAGATCAAAATTGTGTCATCTTCAAAGGAGACATAGACAACATACTAAAATTGACTTAAATGTAACCACCATCATCATGCATAGATTACACCAAGAATTCTAATATATTGTATTGATAGAGATATTCAATGATTACACTTAGACTTGCTAGCATCATGTGATTGTAAGGATAACTCTTTGGGTACAATGACAAAGGTTCAAAATACACCAACTACAAAAGAAAAAAAAAATCTAAAATATCTATTTCTAAAAGTGGATTTCGATCTCTTTGAAATGGGGTCTTCATTGATTTTTTATAGCCTTACAATTTCAAAATCTTTAGTGCTTTATAGTTGTACTTTAATGATTTATAGTTATATGGATGAGTGATTTGTCACTGCTTGGATGACGTGTCACTTTTTAGTTTCTTCCTTGAATTTCATCTTCAATATTTAGCCCTTGATCTTTTTAACTATGTTGGATACATCCCTATGAAGCTAGGTATGATGAGTTGGAATGCACTAGATGGTCTGACATTAAGTCTAGTTTCTTTGTATGTCTCATTATTCCTTTCAGCCTTTGCCCTTTGGTTCTATCACCTATAAAATCATAAGAAAATAAAAAATTAATTCAAATTAAATTTGGTTGCAAAAATTTACCCTAACATGGTCGGTGAATATTCCTATAATGGATTTTCATTTGAAATTAATACGTCCTCTCCTCTACTAGTTGTTAATTATTTTAGTTATCGATTTATAGATTGACCATTAGTTTTATCCTCAAAATTTTCTATTTTTAATATACTTTAGTATTTCATATTTAAAATATCAATTGTGTTTTCATGGTAGATTGAAATTATTAACTTGGTATTTTTAAGGTTTATTCCCTTAAAAGTGACTAGTTAGCATTTATTTACTTCGATCGATTGATGAGCTCCCATTGGAGAAAAATGTGTGTTTGGTGTTCATTTGTGTGAACCGAGCACTCATTTTTTATTGACTAATAAACTGGTAATTTAGATTGAGTTGGGTTCCCATCCTTGAATCTAGGCCCTTTCAAGGTCAACCTTTATAAATTTATTTAGGCCTAAGTCTGAGGGTTAGGCACCCATTGAAGCAAATTTCCCTTTTTAATTTCATGACAAGTTAAAGTTTAAGGTTATTTTATTCATTCATACTAAGGACTAAATTCCAAATTATTAATGTGCCCTAGGTTAGAGTTTGGCTATCGTGGAAGAAATTTTCCCATATCTCTAAATTTCAAAGTCTAAGGGTAGGCTCTCAATAAACAAATTATTTCCTTTTTCAATTTGATCTCATGTCAAAGTGTTTTATCCACTAATATCTAAGGCCTAGGGTCATAGACAAATCACACCCTTATTTTCTTTATATTTAATCTCATATCCAATATATTTTAATCCAACACTAAGGTTTTTACTTAAATCTAATCCCCAAAGTATTAATGTGTCCAATTCTAAGGGTTATTATATGTAAATAAACTTTTCCTCCTTCTTTCTGCTTTAATTTTATGTTCCAAAATTCTAAAACCTACCAAAGTTTCATTTTAAAATTCATGTGGCCTAGATTTCACTAGATATGAGGGGTGAACACTTTTGATTTATCATAAAAGTCAATAGCTCGAGATGCATCAGGGCATGAGGTGTGAATGCTTTTGATTCATCAAATAAACTAATGGGTAGGATTCATTCAAGAAAAATAGATCAAAGAAATTTGATTGGTTAAATGAATAGATGGCCAAGAATCACTCAGGTGAAATGGAATGAAGGCATCCAATTGGTTTAAAATTTGGATGACTCAAATGAATTTGTGGGATCTAACAACTGAAATATTTTGAAATTCTATAAGTGACCCAATGCTAAAGGAACATGTAGAAAGTATTAAGTGTGGTAATCATGGTGGATTAAAAGTTATATGCCATGGACAGTCAGGATTAAATCAATGCCAACAAAATTAATTCTATCTATATATTCGGTTTTATATGGTCAAGGTCTAAATTAAAAGGGACCTCTTTTATATTTCATTTAAAGGATCAAAGACCTAATTGTAGGGATTCAATAGTGAGTTCACTAAAGGTTACGCATAGCATATTTCCTTGGAAGTTGTGAGGAATTTAAAGTGCTATTATTTGATTTATGAGGACCTAGGTGCCAAACTGATGTTAGGGTTGATTAAATGTGGTCTACACAATGAATTGCTTCTTGATGTGGGCCTTTGCAAGCCTTTGATCTTAGGAAAACTATAGGGCTATAATATTCAAAGGGGTAGATAAAGTTTCATTTTAAACCTTAGGATATTATCCACAAAAAGGGGCTAAAAGGGGCACATGGAATTAATTATGATTATATTCAAATACTTAGGTTATTTTCATGAATGGGGCATATGGATTTAGGATTATATTACGTGAAGGGGATTTAGACCTTATAATTATTTCATGGGTTATGGTCCAATAGTTGAATTATATTTTCATTATATGATTTGGAAGCTTTTTCAATTTTGAATTTAAGTGAACTTTGATGCCAAAAAGGGATTTGAATTTGGTGATATATTAAATGATAGGAAAACAATTGAAGAAAACAACCTTGACATGTTTATACTTGTCAGAAATATTATTTCATATATAATCTAATGGAAAATGTAAATTATCTATTTGGAATAGTTAAAATGCGATCATTGCAATTGAAATTCAATCATTCATAAAACATTTGATGTAATCATGTTTAAAATATGGATGCAAGCAAACGTAAATAAAAATTTAAAATTTCAAGTGGGTCCCCAATTGGGGTGAGTTGTGCAATGGCAACAATAAATGGTGACTCTATTGGAAAATGCTCCTGAGCATTTTGGATAAAGAACCCAACTTGAAATAAATGAAACCTTAACTAGTAAAATGCAAATCATTTGGTAACATTCTAAGATGGGGTTAAACAAAATTTTACTTAAAATAAATGTCCCATTTTGCTTAGCTTAAAGTGTGTGCTAGTGCATTCATTTCCATTCTTAGATCCATAAAAATTTCATCACTTAGTTTGAAGTTAGGCTATTAAATGTTTCACTCATAAAATGGATTTACCTTTGCATTGCTCCACTACCAGTCAAGCATTTATAGCTCTAGTGGAGATGACCTTGATCCCTTCTAGACATTTCTCTACTACCAACTAGGCATCTATAGCCCCAATAGAGGTTATCCAAATCACCCAAGCACTTTAGTTTATTGCATTATTAATATTTTCCTTCTTGATTAAGAAGTATTTTGATCAATTGCAAATATTGAATGTGCTTTTGGGTTAGGGATCTATAAGGCTAAAAGTAGAGTGTATGTATTTTCACCTAATCATCAAACCAAGATGATTTCATCCTTATGATCTAAGAATTACTTAAATGTTTTTAATAAATGTGAAGCTTTAGCATCATGTTACACTATTTCCAGTTTCATCTATTTTAGCCCCATAATCAAAGAATAAAACCAAATAATATGATTCACTAATCATCAACTTCACCTAATTTCAAAGTAAGTAATTCATCCTCAATTAATTAAGCACATTTCCCTTTAGAGGAACCAAAAGTTAATTGCAATTGCATGAACTACCAAAATTAGGAGGAGAAAGTGTAAATAGGTAAAGTAAAGGTGGGGACTAAAACAATAAAACAAAAGAAAACTCACAACAAAGAAGTCTAACTAATCAAACAAAATAGGTAAAAGTGAACAAAAATCAAATAAAGCAAAACCAAACATTTAAACACTAAGCATAATAACAAAATTGAAATGCTAAAAATATCTAAAACAAAACTAACTCTAAACAAAATCAGAATTTTACCTAAAGGAAGAAACAAGATAAAATCTAAAACAAAAAACTATAATATAGGGTTGTCTTATTGTGATGTTATTTCAAGGATGAAAGTAATGTTTAAGGAACTACCCATTGACTGGTAGAGGGATATCTTATCCACTTATATTATTCAATCTAAAGGTATTCTCACCCATAATTTTTGATATTTGATAGGGACCTAACCAAATGTTATCAAATTTATCATGATCTCCTTTCTTTTCATGTGCTTTATCCCACAATAATACTAAGTCAACAATTTTGAAGGCTTTGATTCTAGCTCTTTTATCAAACCATATTTTGACTATCCCTTGGTGTTTGCTAAAATGTTGAAGGGCATCCTCTCTCTTCTCATCTAAATTCATGATATTAGTCAACCTTGCTTCTATCTTATCATCCACTTCTAAGTAATCTTTCATAAATTGTAATGTCAACAACTTCAAGTTAGTAGGGAAAACAAGATCTTGGCCATATACCAAATGATAAGGAGATGTACCTATTGAAGCTTTTATTCTGGTCTTGTTTGCCCATAAAGCATACTTAAGTTTATTGTGCCAATCTCTAGGATTTTTCTCTAGAATATTCTTGATTATCATCAATAAACTCTTATTGGTAGACTTAGCTAAACCATTCCCTTGAGGATAGTAATTAGAAGAAAATTTTAAAGTCACTTTGTTGTCATAGACCCATTCTACAAATTAGAGTGAAGAGAAGGTTGAACCATTATCACATACTAAAGAATAAGACATTCCAAATCTAGTGATAATGCATTCTTCAAGGAACTAAATTACAACATTTGTGGTACAATTTCTAGTGGCTTGAGGTTTTATCCATCGAGTGCAATAATCAGTTGTGGTCAATATGTATTTATGACTGGTTGAAGAATTAGGATTTATGACTCCTATAAAGTCTAATCCCCATTGGGAAAATGGATCAAGCCTCAAATACTAGTTGTAAAGGCATAGAAGCATTTATTTCTCTATTAGAAACAACTTGGAAAGTATGACATGATCTAACATGGGTATGGGTATCCTTAAAAATATGAGGCCAGTAGTATCCAACTCTCAATATTTGATGTGTAGTGGCATTGGCTAAACCATGTCCAGTTCCATATTTTCCATGAAATTCATTAAGGACTTGAGTAGCTTCATCTTTATCTAGGCATCTTAGGTAGATTCCTTCATGGTTTCTTCTATATAAAATACCTACTTTAATCATGAAGTTAGCACTCTTTTAGATGTAATGCTCTTCTTTGAGTAGCATTGAAATGATTTGGGCATTTGTTATTCAATAAGTAGTACACTATATCTTTGTACCATTCATCACTTGTGATGTTATCCACAAAATATTGTTGGCAAAGAATTTGAGGATCAATTTTTGCTAAATTTTTACTTAATCCTTGGCCTCTAACTATTTTCATAGGCTGGATATCTAAATCAAATTCTTGTAAGGTTGTCATCCATTTGCCTCTTCTTTCTCCTAATTCATTTTGCATTAGCATGGTTTTGATAGCTGGGTCTAGCACAATTGCAAAGATTCTACTATGTAAAATATAATGTCTAAATTTATTTACTTCCTTTACTAAAGCAAATGCATGTTTATCTATAGTTGTATATTTTAGTTGGGCATATTTTAAAGGGGAGCTCATAAAGGCTATTGGTTTTTCATCATTATTTTCATTTTTTTATGTTAGGACACTAGCAGTTGAGTGTTTAGAAGTGAATGAATAGATGTAGAAGGGTTGTGTATAATTAGGACTCACTAAAACTGGAGCATTAGATATGGCATCTTTAATTCCTTGAAAGGTTTCTTGGGCTTCAAAAGTCCAAGTAATGTCAACATATTTCTTGAGCATATCATTCAGTGGCCTAACTATCTCTACAAATCTTGAGATGAATTTTCTAACAAAATTAATCTTTCCAAAGAATGATCTCAGTTCTTTCTTACTACCTAGGAGAGAAATTTTTTGTATTGCCTCTACTCTTTCAGGGTCAATTGAAATACCATCTTTAGAAATAACATGACCTAAAAATTTTCCTTTAGTTACTCCAAAAATGCATTTCTTAGGATTTAAAGAAATTCCATGTTCTCTACATTTTTGGAATACTTTTCTTAAATAATTAACATGATTAGCACATTTTTTTGAAAACATAGGAATATCATCAACATAAATGACTATGCACTTGCCAATTAGGTCTCTAAAAGCATAATCCATTGCTCTTTGAAAAGTAGCACCTGCATTAATCAATCCAAAGGGTATTCTCCTATAAGCAAATGTACCCCACTTGGTGGTAAATGTTGTCTTCATTCTATCTTTAGGGTCTATCATAATATGATTATATCCAGAATATCCATCTAAGAAAGACATCATTTCAGATCCATTTACCATTTGTAAAATGTGATCTAAAGAAGGTAGAGGATAGTTATCCTTTTGAGAAGCCTTATTAAGATTCCTAAAGTCAATGCATAAGAAAATTTTTCCATTCTTATTTCAGATAGGTACTATATTAGCTACCCAGGTGGAATGCCTAATGGGAAATATAATATGTGCATCTAATAGCTTTTGAACTTCCTTCTGAATGAGGGGTTCTAATAATGGATTAACATGCCTTTGTTTTTGCCTAAATGGCTTTGCTTCTAGTTTTAAAGGAATAGTATGAGAAATAATTTTTTGATTATATATTTTTAAGTATTCATAGCTCCAAGCTATGACATCTCTGTAGTCTTTAAGAGCTTGTATAATTCCTTCTTTTTCCTGACTAGTGCAATATTTTCCTATCAAAATATTTTGGGGATTTTCACTAGTCCCTATATTTATAGTATCATATGCATTATCTTGAAATGAAGATTTGTTGCATTTATTACTCTTATAGTCTATATCAAATAGTTTTTCAAGAGAAACCATACCTTTGGGAATTGTATTCATTTTTAGGGTTACCTCATTATCTTCATCGCCTTCATCCATCATTCTGTCATCTTCATCTATTACATGGTTTTCAAAAATTCTAGAGTTAGTAATAAAATCTAGAATGTCTATCATTTTCAAAAACTTGAAAATTTTGTATGTTATCTGGTATAGATGGAAAGGTTACTAATTCTATGGAAAACCTCTTAATTTTTTTGTTATCCATGGGTTTTAGTGTACTTGTTGCTACTGCTAAGGAATCTACAATTCTATTTTTCTTTCTAGAGATTAGTTTGATGTTAAAAGCATGAAATTCATTAATCAAATCTCTTGCTCTATTTCTATAGTGGATTAGCCTTTTGTCATGGCAATCATATTGGATTATAATATATTTGACCACTAACTCAGAGTCTCCTAGCACCTTCAAGCATTTAATATTCTTTTTTAGGGCTAATTGTAGTCCATATATTAATGCTTCATATTCAACAGTGTTGTAGGTACAAGGGAATTGCAATCTATAGGTTGCTAGACAAGATTTACCTTTAGGACTGATGAGTTCAATACCTGCTCCATTACCTTGCCTAGACTTGGATCCATCAAACTTAAGATTCTAAACCAAATTTTCATATTTATTTTGCTTACTTGGTGATATCTCAGTTTTAGACTTATCTATGCTCTATTTGGTTTCAAGAGTGTAAACTCCTAATTCTAATTCATTATAGAGAACTTCATTGGTATTATTGTAATTAGTTATGAGTTCCTTGAGTCTAGGTTCTCTTTCTATTCTAATATTATTTGCAACACCTCACCAAGGCAACCACATATGAGAAAAATTTGTGGCCATATATCCATTCAAATTTCTTGACCAGTCTCTACTGAGTAACATTCCATATCCATTTAGGATATCTACTACTTGAATATCTATGTACTATTGAATTTTTGGTTCTAATGCTAATTGTATATGAATTTTTTTTAGCATACCAACCACATTTACTTTTATTTTATCCAATTGGACTACCACTCGATTAGAGGGAGTAGGTTTCAAACCTAGCTTTTGGTAAACAATATATGGCATGACATTACCTAAGGCTCCTGAGTCAACAAGACAATTATGTAAATTTTTACCTATAATTATGATAGTCAAGAGGAAAGGAGGGGCTTCCCCTTTATATTTCCATGATACAATTTGGGCATCAATGGTTTTCTTGGATTGATTCTTATTTTGATCACTAAATGCTTTAATTAATAGCTCTTGTTGGTCAATTAACTAGGCAACCTCAAATAGAGATATGTTTGCTTTAGTTTTCTTTAAATCTTCTACAATATTGTATGTAGGTTTATCCTATTCTATAATTTTGTGTGGTTGTGGTGGGATATTAGCCTTAGGTGGATTGAGATTATTGCTAGCTTGTGCATTAGGAGGAATAGAAGTATCATTAGGTGGAGTAGAGGAAGTGATTGATGCCTTACCTTTGCTTCTAAGCATATAATTATTTCCTTTCTTGAATTGTCTATAGGCTTGTACTTCTTCTTCTAGAGATCCATCATATCCTTCTTCATATCCTTTTGATGATTCAAATGTTTCTACTACTAAATTTGTTCCATTACTAGAGCTAGCTTGATTTGTATTATCTTCATTAGGTATTATTTCCATATTTTCCATTTCTTTCTAGACTATGTCTAAGGTTGTCTTGAATTTAGGAAATCATTTTCATTATGTTGTGTAGTGGAATGCACTCTACACCAATTATTTAAAGCTAAATCTGAGAGATTAACTATGGTGTTGGACTGATTCTGATTGGCAATGGGATTAGGTACTTTCCCATTGTTTGGATGAGTGTTCCATTGATGATTTACTCTTTGAAAATTGAAGTTCCTATTATGAGTAGGATTATTAGGAGGTGGATTTTGAGGTACTTATTTTTGTAACTGAATCATATCACTACTGAGATTCTGAACTAATATTTGTAGGTTATCTAATTAAGAATTGACATTATTAGTTTGGGTTGTAGTGGTCTGGTTTATTGTATTATTTATAGATGAAGTGGGATTTAGGAAAGTTGGTATGGTTTAATTTGGAGTAATATTCAAAAATGCAAGTGTATTTTGAGCATTAGTTTCAATATTCTTTTGAGTAGTAAATTGATTATCTAAGTATGTTAGAGTAATATGATGGGTAGGGTTAGTAATGATATTAAAAAACTAATTATAATTAGGGTATGGTAAGGTATTCAACATTGGAAACTATTGTGAAAGGGCTTGATTAATCATTGGGACTTGGTTAAATGCACCTAGTTGTCCTAAGGAAGGCAATTGTCCAATTCCAAAACCTTGAGGTATTAATTATTGTTCTACTATCAAGGCCTCACTATATGCCATGGGTAGAGTAGTAATGTGGGATGCTCTCCTTACAAACATGGATGTGAGGGGATCTAAAGATCTATAGTATATTTGTATAGTTGCTTCAGCATTAAGAGTGTTTGAATAACCTTTATTATTTATGGGTATTCTAAGAGGAGAAATATTGCATCACCTTCATATCTAGTGATTATAATCCTAGGTTTTAGTTTTAACATTCAAGTAGTATGACACATAATAAAAGATAATATTGAGAATTAAGAAATTTTAGAATTCAAGAAACCAATAATTAAGAATTAAAAATTATATAATAGTTAAGTTAAAACATTGGGTTGTTAGAGTTTACAGGAATGAGGCTATCAAACTTATCATACCTATAGTAATAATTAATCAGACATTTCGTGCTCTAGATAAATAATAAATTAGAGGTTTCATGCTACAACAACAATAATTCTAATATTTCAGGTCCTCTTCTAGCATCATTTCTTGTTAAGTGATACACTTGGCCTGATTGTGGATACACACCAATAGTTGTAACAACAATTGTTCTCTCTTTAAAGGGAATATTTCTCCCCCAAGGTTTGAGTGATAGGATGTGTTACTATCAAATTTCAAATCAAAGTATAAAAGAGGAAAAGAGGTGGATCACTGAGAATTTCATATAACTATTATAAGTATGAGTTCCAATTAATTATCTAAGTTTTAAGAAACATATATCTAACTTAATTACTCAATTATTCATCAAAATATGAATGTTTAGTATCACAACTTTACTTCAAATAATCAAAGAAAGTAATATTCTAGGCTTGTTGCCTTCAAATTTTCAATATGCACAATTCATTGCATCATAATCATGTTCATTATAATAAGTTGCAATGTGTATTCTAAAACTTATTGAAATGCAACACATAATCATGTAAAATAAGCTTTAAAATATAGAATTTAACTAATCTAAACCTAATATAAGCAAGTTTTGAGAAAAATTTAAAAGGAAAGGGTTAGAGAAAGAAATAAAACAAGACATTGCATCTTGAACCCTTATAATGAATTGGTTTAAGCAACAAATTCTGAAGTAAACTAGCTCTGACTCTACCAACCTTTGCACAATATAAGATCAAAATGGTTCCATATTCAAAGGATACATAGATAATATACTAAAATTAACTTAAATATAACCACCATCATCATGCATATATTACACCAAGAATTTTAATATATTGTATTGATAGAGATATTCAATGATTACACTCAAACTTGCTAGCATCATGTGATTGCAAGGATAACTCTCCAAGTACAATGACAAGGGTTCAAAATCCACCAACTACAAAAGAAAAGAAAACCCTAAAATATCTATTGCTAAAAGTGGATTCCGACCCTTTGAAATGGGGTCTTCATGGAATTTTTATAGCCCTACAATTTGAGAAATGTTAGAGCTTTACAATTGTATTTTAGTGCTTTACAGTTTTATAGATGAGTTTTTTGTCACTACTTGGATGACGTGTCATTTTTTAGTTTCTTACTTGAATTTGATATTCAATTTTTACCCTTTGATCTGTTCAACTATCTTGGACTCATCCCTTTTAATCTATGTATGTTGATTTGGAATGCATTGAATGGTCTAATATCAAGTCCATATTCACTATATATCTCCTTATTCCTTTTGGTGTTCACCCTTTGGTTCTATCACCTGTAAATACATAAGAAAATAAAAAAATAATTTAAATTAAGTTTGGCTGCAAAAATTTACCCTAACATGGTTGGTGAATATTCCTGTGATGGAATTTCATTCCACATTAATACATCATCTCCTCTGCTATATTTTAATTATTTATTTATCGATTTATAGATTGACCATTAGTTTTATCCACTAAATTAGTTTTATAGATTGACCATTAGTTTTATCCACTTTAGTCTTTTGGATTTAAAATATCAAATGTATTTTCATTGGTGGATTGAATTTATTAAATTCATATTTATAAGGTTTATTCCATTAAAATTGACTGACTAGTGTCTCCTTGATTTGATCAATTGATGAGCTTCCATTGGTGAAAAATATGTGGCCGACATTCATTTGTGCGAACCGAACACTCATTTTCTATTGGCTAATAAACTGATGATTCAGATTGAATTGGGCTTCCACCCTTGAATCTAGGCCCTCTATCAAAGTCAAGGGCAGCCATTATAAATTGATTTAGGCCTAAGTTTGAGGGTTAGGCACCCATTTAAGAAAATTTCCCTTTCTAATTTCATGATAAATTAAATTTTAAGGTCATTATGTATGTGTACTAAGGATTAAGTTCCAAATTATTAAATTCCCCTAGGTTAGAGTTAGGCTATCGTGGAAGAAATTTCTCCATATCTCTAAAGTTCAAAGTTTAATGGTAGGCTCTCATTAAAAATTCCCCTTTTTTTTATTTGATCTCATTTCAAAGTGTTTTTTTCGCTAATGTCTAGCGCCTAGGATCATAGATAAATCCCACCCTTATTTTATTTATATGTAATATTATGTCTGATATATTTAAATCCAACACTAAGGTTTTCACTTAATTCTAATGCTCAAAGTATTAATGTGTCCAATGCTAAGGGTTATCATACATAAATATACACTCCCTCCCCTTTATGCTTTAATTTTATGTTTCAAAATGCTAAAACCTGTAAAAGTTTCATTCTAAAATTTGTGTGGCCCATATTGTGTTGGAGATGAGGGGTGAGTGCTTTCGATTGCTCAGAGAAATCAACAACTTAGGATGCATCAAGGCATAATGGGTGAACGCTTCTAATTGTTTTAATAAATTGTTGGGTAGGATTCAATCAAATAAAATATGTCAAAGGCATCCAATTGGTCAGATGAATGGACAACCAGGAATCACCAAGGTGAAACAAAATGAAGGAATCTGATAGGTTTGAAATTTTGATGGCTTAGATGAATTCATGGGATCAAACTCCTTGAAATATTCTAAAATTCTATAAGTGACCCAATACTAAAGGAACATGTGGAAAGCACTAATTGAAATAATCGTGGGAGGATTAAAAGTTGGATGACATGGATAGTCAAGATTAAATCTATACCAGTGAAGTTAATTCAATCTATATATTTGATTTAATATGATTGAGGTCTAACTTAAGAGGGACCTCTTTGAATTTTTATTTAAAGGTCCAAAGACCTAATTATTAGGATTTGATAGTGAGGTCGCTAAAGGCTACACATCATGGATTTCCTTGGAAGTTGTGAGGAATTTAAAGTGTTAGACTTTGACTTGCGAGGACCTAGACACCTAACTGATGTTAGGGTCAACTAAATATGGTCTACACAATGAATTACTTCTTGATGTGGGACTTTGCATGACATTGATCTTAGGAAAACTACATAGGCTATAAGCATCGAGGGGAAGATAAAGTGTTGCTTTAAACATTAAGATATTATCCATAAAAAGGGGTCAAAAGGGGTGCATGGAATAATCTATGGTTCGATTTAAATACTTAAGTTATTTTAATAAATCGGGAGCATGGTATTAGGATTATATTTTATTACATGAAGTAAGGGGACTTAGACCTTAGAATTATTTCATAGGTTGTGGGCCAATAATTGAATTATATTTTCAATAATTTAAGTGAACTTTGGCACCAAAAATGGATTTGAATTTGGTGATCTATTAAATGATAAGAAAGCAATTGAATACAACAACCTTGGCATGTTTATCCTTTTTACAAATCTTATTTCATGCATAATCTAATGGAAAATGTAAATTATCTAATTGGAACTATTAAATTGATATTATTACAATTGAAGTTCAATACTTCATAAAACATTTGACATAAGAAAGTTTAAAATATGGATGAAAGCAAAATTAGATAAAAAATTTAAAATTTCAAGTGGGTTCTTTATTGGGGTGATTTGTGCAATGGCAACAAGAAGTTAGCAGGACATATTCCAACATAGCCCTACTAAATCCATAGATAATCCATAAAATGTTTTGGAAGGATAACATAACCTAGGAAATCCACCATGTACCATAAAAGTAACTTTATAAAATTTTATGATGAAGATACCTCTAGTTGGATATATAAAATGAATTAATATTTTTATTTGCATCAAATTCCAAATACTCTAAAACTACCTATAGCATCCTTCAACCTAGAATAGAAATCAATGCAATAGTATTAATTATTCCAAAAATCCAAGGGAATAGCACCTTCATGGGATGAATTTTTCATAAAATTGCTCATGCTTTTAGAATAATGTATATAAGAATTTTACAGGAGGTTTGAATAAGCTTAGACAAACTCACTTCTACAAGAATACTAGAAGGAATTTGAAATTTTGAAATAAGTAAAATAGAAGGGTTGTCAAATGGCTTTTTTACAATTTGATTCATAAATTACATACAAGATAAAATTAAGACAAAGACAAAAATATTCATCCTAAATAAGATAATAGAAACCATCGGGTTACCAAGGTTGGTAAAAGAAATAATGATAGCACAATGTTACAATATAAGCCTCACCAATTCAAAAAAAATTAAAATATTCTAGTCTTCCTTAGTGTAGAAAACAAAACCATTGCTATAAAATGATTAAGTGACCAAAATACGAAATCTCATTGAGAGAAGACTTCTACTATAATTATCATAAAAAATATAATCTAGGGCATAAATGCACTAAAAATAATTATACCTCTTAGATGCTAGATTAAATACTACCTTTCCTAATCTTGATGCAACCAATGATAACTTAGATGGTGAAAAACAAGAGTACATTAATACTACCAAAGAACCCACTCCTCAAATTTACTTGTAAGTATAAAAAGGTATAACTACACCTTGAAATATATATCTTCTGATTATTCTCATAGACACATGTACCACTCATAACTTTAATGATTCTAAGGTGTCTACACGAAGATATGACAACTTCTACCCATGAAATAGCTTTGAAGTAATAAAACCCAATGAAGGTACTCTTCCTTACAAATATAAATTTTGTAATGTTAAAATTTTTGTGGGAGCCTACACTTAAAATCTAATATTATTGTGGTTCTATTAGCAAGATGTGATATATTTTTAGGTATTAAATGGTTATGCACATTGGGACCTATCGTATGGTAATTTTTAAAAATGTGAATGCAATTCATAGTACAAGATTGAATTATACCCTCAAGGTACCAACAATTGGTTCAACGAAGATAATTAGTTCTATCTCATGGAGTTATCGCTCAACTTTTTATAGTGTATTCCATAGAAGTTTATGAATATAATCAATATTTAGAATTATAAGTACTTAGTAAGTAATTTTCTATGTTTAATAAATCTTAAAGACTTCATCCATAGTGCATATATGATCACGTCATCCCAATAGTTCAAGGAAATATACTGGTAAATATATGCCCATATATATATTTGTATGTGTAAAAGTCATAAATAGAAAAACTTAGTACAAGAACTATTAGAAGCAAGGGTACTTTGACTAAGAAACATTTCTTATTCATCACTCATACTTTTGGTACAACAAAGGGTTTTAGAATTTTAGGCATTGAAAAAAATTACTATTAATGAAAAATTAAAATTCCAATGATAGACAAGCTCTTGGAAAAACTACATGGTGCAATTTATTCTCCAAGTTAGGTTTAAGATAGGGTTACCATCAAGTACATATATGTGTTAAGGATGTTCCTAAGATAATATTCAAGAAACATGATGAAAACTATGAATTTTTAGCTATACCTTTTGGTTTAACAAATGCTCCATCTACATTCCAAATTCTAATGAATCAATTTTTTTGGTACTTCTTTTGAAAATTCATTTTAGTGTTCTTTTATGAAACTCTCATCTATAACAAGACATAGTAGGTTCAATAAAATCACTTTTATTAAGTACTAAAGCTAATTTTAGAATTAGTTACATGACACACATTCCAAGGGCTCTCTAGATCAAAGGGAGGTTGAGTATCTAGGACATATCATATTAGAAGGGGTCAAGGTAGATCCTAAATAAATTAAGGATGTGAATACATGGCCTAAACCCAAGACTCTAAAAATCCTGTAATAATTTTTTGGTCTTATTGAATACTATCATATATTTGCCAAACATTTTGGGAAGATTACTTGTATCGCTCCAAATTTTTCGCATCCCTACCTTCAGGCTATTGGATCCGCGCCCGGAAGGAGGATGGGAAAAGGATGGTGTGGTACCTCGGACGAGAGGACTTCGCGAAGGTCCCGCCTCTCAAGGGAGGTGCATTTTGGTGATTTTTCGACGGATGGTGGGTTCACCGGGAAACATTTGGCGGCGGTTTCCACGCCTAGGTTTTGGGAATGAGTTTTGATGAGTTCGTTTTATTTTTAAACATTCATCCTAGGTTTGGCCGAATGATTCTAACTTAAACTACATGAAAATGCAATTTAAATGAATACGACAAACAGAAAAGAAAGCGGAAACGAGAGAATTTGCGGGAGGCCAATGAAGATTACGATCCGAAAGTCCGATGAAGTTTCGATTACTTGTAGCGATCTGGATCGTCCGCAATTCAACGGGATCGCCTTCAATTTGATAAAATCGTCTAAAGCGACGGGATCGTCCGCAATCGACGAATTCGTCGAGCGAATTCATCGAGAGACACTGCAAAACGACAAACAGGATGCGAAATACAAGAAATTCTATTTTGTAAACGAGGGCAAACTATATGAAAAAGTAATATGAGTATTGAACAATATACAAGAACAAAAGTAAATGCAAATCAATGTGTTTAGATAGCGAGAATATGATCTTAATATGCAAACTAGACAAAATGGGTGAACTCCGGATGCAATATAGTATAAAAACTGAATAGACAATCTAATTTATAGCATAAAATGACGAGAGAAAAGAGAAAGAAAAGCAAACTCCGAGCACCGATTGCCTCGATGTGTGCTGCGGATCGAAATCGTCTCGCATCGGAACGAGATCGTCCCGAATTTGATGAGATCGCCTCCGATCTTGACGGGTTCAGTCGGCTGCGATAGATGCTGGCTCCGGCTGAAAACCGAGTGGTGTACCTACAATAAAATTAATATAGGACTAGTGCAAGAGCAAATTTGAAGTGTTTTAGCGCATAGGGAGTTGATTTACATAAAGATTCAGCCGGGGGTTGGGGAAGGAAAAGTTTTAGAGTTAAACAGGCATAGGATAGTTGTTGGGAGGTTGGAGATCATCCCAATTTGGGAGATCTCCAACGGGGAAAGGGTCCCAACGGCGCGGGACACGCTTCGCCCGGATTGGAGACCCGTTGGAACGGATTCCAACTATGCAAATTCGAGTTTTGCGACAAAATCGTACGGACGTTCTAGTCCGGACGAAATCGTCAAATACGGGGCGATATCGTCCGATCGGAGACGATATCGTCAAGCGGTCAAAACAAGCTGCTAAAAATGGCACGGAAAAAGAGGAAACGGGTTTCTCGGCGGTTAACGGGCGGTTTGGGAGGTTAAATTTGAATTTAAATTTATTTACTAAGGTGAATGTAATTATTCCAATTTTTCTGCGCCAATTTTAGGGTGCTACATTTTGCCCCCTCTTTAGCGAATTTTCCGAAGAAAATGCGTTAAAGATGAGTTCTTCTCGATCTACGAGAAAGCAAAAAATTATTCCCATTTTTAGGCGACGATTCTTGGTCGAATCGTACGACAGCTTACTATGGTGCCCCCTCCGTGTTTTTACCCAAATCGAACGTTTGAGGTAAAAACGCGAAAAAGCAAAAATTATTTGTGAATTATTTTGAATAAAATTAAGAAAAATAGGGTAAAACCCTAATTCATTATTCTTGTTCATTTTCTTGTTTTTAGAGCTCTGGAGCAAAAAATGGTAGAGACAGCGCACGAGATCTGCAGAGGTCCGCCGCGGTCTACGGGTAGGGGTTTAAACTTAGTTTAGATTGATTTAATTTGAATTTACATGCTTTGTAAATGAATTTTAGGATGAATTTTGAGCATCGCGGCCGTTTTTGGCCATCGACGTCGTCTGGACGAAATCGTCCCTAGTTGGACGAAATCGTCTCAAGTTCGTCAATTTCGCCCAAGGGCGAAATCGACGAAAAAGGGACGATTTCGTCAAATTAGAGACGATTTCGACACGCGAAATCGGAGACGATTTTGCTCAAATTTCGGACGATATCGGCCAATAGTGGGCGATATCATCAATTGCAAAAATTTGATCTTTAAGTGGCATTATTGATTGCTAAAATTGTTATTAATGATTGTTTGTTGTTTTGATTGTTTATGCTTGCAAGAGAGGATTACTAAAGAGCGAGAGGTGGAAATACGACGGTGTGAGAGACGACTTGGCCGCTCTCACCCGGGCGGAGCGGGATCTGCTGGCACGGGCCGGCTTGCGGCATGTGGCGAGAGATGCCGCGGGTTTCTGCTGACATGGGGCTGCTGACGGCCCTAGCGGAGAGGTGGTACCGGGCTCTTCATGCTTTCGGTTACCAACGGGGAGATGACTCCCACACTAGAGGATGTATGGAGGATTCTTAGAATCCCCATACAAGGGAGGATGATCACACCTGCGGCCAATCAGGGCCACGCGATGGGACGACTCTGCGGTGACCCGAGCTTCGCCCTGGAGAAGGGCGGAGTGAACATCGAGGCATTGCGCCAGATGCAGGGCATCTACAACGACACGAGTTTTGGTGGGGTGGTTGGTGGACTTCTTGTGCCACCGGAGCGGATGCGAGGGTACCATGGATCTTTGGCGGATGTGATCTGCGACATGCGCGACCATGGCTATAGATTTTCTTGGGGCAGCTTTGTTCTATGTCGACTGTACAGGATCCTTTACGGGGTCGTGTACAAGGGCGGGCGATGTCTGGTCATGACATCGCTCCTACGGGTTTGGTTTTGGGAGCACATTGCGGTGCGAAGGCCGATAGGGCTTCCAGCGATAGGGGTTGACGGGGAGAGGCCCCGAGTCTTCTCTTGGTGGCTCCGGAGAGGGGCACGGCGACGGATCGACTGCCGGTGTCCCGGAGACTCTTGGATGACTTGGTCCCCGGACCAGATCACCTGGAGGCCGTGGAGGCAGCATCCGGGGTGGGCAGAGGACGCACAGGAGCTGGCTCGCATCAGGCGAGTCTGCTGGCTGTGGATGGAGAGGGGAGAGGTGGAGCTCCACCGCTACGACCGAGTGTTGCGACGGTTCGGTCTACGACGGGGATCCCATCTCTCGGGGATTATGAGTTTTCTCGGACTATCGGGATAACACCACGGTTAGCGGGGCTCCGGATATGCGGCGATTCTAGAGTCGGGACGCGGACGATGCCCCCATTCGGCCGGTGGATGGGGACGACGCGAGGGTAGCCGATGGCTACGATGCAGTAGCGAGGCATCCGCCCTCCTCGGATGACGAGGGCTCGGGGACCGATCCACGCGGTTGTGCATCGGATAGGGAGGCGGCGCCGGGCGGTGGTAGAGGCAGCCGGGGTCAGCGAGGGGAAAAAAGGGGGGGAGAGGAGGGAGGCGAGACCCCCATCTCCACGAGAGGCCACCATCGCTCGATAAGGGCAAGGGTGTGGACATAGGCGAGAGTAGCGAGATGGCTACTCTCCGGGCAGAGAGAGATCATCTGCGAGCTCAGGTGCAGACGTTACGGGATGCGGTTGCACGGCACCGGGCGAGGTGTCGCGGCTACGAGACGAGAATGCTCGTCTCGGGGCACGAGGCGGAGGGGTGAGCACTCGGGGAGCTGATGCGGTCGGTTTCTCGGACCGCATTCTATCAGGCGCTATACTACCAGGCGGTGCCGGAGGGCCAGAGGATACAGGTGCCACCTGCCATAGCAGATCCTATCAGGACAGGGTCGACGAGGAGCTCATCCCGGTCGACGACGAGGACTCGTAGTACCACACATACTACGATGGGACCACCTCGTCCTCCGTAGGGCGGGGGAGGAGATGAGGCCGAGAGCTCTAGAGGCTCTCGAGGCTAGAGGGCGGGATACTGCCACTGATATTGTATTATACTTGTATTGATAGAGGATTGAGTATGCCGAGGTACAGATTGTGGCATACCAATCCGAGTGTTGATGATGTATATATTACTGTTGATATATATAGATGAGATATTTTTGATCATATGACTTGTCTTATGTGATGCTTATGATGCTTTTTATGTTTGATTGATTGATTGAGTTGATTGATGTAATGATTTTATTGATGATTCATGTAATTATGTCGTTTTGGAAAATATTATAACTTGGATGTCATGCTTTAAATATTTTAAATGAAATAATCTGATGTAACAAATTGATTGGTTGTAATGAAATGTGATAAAAATAAAAAGAGATTTCTAACAATAATTTCAAAGGACATTGTCGCTATTATAGACCATTTCATGGAGTCGCTGCTCACTCGGTCGTCAAGCTAGTCCCAGGATAGAAATATTGTTAAAAGAAAAGAGTGCTTAAGAGACTGTCTTAAGACTTTGTTGTGATGATGCAAATGATGATGATGATGGTTTGCTTTCAGATTTCCATAAAAATATTATGCATGAAATATTGTGAAATGATTTTTGCTAGGCATAAATTCTTAAGTGTGATAAAATTTGTGAATAATTCCTTAAGAATTATACCATCATTGCAAAATGCAAAGGTGACATAATGACATAACATAGTAAAAATGTATTTGCTTTCGCAAAAGCATAATTTGTGTAAAATGAAGTCATATGTTTTGTATGATCTTTGATAAATTGGGAAATAAAATTGTTACAATGGTTTGCGCTAGGCATAGAATATGTAGGTATAGACTTATACCATCATCGCGAAGATCAAAGAAAGGATAGTTTTATTGCATGATTAATTTTTGATGAACAAGAAAATATGATAATGAGGACTTGCGCTAAGCATAAAATTCCCATTTTGGTTTTGGAACTATGCCATCGTCGCGAAAGTCGATAAGATATATATGATATGTTTTGATTGAAATTTTTGATTTTTTCTATTATATAGTTATCTTTGTGGTAAATAATTGTACTTGGTTTATTCCAAACAAGTTTGCAAAAATAATATTTCAAAGTATTTTGAAGACAAAAAGTTAGATTTATAAGGAATCCCATGTGCATAAGTGAATTCATTGCCAATCTTGATTTATCATAATGATAGACAAAATCTCTCAAATACAAATGTGTGTGCAATTGCATTGTTCATTTACCAGTTTTGAGCAAGATACTATGATACAAGTGATTTGAAGAAACCAAATAAGTGTTCATTAACCATGATGTAGATGCATATAACCATACTAGGCTACTATGTAGATCGGATTATCAAGAGCTAGCTAATCCATAAGCGAGACATAGGTCTGTACAAAAGAAGGTCGCTAATGTGACGGACATATCGCCACGCTAGGAGTTACCCAAGGCCAAGCGGGTTGGGCACAAACCACCTGTTATGGGGCTTACCTCACGGTTTTCGAATAATTGAGAATTCCAGGGATTCAAGCTCATTCACCCTTCTTTTCTTTTCAAAGGGTAGGGAAAGGGATTTTATTGCTTTTCTTGCTTTCTTTTGAACTTTGCTTATTTTTCTTTTTGTATTTCTTTTGCTTGATAATGCTTGGAACATTGCTTGACATAACATTTTTCTTTTCTCTTTTTCTTGAATTTTTCTTTTCTTTTTCTTTTTTCTAGGGATACTTGCTCGGATTAGTTTGTAGAGCAAGGGATTTTTATTACAGGTAGGGGTGAGCTTGTCCTTTTGCCAATTCTCAAAGATTCTAGACCATGTGCATGATAGGATAGCAAGGGAAACTTTTCACTCAAGAAATCTGTTCTACTATGTAGCAAAACATGGAAATTACAAATATAATCATTTCATTGTGAAAAGATGTGCTTGGTTTAAGTAAATAACAAGATCAATTCTCTATGCTCAAACTTTATTTAATTGAATTTTGTGAACTTTGATATAAGAGAGATTAGTAATCATGCCAGATAAAATCAAGATATTTATTGTGTGAGTGTGCAAGTGAGGGATGCCAAATAAATGCTAGTTTTATCCAAAATAAGTTGAAACATAGAATTGCAATAATTGTAAGAAAATAATGATTTTGAGAAAGTTTTGAGAATGTTGACTCTCTCTTTATTATGTATATTGTTTTGGTTTCGAAAGAGTCAAGCATATAGCTGTTTTTGGATTTTTATGTTGATTTTTGTTTTGGAGCAAAAGGAACTTTACAAGTGCTTTTAAAAAATGCAATAAATATTTTTGAAGATTTTTGAAGATTTTATGAATGTTTTTGAGGTTTTTTGAATAAATTGAAAGAAATACACGATAATGATTTTGAACAAATATATACATGGATGAAATGACCAAATTTATGCATAATAACGTTTGAGATGTAAAATATTCATGGGTTCTTTAAGTTCTTTACCATCTAAGGTAGATAATTTATACGCTCTGATTCAAATTTTGCAGTAATGATGTACGGTCCGAGCCAGTTGGGCTCAAATTTACCTTTAAGTTCTTTGGTTGCATTTGTATTTTTTTGATTTTCTTTTAGAACAAGGTCGCCAATCTCAAAGGATCGATGACGAACTTTCTTATTATATGCTCTTTTAAGCTTGTTTTGGTATGCACGGAGATGCTCTAAAGCATTGATGCATTTTTCATCTAGGAGTTCCAGCTGACTGAGTCTACCAGCGCGATATTCATCTCCTACTTCGGTGTCTTGAAGTAGCAGAGCCAAAGAAGGAACTTCCAATTCAAATGGAAAAACTGCTTCGGCACCATATGCCAAAACAAATGGTGAAGTGCCCGTGGGGGTTCGAACACTAGTTCGATAAGCCCACAAGGTTGGATATAATTGAATATGCCAGTCACGGCCAGGTTTATTGACTAGTCTTTTGAGAATTTTGATTAGGGTTTTGTTAGAAGCTTCTGCTTGACCATTACCCTGAGGATAATAGGGAGTAGACCAGCGATGTTGAATCTTATATTTTTGACATAATTTTTTAACATCTTTATTTTTGAACGGAGTTCCATTGTCAGAGATGAGATTTGCAGGAATTCCGAACCTGCAGATGATTTGATTAAAAATGAATTTAGAGACACTGTGAACCGGTGCGGGAAGCTAAAGGCATAGCTTCAACCCACTTCGTGAAATACTCAGTGGCGGTTATGATGAACTTATGTCCATCGAGAAGACACGGGATTAATTTTACCAATAATATCCAAGCCCCATTTAGAAAAGGGCCAAGGAGAAGAAATAGCTTGCGGCTCTTGTGCAGGCGCATGGACAAGGTCAGCATGTTTTTGACACTTGTCGCAATGGCGCACATATTCATGTGCATCCGTTTCCATGGTAGGCCAAAAGTATCCTATCCGAAGGAGCTTTTTAGCAATGACGCTACCACTAAAGTGTCCTCCACAAGATCCATCGTGGGCTTCACTCAAGGCTGATTTAGACTCTTCTAAATTTAGACATCTTAATAGGATACCTTCAAAAGATCTCCTATATAAAGTATTGCCAATGATTACAAATCGACTTGCTCGTCGACGTAATAACCGACGTTGGTTGCGATTAGAATTAGCAGGGAAAGTCCCATTTTGGAGGAAATCAAATATGTCTGTATACCAGAGTTCAGGAGTAGTTTCCTTGATTAGAAACACATCCAAAGGCTCTAAGCATGACTTATGTGAAGCGGGTTCCTGGAGTCGACGAATGATGATAGTAGCATATTCGTCGTCTAACTCCAAGGGTAAGAGAGATGCAACGGCGGCCATAGCATCGGTTTGCCACGGTTGCTAGTTCGAGGAATGGCTTCCAAGGAAACTTGATCAAACAAGGCCATTAGTTGTAAAACATAGGCCTTATATGGGCGAAGTTTATCATTTATGGTCTGATAAAATTCATTAATTTGGTTTATAACCAATTGGGAATCCCCAAAAACTAAGAGGTTTTTAATCTTAAGCGCTAAAGCGGCTCGTAATCCAAGGATTAGAGCTTCATACTCGACGATATTGTTGGTGCAAGCAAAGGTTAGTTTGAAGGACGAGAGGAATAAGATGTTTTTGCGGAGATATTAAAATAATACCCGCACTCTTGCCCCACTCATGCATCGGGCTCCATCAAAGTATAAGGACCATTGTTCAACAAGGTCTGCCTCTAATTGAAGGCATTCATCAGGAAACTCAATAATGAGGGGATGAGTAGACTCTAAGGGTGCAGCAACTAATTGATCTACTATGATTTGACCCTTAACGAGACTTCTGTCCTATGAAGGTGAGATCAAACTCGCTTAGAGCAAGAACCCACTTGGGTCGTGCGACCCGATAAATAAGGTCGACTCATGAGATATCTTAAAGGATCATATTTGGCAATGACATACGTTTTTTGGCTAAGCATGTAATGTCGTAATTTTTGCGTAGCAAACACGATTGCTAGACATAACTTCTCTAACACTTGTATAGCGGGTTTCATAAGCGATGAAGGTGCGGCTAATGTAATAATTAGCACGTTCTCATTTTTCATCATCAAGCTGAGCTAACATAGCTCCTAAGGCGAGAATACGAAGCGAGAAATATATAGAAGAAATGGGCGATCAGATTTAGGCGGTGAAAGCACCGGAGGGTTAAGGAGATATTGCTTGAGAAGTTCAAAAGCTTCTCTACATTCTATGTCCCAATTAAAGCGGACATCCTTCTTAAGGAGTTTAAGAAAGGGACCAGTTTTGTCCGCCAGCTTATCAATGAAGCGACGGATAGCTTGAAGTTTACCTTGTAAACTTCGTAATTCAGATATATTAGTGGGTGCGGGCATATCAGTGATAGCCGCAATTTTGAGAGGGTCAATTTCGATACCACGTAAAGAAACTAAAACCCCTAATAACTTGCCGGATTTAACTCCGAATATACATTTTGTTGGATTTAATCGAATGAGATATTCTCGTAATCGATTAAAAACTTTTCTTAAATCGTCTAAATGATGATCTTCAATAAGAGAGCGCGCTATAATATCATCTACATAATCATGTAGGATATCATGCATCATATCATGAAAAATGTAGGTCATAGCCCGTTGATAAGTTGCACCGGCGTTCTTTAAGCCAAATGGCATCACTTTCCAGCAAAAGGTACCCCAGGGGGTAATAAAGGCTATTTTTGCCTGGTCTTCAGGAGCTATCTGATCTGATTATAGCCGGAGAATCCGTCCATTAAGGACATCATCCCACTCCCGGCGGTGAAGTCAATAATTTGATCCATATTTGGAAGAGGAAAGTCGTCTTTAGGGCATGCAGCGTTAATATCTCTGAAATCTGTGCAAACCCTAACTTTGGTGGCTTCTTTCTTGGTGGTTGGAACTACATTGGAGATCCATTCAGCATAATCAATAGCTTGTATGAAGATAACATTCGGGAGTTTTTCTAACTCCCCTTTGACTAGCCGAGCCACTTTGGGATGCATTTTTCTAAGTTTTTGTTTAACGGGTTTAGCATCCGGATGGACCACTAGATGGTGCATGACTACAGAAGGGTCTAAACCTGGCATATCTTCATATGTCCAAGCGAAGACATCTTCATACTCTTTAAGAAATGCTATGTATTGTTTTTGTTTTTCTTGACTTAGTTCTGCTCCAATGTTGATTATGTGAGGGTTGTCCTCAGTTCCAATATTAATTTTAATGACATTTTCTACCTCCATGTGTAGATCTCTTTCAAAATTAGGTGGGGCGGGTGAAACGCCCAACTCTTGTAATTCTTGTAAAGTTAATTTAGATAATTCGTTACGAGGGTCGGTGGCCTCAAGTTGAGCTATGGTTGGTATAGAACCATCAAAATAAAACCCGTTGTACAACATCTCTTCAACGAGAGACATCATGGAAGATATCTCCTTCCAACTCTTCATCGGGGTCGACAATCATTTCGGGGTATGCTATGGATAGCATGTTGCATGAAAATGACGGATTTTTAAGAGGCAAATCAACATGTCTATCCAAATAGTCTTGATAGCATATGAGATGATCATCATCCTCAAAAGGAAAAGGTTGACCCTTACTAGGTAATAGGCCCACACCACATCGGGCGAGGCCATGGTTCTACCTCGAAAGGTTCTTTCATGCCATTTTGGAAAGGTCCTAAGCCTTTCCCTTTATATCCCATTTTAAGCATCATGGGTTTAGCTTTAATATAATCGTTGGTAAAATAGCACCGAGCATATCCATCATGATGGGTTTTGATATTATGAGGGATTCTTCCCCGGTCATATCCTTTGTAAATGAAGGCGCAACTCCCGACTTGGTAAGTACTTCCCATAGGTTGTGGGAGGCCCAAAGTACGAGGAGATGGCGGCAATTGATTTAAAAGGTTTGAATCTTGCATGAAAGCATTCATTTTTTTGATATTAAGGTTGTAGATAAATCTGGTAAAAGATCATCAGAAAGGGCATAAGATGTAGAAGGCTTATTACCTATGTCTTGAGATGTGGAAGGTATGATAGATGTGTCTATAGGTTTTGAATTTATGGGATTAGAACTTGAAGAATTGGTTGTAGTTTTAAGAGCTTTTTGAAGTTCTACGAGTAATTTGTTTAGAAGGTGGTTGATCTATATGGGAAGATGAAGTTAATGGAGGAGGAATAGATGAAGTGATGGGTTTATATCTCACGAGTTTTAGATGAAGAAGAACTAGGATATGTGGATGACAGAGCGAGGGCAAAATTGCACTCCAAGCTGGTTCTGCCAATGCACACATATCAAAAGGTCTAGGGTCACCATGAATAGTGACCAAGCTGATTTTTAAACTCAAACTTAACACATTGGTGTAAAGTTGATGGGATCGCTCGCATGGCGTTAATCCAAGGGCGACCCAAAAGTATATTGTACGATCCTGGGCAATGTACAATAAACACAATTGTCTCAAGGGTTCTAGGACCAACTTGCAATGGGAGGGTAATGACTCCACACGTTTCTTGTGTTTCGTCATTAAAGGCTTTGATAATCATATCAGTCTTCTTCATTTCATCACTTCTAAAACCAAATCGTTGGTAGAAGTCAAAGGTGCGAGATGTTTAGAGATGAGCCATTATCAATCGGGACTCGTTTGATGACTACATCCCCAATTAAAGTTGTAATATACAAGGGATTATCCTTGTGTAAAGCTGTGTTGTGGGATATCTTTATCCCGAAAGTCAATACAATCAATCTCTCGCGTGATGATAGTATTGGCCATAGCTTCAGGTTGGATGTTTTGAGGTACCATCATCTGGCTCAAAGTAAGCATCAATTCATCCCTATGGGTGGGAGAGGATCTTAATAAATCTAAAAGGGAGATTCTGGCGGTGGTATTAGACAACTGTTCATTAATTCTGTAAGGGGGTTTAGGTTGAACAATAGGAGCATTATTTCCTTTATTAGGATTTTTAGAACAAATGGAGCTGGTCCATCGTTACGGTTTGGTTCTTGTTGGGGATTTTGAGCTTGTTGTCGGGTGACGACTCCGATGGTACCTACAATGTTATAGTGACGACGTTGAAACGGTCTCGGTTGAGAGTTTATGGCTTGTTCATAAGGAAGGACTTCATTAGAAGAAGGTCGAGTAGTGACTCTTATGGGAAATGGTTCTTCTGGAACATTAGCATCTGTGATAGGTTGAATAGGATCTGATTCGTTTTCAGAACTATTCGATTGAATGGTGTCTACTTCACTTTCACTATCTGACTCTATATCGCTAGAATCTGAAGTTTGAAAATTATGTAAGGGCCTGGTTGTAACCGAGGGATAAGGTTGTGTCGAATGTGTGAGAGTCCTGAGCGAGGTAATTGCCCGCTAATGGTTCCTACATATCGGGTAGGAGGGGGAACATTATGATGTTCAATTTGATTAGCTACCTCTTTACCATGTCTTGGTAAAGGGTGTTGAAATATGTCTAAAGTTTGATTGGCATTCGATTTTGATTTTGGGGAGCAGTCTTTTGAGTATTATTAGGAGGGTTTTGTTTAGGTTGGAAGGCTTGCACTTCCATTTCATTATTGTCAATCAAATCTTGTATTTTATGTTTCAATCTCTTACAAGCGTTGGTAGAATGTCCAGGACCTCTATGAAAATCACAATGCAAATCGGCTCTATATACTGAGTATGCTTGGGTCAGGTTCTCGGATAGCTGGCAGTTGGATTAAAACTCTTTCAAGAAGTTGAGGTAAAATAGTTGATAAAGGTTGGTTTAATCTAGTGAACTCTCGAGGAGGCTTATCGGGGAGGTTTCAAGATGAATTTTTTTGTTGTTTTTGTTGCATTGACATTAGCAACATTTATCTTTGTCGGTGACTCCATCACCGAGCAACTCTGTTTGTTTTTATATTGATTTCTAGATGTTTTCTCATCATCCTTCTTTCTAAGTTGGCCTCTCCTAATGAGGGCATCTTCTACTCTTCGAGCTAAGTCTATAGCTTGATCGAAGGTAGTCAAAGTAGCTGTTGATAGTTCATAAGAAAGTTGTTCTTGTAAATTGTTAATGAAAATGTCTAACATTTCCCTATAGGGTAGCACAAAGTGCAGTTTTCCTGTCAATTGTCTCCATCTTGCTAAGAAATCAGCAAAACATTCGTCTTTATCTTGTTTTAAATTGTATAGGTCTTTAATAGTTACATGCCTCTCGATGTAGGCACTAAATTGATGAACAAATGACTCAATTTGTTTCTTCAAAGTTTCTTAAGGAATGAGTGGGCAATTGATAATACCACTCTAACGCCATTCCACCTAAACTTTTGGGGAACATTTTTAGTAATAGCAAGTCGTCATGCGATATGTCGTGACATGCTATCCTAAACATGCGAAGATGTTCTATGGGATCTTCGGTTCCTTTATAGATAGGCGGGACGGGCATGGGAAAATGTTTAGGGTATGGTTGAGCTACCACTATGGGATCCAATGGTTGGCTACAAATCTCTCGATAATTGTACGAGGGACGGTAGGGATCTATCCGGTCCATACGTGAAGCCAATTGTTTCACCATAGCTTCCAAACTACTAGTTTGCCCCCCATATTGATTCGGTGGGGCATTGCCATAAGTGTTATGGGCGTAGGATGGAGGAACATGCAGATTAGATGCCATGTTACTATTGTGTAAAACATTGGTAGGAAAAATATTATGGAGGAGTTTTGAAGTTGGATTGTGTTGTATTGTAGATTGTTGAAAGTTTGTATTTGGCTTTGTTTTAGATTTTTGTCTATTTAAAGCATTTTGCTCAATAGTTTGGAGGAAGGAAGTAGTGAAGGGAATTTTCTTTTGTGCGGGAGTGATTTTAGGTTGAGTAAGAGGTTGCTTAGGAGGTTGGGTGACCTGTTGTTTGGTCATGGCTTGGGCTATAGTGACCATATTCGCATTAGATGGTCCACCCTTATCACTTTCTTGATCAATGAAAGACAAGGGATTAGTTTGCATATCAAGCGCCCGTTCTAAGGCTGCTTGAGCATCACTAATTTCCCCTTTATCAATACGGACTGCCACATTAAGGACGTCGATATGTTGATTAAGAAATTTTTGAAAATGTTCTGCGTTGTCAAAAGTGATGCCTCCATTTGGAGCTATTCTAGGGGATGAAGATTCTTTAACACTTCCTTCTTGTTCCTTATCTTCACCTAAGTCTTCATCTGATTGTCCTAGAGTTTCACCTTCCGGATTTGTATCTCCAAGAAGGACATTTGGGTTTTCAGTTGTATTTTGTAGCCAATCTTCTCCTTCTCCTAAAATTTCTTTACCATTCCTAAGTTTAGTCATGGTGCTAAGTTTTGATTTCAGCAAATATATATATATATATATATATATATATATATATATATTTATATGCAACAAATTAAAAGGTATATATTTATATATACCTAATGCAATATTGTAAATGAAATGTTTAAGTTTTTTACTATGTTCTTTGATTTTTTTTTTTTTTTTTTAGTTTTTTAGTTTTTCTTTGAAACAATATAATAAAGACAACAAATGAAACAATAAATGCACACAATAATAATAAGGCTGAAAGTAGATGAACTAATCTTCTATGAATAACTTATGGATATCATTAATAGGTTCAAGTTGTTCAGGGGTCATGAAATGTTCTTCTTCAAATTGAAAGTTTTCTTTTAAGAATTTGATGAAAAGGGCTATGGTGATATTGTCTGTTTTAGATGCTGGTTGATAAAAGTAAAGCTCATGGCAATACTCTCAATATAGCATAGCTCACGGAACTCTATTCCATCTTTCCCTATCTGTGAGAACAACTTCTTGGTCCTCTACAAGGCCTAGGAATCGGTGTACAATGTCTGCATTCTCGAGGTATTCCTCGAAGGCTGAACAACTACGAAGATACTAAAGCTCTCCTATAGGCTAACCACCTATGGCAAGCTCTCCGAAGTTCATGATAGAACACTAATTGATGAGGATCCGAGGATTCTATCCAAGACTAGCCTCTTAATCTGTTTAAGTTGTGTGGACCTAGATGAAATGATACTAAGTCTCTTGATAAGCTCGTCCCACAAGGATTGATTTCTACTTGTTTCAGGGATACTAAGGATAGAATTAACTTCTATGGCTGCTAATTGGTTTACTACGTTTATAGTAACTGCTAACCTCTTTTTAGGAGCTACCATCTAAACATGATTTTGAACCTTAAATGTTTTAAAATGCATCTAAGTTTTAGTTGTTCTAATTTTTTTTTTTTTTTGTTTGCTTTTGCTTTTGTTTTCAAAAGGTTATGATGCATTTCACGTCGGGTTCACCAAAATGTATCGCTCCAAATTTTTCGCATCCCTACCTTCAGGCTATTGGATCCACGCCCGGAAGGAGGATGGGAAAAGGATGATGCGGTACCTCGGACGAGAGGACTTCACGAAGGTCCCGCCTCTCAAGGGAGGTGCATTTTGGTGATTTGTCGACGGATGGTGGGTTCACCAGGAAACATTTGGCGGCAGTTTCCACGCCTAGGTTTTGGGAATGAGTTTTGATGAGTTCGTTTTATTTTTAAACATTCATCCTAGGTTTGGCCGAATGATTCTAACTTAAACTACATGAAAATGCAATTTAAATGAATACAGCAAACAGAAAAGAAAGCAAAAACAGAGAATTTGCAGGAGGCCAATGAAGATTACCTGATCCGGAAGTCTGATGAAGTTTCTGATTACTTGTAGCAGTCTGGATCATCTGCAATTCAACGGGATCACCTTCAATTTGATAAAATCGTCTAAGCTGACAGGATCATCGCAATCTGACGAATTCGTCAGACGAATTCATCGAGAGACATGCAAAACGACAAACGGATGCGAAATACAAGAAATTCTATTTTGTAAACGAGGGCAAACTATATGAAAAAGTAATATGAGTATTGAACAATATACAAGAACAAAAGTAAATGCAAATCAATGTGTTTAGATAGCGAGAATATGATCTTAATATGCAAACTAGACAAAATGGGTGAACTCCAGATGCAATATAGTATAAAAACTGAATAGACAATCTAATTTATAGCATAAAATGACAGAGAAAAGAGAAAGAAGAGCAAACTCCAGGCACTGATTGCCTCGATGTGTGCTGCAGTCGAAATCGTCTCGCATCAGAACGAGATCGTCCCGAATTTGATGAGATCGCCTCCGATCTTGACAGGTTCAGTCGGTCTGCGATAGATGCTGGCTCCGGCTGAAAACCTAGTGGTGTACCTACAATAAAATTAATATAGGACTAGTGCAAGAGCAAATTTGAAGTGTTTTAGCGCATAGGGAGTTGATTTACATAAAAATTCAGCCAGGGGTTGGGGAAGGAAAAGTTTTAGAGTTAAATAGGCATAGGATAGTTGTTGGGAGGTTGGAGATCATCCCAATTTGGGAGATCTCCAACGGGGAAGGGTCCCAACGACGCAGACACGCTTCTGCCCGGATTGGAGACCCGTTGGAACGGATTCCAACTATGCAAATTCAGTTTTGCGACAAAATCGTACGGACGTTCTAGTCCGGACGAAATCGTCAAATGCGGGGCGATATCGTCGATCGGAGACGATATCGTCAAGCGGTCAAAACAAGCTGCTAAAAATGGCACAAAAAAAGAGGAAACGGGTTTCTCGGCGGTTAACGGGCGGTTTGAGAGGTTAAATTTGAATTTAAATTTATTTACTAAGGTGAATGTAATTATTCCAATTTTACTACGCCAATTTTAGGGTGCTACAATTACAAATCCTTTAACAATAATGTTAAAAAAGAATTTATTTAGGTGCTTGCAACTAGTAGAATGAGATTCTAAAATTTTTAAGTAGGCTATTTGCACCACTCCTATAACTTGTTTTGCTAGGATTTTCTTAACCCTTTACCATTAAATTTGTTGTATTAGGAAATGTAATTAGGGTAGTACTCATGTTATAACGTAATTTAATATATTTTACCAGTAAATCCTTAATAGGAAAGAATTTTGGAAAGTTAGCATATGAGAAGGAAATGATATCAATCATTCATATGTTGATACATTGACAACCATATCTTTTGAATCAATATTTTTACATCAAAACCAACCATCATAGCCTCAAGTAATTCTTAGAGATATAATTTTATTCTCTTGAACAATAAGGATAGGTGGATAAACTATTGGGATATGATTATGAGAATTTTTATACAAAAGAAAAATATAATATTGTATATGATGTCCTACTATACAAATTTTTTGACCAAGTGACATTGTGTGCATTATTCTTACCAAATCTAGATTGTTTACATAAATTCCAACATGAGTGGCAAGAAGATCTACACATATTCCAACTAATTAAAAAGTTATCCACAAAATTCATTACTGACTTAACATATTTTTAGGATGGCCAATACTTGTTCTATAAGGGGCACATTGTCCCTCTTATATATTTTGCTATGCATGACAAACTATTACAGGAATTACATGCATCACCTGTAGCTTGCCATTTTGGATTCTTAAAGACTTATCAATTCATAAAAACAAAACTCTTTTAGGATGGAATCAATTTTAATATTAATGGGTTTGTTTAAGAATGTGATATTTTTAGCATCACAAAGGGGAAATATTTCTCATTTTAGGTATACTCTAATTCTTACCTATTACAACAATAATATGGATCAATATTTACATGGATTTTATTGGGTAATTTCCAAAGTATCTCAAAGTATGCTATTTTATTATCATATTGCACATCCCTATATTATTCCCATCATTTCCCAAACATTCATCAGTCACATTATTTGGCTCCATGACATGCCTACCTCTATAGCCTATGATTGTGACCCAACATTCACCAATAGTTTTTGGAAGGAACGCTTCAAGTTGCATGGAACCCAACTCAAGATGAGTTAAATATAACATCCTTAAACTATTGGCTAGACTTAAATTGTCAATAAGTGCTTGTAGGATTAATTATGTTGCTTTACTTCAAAGCATCACATGAATTGGACTGAATGATACTATTAGTGGAATGGTGGTACAATACCACTTATCATATAACAACCAAGATGATCCTACATGAAACTATATATGACCATCTACCACCATTTCTCATCTCATGTCAATTAGTTCTTACATATAACCTATCCATTATATTCTTAGTACTTAGGAAGCCTTGGTTATATCCCTTAGCAATTAGTTATAACCTAGAATGAGCTAAAATAATATGCAAAACAATATAGATCCAAATAATAGTCTTTTGAAGGAGACTTGGTCTTTCTCAAGTTATATTCATACAAATAGATATCCTTAATGATAAAAGGTAATAATTGGCTTACACCCAAGTTCTATGGGCCCTATACAGTCTTATAATGGATTGTCACTATTACATGTATGTTATAATTACCATAATATTTTAAAATACATTATATCTTCCATATATATTGCTTGAAGAAGGCTCTAACAACACATTAGTGTTCAGTTAACACTTCTAAATTATATGATGAAGGCTTAATCATTCTAGAACTAGACGCTATATTATATCAACAATCATGAAAATTGTACAACCAAAACATTAATATCTCTTGGTACACGGGTATGGATTATGTTAGAATTTCCCAAGAGTAGAACTACAAAGCATTACAATATTTGAAGAAACAAAATGAAACTGATTGATTATTCCATGGATCAACTTTGTATAAATAACAAAGTTGATAATTGAGAGTCGTTGGATTACAACAACTCATCAAATCTGATATAGACTATAATTGAGAGTTCACCTGACTCATGAAGGAGTGGAAACTCAAGTAATTCTATCCTAGTATAACTTAAGAGAACAATTACTTACTATAACACCCCCCGCTTAAGTGATACTAGGGGTGTATTGTACAAATGAGTCCCGACAACAAATTTTGATGAGGTACTCATGTAAAATGGTTTCATTTTGAGTAGATGGTAAAAACCAAATGGGAAAAAACCATCTATCAAAAGGAAAAGAAGGAAGAGGCATGTCTTTGATTTGTGAAGATTATCCTCTTAATATAAAAAAATATGAGTCCCGAAAACATGGCCTAATGAGGTACTCATTTACAATGTATATGAGATATGGTGAAAAAACCACATGGGAAAAACCATCTGCTATGAAATAAATAGGCATGTCTTCATATGGCGAATATTGTCCTTGATAACACAAAAAATAATGAGTCCCGAAAACATGGCTTGATGAGGTATTCTTGTACAATATGTAAGGGAGAGATGATAAAAAAACCACATGGGAAAAAACCATCCTCCAAAGAATACAATAATTAAAGGGGAGGTGTAAAGACCTTTGTTTCAATGTAGCTATAATACTCCAAGTTTCTCTCGCAACTGTATGCAATACAGAGAAGGAAATGACTTAATGAAGATGTCTACAACTTGATTTTCAGTTGGAATATAGTCCAATTATATGTCCCCATTCTAAATATGTTGTCAAATGAAGTGCATGTGTATCTCAATGTTCTTGGTGCACTGATGTTCAATTGGATTGCATGCAATATGAATTATGCTCTGATTGTCACACCAAACAATAATAGGTTTTTTATTGGAAAACCCAAATTATTTTAGAATCTGACAAAGCCAAAGATATTCCTGACTTGCTAAAAATGTTGCCCTGTATTCTTTCTCTATAGATGATAAGGCCACTGCTTGTTGTTTTTTGCATAACCAAACAATTGGTGAATAACCAAGATAAAAACTGTTAGAATTTCCAAGAGTAGAACTACAAAGAATTACAAGATTTGAAGAAACAAAATAGAACTGATTGTTTTATTCCAGGGATAAAATTTGTATAAATAGCAAAGTTGATAATTGAGAGTCGTTGGATTACAACTCATCAAGTCTGATGAAGACACCACTAAGAGTTCATCTAACACAGGGAGGAGTGGAAACTCAAGTGTCTATCCTAGTAGAACTTAAGAGAATATTCACTTATTCTAACATCCCACATTAAGTGATACTAGGGGTGGTTTGTACAAATTAGTCTCGGCAACAAGGCCTGATGAGGTACTCATGTACAATGATTTATTTTCAGAAGAGATGGTAAAAACCCAATGGGAAAAACCATAAATCAAAAAAATAAATAAGGAAGAGGCTTATCTTCGGATGGTGAAGATTTTACTCTTACAACAATAAAAGGATGAGTCCCGACAACATGGCCTTATGAGGTACTTATTTATAATATATAGAATGAGTCCCTAAAACGTGGCCCGATTAGGTGCTCATGAACAATATATAATTTTGGAGAGATGATGAAAACCACAAGGGAAAAAACCATTCTCCAAAGAATACAATAGTAAAAGGAGAGGTGGAAGACCTCTATGTCAATGCAGCTATATTACTCCAAGTTTATATTGCAATTGTATGTAACACGGAGAAGGAAATGACTTGGTTAAGATGTTTTTAATTTGCACCTCAGTTGGAATATAGTCCAAGTATATGTCCCTATTTTGAATGTGCTGTCGAATGAAGTTCATATGTATCTCAATGTGCTTGGTGCATGTTAGGATCCTATCCTAACATTAATTAATAATCTTAATAATAATAATATATTATATCCTATGGTCATAATAATATAATAATAAATAATATAATAATTAATTATATTATTTATTATATTATTATATTAGGGTTAGGAAGCATTGCAACCTTTCACCTATAACCCTAGAGGGATATAAAACATTGTAAGAACTTATCATTCAATCATCCAGGAATATGAAATATAATACAATTTATTGAAGGGAATTCTCGACAATACAAAAGGTGATTATTTTAGTTTTAGGTCTATTTATTATTTATTTATAATTTTATGTGCTAGGAACCCTAGGTTCCTACCATCTGGTATCAGAGCCGTATGGATCCAACCATATGGGACATAAATATCAAAGGAATAAAAAATGGCATTGCAGAAATTAGAAGAATGATTGAACAAAAACAAAAAAACAAATGAAACGTTCTGATCATATTATACAATATTTAATGGAAATGCAAGAGGAGACCCTAGCCATGGAATCTCAGGTAGAGGAGGAAGAACCCATAGCCGACGAATCTCAGGTGGTACCCATTGCTCTTCCCAAGAAAGAAAAAAATGCAACTGAACATATTGCTCCAAACCCTAAATTAATTGTTTCTCTGGATGAGCCCATAACCAAAGAACTTTTAGAAATACATATTGCACTTCCAGAAAAAATTCAAAAAATATTTTTTTAAAGAAGTGTACCAAGAAGAAAGGGATATCAAGGAAAAAGTTTTCCAAAAAACAGTGTTTTACATATTTGCATATGGATGATGCACATAACCATCAATGTGGAAAACAACCTAATATAACCCTAAAGCAGCAAACAAGTTTTTCCAATATCTCCAATATTATTCGCAATGACTTTTGGAATAATTTAATTAATGTTAAGGAAGTAAGTGTATTTAAAAAATCAGTATATGATCCATTAGGAAGAAATACACTACCAGTAGCACCTGATGTCACCACATGTGGGCATCTATATTCTACAAGGCCTCCACCTTGGCCATCGCCATTGTTCAAAGAAGTATCGTAATTAAAAAAAAAATATTAATACCATTTATGTAAATTTTGAATCTGGCTATTACATACATTTTTAAACCTTTTTGAGTGACATGAAAATATTGCTTCAAGGTAATAGAGTGATCATTCTACAAGCTGAGCCAAAAAAAAAATCACATTAAAAGACTAATAAGATAAAATAATATTAGGAACTTTTTAAAGATATGTGAGTGAAGACAGTAAACTCCTTTTTGAACTTTGATTGATGTCTGGTAAAACTACAACCAGATGTCAGTTTTATTTCTACATCATTTCAAATGTAATTCTTACTTTTAAGGAGAGAAAGTAATACCTAGATACATGCAAATCGCCTCACACTTTCAAAGATTAAATTCTATTCCTCTAAATAGGCATAGTACCAAGGAAGACCTTGTTGTGTATATAACGAATGCCTCACATATATCCATCAACAACGAATGTCTATTCCCTCTGTGCACTCAAGATCATAACCTCCATTTGTGCAAAAGATGGCCTCAGATATTCATGTTTCCCGTTTTCCTCCTACCAAGATATCATCGAACTAGCCAACACTAAAGTTTCTGTGCACAATCTTCACAACGAGAACAAGAACATCATCATGCTTTATACCGAGGAAGATGAAAACCACGTAGACGTGGGCTACGATTTTGATGTTTCTGTGCTAGCCAACGCCACAGACATGGACATCAACGATGATGATTCTAAATAAGAAGATAGCGTGAGTGATATTTCAATTGTATTAGGCTAAAGTTTGCATGTTTATGATAAGTTCCCAAAAAAAAGTATTATTTCTACATCTCAGATTATAACCAAAGCAAGTGTGCAAGTACAATAGCAAAGATTCTAGTTGCTTAAGCATTCCAAAAGTCATAGGTATTTCTTCAGTAATATTATTATTGGACACATTGAAAGCATGTAGACCTTTAAGATTCCTAATTTCTGAAGAAATCTCACCTAAATAGTTCATTACCAGATAAATCAATGGATATTATAAGTGACAAAATAGAATCAGAATATACCATGGTCATTTATTTGGTTGTCACTTGCACTTTTTCTTGCAGTAATATTGGTCTCAAATTTCTAAGCTTTTCACTTGTTCATTCTGCATTGCTACCAAGTTTACCAACTCTCTTGGAATGAAACTTGTTAACCTATTATGTGATATGTCCAAGACATGAATGCTTGACATATTACACAATTCATATGGAATACATCCTTGATATTGATTTCCCCTTAAGTCAAGTACCATCAACTTAGAAAATTGAGCTAGCCAAAGTGGTACAACTCCAAAGAAGGAATTTTGTTCGGCATCCAGAATCTACAGATTTGAGCATTTGAGAAGACTAGATGGCAAATTTCCTAGTAGAATATTCCCATTAAGGTGCAAAGATGCAAGTTTCTATATACGTCTTATATTTGATAGAATTTTTCCTCCAAAATTAGTGTTACCAAGTTTAGTTTTACCAAATTTGAGCAATTGGTGATGCTCGATGGTATTACTCCAGACAACGGGTTCTCTGACAAATCTAAAACCTGCATTATTTAAAGATGGCCAATGGAAGGAGGAATCTCACCACTTAGATTATTCTTTGAAAATTATAATAACACAATATGATGGAGAACGGTGCCAAATTCCTCTCGGATTATACCTGTGAATGCATTGTAGGAGAGGTCTAATACACCCAATACGACTACCTTGAAGGGAACGGGAAGAAAGCCACTGAACATATTGTTATCCAAATCTAGGACATAATATTGGTGTAGTTTTAGGCTGATAGGAACTTGACCTTCAAAGTGATTGTATGAGAGGTTAAGACTTAACAGATGATCAAGTTCCTCCAGCCAACTTGGAACGCTTTCGTAAAGGTTGTTGTTAGAGAGGTCCAAACTAACTAACTCGTATTGTGCTGAAATAAATGCAGGCACTAGACCTTCTATGCTACAAGAAGCCAATTGCAAATATTCAAAGAGCATACTTGGTATCCAATATGGACTAATATGGACAATCAAACTATTTTATGATAGACTCAAAAATAAGAGACTAGTGCAGTTTTGGAAAGAAGTCTCTTTGAAAGACTTAAAAAACTCGGACAATCTGTTCATTTTTTTAAATAAACGATATCGCATGCATCCATTGATAAGTCAATTCCCAAATATGGAGTTTTATGAAAACCATATCGTAAATGACCCAACGTTAAAATGGAAATGTATGACAACCCCTATGTTAAGTCTGAAATGAAGTATGGTAAATATGTTTTTATTAATGTGGCAGATGGAAGAGAAGAGAAAGATAATTTTAGTAGGAGTAAAAGAAACCTTGTGGAGGTTGTTGTTGTCTTGCATATGCTTTCAAACCTGTATAAAGTTTGTGACAGAGAAGGAAAAAAATTTAGTGTGGGTGTGATATCACCTTACATTGCTCAAGTTTTGTACCTAGAGAATAAGTTAATGAAACAAGATGAATAGTTTTTTTTGATCAAAATGTCAATCCACTACAAGACTAGGACGCTTGGAGAATTACACACTACAATTTCAGCTTTGAGGACAAAGCTATTTTCAAGAGGGGTGGAATGTTAGGATCCTATCCTAATATTAATTAATAATATTAATAATAATAATATATTATATCCTATGGTCATAATAATAAAATAATATAATAATAAATAATATAATAATTAATTATATTATTTATTATATTATTATAATATTAGGGTTAGGAAGCATTGCAACCTTTCACCTATAACCCTAGAGGGATATAAAACATTGTAAGAACTTATCATTCAATCATCCATGAATATGAAATATAATACAATTTATTGAAGGGACTTCCCGACAATACAAAAGGTGATTATTTTAGTTTTAGGTCTATTTATTATTTATTTATCATTTTATGTGCTAGGAACCCTAGGTTCCTACCAGTGCGTTGATGCTAAAATAGATTTCGTGCATGTGAATTGTGCTATGATTGTTACACCAAAGAGTTATAGGTTTATCATGGGACAAACCAAATTCCCTTAGAATTTGATGAAGCCAAAGATCTTCCTGACTTGCTAAAATTGTTGCCCTGTATTCTACCTCTGTAGATGATAAGGCTATTGCTTGTTATTTTTTGCATAACCAGGCTATTGGTAAAGAACCAAGACAAAATACATAGCCAAAAGTTGAACATATGTCTTCTACTGAACCTTCCCAATATGAATCTATGTAGCCAATGATATCCATGGATTTTCCCTTATATAAGAGCCCAAATTGAGTAGTTCCTTGCAAGTAGCAAAGGATTCTTTTTGTTGCTTGCCAATGACTGAAGTGAGGTTGATGGGAGAATCTAGATATGAGGCCAACAACATATGAGATATCTGGACGAGTATGAGTAAGGTATAACAGACTCCCTACAAGCTGATGGTATAGAGTTGCATCACATAGAGGGGATGAGCAGGAAGTACTTAGATTTATTCCAGATTGAAAAGGTGTAGGAGAAGGTTTGCAATCTGATATTTTAAACCTCTGAAGAAGATCTAGAGTGTATTTTTGTTGACACAATGAAATACCTACATTTGTTTGATTTATTTGGATCCCAAGGAAGTAATGAGCTAAACCTAGATCAGCCATATCAAATTTTTTAGAGAGGGAGTCTTTTATAGTCTGAATGTGATTGAAGGTACTACTAGTGATTAGAAGATCATCAACATATAAAACAAGAATGGTGATTTTTCCTTCATCTCTCCAAATGTAGACTGTGTTATCAGACTCACAATGAGAAAAACCTACGAAAAGAAGGAAGGAGTCCATATTTTCATACCAAGCTCTAGGAGCTTGTTTGAGGCCATAGAGAGACTTGTTTAGCCTACAAACAAGAGAGGAGTCTTGAGTGAAACCAATAGGTTATTCCATGTATATCTCTTCCTTTAAATCCCCATGTAAGAAAGCACTTTTTACATCCATTTGAAAGACATACCACTTTTGGGAAGTAGCCAGAGCAAGAACCAGTCTTACAGAATCCATTTTAGCAACTGGAGCAAAGGTTTTGGCATAATCAATTCCTTCAATTTGAGAGAAACCTTTGGCTACTAGGCGAGCTTTGTGTTTGTCAATTTCTCCATTAGGACCATACTTTGTTCTGTAAATCCATTTACAATGAACTAATTTCCTTCCTTTAGGCAAGGGAACTAAATCCCAAGTTTTGTTTTTGATTAAGGAAGAGAATTCATTTTCCATGGCATCATCCCATTATTTAATACTAGTTGCTTCTTTGAAGGACTGAGGATCAGAGGAAATAGACTGACAAACAAGACCAATGCCTATGGAGTTGGTTGATCTGGATGATGGAATATTTTGGATGTAAGGAGTAGCTTCTTTAACAATGGTGTGGGCCCATTTTGGCATAGTGGAAGGAGTAGAAGGAGTGGAAAGACATTGAGTTGGAGTTACAGGTTCCTCATCTTGATTATCAATCTCTAAGTTAACCTCTAGAGTTGGTTCTTCATAATATTGAGGTTCTATTATAGGAGAAGGCTCAATGGAGGAAGAGGAGAGTTGAGGATATTTCTGAGGGAATGTTTCATCAAATTGGACATTCCTATGAAAAATACCTCATGAGTTGAGGGATCAAGGAGCCTGTATGCTTTCATTTCCTCACAATAACCAACAAATATGAGCTTTCTACTTTTCTTATCTAGAGCCTTCCTTTTCTTCTTTGGGATGTGCGCCCAAGCAGTACACCCAAAAATATTGAAGAAGGAAACATCTGGTTTTGAACCAGTCCATGCTTCTTCAGGAGTTAAATGATCAAGAGCTTTATGAGGTGTGCGGTTTTGAATATAATTGGCACAATTAATAGCTTCTGCCCAAAAAATTTTGGAAGATCTCTTGAATGGAGCATACAATTTGCCATTTCCTTTAATGTTCAGTTTTTTCTTTCTGCAATGCCATTTTGCTGAGGATTATGGGAGACAGAATGCTGATGAATGATGCCATGATTTGATAGAAATATGGAGAACTCATTACTATAGTATTCCCCCCATTATCTGTGCGAATTTGCTTGATATTGCAAGAGGCCTGATTTTCAACTAAGGCTTTGAAGACTTTGAAGTGGGATAGAACATCACTTTTATATTTTAGGAAGTAGACCCAAGTTCTTCTAGAAAAGTCATCAATAAAGGTTAGAGCATATTTTTCTCCTTTGAAAGAAGGTTCTGGAAAAGACATCAAGTCACTATGGATTAATTCTAGAGGGGATGAAGTTTTTAGAGAACTACTTGGGTGGAAAGGATCTTGATGTTGCTTTCCAAGAGCACATCCAGGACAAAATCCATCAATAGAAGAGACTTGAGGTAAACCTGTTACCATTTCATGGGTGCTCAATTCCTTTAGGTAGTTGTAACTGAGATGACCAAACCTTTCATGCCAAATTTTGCTTTCAAGATCTCCATGAGCCACAAAATAGGAGGCCCCTTCTGGATTTTTGAATCCTTTGAAGTGAAATAGGTGAGTGTTGTGATCAATATCTCCTTTGGCTATGAGAGAATGGGGATCTTGAAAGTCTCTTATCTCAACTCCTGTTGGAGAGAAGAGAACAATTTTCCCCTTTCCAGAAGTACAAATCTGATAGACGGAGAGGAGATTTGTGGCAATGTTTGGAACATAGAGAACATTATTGATAGAGCCACCATCAATGGTTATATCACCCTTTCCTTTGATTGGGATGAAGGAAGAGTCACCAACTTCTATGCTATAGGTTGAACTTGAGGAGATAGAAGAGAATGACTCATCTAAAGCAGTCATGTGATGAGTTGCTCCGGAATCTAGGACCCAGTGATTAGAAGAAGAATTGGAGGTTTTCCCTTGAACATTAAGGGCTTTTCCTATTTGATTTTTATTGTCTATATTTTGATCCTTCATAGCTGCCTCTAGTTGTTGTAATATTTTCCAGCATTTGTTTACAGAGTGACCATTCTTTTTGCAGTGAGTACAAGTTATGGGATTCTTTTCCTTCTTTTTGAATTTTTCTTTAGAAGAGGTGGAGGCTACTAAGGCTTTTGAGGAAGAGGAAGAAGAAGAGATTTCATATCTTGCAAGTTTTGTTTCTTCCCTAGTTAGTCTATCACAAAACTCTTCTAAAGAGGGCATTTTAAAGGTTGCACCAAGAGCATATTTGGTAGATAGAAAGGTGGTAGCAAATATTTGAAATACACCATTTAGTTTAGAAAGGATTAGATAAATGCATTCTTCTTCAGTCTTAGTCTTCCCACTGCCTTTGTATTGAGTGAGGACCTCTTTGAATTTGGTGAGGAAGTCAACAATATTGTTGAAGTCCTCAGGAGATAGAGTTGTTAATTCTGCTTCTAGTTGCATTGATCTTATTTGATCTACTTTCCCAAACAAGGTCTTTAGTTTCTCCCAACTTTCATAAGGAGTTTTACAATCTGCAATGTGAAACCACAAACTTTCATGCACATTAGAGCTTATAATACCCATTGTTTCATACATTTTCCCTTTGTGAACAAATATTTCATATTATTTTTTGAACTCAGGTTGCTTTTCTTCTAATAGGTGTGTGAGCCCTTTCTGAGAAATGAGATTTAAAATTTTGGGTTTCCATGTATGGAAGTTGTGAGGAGTGAGAGGATCAATTGTATTCATTGAATTCATTTTGAAGTTAACCCAAAGGTCCCCCCTTTAACTTTAATTTAGAGAATGCAATGGATATTAGTCAACAGAAGCCTATAAAAAATACCAAATTGCTCAAAAATACCCACCCTAACGAGAGGGAAACTATAAGTAATTTTGAGGTTATTTGATATTTAATGAGGTTAATGAGATAAATATGCCAAAGCTTTTAGGAAACACCAAATAACTCAATAAATACCCACCCTAACGAGAGGGAAACTATAAGTATTTTGAGTAAATTTGATATTAATTATGGTTAAGAGAACAAATATGCCAGGCCTATATATCTTTTCTTCTCAAATACCCACCCTGACTAGAGGGAAACTATAAGTATTTGATTAGATATGATACTTGGAACATAGGTGAATATCAACCAGGCCTGTATTGGTTACCAAATAACTCACCCTTACTTGAGGGAAACTATAAGTTAAATAGTATGTACAATAAGGTGAGTGGTGATATGAATTATTTGTTCTTCTTAGGAAGTTTAGAATGAGAAATAATGCTTTTAAAGAGATAATTAAAAAATACTCTTTGTCAACAATAATAAATTGAACACATAAATATTTTTAATTGCTTAATGAAATAATAAAGAAAGAATAGATATATTTTATTTATTCTTTATTATGTAAGGATTGGATTGAATACCCTTTTATTTCATTTAAGTTGACTATATGTAACAAATTGATTCCAAAAAAGTTAATTAATATAGAGACTATTTTGAAAGGAAATATTTTTCATTCACTAAAATATCTCTATAAAATATTAAAGACGTTTGGAAAATAGAGAATTTAAGTTGTTAATATAAAATTTTGCTTAATGAAATAAAGAAATAGTAAAAAAATATTTTAGTAATTTCTTTAATTAAGGATTGAAGATTTAATCAACACCTTTTTAATATTAAGCAAGATATATAAACAAAATTAATATTACCAACTTAAGAATGAAAGTAAAGAAGGCAAAAGAAGGCAAAAAGTGATGCAATGACACCCCCCCGAACTTAGTATAGGTGCAAAAGGCACCTATAAACCCCCCACAAATTTTTTTATTAAAAGTTTTACAATTCTCCTTTGATTTTCGAGCGAAGAAAAAGTTGGAAAGGAAAGGGAATGAAATGTTTTTTTTTCTTGCTACAATATATATATATATATATATTATAGCTTAAATTAAAGGGGTTGACGTCAGATAGAGGATGCAGTGGAAAAAATGTCTTGAAAGGCAGTGAGTAAGGGTCCATGAAGCGCCTTTCAATGAACAAGCAACGAGGAAGGGTGGCATCTACGTTCGCCACTCCAATGGTGGCATCCAGGAAAAATGAGACTCCTATATCTCTAAGGATATAAGGAAGGGTGGCATCTACGTTCACCGCACCAATGGCGGCATCCAGGAAAAATGAGACTCCTTCTATATCTACATTGGATAAGAAAAATGTTATTTTAAAAAATCATATAACACCTTACCATATGACACGTTGAAGAGGCATTGAGAGGAGTGACACCAAAGTAGAGAGTCTCCCTTAGCAACTGTGCCACATACCAACTTTAAAATATGAATCAGAGACGTTGAGAGCAAGGCATCGAAGAGAGGATGCGGTGACCTGAGTGTTTCTGAATATTTCACTTGCAGAATATATTATCTCACCACACACTAACCTGAAGAAAAAACACTTGTAGAGATTTACAGGGAATAATATAAAATGGGCCCAAAGAAATATCAATCTAAGCTTTATCGAAGAAAATATTAGGAATACAAAAGAGTTATGATTTTAAGCTTAGAAAGATGTTTATATAACAAGAGGAAAGAAGATCCTCTTGAGCACCGAAGGACAAATAGATATGATGAACTTCGAGTAGAACACTTCCTAAAATCTCAAGATCTTCGAAGAATATAAAAAATTAATGAGGGAAATGCCCATTGAGAGACGCAGTCTCAAGGCACGCCACAACAAAACGCTGGCCAAAGGCCACGTTCGAAAAAAAATTTATGAACGTTGGTCTAGGTAGGTAGACCAAGAGTCATTAATTGGTGATGCAGAGAGCGATCCTTACATTAATTAAAATTTATGAAGACAAAATGATTTGAGATTGTAAGATCAAAAAAATTAAATGCCCACCAAAAGTAAGGGCCTACGGTTTTTCCCTTTCCTCCACGTTAGAAGATACACAGCGAGGGCAAAAGGACACCGAACGCTTATCCTTCTACGTTATGAAATGCATAGCGAAGGCTATTGAAAGCCGAACGAGCTGGCATTTAAGGGAAAAAAATTAAACGTAGGCGAAGTAGGAGGACAAATAAAAATAAGGGGCCTCTAAAAAATGTTTGATTTATATTAGTTTCCTTCTTGAGTGAAACGCAGTGATGGTTGCGTTCGAGAGGGGAAGAAATAATATAAATTAAAAAACACCTAGAATGGGATGCAACGTTGCTTTAATTGTTTTAAAGCAAGTTGCGTTCGTTAAGGAGTATTTTTATAGAGGCAAAAAAAATTCAATATGCATACACAAAGTAGTGAATAAAGAAATTTTGAAAGATTTGCATCAATGGTAAAACAAAATTATATAAACCAGTAGGTATTACCATAAGCAAATATATTTTAAAAAAATTGCATATATGAGCATACTACAATATGAAAAAAAACTCTTTCTTTAAAAAAGCAAAGAATAAGAGATTAAGAACCAGTTCGAGAAACCTCCTTCAAGAGAGAATGCTAGCAGAATCTACCTTGCTCTGATACCATGTTAGAATTCCCAAGAGTAGAACTACAAAGCATTACAATATTTGAAGAAACAAAATAGAACTGATTGATTTATTCCAGGGATCAACTTTGTATAAATAGCAAAGTTGATCATTGAGAGTCATTGGATTACAACAACTCATCAAGTCTGATGAAGACACCACTGAGAGTTCACCTGACACATGGAGGAGTGGAAACTCAAGTGTGTCTATCCTAGTAGAACTTAAGAGAATATTCACTTATTCTAACAGATTATACCTTGATAATTCCATATGGATATTGCTATAACTCAAGAAATAGTTTCTCCATCTTTATCTTTTAGGACAAATGTTTCTTTTGAGGGGAAGACAATGTTAGGATGGCATGTCCCAATACTTTCTATTTATTTATTATAATACTTTAGTTGGTATTTATTTTGCACATCATTTAAATATAAATATGACCTTTGATCATTAGGGTTAGGGTTAGATAGATTGGATAATTATTTTTGGCTAATACTAGACAACTAGAGATTAGGCTAAATTATCTTTATATATTGTATTATAAGAAATGAAGATGAATCATAAATTATTTTATTGTATTGATATTTTCTCATAAAAGAGGTTTTTCCCTCAAAGCATCCTATGATACAATGTAAACTCATAAATATTTCTAATAAAATTATTGCTTATTATGTTTATTCTACAAAATTGTGTTTCTTTCATGAGTTTTATTGTGTTTTCCTTTATTATTGCAACCACAAAAATTACATTAGATAATGCTCTATCATCTATCTTGATAATATTTAATGATTAATTTGCCTAAATGATGACTATTATCGATTAATGCTTCCCCTTATCCTTAATTGGCACAATATTTGCTTAAATCCCTAACTAGAGTGCCCTCACTTTTGACTAATTTTTTTCTAAATGTATTTTCTAACATGATCTCATGAGAGTTAACATTGCTTAAATTGTTTAGATGGTCTAGATTAGAAATCTAGATAACAAAGGAAATTCTTACTTGTAATATTTAACTTTTAGCATGCTTGAACCATGCTTGATATTTTATATCTAATGTTAGAAATTACATTAGCATATTTTAATATTTATTTTATAAAGTTAGTTATATGGGATTGAAACAACCCTCATATATTACACCATCATCATGCTATCATGGTATTTGAGTCCTCCATTGAAAGATCATATTTTTAAACAATTGGCATCATTCCAATTAATGTCACATTTTAATATTTATGTTTGTAGTGAAAATACATTTTTTGAATAAGCTATATATGGTTTCTATTAGAGGCCACTCCCATCAAAATACCAAAATGTTACATTTATTTTTATGTCAAATACAACTTGGCCTTTTATCAAATATATTTATCATTTTTTTTCTATCAAATATATTCTTCTCAAAGTGTTATGTTCCTGCAATTAGCTCCTTGAAATCAGTTTAATCAAGATATAAAATTTATGTAATGACCCAAAAACACACAAACATAAAAATACAAAAATAGAATTTTTTTTTTTTTTTTTTTACTAAGAAGAGAGGTGCATGAACCCTTCATGAACCTTTAACCCACTAGAATATCCTAAAGTTTCAATATACTAAGTTTCCGTGGAAGTTACATTTCACGAAGTACCCTAACACAAATCCTTCTATGTAGGTGTATAATGTGTTACTGCGGATAAGTCCATCTGTTTCATCATCCTTGATGAGTTAGACCTATAACCCTCAGTCCATCGAAGGTGTACATGCATCTCCATACCATACACAAATACTTATGTGTAGGTATGCTACGAGTACTACGAGTTAAGCTATATATCTCATATCCACGATGAGCTATCTTAACTCAGATGTAATATCTTCCCACTTAGTCCTCTATCTCTGTAAGGGGGCCTCAATTTTCTTAGTTCAACTATGTCCACTCTAAGGGGTTCTAAATTACCTTAGGTTACCTCCGAGTTCACCCTATAACTCTACGCTAGATTTCCTATCAACAAGACATCAAACAATAATATGTCTAGATGCTACCACATCATAAAACAATCAAATAATAATAGAGAAAATGAAGCAAGCTTAACTCTAAAATATAATATTTTACATGACATAATCAATTACAGAAATATAGTAAAATTACTTTCATTAACTCAATAACAATTGCCTCATCATCACTTGCATAATAAGCCTTTCCTACTCAAAGGTATCACATTAATTGCATTGGGGATATCTCCCCATAATTCTAATCTATGGAACATAAGTAATTCAACATAAGATGCAAATACCTATTCTTTATTTCCATTTGATTCCTCGCTTCTCCTTGATTCCCTTTGGTTCTTTGAGGGTAGTAGTGGATCAGGATAGTTATGGTTCAGGATAGGCATGGCTTTAAATGCATCTATTCATCTACTTTGACAAATTGCAACTATACAATATTCCATTAATTCTCTAACCATCTAATGCATAATAGAAATTATAAAAAAAACCTTCCTTTTATTTTCACCTCCCAAAATTCCCTTGGAGAGTCATTCAAACATGCTATCACTTATATTAAGGTTTAACTTAATTTGATTTCATTCATGTCATGTTAGTCTCACAATGACACTGAGAGGGGGGGTGAATCAGTGTAGCTCTTTAAAACTTAAATCTTCAACTCTTAAAGCCGAAACAATGAAAACTTAAAACCAAATAAAGCAAGTATAACAAGAGAACATCACACAACACAAGATGTACCGAGGTTCACCGATTTGGCTACTCCTCAAAAATGACTGTTTGGACTCCCATCCAAATCCAGCCTTTGCAAAGCACCAACTTTACAATCAATTTACCAGCACCCACTGGAAGGAGCATCAACCCCTGATTTACCAGCACCAACCCCTGATTTACCAGCACCAACTGGAAGGAGCACCAACCCCTAATGCCAAGCACCAACTTGGACTTCAATTTTGAAACTAGAAGATTGACATAAAAATGCCTTCACTTTTACAAGACCCTGACTGGTCTATTGCTTACCCAACATCGCCCACAATTCACAAAACACACACCCTTCTCGCTTGCCTCTCGCACCTCTCTGTCTTCAAGATAAAATCCACTCATTAAATTCTCCAAGCAACACTCCTTTTATAACCATCCTTTCTCTTTGTAACTCCAGTTGTAACTCCTTCTTTCATATTCTCATACGCCACTTGTCAATTGTAACTACTTCTTTATGTAACTCCTTTTGTTTATATTGAGAAGGCATTTCGTCAAACACGTCACATGCAAATAATTGACACCATATTCTCCTACCATGACTGTTCATTTTCTCCTTCGATGACTGTTCATTTTCTCCTTCATGACTATTCATTTTCTTTTCTCCTTGTGCATGCATTTGTTTTCTCCTTCGATGACTTTTCGTTTTCTCCTTCATGACTGTTCATTTTTTTTCCCTTGTGCATGCATTTGTTTTCTTTTTTCATTTTTTTGAGCTTTCGTTTTTTTTCCACATTGGCATGCATTTTTTTCTTTAATGACTATTCATTTTCTCTTTCCATGACTTTCGTTTTCTCTTTCATGATGTTCATTTTCTCTTTCCATGTCTGTTCGTTTTCTCCACTTATGCATGCATCGTTTTGTTTCCAAAAATTTTCGTTTCTATTTTAGGCCCTTCTTTTCGCATGCACATGTCACGATATCGTGACACTTTTGTTTCTCTCTTCCTTTGAGTCATAAAAATGCGACATGTCATGATATCGTGACACTTTTGTTTCTCTGCCTGCCTGCCCTTTTTGAGTCATGAAAATGCGACATGTCATGATATCGTGACACTTTTGTTTCTCTGCTTGCCTGCCCTTTTTGAGTCATGAAAATGCGACATGTCACGATATCGTGACACTTTTTTTCTCTCTCTGCTTGCCCTTTTTGAGTCACGAAAATGTGACATGTCACGATATCACGACACTTTTGTTTCTCTGTTTTCCTGCCCCTTTTGAGTCACAAAAATGCGACATGTCACGATATCGTGACACTTTTTCTTTCTTCTCTTTCTCTTTCTTTGGACCAAATGTGATATGCACTTTCCTCCTTGCGCTTTCTCTTTGCTTTGAGTCACGAAAATACATGTCGCGATATCGTGACACTTTTTCTCCTTGCTCTTTCTCTTGCTTTGGCCATGAAAATACATGTCGTGATATCGTGACACTTTTTCTCCTTGCTCTTTCTCTTTGCTTTGGCCTATAAAAATACATGTCGCGATATCGTGACACTTTTTCTCCTTGCTCTTTCTCTTTGCTTTGGCCCGCGAAAATACAACATGTCGCGATATCGCGACACTTTTTTCTCCTTGCATTTTCTCTTTGCTTTGGACCGCGAAAATGCAACATGTCGCGATATCGCGACACTTTTTCCTCCTTGCATTTTCTCTTTGCTTTGGCCGCGAAAATGCAACATGTCGCGATATCGCGACACTTTTTCCTCCTTGCTTTTTCTCTTCTCTTTTGGCCGCGAAAATGCAACATGTCGCGATATCGCGACACTTTTTCCTCTTTGCTTTTTCTCTTCTCTTTTGGCCGTGAAAATGCAACATGTCGCGATATCGTGACACTTTTTTCTCTTTGCTTTTTCGCTTCTCTTTTGGCCGCGAAAATGCAACATGTCGCGATATCGCGACACTTTTTTCCCTTTGCTTTTTCACTTCTCTTTTGGCCGTGAAAATGCAACATGTCGCGATATCGCGACACTTTTTTCTTGATGCGGTGTTTTGCTTTTTCTTTGATCTTTAGCATATGGGCCACTTCGGTCTTCTTGGACAACCTGTAACAACTTCACCCAAACATCAAAAACATCCTCATAAGCATTTAACATCATTGTACATACTCTGAATAACCTCTGAACTCCTATCCACTGCATCAACCGATCTATCTGACTATGTTGACAACAATGACAATACTGTCGCTGCACCTTGCTCAACAATCTCCCCCTTTGGAATTGTTGGCAACACACGTGCAATTTCCTATAACTCTTGTGCAATTTCCTGTAACTCTTCTCCCCCTTTGACAACAATACCAAAAGGGTTGCTGTAAACTCCCCCTGAGTCCATGCACAACATTCTCAGGCAAAAATTATTACACTTAGCAAAAATCACAAACATGAGCAAAAAGATAAACAAATACACAAATGCTCCCCCTGAGAATGTGGTCCCGATAGCTAGTCAATTCTTGGGAAGCATGACCACTCCCAATTTATTGCGAAGGTACTCAAAGACTTCCTTGGGCAACGGTTTTGTGAAGATATCCGCTACTTGCTCTGTTGTTGGAACAAAATCCAACTTAACCTCACCTTCCGCAACTTTCTCCTTCAAAAAGTGATATCGAATAGCAATATGTTTTGTGCGAGAATGCATAACCGGATTCTTTGAGATGTTAATGGCATTGGTGTTATCACACTTAACTAAAATTGGCTCACTGAAGTTAATACCAAGATCTTTCAGGGTTTGTTTCATCCATAATACCTGTGTACAACACGTTGTCACTGCAATATATTCTACCTCTACTATGGATAAGGAGACTGACTCTTGTTTCTTACTGTGCCACGTGACCAACCTGTCTCCAAGATAGAATGCACCTCCATCGGTACTCTTTCTGTCATCTACACATCCTGCCCAATCTGCATCTGAATACGCAATAAGGGTGAAGTCCTTACCTTTTGGATACCATAACCCATACTCCATAGTACCCTTGAGGTACGAAGAATCCTCTTCACCGCTTCACATGAGTCTCCTTGGGACTAGCCTAAATCTGCTACCATGCATACTGCTCTAAAATATCTGGTCTAGTACAAGTAAGCTCCCAATTATAGATCTGTACATGGTTTGATCAACATGTGGAGATTTGTTCATCCTTGCTCAACTTGCAACTTCTCATGGGAGTGCTAACGCTTACATCCTCCATTGTGAACTTTTTTAACATCTCTTTCACTAAACCAAATTATCGAAACTGTTATAATCCATAACTTTGAACAATGGCAGTAAGAACCATCAAAAGTACAACACTGACATATAGCAATACTACCAATGGTGACAACTCTCAATTTAATCACCACCCTTCATGGTACCTCCACAAACAACTACATGAACTGAAACACACTTTGACAACTATACGACAACTCCCCCTGACTACTTGCCTTTCATCCTCAGATAACCAAACAAATACATAGGAGCATTAAAATAAAACTTTAAGATTGCTCCCCCTGAGGATGTGCTACCTGGAGTTGCTTAGTGCAATAGAGGAGTAGTCTCCTTCAGTCCAAGGAGACACGATTTCCTTTCTTCTTTCTTTCTCCACTCTGGTTTGATTACAATTTTGGGCTCTTGTTTTGAATTTTCTTTTTTAGTAGCTTGTGCATGTTTTTCGAGAAATTTTCTATTTTGTCTCATTCCATTTGGTTGAAATTTTCTTCCCTGAAATTGATTTGATGCAAATGTACTTCGACAATTTCTTGCAATGTGCCCAAAATTATGACAGTTATAACATTCTACTACATAATCCATCAAAGGTGAAAAAACATTTCTACTGGGTGGTTGTCTCTTGTGCATCCTTGATGGATGATTATTTTCCTTTCTTTGATGCACATGATTTCTTCCCTGTCTGTGTTGCATTCTTTGTGTCTGATGAAATCTACTGTCTTGCCTTAGATTAGATACAAAAGTTCTTGGACAAAACCTTGCTATGTGCCCATGACCATTACATTTAAAACATTGCACATGGTGTTCAATCGGAAAAACAGATGTATTTCTACCAGCATAACTCTTTGATCTATTATTCAATCCACAATAAATTGCCTTGTGACCATAATGGTTGCATCTAAAACAATAGCCATTAAAAGCATTATTATGAATAAAGTGAGAGTGATAGAACCTCTTTTGTTGTGGTTGCTTTGTTGTAGATCTCCTTTGAGATTTTCTTCCTTTTGAAGATTCAGCTTCAAGCTTTTCTTGCTTTGATCCTTCAGCAGTGGACTTCTTCTTCTCTGTAGATTTAGAAGATGAAGGTTGTTCAGCTTCACATCCAAGACCAAGCTTACCCATGGAGCTTCTTTGTTGCCTTATCATTTTATCTAGCAACTCTGTGCTCTTCTCAAATTTGAGATTTGTATTGGCCTCTTCTAGTTGTTTCCTCAATAAAATAATCTCCTCTTCTTGTTTGCAGCAAACAATCTCTTTTTCATTGATCTGTGACTTGAGAGTTTCTTCAATCCTTTTGGACTCTTCTACTTGCAGCTTTAGATCACTAATAACTTTGTTAGATTCCTCTTCACGTTTGCTACATACATCGCCTTTATCATCCAGGTGTGACTTCAAGGCTTCTTCTATTTTCTTGGCTTTATGAATTTGTAAGAAGAGATCTTCAATATTATCCCCATATTCTTCCAACTTCTTGGACAATATTTTGTTCTTTTTCCTTTCTATATCCAACTCTTCAAGTGCAGCGATCAACTCACCTTCTAGATCTACTTCAACCTCAAGGTTTTCATCACATACTTCAGAATTCACTCCTATCTTTTCTAGTTCAATTTTCTCTTCCACAGGAACTGAAACTGACTGAGATGCCTTATTTGAGGAGGATCTATTCTTCTTACCCATTGCATACTAATCCAAGATCAACCCTAGCTGATTTAGCCTGACAAGGGAAACTGGCTCTGATACCAATTGTTAGTCTCACAATGACACTGAGAGGGGGGGTGAATCAATGTAGCTCTTTAAAACTTAAATCTTCAACTCTTAAAGCCAAAACAATGAAAACTTAAAACCAAATAAAGCAAGTATAACAAGAGAGCATCACACAACACAAGATGTACCGAGGTTCACCAATTTGGCTACTCCTCAAAAATGACTGTTTGGACTCCCATCCAAATCTAGCCTTTGCAAAGCACCAACTTTATAATCAATTTACCAGCACCCACTGGAAGGAGCATCAACCCCTGATTTACCAGCACCAACTGGAAGGAGCACCAACCACTGATGAAGGAGCACCAACCCCTGATGCCAAGCACCAACTTGGACTTCAATTTTGAAACTAGAAGATTGACATAAAAATGCCTTCACTTTTACAAGACCTTGACTGGTCTATTGCTTACCCAACATCTCCCACAATTCACAAAACACACACCCTTTATCGCTCACCTCTCACACATAAAATCCGCTCATTAAATTCTCCAAGCAACACTCCTTTTATAACCATCCTTTCTCTTTGTAACTCTAGTTGTAACTCCTCCTTTCATATTCTCATACGCCACTTGTCAATTGTAACTACTTCTTTATGTAACTCCTTTTGTATATATTGAGAAGGCATTTCGTCAAACACGTCACATGCAAATAATTGACACCATATTCTCCTACCATGACTGTTCGTTTTCTCGTTCATGACTGTTCATTTTCTCCTTCGATGACTGTTCGTTTTCTCCTTCATGATTTTGTTTTCTCCTTGCATGATTTCATTTTCTTCTTTCATGCATTTGTTTTCTCCTTCATGACTTTTTATTTTCTCCTTCATGACTGTTCGTTTTCTTTTCCCTTGTGCATGCATTTGTTTTCTCCTTCGATGACTGTTCGTTTTCTCCTTCATGACTATTCTTTTTTTTCCCTTGTGCATGCATTTGTTTTCTCCTTTGATGACTGTTCATTTTCTCTTTGCATGATTGTTCATTTTCTCTTTGCATGTCTGTTCATTTTCTCTTTCCCTTATGCATGCATGTGTTTTGGTTTCCAAAAAGGCTTTTCATTTCTATTTTGAGGCCCTTCTTGAGTCACGAAAATGCGACATGTCACAATATCATGACACTTGTTTCTCTGCCTGCCTGCCCTTTTTGAGTCACGAAAATGCGACATGTCACGATATCGCGACACTTTTGTTTCTCTGCCTACCTGCCCTTTTTGAGTCGCGAAAATGCGACATGTCATGATATCATGACACTTTTGTTTCTCTGCCTGCCTGCCCTTTTTGAGTCGTGAAAATGCGACATGTCGTGATATCGTGACACTTTTGTTTCTCTGCCTGCCTGCCCTTTTTGAGTCATAAAAATGCGACATGTCACGATATCATGACACTTTTGTTTCTCTACCTGCCTACCCTTTTTGAGTTGCAAAAATGTGACATGTCGCGATATCGTGACACTTTTGTCCTTCTTGCTCTTTCTCTTTGCTTTGGACCATGAAAATACGACATGTCACGATATCGCGACACTTTTTTCTCCTTGCTCTTTCTCTTTGCTTTGGCCCACGAAAATACAACATGTCGCGATATCGCGACACTTTTTCTCCTTGCTCTTTCTCTTTGCTTTGGACCGCGAAAATACAACATGTCGCGATATCGCGACACTTTTTCTCCTTGCTCTTTCTCTTTGCTTTGGCCCGCGAAAATACAACATGTCGCGATATCGCGACACTTTTTCTCCTTGCTCTTTCTCTTTGCTTTGGCCCACGAAAATACATGTCGCGATATCGCGACACTTTTTCTCCTTGCTCTTTCTCTTTGCTTTGGCCCGCGAAAATACAACATGTCGCGATATCGCGACACTTTTTCTCTCTTGCTTTTTTCTCTTTGCTTTGGACCGCGAAAAATGCAACATGTCGCGATATCGCGACACTTTTTCCTCCTTGCTTTTTCTCTTCTCTTTTGGCCGCAAAAATGCAACATGTCGTGATATCGTGACACTTTTTCCTCTTTGCTTTTTCGCTTCTCTTTTGGCCGTGAAAATGCAACATGTCGCGATATCGCGACACTTTTTCCTCTTTGCTTTTTTGCTTCTCTTTTGGCCGCGAAAATGCAACATGTCGCGACACTTTTTTCTCTTTGCTTTTTCGCTTCTCTTTTGGCCGCGAAAATGCAACATGTCGCGATATCGTGACACTTTTTTCCCTTTGCTTTTTCGCTTCTCTTTTGGCCACGAAAATGCAACATGTCGCGATATCGCGACACTTTTTTCTCGATGCGGTGTTTTGCTTTTTCTTTGATCTTTAGCATATGGGCCACTTCGGTCTTCTTGGAAAACCTATAACAACTTCACCCAAACATCAAAAACATCCTCATAAGCATTTAACATCACTGTACATACTCTGAATAACCTCTGAACTCCTGTCCACTGCATCAACCGATCTATCTGACCGTGTTGACAACAATGACAATACTATCGCTGCACCTTGCTCAACATGTACTAAAGAATTAAAGTCCCATACCCTTAACCTTTAGAAAAATCATTCCTTCATTCCCTAAACCAAAGCCCCATAACTTCAATTTAAAGAATAAATCCACATTTCATTTTATTTAAAAAATCCTAAGATAATCAACATTAATCCAAGGGTTCTCTTTAAATTAAAACCTTCCATATTTTTCCCTAAGATCAAAGGTTCCTTTTAATAAAAACCTAACATTTACATATCCCATATAAATCAAAGGTTCTTATATATATATATATATATATATATATATATATATATATATATATATATATATTTTTTTTTTTGAATTTACATGGTGGAATCGGTAGCCGCCACGAATCTAAGCGAGCTATCTAGCTTTTATGGCTGCCATAGTATTCTGCGTTCTCTACCCCAGAAGTCGTCACATAGATCTTCATGCAATCCGTCCCTATAACCACCATGCCACAATCATTTTAAACCTTTTACGCCGCTGAAAGCACTAGGAAAGGGACAAGCGTTCAGTCCGGTGAGGCTCGAGATTTGAACCTTGGACCTCCGCCCCCTTATGGAGTTTGGATGAACCAATTGGTCTACACCTCGGACCTCTCAAAGGTTCTTATATTAAAACCCAATATATGTCTCACATAATTCAAAGGTTCATTTAATTAAAACCCAATATGTGTCTCACATAAATCAAAGGTTCCTTTAATTAAAACCCAATATGTGTCTCATATAAATCAAAGGTTCTTTTAATTAAAACCCAATATGTGTCTCATATAAATCAAAGGTTATTTTAATTAAAACCCAATATGTGTCTCATATAAATCAAAGGTTATTTTAATTAAAACCCAATATGTGTCTCATATAAATCAAAGGTTCTTTTAATTAAAACCTAATATATGTTTCACATAAATCAAAGGTCCATTTAATTAAAACCTAATATATGTTTCACATATAAATCAAAGGTCCATTTAATTAAAACCTAACATATGTTTCACATATAAATCAAAGGTTCCTTTTAATCAAAACCTAATATATGTTTTACATATAAATCAAAGGTTCATTTAATTTTTTTTTGTTTTTTTAAAGCAAAAAACCCCTTGCGGGGCCGCCTTGGTCTAAGAGACCACAAACATGGGGTTCTACACCGTCAAAGTCACCCGGGAGTTGCACCCGACCCTGCCCGCACCAACATTATCAATTGGATTTTGGGTACCCAATTCAGCTTTTTGGTAGGGTGGAGATTCGAACCTGGGACCTCCCTTGGAGGATTGCCCTCTCCTCTCCAACTCACCTACAACACTCGGGTCAGGTTCATTTAATTTAAAACCTACTATATGTTTCACATATAAATCAAAGGTCCATTTAATTAAAACCTAATATATGTTTCACATATAAATCAAAGGTCCATTTAATTAAAACCTACTATATGTTTCACATATAAATCAAAGGTCCATTTAATTAAAACCTACTATATGTTTCACATATAAATCAAAGGTCCATTTAATTAAAACCTACTATATGTTTCACATATAAATCAAAGGTCCATTTAATTAAAACCTACTATATGTTTCACATATAAATCAAAGGTCCATTTAATTAAAACCTACTATATGTTTCACATATAAATCAAAGGTCCATTTAATTAAATCCCAATGTATGTCACATATAAATCAAAGGCTCTTTTTAAATTAAAACCATAATTTAAAGGCTCCTTTACGTATTGCAAAATCTATAGTCAATGCTAACACCATTCAAGGTATGCTAAGCATCCATGGCGAACCCAACGTCCACTAGAGTCAGGGACATTCTATCGATGTTGACCGGTTTCTCAACCTACACTACCTAAAACCTAGGGGGGTTTCATTTTCTAAACACTATGCTCCACTTGTAGAACATTGTTCCAAAAGAAAATAGATCACTTGACGTTGCTTTCAATAGCACTAGAAAAGCACGATTCTCTCTCATGGCGCTAGGGAGTTTCCAACTCAAACGCAGTGTAGAGCGCTTATAAGGTAGAGTGGTATGTAAGTAACAACACCTCTCTCCCATGCAAGGTGGTTTCCAACTTAGGCACAGTGCACAACTCTTCCAAGTAATAAGTTTTCAAACTTACACAATACAGCACTTCCGAGAACAATTTCAAGCTTACACATAGTGCACAACACTTACAAGAAAGGTTTCAAGCTTACACACAGCGCAGAACACTTACAATCAAGGTTTCAAGCTTACACATAGCGTACAATACTTTCAAGCAAGATTTCAAGATTACACATAGCACACAGTGCTTCCAAGGTTTCAAGCTTACACACAGTGCACAATGCTTCCAAGAAAGGTTTCAAGCTTACACACATCCCTTAACGCTTCCAAGCAAGATTTCAAGCTTAAAATATATTTAAATATAATCCATAGTTTAGCTTAGAATAACCCAACCTATTGGTTTCACTAAGATGGAGGTCGGGTGAAGTCTGCTACCTGGTGTGTTTCCTGTCCTCTCCTTTGTCCCCGCTTCCTCTATTCCTCCCTTACGTTCTTTGTTTTTCCTTCCTCTCTGTTCTACATTTTTCTCCCTTACATGCCCCCTCACTTGGGTGGTCCATCCGCTACCCTCTCAAATCCTACGCAACCTCCTTCACTTCAATACCTGTACCATATCCTTTGTGCATTCTTCCCAAATTTTCTATATTTGGCAATTTAATAGCCTCGTAGGCTCTTCCATAGGTTGTAAGAATGGTATCATGACATATTATTTTTTATATATAGTAAAAGATATTTATAATGTCTCTATATATATTCTTTTGTTTAAATGAAATATCCTCTTTCATTTATTATTAGTTAATTAAAACATTTTAATTAATTTTATCTTATCATTAAAATAATCACTTTTAATTAATCTCCAATGAATCATAATCACTTTTAATTAAAATCACCACTTTTAATTAAAATAAACCCAATTAATTAAAATAGTCATTTTTAATTAATTAAAATGAAAAATCCTTAATTAATCACAAATAAAGTTTACAAATGAGCTCTAATGATCCAATCATTATTTTCTTTAAACTTCATTAATTAATTTAAAAGCATCTAAATTTAGCATATGACTTAATTTATTTTCTTTCACAAGGAGGGTGCTTTGTTTTCATTTTCAATATGACAATTAACCTTATGCATCTATAATCATATTGTAGTGGTTCCTATATAGGAACTAAATCATCAAACTACTCAATCTATGATGCGGTAGAAGAAAACACATTTATACAATTAACCAAATAGGGATTCTTTCAATCAATCCAATCACCCATCTTAGCTAGATATTTTAATATAGCTTCTAGGCTATCAACTAAATCTCAAGGCAATCAACTATCGATGATTATCCCTTCTGTCAATGCATGCCTATATGAAGATATATATCAATATTATCTTCGAGTACCTTAATCATCATTTCCCCTAATCTTTAGTACCCTCGTTTTTGGTGGGTAACTCTACCTATTCCACCTACGAGTGTACCTGATCCTGCACACTTGGCAATATGTTAGTGATAACATGCCTTTATAAATCAACTAAACATCACATAGTTGGTTTGATTGTTCAAAATAAGTATCACCACATCTTAGGTTAATACATTGTCTTCTTGTGTCATAAAGTCAGCTAGGGAGGGTCATGACAATTTACCTTGGCTAGTTGCCTTCTAGAATTTTAATTTCACTAAGATGAAGATCAACATTATGATTTCTAAATTATCCATTCCCTGGTTTTCTTATCTATAGATATGTTTAGGTTTCTAAGAGATTACCTCCAATAATAGATGAATAACATTAGCAATAATATTATTTTTGTCCAATCCTCACATCCTCTTTTGTTGATACCATTAATAATAATTTGTAAATTCCCCTCAAATGAAATATATTTCCATCCTCTTTTATTATAATTTTAATAGTTTTAAGAAGTTCCCTAGCCTCTACATAGTTGTTTGTTGAATTTCCATATGATTTTGAGTAGGTGAAGATAATTTTTCTTTTATTATTTTGAAAAACACCACCTCCACCATTTTTTATTAGAATTTGTTTGGAAGCACCATAATTTTTTTTTTTTGATATAGATCGATGCAAATACTTTGTTTTAATAGCATTTTTTTTATATTACACTTCCATGTATATTCAAATATTTTTATCAAGTGGCTAGCATCTCTTTTTCTACACGTGAGACTTCCTATGATGAGAACCATATTTGTAAACATTATTCAAGAAAGGAAATACTATGATTTCAATATTAGGAATGATTTTAATATTAAAAAAAAACATTATATTATTTTTTCAAGACATAAAATACAAAAAATAACATGATTAATCCTCCACATAGTACATAAATTTTAAACTAATTAATACAAAATTTCATCAACTCTTTCAATGTTCATGAAGCTACCTAGTATATTCTCATATTTTTGAAAAGTTAACCCCAAAAGGTGTGAATAAAGGAATATTGAAGAAGTAAATTATGTGATGTTTCTAAATCATTCTCACAAAAGGTAAATCTAAAATGTATATGATATCATCTTCTTTGGAGAGACTCTCTTGCAGTAATATTACTTTGAACTACTAAACAAAGGAATTTTGAGGCCTTTAGGGGAGCCTCTAGTGACCAAACATTCTAAGAAAATGTGAGAATAAGTTAATACTCTCTTAAGTTCACTAGGATACACACTTGAGTTTTCGCTCCTCCATGTGTCAGGAGAACTCTAAGTGGTGTCTTCATCAAGTTTGATGAGTTGTTGTAATCCAACGACTCTCAATGATCAACTCTACTATTTATACAGAGTTGATCCTAGAGATAAATCAATCAGTTCCACTCTTCTCGTCATATTGTGTAATGCTTTGAATATCTATTATTGTGAAATTCTAACATGGTACCATAGTAGGATATATTTTGTTAGTATTCTCTCTTGAAGGTTCTAGGATCTGATTCATTTACTTTGGATATCTTTTTTTGGCTATCTAACTTCAAATTTTGATTTAGTCTACTTTTATCCATTGTTGTTTTATTTCAGCATATTTTTTATGCTGCATATTCTTTCATTCCTATATTGAATTTATGTTGGGGGGAAACTCTTAAGAAAATTTGGCTATTTTACCCTATGTGAAGGCGTAGTTTATTACCCTTCTCTTCAAAGGATAATAGCCTATTTTTTATTTTTTCTTTAATATTTTCCACAATGTATTCATATATTTCTAGCACTTGGTTATTCCTTATTTTCGGCTATTTTAATGGACGAAGCATCCTATTAACCCCAAGTGTTTACCTCAAATATTTTTTGAGTTTTTCTTTTAGTTTAAACTCAACTTCACTGGCGCTATTTTTGTTGTCTCTCTTTGTCCAACAATATAGATGTTTTCAAGGGCCACCATCTAACATTACCGCGCTCTAGTTAGTGCTCCAATTGGCAATCTCATTTGGCCCGTTGTAAACTCTTTGGTGAACTCAAAATCATCTACCGTCACAAGCATCTTGTTCGTTGGTGCTCTCTTCACGGTATTTATATCCCTCTTCCTTGTAGATTCTTCATAAAAGATTTGGTGTTTTATTTTATTTTTATCTTAAGCAACTGTGGTTTCTACACCCTCTTTTAGAATTTTTGTAGGTTCATCCGGGCAATATATTCTAGTTATAGGGAATAGCAACTATGGTTTGTACACCTTGTTATACAATTTTTGCAGGTTCATCAGAGTGCTCTAATCCTACCCTTGGTGCATTTGGAATGATATTTTCATTAATCTGATTTTTGCAGGTTCATAAAATCTCTCTTCCGCCCTTTAGGTCCTTCGAAAGTAGTTTTCTAGTGCTCAAATTTTTTATATTCATTTTAAAACGTTTATTTCCCTATTGATAACGTTAAATCTGACTTCAATCTAGTATCTAGAGAAATCTGCAGGCTTATTACATTCACATACAAAATGTTCAATGTTCATAAACATTTTTTTTTGTAGGCTTGATTTCATTTTATTTAGTCTTTATCTCAGCTTATATTGTTCACTAACACCTTAGGAAGATTCATGATTATCTAGACAATATATCTTATTTTTGCAGTGTTACGGATATTTCATTTTCTGGTGTTGGACTGCAAGAACAACTCATTTTATCAGTATCATCGAAACTCTTATGCAGTTTCGTTTGACGAAAGAAAAGGTTGCACACCGGTCTCTTTGGCAATTTTGTTTACTGCCTCTAGCTGTTTCATAGATTGATGTAAATTTAAAATTTTCAAAATTTCTTTTCTTTCTTCCAAACCAGCAATTCGTATCCTTGTCTACGTTTTTTTCGGAAGCCACATCTTTTTTTATGGCTTTCCTCAAAACGATGCAAGGTTCTCATTGTATTTTTTATAATAAAAATTTCCTTTGGGGGGGATTATAGTGCACATTTATGCGCTATTGCATGTCAAAACGGGGGTTATTATTTACATATTCTCCTCAACTATTTCACCTTTTTTTTATATTACATAAAGTCATACCATTTGATTCCATATTTAGCATAAATATTTATTTTCTAAAAAAAAAATTATATTTTTGCATATATATTTGGTTCATTTTTTTTTTTTGATAAGTAGCTATTGTATTTATAGTGGGTTTTAACTAGGATCCCAAAACCTGATTACATAAGAGTTGGAAATAACATGCCGAGAATAAGCCATTACAACAAAATTCTGGGCCCAAGGCACCAATACCCTGAAAATGAAAAACAAACAGAAATCCCGGCCAACGAAAATAGGTAAATTTGAACAATCCTACCCAGCGGGAAACCACCAATTTTGAAGGAAGGTAAGTTTGAAGATCCCACCCAGTGGGGAGCAGCTGAAAATTGCCATCGTGTAAATCTTGCCCAGTAGGAAGCAACAAAAAACCATTATAATATAAATCCCGCCTAGCGGGAAGCAGTCAAAAAACCACCAAAGAGTGAATCCCGCCCAGCGGGAAGCAGCTGAAATCCATCCCAGTGTAGATCCCGCCCAGCGGGAAGCAGCAAAAACCTCTACCAAGTGAATCCCGCCTCTCGAGAAAACTAGTAGGAAATGAGAAAAACTCGCCTAGCGAGAAACCCAGTGGTTCTGGACAATCCCGCCCCACAGGAAACCATCCCGCCCAGCGGGAAACCATCCTGCCCAAAAAAAAGGGGAATCCTGCCTAGAAGGAAGTAGCTAAAAACCAGCAAAGAGGAGATGCTGCCCATCGAGAAGCATCCAGAAAGCACCACCAAGAGAATCCCTCCCCCAGGACATCCAGCAGGAAAAGACAACAGGTTAAGGGACCAAGGATACAGGGACTGGGGATCCTAGGTGGAAAGAGGTAACAACCATAAATATGGGATCCCTGGGAGCCTATCCTAGGGGATCCAGGGTCTGCATGCATAGATAAGATCCCCCCATGATTTGAAAAATGCAGTAGAACCCAGATAACCCCAATAGCAGGGGCCAAGAATACCATCCTTGCACAGGAGAAACTTCAGGGAACTGGGATTGAGGCTAGGAACAACCTAGACAGATAAAAATCCCCCCCGAAGGCCAAACAAATGCCCAAGGTGTCCACCAAGGAGTAGAACTAGCATGAAGAATCCTCCAAGCGAGAAATCAAAGAGGGCCCTCCCCACAGGGACAAGACCAACATCAGCCACAGGATCCCAGAGAGGATTCACTAGCAAAAGGTGGAAAGAGGCCCCCCAGACCACCCCCAAAGTAGTAAGGACCTCAAAGGAAACCCTAGGAAGCCATAAAAAAACCCAACCAATCACCCCCACCACCCAAAGAACCACAGGGAACCAGATCCATGCCAAAAACCTACAGAAAACCCTAGGGGGAAGCCTGAGGGAAAAAAAAGGGAAGGGATCCCAAAAATAGCAAGGAACCTTAGGAAGCACTAGGCCAAAAACTCAAACAAGGGAACCCTGACCGACTGGGAGAGGTGCAGAAAGAGGAGAAGGATCTCCCTCAAGGAGATCATCTACAACAAACAATCCCAGGGAGGGATGACCTGGGATGAGCCAGGGACTGGGCAGGAACCAGGGGAGGGGGAGTAGGGAAGGGATCGAGACCCTCCCCTCTCTACTTTTTTCCCTCTTTCAGAGCCTAAAGTTGGGTAGTTTAGAAGCCCCAAGAACTTAGCTCTATGGCCAATCGTAGTTGTCCCATCCATGTATACCACATGGCATCAGTCCCAAGGGGGTTGAATTATTAATACATCCACAGGTTGGGCATAGGTAAAATGGAGCCTTGTCAGCCTCTACCAACACATAGGACATTTACCAGCTATGCCTACATATCCAACAGGGTGGAGGCAGTGGAAATGGAACCTGGGTCGGCCATAACCAGCACCTAGGGCATTTACCAACTGCTCTATGCACGTGGATATTAAAATGTTGGGTAGTTTAGAAGCCCCAAGAACCTAGCTCTATGGCCAATCGTAGTTATCCCATCCGAGTATACCACATGCATCAATCACAAGGGGGTTGAATTATTAATACATCCATAGTTTGGGCATAGGGAAAATGGAGCCTTGTCGGCCTCTACCAGCACATAGGACATTTACCAACTATGCCTACATATCCAATAGGGTGGAGGCAGTGGAAATGGAACCTGGGTCGGCCACAACCAGCACCCAGGGCATTTACCAACTACTCTACGCACATGGATTAAAATGTTGGGTAGTTTAGAAGCCCCAAGAACCTAGCTCTATGGCCAATCGTAATTGTCCCATCCGGGTATACCACATGGCATCAGTCACAAGGGGGGTGAATTATTAATACATCCACAGGTTGGGCATAGGGAAAATGGAGGCTTATCGGCCTCTACCAGCACATAGGACATTTACCAACTATGCTTACATATCCAACAGGGTGGAGGTAGTGGAAATGGAACCTAGGTCGGCCACAACCAGCACCCAGGTCATTTACCAACTGCTCTACGCACGCGGATATATTTGGTTCATTTTAGCACAACTAAAGCTACTTCATTTAAAGTAAAGTTTATTTTTTTCATAAGCTTTATTTTCCTAAAATAAGTTATATATTTGGTTGATTATAGCACAACTAAAGCTACTTCATTTAAAGTAAATTTTATTTTTTATCATAAGTATTTATTTTTTCTTAAAAAAATTATATATTTGGTTGATTTAGCACAACTAAAGCTACTTCATTTAAAAGTTAATATTTTATTTTTAACTTATATGTTTACCAAATAAACTAATTTTTAAATAAGTAAAATATATACTTCATTCCTAAATAATATATTTTACTCCTTTTTTTCCCATAAAATATTTAGTCTACGTTCCATGTATCATTTCCTCAAAACCTATAGTCTCCCTCACGTAAGGGTGGGTTTTTTGTAAAATTGGTATAACGGCCTGACAAATATTTTCCTACCAACAATTTTCTTGGTATTCTCTTTACTTATAGTCTCCCTCAAGTCAGGGTGGGTTTTGAGCGACCATTAAAACTTGTTGCCCCATGCATTTCACACCAAAAACCTTCTTATGTTCACAATACTTATAGTTTCCCTCTAGTAAGGGCGGGTACTGTGATCCTAAAAGGATTTGGCATTCACAAGAAAACAATACATAGGCCTCATTATACTTATAGTTTCCCTCTCGTAAGGGCAGGTATATTTGGGTTACCTATTGTTGAACAAGCTTCACTTTTTCCCTATTTCATTCCATTTTTTGAAATTTTAAAGGGGGGAGTATTAATAATATTAAAACCTCAAAAATGAACTCAATTGAGCCTCTCACCCCTCATAATTTTCACACTTGGAAACCTAAAATTCTAAATCTCATCTCTCAAAAAGGTCTTACTCATTTATTAGAAGAAAACCAACCAAATTTTGATAAGGAATATGAAATCTTTGTTCATAAAGGAAAAATACATGAAACTATGGGTATTATTAGCACCAATGTTCATGAAAGCTTGTGGTTTCATATTACAAATTGCAAAACTCCTCATGAAAGTTGGGAGAAATTAAAAACCTTGTTTGGAAAAATAGATCAAATGAGATCAATGCAACTAGAAGCCGAATTAACTTCTTTATCTCCTAAAGATTTTAGTAGCATTATTGATTTCCTCACTAAGTTCAAATAAATCCTCACTCAATATAAAGGCATTGGGAAGACTAAGATAGAAGAAGAATGCATTTATCTAATCCTTTCTAAACTAAATGGTGTTTTTCAAATATTTGCAACCACCTTCATATCTACTAAAGATGCTCTTGGTGCAACCTTTAAAATGCCCTCTTTAGAAGAATTTTATGATATATTAACAAGGGAAGAAACCAAACTTTCTAGATATGAAAACTCTTCTTCAAAAGCCTTAGTAGCCTCCACCTCCTCTAAAGAAAAATTCAAAAATAAGGAAAAGACTCCCATTACCTGTACTCACTGTAAAAAGAATGGTCACTCTACTAACAAATGCTGGAAAAGATTACAACAACTAGAGGCAACTATAAAGGATCAAAATATAGAAAATAATAAGCAAATAGGAAAATCCCTTAATGTTCAAGGAAAAACCTCCAAATATTCCTCTAATTATTGGGTCCTAGATTCTGGAGCAACTCATCACATGTCTGCTTCAGACAAATATTTTTCTTCTATCTCCTCTAGCTCTACTCATAGCATAGAAGTAGGGGACTCTTCCTTCATTATTTTCAAAGGGAAAAGGGATATAACCATTTATGGTGGCTCTATAAACAATGTTCTTTATGTTCCAGACATTGCCACTAATCTCCTATCCATTTATCAAATTTGTATTTCTAGAAATGAGAAAATTGTTCTCTTCTCCCCAACAGGAGTTGAGATAAGATACTTTCAATTCCCTCATTCCCTTATAGAAAAAGGGAGTATTGATCATAAATCTCATCTTTTTTACTTCAAAGGCTTTCAAAATCTAGAAGGAGCCTCATGTTTTGTGGCTCATAGTAATCTTGAAATTCAAAAATGGCATGAAAGGTTTGGTCATATTAATTATAACTACCTAAAGGATTTATGCACTCATAATATGGTTAAAGGATTACCCCAAGTCTCTTCCTCTTATGGGGTTTGTCCTGGATGTGCCCTTGGAAAGCAACATCAAGATCCTTTCCACCCAAGTAGTTCTCTAAAAACCTCATCTCCTCTAGAATTAATCCATAGTGACTTAATGACCTTTCCTGAAACATCCTTTAAAGGAGCAAAGTATGCTCTTACCTTTATTGATGATTTCTCTAGAAGGTCCTGGGTCTACTTCCTCAAATATAAAAGTGATGTTTTATCACACTTTAAAAATATTTAAAGCCTTAGTTGAAAATTAGGCTTCTTGCAAAATAAAGAAGATTCGTACTAATAATAGGGGGAATACTACAGTAATGAATTCTCCATATTTCTTTCTAATCATGGTATAATTCATCAACATTCTATCTCCCATAATCCTCAACAAAATGGCATTGCAAAAAGGAAAAATAGGACATTAAAAGAGATGGCTAATTGTATGCTCCATTCAAGAGATCTTCCAAAACAAATTTTGGGTAGAGGTTATTAACTATGCAAATTATATTCAAAACCACACACCTCATAAAGCCCTTGACCAAATAACTCCTGAAGAAGCATGGTCTGGCTTAAAACCAAATGTTTCTAATTTCAATATTTTTGGATGTATTGCTTGGGCTCACATTCCAAAGAATAAAAGGAAGGCTCTTGATAAGAAAAATAGACAACTCATATTTGTCGGTTATTGTGAAGAATTGAAAGCATACAAGCTTCTTGATCCCTCAACTCATGAGGTATTCTTTCATAGGAATGTCCAATTTGATGAAACATTCCCTCAAAAAGAACCTCCAAAGGACTCTTCCTCCATTGAGACTTCTCCTATAGTGGAACCTCAATATTATGAAGAGCCAACCCTTGAAGTTAATTTGGTTATTGATAATCAAGATGAAGAACCTATAACTCCTTCTCAAAGTCTTTCAACTCCTTCAACTCCCTCTTCTATGCCAAAATGGGCCCGCACAATTGTTAAAGAAGCTACTCCCTACATTCAAAATATTTCTTCTAATAGATCATCCAACCCCACAGGATCTAGTCTTGTATGTCAATCCATTTCTTCTGATCCTCAATCCTTCAAAGAAGCCTTAGGTATAAAATAATGGGAAGATGCCATGGATAATGAATTTTCTTCCTTGATCAAAAATGATACTTGGGATTTAGTTCCCTTACCTAAAGGAAGAAAATTAGTTCGATGTAAGTGGATCTTCAAAAAAAAATATGGGCCTAATGGAGAAATAGATAAACACAAGGCTCGTCTTGTAGCCAAAGGTTTTTCTCAAATAGAGGGTATTTATTATACAGAAACCTTTGCTCCTATTGCTAAAATGGATTCTGTTAGATTGGTTCTTGCTTTGGCCGCTTCCCATAAATGGCTAGTCTACCAAATGGATGTAAAAAGTGCCTTCTTACATGGAAATTTAAAAGAAGAAATATTCATGGAACAACCCGCTGGTTTTACTCAAGACTCCTCTCTTGTTTGTCGGCTTAAAAAAAATCTCTATATGGCCTCAAACAAGCCCCTAGAGCTTGGTATGAAATGATGGACTCCTTCCTTCTTTCATCAGGATTTTCTCATTGTGAGTCTGATAATACAGTTTACATTTGGAGAAGTAAAGGAAATATCACCATTCTTGTTCTTTATGTTGATGAACTCCTTATCACTGGTAGTAACCTCACTCACATTCAAAATATAAAATATTCCCTCTCTAAAAAATTTGAAATGGCTGATCTAGGTCTAGCTCATTTCTTCCTTGGGATTCAAATAAAAAAAAATAAAGCAAGGATCACCTTATATCAACAAAAGTACACTCAAGATCTCCTTAAGAAGTTTCAAATGACAAATTGTAAACCTTATCCTACCCCCTTTCAATCTGGCATTCATCTTAGTACTTCCTGCTCATCCCCTCCTTGTGATGCTACTCTATACCATCAGCTTGTAGGCAGTATGTTATACCTCACTCATACTCACCCAGATATCTCATATGTTGTTGGGATCATATCCAGGTTCTCTCATAACCCTCATTTTAGTCATTGGCAAGCAGCTAAAAGAATTCTTCATTATTTGCAGGGTACTACAAACTTTGGGCTCATCTATAAAGGAGACTCCATGGATATCATTGGCTATATAGATTCAGATTGGGCAGGATCAGTGGATGACATATGTTCTACCTCTGGATATGTTTTTTGCCTTGGCTCTTCTCCAGTAGCCTAGTTATGCAAGAAATAACAGATAGTAGCATTATCTTCTACAGAGGCAGAATACAAAGTAGCAGTTACAACTAGTCAAGAAGCCCTTTGGCTTCGTCAAATTCTCAAAGAATTTGGTTTTTTCCAAGAAGTGCCTATAACTCTATGGTGTGACAATCAAAGCACAATTCATATTGCATGCAATCCAGTTGAGCATCAGCGCACCAAACACATTGAGATCCACATGCACTTCATCAGGCAACATATTCAAAAAGGGGATATACATTTGGAATATATTCCGATAGAGAATCAACTTGCAGACATCTTCACCAAGTCTTTTCCTTCTCCACGTTACCTTCAGTTGCGAGAGAAACTTGGAGTGTCCAATATGCATTGAAAAAGAGGTCTTCCACCTCTCACTATATTGTACATGAGTACCTAATCAGGCCTTCTTGTTGGGACTCATATTTTATTTGTTAAAGAGGACAATATTCGCCATCCAAAGACAAGCCTCTTTCATACTTCTTTTCTTTTGATTGGTGGATTTTCCCACTTGGGTTTTTACCATCATTTCAAAACAAAGGAGTGATAGTTGGTTTTTCCCCATAGGGGTTTTTTCCACCAACTATCTATGTTGTACATGAGTACCTAATCAGGCCTCATTGTCGGGACTCATTTTTAGAATCTCCCCTAGTATCACTTAAGGGGGGTGTTAGAATAAGTGAATATTCTCTTAAGTTCACTAGGATACACACTTGAGTTTCCACTCCTCCATGTGTCAGGAGAACTCTAAGTGGTGTCTTCATCAGGTTTGATGAGTTTTTGTAATCCAATGACTCTCAATGATCAACTCTACTATTTATATAGAGTTGATCCTAGAGATAAATAAATCAGTTCCACTCTTCTCTTCATATTTTGTATAATGCTTTGCATATCTATTATTGTGAAATTCTAACAAAAATATATTTGGGAGTAGAAATTTTTTATTGCTCTAAATATTCATTTCTTAACTTCACCAAGTATCCACCATATTTCGATAGATTCTAAACCAACTCACCATTTAATGTTAAAATAGGTAAATAAAACTCTTGAAGCATCCTTTCGAAGCTCATTTGAAATTCGTTTGAGTTCCTCTCCTTCAACTAGGTTACTAATATGAATCCATATTTTAGAATTGTCTCTCACATTAACATAATATTTGACCTCTAAATATTTACAAGCTAGACATGCCTAATGGTTACCATTTTGAATTGGATATAAGAGGATAAGGCTTCAATGAAGCATGAGACACAATTTTTTATATATAATTCCCCTCATTGTTTGACCATATAATATGTTTCTTGAACCATTGTGAACTATTTTATATGAAGTTTCATGTTTGCAATCCTTAGGGTAGGGTTCTCTTCCTAGATAATTTCATCGCATCAAGAAAACCTATATATATATTTGTTTTTTTTATTTTACATGGTGGAATCGGTAGTCCCCATAAATCTGGGTAGGTTGTTCGGTTTTTTTTTATGACCGCCACAGTATTCTATGTTGTCTACCCCAAAATCTGCCACATAGATCTTCGTGCAGTCCGCCTCTATAACCACCATGCCACGATCATTTTAAACCTTTTATACCACTAAAAGCATCGGGAAATGGAAAAGTGTTCAGTCTCGCGAGGCCCAATATTTAAACCTTGGACCTTCGCCCCCTTTACGGGGTTTGGAGGAACCAATTGGTCTACACCTCAAACCTAAAACCTATGTATATTTAAAGTGATATTTTTGCCCAATTTTTTCTTGATATATTAATAATGTTCACCCAAGGTTTGCCCCAACCATACTTATATAATATTGTAAGCTTACACCTAAAATATTTTTTCCTTTGCAATCATTATCCTACTTACAAATATGAAACCTAATTTTTTCTTACACCCTTTAAAGAAAGTCTCATTAAATTTTATCAATTTTTGAAAGTGTCACGATATTGTAATCTTTATTGGTTGTAGCCTTAGAACCATGGTAAGAAATTACCCTTCCAACCTACTAAACATGTTTTTGTTCTTTCAAAACAAGAGATTTAAGGCTCATTTCTATTTCCTTTATGATAGAAAATAATACCCAAGTATGTTGATGAAAATTTTTTAGTTTTAAGTACTAAAATGCCCACAATAATTCATTATAAATCATAGATTGGGTTAATGAAAAATCTTAGAATTTATAGTATTAACCAAACTGTCTAATTATTGAAAGATTATTTTGACATGGTTTACCTTTATATTTTATCAATTAAATCATTAATGTGTTATATACATAATTATGCCCAACATAATCTGAGTGTATAACATATAAGTAGTTTACAATCACCTTAATTTTAGTAAAAAAAAATTCTAAATTCAAAAATACTTTTAAGAATATAAAATAGTTACATGAAAATAGGTGGACCAAGACATAGCTCTTTTCTTTGTGTATCAGTTGTAAGATGGAATCAAACATAAGGTTTTACTTTGCTTATCTTCTTTGATGAATATTAAGAGAAATTTCTAGTTAATTTATTTAATTTTTTTTTAATAATTTAATAGTATATCTTCATTCAATCTAATATAGTAATATTAGATTAAAAATTTATATTCTTTCAAAAATTATAAAAAATATTATAAATAAAACAATTTGTAGAATTTGAAAAAAAATATAACATAAAGTTATAAAAATTGACAATTGCACACTATAAATAAAACAATTTGTAGAATTTGAAAAATAATATAACATAAAGTTATAAAAATTGACAATTGCACCCTCAAGTTAATTATAATAGATTAAATTCTTGCAACTTCTACAACCTTAAGTAATCCAAAGAAAAAAGGTGATAAATAATAATAGGTACTTTTTTTTTTTTTGAATGAAAGGACCTTATATTAATTGGAAATAATCACTTTCATACAAAAAGGTTGGGTGGAATTAACACACCCCGTGGCACACACCCAAAAAATTACAGGATCACATGGATCAACTCAAAAAGCCAATATTACATCAGAACTGAGTAAAGAAAAGAAGACAAAACAGAGACAAGTGTATGCAGCCACTGGTGCAATTGGAATCAAGCGAACATCCCATCCACTAGAGGTGCGAAATTGGACTGCAGTGGAGACCAATGATGCTAAGAAGTTGGAGCAGATAAATGATCTCTGCGACCACTGTGAGAACGAGCTGAAGGTGAGCCTGTGTGAGAGAATCCACGAGTTCTGGACACATGTTTATCAAAAGGAAGCCGGCTAACAGAGCAAGGTGCATTAGCCCAATGATCCAGAAGTGATCTAAGATATTGCAGCTCCACCTAAACTTTCTCCACCTGAGTAAGGATCTGTAACCAGCAATCATAGAAGAGAGCATATCGAGCAGCAATAGAGAAAGAGGTAGAAGCCTCCTGTCTCCCAAAGATAATATTATTTCTTGTTTTCCAGAGATGGTATAAAATATTAAGACAAAAAATATGCCAAACTTCATTTAGGGGAAGAGAAAAATCTAGGGGATCCCCAAGTAGTGCATTAACCCAAGAACATTGCTCCAGTAAAAAGGAATTGAAAAAAGAAAGAACCCAATCCCAAGCATTTTTGGCTGTTTGACAAGCCCAAAACACATGAACAAAATTGTCAGGACCTCTACAAAAAGCACAAACAGGATTAGCAACCCCCATATATTGTAACCTATGACCAAGGGGAAGACCTTGATGTAAGAAACTCCAGGCAAAAAAACAATGCTTAGGTTCAAGATAGGACTGCCAAACCACAGAAAAGCGAAGGCTCCATCTAGATTGAGAAGAAACTAGATCCCAACGGTGGTTTAAAGTATCAACCAGAGGAGCATTAGGGGACAACATATGATACCCTAAAGAAGGTTTATATTTCACCAAAGGAGTATGATTAGACCAACACCAATCAGATGACCAATGCTGTGGAAAGTTCTTACCAAAATGTAGCCAAATAGAGAAAGGAGTGTTGTCGATAACCACATCAAAAGTTGCTCGATCATCTGGCTTAAGACCAAACTTCTGGCAAAACTGATCCCAAGAATACCAATGCTTGGTATGAGCATCAAAGAAATCTGAAAATGTTGCAATACCTTTTTTGAAGAAGCGTAATGCTCTAACCCATTGAACTTGAGCCAAAGGTAGGCCCTCTGAAGTGACTACAGGAGACCACCAAGGACTTAGAGTGGAGATAGAAGCTCCGATAGATTTATCTTTACCCTGCCATTGGAGCCTGGGTTTGAATGCTTCCCATGCCTTCCAAATACTTTGCATCACAAAAGAACCTGTAATTTTAAATGGGGCTGGAGATGTCAAAATGGTTTGTAAGGTCAGGCCCCGCCACCCTTTCCTCCCAAAGGGCAGGCCAGAAGAGATGCAGTGTCGTACAAGAACTTTCCAAGCTTCATCACCCTGAAGTGCCCTAACAATCCATTTAGCACATAAAGCAAACCCCTGAAAATGACAGTTAAATAAACCCAGACCCCCTGCCTTTTTAGGAAGACAACAAACATTCCATGCCACTCTATGAAACCCCTATTTTTGTTTATTTGAAGCCCAAAGAAAATCCCGCAAGAGCTTGTCCAACTTCTGGTAACAATTTTTAGATGGGACCCAACAAGAAGAGTAATATACATGTGTAGAAGCTAGCACCTTAGAGCAAACTTGAAACTTACCAGCCAAGGAAAGCTTTTTAGTAGACCAATAGCCCAACTTCTTCTCAATTTTTTGGACAACCATATTCCAAAGTTGAGCAGGAGAAGCCTGGAAGGCAAAAGGAATACCCAAGAATTTGAATAATTCTCCTGGTTGAATCCAATGCCAAGAGTAAGAAGCTAACCACTCAGGAAGTGGCGTTTGAGCTTGTCTATAACAAGATGTTTTCTTCCACTGAATGTTAGAACCAGATGCTAAACAGAAAGTCTCAAGGCATTGTAAAGCTGCATTTACTGACTGCTCATCTTCATGTAATGTCAAAAAAGAATCATCAGCAAAATGGCCATTCACCATTTGAATAGAAGAACCAGGTAAAGAAATACCTTTAATAATTCCTTGTGAAGTTTGATGGGCTAAAAGGTAGCCAAATGCTTCAGCAGCTAGAATAAATAGGGAAGGGGCTAATGGGCAACCCTGTCGGACAGAGCGAGCCAGCTGAATACTAGCAGAGTGTTGGCCATTCATCGTGAGGACTGCAGAAGCATCACAGAATAACATTTTAATAGATTGCACAAAATAGGGACCAAAGCCAAGAGCTTGGAGGAGGGAAATAATGAAATTCCATTCAATACGATCATAGGCTTTTTCAAAGTCTAGTTTGATAAACAGAGTATCCTGTCCAGAAGTGCTAGCCCATTCCATGCCTTCCCAGACAACAAGCACATTGTCCAAGATATACCTACCCTTGACAAACCCTGTTTGCTCTGGTCGGATGATAAGAGGTAAAATAGGTTGAAGTTTTAAGGCTAAAGCCTTAGCAATGATCTTGTAACTTACATTCAGTAAGGTAATAGGGCGCCAGTTGGTAATAAGTTCTGGGTCTCCAGGCTTGGGGATAAATTTGATATTTCCTTTATTGATGAGGTGTCCTAAAGACCCAGATATCATAGCTTCTTTATAGACATGTAACAGATCAGAACCAAGCATATCCCAAAATTCTTTATAAAATTCACAGGGGAAACCATCAATACCAGGAGCCTTATCATTAGCCATTTGAGACAGGGCATTCCTCAAATCTTCCAAGGTTAAAGGTGCATCACAACAATCTCGATGAGCCAGAGAGAGCTTCTGAGGAACAACTGCACAACAATCATCAAGAGCTTTTTTCCGAGCAGAGGTAAGAGGCTGAGAAGCAAAAACTTGTTGATAGTGTAACACAAAAGTATGAATTATATCAGGTAAATTAGTGAACCCGATTCCCTCGGATCGAATGGCTTGAAACTGTGTGGAATGAATAGGGGGTTGGAGGCGCTTGAAGAACTCCTTAGAAACCTTATCACCAATTGCAAGCCAATGCATTCGTGCTCTGAGTTGAGCACCTCTAGCTTCATACAACTCTGCCTTATGAATTTCATGTCGAAGAGTAGCAACATGTGCCTGGTATGCAGAGTTGAAAGGATTAGCTTGCAGATGGAGAGTAGCTTTGATTAACTCATCCTTTAAAACTGAATTAGCTTTCCTCCTTCGTTTAGCCACATCCTTACCAAGGATGCGAAGAACAAAAGTAGTACGGGAGATAGCAGCATTCCACCACTGAATCCAGCCTACCGCACCAGAGGGTCGAGGAACAACATTCCAGATTCTATGGATATGAGCTTTCATGGAGGCATGCTGTAGAAAGGAAGTATTAAAATAGAACTGAGAGGAAAAAAACCTAGCAGGAGCTTGAGCTTGGGTGATATCAAATAAAATTGGAGCATGATCAGAAAGAGTGGTAGCTGGCAGGGTCATGACAAAGGGGTGACCAAGAGAAAGTCGGGTAAAGTGAAAGCTAGAACTCTCTGAAAGCATGGCACGATCCAACCTTTTCAACACCCTAGCATCATCAACCTAAAAATTAGACCAAGTATACCATTGAGAATTGGAGAAAGCTTTTGGAGAACACCCAAAGTTAGGATCATACAGGCTAAGTTTACTTTTCATAAAATACCAAGCCTCTCGTTCTCCGACACACCAACGCATAGGGGCTCGACTCAGCTTATCAGATGGTTTTTCCACCATATTAAAATCCCCACATAGAACCCAAGTAGCAAAAGGTAGAGAGAAAGCAAGCCACCGCCATAAAGCACATCGCTCTAAAGCATTATTAGAGGCATAAACATTAATAATGCCAAATGGTTTCCCATCCAATTCCAGCAGCACCCAAACAACTTGATTAGAAGGGTCAACACCCCAAGACACCACCTGCGAGTGCCAATTGGGGGAAATGAAAACTACAACACCACCTTTTCCAGGTTCATGATTTGTGTAAAAAAAAGGACCACGCGGCCAAATAAAAGTGCAGGTACAATCTAACAGGAAATCATTGATCTTGACTTCTTGCAAACAGACAAAGTCAAATGTACCATAAATATGAGCAGCATTATCAATCACATCTCGGACCATATATTTTCGGACTGGGTCCGTCAGCCCTCGGACATTCCAAGAAAAAAATTTCATTTCATGAGTACTGATGAATCCCCCAATGCTTTGAGGGACTCAAAAGGATTATCATCATCAAAAATAGCAACCTGTAGAGGCCCATCAATCAGACATCATTTCTCGGAGGGATCATCAAGAAAACGTCTTCTCGGACTACGGGACCGCCGAAGTTTAGCACTATTAAACTCCTCTGCTGATCGTTGCAGGGGTGAAGAAGAGACAATGGAAGCAAAGGAGCGACCCTCAACTATGGGAGAAAGAACAGTGGTACCAACAAAATCCTGCTGAGTAGAAACATCATTAGAATGAGAAGGCAGAGGAGTAGACGTGGGGTTGTTGATGGGGTTGTGGATGGGGTGGTTGTTGGGGTTGTGGACGGGGTTGTGGATGGGGTGGTTGTTGGGGTTGCTGACGGGGTTGTGGAGGGGGTGGCTGTGGGCGTTGTTGTTGGGGTTGTTGCGGGGGATGACGATTGCGACGATTAGAAACCACATGCCAGTCTGCATCACCACTGGTACCAAAAGTGCTAGGGTTACCCAGGGTTGCAGAGGTAGATGGATCGACAGAGGGAGAAGCAGATTTATTCGAGAACTGTCCAGCCATAAGCGGGCATGCACGAATTTTATGCTGAGAGGATTGGCACCTATAGCAGGTATTCGAGAGATTTATGTACACAATCCTCTGAGTAAAAGTATTATCCCCAATATGAATATCGATCTCTTCATCAAGATCTTGGGTAAGATCAACCTTGACACATACTCGCTTGGTGGGACGGGCCTTAAACCACTTGTCAGGCTCAAAACAAACAAAGGTGCCTATATTCTCCGCTAGGGTACGCAGATGCTTCCATAAAGGAATGGGAAGGCCAGGAAATTCAATCCAAACTGGAACATCTGAGGCTCCCTCCTCAGCAACAGAAAAATCTTTGTTATAGGCTTGCAAAATTAACAAAGAGTTTCGAACAGTCCAAGGACCCCGATTGAGCACCTTCTGAGCATGAGCAGGATCAGAAAATTGGAAAAGGAAATACCCTTTGGTGAGATTGGACACAGAATCAATCTTAACACCATGAGGATGCCAAACTTGACTTACCCAGGACCGCAACAGAGTGTCATTAGGGATTCTACCCAAAAAATAACCTATGAGGGTATGATTCTCAAACCAGTGACAGGAATCAACAAATTCATTCATAGGAATACAAGCAGTGGGCCGATATTACTTTTTGGAGTAATACTTCTTATACACATCCACCATGGGGATTGTACCGGGTCACATCACCCATAATGCAAGTGGCGTCCTTGTCGGTAGACCACACTCACTGGCTAATAATAGGTACTTTTAGTTATTTATTTGATGACAATTAAATCTTTGTTTTTCAATAATGTTTTCATTTTGCAATTAAGTATTTTAATAATTTATTTTAGAATTGTATTTTGATTTTTTTAGCATGAGCTTTGAAAGTAATAGATCAAATATTTATACTCTTCCAAAAACTTATTAAAAATAGTATAAATAAAACAACTTATAAAATTTGTAGAAAAAATATAATGTAAATTCATAATGTTTATAGAATAATTTTGCATCATAAAATTCATTATCAATATAAAATATTAGAATCTTGGAAGCTTAGATTCTATAACCTTATGGAATCCAAAGAAAAATAATAAAAAAATATTAATGATTAGTTCTATTTATTTGTTTAATGATAATTAAATCTTTGCTTTTCAATAAAGATATTAATTTAACATCAAATATTTTAATCATTTATTTTAAAATTGATAAAATTATTATGTTTTAAGTTTTTACAAGTTGTAATCACTTATTATGTTGCTTACCTAAAACTCAAACAAGTTGTCTTTGCTTGAAGTTTAATTCATAAGTCTTTTCCTTCGTAAATAATGTAGATAGGTAAATAATTTATCTACATTGGGGTTCCCAATCCAATGTGTCCATTTTACCATAAACATGAAGATATTATTTATCTCTTTTAGAGATTTCATATGGCTCAAGACACCTAGAAGTGGATTTTTTTCTTTTGACCTATTGTTATCTTTAGGGAAAGCCAGAACAATTCTTTGTTCTCTCAAGTCTCTTTTGTTCAAATCTACAATGTTATGAACAAGGTCAATGTTGTTTTTTTCATGCTACTACATACTTTCAATGCTTCCTAAACTATTTTCTAACACCAACAATTTCTTTGTGGACAAGGTCAATGTTGTGTCTTCCATGCTACTACATACTTCAATGCTTCCTAAACTATTTTCTAGCACCAACTATTTTTTTGGTCACATACACCAAACTTGAGACAAAATGTGGTAGGTTCATTCATTGAGGTGATTAATCCTCTATGGTAGGTTGGAACACATTTTGTAGATGGAAATTGGTGACTGGTAGCAATCTACTAAAGACAAGCCTTCATAGTCTTGGTAGATGTGCTAAAAATAGTTAGTGGTTGAGGCATTTTTGGCCTATACTTTTTGTGGACACTTAATAACCCATTTTCAAGAATTAATTGGGCACTAGAGGAATGCTCCCTGCATTTTATTCTTGCATTGACTATTTCTTCTATCAAATATACAAAGTTTGAGAATGAATGTAGTAACTCTAGCCACTAAGATAACTCATTTATTGTTTTAAATCAAAGCACATGTTGCAGAGAAAAAATAACGACTTAAAACAATCTATCAAAAATAAGTCTCCACATTCTTTATAAATATCACAAAATAAATTAATAATCTAATTATAAACAATTAATAACTATTTAAATATATACATGTAAAATTGTTATACTTTAATTAATATAATGATTTAAAAAAACAAACATAGATTAACATTATTTCCTTTCCTTTTTGGATGACGCACGCAATTGCAATGACAAGGGAGAAAACGCATTCCATTGAAATGGAACTACTCACTCCATGCTCCCTGTACGCCAAACGCCGTAAGCGTGATTTCCATTTGAGCCTTCTTTAATATTAATGTATTTTTCTCTTTCTGAAAATAGACGGCCTGTTTTCCTGCTTTTATATATCTCACCTGGTATGCGTTGAAAAGTCACCCACCTTTGAGATGGTGGTCTTTTTAGTAACCATTGAACTTCAACAATTAATTGAACTTAGGTGGTTGAACTAAGGTATCTTATTAGCAACAACTATGTTGCTATGCAGTTATTGCTTGACTTATCTCTTTCAAGTAAAATTTTAGGGTAAAGCACAAGCTTTTGATATTGTCTTTGTGCCTTGTGCATTGGTTTGAACTTGGATTTTTAAGGTGAAAATTCAAAGAGTAAAATATTTAGGGTTTGAGTTTTAAATGGGTCCTCATCCTTTGTTTGGATTGAACTTGGGTTTATTTAATGAGAACTCAAATGCATACTACTACCTCAAAGACATACTATTATAGTGTCCTAATGGAGATTAAAATTTTAGGATAAAGCATATTTTTTTTGAAAGGGTCTGGGTACTTTGTATAGTAGTTTGAATTTGACTCTCTTAGATGAAAATGGAAAGACACATCACTATGATGTTTCAACATAGACTAAAAATTTTAAGATAAATCATAGTTTTTTTGAAAGGGTCTTGATCCCTTTTGTAATGGTTTGAACTTGGATTTTCTTTATGAGAACCAAAAGACACAGTATAAAACTTGGGTCTCATTGGGTAAATCTTGGGTCTCATGGATGAGAACCAAATAATAGGGTAATGTATAGATTTTTGAAAGGATCTCAATCCCTTATGTAATGGTTTGAACTTGGTTTTTATCGAAGAGAACTGAAAGACATACCACCTATTATGGTGTTCCAATAGGATATACAAATTTTAGGGTTAAGAGTACGTTTTTCAAAGGGTCTATCTTTTGTGGAGTGACTTGAACCTAGAACCCAAAGCCATACCACTACATTGTGCCAATATGGATAAAATTTTAAGGTAAAGCACAAGTTTTTGAAAGAGTCAGCAATCTCTTATGCAGTGATTTGAGAAAGGGTCCCCATTCCTTGTACAATGATTTGAACTTGGGTCTCTTGGATAATAACCCAAATACATGCCACTATGGTATCCCAATAGGGATAAAAAAAATATGATTAAATGTGAGAGTTTGAAAGGGTCCTTGTTCCTTGTAATATGGTTTAAACATGGGTCTCTTGCAATGATATTTGAAAGGGTCTCGGTCTTGGGTCTCCTAGATGTATGGTGTTCCAACAAGGACTAAAATTTTATTGTAAAGTGGGATTTTTTTTGAAATGGTAGGTAGAGTGATGTTTTTTTTTTTAAAGGGTCTAGTTAATGGTTTGAATCTAAGTATTCTAGATAGAAACCCAAAGTCATACCACTACAATGTTCCAACAAGGGCATTATAATGGTATGAATTTGAAAGGGTCTCAATCTTGGGTCTCCTAGATGCATGATTTTCCATCAAGAACTAAAATTCTAAGGTAAAGTGGGTTTTTTTCTAAAAGGCAGGTAAAGTGAGGTTTTACCACTACAATGTCCCAACAAGGACATTATAGTGGTATGGTTTTGAAAGGGTCTCAATATTGGGTCTCCTAGATGTATGGTGTTCCATCAAGGACTAAAATTCTGAGGTAAAGTGGGGTTTTTTTGAAATGATAGGTAAAGTGAGGTTTTTTTTTAAAATATTAGGCAATGGTTTGAACCTAGGTCTCCTAAATAAAAACCCGAATTCATACCATTAAAATGTCCCAACAAGGACTCGGGTAAATATTAGGGTAAAACATTGTTTCTCAAAGGTCCTAATCCCTTTCTATAAGATTTAAACTTGGGTTTCGTGGATGAACACCCAAAGACATACCACAACAATGGTATCTCTCATGGGACAAAATTTTAGGATAAAGCACATGTTTTAAAAGGGACTCTTAATAGTGACAAATTCTTGTAAGGTAAAGCAAGGGTTTACCACTACAATGTTCAATGGTGACAAACTTTTAGGTTAAAGGACCAGTTTTCTTTGTACAATGGTTTGAACAAATTTTAGGGTAAATCACAGGTTTTTTGAAAGGATCTCATCTTCTTGTATGTGTGTTTTAAATTGGGTCTCTAGATAAAAACCCAAAAAAGAAGGTCCTTTATTTGAGAGGCCCAATTTTTAAACCCCACTCACTATAAGGGAACTAGGATTCTTCATAAAACACACTCTTCATAAAAACATATGTAAACTCACTGAAGAAATGAAAATGTCTACCATCAAAATTTTATAGTATGTTGATCCAAATATAAACCTAAATATCCTAAATAAAAATCTAAAAATATATTACTATGATCTCATGTTTTTATTAGGATACCCAAAATAGTATGGCTATGATCTCATGTTTTTATTAGGATACCCAAAATAGTATGGCTGTGTATGACTTTAAGAAAGGATGTTTTCTGTTCTACCAACAATTGTTTTTTTGGTTATATAAAAAATACGAACTCTGAAATGTATATGAAAAAGATTATTATGAAGTCTTAAATGAAGATGGAAAAAATATTATAAAAGATTATTGTGAAGTCCTAGATGGAGACGGGAAAAAAACATATTATAAAATTGTAATGATGTTGCGAGTTAAAAGTGGGTTTGAGAAAAACTTTGGATACTTAGAACTAGGTTTCTAGGAGATGGAGAGCAAGTGGGTAGTTAAAAGGTTTGGGTAAGCTTAATAATTTATGAATGGGTTCCTAATTAAATTAAGATATTTTAAAGTTTAGGATAATTTGAATGGTTTGCTTGTGAAAACTTAAAAAAAAAATTAAAAGAAGATTAGTTAAATTTTTATTGTTAAAATATTAAATAAAAAATTTAATGTTAAAAATTAAGAATTAAAATTATATATTATATTTAAAGTATAACTATATTAATTAAATAATATATATTTTTAATTCATCTTATATAATTTATGATATAATTAAATATTAAAAATTATTTTATTTTTTTAACTTTTCAAATATAACCAAACTTTTATATATAAACCTTCTCAAATTTAATATTTAAATACACATTAACGTTTACTTTAATAAGTTTGATACAATCAACCACAAATCTTTAATCTAAAATTCAATCATAGCTTATATCTTAAACCAAGACTTTAGAAAGAGTTCTTCATCTTTTTAGCATAAGCTGGTCCACTTTTAAGGTTAAATTTTACATCTTCAAAAACCTAAACCAAAATTCCATGCCTACTCAATTATTAATTACCTTACCCACACTCATTCTAACCAGCAATTGCTTGTATGCAGAGGTAATTTTGCTCTTTCGCCCGTTCTTTAGGCTATGACAATTGATAATTCCTGTGAGCACGAGTGAGAAGTGAAATGCGATTGTTCCAACTAAATACTCTTACATTTTTCAGACTACAAAGCCTACCGCCAATGGACAATCAAGGAGAGGGAATTAAATCTATATTTGGAAGCCGAACAACTTCAAATGTTGATAGTCATAACGCCCTTCTTCAACGTCGAGAAGACTTTGAGGCAACTATGAAGAAGAGTCTAGCTCTGCTAAGCAAACTAGAAAACATGAAGGTAGTGGTTAAAGTTCTTAAAATTTATTTCGAGTGCGGCATCAACCTCCGGGTAATGGTTTAAGCCAAATGTTTAAAATTTGCAGGAGGAAGTCAGTTCTGTTGTTCAAAAGCCAAGGAGGAGTCGTATCCAAGAAATTACTCCAGTTACGGATGATATAGAAAAACCTTCCTATTCAAGGTTTATCTTTCACGAAGATTCCTCCTATTCAGGTTTTACCTTTCAAGTTTCCTCCGAGGACGAACCATCAGATTTGAAAGACCCATTACGGGTATTCGTCGGCTATCAGGAAGTAACTACAGGTAATAATAGTGAGATTATGTATACCTTTTCTAGAATTTTTGGTGTCTCTTATATTAGTGTAATTTTTTTTCAATCGTGCAGATAATGGTGATTTTAAGTGCAGTGAAGCATCATCGTTGCCCCCAGTACAGGCAAAACATGAACTTAAAATAGAAGCTTCTCAAGAAACCAATGGAAGTTCTAAAGCACGACATAAAAAGAAGAAACGCATTGTTCCCATAGCTCGAAAGTTGTCGGAGATGTTAGGGAAATTCGTTACCTGTGCGAATCACACCGACTCTCGTGCAAAAACTATTTGATCTCCTCGGCCTGGTTTAGTGTTTTTTTGTTTGTTTGTTTGAATTTTGTGATCTGCCTTTTACCAGTTGGGTTGGAAAACTCATTCATTAATCTTAGATGGGTTGTTTGTGGTCTGCATAGTTCTGAGATTGGCATTTTTGTATTGGAAAACCTATTTAGTAAGGTCAGCAGGTGCAACTTTCTGCAGTAGGCGGTAAAGTTAGTCACAATTAACATGGTTTACCCTCTGTATTGTCCAGATATATACTTGCTTGTTTTGAAGTTGCACTAAGATAACTTTTATGTTTTCTAATTAGATTTGTTGCACAATTAAAAATAAAAATAACTTTAGATAATAGAAAACATTAGAGAACACTAGAAATCCCTTACCTGGTTTGTTAAATGGATTTAAACTCAAAATTACAACTTTTTAACTTTATTTCCATAATTATATCAATTATATCAGATTATTTTAATAACTACGAAATTTTTTATCCAGTAATCTACTACCTAATATTTTTTTTATAATTAAAAATTGTGAAAATATTTTTTTTGATTAGATTATATAAGATTAAATTTGTATTATATTCACATGGTTGTATTATAATAACTTTCATAATTATACATATTTTTGGTCTTCAACTATCTAAATTAATATCACGTTGCATAAGCAAATATTTTTATATATTTATATAATTTATTTTAAAAAATATTATTATTTTGATAGCTTTAACAATCCAGAAGCATAAGGTATTAAATGACACTACCTTTACATGAATTCTAAAATCATCGAACATGTGTCAATTTTCTCAAGGCTATAATACAAGTGGCAATTGTATAGTGCATGTGTATGATCATACTGAAAAGAATGTCTTGTCACCATAATAATATTGATTAACTCCTATTCTAGATACGTAGATAATAGATTATATTGTAAATGATTTATTTTAGCAATTATAAGGTTCAAAGTTATTCTCATTTAAGTGGAATTAAATTGGTTTCATTGATTATTTAATTATATTATATTTAAAAAATTAATTAAATAAATTAATTATATAAAAAAATATTTTTATATTAAAAAATATAAAATATTATTATTTTAATAGTTTTAAAGTTTTAAATGAATTCTAAAATCATGGGACATGTGTCAATTTTCTCAATTCTATAATACAAGTGGAAATTGTATAGTGCATGTTTATGATCATACGGAAAAGAACGTCTTGTGTTGTTTTTCTCACCATAATAATATTGATTAACTGCTATTCTAGATAAGTAGATAATAGATTATATTGTAAATGCTTTATTTTAGAAATTAAAAAGTTCTATATTATTCTTATTTTCAATTGAATATTCATAGGACATTTGTGCATGTCTATTTATAGATTATATGGTTATATTTTTATTAAGTTATATGGAATTAAAATGGTGTCATTTATATTACATTATTATTATGTAATGATATTATAATAATTTGATAATTATATATGTATTGTGTGATAATATTTGGATTTGAGTTTTTTTAAAGTTAATGAATATAAATTATGGAGTAAATGCTATCTCACTAAGTTATGGTTATTATTATTTGATTTTTATTTTTGGATACATAAGGGAGTTGGTTACATCCACACTATTTTTAGTAACTACCAAATGCAGGGTTCAAACCATAGGGACTTCTCCCAACAACCTTATACCACCTCATTATTGTTGACCTGACATGAATGGGATTACTGGTCGTTGAATATTCGTACCATTATCATTGGTTTGGTGCACACTTAGAGGATTTAGATCACTACTGCCTTTGCAATAGGCATGCCCCTAAGGTTTGAAGTTAGATTTCTTCTTGGTAACTGTCTAGCTACATAGACAATTAGCAATGCACCTAGCCCTTAGTGGAAAAAATTAAATGGGTGGTGTGATAAACCCCTATGATTGAGGCATAAGATTGAGCAGTCTCCTTCTAGCCATGACCCATCATAAATCCTAGGGTTATGCTTATCAATAAGGAATTAATACACATCCAAAAATTGAGGTTTGAACCCTAGACCCATAAAGAAGAGCCAAACCTCAAACCATTGTGTTTTTTTCATTGGAACAAACTTTTAGGTTTGAAAGAAACCTTAAGAGTTGCTATTAAATGGTCAACAATGTCGTCCCATCTGGGTATACCACTATTTAGAGGGAATCCACACTTGTGCTACAAAGGAAGATAAACTGTTAGGTTAAAAAGGAACCTCAAGAGCCACTATTATGTGGCCAATAATGTTACCCCATATGGGTATACCACTATCTAGAGTGAAGTCACAAGAGATTTTTTACTTTCCCCTTTGCATTGCAAAGGCTTGAATCGTGAACCTCCCATTCGATAGGTTCAGGCTCACCTTCTCCACTTACACTACAAAAGAAGACTAAAAAAATTAAATGGGTAGTGTGATAAACCCCTACAACTGATGCATAGGGTGAAGCAGTCTCCTCCTGGCCATGACCCCTTATAAAGCCAAGATCTACGCTTATCAATAGGGAATTAACACATAGATAAACTTCGGTTTGAACCTTGGACCTCCTACAAAAGAGCCAAACCTAAAATCGTTGTGTTGTGTCCATCAAGAAAAAAAAAATTAGGTTAAAAAAAAACCTCCAAAGTTGCTCTTAGGTGATTGGTAGTGTCGTCTCATCTGAGTATACCATGAATAATATAACATATTAATAGTATTACAATTTCTTATGAGTATTCGAATTAATATTCATTTGTTATCTTATTGATAGTCACTTGACCTCTCTAATCTAGTGGTCCATTTGATCATTGGTTTGGTCTTGCATCCTATTGGGTTTTGCTTCCTCTACCTCCATATGCTCCTATTCCTCATCCTAAATTATTGTGATTTGGTCAAAAGTAGTGGGTTGTTTTGTAGGATAAGGCTAGGGAATGATAGGTTGGATATATGGATCCAACTACTCTATTTATATAAACTCATATATGAATAGGGTAGTAAGTTGATCCCATTCAAAAATTGAGTGTGAAGAAAGTGATTCATACCTCTCATAAGATTTTTCTTTGAATGATGTCATGATTAGCCTTAGAGTCATGTTTTACTTTGTGATATTGTGTAATTGGTACAAGTAGACCATATATTGCATATGTTACCATGAGGTTGATAGACCTTTACCACTATAGTATGGAAAAATCTCAAGTTTTGATGTCAAAATGTCATCCCATACATTTGGTGGAACTGGAGAAAGTAAGGGGCTTCTTTTGCTCCATTCTAAAAAATTCATGAGGAAGGAAGCATGTATGCTTTGGCATGTGGGTCTAGTGGTAGGATTCTCATATTCTTTTAGATATTTTTCCTTGAGAAGAGTCACAAGATGAATATAACATTTGCTCTTGGAAGCAGATAGACTAAGGCCTTCACCAAAACCTTCAAGGGGTTTCTTATGGATCTTCATTATCGTGTAGAGTTTCTAGGTGAGTTTGAAATTCTTCAAAAAGAACAAATAGGTAGGCAACCTCACTAGAGTCAAATCCTAACTTGTTCTTGATTGTGGGATCAAAGATAAATCAATGGGTTACCACTAGGTATACCATTAAATTGTTGTCCTCTTTTATTATCCTAGTCTTTGAATGGGGTTTACACTATGCAGTCAAGGTAATCACACATTTCATAGAGTGACAAATTAGGTATAGTCCTAAGATTACAAGGTTTAGCTCAATCGGGGGTTTCCAAGATTTTTTGCAAAATCTAACTTTTTTATAATACGTGATCTTGAGCGCATAGTTCCTAATCTAACATGGTGGGAAATGTGTTAGAGAAAGGAAAAATAAACATACTGGAAAGGAAAAAACCTAAGCTAAAAAAATGTGATGCATCAAAAATTAAATAATATCCCCTTGCAAAATAGCTCTAATAGTAATTTATTGATGTGAACACTTCCTCTCCTTGACATATATAAGCAAAGATTAAAATATAAGCATACACACACAAAGGATATGGTTTAGGGTATGAGAACCAAAAAAATAAACCCAAATAGATGTGTAGGCCTCAAATATATATATAATCTTGGGGACATAGTTCCTAATATAAATTGTGGGGGGAGGGTTAGAGAAAGGGAAAATAAATATAGTGGAAAGCAAAAACACCAAAGCTAACAAAAGGTGATGCATCAAAAATAAAATAATACCCCCCTACACAATAGCTCTAACCGTAATGGATCGATGTGAACACTTCCTCTCCTTGACATACATAAGCATATATTGAAGTACAAGCATACACAAACAAAGGAGATGATTTAGGTATAAGAACCAAATATATGTGTAGACATCCAATATATGTATGTATATATGTGTGTGTGTGTGTGTGTGTGTGTGTGTGTGTGTGTGTGTGTGTGTGTGTGTGTGTGTGTGTGTGTGTGTGTGTGTGTGTGTATCTTGGGTGCATAGTTCCTAATCTAACTTGGGAGGAAAAGGGTTAGAGAAAGGGAAAACAAAGATAGTGGAAAGCAGAGAAAACTAAGCTAATAAAAGGTGATGCATCAAAAATAAATCAAGATTCCCCTTCACAATAACTCTAATCGTAATGCATCGACATAAACACTTCCTCTCCTTGATATATATAAGCACATCTTGAAATACAACCATACACACACAAACGAGACAGTTTAGGTTATGAGAACCAAACAAATAAAACCACATAGATGCATAGGCATCCAATATCTATCTATCTATATATATATGTGTGTGTGTGTGTGTGTGTGTGTGTGTGTGTGTGTGTGTGTGTGTGTGTGTGTGTGTGTGTGTGTGTGTGTGTGTGTGTGTGCGTGCAAGTAAAAGATATTACAAAGATTATGCTAGAAGCAGTGTCATGACCCTCCCCTGGCCAACTTTTGCATAAAAATGATATAAGAATCTTTAATGATAGATTATGTGGTTTTATGATATTTTTATAATAAATGGTATGTTACTAATGGACTTGCATTTTTTACAAGAATATACACCTTCACAACTGAGAAAGAAACTAATGGCTTCTATAGTCAAAATGATCTAACATATGATATATATATATATATATATATATATATATATATATATATATATATATATATATATATATATATATATATATATATATATATATATATATATATATATATATACGTTTTGAAATTAGTTAATGCCTTAGCAATATTGTCATATTATTCCTGCACTTACATGTTAGTTGTGTGTTAATTTGACATTACTAACGTGTTTTATGAAGGACTATGGTAAGAAGGTTTATTATAACTTTATTATTAAAATCAAAAGATTTAATAATGTGAATAAAGGAAAATTAATATGTTAAACTTTAATATAAATGAAAAATGAAGGCATTTATGAAATAATCTAGCAATAGCTTTATTTTAGAAAATAAAATCCATTATGGAGGAAGATTATTATGGGTAGTTGTTGAGTTCGTTACCCTGAGCGAATTTCTTCGGATGTTTCTTTAAACCCAATTGGAATATAAATAAGAAGGGGGTTGATTGTTCCAAAGATAAGGAATAGAATTTTTGGAGTATATCCATTACACACCAGAGTGGAAGATTGCTTTTAAATCAAGTGGAGTTTGGAAACAAGGTCTGAACCATTGATGTGGATTGCACTTGTTTTCCAATTGAATAACTCCACAATAAGGTACTCTACGTGCATCTCATCTCTGAATGAAAACTCTATTTCATGAAATTTCAATACAGTTTAAGGGTTTATAGCTTGTCATTTGATTGTTTTTTGAGATATATCCACTTGTCTGAGGAATATAGAATGCTATTGCTTTCAAAAAACCATAGATGATATAAATGGACTAATATATCTAGTTTTTAAAAATAAATCTCTTCGGATGTGAGCATAGTAGAACTCTATCAGTTTTTTTTCTTTTAAACTATCTAAGTATGCCTTACTCATACTTAGAAATGTGTGTTCGACTAGTAGAAGGTGTTTGATAGCAATGGGACTGCGTTCACTAGCTTGATGCAGTACAGACAAACATTGTTTATTCTATGCATAAGGAAAAATGAAAACCTTACGTTTAATTAAAAATATATATTTTATTTTTTTATCAACATAAATCCTAGGTGGGCACCGCTACATGGTTTACACATGTGAGCCATGTGTGCATTTGAATTTTGGGTTTACGGGTCTCTTGTGTCAATATTTTTAACCTATGCCAACATCTTAGGCATGCCATTATTGATAGATAACATCTGGTTCAACCTTAGAAGTTTTATAATGTATAATAAATTACCAATTAAAGCCTTGCATAGTATATTAAAAGTTAGGCCCACGTGTTCCTTTAGGGAAGTATGTTTGAATGGGTAAATATTTTGTATGTCTAAATAAATATGTGGGGGGTTTGTATTCTCATACTTGGGTGACTCATTTCTTTACCCTTTTGAATAATAAAAAAAGTTAATTTATAGTTTATATTTGGTTTATATATATAATGAAGTATCTCTTAGTGTATTGATTATCATAGAAGTAATAAAAGAGTCAAGGATGTAGTCTTATTTGTTACATTATAAATTTTATGTCTTGTATGAAATAATTCTTAATCCCTTAAGTTTTAGAAAATAAATTATGTAATATCAAAATATGAATAACCTATCAACTTACCAAGTATCATCATCACCCTAAATGATATCCAATGTATTATATATTTTTGAAACATGTTTCTTTACAATAATATATTCAAATTAAATTTAATAAACACTAGCATTACCTCATCTTCAAATTGATATGGCATGGAGAATTTGGATTTCTTATTATGCAATAAAGCATTATGAACTTTATCAGGAAAATATTTTTCTTATTGTTACTTCCATAATAAAATTTCTTTGATTTTACATGATACTATGTTTGTTGCATGCCATTGTTTACACTATCAAATATATGAATGTATTCCTTGAGTTTTTACTTTTTATGATTTAATGTGTACATAGGATAATCCTCAACCATACTACAATAGTAACATACACAAATAATTAGCATTATTGATATATAAATGAAGAAAACCCATGGACATTCCTCAAGAGGTATAAATATAAAAATATTTAATATATTAGACAGTCTTTTATATAGATGATAATTGTTAATGAGATAAGAAACAATTCTTGTAGGTAATGATTTCCAAAAATATAAACAATTGAACAAAAAAATCTAAGATAAAATTTTCCAAGTTACTTAAAATAATCTATATATATGATATAAATAAGTTGATGATAAAAATTTCATATCATGGTAAGGATATCCCATTTCGAGAGACAATTATAGAACATCACCCATAAAATTTGATTTTTTTTTGGTAATTAAGAAGCATCTTCACTAATACCGAGTTTTACAGGTGAACCCAAAACCTGTTACAAAGATCAGCATTATGCTGTACAGAAACCAAACCTTTCTAGGTACAGTCTATCCATTAATACTACTGTCCTTCAGAAACCCCACACCCAGACTTGATACAAAGATTCGTATTATGTTGTACAAAAACCAAACCTTGCTAGGGACAGTCTGTCCACTAATACTACTGTCCTTCAGAAACCCCACACCCCAAGACACCTCGGAATTAGCTATATTTACGATCATTTTGAACAATGATATCCACATCACTTGGGACCCCCTATTCCCATGTGACCAATCTATCAGCCTCCATGCCTATTTTGGCCAATTTATTAGGTGCTCTATTAGCTTCTTGAAATATGTGTTGGGTCATTCGATCATTCCTTGCTTGATAGAAGATCCTGGACTCTTCGATGATAGTATTCACTCGCCATGGAGGATTTTTCCTATTTCCTAGGAGGTTTATGATATGCATTGAATCTCCTTCAACTATTAATTTACCTTAAAACTTCTAAGAAATCTGAAGACCCCTCCATACCGCCCTTGCTTCTACCTCATTATTTGTCCTTGTGCCTAGCTGCTCATAGAAGGCCACTACCAGCTTACCTTGATGGTCTCTCACTACTCCTCCAGCCTCTGCTCTACTAGGATTCCCTTTAGAAGCCCCGTCAAAATTGAGATTTAACCACCCAACCGGGGCCAGATTCCACTTGGCTTCTAGTCTAGGGTTGGTCTTGATGAGCACAAGATCTTTAACCAGGATTAAATTTAAGGACTGGGTAATCTGCCTCTCCCCCATGGGAAGGTTTCAAGCTTCGTAAGGGGTAAAACAAGCATTTTCATGGGCACGTGTCAAGATCCTAGTGGTAATGGAGGTGACATCATGACTTGACTCGTGGAAAGCTCTATGGTTTCTTTCTAACCACACCTGCCATAGAAAGTGGTGAAGAAAAATCCTCCACGTAAACCAAAGGCTAAGGCTAATAAAGGGATTTGACCATTGGTAGAAAAGTTCCAAAATGGTATCCGGTCTGACCTAGGAAATACTAAAATCTTGGAATAATCCATCAAGGATACCCACAGAGACCGGGTATTCCAAGAAAATATGGATAATGGACTCCCAATTGGCCTTGCACAAATAACATCGGTTAGCAACAATCATACATTTTTGTATAATATTGTCAATGGTGAGGATCCTTACTTGAATCACCAGCCATTAAAACACTGCTATTTTTGGAATAAGTTTTTTGACCCACACCAATTGGGTCTGAAGAATGGGGTCCTCAGGGTCTAGCATTAGCTTATATGTAGATTTTACTGAGAATTGGCCATTTTTTGTAGCTACCCATACAACCTGATCCTACTATGGTTTCATAGGTATAAATTGTTGATGCATGATACTTTGGATTTCTTCTGAATCTGCTTCAAGACCCTTAATCCTTATTTGTTTCCATGTGAGTCTTCCTCTGTCATGTCTCATGAAGTTAGCTACTCTCCTTTCTATGGAGTAATATATGATTCTTTTGATCCTGGCCAGGTGGGGAGCCTGAGATAAAACTTCTTCCTTGGCCCAGTTGTCATCCCAAAACCTGATTCTTTGGCTATTCTCTAAGACCCATCTCAGACCTTTTTTTATGACCTATTTACTGGCTAAGATTATCTTTCAAAATGTTGATCCTATTCTGGGAATGTCTTCATTCAAGAAATCCAAACCCTGAAGATATTTTCTTTTGATGATGGTTGTCCACTCATTCTCCTCGTTGTTAATGAGACACCAGACATGTTTGCCCAGTAAGGCTACATTTAGGTGGGCAATTCTTCGCAATCCTAGACCCCCGTTTTCTTTCGGCCTGCACACCTTGCTCCAGCCCACCAAGTGGATTCTTTGTTTTCCCTCCGATCCCGACCAGAGAAAATTCTTTTGGAGCTTCTCAATTTTTTGATAAACCTTGATTGGAGCTTTGAAAACAAATAGGAAATACATCGGGATACTCTGCAAGGTAACCATGGTGAGGGTGAGTTTCCCTTCTTGAGACAAGAAGTGTCCTTTCCATCCAACTAGTTTTTTTGAATTCTTACTACCACTCCATCCCACATAGATTTCTTGGGAGAACCAGTGAAAATGGGAAGGCCTAAATACGAAGTGGGAAGAGTCGCTATCAAAAATCCTAATATCGTTGTAATTCTAGTTTACCTTTGAATAGGGGTGTTAAGGAAGTAAAGCATACTCTTGTCAAAATTTACCTTCTGTCCTACCGCCTCCTCGTAGAGCTAGAGAATATGCTTGATCCTTTTGGATTCCACCACTGAAGATTGAGTCAGCATTAGAGTGTCATCAATGAATTATTGGTGAGTAACTGGATTGGTGAGAGAGGTGGCTTTAATCCTTGTAATTGTACTTGCATTGCATGCTGCTTTAATTGTCCTACCCAATGCTTCTACTACTATGATAAAAAACATCGGGTTGATCGGGTCTCCTTGCCTAAGCCCCCTATGGCTTTTAAAATACCCAACTATTGTGTCGTTGACCAAAACTGAGAACCAAGGATTTGATATGCATTATTTTATGAGCCTCACCCATTGGGGATGAAATCCAAATTTCAAAAGAATAGCTATCAAGAATTCCTAGTTAACGCGATCAAAGGCTTTGCTCATATCAAGTTTTAGGGCAAAGGTTGCCTTGTTAGTTTGCCTAACTGAATGCAGGGCTTCATGGATCATGATTACCCCATCCAAGATTGATCTCCTCTATACAAAACTTCCTTGGCACTGATCAATTATAAAAGAAAAGATTTATTACATCCTATTAGCCATTGTCTTAGTTAAAATCTTGTAGGACACATTGCACAAGTTAATAGGTCTGAAATCTACGATAGACTTAGGGGTTGGCCCCTTGGGAATCAAGGAAATAAATGTGGATTTGAACCCTCTTGGAATATTTCTTATTTCTTGAAACTCCTTAATCGTAGCTACCACATCCTCTCCCACAATATCTGAGAAATCCTGATAGAACTGAGGGGGAAGCCGTCAGGACCAGGAGCCTTATCTAGTTGCATACTAAACAAATCCTTCTTGATTTCCTCATAAGTGAAATGAGTAAGGATTTTATAATTAATGGCTTCATCAACTAGATTAGGAATGAACTGGAGAAGAGAATCCTTAGCTGCGTCTAAACACTAGACATCCTCCCTAAGGAGGGAGCTAAAATAACCAACTGCTTCTTCTCTGATTTTGGTCAAGTCCTAAGTTTTGGATCCATCAGCCTTGGTCAGTTGTCTAATATTGTTGTAGCTCCTATTCCTCAAGGTTGTGACATGGAAAAACTTTGAATTTGAGTCACCATCCTTTAACCATAAAGCTCTAGACTTTTGACACCAGTAAGTCTCTTCACAAGCTAAAATATTATGGTATTCTGAAAGCTTTATCTGCCCCTCCTTCCTAGTAGCTTCATCATAGCTACCATTCTACATCATACTATAAATTTCCTTTAGCCTTTATCCCACTTGTTGCTTATTATCAAATAGGTTCCCAAAGACTTCCTTGTTCCAAGTTTTTGGGTTCTCCTTTACTAGTTTTAGCTTTTGAGCAAGTTTGAAGGTAGAGCTTCCCTAGCAAGGCTACTGCCACCATATCAAAATATTTTCCTTCATGTCTAGATGCTCAGTCCACATTGACTAAAAACAAAAAGGTTTATTGAAGGAGTTTGCTTCCAGAACCTCCAACAGGATGGGGTTGTGGTTTGAGGTAATTTTAGGAAGGGTTTGTAGGTTAGAATCTCCAAATACAGTAATTGCCTCCTTGGATAGAAAAAATGTGTCAATTATATACTAAATAAATTAGTTTCCTATACACCTATTGATCCATGTGAATTTTGCCCCTTGAAGTCTCACATCCATTAGCTGGTTTGAGTTTACAAAATCATTGAAATCTTCCATACTCCTGGATGGGAGTCCTGCTCCACCCATTTTATTTGAAGAGTATAAGAGGGTATTGAAGTCTCCTGCCACCACCCATAGTATATCATGGAAAGCATAACCCAATTTACCCAAGTACTCCCACAAAGATGCTCTCCCTTGAACTGAATTGGGAGCATACACATTTGAGAAAATCTACATTTTGTTACTGTCAATGTTATGGAAAAAATACTCAAAACCCTATAATCATCTAGAATAAGGCTTCCTTCCACCACTTGAGGATCCCACAACACCATGATACCACCTGAGGCTCATTTAGCTAGATTGCACACCATACCCCCTTGACTCCAAATCTTTTTTTTCTATTATTTTTTATTGAGCTTCGTCTAATTTTGTTTCTTGCAACATAAAAATTGTTGTATTTTATTACTTTCTTATTTAACTAACCACCCTTTGAGTGGGTAGGCCGTTGAGGCCTCTCACGTTTCATGATAGAACCTTAATTTAGATTTTTTAGAATTTTTCCCCCTCCCCCTCCCTTGTGGAGGTTTTCCTGATTTGTTATCTTCTTGCCCTGGGATAACTTGTTGTATCAACGTCTTCTACTTACCACTGGCTATTTCATTTTTGGTTCTCAACTTATTATGATCTGCATTTGACATCCTTCCCCTATTTTTCTCACTACCATAGTCAATAGGTGACTTGGTGGTACTTCTAGTCTACTTAGGAATAAAATGTGGGTGGGTGATCTGCTCAAGGATATAGTCTTCATTGACCCTATTCATTCCTACCACCTCAATCCTCGATTCTAACTCCTCCATATTTCTCTTGTACTCTCCTGGTTTTTGCATTGAACCTTCGACCTGGTTTGTCGGGCTACTTGTGTTGATGTTGGTAGGGGTTGGTCTTTCGCAGAGAAGTTAAAGGGTAGAAGTAAGGATTCTGATATTCCTATTTCCTCTAACCATTTCCTATAATCTCCAGGGTTTAAATTCACACCCTCTTGACCATTTAAAGGACTCTTCATCCTAGGGTTTGAGGGATCTACCCTTGACAGGGATTCTAGGGTTTTTGGTAGTTCAACTTGCAGGTTTCCTTCCTCAAAATCCTCAACCTCCCCTTCTTCCCCTAAATTAGCTAGAATTTCAAACTTATTCATGCTCATATTTTTGGGGCTTACCTGGTTCTCCTGTTCTTCGATGACTTGTTGCTTGTCTTTGTTCTGAGGTTGCCCTACTCTGTCCTTTGGATTTTATTAATAAATGTAGTTTCCTTTAGCTGGCCTGAAGCCTCCTCTGCAAAATGGGCCCCCTCTTGGAGTAAAATCCTTGGGAAAACTTTTGTCATTTGCACATTTGCCTTCCATCCTCTAATTTTATTTTTTGACTTCTAGATTAGGGCACTGGTTCCTCAGGTGTCCTTTAGTTTTACATTCTTCGTAGAATGCTGGCCTATCTTCATACTCCACCACTTTCTTTCTCAAGTAATCATTGTACCCTAGTTTAAAAATATTTGGTAGCTCTGAATCTAAATAATCATTGACACATATTCTTGCATGCGGTATCCTCATACGTGCCAAGGTTGCATGGTCTATGGCTACCATTTATTCTATGGCTCTAGCAATACCTTGTAGCCATTACTCATAGAAAAATTGGGCTAGATGGTTTGGAAGGCAGACCCAAATAGGGGCTATGTTGATGCTTTGCTTTTTAGGGTCAAAATCCTCCCCACTATCTGAGGAACAGACTCCACTTTCCCAAGAACCATGGTTCTTTAGTTATGATGCAGTTCGCATCTTCCTTGTTGTTAAAACTTATTATGAAAAATTCTCTAGAAATGGCAACAATCTCCATGGTCCTCGTTGTTCTCCACTTGGATAGAGCCCAAGATCGAATGGTTTCTATGTCAAGCATTCCTCCTAAAAACTTTCCCACAAGTGAGAACTCTTCCATGGACATAAATGGTCCCATAGTATTTACATGTGCCATTATCCTATTATTCATCGATATAAGGGAAGGAAGAGAAATAAATTCCTTACTTCTACCCTTTAACTTCTCTGTGAAATACCAACCCCTACTGGGGCCCTCAATGCCCTTTTGGATCCCTTTGTCAGGATCCTTTTGAGGAGGGTCGAACCCTCTTTGGACTACTCCTCCTCCTGCAGAGGCCCTATCTTCCTTTGGGTCCTCACCTGCCTCCTATTCAAAGTTCTTGGACAAAACCTTCGTACCTGCTCTAATGCCTTGTTCGAGGTTCCCACCAAATTTTTTTGAAATACCTCCATCGCATTGATCACTTCTGCTCCTCTCCTCCATTGCACTTACATTGATAATATGACTTAGCTGCCATAAAATTTGAATTTAATATGTAACTCTAGTTTAAAATTCACTACACTAGGAAAATCTAGGTTTAGAAAAGTTTGAGCTAAATTCCTGGCCAAAAGTAGAATAGCATAGTTAATATGACATTCCCTAAAGTTCCTTCCATATATCAAGTAGTCAATGCAATTAAAATACCAAATATTCTAACTAGGGAGAGCCTCTAAAGAATGTTGATAGCAAATTCCAAACTCCATATGCCATGACGCAATGCTAATCAACTAAACTAGATGAATGCAATGTTTTTGCATTTCCAGTGGTAGCTAAGGCAAACATCATCATAGGATGGAACCCCAAAATATTTTTGGTGGTAACTATAAGTATTTAATTATTGGTGAGGTATATATCCTCTTGGTAAACATGGATTTACTGCTCAACTAGACGAGTGGGTTCATGAACCAAGCCAACCTATTTTGGAAATTGGGCTTGCAACACACCATATCCCTTGGTGTTCTTGGAAAATCCCAAGAGCAAAAGAGGAAAAATAGAAGGATGATAAGGTACTCACCTAAGAATTCAATAAGCTTGGTAAATCTTACTAGGAAATATAAGATTCACCCTAAAGATCATGATAACTTCAAAAGCATAAAATATAAAGTAATGATCAAAATATCAAAGGGTAAGAATTAGATTGGGAGATGAAGGAATAAATAAAGGGGCTGGCCCATAGGGACAATTCTTCTAAGCATGACAATCTAGAAGGGTAGAATTAATCAGGGTGAAATGTAGACTCATGCTAGCATACACTTCAAGCTCTGACAAAGTGGAAAACTTGCTAGGATTAACCGCTACTAAATCTAGCTAGACAATCTATGTCATAAATATTGACAACATTTTTTTTTAAGATTTAATACAAGTGTACCATAAACACATGAAATAATTGGTAGTTTTTTGCCCATACAAGACAAAATATTTTACTGGGTGGAATTGGCTAAGATTTCAAATATTCTAGCATAGTGCAATCATCTCACAAAGGAGCCCAAAGCATAAAGAGAAGTAGAAGAGTATCCTAGATTACTCAATCTGGTTTCTTGAGAATTTTACATGTTGGCATCAGACAAGGATGTACCTCAGAAGACATATGGTATAGCAACACTAGTTTGAAAGGTGAAAAATATAACATTAACATCTCAAACTCATGGACCTTATTGAAAAGGATACATAGCACTCTGATAGAAATAATTTAAACCACAAAGAATATGATAGAGCTAGAAAGTGATAGCTACTTTCAAGAATGATGATCCATATAAAGAATCATAACTGCCTAATAAGTATGTACAAATAAAAATGAAGAGACTGAGGTGAGCCAGCTCAGTTGAGGATTGTGCTTGATCAATTTTGGCCAATATTTTATGTAACCATTTATTTCATCTTAGGGTTAAGCAAAATCTATATTAGGAGCAAAGTTCCTCATTTGTAAGGTTAAAAAACTTAAGTGTTTTTCTTTTTGTGAGTTGAGTCTCTAGGACGTGTTAATAAGATCAGGATTGTTTGGCTTCTTTTTTTCTAGGTTCATGTAACATATTTTATCAATACATTACACTTTCAAATTTCCATCTCTACTTTGATAGTAGTGAATTCTATTAGGATCAATGTTGTTTACCTTATTTCAACTTAGAATTGATTAAATATTGTTAGGCTTGAATATGTTTAGTTATTACTCTTGAAATATTTTGAATGTTGAATGCTATGATAATTACATTGTTGATATTTTTGTTAGTTTTGGTTGGGTCAATTCTATTAGGTGAAATAGTTTATATTATTCAATGAAATATTTGGAGTATAGGATGTGGTAATTCCTATGATAAAATTGCATGAACTTAGATGGGGAAATTTTGTTAGTTCTTTGGTTGTAATAGCTAGTCTATTTTATTTTAGCTTGCATTCCTGTTGTTGGCTAAACCTTGTTTGTCTAAATCTTGTTCATACTACCTTCTTCCATGTTTCTATTTTTCTTTTAATTTTATATTGTGAATCAATTTCAAGGATTCGACCTTCTCAGGAGGTTTATCTGAGAGTAATATCAATTCAAATAATCTTGACTCTAGCTTAATATTGAATCCCTCCTTGCACTTGATCCCATTAGCATACATCTTCCACATCTAGATCAGATCCTTTACCTCTTTCATGTCCTTGGAGGAGAAGGGATATTCCTTTTGGCTTGGAGAAGTGTTAGCATATTTTTATTGAAAACTTTGTAAGGAGGAGACTCCACTACCTCTCTAATATAGTGATCCATTTTATCATTGGTTTGGTCTTGCATCCTATTGGGTTCTGCTTCCTCTACCTCCATATGCTCCTATTCCTCATCCTAAATTATTGTGATTTAGTCAAAAGTAGTGGGTTGTTGTGTAGGAGAAGTCAAGGGAATGATAGGTTGGATAGATGGATCCAACTACTCTATTTCTATAAACCCATCTATGAATAGGGTAATAAGTTGATCCCATTCAAAATTTGAGTGTGAAGAAAGTGATTCATACCTCTCATAAGATTTTTCTTTGAATGATGTCATGAGCATCCTTAGAGTCATGTTTTACTTTGTGATATTGTGTAATTGGTACAAGTAGACCATATATTGCATATGTTACCATGAGGTTGATATACCTTTACCACTATAGTATGGAAAAATCTAATGTTTGGATGTCAAAATGTCATCCCATACATTTGGTGGAACTGGAGAAGGTAAGGGGCTTCTTTTGGTCCATTCTAAAAAATTCATGAGGAAGGAAGCATGTATGCTTTAGCATGTGGGTCTAGTGGTAGGATTATCATAGTACTTTTGATATTTTTCCTTGAGCAAAGTCACAAGATGAATATAACATTTTCTCTTGGAAGCAGATAGACTAAGGCTTTCACCAAAATCTTCAAGAGGTTTCTTATGGATCTTCATTATCGTGTAGAGTTTCTAGGTGAGTTTGAAATGCTTCAACAAGAAAAAATAGGTAGGCAACCTCACTAGAGTCAAATCCTAACTTATTCTTGATTGTGGGATCAAAGATAAATCAATGGGGTAACACTAGGCATGCCATTAAATTGTTGTCCTCTTTTATTGTCCTAGTCTTTGAATGGGGTTTATACTATGCGGTTAGGGTAATCACACATTTCATAGAGTGATACATTAGGGATAGTCCTAATATTATAAGGTTTGGCTCAATCGTCGGTCTCCAAGATTTTTTGTAAAAACCAACTTCTTTATAATATTTGATCTTGAGCGCATAGTTCCTAATCTAACATGGGAAGAAATGTGTTAGAGAAAGAGAAAATAAACATAGTGGAAAGGAAAAAATCTAAGCTAAAAAAATGTGATGGATCAAAAATCAAATAATATCACCTTGAACAATAGCTCTAATAGTAATTTATTGATGTGAACACTTCCTCTCCTTGACATATATAATCATAGATTGAAATATAAGCATACACACACAAAGGATATGGGTTAGGGTATGAGAACAAAACAAATGAAACCAAATAGATGTGTAGGCCTCCAATATATATAATCTTGGTCACATAGTTCCTAATATAACTTGGGGGGAAAGGGTTAGAGAAAATGAAAATAAATATAGTGGAAAGAAAAAACACCAAATCTAACAAAAGGTGATGCATCAAAAATAAAATAAGATCCCCCTACACAATATCTCTAACCGTAATGGATCGATGTGAACACTTCCTCTCCTTGATATACATAAGCATATATTGAAGTACAAGCATACACAAACAAAGGAGATTATTTAGGTATGAGAACCAAACAAATGAAACCAAATATATGTGTAGACCTCCAATATATGTATATATGTGTGTTTATGTATGTATGTATGTATGTATGTATGTATGTATGATCTTGGGAGCATAGTTCCTAATCTAACTTGGGAGGAAAAGGGTTAGAGAAAGGGAAAACAAAGATAGTGGAAAGTATAAAAACCTAAGCTAATAAAATGTGATGCATCAAAAATAAATTAAGATCCCCCTTCACAATAACTCTAATAATAATGCATCGACATAAACACTTCCTCTCCTTGACATATATAAGCACATATTGAAATACAAGCATACACACACAAACGAGATAGTTTAGGTTATGAGAACTAAATAAATGAAACCAAATATATGCATAGGCATCCAATATATATATATATATATATATATATATATATATATATATATATATATATATATATGTGTGTGTGTGTGTGTGTGTGTGTGTGTGTGTGTGTGTGTTTGTGTGTGTGTGTGTGTGCGTGAAAGTAAAATATATTACAAATATTATGCTAGAAGCAGTGTCATGACCCTCCCCTGGCCAACTTTTTCATAAAAAGGATTTATGAATATTTAATGATAGATTATATGGTTTTATGATATTTTGATGATAAATGGCATGTTACTAATAGACTTGTATTTTTTTATAGGAATAGACACCTTCACAAGTGGGCAAGAAACTGATGGCTTATATAGTCAAAATGATCTGACATATGATATATATATATATATATTTTTTTATTTTTTTGAAATTAGTTTATGCCTTAGCAATATTGTCATGTTATTCCTGCACTTACATGTTAGTTGTGTGTTAATTTGACATTACTAACATGTTTTATGAAGGACTATGGTAAGAAGGTTTATTATTGCTTTATTATTAAAAACAAAAGATTTAATAATATGAAGAAAGGAAAATTAATATGTTAAACTTTAAGATAAATGAAAAATGAAGGCATTTATGAAATAATCTCGCAATAGCTTCATTTTGGAAAATGAAATCCATTATGGTAGAAGATTATTGTGGGTAGTTGTTGAGTTCGTTACCCTGAGCGAATTTCTTTGGATGTTTCTTTAAACCCTGTTGGAATAGAAAGAAGAAGGGGGTTGATTGTTACAAAAACAAGGAATGTAGGATTTTTGGAGTATATCCATTACACACTAGAGGAGTGGAAGATTGCTTTTGAATCAAGTGGAGCTTGGAAACAAGGGTAGAACCATTGATGTGCATTGGACTTGTTTCCCAATTGAATAACTCCACAATAAGGTACTCTGTGCACATCTCATCTCTGAATGAAGACTCTGTTTCATGAAAGTTCAATACAGTTTAAGGGTTTATAGTTTTCCATTTGACTATTGTTTGAGATATATCCACCTATGAGGGATATAGAATGCTATTGCTTTCAAAAACCATAGATGATATAGATGGACTAAAATATCTGGTTTTAAAAACAAATAACTCTTCAGGTTTGAGCATAGTAGAACTCTATCAGTTTTTATGTCTTTTAAATTGTCTAAGTCTACCTTACTCATGCATAGAAATGTGTGTCCAACCAGTATAAGGTGTTTGATAGCAATGGTACTGCATTCACTGGCCTGATGTGGTGCAAATGAACACTATTTATTTTACGTAAAAGGAGAACAAAAACCTTATGTTTAATTAAAAAAAATCATTTGATTTTTTTATCAATGTAAATCCTAGGTGGGTGCCGTTGTTTGGCCTACACGTGTGAGCCATGTGTGCATTTGAATTTTGGGTTGACGGGTCTCCTGTATCAATATTTTCAGCTTGTGCCAATATCTTGGGCATGCGCTTGTTGATAGATAACACCAGGCTTGACCTTAGAAGTTTTATAATGTATTAAACATTACCATTAAAGCCTTGCATAGTATATTAAAAGGGAGGCCCATGTGTTCCTTCAGGGAAGTATGTTTGAATGGGTAAATATTTTGGATGTCTAAAGAAATATGTGGGTGGGGTTTATATTCATATACTCGGGTGACTCTTTTCTTTACCCTTTTGAATAAAGAAAAAGTTACTTTATAGTTTTCATTTGGTTTATATTAGAGTTTTTTATTGATTATATATATATATATATATATATATATATATATATATATATATATATATATATATATATATATATAATGAAGATAAGGGCACTTTTAATGATTTCAAGTTACAGGAAAGAGTTGTAGAGTTATGCAACATTCATTTAATTATGTTTGCTATTCTAAGGAATTCTTAAGGATTAATTAGAGAAGATTGAGAGTTATGAATTAATGTTGCTCAAACATTAGATTAATACATATTATGATTGAATTGAATTAGAATGTATTATGTGATTAATCTAATTAAGAATTTCCATGAAATAATTTTTAATTCATTTAAGATTGAAATGGATTAATTTATTATATGTGGTTTATATTAAAGGGGGTAAACTATGGATTAATCTCATTTTATTTAAGAATGAAATGAAATAATTATTATGAATCATGCTCATTCTATGAAAGAATAAAAAATAATAGTTGGTCCTTCTAAAAGATATTTATGTTCACCTTTTTGTTGGAATTAAAATGATATTATTGAATTAAATTATTGGAATGCTTCTAAAGTTATGATAGCCTTAGATGATTAAAAAGATGTAACTTTCTTTTGTAATATTATATTATGGTTTTTGAGAAATATTAGTGATGTTTTGTAGACTTTGCAAAAATAACTAATTCATTATTAGAAAATGAATAGCTAGGTTTTGATTTACTGAATGGAATCATGAACCATTTGAGATTTGAAAATGTATATAAATGTGGATTTAGTATTCTTTTTATGAAAAGAGAAATCTTTTTGTATTATGTAAATGAATGAGGGAATTGGGCATGGGGCCCAATAAATAGAAAGGAACTTATGGGGGTTCCACAATTACTCTTTTGTAAGAAATTACTCAAGGAGAGGACTCTTGAGTATTAGTGGATTGATGAATGAATGGGGTTTAATGAGAGGGAATTATGGGGTTCCCTCACTTTTGTAAAAAGGAATTTACAAATTCTTGTAATGAAAGTACATAAGAATTATGGAGATTCTTATGCAATAGATTGAAATTGTGGTAAAAGGAATAATGGATTCCTTTTTGTAGATTGGCTAATAGACTTGCAATGAAAATAAATATGGACTATTTAAGGTTGGGTTTTTCCCAAAAGGGTTTCCCAGGATACATGACGTGTCATTTGTGTATCTTTTGTAGAACTTGTTATGGAATCATATTAAGCATTTATAGATCTATTGCTATGAATTGTATATGAAGAAGAAATGGATTTGTTTATTTTATTATGCTTTTTATGGAAAGTAACATTGTAAAGAAATATAGATGATTAGCTTTCCTTTATCTCTTGCAATAGAATATAGATTATGCAATTGTGGCTTTTAAATTTAAAATGAATGAAATAAAAGGATAAAGTTATTTCTTAGATTCACCTTAGGGTTTGGGGATTCTTCCTTAAGAGGATTTGTCCATAGAATGCCAACCTAATTAGACCCCTAAGGTTAGGACCAGAACTAAGGGAGATGTGATGTGACAATCCCTTAGGGTTACAATGGGTACTTTAGTAATAGATCACTAAAGTGTGCTCCAAAATATGGTGAGCTTAGAATTCCATTGTAACTAAATTCTTGTGATGGATTCTCCAATAGATAGTGAGATACCCATGTGGGAGATGTCATGCAAATGATAGTCATAGGAACCCGAACGATTATGGAAGAATTCCTATGGGGGATGTCATTTGGTGTGGTAGTCATTGGAAACCCCGATTGACTAATGGGCGACTAGATGGGAGATACCACACGGGTGATAGTCACCTCCATTAAGCTATCTGAAGGATATTTGTTAGTCTCACAATGACACTGAGAGGGGGGGTGAATCAGTGTAGCTCTTAAAAACTTAAATCTTCAATTCTTAATGCCTAAACAATGTAAGCTTAAAACTCAATAAAGCAAATATACCAAAAGAGCATCACACAACACAAGATGTACCGAGGTTCACCAGTTTTGGCTACTCCTCAAAATTGACTGTTTGGACTCCCATCCAAATCCAACATTTACAAAATACCAATTTTACAATCAATTTACTAGCACCCATTGGAAGGAGCACCAACCCCTGATTTATCTACAACAACAGAAAGGAGCACCAACCCCTGATTTATCTACACCAACAGAAAGGAGCACCAACCCTTGATTTATCTACACCAACAGAAAGGAGCACCAACCCCTGATTTACTAGCATCAACTGGAAGGAGCATCAACCCCTGATTTACCAGCACCAACTAGAAGGAGCACCAACCCTGATTTACCAGCACCAACTGGAAGGAGCACCAACCCCTGATGCCAAGCACCAACTTGGACTTCTATTCTGAAACTAAAATATTGACATAAATATTCCTTCACTTTTACAAGACCCTGACTGGTCTATTGATTTCTCAACATTGCCCACTCTTCACACAACACACACCCTGCTCGCTCTCCTCTTGCTCTCTTCACAAGATTAAATCTGCCTCACTTTAATCCTGAGCGCTTTCACTCTTTTTTAGTAGCATATTAATTCTCCACGCATACCTCCTTTTATAACAAAGTTCTAACTCTATTTTTAACTTCCATATTTTTGCATGCAACCCGTAACTGGCCCTGTAACTGTCGTTTTGACTTTTGTTCACTGTTCTTATTTTAGCTGCATGATTTTTCTCTATAACTACACCTGTAACTATCGTACTGACTTTAGTTAACTCTTATTATTTTAGCTGCATGATTTTATTTTGTAACGGCCCCTGTAACTGCTGTATAACTTCAATTAACAGTCACATATCTTATTTCGGCTAGGTTCTCTTCTTAGCTCGCAAAAACACATGTCGCGATATCGTGACACTTTCACCTCCTTGCTTCTTTTGTTTGCTTGTACCTGCAAAAACACATGTCATGATATCGTGACACTTTCACCTCCTTGCTTCTTCTGTTTGCTTGTACCCACGAAAACACATGTCGTGATATCGTGACACTTTTGCCTCCTTGCTTCTTTTCTTGGCTTGTACCTGCAAAAACATAACATGTCACGATATCGCGACACTTTCACCTCCGTACTCTTCCTCTTTACTTTTGTCGTGATATCGCGACACTTCTGCCTTCTTACTTTCTCTCTCCTCCTAGAGTCGCGAAAATGTGACATGTCACGATATCGTGACACTTTTTCTCCTTTGCTCTTTCTCTTGCCTTCGGTTCACGAAAATGTGACATGTCACGATATCGCGACACTTTTTCATTCTCTTCCTTCCTACCCTTTTCGAGTCACGAAATCATGATACTTTTCTTTCTCTGCCTTCCTGATCTTTTCAAGTCACGAAAATGCAACATGTCGCGATATTGTGACACTTTTCCTTCTCGGCCTTCCTGCTCTTTTCAAGTCATGAAAATACAACATGTCACGATATCGTGACACTTTTCCTTCTCGACCTTCCTGCTCTTTTCAAGTCGCAAAAATGTGACATGTCGTGATATCGTGACACTTTTTCCTCCTTGCATTTTCTCTTTGCTTTGGACCGTGAAAATGCAACATGTGATATCGTGAAACTTTTTCCTCCTTGCATTTTCTCTTCGCTTCGGACCGTGAAAATGCAACATGTCATGATATCACGACACTTTTTCCTCCTTGCATTTTCTCTTCGCTTCGACCGTGAAAATGCAACATGTCGCGATATCACGACACTTTTTCTCTCGGACTCTCTCTCTTGCAATATGTCGCAAAATCGCGATACTTTTTCTACTTGCCTTTTTCTCTTCCAACATGTCGTGAAATTGTGACACTTTTTCTTCCATACTATCTCTCTTGCAATATGTCACAAAATCATGACACTTTTTCTACTTGCCTTTTTCTCTTCCAACATGTCGCAAAATCGCGACAGTTTTTCCTGCTTGCACTTTCTCTTCGAACATGTCACAAAATTGTGACAATTTATCTTGCTTGCGCTTTCTCTTTGAACATGTCACGAAATCATGACGGTTTATCTTTCTTGCATTTTCTCTTCGAACATGTCATGAAATCGTGACAGTTTATCTTTCTTCTCAACATGTCGCGATATCATGACAGTTTTCTTCCTTGCTTAACATGTCGCGATATCGCGACAGTTTTCTTCCTTGCTCAACATGTCGCGATATCATGACAGTTTTCTTCCTTGTGATTTTTATTTTTATTTTTAGCATATGGGCCACTTCGATCTTTTGGATAATCACTGTACATAATCTGAAGAACCTCTTAACTCCTATCCACTGCATCAACCGATATGTCTGACTGTGTTGACAAAAATGACAATACTGTTGCTGCACCTTCCTCAACAATATTTGTATGGTGCATAATAGTTTTATATTAAATTACGTGTGTTTAAAACTATATGAAGCTTACGCCCAAGTACTAGTAAGGAATTATTGACACTACTACAGGATTTAGTTTCCTTTTTCTCAAATAAACAAGATAGGATTAACCCACACATAATTGTAATATCCTTCAAAAGAGATAAAGGAAATGGGGTGACTACTAAAATGTTTCCTTTATGATGTATGGGCAGTGTACAAGGTAAACCCCAAAATTGGGTGAGTTTAGCCATAATTTTCCATCCAAGGAATGGTGTAGCATCTGGAACTCGAAATGTGGTTAAAAGCTTCTATGGAATTTATCTATATTGTCTTGGTTAAAATTGAACCTTAAAAAAATGGGTTAGATTTTAGGTTTGTTAAAGTTGGTATCAGAGCATGGTTGTCGGTCTTTAAGCTTTCCTAAGCTGAACTCTAATGTAGGTAAAATAATTCTACCTTGGAAATAACCTAGCCATGACTTGATTTGATATGCTACTTAGGAAGAATGAAATATTACCATGATAATGGTGGTTTAGAGGGAGTAAATCAAACCATTGAACAAAGGAATAATTTTACTGTTAGTATGGCACCTTACGTGGAGTAAGTGTGACCGATGATACTCTTGAATGATTGTTTTTACTAGTTGTTAGTTTATGTGAAGGATACAACTAATTAAGAAGATGGAGTTAAATGGAGTGGTACCTAACTTGAGTCACTTACTAGATTCAAGGAAATGACACTAGGAGAAAGACTATAAAAATGAGTATCTGTTCAAACTCCAAACCCACTCAGACAAGAAAGGGGTGATTCAAAAACTCAAGATGAAATTTTGAGGGACTTAAATAGAATTTTGGAAGACCTTGTTACCATTGTATTTCTCATGCAATAAAAAATAAAACAATAGATACAAGAATTGTACAGCTTAGTGAATCTAAATTCTTCAACTAGAGTGTTGCAATAAACATATATACCTAACACAATGCTAAAAAGCACAAAAGAAATGCATCTAAAAGAAACAATCAATAGGGTGAAAGGAAAACCCTAATAAAAACTTACAAAAAGGAAGGGAAATATTGCTCCTCAAAAATAAAAATAGTCTGCACCAACTCAGTTCAAACCATCTAAGGAAGAGAAACTAGAAAAGGCATGTGATATGGTTCGGCAAGTTGAGTCAAACTTGCAGAAAGGAAATGCTTGCTTCAACTACACTATTTTATCAAAAAAATATCACCAGGATTTGAGGAAGAGGAAGAGCATTGGTTTCATACTGTGGGAAAATAAAAAACATATAAAAAGCAAGAGTAACCCCCGTATCATAGAGAAGAATGATATGATACAAAGGGATGATAAAAAGAAATTTTAGAAAAGAAATGATAATAACAATAACAATCCTCCCCCACAAAGGAAACTTGAAGTAGTTTCGATAGATAAACCTAAGGAGAAAAATCAAAAAAAACATCCTAGATCGAAAAAAAAGTTTCTTCAACTGTGGATGACCCATTATGCCAATAGATGTACACATAAATTTGAATCTAGTAAATGACTTGAAGAGCCGAAACACAGGATCTATGTAGGTATAGGTAGTCAAAATATTTATGGGTAGACCACCCCACTTCTTTTGCAAGGTATGATATTTAATAAGAATGTTAAGATTTTTATAGATAGAGGAGCAACAAATAGCTTTATTTCATCTATTTTAGTCAGGTATATACCAAAAATATTGAGATTCTTAGTAGAAGGGTGGAAAGTAGAGTATGGTTCTAAATAAACCTACTCCCTGGATCGATGTTATCCAGATGTGCATGTCACCTTACCCAATGGATACACATAATGGAACCTATACATAGCTCCACTCCATGCCTTTGACATTATATTAGGGATAGATTGGTTGAAATTCCATGAGGCTATAATCAATTTCCATGATATATGGATTGATTTCACTAATAGTAATAAACAAAAAAGATAAATTGTTAATGAATAAGGATTTTTTCGACCGTAGTTGCTATTAGCAATTCAAATAAATAATACCATGAGAAAGGGTGGAATAATTTTATTGGTCAAGTTTAACAAAGTGGAGATAGATAAAGAAGAATATTTTTTGGTAAACACCCAGTTTTGTAAGAGTTTCTTGAAGATTTACCTGAATTGCTGCAAAAAAGAAAATTTGACTATTGATTCTCAAAATAGAGCCAATACATAGGAACATGTATAGGATGAATCGTATAGATATGGAGTTTAAGGTACAACTCTAGGGATTTATAGACAAAGGGTTTATAAAACCCAGTGTGTCACCAATGTATGCATATGTTCTCTTTGTAAAGAAGAAGGATGGATCATTGAGATTATGTATCGACTATAGAATGTTGAACAAAGTGACCATAAAGAATAGATATGCATTACCCAAAATAGAGGATTTATTTGACCAATTGAAAGGGCAACCATATTCTCCAAAATTGACTTGAAATCAGGATATCACTAGTTGAAAATTCATGAGGAAGACACTCATAAAACTACCTTCAAGACTCGATATGGGCACTATGAATTCATAGTGCTATCATTTGGGCTGACTAATGCACTAGTGACCTTCATGAACTTGATGAACAATGTGTTCAAAATATAGTTAGATCAGTTTATTTTTATCTTTTTAGATGACATTCTAATATATTCCAAGAACAAGGAAGAGCATGACAAGCACTTAAGGATAGTACTTAAGCTATTAAGGGAAAACTGAATTTATGGTAACCTCTCAAAATATGACTTTTATGTCCTTGAGGTGTAGTATCTTGGGCATATTATATCTACATATGGAATAGCAATATACCCAAATAAGACAGATCCCATTTTTATTTGGCCACAACCCATCAATGTATGTGAAATACAAAGTTTTATGGGCATCACAGGATACTATAGATGCTTTGTGAAAAAATACTCTTAATATTGTATATCCTTTAACCAATATTCAAAGTAAGGGTAAAGAATTTAAACAAATATATAAGTGTGAGGTAACTTTTGAGTTATTAAAACAAAAACTCACTACAACACTTATTCTGAAAATTCTAGACCCATAGGGAAACTTCTCAATATGCACAAATGCATCATTGAAAATATTATGAGGGTTTCTATCCCAAGAGGAATCAGTGATAGTGCATGATTCAAGGAAACTCAAGAAATATGAAGTGAATTATGCTACTCATGACTTGAAAACTATAGTAGTGGTGCATGCTCTTAAGATGTGGTGACACTATCTGCTAGGAAAACCATTCGAGCTTAGAACCAACCATCTAAGTTTGAAGTATATATTCACTAAACCATTGCTAAATACAAGACAAAGATGGTGGATCAAGTTCCTAGTAGAATACAACTTTGGTATAGAGTATATCAAAGGTAAGGAAAATAAGGTTGCAGATACCTTGAGCATATGAAGGTATATAACTGCTATAACTTGTAGTCATGTGGACTTGATGGAATAAGTCAAAAATATGCAAACCCATGATCGGTTTTGCAAATATATTCAAACAAAGTTGATAAGAACTACTAAAGAAAATAGTGAGTATAGAATCAAGGATGGAATCTTATGCTTTAAGGATAGGTTTTTCATACCAAAAATTAATGATTTAGGGAAATCGATCATGTAGGATGTGCATAGATCTCCTTACGCTGCTCATCTTGGAGGGGCAAAAATAAGTGAAAACATGAAAAAGATAATATATTGGACAAAGATGAAAATTTATTGCTATATGTATGGAATTTCAGAAGGTGAAGATTGAACACTAACATCCAAGAGGAGTTTTTATACCCACATGATATACCTATTTGAAAATGGTAGGTAATATCCATGGACTTTATTGTGGGATTGCCTAAGAATAGATTTCAACATGATGCAATCCTTGTTGTAGTGGAAAAATTTACCAAGGTTGCACACTTCTTTCTAGGAAGTATAAAAGATGATGCAGTTGTGATGGCTAATAGATTTTCCAAGGAAATATTTAGGCTACATGGATTTCCTAAAGTAATAATCCGATAGAGATTCCATATTCACATCTACATTCTAGAAAGCCCTAAATCAGGTTTTTTTTTAAGCAAAAAATCCCTTTCGAAGTTGCCTTGGTTTGAGAGACCACAACCAGGGATTCTACACAGTCAAATTCACTAGGGATTCACGCCCAATCCTGTCCTAACCAACATTATCAATTGGATTTTTGGTACCCAATTCAACTTTTTGGTAGGGTGGAGATTCAAACCTGGAACCTCCATTGGAGGATTGCCTTCTCCTCTCCAAGTCACCTACAACACCTGGGTAGCCCTACATCAGGTTATAGGTACGAAACTAAATATCATTTTTTTCTTACCATTCAAAGACTAATGGTCATAATAAGATATTGGACCAAATTTTGAAGGACATGCTTCGCATGTATTGCATGGATCAAAAATACTAGTGGAAATATTTTTTGCACCTGGATGGTCATCATACTTTATTGGAAATGGCTCCATTCGAAGCATTATATGGTATAAGATGCTAGAAACCTCTCTCATGGGATAATCTAAAATACCATATTACCATCATACCAAACATGGTTTAAGAGATGGAGGAACAACTAAATATGATTAGATAGAGGCTAAAGGAAGCTTTTGATCATCAAAAGAGTTATTTCAATAGAAAGTGTACACCTAAATAATTCTCTATGGGAGACTGAGTATTCCTTAGAATAAAACCCATGAAAATTACCATAAAATCAACTAGGTTGGATCCTAGATATGTTTTACCTTTTGAGATCACTGAGAAGATAAGTCCAGTTGCCTATCATCTCACCTTGCCACCCAACTTGTCCATGATCTATGATAATTTCCATGTATCCATTATAAGGAAGTATGTAGTTGATCTTGACCATGTATGGAATTTGTCTAACTTGAAAATAAACGACCATGCAATGATTGAAGTACAATCGATAAATATTACTGAGTTTCATTCCAAATATATGAGGAACCAAACTCTAGAGCAGTGTAAAATCCAATGGGACTGATATTCAAAAAAGAATGCTACAAGTAGTTGATATGCAAAAACATTTTCCATATTTATTTGAATGAATAAAATGTAATTTTGGTCTTATTGTAGGATACTGGTGAAACACAAAGGACTGTGTTTAGTCCAAGGGGAGTAGTATGTCATGATCCTCCCTTGGCCAACTTTTTCATAAAAATTATTTATGATTTATATGTGTGTGTGTGTGTGTGTGTGTGTGTGTGTGTGTGTGTGTGTGTGTGTGTGTGTTTTGAAATTATTTTATGTCTTAGCAATATCATCATTTTATTCCTACACTTACATGTTAGTTGTTTGTTAATTTGACACTACTAACATGTTTTATGAAGGACTATGGTAAGAAGGTTTATTATTGTTTTATTTTTAAAAACAAAATATTTAATAATATGAAGAAAGGAAAATTAATATGTTAAACTTTAAAATAAATGAAAAATGAAAGCATTTATGAAATAATCTGGTAATAACTTCATTTTGGAAAATAAAATCCATTATGGTGGAATATTATTGTGGGTATTTGTTGAGTTCGTTACCCAGACCAAATTTCTTCAGATGTTCCTTTAAACCCTATTGGAATAGAAAGAAGAAGGGGGTTTATTGTTACAAATATAAGAAATGCAGAACTTTTGGAGTATAACCATTACACACTAGAGAATAGGAAGATTGTTTTTGAATCAAGTGGAGCTTGGCAATAACGACACAATCATTGATGTGCATTGGACATGTTTCCTAATTGAATTATTCCACAATACATCTCATATTTGAATTAATACTTTTTCTCATGAAATTCCAATACATTCTAAGGGTTTATAGATTGTCATTCGACTGTTGTTTGATATATATCCACCTATCTGAGGGATATAGAATGCTATTGCTTTCAAAAAATCATAGATGATATAAATGGACTAAAATACTTAGTTTTTAAAAATAAATAACTCTTCGGGTTTGAGCACAGTAGAACTCTATCATTTTTATCTTTTAAATTGTCTAAGTCTACCTTACCCATGCCTAAAAATACATGTTTAGCTAGTAGAAGGCATTTGATAGTAATGGGACTGCATTTGCTAGCCTGATGTAGTGCAGATGAATAATGTTTAATCTATGCATAAAGAAGAACAAAAACCTTATGTTTTAAAAAAATCATTTAATTTTTTTTATCAACGTAAACCCTAGGTGGGCATCACTACTTGGCCTACACGTGTGAGCCATGTGTGTATTTGAATTTTGGATTGATGGGTCTCCCTTGTCAAAAATTTTAGCCTACACCAATATATTGGGCATGCGTTCATTGATAGATAATACCAGGATTGACCTTAGAAGATTTATAATGTATTAAACATTGCCATTAAATCCTTACATAGTATATTAAAACGGAGGCTCGCATGTTCCTTTGGGGAAGTACGTTTGAATGAGTAAATATTTTGGATGTCTAAAGAAATATGTGGGGGGGTTTATATTTATATACTCATATGACTCTTTTCTTTACCCTTTTGAATAAAGAAAAAAGTTAATTTTATAGTTTTATTTGGTTTATATTAAATTTTTTTATAAATTCAAATGAAATATATATATAATAAAGATAAGTGCACTGTTATTATTTTAAGTTAAAAGAAAGATTTATAGATTATTGTAGCATTCATTTAATTATATTTGCTATTCTAAGGAATTTTCAAGGATTAATTAGAGAATATTGAGAGTTATAAATTAATTTTTCTCAAACATTAGATTAAAAAATATTATGATTGAATTGAATTAGAATGTATTATGTGATTGTGGGTATCTTTTTGCACCTACCCACGCCTAACTACTAACGGATATATATTAAGTTTACTTTTTTGGATAAAACCAGAGATCGCCAATAGAATTTTTTCTTCAAGCTCAAAATCATGGCCAAAGGTAGAGTTGAAAAAATAAGTAACAAGGAGGATTTGCTGAATAATTATGCCTAGTCAAAAATTTTAAATGAAGATGAAGATCCATCTTGTTGTATTTTTGAACCAAGAGCTCACCCCGATTCACTTGGGCACTAAAAGATGACCAATGTAGGTTGATTAGGGCATGAAACCACCTGAACTATGGTTTTGGGTGAAGTATTTAAATAAATCATGTTGGGTCCTACCACTAGAAGACAAGCTCCAACTAGAATGGTTGTCTCTCCATCATACTAGAAGAACTACATCTGAGTAGAATCCCAGGATGGCACCATTTCCCCAACCACTAGTCAAAATATAACCAGAGCATAATGAAAATATATCTAAGTCAGGAGTAGACTGACATATTTGCATCAAGGCTAGAACCCGACGAAAGACCAGAGATCCAATATCCATGGACGAAGCAAAGCAATCTAAGTGATGAGAGTGGCAGAACATTTGTTCTTGTAAAATATTAGTAAAGTGTCAAAGCCTCCACTCTGGTGTCAGAGAAGAAAAGGAGGATCAAAATGGTAAAGTCTAGGGATTACTAAAACTATTACACCTGGTCGAAACTAGGTTGCATCCCAAAATCCTAGCCTCTGTCAAGATAGGAAAATACACGATACAATGGATCCTGTAAAAATTAGGTTGGACAAAAGCTTTAAAGCATCATAATAACCCATTCAGGGGAAATGGCTAATTACAAAAGAGGCCAAGACTATCAATATTAAATGGATCTTGATAGCACCCATAACACCTGATCAAAATGGCAAAGTATTAAAGCATCGAAACATTCATGCCTGCTCAGAGTTCATTGAGGTCCCAATGTCTTGGCTCAAAGTTTGAAAGCCAACAAAATGAGAAAGAAAAATGAATAAGGTTTGGATAATGCTAGAAGATTCAAACCCTACTAGAACCCAATTAGTGCTCAAAGGAAAAACACACCTGAAATCATAAGACAAGCAGAATGTCAGAGGCACCAAAATAATTACACCCGATCAAGACTCGCTAGGGTCCCCCAACGTCCAGTATAGCTAGGGGTAGAAATAAGATACTCAACCAAAATATGAAGTTATCCAAAATATTGGTATGTGGTCAAAAAATACACAAATGAGGAATAAAGACTTGATAATCACTCTCCAACCAAAAAAATATATCTTTTTTGTACCACGTCTGCTAGGCACGATCCTATGTCAAAATATCCTAACGATAATATCTATCACACAAGCGATAGGGCAGGTGGGCAGAAAGGAGATCAAGAGACTGAATGCAACTAGCAAGTAGGGCATGATTCAAGATGATGTAGATCCAGACCACATCATTCAAACACGATTGGGTGATCATTCTTCCTAGTAGTCCAACGAGCTGGCAAAATATCTGACATAGCAACAATCCACTCCCAATGCAATTATAACCTAATATTTTAAATACCCATAAATACTAGAATGTAAATGTTATATTGGTCGACTCTTAGATGTTTACAATTCATATGTAAATATGAACATTGCATCTTAATGCAAATGTACTATTATCTAGCATTTAATTTGATTCACTCACAGAGTATGTATGTATGTGTTGATGGCTGCATATTTTTAATTTAAGCATGTTGAATGTTTATGGTGATAATTCTGCATCCTATATTTTTTTTGTACTCATTTACTTATCTAGAATTCAAAGTATCAGTTAAGATACAATAGATTAAAACTAAATACTATATGATTGTTTGTGCAACTAGCTGGCCTATTAGGTAGTTGGTTGTTTAGTTGCATGATCCTTATTATTGCATGTCTTGATGTTGCTTAATTTGTACCACTTCAAGTTCTAGCTATAGTTTAGTTTATTTCTTTTAGCACCCTCTTCCCCTACGCTTTTAGGAATAGTTAGCCGAGACTTGAAGGAACCGACTTCCTTCAGAGATTGACCACTGCAGTTCTCATGAGCTCCTCGATATTTCAATGTTGGTCAATGTCTATGGGTGCAAAAACTTTTCGCTAGGAAAATTTTTGACCAATAGTTTTTGGAACGCTCGATGGGACCCAAAGGTCCCTTAGTTGGATAGTACAAGGATAGGTTATTTTTAGTATTATCATATCTCATAAAAATCACCTGGTGACTCCACTCAACCATATATCTATATCATAAGAGCAGTTTCCTTTTAGATCTGAATAAAATTTTGTGATATTCTATTTTGTTCCATAATATCCATCACCTGGTGACTCCCCTGTAGACTAAACATGTTCCTAATAATCAATTGCCTTAAGGATAATAAGGTGACTATGATAAAAATTGATTGAGGTACATAATCGGTTGCCATTATACACCATTATCAAAGAAATATCTCCTAGAGAACTCTATATTTGATGAGCAACCTCAACCTCATTAGCAAATAATTTTTGCTCATTTGATGATTTCAAGGACCTTCAGTGGATCAATACAACATTCCCTATTGGAATTATGCAGGCCCTCTGAATATCCAAAATTCTCATGAGATTCCCAAGCCTGCTCTAAAATAATTTTCAAGATTTTATGGGACAGATAAAACTATATTTGAACATTTTCAAAATGTTGCTTCCTTAGTAATGATGCATGGCATCATGCATGAGGATGTGGTGCTTAGACTCCTTATTCTCTCCCTTAAGGTAAAAGTCTAGTTATGGTACAAGACCTTGAAGGATAGAAGTATTTTTACTTGGGATGATTTAGTGAAGGTATTAATTTATACATTTGATTATTAAAGTGACCCTAACTTACCAACCCAATTTCATTTCATCAAGCAATCCCCTGATGAATATATGTTAGAATTCAATGTACGGTTCCAAAGAACCTGGAGGAGGATTCCTCTAGAATACCGAAAAACCCATGCTTAGTCTTACTTATACTATATTTAGGCATTCCATAATGACATAAACCTTTTTATTCTACAGTCAGGTGATAAAATGTTTCCTCAAGTCTTTCAGGATGCTTTTTGACCTAAAAATATGTTGATCTAAGCAGGAAAAATACCACCCCAGGAGGATGTAGTTCCACTTCAACCTCTCGTAACTACAGACCCAATAGGTTCCCTTGCTGGTATACCCTATCCTTCATTTCCTAAAATAATCAGTCATGCTTCCCACTTGGTATTAAAGGAAAATACCCTAACTAGGGTTCAAGTAGAACAAGAGCTAAGAGTGGAGTTTCAACGACTCACTAGGGAGATCAAAAATATGAAGGAGCAGTTCATGGAAGATGAAAATCATGATCATGATAGCCTCTCATAGATTGTACAAATAGTAAAACATCCTATTTATTCTCAACCAAAAGGTGCAAATAACAGATATGAACTAGGGATAGAGGAAGGTCAAATAAGTAACTAAGGATTTATTTCATTCATATCAAGCACCGGTAAACGGTTCCATGTCAATAGGGACTATAATCCTAACAATAATGTAGAATAAATTTACATGGTGGACGATTGGGTAGCCTATGACATAGTTTAGGATTGTACATAGGAGGGAAGTACAAAACTAGCAATATCTCAAACAAGGCAAATCAGCAAAGAAAAGAACAAGAAATACTTGCACTACCCCCCAACGAACAACATTCAACAAAGAGTAGAAAAGAGGGAAGGTATAACAATTTTTACAAGGATCCTCTCCCTAGGTCCACTAAACTAGGAAAATAGTTACCAGTGTCAAAAAGGGTAGACCCAATTGACCTCCCAAATGTAAAAACCTAGATATCATTCAGTAATATAGACAACCGATCATTCCACAGTCTAAAATGATCATGACATTGTCAAATCAAGGGTTGCAACAATTCGATATCAAGATTTTCATGGATCAAGAAACACGGTTCATTTGTAAGCCCACATGGGATGTAAAAATAAACTCAGATTGTTAGTCCGTAGAAATGTCAATTTATCTGAGCTAAAATTCATAATCGATGATCACTCATTCAATGATAATCTACTAGATAGCCTCAAGGTCCAAATAATTTCAAAAAATTATGGTGTAGATACCCGATAGGTAGTAGATTACCCTAGAATTTACGATGAATGCAAGTTGTTTTCACCTTCCATTGGAAGAATCAATTATTGGGTTTCAACTAGATTCTATGGCCTTTAGTGTTTTACCCTAGAATCAAAAGCCTACTCAAGCTGGGATATTCTCAAAAAACCAGATAATCCCAAGCCATTATTAGTGTATCATGCCAAATGACTCAAATTTGGGGTCATATGGTCAGGCCACTGAAGATTCAGGGGATAATTTGCGTAGCATATCCCCAACTAGGCGTGAAGTACATGTAATTTTGCTATAAATAGGTGAAAAATATATATAATAATATGGAGATCACATGTTTGTATAAATATAATCCTCCACCTTATATGCAAGACCCAAAATTGTAGCAGGGATTGTCAAAGATTGTGGAACATTGAATTTTAGGAGCCACTCTTTCACATGTTTGAAACACTTTATTTCTCTTTCTTTATTTCCCTTTGCTCTCCGTTGTATGTTAAGTTTAACTTTGTAGCCCAATTTATAAGGATAGAATTGCCAAAAATGTACATTTAGAGTTACCATAATCAAGAATGAGACTGCCAATGCAAACACCAATATAGTAATTGGCCATACCTCTAATAATGATTTGCATAAATCCAAAACTTCCCAAGAAAATACTCAATCCAAAGGCATCATTTTGGCAAGCACCTACTGGCAGATTTATCTCTTCAAGCCCTATATAAGATTGCATATTCATTGTAGACCAGGCACTGATGAAATAAAGTATGATTCCAAAAAAACAAGTGAGGGCTCCCAAGGCTAATGGTGACTTGCAGAATAAAATCTTGATGAATCACGTAAATAAGAAGAGATGTCTCAAGGACCACATCTATGCATGGAAATCTATCCATTTTTGAAATAGTGGCTAGCAACTACGAAGTATATTTATGGGAAGGCAATGCTTTGATATGTCTCATGACATGTAATACTAAGCTAATATTCTATGGGGTTATCCTATGGTCCAGTAGTTTTGTCTCTCTATGTTATCAAGATATCCTAGCATCACTTTCCCTGATGTGTTTTTATTTCACCTTGTTTTTTTTGTTTGGTTTTTGTTTGTAGGACTATTGTGTTAAAAAATCATGGTGTTTATGAAACTCTTAACCCTCTTACTAGTACCTCATGTTTTCCCCCTCCCCTCGTATGCGCTACTTCATACTTCTTTCATCTGTATTTTAGGTGCTTGGTCCTCCTTCTCCTATTCACCATTATTTTCCATTGTGTCCTATAAATAACTTTCACCCCATCACCTGCCACCCTCCCTTTTTGCTTCTTGGTTCTTTCTTCCCTTTCCCTTTCATTTGAAAGTGTTAAGTCCAAAATCTGTGATTGGTTGATTGGATTCCTGGTTTTTGTAAAGCAAAAATCCCCTATGAGTTGCCAAGAATATGGGTATATTTTTGCACCTACCCATGCTTAACTTATAACGGCTATATATTAAGTTTATTTTTTATATATAAAACCAGATATCACCAACAAAATTTTATCCTCAATCTCAAAAGCATTTCTAGAAGTAGAGCTAAACAAAGAAGCGATGATGAGGATTTGCTAAATAATCATGCCTGGTCAAAAATCAAGAACGAAGATGAAGATCCAACTTGCTACAACTGTGAATCGAGAGTTGACCCTGATATACTTGGGCATCAAAATATGATCAATATAGGTTGATTAGGACATGAAACCACCCGAATTATGGTGGTGTATGAAGTATTTAAAGAAAGCATGTCGGGTCATGCCAAAAGAACTACATCTAATTAAAATCTCGAGATGGTGCCAATTCCTCAACCATTGGACAAAAGATGATAAGAGTAGAATGATAAAAAATTTAAGTCAGGAGTGGAATGATAAATTTGTACTAGGGTCGAAACCCATTGAATGATCAAATATTCGGTATGCATAGATGAAGCAAATTAGGCTAAGTTATGAGAGTACTGGAACATCCATGCTAGCCAAAGCCCAATAAAGTGTCAAAGCCTCCACTCCGATGTCAAATAACAAAAGGAGGATCAAAATGGTCAAGTCTAGGGATGACCAAAACCATTACACCTAGCCAAAACTAGGATGCATCCCAAAAGCCTAGCCTCTATCAAGATAGGAAAATACCCGGTCCAATGGAGCCTAAAACAATTATATCGGACCAAATATTGGAAGCATCATAATGACCCAATCAAGGTAAATGGATAATTTCAAAGTATTTTAAAGTTATTAAGATTTACTAGAGCCCAAAAACACCCAAAACACCTGGTCCAAGGAATGGCATATTTTTAAAGCATTGGAACATTCATACCCGGTTGGAGTCTGTTGAGGTCTGAATTTCTCGACTTGAAGCCCATAAGTGAACAAAAGAAACAATTAAAATGAATGAGGTTTGAAGAATTTTGGAATATTCAGACCCAACTAGAACCCAGTTAGTGCTCAGAAGCCCAACACACCTAGAAACAAAATATAGGCAGAATGCTAGAGGTACTAGAATAATCACACTCAACCAAGACCCGCTAGGGTCCCCCGACATCCAGTACAGCTAGGGGTAGAAATAAGATACCTAGCCAATAGATGAAGCTATCAAAATATCGGTATGTGATTGAAAGCTGAACAAATGAGGAATAAAGATCAAAAAATCACTCTCCAACCAAAAAATATATCTTTCCCCATAATGTCTTCTAGGCATGATCCTATGTCAGAAGATCCTAATGATAAAAGCTATCACACAAGCGATAGGGTAGCTGGGTAAAAAGGAGATCAAGGGAATAAATACAACTAGCAAGCAAGGCATGATTCAGTATGATGCAGATCCATGCCATGTTAATCAACCATGATGAGGTAGTCAGGCTTCCTAGTAGTCCCACGAGCTGGCAGAATATATGATATAGCAACAATCCACTCCCAAGGTAATCATAACTTGATATTGTAAAATACCTATAAATACTAGATTGTAAATGTAATATTGGTAAACTCTTAGGTATTTACAATTCATATGTAAAGACAAACATTACACCTTATTGCAAATGGACTATTGTTTGGCTTCTGGTTTGATTCACTTGTAGAGTACGTATATATGTGTTGATGGCTACATATTTCTAATTTAAGCATTTTGAATTTTTATGGTGATAATTATGCATCCTATATTTCTATTGTACTCATTTACTTCTTTGGAATTCACAGTATCATTAAGATACAATAGATTAAAACTAAATACTCTATGATTTTTTGTGTAACTAGCTGGTCTGTTAGGTAGTTGGTTGTTTAGTTGCATGATCCTTGTTATTGCATATGTCTTGATGTTGCTTAATTTGTACCACTTTAAGTTTTGGCTATAGTTTAGTTTATTTCTTTCAACACCCTTTTCCCCCACACTTTTAGGAATAGTTAGCTAGGACTTCAAGGAACTGGCCTCCTCTAAATATTGATCATTGTGGTTCTCATGAGCTCCTCGGTATTTTAATGTTGGTCAAGTTCTATGGGTGCACAAACCTTTCCATTAGGCAAATTTTTTACCAATAGTGATTAATCTAATTAATAATTATGGGTATTCACAAATCATCATCCACAAGCACTCCAATAAGAAGTTGTAAAAAGGAGAAGAGTGGTCAGGCACTATGGAGAAAAATGATATCCCTTCAAAAAAAAATGATCAAGTGTAAACAACGTTGGAAGATCTATACCAGACTAGATGCACCTGACTGAGGTCTACCACAATCCTAATTTCTTACCCAAAAGTTAGAAACTAACCAAGGGAAGAAAGGTAAGAAAAATGACTAAGTTATGGGGGCATCAAACAATTTGCACCCGACCAGAGCCTAGGGAGGTCCAAAATATTTGGTATAGGTATGAAATAAAAAGAGAAACGACTAAGTCTAGGAAGTACTGGGATATTTGCACTCGATCAGAGCATATGGAGGTACCAAATACCCGACCTACTATGGAAGGAATCCCAATCACACTAAAATAATTACACTTAGTCAGGACCCGCAAAGTTGCATGCTCTCCACCAACAAGATCAAAAGCCAACAAACACTTCAATGAGAAGTTTGGAAGCTACTAGATGATTTGTACCTAACCAGATCCTGGGAGGGTACCAAATATTCGACCTACCTGAAAGTGCAATTTTGGATGCTTGGAGGATTTTTACCCAGTCGATGCCTAGAGGGGTACCAAAACCCTGACCTAATATTGAAGATTGTGGGATCACAAGGAAAGCAAGTGCTGATATTATCAGAGGCTTTATACTTGTCCAATATCTTCTAGGGTTCTAGATACCCAACATCATGATATCACAGCATGTAATTTTGGTATCCAGCTCAATCAGATCCAATGCTAGACCACCTGCATGAGGATTATCATCATCTTAGGATACCTATCTAATGAGATCACCTATCAGAAGAATCTCAATAATATGGTTATGCTCATGGCCATCATGTAGGTTATAGGGTGGCTCAACTAAAAGTAATCAATGAAGATCAATGAACTAGATGCAAGCAACAAGCTCAACACTACTCAATATGACACAATTTTTTGCCAGGTCAGCAAGTCATGATTAGGCAGTTGGAGCAACCATACCTCCAAATAGTCCAACCGACTGGCACTCCCTCTAACATAACAATAGTCCATGTCTAAGATAATGATGTTTTGATATTGTAAAAAGCCTATATATACTAGTATGTATAATGAAAATGGGTCGGCTCTTAGGCTTTTACAATTCATATGTAAAGATGGATAACTTGCATCTTAATACAAAGTGATTGTTGTTTGGCCTCTAGTTCAATTCATTTGTAGAGCATGTATGTATGGATGACCACTTCTTTCTAATTTTAGCTTGTTGAATGTTCATGGTGTTTACTCTAAATTCTGAATTTATGCTGGGTTCATTCACTTGTTCTGGAATTTATGGTCTGATAAGCTACATTATATTAAAATTTAATGTTTTGTAATTGATAGTAAAATTGGTTGGTCTATTAGGTAGTTGGTTGTTTAATTGCATGGTTCTTCATTTTGCATATGTCTTGATGTTGCTTAATCTGCACCACTATAAGTTCTATCTTTAGCTCCTTTTATTTCTTTTAGCACCCTTTCCCCCCACATTTAGGAATAGTTAGTTGGGACTTCAAGGAACCGACCTCCTCTAGAGATTGATCACTATAGTTTTCATAGCTCCCTAGTCATTCAATGTTGGTCAAGGTCTATGGGTGCACAAACCTTTCCATTAGATAGATTCTTCGACCAATAGTTTTTGGCATACCTAGTGGGACTCTAGGGTCCCATATTTGGATGATATAGGATCGATGATGTCCTTTATTATCATATCTCATTAGAATCACCTAGTGACTTTACTCATATCTAGAGACCTATATTATATGACCAGTTGTCTGTAAAACCTGAACAAAGCTTGGTGATACTCTATCTTGTCCACAACTTCTATCACTTGGTGACTCTATCTATCATTACCTAGAAAATATTTGCATATCCACCTTTTATTAAGTTGTCTTGCCTAGATTCTTATATATATGATCACAAGACAAGCAACTAGAAAATTAGAACCTATTGAGTTTCTAGAATTGTAGTTTGGCAGCTTTAGAATTCATCCAAGCTTCCCACCTATTTCACCACCCTCTCTAGTCCTTATTATAGATCTGAATAGTACAACCAATCCCATTGCTACCAATCTAACTCTAGTAGTCCATCCTCTTACACCAACAACAATGGTTGTAAATCAGAATCTAAATGCTCAAAATTACTTGGCCTGGAATCATATGGGACCTTTGAATTTACCGATCCAGAATCCTATTCCCCTAGTAGCTTTAAAAGCATTACCAACATATGATGGCACTAGCAATATTGCATATGAGCATTGTCAATATGTAGCATCATTAGCCACCATACATAGTATTTAGGATGAGGATGTCATGATAAGGCTCTTGGTAATATCATTGAAAGGGAAGATGTCTTACTGGTATAGAACCTTGTCGGATCTAACTATAACTTCATGGAATGGGCTAGCTAGCAAGTTGATTGAAGAATTCAATGAACAAGTAGATCCTTTCTCTCTACTGACACAATTTACTACCATCCAAAGGCACCCACAAGAAGAAATAATATATTTCAACATCAGATTTAATTGAACATGGAAAAGGGTACCACAAGGCCTACATCCAATTGATGAACAAGCAATGTACTACTATTTGAGGGCCTTTCACTCTGATCTTGGGATGTACATAAGACAATCCAATGTATGAACATTCTTAAAAGTTTTTCAAGAAGCACTAAAAGTAGAAAAGGATCTGATTGCTATAGGAAGATTACCTCCAAAATTTGTGATGCCTATATATCCAGAATTCCCTCAATAGAATTTTTTTGTTCTTGCTCCATCAAGCTCAGTTTTGGAAAGTACTCTTCTGATTAATTTCCCATCCTGGCCACCTACACCAAGTCCAAAATGCTTCCTACTCTACCTATAGTCCCATTACTCCTAGCACCTACTACTATCCTAACATTACCATCCCTGGATCCCTAGATAGTTGCCCTTTGAGAAATGATAATACTTTTAAGAACCTCATAAATGAAGTCACAACCATGAAGTGAAGAGAAGTTAAGAGAAACTTTCAACCATGAAGGTTTTTATCTATCATAAGAGATCATATTGCCTCCACTAGCAAGCCCTTAGAAAAATCTAATGTCATGTATACACCAATCAAGAGGAGGAACCTTCATCCTTAGAATTTGAATCTAACTACTAGTGCTCAACCTGTAATGATCCACATGGTGAAAGTACATGCATGATGCATCAACACTACATTTAGAGGATTGCAATTGAGAGAGTAGAGAAGGCTCAAAAGGGGTAGGTAAATATGATGAGAGAAGTGGATGATTACAATTGCATGATGCCATCCGTAGAACAAGTGGTGGTTCTTACAAGGTTTGAAAAGAAACCCTTGCCCATTGATCCTAAGACCTTGGACCCTTTCAAGGTACCTTCTGAATCAAAGGATATTCCAAATAAGGATCTACCTCTGCCTACCCCTATTCAAAAAATAGTCCAGTAGCAATATAAGGGAACTAAAGAAAGTGAAGGAAAGGAGCAGGCTAGAGATAAACTAAGATATCCTTCCCTAACTAAATTTTAGAGGATTGAAGTTGCTCAAGATTATAAGGACAAATATGAGGAACCTATAAAAGAACATAGGAAGTAACTAGAATCTTCTAGTTTTAACATTGTGGAAGAATTAAAGAAAACTCCATCTAAAGTTAGTATGTATGATGCACTCCTCATCTTGGGATAAATAGATCTTCTATAGGCCTCTCTCAAATCAATTAAGAGTCAAGGGAAGTAATAGGTAGAGTTGAATCTAGCTCAAGGACACCCTACTTCAATAACTAAGAAGAATAAGCCATCTCCATTTTACTTGTCCTTACAAATGGAAGGATGGGTGGTACATAATTGTATGATTGATTCTAGAGCAGCTACCACTATCATGCCCAAAGTAGTCTATGAAATAATGGGTATGGAATACACAAGAAGTAGTCCTAGAGTGTTATAGTTGGATGGCACACCTGTGAAGATAGTTGGAGTAATCAAAGATGTCCCCATGAAGTTGCATAGAATACCTCAAATCACTATCATTCAGGAAATTGTAGTGGTGGACTTGGAACCCTATTTTAGGATGTGCCTATCAAGAGAATTTACTACTAAGTTGGGTGGTTATTTATCTCTTGATTACTCCCATATGGAGGTGTCATTCAAAGGAAAAAGAGTCAAGATATTTTCTGAGAAGCCATCCTCATTTCATATAGAGAAGTTGGAGGAGGACCAACAAGTTGACACCATAAACATAACCACTCAAGAAATAGATCTGATGGAAGAAGTATTGGAGGATCTCCAAATAGAGGATCAATTTTCCATAAGATATTTCAATGCTATGATTGAGATCAGAATAGGCACATACTCAATTATGAAGCCAGAAGAAACAAAACTCATAGTTCTGGCTCACAAGAATCCCAATCAAGACCAGATGTGGAAGTTGTTCTTTGATGGTGCCAGATGCAAGAATGGTGCCAGAGCAGGTGTAGTGTTGGTATCATCGATCGAAGTAGAAAAGACCTTCTCATACTAGATTGACATGGAGCTGCACAAACAATGCAGTAGAATATGAAGCACTATGTCTGGGGTTAAGGAAAGCTAAGAAAATGGGAATCAAGCAACTACAAATCTTTGGTGATTCTGAACTGGTAGTTAATCAAGTCATAGAGAAATGTAATAGCAAACAACATTACCTCAAGGTATATAGAAATAGGGTGTGGGACCTATTGGAGTCTTTTGAAGCCTTGAACATCAAAGCCATTCCTAGAGAACACAACACTCATGCTGACATACTAGCTTCTATTGGAGCAAATTTATGTCCAGTATCCAATATCATTCACAAAGCTAAGATAGTGAGGCTTGTCTACAGACCATCTATGTTGGATAAAGATATATTTTGGTAGGTATTTGAGAATGATGAACAAATAGTTTATTTTCTAATTCATGAAATGAATTGTGTAAGTGATCAACCACCGAAAGAAGATGAAGAAGGTGAAATAATTCAATTAAAGAATAATCATATCCCCAAGGGATTGATAACTTTGGAAAGCCTATTTGATAATAATGATAGATCAGTTGCCTATAGAATTGAGGTTGATAGTAAGAGTTATAAAGGGGTGCAAATTGAACCTAGAAAGGATATCAATATCGGTGTACACTATTCAGAGGAAGAGATCAATCAGACTATGGAATTATGCAAAGAGTTTAATGATATTATAGCTTGGACATATGATGATCTCAAGGTATATGATAAAGACACCATCCAACATACTATTGAGTTATTGCTAGATACAAGACCTTTTCGATAGAAGCAATGACCTATGAACCCCAAGATAGAGGTATTGATGAAGCAAGAGCTCTTGAAATTGTTGACTACCAAAATCATATACCCCATCAAGCACTCTACCTGGGTTGCTAATTTGGTTTTGGTCAGAAATAAAAATGGAGATATCCATCTATGTGTGGACTTTCAAAACTTGAACTAGGCTTCATTGAAGGATCATTACCCCCTCCCACAAATTGATCAGATCTTGCATACTGTAGCCAGAGCTAAAAGGTTCTCTCTCTTGGATGGATTTTCTGGTTTCAACCAGATTTGGGTGAAATATGAAGATCAACACAAGACCACATTCACCACAAAGTGGGGTACATTTGCATATCAATGCATACCTTTTGGGCTATCTAATGTAGGTGCCACCTTTCAAAGGGCCATGGATTTAGCATTTGGTGAATTGGTAAATAAAATAATCTTGATCTACTTGGATGACATGACTATTTTCTCTCATGACAAGAGCAAGCATATTGAGCATCTCTGGATGGTATTTGAAAAATGTAGAGAATTTGGGGTGTCTTTGAATCCCAAGAAGTCAATCTTCATTGTACATGAGGGAAAATTATTGGGACATGTGGTATCAAAAATAGGATTAGCAATTGACCTAGATAGAGTGAAAGCCATCCAATCTCTATCTCTCCCATAGAATAAGAAGGGACTCCAATCATTCTTTGGGTAGATCAATTTTATCTAAAAATTCATCTTAGATTTTGCTCAAATTGTAAAACCAATGACTGAAATGTTGAAGCAGGGAGTAGAGTTTAAGTGGATGGATGCTCAAAAGAAGACCTTCAAGGAGATCAAAGAGGTGATATCTCAAGATTTGGTCCTCATTAATCCAGATTATTCCAAGGATTTTATTCTCTATGCATTTGGAGCAAAAGGGAGCTATGCAGTTGTCCTAACTCAAAAAAGGGAGCAGGATGGTGAAAGACCAATAGCCTTCTTAAGTCAAACATTTCAGGACCATGAAGAAAAGTACAACTTCATCAAAAAACAAGTCTATGCTATCATGAAATCTCTAAATAAATTTAGGTATTTTGTTTCTCAAAGCAAGACCCTAGTGTATGTAGTACACCTAGATGTTCAAAATTTCGTGATTCAAGGGGAACTTGGTGACAAGAGGGTCGGTTGGGTGACTAAAATCCAAGAGTATGATGTTGATATCAGACCAATAAAATTGATAAGAGGGAGATCCCTATGCCAAAATTTAGTAGAATCTGCATCTCAAAATGTTAATATGTCAAATCAAGTTGAATTTGATACTGATCTAGAAATGGAAACAAGGCAGCCAGAGGATTGGATTGAATAGTTGCATCACTACTTTACTTCAGGTAGATGTCTGGATGACTTGACCACATCCTAGAGATGAAGATTCAGATTCTAGGCTATATACTAATCGAAGATATCCTATATCGAAGAAACTTTGATGGGGTGTTGTTAAGATGCCTTCCATTGAAAAAAACTAGAGAAGTACTTGAGAAATTCCACAAAGGTTTTTCAGGAGGCCATTACTCCGGATAGACTACCACAACAAATATTCTAAGGGCTGAATATTATTGGTCGACCATTTTTTCTGATGCATTCAAATGGGCTAGAGCCTATGAAAATTGTCAAATATTTGTAGGCAGAGGCAAACACTCGATAATGTCATTACAATTGATAGTTGTGGAAGAACCTTTTTAGCAATGGGGATTAGACTTTATTGGTGTAATTAATCCAAATTCATCCATCGAACATAAATACATTCTAACAACTATTGACTATTTCACAAAGTGGACTGAGGTGGAAGCTACGAAGCATGTTGATCAAGACACTGTGATTGAATTCATGGAAAGACTAATCACCAGGTTTGGAGTCCCAATGACCATTGTATCAGATAATTTTAGGTCTTTCATAGGGGCTAAAACCATTGATTTTATAAGAAAATATGGGATTTATTGGAATGCCTCATCAAATTATTACCCTTAGGGGAATGGTCTTGCAGAGTCCACCAATAAGAATTTGCTAAAAATCATTAGGAGTATTCAAGATAACCCTAGAAGTTAGAATTTGTTGCTAGATCAAGCACTTTGGGCTGATTGGATCACAATAAAAAGGCCCTAAAAACTTCTCCATATGCTCTAGTTTATGACAAGGAGGTTGTGCTACCTATCAACCTGGAGCTTCTGACACTATGATTCATTAAAGAAAATTGTTCGAATGACCTACAACCAGTAGAAAGAAGAATGGCTGAGCTAGTCCAATTAGAAGAAGAGTGTGAATAGGCATATAATAATATTTACCACCATCATACATTGGTCAAGCATTGGTTCGATAGAAAATCCATAATAAAGATATTCAAATAAGGTGACCTGGTGCTTAGATGGGATGTGAACAGAGCAAAACCCAACGTGCATGAAAAGTTTGATTCGATGTGGTCCAGACCATACATCATCGAGCACAAGAAGGACCTAAATGCCTTTGAATTGAGACACCTGGATGGTCATCTACTACCAATCTCGGTAAACGATCAACATCTGAAGCATTATGCTTAGGACAAGTGGCACTCATCTTGTACATATGTAAATATGATACGTGTACATTCCTTGTAAATAGAATTTTTATCTTTTCTTGGCTAAGGTGGCACTTGCCAAAATTAATGTCCAAAAGTGGGTAGATCATCTACCTAGTTAGCATCTCGAGCTGTGCAACCCCTCACCACATCCTGACTGAGCCACTAATCAATGGGTTCAAAAAATTATTGGCATCACATGGCACATCTCACAATATAGTTGTCAGATTAATGGTTCTCAGTAACCATAGGCCACCCATGATTTAACAAATGTAGTAAGGTCATTGGCTAGATCAACTACCATATACAATGTGGAACATTAAATTCATAATGGTTGGTGATCCCAATGAGATATTCTAAAAATTGTAGGTCCACAAAATTATGCAACCACAACCATACCTATCAAAGCAGTTATGATGAAATGCATCCCAAGCTGAGAAACCATTGGTTGTCAAAAACTACTAAAAGAATGTTACAGGTCAGTGACACTCCTTCCTAGATTATGTGTATCGAATTCATTAACATCTCTAAGTGGTAAAGTGTCATTTCAAATAGTATAAATTGATCATGCCTCCCAAGCACTCTTTTCCTTTCAGATAATTATAAATATAGACTATAACAGAGAGCCCTAGCCATTTTAGAGAGAAGTAGTGATCAGTGATAGAAATAGAATCAGAAATAAATGGGTAGAGGAAAGAAGAGCATTATTGCACAAAAGGTTGTAAGTGAGTTATCTGATGATCTGGTAGGAATCCATGACCTGATGCTCACAATCAAGCCCAAGATATGGATTTCTCGAATTGGTTGCAAAGAAAAGGGGAAGATATTTTTTGAGAATCATAAGGTGGGTGCTCCTTATCATTCGAACCTCAGAAAATTCATACCCAAATTCATACACCCATGTCCAGAACTTATCCATGCGATAGTAAAGTTTTATGATGTTAATATGACCATGATCTGTAATTCCTAGTCTGAGCCACTTTTCACCATAAATAGGGAACTCTTGATGTAGGCATTTGTAGTAAGTAAACCTTCAAGCACCAAGCTAAAAATAATTATGGAAGAGGACCAGATATTATATCTAGAAAATCATTCAGTGCGAGATTGGCTCGTTGAAATAGGAGGTAAATTGTTGGAAGGATATATGATAGAAAATAGAAGGTTGATGAAGTTTAGTGAGGAAGTGCAACCTATATTCTCAATGTTGGTGATTATCTTAGGGATGAGAATGGATGCGATAGTATATCCTTATCATATGGGTATAGCAAATGCAGTCATGTGTGCCTTCACGCATGTCACCTTGGATTGGGTTGAATTGCTAGCTCATAGCATACATGAACAATTGAAGGCAATGAAGAACAAAAGGTGTGACTTATTTACATACCCCTCCTATGTAGCTTGGCTCTTCCTATTTTATATGACTTCAGAAAATAAACACAACATTGAGTTATGAAATATAGATGAACAAGGTGTGAACCATTCAGTATTAGACTGGACTCATGTACTAAGGGATAATCCATATCTTGAATTTAATAAGCAATTCTTGGGACCAATGCTGGCGATGATCTATGGTAATTACCCCCACATTTTAGAGGAAGCTATAGATATTTTGAGAGGAAAATCATGACAACAAGGGGATTGGTACTTTTTAGAAGAAGGGACCATCATCTAACTATTTGGTTTCTCGAAGTTCCCTTACTTACTACCCTATTATGTGACCAATTGGGTGTTTGGATTGGAATTTTGTAGATAGGCCTACCTGATAGAGCAGAGTCTTGGTCAGGGAGCCAAGAAGGTTTTAGTGTTCAGGTTTCCCCTTAAAATTGAACATATCACAATATCCAAAAGGGACCCCTTGTAGTACAAAATTCTAGAAGCTAAGCTCACTACCTTGAAGCTACTAGTAGTGCCACATGTGGCATTATGACCTAGATGGTATCTTGGCTGAAATTCTAAAAAACAATGTTAAAGTACCTAGATTCAAGCATTTATCATAGCTAGACATTGAAAGGTATAGAAACCTAGATGAAGGTTAGGTGGCACCGCTCAAATATATGGAGATGCAGGAGAGACCACCATGGAGAAGTTGCTATAACTATGAGTGGGTTTATGACCCAGAGAGAAATGTAGATCAATTGCTCGATCCCAACCTGATTGACATGGTCAATGATAATACAGGATGGGAGGAATACAAGATCAAAGAATGGTGGGTAATGCATTGTGAATACAATTTGAGCAAGAAGGTGAAGTACAATAAGAATACTGATGATTTGTTCAATGATAAATTTAATGCTCAATATATCACTTAGAAGAAAAAGCATGAAAAGGAACTCTTCCCAAAAATTTTAAGGGTGCAAACTATCGATGATATAATATACCAGGAAGAGGAAGGATCTGAGGATGAAGTCAAGGTAGAAGAAGAATCATTGCCTCAAAATCCACTAGTAGTTGATATCAGAAGACTGGCTCCACAAAAGGTAGTTGAAGCACCCTCTGAAGTTCAGCCTAAATCTTCTAGCCAAAGCTCCAAATCTGGTAAGAAGTGAAAGGATCACTCAAGTCCAGGAATCTCTAAAACTAGTAATGCTATAAGGAAGCAAAGGCTGGAGGAAGATAAAGAAAAGCAAAAATGGAAGAGGTAAGAACTGCAATGAGAAGCACTAAGGTGTGAGGTAGCAGTTGCATGGGTAGAATCTGAAGCAGGCACAGAGAGCTAAACTTAAATTTGAACTAGCACAAGCCTTGTAGATGGAGGAGCCAGATCTAGGAGTGCAAGACATAGGTATGTCTCCTAAACTACATCTTCCCTCAAGTCCTTCATCCCTGGAAGTCTTAACCTCCCCTCCTCATAAATTTTAGTCTCCTTCTGATATGATCCCTACAATAGCTAATATTGAAGAAGGGGAGAACCCTTCTCCCAATCTACCCACCACTTCACAAGCCCTACCCACTCAATCAACTACCTCACCACTTATTGAGTCCATTCTATTGTCTCAATAGTTTGCCCTCCAAGCTTCACCCCTATAATCTCCTATTTTTCTACTCCACCCATAGCCAAAAGAGGGTAAGGTCTATAGGGAAGTAATCCCCCTATAAAATCTATATTGTCCTATCCTCTCACCCCCATACCGACCTTCTTGATTTCTCTGGTCCTCCTAGTTTCTACCTAGGAACCACTACCAAAGATCTTCTCTACTATTCAGCTAGCAGAAGAGAACCAACAAATATGGAGGGAGGAAGAAGAGCAATTTGAACATTTGCAAGGAAAAGAGGAAATAGTTATCACCATGGGCTATGATATAGTGGATCCCATCAAGGAAGAAAGGATCAAGGTATTTTCCAAGCCAAAAGTGAAGAAGCCTACCTCCTTTATGAGACCAAAATATTGGGATATAGAAGAGTTTAGAAGGGATATCTCCATGATATCAAAGATTGAAACCACCCGGGCCATACATGCAGATACAGACACATTGCTTGTGCAAGCAAGAAAAATAGACAGGAGTCTGGCATCCACCCAAAATAAAATTGATACCCTGGAGGCCAAGCTCACCAAGGAAAGGATAGACAATAGTGCCCTAAAAAATGACATCATCAGGTTAAAGGGTATTATTGATAAGGCCACTCCTGAGAAAGAGGTGCAACTAAAAGATAAATGAATCAAAGAGCTGGAGGCTAAATTAAAGAGGGTACAAGAAGAAAAGGATCAACAAAGTTCAGCATTGGTTGAAGTGAAGAGCAAACTGGTAGAATAGGAGGAAGCCTTGTCCACCACCATGAATGAGTTGCAGCAAGAAAGGGACAAGCCATCAAGCTCAACAATCTCTAAATACTGGCTCAGACAAGTCTAGGAGTTTTACTAGGGAAAAATAAAAGGAGCAATTCTGCCAACTTTTCCCCCTTTCTATACGAAGCTCAAACAAATCGGTGTTGCCACTAGGTCAGCCAAAAATGAGATAGAGAGGGCAAAAAAGGCTCTAACATCCAAATTTTAGGAAGCACAAAATTTTAGGAAAATGTTGAGATATCTTGATAGCTTCCCTACCCTAAAAGCATAATCCAACTAGGATGTAGAAGACTGAAGACTTCTTGCACACCAGATCTACCGAGCAAATGAGCTCATTGATGCAACAAGAGAGTTGTTCGCTATCATCAGAAAAGAGACCGATGAGATGAGCGTCATTGTGAAGGACCTCAAAACCCTGGGTGCACCAAGTTTTTGGGATGACAAATTGGTTTGGTGCAAGCATGAAGCCCTCACCCAGTTGTTTGAAATACAAATGAAAGACCAGAGTGAGATTGACTCACTATCTGAACCACTGGATGTGGAGAAAGTTTTCACACTCTTCTACAGGCTTTCTCATCTCCTAGCAAAAGCAAAATACCTAGCTGAGAGGTACAATGACCCTCCTTATTACTATGTTGGTAGGCTAAATGGAGTTATCTCAGAACTAAGAGGAATTCCAAACCCCCCTCTAGATGTCTAGGAAAATATGTGCCAATGACTCCAAATAGTCATTCCATCTAGGGTTGTTTCACAACATGGGGAATCATCAAGAACAACTACACAAAGGGAGCATCCACAAGAAGAAGGGTCACAACAACATACATCACCAGAGGGTGATTAGAAAAATAAGAAAATGACATGTCCATGTATTATATTATTTTTTTTTTTTTTTTACAATTGTACCATAACATCTTGTCAACAATAATGACTCTGAAGCCCAATGGAACAAGTGTAAAAGGAGATCGAAGGGAAACTATAAAATCTATATCTGGCACAACAAGCAAGAGGGTAGCAGTAATAAATTACCATTAGATCATTGGTACTAAATATGGGACACACATCAATGCTTATACTACCACATTTTTGCTCACTATTCCCTTCACAGTTGCAAAGGCTTCAATAGTTTATCTCTTGTATTAACCCTATTTTTGCCACTTACCTATGGTATATGGATAGTCAATTTGAGTTCTCTTTTCATGAGATGAAAATTCCCTATGAGTCACCAAAAGTGTGGGTATTCACAAATCATCACCCACAAGCACTTCAATGAGAAGGTGCAAAAAGGAGAAGAGTGGTCGGGCACTATGGAGAAAAATGACATACCTTCAACAAAAAAATGATCAAGTGTGAATAATACTACAAGATATGTACCAGATCAAATGCACCCAATCGAGGTCTACCATAGTCCTAATTTCCCACCTAGAAGTCGAAAACTAACCATGGGAAGGAAGGCAAGAAAAATGACTAAGTCAGGAGGGCATCGGATAATTTTCACCCAATAGGAGCCCAGGGAGGTCCAAAATCTTTGACACATGTAAGAAATAAGAGAAATGACTAAGTCTGGGAAGTACCAAGATATTTACACTTGATCGAAGCCCGTGGAGGTACCAAATACCCAATCTACTATAGAAGGAAGCCAAATCGCATTGAAATAATTGCACCCATTCGGGACCCGCCAAGTTACATACTCTTCATCAATAAGATAAAAATCTAACAAGCACTTCAATGAGAAGTTTGGAAGATACCATATGATTTATACCTAACCATATATTTGGAGGGTACCGAATATTTGGCCTACTTGAAAGTCCAATTTTGGATGCCTAGAGGATTTTTGCCCAATCAACACTCGTAGGGGTACCAAAACCATGGCCTAATACTAGAGATTGTACGATCATGAGGAAAACAAATGCTGATATTACTAGAGGATTTATACCCATATAGGATCCACCAGGGTTTTAGATACCCAACATCATGATATCATAGCATGTAAGTTTGGCAGTCGACTCAATCAGATCCAATGTTGGACCATTTGCACAAGGATTGCCATCATCTTAAGACACATGTCCAATGAGATTGCTTGTCAGAAGAATCTCAGTAACATGGTTATGTTTGTGGCTATCACATAGGTTATAGGGTGGATCAACTAAAATTAATCAATGAATATCAATGAACCATGTGCAAGCAACAGGTCCAACTCTACTCAATATGACAATTTTTTTCCAAATCCAAGTCATGATTAGGTAGTTGGAGCAGCCATACCTCTGAATAGTCCAACCGGCTTGCACTCCCTCTGACATAATAGCAGTCCATGTCTAAGATAATGATGTTTTGATTGTAAGAAGCCTATATATACTAATATGTATAAGGAAAATGGGTCAACTCGTAGGCATTTACAATTCATATGTAAAGATAGATAACTTGCATCTTAATACAAAGTTACTCTTGTTTGGCCTCTGGTTCAATTCATTTGCAGAGCATGTATGTTTGGATGACCACTTCTTTCTAGGTTTAGCTTGTTGAATGTTCATGGTATTTACTCTAAATTATGAATTTATGTCGAGTTCATTCACTCATTCTGGAATTTGTGGTATGATAAGCTACATTAGATTAGAATTTAATGTTCTATAATTGATAGTAAAACTCGTTGCTCTGTTAGGTAGTTAGTTGTTTAATTGCATGGTTCTTCAATTTGCATATATATTGATGTTGTTTAATCTGCACCACCATAAGTTCTGGATTTAGTTTATTTTATTTCTTTCAGCACCCTTTCCCCCTTGTATTTTAGGAATAGTTGAGACTTCAAGGAACCAACCTCCTCCAAATATTGACCAATGCAGTTCTCACGACTTCCTGGTCATTCAATGTTGGTCAAGGTCTATGGGCACACAAACATTTATGTTAGACAAATTCTCTGACCAAAAATAATTCCCATGAAATAATATTTAATTCAATTAATATTGAAATGGATTAATTTATTATATGTGGTTTATATTAAAAGGCGCAAATTGTGGATTAATCTCATTTTATTTAAGAATGAAATGAAATAATTATTATGAATCATTCTCATTCTATGAAAGAATAGAAAATAATAGTTGGTTCTTCTAAGATATATTTATGTTCACCTTTTTTTTGGAATTAAAATGAGAGTATTGAATTAAATTATTGGAATGCTTTTACTATTATGATAGCCTTAGATGATTAAAAATATGTAACTTTCTTTTGTAAGATTATATTATGGTTTTTGAGAAAGATTAGTGATGTTTTGTAGACTTTTCAAAAAGAACTAATTCATTATTAGAAAATGAATAGCTAGGTTTTGATTTACTGAATGGAATCATGAACCATTTGAGATTTGAAAAAAAAAAAAAAATATATATATATATATATATATATATATATATATATATATGCATTTAGTATTCTTTTTATGAAAAGAGAAGTCTTTTTTTATTAATAAAATGAATGAGGGAATTGGGCATGGGGCCTAGTAAATAGAAAGGAACTTATGGGGGTTCCAAAATTACTCTTTTTTAATAAATTACTCAAGGAGAGGACTCTTGAGTATTAGTGGATTGATGAATAAATGATGTTTAATGAGAGCGAATTATGGGTTTCCTTTGCTTTTGTAAAAAGAAATTTACAAATTCTTTTAATGAAGTTACATAATAATTGTGGAGATTCTTATGTTATATATTGAAATTGTGGTAAAAGAAATAATGGATTCCTTTTTGTAGATTGGCTAATAGAATTGCAATGAAAATAAATATGGAAATTTTAAGGTTGGGTTTTTCCCGAAAGGGTTTCCCATGATACATGATGTGTCACTTGTGTATCTTTTGTAGAACTTGTTATGGAATTATATTAAGCATTTATAGATCTATTTCTATGAATTGTATAAGAAGAAGAAATATATTTGTTTATTTTATTATACTTTTTATGGAAAGTAACATTGTAAATAAAGATATATGATTAGCTTTACTTTATTTCTTGCAATAGAATATAGATTATGCAATTGTGGCTTTTAAATTTAAAATGAATGAAATAAAAGGATAAAGTTATTTCTTAGATTCACCTTAGGGTTTGGGGATTCTTCCTTAAGAGGATTTTTCCATAGAATGCCAACCTAATTAGACCCCTAAGGTTAGGACCATAACTAAGGGAGATGTGATGTGACAATCCCTTAGGGTTACAATGGGCACTTTAGTAATAGATCATTGAAGTGTGCTATGAAATATGGTGAGCTTAAAATTCTATTATAACCAAATTCTTGGTGATGGATTCTCCAATTGATAGTGAGATAATTATGTGGAATATTTCATGGAAATGATAGTCATAGGAACCCAAATTATTATGTCATAATTCCTATGGGGGATGTCATTTGGTGTGGTAGTCATTGGAAACCTCGATTGACTGATGGGTGACCATATGGGAGATGCCACACGGGTGATAGTCACCTCCATTAAGCTATCTAGAGGATATTTTAATGGTGCACAATAGTTTTATACTAAATGAAGTGTGTGTAAAACTATAGGAAGCTTACGCCTAAGTACTAGTAAGGAATGATTGACACTAGTAAGGGATTTGGTGTCCCTTTTCTCAAATGAATGAGATAGGGTTAACCCACACACTATGGTCAAAATATCCTTCAAAAGAGAGAAAGTAAATGGGGTGAGAACTCAAAAGTATCCTTTAATAAATATGGGTAGTATACAAGGTAAATTCTAGAATTGTTACAAGATTTTGGCTACTCCTGTCCACGTCAGGGATGCAACAAAATCTGGAACTCGAAATGTGGTTAGAATCTTATGTGGAATTTATCTAGATTTTCATGGTTAATGTTGAACCTTAGAAAAAAATGGGTTAGATTTTAGGGTTGTTACAAGAAGGGGTTTTGGTTGCTTGCAAGTCTACCTAAAGATGTATGTACTACTATACAAAGGAAAATGAAATGAAAGTTCTACAACTCACCAATCCTTTTTAAATCCTATAATACTACTAATTATATATTACAAGGAAGAGGATTTCCATCTAAAACTCATGTAGATATTTCAATATGACCATCATTTTGGGTTCCAGGTCATATCTTCATTTATATTGTTGGTCTTCTCAAGGTCTTTGGATCTAGAATCATAAATTCCAAATGCTTTTGAGTATTTGGATGAGAAATTATTTCCATTACTTCCATCTACCTTTTTTTAGGGATTATTGTAATCTAGGTGTGTGATATTTCTACAATTAATGCTCTAGATTTAGGGATTCCTTCTTATGCTATTACTTCAATCTGTCCTTTCTAAGAGATATACCAAGATATTTTGGAGGAAATAACTATACTCTTTAGAAGACTGTATGCTTTAGCACAATTTTTTTGAAGCATTGGAATTTTTACTCTTTTAAACTTTTATTACCATCCAACATGTATATTTTATCATCTTCCAACCTCAAAACCTTTCTTACATTCTCGCTTTCAAACTTTATGCATTGAAAATTTTACCTTCCACATTTAGTTATAACTTCTAAGAGTTTCAACTTTTGGACTCTTAGCATCTTGTGATTTTTGAAAAATATTTCTAATTCTTGGGATGTTATATCTTTTATCATTTATCATTTTTACTCATGAAACTTTTGATTAGCACTTTTATCCACACTTTTTTTGAGGTCTCATTTTTCACTTCCTACCTACTTCTTCCAAGGTTGTTTTACTAAGGCATTATTTTGAGTGTAGTGAGAATTCACTATAGTGCCTTAATAATAGGTTCTATAGGATTATCAATAATTATTCCCACTACTTTTCTCTATTCCCAATTAATATTGCACATGTAACCCTTGGTTTCTATTTGGTTAAACATTCTTGACTAGGAGCTTTATTAGTCCATGGCAATCAAGACTAGTTTATTTATATACTTGGAAGTTTTGGGCAATATATTATAGTGATTTCATGATAAAATAGGAATATTTATTCTCCTCCCATGGTAGAGATGAGATGTGATACAAAATTTGCAAGAAAAAATAAAATTATGGTTACCTTAATAAGTAATGTACCATAGGATGTGGAGGGTGACCTCATCTTAGAGTGTAGATAGTAACGGCCTCTTAATTATTTTGGAGTAGTATCAACCTATTCGCCTTCCAATAAAAATTCCTTTCCATAATCTATATCTTCTACTTTACCGTTATACTACTAGGCTTTCTTTTTATGGTAATTTCAATATTGTTATGATGGCATCTTTAGTTGCTTTGAATCTAATACCCTTAAATCTTATTGTGTTATCCCATAGTGCCCTAGTGAAATTGATGGAAATCCCCTTGTATTATGTAGTTAGGAACTCTAAGTACTCCATCCATCCTATAGGTTCAAAAATCTATACCACCTCTAGATTTGTTTTAAGCTTCTTTATATCTACAATTTTTCTATGCTTCTATCCATACCCCATAGTCATGCTATTTATCAATTAGTTCCTATATGAATTTTTCTCTAGTACAAGATTTTGAACTCTAAATATGAAAAACTTTCCTAGTTTACAAAAAATAGGAATCTATTATAATGGTCATTTTATTTGGTAGGCATACATGACATTCACATAGTGTTAGCTTTTGATGCTTAATACTTCAAGCAAAATTTGAACAAGTTCTAGTATAAAGTTTCTATATGAAATATAATATAATGGCAATATTCTAATCATATAAAACTCATAAATAAATTTTTCAACAACTCATAAAATTACAATTAACAAATACTGATAAAAATAGTATCTTGATATAGAATACAGATCTCAAATACACCATACTTCCACACACTCTCACTCTACATTGTGTCATACATACACACACACACACATAGGAACATATAATGGGATGTTACTCTTCATATGGAGTACTCTTGACCTTTACTCTTCTTGATATTATTCACTTTTCTACTCTAAGGAAACATGTGCACTCTTACATAATGGACACTTGTGCACATCTACACTCATCATACTTGCACTCTTAACTACAAGATACTTGTGTATTTCTTGCACATTATTACATTACATAAAATATTTACTCACACTCTAATCTAAGACACACTCCTAATCTAAATATGTACCCAAGGTGGTACATTGGTATGTACCAAATAATATAATATATTGCAACACCCCCCATGCATTACATTATTTAGTTATTCAAGACTTTAGTCTTCAATATGGTCTTCATCTTTTGTCTTTAGTTATATCTCTTTAAGATTAATATCTGGACTTGCACTATATGGTTCCTATTTCACCTTTATGATATGACTCCTTCTATTCATATTTTTCTTTATTTACTTTTGTATCTTCATTTGGGATATACTTGATGATCTAGTTTCTAATCATTGTGTTAGAAAATCATCACAATAATACAACTTTGGTTTTTTTCTTGAACTCTTCGAATAAGTACCTTCTTTAGGTTTAGTCTTCATTTTGCCTTTATTTATTTGACTTCTTTTCTTATTTCTTTTCCTTCTTCGTTATTGCACCTTTATCTTCAATATAATGAGTTAGTATATCATTACAATAGTATTGGAAAAAATTCACTACTTCATTTCTAGTATGTTTATCTTTCTTTTGTTTCATCCCTTGAAAGAATTCAAAAGTAATCAATGATAGATATATCATAAAACGTTATTCTAAAGAAAGCATAATTATATTTTGAGCATTCTACCAAGTCTTGAAAAGTACTTCATGAAGATAACAAATCAATGTCATAAAATTCCTACAAAAAAAATTTCCTTTGCATTTTTTCTTTATATCACAATTCTTCTTTAGTATAGAACCTTATATGCATTCACTTAAGGCATCATGGTAAGACCCTGAATTAAATGAAATTGGAGCATCAATATTGCATGAATAATGAAATACCTTTTCTAAAAATAATTCATCCACTTTTGCTTTCTTCTTAAGGGATTCAATCAACTCCTTTTGTTTCAAATTCTTCTCTTTGTAGATTTGAAGTGTAAGTAATGCCATGTATATTATACTAGAAACATTCAAAGGAATCATAACACTATCTTTACCATTATCAATTGCTTCAAACATTCTCGCATGCAGATAGTATTCTAATGTTTCAAAATATTCTTCTAATGCTTCTTTGTAAATGAAACTTGAGACTAAGTCTAATTTTCCTTTAGACTTGTTAATCAAACTCTTGATTCCAAGTTTTATAACATTTATCTTTTCTTCTTTGACAATGTTCTCTATATTGTTTAATGTATTATTTGAAGTAGACATCCTTATTCCTCCTTAGTTTTTGATAATAGACTAAGAACACTTTTCAAATTTTCAACCTTCCAAAAACTTATGTTATAAGCCTTATACCTCCAAATTATATATATATATATATATATATCAACTTTGATGAAATCCTTTTAATTCTCAAATTTTGTAGAATACCTTGTATTTTCTAATGTTTGGATAATGATCAAACAATAGTTTTGACAAAGGTTTCAATTCTTCAAAACTCTAGGTGGAATTCCTTTTATCTCCCAAATTTCAATAATATGGTTTCTAAATTTCACAAACCTAATTTGATGTTGAATTCCTTATAACTCCAAATTTAGAAATTTAGTAAAAGGATATTTGCAACTTTTGTATTCCTAATTTTATGTAGGGAACCTCTTTCTCCAAAATTCAAAATATTTACAAATATTAAAAATGCTTCAATAATTCAATTACAAAACTCTATAAAGTCTTCTCAAAACTTTCCAAAAATAACTAATAATGTTTCTAAGGTTTCAAATTGCACTTTCATACCTTATCTCTCGAATAATTAAATTAATATTATAAGCAACTAGATTAATTTTCCTTCAACTTTAAAAAAATAATAATATTACACAACATTATAACTCCTAACTTGGGTAAATAATAATATTAAATAACTTGCTTTACCTCCCATATTGAGGCACAAAATAATTTATCAAAGACATTTGACCTACCCTAGAATGGTTCTGCTCCACAAAATCTCCTCTTTGTTGCAAGTATGGCGATTGTCTTCACTATGTCGCACATTGCCTTGATGTTGGATGATAGTGTGTCAAATGGACTTCAACTCCCACACATTTATGAATATCTGGGATATTTTAAATACCTCCAAATATGGTTGGTGCTTCTCCTTCCACTTCAACAAGTGGCACTCTTTATCTTCGGATTCTAGATATTACACAAAGTTCTTTAATTCTCTAATGTCCTTGGTGATGGTTGGTTCTTCTCCTTCAACTTCAACAAGTGGCACTCTTTCTCTTTATATTTTGGACGTTACACAAGGTGCTTTAATTATATAAAACAATTGGTGATGGTTGGTGCTCCTCCTTGTGATCTGACAAGTTTCACTTCAACTCTTGGCATGCTCAAGAAGATGTGATGTCTTCGGTTGGTGCTCCTCATACTTACAATGTTTCTCCTCTTATGTAGCTTGGTAGCATTTCTATCAACAACTCTTCGTCATGCATAATGATTTGCTTTGTCATATCTTGAGCTCTTCAACTTCTCACTATTTGGCTTTCTTAATGCTTCATCTTCTCAATGCTTGGCTTCACCAATAAGCGATTTGCCTTTCACTTGAATCAATTGTTGTATTGGATGATGCTTTAGATAATCTTATTTTGGTGATTGAACACTCTTACATGTTGTTGGTTTGACATCTAAGATTCTACCTAGTTTTATACCTTAAGTGCTCCAAATTCGATGTTAGTTTGAGAAGCTTTTAAAACTTGATTTTTACCTAGATTTAGAATGATATTTCTTATTAAATTTTTTCTCTTCAAACTTTGCTTATTTGACCTCCATGTATTTTGTAAAAAAATACGCTTTCTTTTGCACTTATCAACTAGAGTCTTGACATTGGATCTCTTTGGTTCTTAGGAAAAAAACACTCGCTCTTTACTTTTGATCAATATATTCTCCCTTCTTTACATCTTCTTTATACCTTCTCTTTATGCCAAATTATAACTTATCTTCCTACTTTAATATGATGCAGGTTTAATTGTGGTGAAGATGCTTCCTTCTCAACTTAAAAAATACAATGCCTCCTTCCGTTGTTTTTCAACCTTGGATATAACACTTGCAAATTTACTATAAACAACTTTTTGATGCCTAAATGAAATGCACTTTAGACATATAAATTTGTAGTCTTATTTTAATCCCCTTTTAGCTTACTTGCTTTCTTGATTGCTTTATTTCTATCCAAGATTGTAGAAATTTACAACATCTCTCCTTTACAAAATGCTACCAAAAACTATCTTCTTCTTATTCCAATGATGTTGTTAGAAAATCTGGTCTTACTTTTATCAAATGTTCCCAGTAACTCTAAAATTTGTAGCTAGCTTCCTTCTCCAAATTCTGTCCAATATTTATAAAAATTTTAGCTTTCAATGCTACCATAAAACTACTTTCTTAGTTTTAATTTGTTGCCTCAAACCTTCTCCTTTCTACTTCCAAAAAGTTGTCAAGAAACTCAAAAATTTGCAGCTTAAATTCTCCTTCAATTTTTTGTTGGAAATTTTGAGTAGATAAGTTGTCATTGATGTCAAGAGTGAGTGGTCATTGATTTCAAGCTTTCAACACCATTAAGTGGCAGTTTCAATGGGCAACATCAGTTTCAGGTTCTCCAGTTTTAGTTGATCAAGACCCGTTTCAGGAAGTCAAATGAGGTCTAAAGTGCAAAAATCCCAAGTGAATAATATTATAATATTTTTTATAATATTATAAAGGGAATTTTTAAATTTAATATAATTTTTATTATAAATTAATTTATAATTTAATTTACTTAACATAAATTTATTTAAATTAATTATTAATTAGTTTTGATATTAGTTATAAAGATTAATTTATATTAATTTTTTAACTAACCCTAAGGAGGGTTATCAAATTATAATTCGAATTTTTGAAATTCGAATTCCAAGCATCGATGTGGGAGAAAATTTCCAAATGTGTATAAAAGGGGGGAGCATCCCACCTTAGCAAATTACCATGCCTTTGATTTTTAATACATGTGAACCTTAAGAATCGTGCTGCATCCAAGAAAAGAGTGAGCATTGTGATTTTCATGGAATTCAACGACGTACTAAGGCATAAGATGAAGGAAGTGTTTCTTCCTTCACGTGGGCATCACTAGCCCATGCGGTGGACTCCCAAGCACTAAGGCACTTAGGCTTGGGAAGACAATGGATTGAATCACACTGAAACCCCCTTTTGGGGAAAGTAAGAGGTATGCATTGAAATTGAGTGCCGAAAATTTTGAAAGGGTTTGTTGAGTATTCAAAATTTAATTTTTGCATTTTTATTTGGTTTGTAAGGTTGTAAGGGGAGTTATAAGGGTTGTGCAAAATTAAAATATTTGGTGTTATTTTTTTGTTGTTTGGAAAGGGTAGTAAGGTGTTTTAGAAATATTGTTTGAAATATTGTGGTGTTGGATATTATTTTAAGTTGGAGTTTATAATGTGTATCCAAGGAATTATTATTTTCATGTATGATTTTATGGTTGGGAGCAATAAGGCATAGTTGAGCTTTGAGTATTTTTGTGTCCAAGGAATATTTGAGAAAGTGTTAAGAGTGATTTTTTGTCATCTAACCATTGAAATTGGAAAGAAGAAAATTGTGATTTAATACAAGTTTTCCAAGGGCACTTCTACATCAGGAAAAAGGTATGGGCATATTATTCCTAGTGAGTGATTGTTGAATGTTGTGAATGCTAAGTTGGAGTGAAAAGGATTTGGTTAAGGTTTTTCTTGTTGAGTGTGTTTTTAATTAATGCTTCAAGGTTTTTTGGAATTGAGAGTTGTTGATAAAACCTTATTTTATAAGTATTGTTGTTGAAGTGAGCAAGTTGCATGAACTTGAACTATTGTTTGCAAATATCTTTAGCTTCTTCTATAGCAGAAATTTTAGAATAAAATCTTTTGTGAAGAGTTCTTAGTACCTTTTTCACGACGACCACATCTTCTATTTCCTCGCCAAGTCCTCTAATCGCAGTAATGATTCCATTGACTCTCAGCATATAGGCCTCTATGTTTTCATCGTCATTCATTCTTAATGCTTTGAACTAAGCTTGATGCATTTGTAGCTTGGCTTCCTTGATCTTGTCGTCTCCTTCATGAATGCTCTTCAGTTTATCCCACATGTCTTTTACAGTTTTACAGCTCATGATCCTTATTAGTTCACTGTCCACTAAACTGCACATTATATCATTCTTTGCTTTAGAGTTATTCTCAAATGGTTTCTTACCGACAGCATCGGTTTGAGGTATGGCAGGTATTGTGTATCTACTTTCTATCGACTCCCCGGATGTCATATCCCAGAGCACAAAGATATGTCTGCATCCTGATTTTCTAAAATTAATAATTAGTTTCATCGAATAATGGAGCTTTATTTGATGAGAATCCTTCACCACCTACCATTGTGTTCCTTCCCAGATCACCTTAGCTGATTAAGCTTGTTCAGGAACCTTTCTCTGATACCAATTGATATTCTCACAATGACACTGAGAGGGGGGTGAATCAGTGTAGCTATTTAAATTCAAATCTACAACTCTTAAAGTTGAAGCAAAGAGAACTTAAAAGCAGATAAAGCAATTATCATAAGAGAGCACACCACAACACACAATGTAACGAGGTTCACCAATTTGGATACTCCTCAAGAATGACTGCTTGGATTACGGTCCAAATCCAGCCTTTGCAAAACACCAATTTTATAATCTATTTACCAGCACCCACTGGAAGGAGCACCAACCCCTGATTTATCTATACCAACAGAAAGGAGCACCAAACCCTATCCAAGAACTAACTTGGATTACAATTTTGAAAACTATATTAATGACATAAAAATGCCTTCGCTCTTACAAGACCTTGATTGGTCTACAATTTATCAAAACACAGTAAACACTTATGGCTCTGCTTGTCACTCTCTTACAGCACTCTTCTAACCCTCTTTCGGTAGCACTTTCACACATTCAGCGGTAACCTAATTCTCTAGGCAACTGCCCTTTTATAACAATATTTTCAACTTGAAACTCCTGTTCTTTTGTGACTTCCATAATCCTTCATGCACCCTATTAATAGACACTTTTGAAAGTAACTCCTTTATCACACAATAATTTGTACATGCATTCTATTAATAGCTTTGTTTCTTGTGTGGGACTTTTAGTATAACTGCTACTCGACGATTACACTGCTTTACGGGCCCTGTAACTGCCATTCTATCTTTAATGCACTGTGCTTATTTTAGCTTGCATGATTTCTATTTGTAACTGCCCCTGTAACTGTCGCACTAACTTCAGTTGACTCTTCTTATATTGGTTGCATGATTTTCCTCTGCAACTGCCCTTGTAACTATCGTTCTACTTCAGTTAACTATTCGTAATTGTGTTGTTGTGACCTATCGTGAAATCGTGACACTTCTGTCTCTTTGTACTCTTCTCACCTTTTACCCGTGAAAACATGACATGTCACGATATCGCGACATTTCTGCCCCTTTGACATTTTCTTGGCTGTTGACCGCAAAAACATGACATGTCACGATATCGCGACACTTTTCACCTTCTTGTCCTCTTCTCAGCTTGCACCCGTGAAAACATGACATGTCGCAAAATCGTGACACTTTTTGCCTCTTTTTCCTTTTCTCGGCTTGCACCTGCGAAAACATGACATGTCGCAAAATCGTGACACTTTCGCTACCTTGTGCTCTTCTCTGTCTTTCACCCGTGAAAACACATGTCATGAAATCGTGACACATTCGATGCCTTGTGCTCTTCTCTATCTTTCACCCGTGAAAACACATGTCACAAAATCATGACACATTCACTGCCTTGTGCCTTTTCTTGCCTTTACCTCACGAAAATAGAACATGTCACGAAATCGTGACACTTTCGCTTCAGTACTCTCCTTCTTTCCTTTTGTCGCGATATCATGAAACTTTTTCTCCTTGGCGCTTTTCTTCTCATCGGGTCACGAAAACCTGACATGTCGCGATATCGTGACACTTTTTCTCTACGAGCTCTTTCTCTCGAACATGTCACGAAATCGTGACACTTTTCTATCCGTACAATCCTTCTTGCAAATTGTCACGAAATCGTGACACTTTTTCTTTCTCTGCCTTCCTCTTCGCTTCGGACCACGAAAATGAAACATGTCACAAAATCGTGACATCTTTTTCTCTCTCTTCTTTCTCTTCGCTTTGGACCGCAAAAAAGAAACATGTCACAAAATTGTGACATATTTTTCTCTCTCCTCTTTTCTTCACTTTGGATCGCGAAAATGGAACATGTCACAAAATCACGACATCTTTTTCTCTCTCCTCTTTCTCTTCCAACATGTCACAAAATCATGACAGTTTTCCTTGCTTGCACCTTCTCTCCGAACATGTCATGAAATCGTGACAGTTTTCTTTGCTCTTTCTCTCTCTTCCAACATGTCGTGAAATCGTGACAGTTTTCCTTGCTTGCGCCTTCTCTCCGAACATGTCATGAAATCGCAATAGTTTTCTTTGCTCTTTCTCTCTCTTCCAACATGTCATGAAATCATGACAATTTTTCTTTCTAGCCAAACATGTCACGATATCGCGATAGTTTTCTTGTCTTTTTCTTTGATCTTTTAAATGTTGGCCTCTTCTATCTTCTTGGAAATTCATTGTACATGCTTTGACTGACCTCTGAACTTTTGTCCACTGCATCAAATGATCTATCTATCTATGTTGACAACAATGACAATACTGTTTCTGCACCTTGCTCAACAATCTCCCCCTTTGGAATTGTTGGCAACACATGTGCAATTTCCTGTAATTCTTCTCCCCCTTTGACAATAATACCAAAGGGCTGCTGCAGACTCCCCCTGAGTCTATGCACAATATTCTCAGACAAACATTGTTATAGTTAGAAAAAATTATGAATATGAGCAAAACTATAAACATAAGCATAAATGCTCCCCCTAAAAATGTGGTCCCGATTGCTAGTCAATTCTTGGGAAATGTGACCACTCCCAACTTACTCCGTAGGTACTCAAAAACTTCTTTGGGAAATGGTTTTGTGAAGATATCCGCTACTTGCTCTGTAGTTGGAACAAAATCCAATTTAACCTCACCTTCCGCAACTTTATCCTTCAAAAAGTGATACCGGATTGCAATATGTTTGGTTCGAGAATGCATAACCGGATTCTTTGAGATGTTAATAGCATTAGTGTTATCACATTTAACTGAAATTGGCTCTTTGAAGTGAATACCAAGATATTTCAAGGTTTGTCTCATCCATAATATTTGCATACAACATGTTATCACTGCAATGTATTATGCCTTTGCTGTGGATAGAGAGACTAATTCTTGTTTCTTGTTGTGCCATGCTACCAGCCTGTCTCCAAGATAAAATGCTCCTCCACTGGTACTCTTTCTGTCATATATACATCCTTCCCAATATGCATCTAAATATGCAATAAGAGTGAAGTCCTTACATTTTGGATACCATAACCCATACTCCATAGTACCCTTGAGGTACCGAAGAATCCTCTTCATAGCTGTCACATGAGTCTCTTTGGGACTAGCTTGAAATTGTGCTACCATGCATACTACCTGTAAGATATCTGATCTTGTAGCTATTACACATAGCAGGCTCCCAATCATAGATCTGTACATGGTTTGATCAACATCTGGAGATTTTTCATCCTTGCTCAACTTGCAACTTGTTGTCATGGGAGTGCTAACAGGTTTACAATCCTCCATTGTGAATTTTTTCAGCATTTCCTTCACATATTTAACTTGAGAGATAAAAATGCCCTTTTCATTTTGATTAACTTGCATTCCGAGGAAATACGAAAGTTCACCAATCATAGACATATCAAATTCTTTCTTCATTTTATTTGCTATGTCTCTACAAGACTCATCCATGCTACTGCCAAATATGATATCATCTACATAAACAACAAGTACAATAAGATGGTCATTCTCTATTTTGACATACAAATTGTTGTCCACCATACCTTTCTTGAACCCCTGTTGAATAAGATAGTTATCCAGCCTTGCATACCATGCTCTGGGTGCCTGTTTTAGACCATAGAAAGCTTTCTTTAACTTGCAAACAAAATTGGGATTGTCACCGAGTTGGAAACCATCTGGCTGCTCAATATAAACTTCTTCAAGTTTGCCATTCAGAAATGCTGATTTCACGTCCATATGATAAAATTTGAAATTCATGTGTACAACTAAATCCAAAAACATTATGATTGCCTCGAGTCTAGCCACTGGTGCAAAGGTTTCCTCAAAATCAATACCTTCAACTTGAGCATAGCCTTTACAGACCAATCTTGCCTTATTTCTGATAACCTGTTCGTCTTCATTCAATTTTTTTCAAAAAATCCATTTAGTATCGATTATGTTTTTATTTGTAGGCCTTGGTACTAACTCCCAGGTTTTGTTTTTCTCAATCTGATCTAGTTCTTCATTTATTGCCTTCATCCAACTTTCATCTGTGCTTGCTTCAGCAACATTTTTGGGCTCAATGCTGGATAATAGAGAGTAGTTCCTTGCTACTGTTCTCTTTGTTTGAATACCAACTGTGGGGTCCCCAATAATTTGCTCTCTAAGATGATTTTTCTGCCAGCTGCCTGTTTTAAATTTCTTGTTTTCTTCTACTTCTGAGTCAATCTCCTTATTCTCTTCTATTTCCTTTTCTTCATCTCCTTCAATAACTTCTTCATAAATAGGGTAGTTTTATTCATAGCTAATTTTACGGGGATGGAAAATTCCACTACCTTACAAATTTAACTTTTCATTAAAATTTTGCAGAAAATATTTACATGCGTTTCGAATTAAAAACAGCCCGCAGGCATACAATGACCGAGCTCGGCTCGGTTCTTCCACTCTGTAACTCCCCTGTTCTTCCGTCCACCATCCTCCCTATTACAAAATTTTGGGTTTTTAACGAGGTCCCGGTCCTCTAGCAATTAATGCCCCACCTAAAACAAAGTTCAAACTTCAATTTTCCCCCTCTCCGAGTTTTCAAATATTTTTATCATAAATGGGCAACTGCCCGATCTGCACTGCTGCTTGCAATAATGGCTTCCCATACCCTGCACTGGCCGCTTCGCTCATACCGTACTCTGCACTGCTATTTTGTCGAAAAAAAAATCCTTCCAAATGGTGGTTCTCCCCCTTTAATGCACGCGGCTGTCAAATTTAACTCCCGATACGTGGCCTTCATCTTTAATTTCTTACACGTAGCCAATCGTGCGTAATTCTTCCATGACTTCTCCATGTCGGCACACGTGTCCTCCTCAACTGCCATGATACACGTGGCAGTCCACGTGTCAAAATTGGCCTTGCCCGGCCGTCCGCTTTCTCTCCCTTGGTCTATTTTCTTTTGCCGCGATATCGTGACATGTCGCAATATCGCGACCCAACCGCCGCCTTGCTTTCAATTTTGAATATCGTCGCGATATCGCGACACAACACGCCCTTGCCACCGTCTGCGAAACAAAGTCACGATATCACGACGTCGTGATATCGCGACGTCGCGATATCGCGACGTTATCTCCCCTTTCGCCTTTGCCTTGACTAAAGTCATGATATCGCGACGTCCTCCCCCCTTTCGCCTTTGCTCTGAAGAACCGTCGTGATATCGTGACGTCGCGATATCGTGACGTCGCGATATCGCGACGCAACTCACCCTCGCCATCAATGCAGCCTTTGAGGTCGCGATTTCGCGACCCCCTTCCTCCATGCTTTGGAAACACTTCCCCCTTGGGAAAAACAGAAAAAAACTTGGAAAATCAAGAAAATTTCTGAAGATGCAGGATTTTTCCACTGTTGTCGGATGCTCCTGCATCAGAAACCCCGGGTAAAAAGGATAAGTGACCTTCACTTCTAAGATGTTCGGTCTGCTTCCTTTGCAAAATCTTCGAACACTCATCAACCTCTGCAACCTGCTCAAATCCCGTTTCTTGGCAAGAAAATTTTTTGCCCTCTACCAGACAAATTCTGGCATTACTGCACACTTTCTCATCTTCTGTCTGCAATGGCTTCAACTTGTGCCGTACTCCATCCTTCATCAAGGAGTAAGTATTTGCACGACCATCATGCACTGCACTCCGATCAAACTGCCATGGCCTTCCCAACAGCAAATGGCAAGCATCCATGGGGAATACATCACACAAGACTTCATCCTGGTATCTCCCAATCTGGAACGTGACTAAACACTATTCCCGGACCCAAGCTCTATGGTCCTTTCGCAACCACGCAATCCGATATGGGTGCGGGTGCCTCCTTCTCTCCAGCTGCAACTTAGTAACCATCTCCTCAGAAACTAAGTTGTCTGTACTCCCATTGTCTATAATGACATTACAGACTTTGCCTGCACTTTTGCACCGAGTGCGGAACAGGCTTCTCCTCTACTCAGATTTGTCTTCCTCCACCAGCATGGTCCTCCTCACAATCATTGCTTCTCCCTTTTCATCTTCTTTAGAATGTTCTGAATCAGCATCTTCAACTGCCACAACTGCTCTGGTAGGACCCACTGGCCGCTTGTTTGTCATTTCTCGATGTTGTGGACACTCAAATGCCCGATGTCCTTCACCACAATGGAAACATGTTCCACAAAATACTCCTCTTCCATACCCGCGTCCAGATCTACCTCTTCCTCTCGGGTAGGCATCATTCTGAACTTGTGGTTTGGATTCTTCATCTTCTTTCTGATCTTGGATGTTGCTCTCCTCTTCTTTCTTCTCTTCCTTTCCTTCTTTCTTTTCACCGTTCTTTCCTCCCGGTCCTTTTACTCTTTGCTTGCTTTCAAACTTCCGGTTCAGTTTTTCTTCCACCTTTAAAGCAAATTGGTAAGCATCTTCAATGGTGCTTACCCGAACCAAGCTCAACTCCTCCTGAACACTGGGTCTCAACCCATTAATATAACGGGCCACCTTTTCTTTGCTGGCTTCTAAGTGTCCGGTTCTGATGGAAATTTTATAAAAATCCTCCGTATATTCTTGAACAGTTTTGTTCATCTGTCTCAAACTCTGCATTTTACGTAGCAGGTCCAGTTCATAATCTACGGGGATAAACTGCCTTTTCAATTTCTCCACCATTCTGTCCCATCTGGTTATCCGCTCTTTTCCTCTTCGGTTTCGTTCCAGCTGTACTCCCTTCCACCAAATGCTGGCATGACCCTTCAGTCGGGTCTTAGCAAATCTGACCCGGTTAGGGTCTTCAACTTCTTCGTATTCGAAATACTCTTCTAAATCATTCACCCAGTCTATCAACTCCTCTGGGTTCAAGTTCCCGAAATACGTGGGAACTTCTAACTTCGGCCTCTTCCCGATCTGGGATATGGCCTTGTACAATCTGGCTTGTGTCGGATCTACATCTTCTTCCTCTTCTTCAAATTGATTCTCCTCTTCATCAACTTCATCTTCACTGTCTGCATCTCTGCTCGGCTCATGTCCTCTACGTAGTTCTTCTTGTAGGGCCTGAACTTGCCGCTGCAATGCCCAAAAATCTTCCACTGCCATGCCTCTTCCACCCACGGGATTTCTTCTCGGAGGCATCTTCCCGATCTCAAGCCCTCCCACAAGTCCTGGTACAACTACCTCTCCTTCGACGGTCTACTGTACACTCAGGAACTACGGGCTCTGATACCACTAACCGGGACGGAAAATACCACTACCTTACAAATTCAACTTTTCATTAAAATTTTGCAGAAAATATTTACATGCGTTCCGAATTAAAAACAGCCCGCAGGCATACAATGACCGAGCTCGGCTCGGTTCTTCGACTCTGTAACTCCCCCTGTTCTTCCGTCCACCATCCTCCCTATTACAAAATTTTAGGTTTTTAACGAGGTCCCGGTCCTCTAGCAATTAATGCCCCGCCTAAAACAAAGTTCAAACTTCAATTTTCCCCCTCTCCGAGTTTTCAAATATTTTTATCATAAATGGGCAACTGCCCGATCTGCACTGCTGCTTGCAATAATGGCTTCCCATACCCTGCACTGGCCGCTTCGCTCAGACCGTACTTTGCACTGCTATTTTTTCAAAAAAAAATCCTTCCAAATGGTGGTTCTCCCCCTTTAATGCACGCGGTTGTCAAATTTAACTCCCGATACATGGCCTTCGTCTTTAATTTCTTACACGTAGCCAATCATGCGTAATTCTTCCATGACTTCTCCATGTCGGCACACGTGTCCTCCTCAACTGCCATGATACACGTGGCAGTCCACGTGTCGAAATTGGCCTTGCCCGGCCATCTGCTTTCTCTCCCTTGGTCTGTTTTCTTCTGGCCGCGATATCGTGACCCAACCGTCGCCTTGCTTTCGATTTTGAATATCATCACGATATCGCGACGTCACGATATCGCGACACAACACGCCCTTGCCACCGTCTGCGAAACAAAGTCACGATATCGCGACGTTATCTCCCCTTCCGCCTTTGCCTTGACTAAAGTCGCGATATCGCGACGTCCTCCCCCCTTCCGCCTTTGCTCTGAAGAACTGTCGCGATATCGCGACGTCGCGATATCGCGACGCAACTCACCCTCGCCATCAATGCAGCCTTTGAGGTCGCGATTTCGCGACATGTCACGAAATCGCGACATGTCACGATTTCGTGACCCCCTTCCTCCATGCTTTGGAAACACTTCCCCCTTGGGAAAAACTGAAGAAAAATACTTGGAAAATCGAGAAAAATTTTGAAGATGCAGGATTTTTCCACTGTTGCCAGATGCTCCTGCATCATAATTTCTCATTCCCTACCTTCATCAACCTTAATCGGCACTCTCCACAATCTTCTTTAGCCTTTTGTTATAGCATGTGTAGGCTTTGCTTTTTGTTGAATAACCAAGAAAAATTCCTTCATCAGCTCTATCTTCAAACTTACCAAGATTATCTTTAGTTCTTTTGATGTAGCACTTGCTTCCAAAGACTTTGAAGTATCTTGTTGTTGCCTTTTTTCCGAACCATAGCTCATAAGGAGTTTTGCTTTCATGTGTCCTCAACATGCACCTGTTTTGGATGTAAACCGCAGTATGAACTACCTCTTTCCAGAATTTGTCTGCTATTTTGTTCTCTGTCAACATTGTCCGTGCCATTTCCTGCACTGTCTTGTTCTTTCTTTCAACAACACCATTCTGCTGAGGTGTCCTTGCTACTGAAAATTGTCTTCTGATCCTATATTTTTGATAGTACTCTGCAAACTCCTCTGAGATAAACTCTCCTCATCTATCTGATCTTAAGCATTTAACTCTTTTTCTTGTTTGATTCTCAACCAGTTTTTTGAAAGTCTTGAACATTTCAAAGGCATCTGATTTAAGCTTTAAAAATAGTACCCATGTCATCCTGGAATAGTCATATATGCACAACATAAAGTATTTGTCACCATTTATGCTTTGTGTTCTCATGGGTCCACATAAATCAGTATGTATTAGCTCTAAAGGTTTGTTGGTGAAGTATTCCTTTGATTTAAATGTGGATCTAGTTTGCTTTCCTTTTTGGCATGAAGCACAGATGCTATTTAATGGTTTTCCAATGGTGGGTATATCTCTTACTACCCTTTTTGAACTTATCTTTACCAGATTGTCAAAGCTAATATGACCAAGCCTCTTGTGCCATAGCCAATTTTCATCTACCTATCCAATAAAACATGCTCCTTCTGAAGTCTCTGACAGAGTATACAGGTTTTCAGAAGTCCTTGATCTAGTAGCTATCAGCTTTCCACTATGTGCTTTTCTGACTTCACGACCTCGCTTCTTAAAAATGACTTCATGACCTCTATCACGATTTGGCTTACACTCAGTAGGTTGTGCTTCAAACCAATCACAAACAGGACTTCTTTGAAATTGATTTTTCCATCACTTATCTTGACTGATCCTTTGCCAACTATCTTGGCTCCATCATTATTTCCAAATTTAACTAAGCCACCTTCATAGTTCTGTAACTTTTCAAACTTTTTTTTATAGCCTGTCATGTGACTGGAGCATCCACTATCCAGTATCCATGGTGCAGATTTTTTCTGTGCTTTGAATGTTTTCTGTACAATCAAGGATTCCTTTTCTTCCTTGGGTCGCTCCTTTTCTTTCCACTTTGGTTTGACTATAGTTTTGGTCACTTGTTTAGACTTTTCTTTGTCAGTGGCCTATGCATGATTTTTTGGGAATTTTCTATTTTGTCTTAAACCATTTGGTTGATATTTTCTTCCCTGATATTTATTTGCTGCATATGTACTTCTACAATTTCTTGCAATGTGTCCAAAGTTATGACAGTTATAGCATTCTACTGCATAATCCATCAAGGGTGAAAAGACATTTCTATTGGTGAAATTTATTTGTCCTATATTAAAAATGTAGTCTGAAATCTTATGACCGTAAGCATTGCATTTAAAACAATAACCAGAAAAGGATTGATTGAACCTAGGAGTTGGTTTTTGCCATTTTGTAGTAGGAGCCACAAATCTTCTTCTCCTTTGATGTGAGACGTTTGTGAATCCATCATTGTTAGTGCTCTTTTCGTGCTTGGCATTATTGCTTTCTTTTGCATGATTTGGTTTTCCTTGATCAACCCTGATCTTATCTTCTTTCTTTATGGGTTCTATAGTTAAGGCCTTTGATCCATTTGACGATTCTCCTTCGACGAAGCCCAAGCCAAATTTGATGCCTGTACTCCTTTGGCTATTTATAATATTTTCCAGCTTCACAGAGCTTCCTTCAAGTTTGTGATAACAACTCAATTTTCAATTCATCTCTTCTAGCCAAATCCTTAAACCAACAATTTCTTCTTCCAATTTGCTGTATTCATCTATTTTCACGGTTAATTGTACTTCGAGTTCTTAAGACATTTACTTAAATTTGTCTGTATATACTTTCAAATTATTTATTATGTCATTGGTATCCTCTAGCTTTCTTGAAACCTTTTTATTCTTTTTCCTTTCTGTACTCAACTCTTTAAGTGCAGCAACCAACTCACCTTCCAGATATACTTCAGCCTCATCCTTAAGGTTTTTATCACCTTCCTATTTTTCTTCTATTTTTTCTTCTTCAAATGCCATGAACAGAGCTTCACCTATTTCTTCTTCAAAATCCTCACCTGAGATTTCTTTAGAAGAGCTGGCATTCTTGGATATGAAACTTTTCTTCTTGAAGTTGCTTTTTCTAAAATTTGGTTTCTTCTTTCAGTCACCTTTTTCTTGGTGTGACCCTTCATCATTTTTGGTTTTCTCATTCATTGGACATTTAGCTGCAAAGTTCCCGATGCCTCCACAGTTGAAGAACTTAAACGGTAACTTTCCTCTGTATTTTTCTTTTCCCTTTATAAGTTTCTAAACAAAGTTAGCTTCCATTTCATCCGATGTCTCTTCATCCTCAGATTCTTGTTTAGTTTTTATATTTTTGTGTGCTTTAAAAGTAGCTTCTCTATCTATGGGCTTAGCTTGTCCTATTCTCATTTCGTATGCAGTCAAATAACCATGCATCTCATCCATGCTAAAATTATTGAGATCTTTAGCTTCTTCTATAGCAGAAACTTTAGAATTAAATCTTTTGTGAAGAGTTCTTAGTACCTTTTTCACGACGACCACATCTTCTATTTCCTCACCAAGTCCTCTAATCGTAGTAATGATTCCATTGACTCTCAGCATATAGGCCTCTATGTTTTCATCGTCATTCATTCTTAATGCTTTGAACTAAGCTTGATGCATTTGTAGCTTGGCTTCCTTTATCTTGTCGTCTCCTTCATGAATGCTCTTTAGTTTATCCCACATGTCTTGTAGTTTTACAGCTCATGATCCTTATTAGTTCATTGTCCACTAAATCGCACATTATATCATTCTTTGCTTTAGAGTTATTCTCAAATGGTTTCTTATTGGCAGCATCGGTTGGAGGTATGGCAGGTATTGTGTATCCACTTTCTACTGACTCCCAGATGTCATATCCTAGAGCACAAAGATATGTCTGCATCCTGATTTTCCAAAATAAATAATTAGTTCCATCGAACAATGGAGCTTTATTTGATGAGAATCCTTCACCACCTACCATTGTGTTCCTTCCCAGATCACCTTAGCTGATTAAGCTTATTCAAGAACCTTGCTTTGATACCAATTGATATTCTCACAATGACACTGAGAGGGGGGTGAATCAGTGTAGCTATTTAAATTCAAATCTACAACTCTTAAAGCTGAAGCAAAGAGAACTTAAAAGCAAATAAAGAAATTATCACAAGAGAGCACACCACAACACACAATGTAACAAGATTCACCAATTTGGCTACTCCTCAAGAATGACTGCTTGGACTACGGTCCAAATCCAGCCTTTGCAAAACACCAATTTTATAATCTGTTTACCAGCACCCACTGGAAGGAGCACCAACCCCTGATTTATCTGTACCAACAAAAAGGAGCACCAACCCCTATCCAAGCACCAACTTGGATTATAGTTTTGAAAACTATATTAATGACATAAAAATGCCTTCGCTCTTACAAGACCCTAACTGGTCTACAATTTATCAAAACACAGTAAACACTTATGGCTCTGCTTGTCGCTCTCTTACAGCACTCTTCTAACCCTCTTTCGGCAACACTTTCACACATTCAACGGCAACCTAATTCTCTAGGCAGCTGCCCTTTTATAACAATATTTTCAACTTCAAACTCCTGTTCTTCTGTGACTTCCATAATCCTTCATGCACCCTATTAATAGACACTTCTAAAAGTAACTCCTTTATCACATAGTAATTTGTACATGCATTCTATTAATAGCTTTGTTTCTTGTGTGGGACTTTTAGTATAACTGTTGCTTGACGGTTACACTACTTTACGGGCCCTGTAACTACCATTCTGTCTTTAATGCACTGTGCTTATTTTAGCTTGCATGATTTCTATCTGTAACTGCCCCTGTAATTGTCGCACTAACTTCAGTTGACTGTTCTTATATTAGCTGCATGATTTTCCTCTACAACTGCCCCTGTAACTATCATTCTACTTCAGTTAACTGTTTGTAATTGTGCTGTTGCAACCTGTCGCAAAATCGTGACACTTCTATCTCTTTGTACTCTTCTCGTCTTTTACCTGCAAAAACATGACATGTTGCGATATCATGACATTTCTACCCCTTTGACCTTTTCTTGGCTGTTGACCATGAAAACATGACATGTCATGATATCATGACACTTTTTTCCTTCTTGTCCTCTTCTCAGCTTGCACCCGCGAAAACATGACATGTCGCAAAATCGTGACACTTTCTGCCTCTTTGTCCTTTTCTTGGCTTGCACCTGTGAAAACATGACATGTCGTAAAATCGTGACACTTTCGTTGCCTTGTGCTCTTCTCTGTATTTTGCCCACAAAAACACATGTCACAAAATCGTGACACATTCGCTGCCTTGTGCTCTTCTCTATCTTTCGCCTGCAAAAACACAACATGTCACAAAATCGTGACACATTCGCTGCCTTGTGCCTTTTCTTGCCTTGACCTCGCGAAAACAGAACATGTTGCGAAATCATGACACTTTCACTTCAATACTCTCCTTCTTTCCTTTTGTCACGATATCGTGACACTTTTTCTCCTTGGTGCTTTTCTTCTCATCGGGTCACAAAAACCCGACATGTCGTGATATCGTGACACTTTTTCTTTGCGAGCTCTTTCTCTTGAACCTGTCATGAAATCGTGACACTTTTCCATCCATACAATCCTTCTTGCAATTTTTTGCGAAATCGCAACACTTTTTCTTTCTCTGCCTTCCTCTTCGCTTCGAATCACGAAAATGAAAGATGTCGCGAAATCGCAACATCTTTTTCTCTCTCTTCTTTCTCTTCGCTTTGGACTGCGAAAAAGAAACATGTCACAAAATCACAACATATTTTTCTCTCTCCTCTTTTCTTCGCTTTGGATCGCAAAAATGAAACATGTTGTGAAATCATGATATCTTTTTCTCTCTCCTCTTTCTCTTCCAACATGTCACAAAATCGTGATAGTTTTCCTTGCTTGCACCTTCTCTCCGAACATGTCGTGAAATCATGACAGTTTTCTTTGCTCTTTCTCTCTCTTCCAACATGTCACGAAATCACGACAGTTTTCCTTGCTTGCACCTTCTCTCCGAACATGTCATGAAATCGTGACAGTTTTCTTTGTTCTTTCTCTCTCTTCCAACATGTCACGAAATCGCGATAGTTTTTCTTTCTGGCCAAACATGTCACGATATTGCGACAGTTTTCTTACTTGTCTTTTTCTTTGATCTTTTGAATGTTGGCCTCTTCTATCTTCTTGGAAATTCACTGTACATGCTTTGACTGACCTCTGAACTCCTGTCCACTGCATCAACTGATCTATCTGTCTGTTTTGACAACAATGACAATACTGTTTCTACACCTTGCTCAACATTCATATGCTTGGACTAGCGTTTGTGAGCAAGGATTATTTCATTGATTGATTGGTTGAGTAGAGTTGATTGAGCCTAGTCAAGTGGATGTGTGAAGTGATAGTTCAAGTTCTATGAAACAAATTGTTCTATATTCTAAATTTATTTGAGAAAGAGGTTGAGTGTTTATGAGTGTGAAACATATTGAGTCTCTAAAAATTCTCTATATGTTTCTGTAATAAAATAGATATTGAAAGTGATTAAGAGTTTGTGAGTGTAAATCATATAGAGTCTCTAACAATTCTTTGTATGTTTCTAAAAGAGTGATTGAAAGTGATTGAATATTTAAGTAAATGTGAAACATATTGAGTCTCTAACAATTCTCTTTATGTTTCTAAAAGAGTGATTGAAAGTGATTGAGCATTGTGATGAATGTGAAGCATATTGAGTCTCTAACAATTTTCTTTATATTTCTATGAAATTGGATAAGTTCTAGTGCAGAACTTTTGAGCATATTTGAGGCAAGTCTTTGAGAAGACTTGTGGATAGATTTGTGTGAGATTTTTTGGAAGCTTACAATATAGATCGAGAGCAAATTTGAATAAGTTATAGTGAGGACTTATTGAGTAGATTTAGACAATTTCTAGTGAGGACTTGTTGAGAGCATATTGGACAAGTTCTAGAGAGGACTTTTGGATAGATAAGTGTGAGCTTTTGTGGAAGCTTACAAGGCATATTTGAGACAAGTCTTTGAGAAGACTTGAAAGTAGAGTTTATTTATTGATTTGTTCAAACCTAGAGTTAAGGTTTGGGATAGATCTAGCAGAGTTGATTTAAGATTGATTCAAGCTTTGTGTTAAGGCTTGAGGACAGATATTGAGGATAGATATGTGTTGGACCGAAGGACTATGTTTAGTGTAGATCAGAGGATAGATATTAAGGATAGATTTTGGTGCAGATTTAAGGACAGGTTTGTACCAGACTAGAGATAGAGAATGATTAGATTTGTGCTAGATTGAAGGACTGTATTTAGTGCATAGTTAATACAGAGATTTGAAGGTGACAGATTATAGAGGAGATAGTCTCCAATGGATAGAGATCCATTAGCCAGGGTAGTGAGGACATGAGTCTTCAGTGGATAGAGATCCATTAGCCAGAGTAGTGGGGTCAGCAGTTCTTCTAGAAGATCACTAGTCAGAGCTAAGGAGAAAAGAGATCTTCGATGGATAGATATCCATGAACTTGTTTAGGGGATTGGTGTCTCATTTGGAAAAGAGGTTCATAAATATTGTAATAGAGAAAGGATTACCAAGATATTGATTGATAAAATTTTAGTGAAATATTTTTCTCGTGGAGTAGCCCACATTGGGTGAACCACGTTAAATTGGTGTCTCTATTGTGTGTGGTGATTTGTGCATTGATTTTATTACTGTTGTTTATATTGCTATATATACATTGCATAATATTTATTAAGAAATAAAAGTAAAAAGTGGTCTTATACTTTTCACCCCCCCTCTCAGTATAAGCTTGTGTTATTCAATGTTGTCTAAAATATAGCTCTATCTTCTTCAACTTATTGCCTTTTTGTTGTTTATAAAATCTATATTTTTGCAGCTCCAAATGCTGCCAATGTGCTACCTTTTTTCTGTCCAAAAATTGCCTCCGTATCCTTCAATTATCTACCTTAAATTTCATTCAATCCCTCCTTCAAAAAGCTATACAAAAACACTTACAAATCTGCCTAAAAACTCCTCAAATTCGTAACTCTTCTATCTCCTTCTAATGTTGCCCAAATTCACAATCCAAAACTCTTCAAATGCTGCCCCAAAATTCTTATTTCTTCTCCTCTATCTTGCTATCCTAAAACTCTTCAAATTCTGCCCTGAAAATTTGCAATATTCTTCTTCAAAAATCATCCTTCAAAACTTTAATTGTTGTCTCCAAAAATATCAATTTGTGGCCTCTTTCAATCTTATTTTTTCTCCTTAGATTCCATTGAATTCCATATTCAAATTTGGCCTCTTTTCTTTCCTCTTCTTCAATAATTTGAATGTCTTGAAGTCTTCAAAAATATTTTCTCAAATTTGAGAAACTTCTTGCCAAAAATATTCTCCTTGAATCAGTTTCACAAATCCTTTTAGGCTTTTTGTTGGATGATAATAACTTTTCCAATTCTGGCGTGATTACCTCTTTTTAGGAGTTTCTTCTTCTTGCAGTATTCATCCTCAAAATTTCTTGAGATATTCTCTAATGGCCACTTCTTCAATTTCTCAATAGGGCTTCTCTATTCTCCTATTTTCTCCTTCAAAATTTTAATGGACCTTTTTCTTAGACCTCCTCAATATTCTTTCTCAAATCTATGTAGGGAACTTCTTCTATCATGTCTTATCCTTCTTAATATTCAATAGATCTACTTTGGCCTCCTTATCTCTTCTTCCTTCAATTTGAAGTCTTCAATATTCTATGGGAATATTCTATCTTCTATATTCTATGGGGACCTCTTTATTGGATCTTCCTCAATATTCAATATTCAATATTCTATGGGGTATATTTCTTGGAACTCCTTAATCTTCAATGTCTACTCTATTTCTACAACTCCAAAACTAATCCCTGCATGAGGAAATCACATAGACTCTCAGACAATCGAAGGTAAAATTATTCTCTATCTATTGTAGGAAGATTATCAACTTTTGAGAACTATTTTTTTGCAACAAAATTTTAGAAAGTATCAATAAAATACATCCAAATATCTAAATTCCTGAAATCAATAAACTTCACTAGTTATTATTCAATCTAGTGGAAAGAAATATATGTTGTGTCCTAGTCCACTAGTTTTCCTGCAACCTTGTGGAAATACTCTAGCCAACTAGAAACTTTCAAATTCTATAACAAAATCTCCCTATCTCCTATAAATCTCCCTTGTGGCTCTAATACCTATGTTAGCTTTTGATGCTTAATACTTAAAGCAAAATAACCACAAGATCTAAAATAAAGTTACTATATGAAATATAAGATAATGGCAATATTCTAATCATATATAAATCACAAATGACTTTTGCAACAAATCATAAAATTGCCATTAGTAAATTCTCATGAAAATAATATCTTGATATAGAACAAAGATCTCAAATACACCATACTTCCAACTCTCACTCTACATTGTGTCATACACACACACACATAGACACATATAATGGGATGTGACTCTTCATATGAAGTACTCTTGGCCTTCACTCATCTTGATACACTTCACTTTCCTACTCTAATAACACATGCACTCTTACATAATGGACACTTGTGCACATCTACACTCATCATACTTGCATTCTTAACTACAAGACACTTGTGCATTTATTGCAGATTATTATATTACATAAAATATTTACTCACACTCTAATCTAAGACACACTCCTAATCTAAATATATACACAATGTGGTACATTGGTATGTACCAAATAATATAATATACTCCAATACATAGTTAGGGTAAGCTACTCGATTTTACTTTTTAATGTTATGAAAACTACTATCATCATCCATAGTAGTTACAAGATGAATTTGTCTATCCTATCATGTACTTGAACTAAAGTTGATTAATTTGTATTTTCATCATGTCTTATTATCATATCCCCTATTGATGTATTCCCACAACTAATCATAACACCATCCTAGGCAACTTTGAATCCATACCAAGGATTGAGAATTATTATAAAGAGATTTAATAGATGATTTGCACACACAAGTTCCATGGCCAACTAGTATTTTGAGAAGAAGGGGACACCTAGGTGGTGTAATATGGAAAACTATATTTCTACATCCATGTGGGAGAAATGAACTATAGAAAGTAGTGTGTAGAAAACATGAAGAAATATGAAAACTACTAGAGGGTCGGATAGTTAGAAGAAAACATGGCTATATACAAGAAACAAAGGCAAACTGTTTTGTAAATGTAAAAGGTAAATATTAAATAATATATTTATAGAAAATATAATACCTTTACCTCAATTATTCAAATATTTTATGAGTGGATGTTATTCAAATCAGGATATGAGCATCATGAAGTATTAAAAATTTACAAGAAACTTTATATATATTAATATTAAGAGGGATTTGTAGAAATATTTGTAATCTATCCTTATTTGTCCAAGGATGATAGTGATGAAGCACCTATGGGGAAGTGCTATGTAAGCCTTCAAGCATTATCTATGTAATCTTGTAGGAATTCTATCTATATGACTATGATATTTCTATGTGATCCTATAGGCATCTATATGTATGGCTATGAGCATCTTGATGTTAGCTTATAATCAATTTTGATGTATTCATTCTTAGTGGTATTGATTAATGCACCTATATGGTTAGCCTTGACTAAATATATTAATACATTATTATATCATAATTTAACCTTCAAGTCAAGTAATGTCAACCTAAGGTTAATATCTAATGGGGACTTGGTATCACTATTAATACCCCCAATGATTGATCCATTGTATCATTTTATGGTATGTGATTATGGGGGTAACTGCATGCATCCACTTCTCATTCCTTCTATCTAATCATATCATTTATCTTTTTTTTTATGTTTATATGATTTTTAATTAACACTCTTCATCCTTTTTTTACATATTATTGTGGTGAATGTATGCTTAAGAATATTTTTGGAAATTATTGTGAAATCCAATATGGTATTATAGCCAAAATGTAGCAAATTCAATCGATCATAGAAAAAGGTTGCACAAGATAAACTATGGGAAATATGAATGAACTATTCATTCCATTGTATTTCTTGCAAAATTTCAAGGGGTCTCAATTCAACATTTTATTTTATTTTATCATTTTAATGCCTATTTTTGCATCCAAAGAAGATGACTATATTCCTTTCAAAATTTATAATTGAGTTTTTAAATTGAAATATATTATGGAGTATTATGCTATATGGTAGGAGAGAGAAGGGAGGCATGTCTAGGGTTTCAATAAGAAATTTTAAAATATTTAAAAAACATCTTAAAGTAATTTTTTTCATTTGTAGGTGTGGTACAATAGTTGAATGTTCATCTATTATCGATCATATTAAGAGTTCAACCTACATAATGCTCTCCTTTCTTATTTTATTTTAATAAACTTTGCTCTAGTGATTCCTTAAGGGGCAATGTCCTTCACCTTTGGCCATAGATGCAATGATGGCTTAGTGATAAGAACCTTTCATGAAAGGTGTGAGGTTGTGGATTCTAGTCACATTGATTATCTTTTATTTAGTGCTAAATACCTATTTATTGTGTGTTCCACATGTTATTAAGGGGAATGCTCCCCTTTCATGCTCACATCTATGTATGTTAGTAAGGTTTTTACCTTGTAGGAATGGGGTTTTATGTTTGATTGTCATCAATGTAGGAATATGGGATTCTTTTTGTTTTTATGCACATATGATGTGATATGTACAACCTTAAGGGGAATTCCCATCCTTTTAGGACATCTTCATGTTGTTGAAATAGCAATTAGGGTCTTGTATCATAACGAAAATATCTTGATTTTGGTTCCAGCCAGTGATTTAGACTAAATGACATTTACATCATATATATATATATATATATATATGAAATTCTCCAATCCAGTTCCATCATATGTTAATATCCTATTTTCCAATTTGATTGATAGTCCCATCAGTGAAACGATATTGGCAAAAGGGTGGCATATTTAGGATGTAATAGGTTGTACCTTTTGATTGGTTAGATTTTTTTCAAAGGTTTGTCCTTTAATTTTTTGCTCTCTTTTTATCTCTAAATTTCAAGAGGCTATAACTTTTACATACAAAAGCATTTTGCAACACTTCAAATTATATAGTTCTTTGAGATCTATAGATCATTGTAATTAGGTCAAGGACCTATTATTGTTTTCTATGTGATTTTTTATTCAAAATGGACCCAATTGGCATTATATTCTCTAGTGTATTTTTAACTCCAACAGTCCATTGGGATGACAACTAAATTTTTTTTGTATTTGGCTCATGCATTATTTAAAAGTATTATTCAATATTAAAAAATAATTTCCTCTCATTTTTTTATCATAACACTCAAACTCTTTTTTCACTAAGCACCAAACATTTAACACCAAGCTTCTTGGTGTAGTAGTTGATTGGATGTACTATATTTGAGATATTTAAAATCTCCTCTATTTATCCTTATTTTTTCTCATAGTGGGTGTTTTCTCTAACTCCAATAATATATTGACATGGTGATCGGTAATATTTTGGACTACAAAATAAATAGGTTTTTAATGATCAATGCAAGGTACATTTTGTTCCTACATGCCCCTTCTATGTTTGATTATCTAGAGACCTTTATATTACTTCATGATTCAGCTACTTTCTCTTGATATTGGAGGATAGATTATGGTAACTATAATGCTTGTTGAAAATCTTCTCATAGGAAGCTCAACATATTGATACAAGAGGTGGATTTATGACTTCATATAAATGGAGAGGTTGATCTAGTTTATTTACCTTTGGAAAATAAGGTGAAAGGATTGATTGGCCCACACAAGAATTCATTATGCGGATATGTATCATCTCTAATTCTTCTCTTCTTGACCCATTAGTTTAAATTATGGGTGTGTTAAAATATTTTTAAATGACCTTATGAGGCCATGTTTGATAGTGATGAATTACCTACGAGTGCTTTTGATGTAGTCTATGGGCAAGTGCTATGTTAGACTACAAGTATTCTATCCACAAGCCTATGGGAAACTTTCTACATAAGCCTTTGAGAATTTATATTTAAACCTATGAGCATCTTGATGTAAGCCTAAATGCACTTATGATGTATTCATCCTTAGTGATATTAATTAATCCAACTCTATGGTTAACCTTGACTAAATGGTTTAATACATTTATTAGATTTTAAATTAACCTTCAATTTAAGTTATGTTGGTGTGAGATTGATATCTAAATAGGAATTTGGTATCACTATAAATACCCCCCAATGACTGATCCATTTTTTTATTTTGTGATATGTGATATTGAGGGGATTCCTATGGGCATCCACCCCTTATTAATTCTATCTAATCATGTTATTTTCCTATCTATATTTATTTATATGATCTATTTCAATTTTATTCCTTTATTTACATATGATTATAGTGAATGTATGTTTCAAAATAGTTTTATAAATAATTGTAAATTTTGAAAGGTTTAGCCAACAAATTAGTTTTCTAATCATATCTTTCATGGTAGCAATTGAATAGGTTTTCATTTCTAAGTGTTTTACCCCTAAATGAGAGTTTATTCAAAAAGATGTTTTTCTAAATTTCTCCCTCTTGATAACATCCAAATGGATTTTAAACATCAAGTGTTTTTAAGGTGTGTACGTTTTGGAGTTGGTCAATGCTCATTGTTGGTTGTAGGATAATATTCCTCCACTAATGTAAGGTGATATTGAGATATAATATGGGCCATAAAATCTTCCTTAGTTAATGGTTCCATATAAATTTAGAGGCTATTACTATTAACCATAAGAATAATCTTGTCTTTACTGATTATGCATAGATTGACTATTTTATTTTGGAAAATAATATTGATTTTATAGGGGCCTAATGAATTATTTCATAGTTTTCCTTTGAATTCACATATAAAACATTGTAGAGTAGTTTTCAATATCCACTTTAAAATATTTTGTGCTTGATGAAGTAATAGCCACATGGCCCTTGAAAAAGTACTTATTGTCAAATATCATCCAAATTAATAAGTTGTTCCATTATCTATTTTTTTTCTTTAAAAATGTCCATACATGGATAAAAGGCTATCCAAAGAGTTTGATTTTAGATCCTATAAGTATAATTGGCATCTTCTCATACACAAAATTATATGGTGTAAGTCCCACAATATTTTTTCTTATCATTTGGTAGGTCCAAATAAAATATATAAATAATTTGGGCCAATTCTTATGGTGAGTTTGAATAATCTTTGTAAGAATATTTTCTAGTTCCTTGTTTATCACTTCTACTTTTCCATTCACATATGGGTGATAAGGAGTATATTTCTGATAGCAAATTCATATTGCTTTACAAAACCTTCAATGACCATGAAAGTAAATTGTGTTCCTTGATTTGTGATAATTTCTCTTGGTATACCATGTCACGAGTATTTATTCATATAAATGTTTAGCTACTTTTTTTGTCCCAATCATGTTGAAATTATTTTACCTCTATAGTTTGATAACATAATTTGTACACACAATAATATACTTCTTTGATTGGAGGGTGTGTCAATGGGGCTCATGAAATTTAATACCTATTTTTCAAATGGTTTGATTTATAACTATGGTTGTAGTGGCATTTCATCTAAGTAGGTCTTCCCATGTGTTGACACTAATCACAAATAGTTACATAATCCTTGGAATCTCTAAGTATGCTTAGCCAATAATAACCTAGATTTAGAATTTTTTTAATTGTTCTTCTACTAGAAAAGTGTCCTCCACAAGGATCAGCATGGCAAGCCCTTAAGATTCCATAAAATTCATCCTCAAAAATACATCATCACATCACATGATTAGGTCTATTCTTGAAGATATATCCTCCAATCCAAGTATAAGGATTACTCTAGTCAATTAGGTTATGAGTCTTCTTATGGGATAAGTGTGGGGTACTTTGCTTGTATCCAAGTAATTTGGAAAGTCTACAATTCATCTTGTCTTTACAAACACTAGAAAAATGTACTCATTTAGAAATGTATCTTTGAAAAAAATCAGCTAAAGTATTTGGAATCCTAGAATCAAAATCAACAATAATTTTCCTCCCTTCGCACTTATAATATCAAATTATTATACCAACAATAAACATATAATATTTCTACCATTAAATATAGGTCTATTTATTAAATAATTAATTTTAGTATTGTTAGTATACACAAATATAGGATAACCTATAATATAATGAAAAATATTAACAACATGCACTACTACAAGAAATGTATGTGTGATTATATAATTTAGCTTAGCTCATGAGATATTTTTATGATTAAATTAAATGACATGTATCTCCTTGTCTTATTTTTTTTCAGTAATTGCTCCTCATTCTATCTTAGAAGCATTTGTATCATATGAAATAATAATTTTAAGGTCTCAAAATATTTCTAACATTAAAATGTTAAGATGAATTCAATGTCCTTGGTTAGTAAGATGAATGAGGACTTTGTAATATTTCTAAATCCAGGGATAAGTCTTCTATGATACCTTGCATATTCTAGAAAACTATGAATATATTTTTGTGTTTATGGGATAGAAATTTTCTTTATGATTTTAATTTTTGTAGGGTTGACCTCCATTCCTTGAGTATAAATGTGGTGTCCTAGTACTACTACCTTAGTCATCATCATGTAATTTTTTATTTCTTAAAAAGAGATTGGTATAATGACACCTTTGTAGTACTTACTTATAGTTTATGAATATTTTGTATATGTTGAAGTCATCCATATAGATTTGTATTTATCTGTTTAAATTAGAGAAGATGCTAAGTACTTATCTCTCAAAGGTTGTATGAGTATTAGAAAACTTAAAAGGTAGGACAAATATAATTAGACATGTCACAAGGGAAAATAAGGTTATCTTGTCCTAGTCTCTAAAAGCAATTTGATTTTTATTGTATCCACTAAATCCATCTAGAAAAGAGAAATACTTCTTTCTAATGTAGGTATATAAGATCTTGTTAATGAAGGAAAGTGAAAATAGTCCTTTTGGATAGTTTTGTTAAGCTATTTATAGATAATGTAGGTTTTTAAATTTCCTCCCTTATTTGGGACTATAACTAGGGGGATACCCACGATTTGTTAAAAATTGGGTAAATGAATTTGGAATTTGAAAGTTTCTATACTTCTTCCTTACTAATGTCTTTCAGAGTAGAAATCATCCTTAATTTTGGTTCTTGTATAGGTTTTACCATATTCCATATATATATATGATGTATGTATATGATTATATGAATTCCTTTCATGTCTTGGTAATCCCAAAGAAAGTATAACTATGTTTACTAAGAATTCTAATCAATTTTATTTTTTGTTTTGGGGTCAATTAGTTATTGAGGTTGAGATTTTGTCTTGGTGCAATTTCAACAAATTTGAAAAGAGAATATTTCTCATTGTTGAAGGTTTTATTGTTTACTATATGTATGGGGTGCAAGTTGTTCAAAATAGTAGAATTCTTCCCCAGGTTGAAAGAACCCTTAGGAATAATGTCCTAAATAGGACATTAGTTACAAATATCATGTTGACTAAGACTCTCATGGAGGTATAGACTTTAGAATAAATTTCTAATGACAATGTCCTTGTTCCCTATTTTATCTTCAAAGCTTGATCGATCATGATAATTGGATGTATATTGGCTTTATCATTTCCATCCTAATAAACCCATATAGGATATTCAATTCCTATAATAGTGTTATTAGGTGGGTATAGAATCAAGTTTTAGATATAGATACATTTGAGATAGTCATGTTTCCTAATCAAAAACTAATGTGTCCATCAACTATAGCTATAAAAAGTCTCTCCAACAATTAATGGGTGTCCTTCTAGGTTATTTTTTTTTTTAACACCATAAAATTAGTGGAATGTTTTAAGATTATGCAGAAATATCCACAACCTTAACTACTCATTTAGGATTTGTAGTCGATAGATAAACCTTCTATAGAATTATGAGGATAGCCCTAAGGTCTATCAAATGTAATTTATCCATTGTTTCTTTAATCATAACATTGATTTATATTCCTAATTCAATTAAGATAATCTTGATTGAAATTTCCCCTATGTGATAATTAACAATATGACTTTTAACATTAGAATACTTGGGAGTGGTAAAGTCAATTAGTTGATCTATAAATTGAATAATTTTGAGATTATTTTTCTTCCTATATCTTTTGAGATATAAATATCTAATTATTTTACTATAGATAAATATATCTTTAATCTATGGAAAAATATTTATGTAAATGAGTACATTTTTTAGCTCTCCTAAAAAGACAAACCCTAATTATGGATGTTGCTTTATTTGATTTAATAACTGAGAAAAATAATAAATATTTACTTATTTATTGTTAGATCTTAATTACTAGTCATGTTAGATTATTGGGGTTCCTCTCACAAATGTGTTTTTTCCTCTAGTTTACTAGTAATGGGTAGCTTGGGATCCTTATGTATTTTTTCTAATCATAATTATAGCCCATTATAATTAATAGTTTTTTTTTTTTTTAAATAAGTGGGGTATCCTATCGATTCTTGATTATACATCGATTATCCTATGTTATTATTAGAGCTTAGTGTTGGCTATGTAGGTATTTATGGTTGAGGCTTTATAAGTTATGGGTTGAAAGCATTAAGCACGAATAATATTTTTGTAGTCATGGTGGTTGAAAATATTTACCATTTGGTAGGAAATACCAAGTTTGTTATGGGTTCTACCATAGTTTATTGGGGCCAAATATTTTGTTCATACATATAAGAATTCTAATTTTTTGAGGGTGGCCAATGCCACCCTCATGGGGACCAAGCATTTGAAACTTTATAAAAATAATCAAGCTTCAAGATTCATGCCTTAAATTATTCATTAAGTCTTCCATGGTTTTCTTTAGTTGGTTTTATAAACCTCTTCTACTCCTTGGGTTTTAATGTGGAATATCACTTTGATTCTATGTAGTATGGGATAGCTACTCATCTTACGATCCTATTGGAAAAGGTTGTAGGCTTTACCTTTTCTAAGGGGTATTCTTGTTTTGCATGCTTTTGTGCATATCAAACAAAATACTATTGAATACTACTCCATATCCTCTACTTTTTCTTGGATTTAAATTCATCCATTTGAGAGTCCAAGGAATAAACGATACCTATCTTAAGATCTTTGAGCAGGTTCCCAATTTTAGCTCTAGTGATACTAGTTGATGTTTTTTTCACTAAAATAATGCTTCACCTTACTCCTTTACCCTTTCTTATGGTAGATCTTGATATTTTTTATAAATATTCTTAATATCCTAAAAATAAAGGTGATAAATATCTCATTTAACCATTAAATTCATAGTTTTCATGCATTTTTCCTCAATTCCTCACAAGCAAATAACCTTTAAGGTCTTTGATTTCACACTTGAATGCTTAGAACAATAAAGACTAAAGTAAAATATCTCAATTTAATATTATAGTTTCTCCTCTTCTTTTTGTGTCCTCTAGAGGACTTCCTCTCTTATCTAGCTTTGCAATGCTCTTAAATAACAAGCATTAAGTAAGCCAATCCAAATAGGTACACTTGTGAGGTACTAGGTACTATATATGCATTGTAAATTTGTTAGAGGGTCTAATCCATATGATTCTATAGGTCAAATCCAATTCTTACTGTGAATGGATCAACACTCATTACTCATCCCAAGGGTTACACAACAATAAAAAAACTCATATGATCATAACTAAATTATATAATTCAAAGGAACATATAGATAATTCAATAAATAGAAAAGAAACAAAACTATATGATTAAAATTGGAAATAAAATGAACAATAAAATTTAATAAAACATCAAATAGAATTATCTCAAATAATTATATTCCTCAACTTTGAAGCAAGAGACCCAAGTTTTAATCTTTCCAAATGATACATGCATAATTTTCAAACTTCTATAATACCACTATATGCTCATGATATAATATGGGTAGATCCCATTTCAGTCTCATTTAACCAATTAAAAGAATATTAATCATACACTATCCAAATAACTATGAAAAAATAGAAAGAACATAATTAAAATTAGTTTATTCAAAACTTATGATGAATGGATAACTATTACACAAAAATATAGAAATACTCATAGGAGTTCCCGCAAGCTACATACTTGCAGTGGGTCATGGCTCTAAGAGTTAGAATAATTTCACCATGGTAGGAATATAATATTAAACACTTAGAATGCGATTAGTTTTATAGTTCTTCTTTTATTACTAATGAAAGAAATAAATGAAGAAATTTTATCTATTATTCTACTAATCTGAGTAATCTATCTCAGCTACTATTTTTACCACCTGTTGACTAATTGCTAATCTATTCTAAACTACATTTAGAAATTTAGAGGAATATGATCCTTCCCTTGACTATTTTCTAGCTCTAGGGGAATTTAGTTAAAATAGACATGCTCAAACTTAACTACAAAATGGAAAGATTACAAAAATATAAGTATAAATTTGGTATTCCCTACAATTTATGAATTAATATTTCAATTTTAAGTGGTTCAAATAGTTAATATTGAAATAGAAATAAATTTTCTAGGTTATATTCTAGTTGGCATAACCCTTTAATTCCTATTCCTATCTAACTTTATAATTATGCTAGAAATAGACATGATTATAAGGTTTATAACATTTGGCCAATATCTTAGGCAACAATTAGAACATCTCATTTTCTTTCCACAATTAATGTTGTGGGAATGTAACATGATAGTCACCACATGCATTTAATAATGTATTTTTCAAAAACATTCTCATAGTTTGAAATTCACTTGTTCTCATAGTTTGGAAAAGGTGGCTTCAAAATATGATGTAAATCTAGCTGCAAGAGGTCAAAACAAAATACCTCCCATTATGTAAAAACTACAGTAAATGAAAATACTATGTAAAACCCTCCATTTACATAAAAACTGCAATAAATGGAAATAATCAGTAAAACCCTTCATTCACATAAAAACTATAATACATGGAAATAAACCAATAAATATTTTCTTTTTTTATTCCTGGATTCACTTCCCCTTTTACAATGCAATACCAAAGGAATATATATCCCCAAAGAAACCCTAAAAGAAAACCCTAAAACTTGAAGCCCTAAAATAAACCCTAAAAGAAAACCCTAAAGCTTAAAACCCTAAAACTCCCATTACGTAAAAACTACGGTAAATGAAAATAATATGTAAAACCCTCCATTTACATAAAAACTACAATAAATAGAAATAATCGGTAAAACCCTTCATTCACATAAAAACTATAATACATGGAAATAAACCAATAAATATTTTCTTTTTTTATTCCTGGATTCACTTCCCCTTTTACAATGCAATACCAAGGGAATATATATCCCCAAATAAACCCTAAAAGAAAACCCTAAAACTTGAAGCCCTAAAATAAACCCTAAAAGAAAACCCTAAAGCTTAAAACCCTAAAAATAAAAAAATAAAATATTATTTTCGGCAAATTGATTTTTCCACCAAAAAATATCTTTTTAAGTAATTACTATTTTTGGTAAATTATTTTTTCATAAAAATTTGTCTTTTTTAATAATTACCATTTTCGGCAAATTATATTTTGCATCAAATAATTCCATTTTAAGTAATAAAAATTTACTTTAAAACTTATTTTTAAAAAACCCTCTAAATATAGGCTCCTGCGTCAAAATATTAATTGTATCATCATGTTCACTTTCTTGTAGCAATATCATACACCTATAACACAAATGAAATGTAGGGTCACTCTAGGTGAGATAGTATTTAGCATGCATCAAATTATAGATAAAATTAGCTAAAAATATACATATTTCTATTTAAACTTATATAATATCTCAATGTACAAACTATAAAATTAATTTCCATTTATATAAGAAACAAGGGTCTAAATGTTGTTAGTTACAAAAAAGTGTAGGGTTTATAGAAAAAGAAAGAGATATAAATGAGTTAGTTGGTTGAATTATCAACCATATCATTAACATACAACACAACCACCTATTAGAGTTAGAGTATATTACATCATTTGGGTGATATTATGTAATGTACCTAAGGTACATAGTTAGGACATTAGATTACTTTAGGGGGAAGTTATCTAGTTACTTGAGGAAGAAGCAACATATGCACAAGTGTCATTATGCATGTGTGCAAGGTGTCCCCTTGTACAACTAGTTGGAGTGTTGACCAAGGAACATTTCTTCCTATATGAAGGGGGTCATGGTTCACCTCATTTTGTATCACTTCTATTCATTCAATAAGATGTTCTATTATTTTTATCTCTGTCTCCTAATGTAATGTTGTTAAATCCATCAATGGTATCAGAGCTACGATCATTCCTAGAGAGGAATAGGGAAAGTCATTGCTACATATTTTACAAAATAGACACATATTTGGACCTACCACTTGCAAATTCCATTGTTGTGAGATCGTTTAAAAGAGCTCAATGAGAATAAGGAGAAGGTTCTGATAAGAAGAATATTTGGGACAATTTTCACCATTCGATAACAAGCCCAAAAAGAAGAAGGTAGAAGACCAGAAGGAGATCTACCAAATCTAAGAAGAATATTACAGAGAAGCAACAAGCTTGGTGAACCTAATCACCAAAATCTACATCCTCTACAAAATAATTTCAGCTTTAAAAGGTATGCAACTTGGGTGCAATCAGATTCATTGATTAAACTTCAAAAATTGGATCATTCATTAGATTTTTTAAAGCACCTTATGTTAGATCAAAAATTGCAAAGAGGAAAATTATTACAATCTTCAAAAGTGCAAAATAAAAGAAATTATTTTAAAGGTTCATTTGCACAATTAGGAGTTGATTTCTAAGTTACAAAATTACAACTATCTATCAACTACCTATCTTATATCTTGAAAAAGAAGATTAGATCCTACAACTGTGTTTGTAGTGAAATTTGTAGATTATATTTGAAAGGTTGCAGTGGAATTGTTAAGAGCATATTTGAGAAATTAGTGGAGCAATAAGGTGAATTTATTGTTACCATTTATAGTGCATCTATTAAGAACCATTCTAGTTAATTTTTTAACTAGTTGCTCTAAATTAGTTTGTGTTGTTAAGAAGCACAAAAATAAAATAATATGTAACACTTTAGTGGCCAAAAGAAGCCACCATTACAAGCAGAAAGGTGGAGTAGAAAACCACCATTGAAATCCTTGAAGGAAGCCTCAAATCGAGACCTTGGAAGTCTCAAGATTCAAGGAGAATATAAGGATTTCCTTTTCAAGCATAGAGTGCAAGAATCCTCATTTCATTAGCTTGGATTGACTATCATCCAAAAGAATCAAGAAGGATTATAAAAATTCTTCATTTTGGTGCAAGAATTACATATTACAAAAGGCACCTCTTTTGTTCCTTGGAAGAACAAAGGCATTACCATTTATAGGGGGTAGAAGGATGTTCTTATCCAATAGATTTATGGCCAAGGGAAGGAGCTATCAAAAATCTCACACAAGCAGTAGATTTACAACCAAAAGGAAGAGCTACCGAAGAGCTCACACATCCTTGTCCAAAATACTTGTATCTAGATTAAGGAGCAATCAAAAAGCTCATATAAACAATAGAGTTGTAGCCAAAGGAAGAGCTACCAAAGAGCTCACATGTCCAGGAGTTGAGGTGTTTAAAAACACCATTTTTCTTCCATCAAATTCAGCCCTATAAGCAACACGTCACCTGCAATAGTGGAGCCATTGAAATAAGGTATTATCACTCATGCTTATGTAGAAATAAGGGTAGTATTTAGTGATAGATTATCTACGTAAAATATAAAGCATTGGTTGTTATAACCAGTGGCAAAGAAAGGAATAAATTGACATTAAAGACCTGCAAACAAGTGCAGAGATAAGAGCTATACCTAAGGCATCCATTGAAGTGAGCATCCACCAAAATAAGAGCTCGAAGGTGTGCCATAAGACCGTGAAGCTATCCAGCTATAGTCATTCATCATCCTCTCCAAGCCAACATGCAAAAGAAAGCTTGCGTACCAAGAAACATAGCAAGCTCACGTAGGGTGCAAAGATAAAGGAGAAATTAGGGTTGCAAGCTCATCCTTGGAGCATTAGAAAGAAGGCTTGCATGCACAAGCCACTTGGCACAAACTCTCTATGTCTCCCAATGTTCAAGTGCTCACCTAAAGGGAGTTACATTCGATTGGAGGGAGTTAAGATTCTTTGGAGGTTACCACCAACCTCATCATTACTGAAGGAACATCTATCACTACCGAAGAAATGCTCATTGTTGAAGGAACGTTTATCACTGTCAAAGGAACATTAATCATTATCGAAGGAACGTTAAAGAATTTGTCTTGTAACGCTTTGTGTGATACTTGTCATGAAGCCCATCCTTCTTAAGATGTCGATCTTGGAGAGCGAAATATACAACAATGTAAGAAGCAAAACACATCCAAGCAAAGCAAGGGAGTAGTCAAACAGAGTTAAAGCATCAAGGTGAAATATCTATACACCATTCAATGGTGTAAGGAAGACATTTAAGATGTTATCATAAAACCAACATTACTTGCATTTGGAGAAGCCCTGCAAGGGATATTTGAAGTCGCAAGATTGTAGAAGTGAAGGATCGCCAATCGAGGGATGAGTTTGCACCGATCAAAGAGGGCTCTAAATTGCCCATGAGTGCTACACAACACGTAGCTATGAATCTACCGACGTACAACATTAAGGAGTGATTGAGGTAAAAATATTTATGCTTGTTTTAACATAATATTTTTGGAGTTATAAGGGAACCTTTTATCTATTGCAATATTATTAGATATTCATTAAACAAGCATACTTTATATTTGTTAATATTTGCAAAAGTTATCAAGGAGGAATAAGGGATATTATTATTGTTATTTAAAATTACTTGCAAATATTATTTTCTAATTTTTCCAAACTTGGGAGTTATAAGGAATACAACATCAAACTTAGGAATTGGAAATTAGAAAACATTAAATCAACCAAAAGGGATATTTAAAGAGGTTTATTAAATTTTTCAAAAGTTGGATTTTTATAGTGTTGTCTCAAAAACACTTAAAGGAAGGAAAATAAATACCAACTTCAAAACCTCTTCAAATAATTGAAAATAGTGCTTAGTTCAATAGGAGTAATAAGGAGATAGAGAAGTTTTTTGTATTTACAAAATTTTACAAAATCAACTTAAAATTGAACTACAATTTACAAAAGCACTATATTGATAATACATCCTATCCAAAACATCCTAGGGAGTCATAAGGTATTCTACAAAACTTGATTATCAGATTCTAAATTCATTCACTATGGATTATTGGTATATAGACTCAGGAGCAAGCAAGCATATGACTAGGAACATTCATTGGTTCAATTCCCTAAAATAGGTACATGAGAACCCAGTTGTTGTAGCAGACAACAAGACATATGAAGTAAAAGGAATAAAAAATATTTTGGTAAATCTAGGAGATGGAAAAGGAATAATCAAGAATGTTCTATATGTTCCAGGATTGACTACTAATCTACTTTCTATTTCTCAACTCATGGATCAAAACATAACAGTTGAGTTCAAAGTTTTCAATGAAAAAAAACAATGTCACATCTCTAGGCAAGGAAAAATGATAGCATCAGGTTCCTACAAAAATGGTCTATTTGTTCTAGACACTACTACTCACTCAGCACTTTCATTCAAAGCCTCATATCTATGGCACAAGCATCTAGGGCATACAAGTGAAACTTCAATGAAGGAATTATTCAAGTATCAAATGGTTGAAGGATTACCCAACTTATCTCCAGAAACTAATGTATGTCCAGAATGTTTAGCAGGAAAACAACATAGAATTCCTTTCGAACTACGTCAACACAGAGCTCAAAAACCTCTAGAGATAATATATAGATTTATGTGGGCCAATGAGAGTTGATAGTGTTGGAGGACATAAATACTTTCAGTTATTTTTTGATGATCACACAAGGAAAATGTGGGTATACTTCATGAAATACAAGTCAGATGCATTTAGTTATTTCAAACAATTCAAACTCAAAGTAGATAAAGAATCAGGAAAGACTATAAAAGCACTTCGTTCAGATAAAGGAGGAGAATTTATTTCTAAATAGTTTGACTTATTTTTAGAATAAAATGGAATTAAAAGATAACTCACTACAACATATTCACCTCAATAGAATGGAATTGCAGAAAGAAGAAATAGGTCAATAATGGAAATGGTTAGGTGCATGTTGAAAGAGGCACAACTTGATCACCAATATTGGGTAGAAGCGGTACAAACAATAGTATACATACAAAATAGGCTACCTACAAGAGTACTCAAACATATTACACCAGAAGAAGCATGGTCAGGACAAAATCCCAACATAGAAAAATTAAAAATCTTTGGATGTAAAGCCTATATGCATATTCCAAAATAGAAGAGGACTAAACTAGATGACAAAACCATGGCAAGGATATTTTTTGGTTATGACAATGAATCTACAGGATACAAAATACTAGATCCATCTACAAAAAAGGTCTACATTAGTAGAGATGTAGTCTTTGATAAAAAAATTAAAGTTGACATAGGAAAATCCAGTGATGACACAAAAGTTCTTTTAGATCTATCCGAAGAAGATACAATAAGTGAAGAGTCAGAATCAAAATATCAAGAACAAGGTACAAAATCTCCTAGAAGAGAACCAATATGGCTCAGAGATACACTCAGAGAAGCAAATCTAGAAAGGATGCCATATCTTACTACTACAAGACCTCAAACTCGTAGCATAACCAGAATGAATAGAGGGATGTTGGGTAATATAGCAGAACCAACATCAACACTACAGGCACTAAATGATTCACACTGGAAAGAAGCCATGGAATCTAAATATATGTCACTTCAAAAGAATAAAACATGGAATCTAGTGGAATTACCCCCTAGGAAAAGGGTAGTAGGATGTAAATGGGTTTACAAGGTCAAATACAGAGTAGATGGAACACTAGACAAATACAAGGCTCGATTAGTGGCAAAAGGATATACTCAAATAGAAGGAATAGACTATGAAGAAACATTCACACCAACAACAAGGATGACTACTATCAGAACAGTCTGTGCACTAGCAGCACATCAAGGATGGAAACTTCATTAGATGGATGTAAAAAGTACCTTTCTTAATGGTGACTTAGAAGAAGAAGTCTATATGTCACAACCAAAAGGCTTTATCACTTAGGGATAGGAAGATAAGGTATGCAAATTAAATAAATATTTATATGGTTTAAAGCAAGCTCCCAGAGCCTAGAATATAAAGATCAAAAATCATCTACTACAACATAACTTCAAAATAAGTTCATCCAACCCTAGTTTATATACCAAGAAAATTGGAAATGATATCCTGATTCTCATAGTATATGTTGATGACATTGTGATTATTGGAAGCTCAAAAAAATTGATAAGAGATATAAAAAAGGATCTAGAAAAGGCATTTGAAATGATAGATCTAGGGTTAATGAGTTACTGTCTTGGTCTAGAAATTTATCAAGGAGAGGACAAAATAGTAATCACTCAATAAAAATATGCAAAAGCCCTTCTGGAAAAATACATAATGACAGAATGCAAGCCTAAAGATACACCAATGGAACAAGGGATTCAACTATCCAAAAATGATGGAACACCACTGGTTTCAGTGACATTATATCATCAGTTGATCGAAAGTCTTCTATACTTAACAAACAACCAGTCAAATATTGCTTTTGTAGTAAATTATCTATCATGGTTCATGCAAGAACCAAGAGAAAGTCATTGGAAAGCTACAAAAAGGATACTGCAATATATCAAGAAGACTACAGACTATGGACTAACCTATTTAAAATATGTCAAAGGATTTTATCTACAGGGATACTCAGATTCAGACTATGTTGGATCCATTGATGATAGAAAATCTACCTCAGGATATGTCTTCTACCTCGGATTAGGACCCATATCTTGGCACAACAAGAAACAACATACAGTAGCACAATCATCAACTGAAGTAGAATATCGAGTAGCAAGAGATACCACCTGTGAAGCTCTATGGCTACAATACATACTAGCCAACATGGGAATTAAATGAACTCCAACCATGATATTCTATGATAATCAAGGAGTATTGAACCTGATCAAGAATCCGATCATACATGAAAGAACAAAGCATATTGAAGCACAATGTCATTTCATCAGGGAATATTTTCAGAATAAACACATCATCCTCGAGTATGTGCCTACAGAATATCAGATAGTAGACATCTTTACAAAAGCACTTGGAAAGATCAAATTTCAAAAATTCAGAGATCATCTATGCAATTCAAAGGAATATCATACCCAAATAATGTAATACAGGGGGTTTTAGAGTTAGAGTATATTACATCATTTGGGTGATATTATGTAATGTACCTAAGGTACATAGTTAGGACATTAGATTACTTTAGGGGGAAGTTATCTAGTTACTTGGGGAAGAAGCAACATATGCACAAGTGTCATTATGCATGTTGTAGGTGTGCAAGGTGTCCCCTTGTACAACTAGTTGGAGTGTTGACCAAGGAACCTTTCTTCCTATATGAAGGGGGTCATGGTTCACCTCATTTTGTATCACTTATATTCATTCAATAAGATGTTCTATTGCTTTGCTCTCTGTCTCCTAATGTAATGCTACTAAAGCCATCACCACCAAGGTCAAATAATCTTGATGCTTTATGTAGATATCATGCTCTACCACATAATTCTATAACCCACATATAAGAATGAAAAAATGAATCTTCTTATACCACACATTAGGATCCCACTTAGGCTCAAACAAGGGCATGTTCAATTCATATAACAAGGGATTTAGTCCATCAAGCTCAAATATAAGAAGATACCATATATGGTTCTCATACTAAAGTTCACCATAAAGGAATACACTCTTCATATCCATATAATATACATTCTAATCATAAGAATCTATAGAAAAAAACATCTAAAATGATTATCATCCTATAGATCAAAGTAAACATATTCGAGTAGTCAATTTTATCCTTTTGAGAGAACCATTCAACAATAAGTAATTCCTTATACTTACCAAATAATAAATAAAATTAGCCTTATAGATCAATTCACAAATAAAAACATTATTCCATTATTAAAGAGAGACAACCTCCTATATTTGATTATCCATCAAGAAGTAATATTTGATAAGTTTAACAACCTCCCACTCTAGAAAATCCTTAGCCTTAGAATAGATGAGGGGATCACTAGAATCATAAACCTTTGAGATCAAGTTACAAGAAGGATCCTTCTGATGATATTCCTAATAAAGAATATACTAAACATATTGAAGAATATTTTGAATCCACTTAGGCATTGGATGGAATATGAAAGACTATGATATTTCATATGGAGAAGAATCATCATAACTCTATATAAGTATCAAATCTAATCTTAACATCCACATAAATATCCATCATGATTGCATAAGGCATAGGAGAATCCAACTCATCTACTCTAGGATCCAAAAATATAGGTGGTATAAAAATAATTAAAGAAGTATTTGAATTAGAGGAGTCTATAAGAACCAAGATGGTGGCAATTAGAATCCTAGAAGGAGAACTAGGATCCACTAGAGAAGTTGGAGGAGAATAATATTTAGCCCAAATAATAGGAAGATTTGTAAAAGAATTTGCAAGAAGAACCTCATCAATGGTCACATATTCTAGAATAAAAAATCCTACCTTTCATGTTCATATAGGTGATAAACCTCAAACATATTAGAAAACCCAAAAAAATCACACAAATGAATTATTGGTTCTACCTTCTATCAAGTATCCTTGCAAATATTGGTCAATGTTGAGGATCCATAGATATAAAAATTATATATGCATTTAAATATTATTGATTTCTAAAATCTCAATAATTGTCATGCTTTAAATTAATTGAGTAGGAATTTGATTGGTTATATATGCTATACAAGTCACTACTTCACCCCAAAACTTGAGCTCCATCTACTTGGTATGCAACATATATCTAGTCATATCCAAAGGAACCCTATTCTTCCACTCATCCACTTCATTCTATATTGGGTATAATGAACAAATCTTTGAAATGTAATACTAGATTCAATAAATTGGTAAAGGTATTACTCACATACTCACCTCCTCAATATATCTTCAAACACTTGATATTTCTCTCAAATTGATTCTTCATAATTACATTAAAGTTAAACTTCCTAAAAGCATCATATTTGGCATTGATGATGTACAACCATACATATTAAAATAAATCCTCAATGTAAATAAGAAAATAACTTTTCCTAGAAAGAGACGGTTTTTCCATGGGTCTACAAATATTACTATGAATGAGTTCCAAGGGTCATGTAGTATGGTTAACAGCCCCTTTTGAAAATTACTTTCAATAATGCTTCCCCAAAATACACCCTCCAATAGACACCACTAGGTGGAGAGATAGGCGAAATCCCAACAACCAACTAATGTCAACTCATGTACCTAAAGGATCCATAGCCAAGATGCCTATATTTTTGAAACCATCATTAAATAACATCTCTAGCCTTCCACCATAGACTCAAAATATTTATTCCTAGTGGACGAAGAGGAAGGAGTTAGTAGATAACCAAATATATACATTTGATTTGACTCATCATAATATTATGAGGTTACTTTCTTTAAACCATCATTATTATCCTTGATCACCCATCAATTTGGATAAAACTCTACCACTCTATTCATCTAACTAATGCGATAAATAGAAAAAATGTTGAATCCCATACTAGTAAATAACCTTATCAAATGATGAATAAACTATATCTAGTCACATGTAATGAGGATTTATACCCAATAGAAACACACTGTCCAAAATAATATTCTTTATAGCCATGCAAAATATGGCGATACTTAATCATATGTCAAGTAGCCCATAAATATGCAATCTACTCATCAAAAGAAGTTGATGTCCACTATGTTGAATAAAAAACTATGCATACCTATAAGGTCTCACCATTATGTTCATCCTCACCCTAAGCGTAAGAGAGAGTAATAATGTCACCCCTTTTTTTGGATGCTTCCTTTCTATATCCTATAAAATTTTTGTTCATGCCTATCCTCACAAAAACTGCAAATAAGATTTTTGAAGGGCTTCCTAGCTTTCTTCTCTCCTTGTTTTAGCTTCCTATAAATTTTTGTCTTAGTAAGTTCCTTTACTTTATATTTAATAGTAAAATAATGACTCTTATGCCTCTATCATTGAGCTTAATGGTAAATAATGTACTTGAGTACATAATCAATAAAATAGAGTAATTTTTTGGAAGTAAACTTGTAGCATCACAACCATTTGTATATGTTTTAAAAATATATTAAACACAATGTGGAGAAGCTCATTGTCCTTGTTTTCATTGTTATCAATAGCCTTCCTTCCATTGTCAATGATTTAATTGATAGCATTGAAGAGATTATATTATATCACAATTTTCTTCAAGGGGTAACTTCCTCTATGAAAAAATATCGATATAATAAAATTCTTTAGCATAAATCAACCTCTATTTTTATGTAATACATAAAAATAACTCAACCTAATGTAATGTTATAGGAATATCCTAAAGTAAATTAGGCCAAAATAGTAATCCATGTTATCTAACACTAACCCTAATGATCGAGGTTCACTTTTACATTCAAAAGAGGTACCCATTAATTATTGAAACTATTACAATAAAACAAATAAAAAGGAATATGACCTAAGGTAATAACTATCAATGAAATATCCTCTATTCATATTTTCATATATCTAAAAATGAAAACATATAATGAATTACGTAAGTATAATTTATATTTATAACCCTCACAACAAAATTATCTAGTGAACCAATCATTGGGTCCATAGACAATGTAGTATCAAAAAAGTTCTCTCTATTAATACTCCCATGTGATGTAAAAAATAAGTGATACAATAAAATAACCTAAGTATTATTTATATTTTTAACCGTCACAAGGGTATTATCTAGTGAACCAATCATTGGGTGCATACTAATGGAGTGTTAATAACATATTATCTATTTCTATTATAATATGGTCTTATTGATATTGTCAACCTTGAAAATGAAGTTATCCTATGAACCAATTATTGGTTCTATAATGAATTAAGTGTCAACAAAATATATAAGCAACAATTCATTCAATAAAAAAACCTATTTATTACTTATGATAACAACCTTCATAAGAGAATTATCCCATGAAACAATCATTGGGCTCATGGTCAATGGAATCACATATAATAAATATTCTAATATGAAATTATGTGAACCGTTAATATTCACCAATATATTACAACATAAAAATAATTTCATTGTTCAATGCAAAACATAGTCAAAATATGAAAAACTATTTATAATCATAAACTTAGTGAATATGAATGTTTACTATTTGCAAATATTGTTATTATAAAAAAATATATATTATATAAAGAAAAATTGAATTGATGGAAATCTAGACATTTCAAAACTTCTTGTCAAAGTAAATAAATTATTGGTGTGGCCTTCTATGCATTTTTGCAAATTCCCTTATAATATCATTTAAAATGATATTCTAGGATGAAGCTTGGAGCCCACATTTCATGTGTAAATTATATCCTACTAGATAAATTCAAACACATGGTGTTATCATTTATAGACGAATAGGGGTAGTGATAAGTGGTTTTTAATAAGTTTAATTTGGTGGCATATGCCATAATTAATTATATTTATTATAGTTAAGATGAACAACCAGATTTAAATGATAACCTTGATCATGTTTATCTCACTTGGTGAATATTTTATTAAGAACCCAAACCTACTACTACCGTAACATTAAGAAGTAAAAATTATATAAGGTGATGTTTAAACTCCTCACTTTAAAAAATTAAACCCTTATATTGGAAAATGTAGTGGTTAAGCTTCACTTGAGGCCATTATTATCATGAATTATATTGTTTGTATATGTTATTTAGGCCCTTGTGCACCTTGTATAGGTGAATATTTTATAATATTGTATTATTTAACTAAAGGTCAATTTCTTAACCTTAACCTAAAGTCTCTTGTAATTGATCATAAATGCCCTTCGTACATATAATTTTGTTATTATTTGGAATGTATTCTATTTTAATTTAATGATATATTTTGGTACCTATTGGCATCTTATTATATCATGTGTTTACTTTCGGTGAGTTACTTTTGCATTTTGGGTAGATTGTTGATTCTATTTGTTTTAGGAAACTAATATAAAATCTAGCACGATATCAGAGCATATGTGAATCTCCATTACTTGACTACATGTATTCAAAAATTTAGATTCAATGGCATGTCCTAAGAAAAACATTGTTTGAAGTAGCAAGAACAATTTTCATGAACCCTTGACAATTTGCAAAGAGGTTTTTTCTATTAAAAACCTTAACAGGACTTAGATTGTAAGAATTTGATTATTTTTAATAGGTTTTCTCCAAGAGAAATATTCATCAATATATTCCTTATTCCTCTCTCAAAACTCAATATAATCTATTATTTTTTAAATTTATGACCAAATAGATGCCCTAGTTTTAGGATTAAGTTTCTCAATGTTTCTTAAAAACCTTGTTTGTACTTTATGATTTACAAAAAAAAGTCAATTTCCTTTTCTCTTATAGCATTTTGTGTCTAATAGCACCATAAATGAGAGGAAAAGCTTGATTATTATTGAGGAAGCAAAAAAGAAGAGTTTTATTTGTTTTTAGTACACCCTAAATTTTAATGAAGTTATAGGTAGACTTTTATCCATGGAAAGGATCTTTGAGTCACTGGATAAAGTTATTCATATAGTCTAGCAACTTTTTTGTTGCATTAGCATGAGATGATGTCCTACTTGGTTGCATTTGATACAAATTTTGTGTACGGAGAATCATGATAGATATAATGAACCATCAATATTTTTTTATTCTTTACAAAATTTTAGTGGTTCTGATTTCGACACTATTCTTTGTTTCACCTCTAGCTACCAATTTTTCTATGTCAAATGTCTACTCCTTTTCACTCCTTTAAATTTTTTATTTAATTTTAAAAATATTCCAAGGAATATTCTTAAGTTGAAGAAAAAGGTACATGCATACAGGGTGTGATTCATGCTTGTATTAGCAACATGCATAGGTGAGTAGGAGGAGATGGTGCATGAGAAAAAAAGGAATCATCCCCTTTATGTTCTAGTGGCACCAATTATGTTATTGAAGAGTGTTATAGCCAAGAGGGCTAGGGAAGCCACCCTTAATGCCTGGGGAACTAAAGGTTCATGGTTTAAATCCAGTTTGTCCATTTTTTTGGTAAAAGGCCATGACATCATTCCTCTAACAAATGATGTCAATATTTTTGACTTAGCAGTATGTAATGACATGGAACATTATGATGGTATTGCATCTAGTGATGGGGTTAACCCCATTTTTCTTGCATATATTGATCCGGTACCTTGGGATGATGTGACACATTATTATGACATGGTGTACAATTATGACAACATATTATGATGACATGGTAGCCATTGATGATGTGGTAGTCAATGATGATGTGGTATTCATTGATGATGTGGTATCTAATGACATGAAAGTCAATAATGATATGGAAAGTAATAGTATGCTAGGTGATGTTGCAAATGATAATGTGATGAGTTTTGACATGGTAGGTGATGACATGGTAGAGAAAAACATGTCAAAGGTTGATAAGAGAGATAAACACCACATGGATGGTAAAAATAAGGGTTCAACCAATCATATTTTTCTAAATTATTGAACTCATTAATAATACAATCACATAATCCATAGTAAAGTCAGTAGAGCATAAATTCTAGATTAAATCAATCATACCAAGTGGCACAATTTGGTTTATAGACTATAGAGAGAATCAAAGCATGATAGCTAGTATTATATGGTTTATTGGTACACTACCTATTGGACTACATAGTCAACACCTTATTGGTAATCACCTTATAGGATAGTGATATGTGGACCTTGTTGGTCAAAAAATTTATCTAATGGAAATTTTTGTGCACCCACAGACCTTGACCAAAATTGAAATATCGGGGAGATCATGAGAACCGTAGTTTTCAATCCCTAGAGTAGGCCAGTTTCTTGAAATCTTGACTAACTATTCCTAAAAGCAAGGGGGAAAGTTGCTAAAATAAATAAACTAAAATATAGCTAGAACTTAAAGTGGTACAAATTAAGCAACATCAAGACATGCAATGACAAGGATCATGAAACTAAACAACCAACTACCTAATAGCCCAGCTAGTTGCACAAAAAATCATAGAGTATTTAGTTTTAATCTATTGTATCTTAATGAGACTGTGAATTATCCATAAATAATTGTCCATTTGGAAAGAAAACTTTCCCCAAGAAGTTTTAAACGCTACTATTAATAATTTTGTTTGAAATATGTGGTCACAAGTGTTGGGGAGTCAGGTTCTCCAATGGTGACTCTAGTTTTTTTAGCATGATTTGTTTCTTTGGTCCAATTGTTATAGTGGAAGTTTTCTGATTAGCATGAATTTTAGTCTTGTTATCAGTACTGGTGTTGGGTTCTCTCATTTCCTTTTTGTGAAGTATGCTATGTCCCAAGGTAGGCCCTATCAATGGTTTTGTCTCGTGGTGGTCTTCTCCAAGCATATAAATACCCTTAGTAGGTCTAGGTAGTGTAATTGGATGTTTTCAAACAAGGTCAATATGTGTCAAGTCTCAAGATTCTCTTTTTTACATCTTACAAATTTTGAGAATCATTTTTTCATTCAATTGGCACTCCAAATATTATCCCAGTCCTATCCTTTGTGTAGTCTATATTGTGCCATGTCTACATTTTCCAGTGTCTATTCCCTATGTAAAATTACTAAGTGGTCCACCAATCACACCAAATCAGCTTTCGAAAAGAACGTTTATTGTGACAAAAAATTCTATATTTACAACCCTGGTTTGTGTCAATCCATTTTTGTCTAGTTTTATTCGTTGTTGTGTGTCGTAGGCAGTAAGAAGCATAGTGTTTGGTTTTTGTGGTCTTCCTTTTTCCTCAGTCTTACCAACATGGATCTTCTTGAGCCATCTAGCCGTGAGCTTGATCCTCTATCTCGGACCTTTCTAGAAGCTCATGGTCTCATTCCTTTCCTCAAAAAGTTCAAAGGGGCTGAGAAAGATATCACTGAAGCCTTTGTCAATTCATGGAATAATGGTTATATTGTTATGTGTAACCTTCGTTTTAGAGTTACTATTAAGTTGATGGTCAAGGTGATATAACTACTGACAAAAGGGTGAGTAGTGTAAAAATATCATCATAAATTGGAATCTGAGATCTAAGGCTTTCCAAATAATTGAAAGATTTTCAATTGGAAGGGTGCTGCTATTAATCGTGAGTTTTTTCCTATTCCTTAGCCCACGATTATTATCCTGATCCTTCAGTACCTTACTATGGATGACTCTACCAAACCCTTATATAGTTTCCATGTTGCTCTAGTCAATCATACAACATTATCAACACCATGGATAATATCAATGAGACTCTCAAGGTGCTAGTCCCGAACCATCCTAAAGATGCTCCTACAAATAAATATGTTATAGAGACCTAGGTTTGGGTCTCTCGAGTATTTAGTTTTTTCTCATGCTGGGTCTCTCAGGTTATTTTGGTCCTTTTATCCCCTACATGGAACTTTAATTATGTTTTTTGAGTTCTTTATTGCCCTTGTGTGGGCCTTTTTGAGCACTATGTTTCATCTAGTTTAGGTGTCTATTATAGTTTTTGATGATCTTTTTCCCCTGTGTGGGTTTTTGTTATAGCTCATTTACAATATTTACAGGCAGTTACTTTTATTAAGCAACCCCTGCATGGGTATCGCTCGGGATATATTTTTGTGTTTATGATATCATGCTTTCATTCAACCTTCTATGCTATTGTTTGGTCCTTTTCATTCAGGTTGTAGCTAGCTAATGTGCAGGCATGTGCTATCTTCTACTATTTTTTTAGCTATTATTTTATGTACTTGGGTTTGGGGACAATTTAAACCCCTCACTTAAGCAATTTTATCTACAAAAAAAAAGTATGCAAGTGTCAAGTAGAGAAACCAAGAGTCATGAGACTTGGAATTTGGAAAGGAATATTCAAGTATCAAAAGAGTCATTCTACTATGGCTATATGGTACTCCATAAAAGAATACAATATTAAATTATTAGTATCATTATCATCATATCATATTTGTAAGATAAATCGAAGTAATGAAGATTGCATACATTTTGAGCAATTAATATTGTAAGTTGTTCTACATGCTTAGTACATGTATTATTCATGATATTTACATTCATATTGCTGCTCATTATTGATTTTTATTTGATATATTATTAGCCTTGATCTACATATTAATTTTCTCATATTATTTTACACATAATATTATCTTGACCTTATTATTTTGTGGCTACATTATATTTGATCCTATGATATTTAGCCTATGATATTTGTGGTAGTATTAAGGTTTAAAATCCATATGTGGTATTAGAGCTACCACCATAATCTATCTAGTTTGATAGAGTTATTTTTTCCACTTATAAAAATTGATTTTGTCTATTTTTATAAAGTTGATTAAGAGTCTGTCCACTTTGAATAAAGTGGGACTCAAACTCTTTTATAAGGTCATATCAAGTAGAAAGGCTAGAGTTTTTCCATAATTTAAGAGTAACTAGTGAAGATCAAAACTTAGCTATATTCAAAGGTATATCAACTTTAATATAGTTGATCATTCAAGGATATAGCCTGTACCGATCTAAAAAGCATACACCTAACTAGTGCATCAATTAACATCAATACTTAAAGCAATAAAGAATTAACAATAAATTTAACAAGAAATTAAGGTTTCCTTTATTAAAAAAATTCCAAATATCGATTACAAATACGTCCCTCTTAGGGATACCCAAATCCTTGATACAATTGATACAATTTTGAAGACCCTCTAAATGAGGGGGTGGTGTAATTTGCAGACTCTTTAGAATGGATATGAACTTCTCAATGCCAAAGATAGCTTTCTTCTCCTTTGTTTGGAGGTATATGCTCCCTTGAATGCCATGAAAATTATTAAGTCTTGTAAACTCTATGTTCAAGAAACAACATGAAAGGGGTTAATAGCAAAGGAGACCTCTCTTGATGAGGCACTTGATGGGCAATTGCATAAATTGATGATAAAGAAAGAAAGAAAGCATGTAAATCTATGAATATATGCAAGAAATCACCAAATTACTATAAAGCATGTAAAGAAAGCATGAAATATAACTATTATGCATCCTAATTAACCATTAGAACTTGAAAAGCATGAAATTTCAGGAAACTAGTATAAATTGATAATTGCAAGGAAATGGAAGCAAATCTACCTCTAAATCCTAAATTTAACCATACAAATGTATAAAGGAAAGTTAATATAAATCAGATTCACCTAAATACATGCTTGAAAAGAGAAATCTATGGCTAAAAAAAGTAAATTAGGGATCAAACCCTCATCGCGGGTCTGTGGCGCAGTTAACACTATTAGTCACGCCTGACAACCATGTTTAAGGCTAAAATATTCTTCCTCTTGTAATCAGGGCCTATATTTCTTATTCCCTCTATTGAATTGATGTTCAATGGTCACCTCTATGTCCCAAGATGGATTAGCAGTTGAATTTGGTAATATTCTCATTCGATTGGCTTGAATTTACAATTTGTGCTTCTTAGTTCTTTGGAAGCTTCATTTATGGATTCATGCTTGTCACTCCACAATTGGCCAACACTTCGACTCTCCTCAAGGGGTTTTCAATTCACTATTCATTTTGACAGAGCTTCGCTGCATTCCAACTCAATATCATCCCAAACTTCTCCCCAATTTGAAGGGGGGTCTTATAACACTCCTAATCCCTAATCTTGGCTTTCTTTGGAAGCCAAGATCAATATCCAGGAGGTTGAATTAGTTGGAAGGAAAAATATCGAAGCTTCCCCACCCAAAATTGTTTGAACTTTATTGTCGAGAATTTTGCAACCGAATTTGGCTCGATCCAAAATTCAAAACAGTTTTAGTGCTAGTTGTGGATCTGAGGTGCAGCTAGCTCTGTTAGTCATGGGTGTCAGCCACGATCAGGAATTATTAGGCCAAAGTTGTCTAAATTGAGTGGTTAGAACAACTGATTCACCTTGGAGTTGTCCAAGATCCTTCATATGGTCTATTAGCATACCCATATGAGTAGTCCCCTACACATGATGTATTTTAGGTATCTATAGATGCCCCTTTTGGGATGCGTTGTGAGAACAAAAAACGTTGAGCAAAAATAGACCTCCTAAAACCATGTTGTAGGTTGAATGATGATCATTGATCTGATAAATATTAGATGCCCAGTATTGAAAAAGGATGTACATCTTAGAATCATTGCTTCCAACTAAGGTAAGGCTTAATTTACAAAGCATTTGCAAGCTCCATGGTGATCGGGTAGTCGACGCTACAATTGTACCGATAGGTGGAGAGCTACTAGCTTAACTGTCATATTTGATTTTTGTCCTAGCAAAGGGTAAGCTTATGATAGTTGTTGGCAATGATTCGTAAGATGAATGTAATTTGACAAGATAGAGTGATCTCCTATTGAATTTGATTATGATTATTGATATTATGACTACCCCTTCAAGTGACGAGTCGATGAGAGTAGGGCGTTTAATGAAGTGACGAGTCGCTTGACCAACATGATTGATTTGAACAATTAAATACTTTTACACTTTGATATTACTTGGCAAGGCCTAATTTAACCATGATTACAACTATTAATAGTAATTGTACATCTCTATCCTATGGAGTAGTCCGACCACAATGGCCTTATTGGGGAATCAAGATGATAGTAATTCCAATTAGGTTTATGTTGAATCATAATGTTTGATGATATGTTGAAGGTGTCAGAATAATTGAGATAAATCCTCGTTCACGTGGGACAGTCCAATCATTGTGGCCCTCTAAGGAATTGAAGTGAAGCATACTAATTCAGCTATGACTAATTTGCCCCAAATGGCCTTATAGTAATTTACTTATCTTACCGGTTTGCATGGATCACAAGTCGCTATAACCACCAAGTGTATAGGGTAAATAACTAGATACAAGGTGCATTTGAATTTTTGAATTATGTAAATTTTTTGTTATTTTTGAAATTTTTGGACGATTGCATATTTTTGATTTTGCATTTTGAAGCTCCTCATGGTGATATTTTGAGGGTATTTATTGTTGGATGTGTTGTGACTATTTCACAACTAGCCCCTAAGCTTGGGGACCCACATTTTTTTGATAAATTTTTGGTGTGGTTTTTCTTGTCTATTAATGTGTTTGTAATTCAAACATTAACTTTTGGGTTAATTCATGTTTAAAAAAATAAATAAACTAAAAAAAAAAAGGAATAAAAAAAAAAATAATAATAAATAAATTAATAGAACAAAAGAAAGAAAAAAGAAAAAGGGAATAAGTAAAAATAATATATATATAAACAAATGAACATAAAATAAAAACAAAAAAAAACAAAAAAATAATTATAAAAATAAAATAGGATTATTTTTAGCTTTTTTGTGTTTTGTTAGTTTTTAATTTTTTCATGTTGGTTTAAGTAAAGTTTAGTTTTTTGTTTTTTTTGCAAGGTATTGCATATGGAAGAAAGGAAGAGAGAAACGAAAAGCCATGGAGGAGAAACGAAAAGCCATGGAGGAGAAAACGAAAAGCCATGGAGGAAAATCTTTAAATACCCATTGAAATGCATGCACAGGAGAGAACTTTTGGCATGGCCAAATGCGGCAAAATTTGATGTGTAAAAGAGGAATATAATTTGAATGGGAAAGCTTCTTTTCAGAAATTTCAGGCCTTGTTAGCAAGAAAGAATGAGAAATTTTTTGCATGCTCTATTTTAATTGTTTTATCTTTCCCCTTCCAAATTTCAGATTTGTATGTGAAATTTACGCCATGGGATGGGTTATTTCATGTGAATGTTTGCAATTTGGAAATTATTTTAAACCCTAGAAGTCAAGCACTTAGTTTACTTTGATTGTGTGTAGTACAGATCAAATAGGCTAGGTTGCATGTATGAAACTCTCACGTATTCGGTTTTGCAGGACGGGGTGCTATCAAACTGAAGGAGATTTTGCATTGCTGCATTTCCAGCAATTATCTTGATGCAAAATTTTAATTTTCTGTTCTGAAAAATTTTAATTTTCAGAATTTTTTCCTATTTTCGGGCATTAAAATAAACATTAAAAAAATTTCAAAATCCAAAAATAATTTCATCATTGCGTAGATTATAATTCATACTTCCATTACACACTTTGAAATTTCATTTTCGGAGTTGTTTAATATTTTTTAAAATTCACCGAAGTTTCTGTTTTGTCACAGATTTCAAAAATCCGAAAATAGAAATTTTCCATTTTAAGGTCAAATTTCATTTTTCCAGTTTTGTTTTGCATTCATGAGCCTATGATGACATTCCCTTCATGGAAATTCCAATTTCATTGAAGGAGTGATGTTTTATGGCATTTACATAAATTTCCATTTTTGGCCTAAAATTACCCTTTCTTCATAAAAACTCCAATTTTACGAAAGAGGGGTAATTTGAGCATCAAACTGAAGGAGCTTTTGCATTGCTGCATTTCCAGAAATTATTTTGATGCAAAATTTGAATTTTCTGTTTTCAGAAATTTTAATTTCAGAATTTTTTCCTATTTTCAGGCATTAAAATAAACATCAAAAAAATTTCAAAATCCAAAAATAATTTCACCATTGCGTATATTATAATCCATAATTCCATTACGCACTTTGAAATTTCATTTTCGGAGTTGTTTAGTATTTTTAAAAATTCACCGAAGTAGTTGTTTTGTCACAGATTTTAAAAATCCGAAAATAGAAATTTTCCATTTTAAGGTCAAATTTCATTTTTCCAGTTTTGTTTTACATTCAGGAGCCTATGATGACATTCCCTTCATGAAAATTCCAATTTCATTGAAGGAGTTATGTTTTACGGCATTTTCGCAAATTTCCATTTCGGGCCTAAAATTATCCTTTCTTCATAAAAATTCCAATTTTACGAAAGGGGGATAATTTGAGTATTATATTGAAGGTCTTTGCCTTAAAGCACTTAATTGTTCATCTTGATGAAAATTTGATTTCATTTAAGAGGGATAAGTTAAAGTGACATTTTGAAGATTCTATTCATCATTGAGGATTTAATGCAAGATAAAATCCATTTTAAAACCATCAAGATAAAAGGAATTAAAGCACTACATCGTGGTCATATGAGGGCCAACTCACATTTGATTTATTTTGGTTCAATGAACAATCACTAAAGTTTCATGGTAAAATAAACCAACATTGCCCCTTGTTTACAATTACTTGCAATCACTAAGGTGTTCCAAGCATTTAAATTGAATATCTTTATTTGAGATTACTAATGCACATATGCAAATGCTAATATAACGGAGACCTTGGAGAAGTTGTTTGTTTAACTTCTTTGCAAGAGGGGATTTGGAATCCAAATCCTAAGGGAGAGTGTACTTTCACAATTGGGTGAAAATACCACTCAACAGGATGCTAGCCACGGTTTTCAAATGTAGCCATTTTTAGCAAATTCCTTAGCTATAGTTCTGACCCATGGTCGAAAAACCCTAATTCTGTGTCTACGTTTGACAGGTGCGACTATGGGCCAAATGAGAAATATAAAAGAAAATTTAGCATTTTCAAAATTCATTATTTTCGTTGTCAGCTTGTGAAACTGAGAGCTCTGAGAGGTGAGATTAAAAACTTGATATGGAATGCTGCTAAAACTAACACCCACACCCATGGCTGACCAACCAGAGGTGTCCTCCAGTGGTGGAGCCAGTGCTACAAAGGTAGCATCTTGAACCTTACTCTCGCATTTACCAACCGAAAATGAACAACATTATTTAATGAGGAAAATGAACTCACTAAACTGTTGGCAAAGAACCTCGCCCTAGTTAGGATTAATCTAGGTTAGCTTAGATGGGAAGGATTTTATTTTTGGGGCTACTTCGGGATGGGAAGTGATCTCGAAAGGGGTGCTTCTCTTAGTTGCAGGTGGAATTTGCAGCTCCCAATTTGTAAATTGGGGACCACGACTATCAACCGCTACGGGATTCAAATCCCAATGGTCAAAAATTTAACCGTTGCCGTCGGCCATGGGTCTCAAATGCGGATGAGCAATTTTAGGAAATTTTTTTTTTTTTTGATTTTTTTAATTGATTTTTTTTTGCATGCATTTATGAATGTTTTTATCTTTTTGAAGATTTTTTTTTATTTTTTTGAATTTTGAAGTATGTTTTTGATTGATTATATGTATTATTGTTTGCCGTTTTAGTTGACTGCTAGGGCAAGGGAGTCCAAGATTTTTTGCAACCTCATCTTTGAGATGAGTGACACTGATCAGGAATGGTTCACAGCTATAGGCCTTGGCTACGTCTTCTGCTTGCCTACCATTAGGGTTGACTAGGCCTACATGATTGCTTTGGCCCATTGTTGGAATGCACAAACCAACATATTCAATTTTTTGATCGAAGAGATCACGGTCCCGTTGGAGGATGTTTATCGCATCTTCTACATCCCTATCGATGGTGAGGCCATCACCTCTTTGCCTACCACGATGAAGGTTGTGGTCTTCTAGTGGATTTTAGGTGCCTGGTGTGACGAGGCACTCGAGGATATTGACCATGGGGGTGTACCCATTGAGCGTTGGTACAGAGCGAGGGTCTTCATAGAGTGATAGGCCATCCTTATGTATCTATGCATATATGTCCTACTCCCAGATATTTCTGGAGCGAGGTTTCCTTGGAACCTCTTATCTAGGATGTAGGACCTTCTAGGGAGTACTATAGAGCAGTTTTTTATTCTTTCATCGGATAGCACCCTTCTCATACAACTCTATGATGAGTTGTACTAGATCATCTAGTGAGGCCACGTTGGAGTTTCCTGTAGTCTTTAACTTTAGATATGGATGTGGGAGCATATTACCATCGATCGCCTAGGGGGACTACCACTTCTTATTGGTGATATTATGGAGGCTTATCAGTGCTACATTGCTTTCTGCTTATGTGATCTTCTCTAGGATCGATTGGATATTGTGACCACAAAGTGATACTTGCTACGGTTAGTAAGGGGATATCACTCGACTTATTTGGTTGCTCCTATCGCTCTAGTTGTACAAGGAACAATAGGATTAGACCCAACTATAGATATCCAAATATTATAGGCTCTAGTGCAAACTCATATTAGGCAAAGAGCTTCATATGCTGCTCACATCACTCTCTTGGAGGGAAAGGTCATATTGTGCGACGGTGAGGTGCCTGAGAGATCCATAGATCTAGAGACCTAGAGGACCTGGACATGGGAAATAGGGTAGTCCTGCACACGGTCCAGCCACAGGAATCACAGGATGAAGATATCCATAGTTCCAGCTCTAGGTGGACTGATCAAGAGGGTGGAGGCGATGGAGGAGCCTCACATGCAGGAGGTGCAGGCCAGTCATTATTATGTATTGAGCACATTAGTGTAAGTTATGAGGAGCTACACATTTGTAGCTTGCGGGAATTTTTGATGTACCCTCCTCTATGTACTCTTTGAGACACACATATTTATATGATATGAAATTGATTTATGACTCATTATATGTGTACATTTATTCATAGTTTTATTTTATGAGATGAATATGGATGCAATGGTTATACGTTATGTTGATTTGATGCTATATGATGTGATGTATGGATGACATGCACTAGCTAGCTGATGGATGTATGACTATATATTGTGATCTAGATGTGTAGATGGACTACTATGATGTATTCATATGGATGCACTTTTATATGTTAAATGCATGTTTTACGTTGCTTTACTTGTATGCTTTTAATTTATGATGTTATGATATGATGAATGCAATGTATGTAATGCATTATTTACATGATGTAATATAATGTAAATAAACACGAATGCTTTAATCACTTAAAACAGAATAAATTAATGCAATGACTTAACAATCTAATGGATGACACCACAGAATGTGTAACAATCATGAAATGTAATTGATATATCTTATCATAAGAATTAATCAATTAGACACCCATATGTGAGATGAGATAATGATATTGTTTCTATTCATAAGCTTTTGTAAGTTAAAATATATGCACAACATAGTCAGTGGCCATCTAAATATCATTGTTGATATCCATCCGGTATCTAACCTATGTTATGAACACCCCTTATTAAACAAAATCTTATAAAAAGAATTTGATAATTGATTGATTGATGTTATTCATTGCTATTTGGAAATTTTTGAGGTTTTCCATGAGACTCAAACACCCTAGTTGCCTTATCAAAATTTGTATAATGATTATACTAGACTTTTGAAAGATGAATATCCCTGTGTGTGCAAATGAATATATTAGATGAGACATGAGACTAACTCATTGACAGACAGGATTCATTCAGTCCATTTTTGTAATGAGGATCACCCAATGCTCACCCGATCCTAGGTTTGGACTTAGTTAGGCTAGACCACTAGGCAATATAGGTCCACCTAAAGCTAGCTTATTTATGACTTGCTAGACCTACCCCAATGTCAAGCGGGATTCATTTATCCCATTGTTGTATTGAGGATCACTCGATGATTTTTGAGTATTGACCATTCTAGGGATTCAAGCTCACCCCCTTATTTTCTTCAATTTTATTGGGATAAATGCTCATGTATAGTGATAAAAATTCACTGTTTATTTTGTATTTTGTTTTGAGCAAGGCATTTGATTTGATTTTGGGATTTTGCTCATTTTTGTAAGAAAGGGATTTCTTCAGGTAGGGGGAACTTGTCCTTTTTCCAATGACCACTACTCTAAACCATTGCACCTGACAAATGAGAAAGTAACAAAACCTTTTTCTTAAGGTGACTAGGACCACTTTGTAGTGTTCGTCTTTCCTTGTCCTAATTAGAATTGTTAATGTGTTTGATTAGTTATGGAATTCTGATATGCTAAGTGCTATTAAAAATAGACCTTATCTACAAAAGAAAAGTAAGATTTCTACCAAATTTGAGAAGACCACTAGGTATGGCTGAATGATCAAAAAACCCTAGTATATTCCTCATAGCAATAGGAGGGGTTATGTTGAGAAACACATTTACTCACAAGGGTGATGGAAGATGATGATGCATAGATGCATGATTGAAATATAAACGTGGTTTCATTTGTAATATTGCAAACACAACCTATGTTGATGCAAGTGCGATGGATGGAAATACCTAATGCAATGCAATTTACTGAATGCAAGTGCAAAATGAAATACATGATGCAAATGTTTTTGATGTTTTGAAGTTTTTGCAATATTTTTAGATTTTATTGGTTTTTTATTTTTATGGATTTTGAAAATTTCTATATTTTTTAATTATAATGTATGGAATGCCTTAATATGAAGGATTTTTAGAGGTTCAATCTCTTCAACACCTTTAAGCGATGTTAGGCGATACGTTCCAAGTCCAATTCGATCTGAGATATATGGACCTAACTAGTTAGCTGTAAATTTATCTCGCAAGTGCGATGGCAGGTTTGAGTTCTGTTGGTTCTCCTTCAACACAAGATCACCAAATTTAAATTCCCTTAGACGGACCTTATTATTATAAACATTTTTCAAGGACTCTTGATAAATGTGGAGATGCTCTAGGGCATTCACGCGACGTTCATCAAGAAGCGTCAATTGATCGAGGTGAGCTTGCCACGTAGTATCATCATCGATGAACTCTTTCAATGCGACGCGTAGTGTTGGAATATCCAACTCTAAGGGCATAATGGTCTCAGTTTCATATACTAGTGAAAATGGTGTTACCCCAGGGGGTGTACGAATGCTAGTCCTGTAAGCCCATAATGGAAGGGATAGCTGGATGTGCCAATCTTTGTGGTTTTCTTGTATTATATTTTTCAAGATGACTACCACTATTTTATTTGAAGCTTCAGCTTACCTGTTTGCCTGTGGATAATATGGAGTCACAAAATTGTACTGTATATTGTACTTGGACATTAAAGCATTCATAGTTTTTTTATTGAATGACGTTCCATTATCCGAGATTATTTTGGATGGTATCCCAAAATGACTTATGATATTGTGAAGTATGAACTCCACAATTCATGCTCCAGTTGTCATTGTTAAAGGGATTTCTTCCACCCACTTTGTAAAATACTCAGTAGCCATTATAATAAATATATGGCATCCCAATGATGGGGGAGAGATCTTACCAATTAGATCCAAACTCCACTGAGCAAATTGCCAAGCCACTTGAATGGGTTGTAAGGCCTACAATGGCAAGTGCGTAATATTAGAATGATGTTGATATTTAATGTATTTCTTAACATATGCGATGCAATACTTATCCATAGTGGTCCAATAATAACCCATTCGAAGGATGTTCTTGATGATGGCCATGCCGCTGAAATGACCACCACACGTATCGTCATGAGATTGCAAAATTGTCCAAGATAATTCTTGGAGCTCAAGACAATGAAGGAGAACTCCATCATAGCTTTGATGGTACAAGATGTCTCTTAGAAAGACATACTTTGTTGCTTTTTGTCTAAATGTATATTTCACGACACGTAAAAATCTCTAAGGAATTAAATCAAGTTTGAGGAATTCATGTAATTGTGACATCTAATTCTGATAAGCTTCTGCCTCGACTGACAAGATGACTTGTTCCCCTTGTGGTTTGCCATGCATGAATGTATACTGGGATATAACCTTGTGATGAATGGTAATGCCATTCCTCGTAGGACCCTACGAGATCAAAGACCCCCATGGTGCCTTCTTAAGAAAGTATTTGGATTTATAGAACCACTCATGGTTTGGTTCTATATGAATCACGTTGACTGATTCCTTATTATCGAGAGCTTCATGCTACATCACGGCAAGCGATAGCATTTTTCATGAATGGTAGTAAAATCGACAGATGGATTCTGAGGGATTAAGGTCCCAAAGATGCCATAGTGTTTGAAACCATGTTTGACGAATGAGATATTACCTCGATGTCATACCACTCTAGCTGGGCTAGATAAGTGTCAACAAGATCCTTATAAAATTTTAGAATAGGATACCTACATTGAAAAATTCCCTTCACTTGATTGACTGTGATAAGGAAATCACCAAAGATGTTTAATCATTTAATCTTCATGGTGATAGTTGTTTGGAGGCCCAAGATTAGGGCTTCATACTCAGCATTATTATTTGTAAAAGGAAATTCTAGCTTAAATGACAAGGGAATTAGAGCACCTTATGGCATGAAGAAGATAATTCCTGCACCACCCCCTTGCTCTTCAAGCCATCAAAGAACAAAGTCATGTCAGCTTTGTTATCTGGTTCTTCAGGTTTAGAAGATTCTAATAATGCAAATACTGCATAATTAGGAAGATTTATGGTGAGGGGCCTACTATTCTTGAGAGGTGCCTCTGCAAGCTAATCAGCTATGACCTGTCCCTTGATGGAATTTTGGCTGATGAATTCTAAATCAAATTCTGTCAATAGCATGATCCACTTTGCAATACATGTATTATGATATGTCTTGCTCATCATATACTACAAAGTATTTTGTTTGGATATCACATATGTCATATGACTTAGCATGTAATGATGCAACTTCTTCATTGCAAACACCACTGCTAAACATAGCTTCTCCATTTATGCATACCCTAGCTCATAAGTCACCAAGGTGCGACTGATGTATTATATCGCTTGCTCTTTGTCTTGCGCATTCTTTTGGGCTAACATAGTTTCCAATGCAAAGTTAGTAGCCGATATATATAATAGGAAAGGCACATCTAGTTTTGGTGTAGCTAGCATTGGTGGTGTTGCCAGGTATTGCTTAATTTTGGTGAAGGCCACTTGATAGTCCTCATCCCAATTGAATGGGAGCCCCTTGTGTAGCAGCCAATTCATGGATTAGCATTTTTCTGATAATTATGCGATGAATCACTTTATGGATTCTACTTTTCCCTGTAGTCTTCTTAGTTCTTTGATATTTATGGGAGGACACATTTCTAATATGGTCTTGACCTTCACTAGATCAAATTTGATCCCTCGTTTCGAAATGATGAATCCCAAGATTTTTATTGAAGTTATACCAAATACGTACTTCTTGGGATTCAACCTGACATTATGCTCTATCAGGTGATCGAAGACCTTTATTAGGACCTCAACATGCTCTTCTCGCAACAATGACTTTACCAATAAGTCATCGATGTAATCCTCAAGGATTTTGTGCATGTAATAATGAAAAATGTATATCATGTCTCACTGATATGTGGTACCAGTATTTTAAGGCCGAATGACATAAATTTAGAATATAATGTTCCCCATGGTGTTGTGAACACGGTTTTATGTTGGTCTTCAACTTTAATATGAATTTGATTGTAACCAAAAAACCATCCATAAGGGAGAGCATCTCATAACCTACAGTTGCATCTACAAGAGCATCTATGTTGGGCAACGAGAATGAATCCTTTGGTGTTACCTTGTTGATGTCTCTGAAATCCGTACAGATACAAATACTTACATCAGGTTTTTCTACATATACTATGTTTGATACCCATTTCCAATAGTCAATGGAGATAATAAACTCTACGTCCAACAAATTCTACAGCTTGTCTTTAACCATTAAAGTGACTGTTGGATGCATCTTCCTGAGCTTCTACTTGACAAACCCTTTTGAGGGGTCTAGCAAAAGGTTATGAATAACCATTTTCGAATCTAGTCTTGACATATCCTTGTATGTCCAATAAAAGAGATCAAGTCTCTATTTCAGTAGAGGGATGATGTTGCCACACTCATCAAGAGATAGACTCTCTCCAAACTTGACCTTCTTAGAATAAGTGGGATCATCACTGATATCCACATCGAAGGTTTTCTCTACTAACATATGTGATCCTTCCTCATGTTGGTGAGGTGTAGGAATCAAGTGGATGTAATCAACTGGGTTTAAAGGGTCTACATAAAAATTTTCCACAGTGTGATAAACATCATGTGCACAGCCTAGTGCAAAGTGGAATGGTTACAACATTTCTTCATTAGGGAAGAAATATTTAGGCTCTAGTGGTGAATTAGCATGATCCCAATCAATAGTGTGTAAATTAAGACACAATGGTTTGGAAGGATTGGCTGTATTGAAAAGTGGAGTGGTCAAATCAATAGAGATCATGTTGATGAACTGGATTAGATCTCTAGGACCATTTTTGTATAACTCTATATTATTTGTACTATTCGTATACCTGAGATGTGGCTCTAGGGGTATGGGGATCTCCAGATCTGGTCTATGAATAGATTGGAAAGTGGGATCGCTTGGCTCAAGGAGCAGCATATATGTCGACATATCAGGGAAGACTATATGATAAATCATATCTAAATTGGGTGGTCTCCCTCTAAGGCATGGGCCAAGATAGACTCTCCACTACATCTCATCGATGTCAACCAGTTCAAGACAATAATGCAAATAGTAAGACTCGAGATAGGTTCTCTCGATCTCATCCTCGTTGTCATTGTTATAAATGAGTCCTTCACCCCAATCGACTGGAATAGGGTGATTAGCAAGATGAGGCCCAAGGTAGGCCCATTATTCATAGTCACTATCATCAAAGAGGGGTCCCTCATTCTCGCCCGCTATATCCATGGGTAATAGATGATGTAAATGTAGAGGACCTAAGTAAGACAACTCAGTCCTATCCTTATATTGCCCATTATTTGAGGACTGCTCATTATCATCTATTCCAGAATCACAATTTGGTCCATCACTTTTTGCAATAGATTCTGCGTGCACTTCCTCAAAAGCAACTTTTGATTTAGTATCTATTGCTATATCCAGATTCTAGATCTACATACCCGTGATGTCAGTAGATTCATGGATTTCAATATCCAAGTCAACTCTTGGAATGTCTACTGGATTGAACTCTACCACAATGTTATTGTGATAGATCTCAATGTTTATATTTTTTGAATATTTATTAAATAGATACATATTTAAGCATATGGATTTTTTTAAATAAGCTCTATGTGGCTTCTATTTGGGACCACTCCCATTACAAAAAAAAACATTACATTGTTCTCATTACATTTTAACAAGTTAATTAAATCATACCTATCTTTGTGTTTATATCAAAGATATTCTCCATCTTCCTCAAACTGCTAAGTTTCTATAATCAATTTTTTTTTGAAGGAACTAACAACAATAAAAACACTTACATGAAACATAACAGTTATCCATCAAAGAAGAAATCAGTTCAATAACAATCATCCATCAAAGAAATATTAGTTCAATTATTTTTCTTCTATAGTAGAGGTTCTTCCTCTTATAGAGTGGCAAGATATGAGAATGCAATTTTGCACTTCAAGCTCCTAAGGTAATATCTAGTCGTAACATATTTTATAGGATCTTCATATTCAAAATATTGATCATCATAGATTGTTTCATAATTATCTTCAAGAATATTATCTGATCTGCTAATATTTTCCATGGAACCGTTTAGATGGTTTTTAGTAACCATTTAGTTTTTATCAATGATTTGATTCAAATTCTCATTTTGGGGTTGAGTCTTCCATTGCTAACATGATTCCTATTGGAAATTTGGTGCATCTGGAGGATGAACTTCTTTCTTTTTAACTAGGACATTTCAAGGTTTTAAATCATTTGCATGTAGGGCTTTCTCCACCAAGAAGAAATTAGAGCATGATCGTATGATAGGGATATTGCCATATTGTTGACAACCATAACATCTTAGGAAGAGGTTTTCATATTCAATATTTTGTATCCATTCCTTTTTGCTTGAGGAGATAGTAATGGATTGAGGCCTAGGAACTAAAACATCCATCCAAACAGCCAATCTTGCTTTACTCATATTAATTTTATTGGATAAATTTTCTTTTGTTTGGGCATCCATATACTAGAATGCACTAATGACATTACCAATTTTGGTGAATATCTTCTCTCCCCAAAACTTCATAGGGAGAGCATAAAGATTCATCTAGATTGTGAAGTCATTAACTTCTTCTATAAAGAGGTTGAAACTAGGAGTCCAAGGTCTTATATAGACACCCCTTTGTCCAAAAAACTAGTTATATCTATAATCCATTACCCTATCTCTATCCACTAAATTAGAAAAGGAAACAAAAAAGAAATTTTTGGGTAGGATAGTTACTTGAAATTATTTATTGGTCCCCCAATATTTAATGTAACCTAAAATAGTTATGTAGGAGAGTTACTTATAATTTTATGAGAGTCCATTAATCTTTAATGTAACCTTTGAACTCCTCTAGGCCTGATCTTTTTCCCTTGATTTTGCATATAATTGTCATCCTTCCAAATCTTGATAGAGGTAAAATGTTCATCCACCTGCGAACCCAAAGATCCTTGAGAAATATTTCTTTTGACGGAAGAGGCTTTCTCAAAATTAAAGAGACGGTCTATGAAAAACATTCTTCCTTCAACATTGGACTACTCCTAGAGTTTGCATCCCTTCCGTGAAGACTAAAGCCAAATTTATTGCTTTTTCCATATACACTTAGGGTTTACATCCCTTTCGCGAACTCTATCAACTTTAGGCATATGAAAAAACTTATAATTGTTGTCTTTAAATTTTCTTAATATATCTGAATGAATGAATATATATATGAATGATATTAGAACATATGATAAAATTGATGATTGTGTGTTGTCTTTAAGAATATTTATTATATAGATATGATATTAGATCATATGATAAAAGTGATGATTGTGTTTTTTTCATATATTTTTGAATATCAAAAATATAATTATGATAATAGAGCATATGACAAAATTGATGATTGTATTGTCTTTTTATTTTTTAAATATGATATTAGCGCATGTGAGAAAATTAATGAATGTGTTGTCTTTATATATTTTTTAGATTTATTATATATATATATATAGATAGAGCATATGATAAAATTGATGATTGTGTTGTTTTTATTTTTTATATATTTATTAAATAAATATAATATTAGAAAATAAAATTGATTATTGTGTTGTCTTTATATTTTTTAATATTTATTATATAAACATGATATTAAAACAGTAAAGTAGATTTTTTTTTTTGAAAACATTAAAGTAGAATTGATAATTATGTTGTGTTTATATTTTTTTATAATTTTTATATAAATATAGAAGATATAAATAATATTAATATAATAAAATTGATTATTTTGTTGTGTTTATATTTTTTAATATTTACTAGAAGGACATGTGACATATTAAAACAATAAAATCCATGATTGTGTTGTGTTTATATTTTTTAAATATTTATGACATATTAAAAAAGTAAAATCCATGATTGTATTGTGTTTATATTTTTTTGAATATTTATTATATAGATATGATATTGAAATATAGACACGATTTTATACCTGTTGTCTGTATTGTGTTTATAGTATTGATGATTATGTTGTGATTATATATTTTAAAATGTTTATTGTATAATAATGATATTAATGTATTTATGACCTTCAAAAAAATTTAATCATGGTAAGGAATGGGTGCATTTAACCTTAAAATATTTTATCATATTGAAATAGTATAGTGGTATGTATTTGGGTTCTTGTCCAAGTGACCTAAGTTCAAATTATTGTACAAGGAATGGGGACCCTTTCTCAAATCACTATACAAGGGATTGAGACCCTTTCAAAAACATGTGCTTTACCTTAGAATTGTGTCCATGTTGGCACAACGTAGTGGTATGGCTTTGGATTCTTATCCAGAAGACCCGAGTTCAAGCCACTCTACAAGGGACAAGACCCTTTGAAAAACATGTGTTTAACCCTAAAATTTGTAGATCCTATTAGGTTGCATGTCTTTTTGTTTTCATCATGGAAACCCAAGTTCAAACCATTACACAAGGTATTGAGACCCTTTCAAAAACCTATGCTTTATCCTGTTTTTTTTTGGTTCTCATCAAAGAGATCCAAATTTTACCCAATATCTTTTGGTTCTCATCAAGAAGACCCAAGTTCAAACCACTTCACGAGAGATCCAAAACCTTTCAAAAACCTATGCTTTACCTTCAAATTTTAGTCTCTATTAGGACACCATAGTGGTATATCTTTTGATTCTCGTTCTCACTTAGTTGAGTCAAGTTCAACCCACTACACAAGGGATCAAGATCCTTTCAAAGAGCTATGCTTTACCCTAAAATTTTAGTCTCTATTAGAACATTATAGTAGTATATCTTTGGAGTGGCAATATGTCTTTTTCATCCAAAAAACTCAATTTCAAACTATACAAAGGATAGACACCCTCTTAAGACCCTAAAAGTTGAGTCTTTATTGGAACATTATAGTAGTATGTATTTGTCTTTGGGTTTTCATCCAAATTTTTTTTCAAAACATTACAAAGGATTGACACCCTTCTAAAACCATGCTTTATCTTAAACATTTTACCTTTGTTAAGAGGCCATAGTAGTATGTCTTTGGGTTCTCACCTAAGAGACCCAAGTTTAAACCAATGGACAAGGCACAAAGACAATTTCAAAAATTCATGCTTTACCCTAAATTTTTAGCTGAAACAATGGGCTGATTGGTAGCACCCTAGCAGTCAAATGCTTGCTAATGGAATACCCTAGTTCAATTATCCCAATTCAATTTCTTAAACAATTGAAATCCTCTTGACTTCCACTTTACCCAACAAATTAAAATTTATAAAAGTTTTTCTATAGAGCAACAATTAATTATTGAAGTTCAATAGTTCCCAAAAAGAGCACCACTCAAATGTGGATGATTTTTCAACGCTTACCATGTGAGATATATAAAAGCGGGAAAATTGACCGTCTATTTTCAGAAAGAGGAAAATAAATTAATATTAAAGGAGGCGCTAATTGCAATTACGCTTACGGGGAGCATGCAGTGAGTAGCGTTCCATTTCAATGGAATGCGTATTCTCCCTTGTCATTGCGATTGTGTGGGTCATGGGGAAGGAAAGAGAAAAATAAATTAATATTAAAAGCGCTAACTGGATTGTGTGGGTCATGGGTAAGGAAAGAGAAAAATAAATTAATATTAAAGGCGCTAACTGCAATTACGCTTACGGCGTTTGGCTTAGAGGGAGCATGGAGTGAGTAGCGTTCCATTTCAATGTAATGCGTTTTCTCCCTTGTCATTGCGATTGTGTGGGTCATTTGGAAATGAAATGAAATATTTTAATTACCTCTACCAGACCCAAATATGGTTTATGGGACCTCAAATATGGAAGTACAATTACTTAAATTATATCATATGATATTTAATATCTTTGAAAAGGTTGTTCCTTCTCCTGCTGATTTGTGTTAGCAATTCCCTAATTTTTTTTATTTTACTGTCTTCAAATAAATCTGCCATAAACTCGTTCCCAAGTGTTTCTTTGTATTTGTCACGGATATCTGAAAAACTCGGGCATTTATAGATGAAGTGTTCCTCTGTCTCTACTGCCCTTGTGTTGCATAGAGTACATATCCTTTCTTCCCATTGTTCTTTGGGCGTTGTCCATCTCCATGTTTCACATGTAAGCCTATGAGAGCTAGTCTTTATATGAGCAATGAGTATTTTTTCTTTCCACTTGATTTCAGCGCCTATATATGCTTTTTCCTTGTGGTCATACGTTGGGTTAAAATTTGCAATATAATATTGTCTTTTCCTTCTTGCATTTTTCCACATTCCACTTCTAAAATTTTCATTCACATAATTTTTTATGTCTTTGTTGACATTTGGGCATTCATTTATGTTGATTTCCCAACATTTCATCCATTTCTGATTTTGTTTCATCCATGTATTCTTTCGCCTATGCAACTCTTCGTCCCTAGTTGCCCTAGGCCATCTATCATTTGTCATGTTTTTTGTTTTTTCAAGTAACATAACAACTTGGTCATAGCAATTGCTTCTAAAGGGAACATTCCAGTTTCAGCTAGAATAATTTCATAAGGGGTTGTGGCTTTAATTTTGAGAAAGTTTGTGATTAAATATTTTTGAATCCTTTCTATTTGCCTCCATTTTGCATTTGTTGTGCCACTAGCCCACAACTCGCAACCATACGACATAACCGGTGTAACAAGTAGGCCAAATAAGACCTTGGTGGTCTTCCAGTCCCACAACTCGGCATTCCTACACCTATTTTGAAGTGCATATAGTGCTCTCCAACCACTTTGAGTTCTTTTCATCCTACATGTATTCCAATTAAGTTTGTCATGAAAGTCTATGCCCAGGTATTTGTATTCTACTACTACATCAAGCGGTTCTCCTACAAACTGAAATTTGAGTTGTTGCTTCTTCTTTTTTGCTGAAAAAATCATAATTTTTGTTTTGCTCGTGTTCACATGCATCCCAACTTCTTTACAAAAGAGTTCTAGAGCTTGAAGGTGATCTCTTAGATCTTTGGCTGTTTTGGCCACAAGAATTACATCATCTGCATACATGAGGAATTTTACCACATATTTGTCTAAATGCACATCCTCTCCCCCAAATTTATTTATCCATTCTTCTAACTTGTCAATGTACAAACCAAATAAGGTCGGATATAGAGGGCAACCTTGTTTGACACCTATGTCACTACCAAAACATTCAGATAACCCTTCCTGTGTTCTGATTCTAGCCTTTACATGCTCATATAGTCTGTGAATTATTGCCCTGTAGTGAATTGGAACCTCTAGCTCTTCCATTCTGCTCCATAATTTTTTCCTTGGCACTGTGTAAAATGCCTTTTTGAAGTCTACAAAAAAACAAAAAGCCTCCTCTTTTTTGTCCCATATTTTTTCCACTGTGTCTGAGCATGATACAATGATCAATAGTTGAGTGCTTGGGCCTAAAACCTGCTTGCCCCTTTGCTCTCTTTCTCTTTTCTTCTGCTCATATTTTGATCCTATGCTCTATCATACTCCCAAACAACTTTGCAAAGAGAGGGTTGATCATGATAGTTTGATAGTTTGAGGGATTATTTACATCTCAACTTTTAAACAAAGGAATGGTCAAGCTAGTTGTCCACTCAATAGGGAAGCCATTTTGTATGACCTCATTGAAAATTTATTTGATTTGCGGTGCCAAGATATCTACCTCCCATTTTATATGCTCTTCCTGAAGATTGTCTATGTCACAGGCTTTATCAGTTGCTAACTTTTTTATCCCTTGAATAATGTCTTCAATTGTGAAAAGTTCTTTCTTGACAATGATAGTAGGGGGTGTCTCCTGCTAGTTACTACGCTGATATAGTTGTTTTGAATACTCCAACCACTGATTAACTGTTATGTTATTTTCAGTTTGCATCCTTTTCACGCTTAGTTCCTTCCAAAATTTCTTTGGTTCATGCTTCCTTAAGTAAATCAATTCTTTCCTCCTTGTTCTAGTGTATTCTTCTTTTTTTGCCCTTACCAGTTTCTCATATGCTTTTTTTTTGCTCTTGTTTTACCCGTTGGTTCCTTTAGTAATCTTCGCATTATTTTGTAATCTTCATCGAACCATGGGTTGGTTGGGAAGCTATCCCTTTATTTCTTTTTAGGTTTAGCTCTTTTGCATTTGTTTAGAGCTTCTTGAATAACGTGCATTAACCATTCACTCTTACTGTAATCTCTACTACTGTGATGTAGTTCTTCCCTTTCATGTACCTTGTTATTTAATACTGCTCTAAAATTTTTCCGATTTTCATCTGTTAAGAGAATGTTTCCCTTGTGAGGATATTTATTTTGATTGCCTTGCAAGTGTTTTTCCCTTGGTTTGTCTCCATGCATTCGAAGTTTCATAACAATTGGGTTGTGATCTGACTTCAGTTCCACTGGAGAATCCTCTATTTTTGGTATGTAATTCTGTGAGCATATTACATAGTCTATTACACTTTTTCCCTTATATGTTTTGCATGTATACTTTCCTGAATTTTTCCATTTGTTCATCCCATTGCAAATAATCAAATTATATATGCTGCAAAGACCTAACAACTTGTCTCCATATTGCATGATAGCCCCATGCTCATCTTCTGAAGTCCTGGTCCATTGTTGATTTTCCTCTTCTAGCATCCAAAGAGGATTAATCTCAATATTTTCTTTTACCTTCTAGAATGTTAACTTGATTATTTGTTGTCCTTGCATTGAAATCTTCAATTAATATAATCTCCCCCAACTTACTATATATTGAAATGTCTCTTTTTAGGGAGGAGTATGGGTCTTCTCTGTTAAGGTCATGTTTCTTATAGAATTTAGAATTTTAGAGGTAATTTTTTTTTTAATTATTATATTAATTAAAATATAATAATTTTGGTTTAAACTATGGTGTGGGTGAGTGTGTGAGGGGTGGGTGTGTTCATATAAAAATATAATAATTTTATAAATAATAAAATATATGCATATATTTAAATAATATTTAATTGTTTATATCAAACATGTTTTAAATTATTAAATTATTTTGTGGATATTTATAAAAGATATGGAGGTTTGTCTTTGATAGGTTGTTTTTAGTCGTCACTTCTTGCCTAATTCAATTGAATCACATGTAAGGTGAAATATGTTATTGTTAATAATAGAATAATTCAAGGTAAAGCATGATAAAATGAATGAAGGTTGTATAAATGAAGAGGATTGCATGGTAGAAGGTTATACAAATGAAGGTTGTATAGATGAATATGATTAAATGATATATGTTTGTACAAATGATAAGAAAGGAGATCAGTATACAAATGAAAAAGGTTGAATATCAATAGATATCCATGTGCTCTGACTTGATACAAAATATGATTTACCTTAGTGGCTAGATATACTATATTCAATCTCAAGCTTTGGTCGAAGAAATGGCCAATGCAAGAATAAAATACAGGGAGCATTTCTTGCATCAATTCTTGCAAATGGGTCATTAACTGCCCATAAAAAATGGAAGTCATGCCTTAGACCACTAACTATTTTTTCCACATCTACCAAGACTGTGGAGGCTTGTTTTCATATATTGCTCCCAATCATAAATTCTCATCTACAACATATTCGTGTGTTCTAACTTGATACAACTATATACAAATGAAAAAGGTTGAATTTCAGATACATATTTGTGTGTTCTGACTTGATACAAAATATGAGTTACCTTAGTGGTTAGATATACTATATTCAGTCTCAAGCTTTGGTCAAAGAAATGGACAATGCAAGAATAAAATACAGGGAGCATTTCTTGCATTAATTCTTGCAAATTGGTCATTAATTGTCCATAAAAAACGGAGGTCATGCCTTAGACCACTAACTATTTTTGCCACATATACCAATATTGTGGAGGTTTGTTTTTGTAGATTGCTCCCAATCATCACTTCTCATCTACAATATGTGTTCCAACCTAGCACCGAGGATGAATCACCTCAGTAGATGGACCCACCCCATTTTGTCTAAAGTTTTGTGTATCTAGCCATGGTAAATGCAAGAAAATAGTTTATGGAGCATTCCCTAATGTTCAATCAATTCCTACAAATGGGAAAAATTCATTGCTACTTTGATGGTCTGCATTGAACTCTATAGCAGCATGGAAGAAATATCATTGATCTTATCCACAACACTATAGATTTGAACAACAGAATTATGAGAGAACAAGGAGTTATTCTGGATTTCTATAAAGATAATAATAGGCCAATTCTAAAGAGGTGTCAAACTTCTAGAAACACCAAAGGGAGGAGAGGAGGATATCCAAGGAGCATCTGTTGTCATGCAGGTTGAAAAAAGAACAAAATCACTTCTAGGTGTCTTGATCCTTATGACATCTCTAAAAGAGGTGAAGAAGATCTTCAAATATCCCAATGTAGATAAATCATTTACCAAGGATAAGGGTTTTGTGAATTGAACTCCAAGTAAAGACAACTTGTTTGGGTTTGAGATAAGCAGACATAATAAGTGATTACAAATTAAAACATAGTAATTTTATCAATTTTAAAATAAATTATTAAAATACTTAAAATTAATAATAGTATTGAAAATGAAAAAATTAATTATCATCAAACAAAAAATTGGAAGTAATTATTTTATATTTCTACCATTTTTTTTGGATTCCATAAGGTTGTAGAAGCTCCAAGCTTCTAATTTTCTATATTGATAATGAATTTGAGGATGCATATATCAATTTTTTTTATAATAAGGTAGAAGGGGTTTTGAAAGGGTCCCCAAAACTTTTACATGGTAGTCCAAGGCCAAAAAAATATTGGCTGAGGAGAAAAAAGCCATCGAAACTAGACAACATATAAGATACCAAAAAACCAAAGGATATACCAAGCCCAAACTCAGCCACCAGTAGGATAGAACCCATAGAAACAACAAAGGTCAGTAGATATAGGAAAACAAGCAAATACTCCCATGCAGGGGGTAAGTCAACTTGGATGGTAGCAATAATAGTAGAAGAGACACCTTACTTCAACTTAAAAACTAAAGGGTCAACGCCTAGGGCTGTAGAGGAATTAGATTCATCTCCACTAATTACAGCTTTGGATGCTTTAGCATAGGAGATATCCACATTCATAAGCTTAAATATAGAATTATGAATATTCAGATTCGAAGTCCTAAGAGGAGTACAATGGGAAGTTTGCGGGACCTTCACATATAGCTTCAAATTAGCCTCACAACTTGGAGAGGAGTTACACTCCAAATTATCCAAAATTTTGACTTTCTTAGAAGCTGAGACAAAGGATTGCTCAAGATCGGACATCTTAGTAGAATTTAGGGGAACCATTTTGGACACTAGCCTTTTGGATCTCCTCATGCTAATGCTACTTTCCCTCGCACCAAAAATAGGAGGATTTATCTGGAATTTTGTTTGCATCGAGGGGGAACCAGGTTAGAATTTGGACCAAGTAGAAGAGAGGATAAGCCTTTTGAAGAATCTTAGGAGTCACTCAGGATAAAATCAGCTAACAAAGATATTTCTAGCTCAAGATTCAAGTTAGGAAGGTAGTCAGGATCGGACTTGGTCTCCCAAGAGGAAGAATCTGAATCCTCCAAAGAATATAAAACAACCACATAAGTAGGGCTATCCAAAAGAGTGGATAGAATTTTTTCCCGTGAAAGACCCCTAGAATACAAATATCAATTTTACAAACTTTATGACTTTACATTATATTTGTTCTACAAATTCTATAAGTTGTGTTATTTAAGCTATTTTCAATAAGTTTTTTGGACATTTTGAGGAGTGTTTGTTGTCATTGATGTCAAAAGCATTTTTGTGCTATGTTCGTCATCTTTGAGGACATTAAGTGTTTCCTCCAAAAGCAAGAAGGTCTTGAAAAGCAATAGGTTATAATATTTATTTTTAAATATTATATACCTAGGAGGGCCCAAAGGATGAAGACCCAAGGAAGGAGAAGCAAGTTCAAATTAAATAATAATATTTTATTATTATTATTTTGGGCCAAAAATCAAGTTGAAGAAGATCAAGGACCAAGTTGAAAAAGACCCACAAGTAGATTTAATTTAAATTAAAATATTTTAATCTTTGATTAAAATTTTAATTTAAATAATGATGGGTGCTAAGGTTTAATTTAAATATTTATTTAATATTTAAAATTAATATTCGAATTCGAATTCGAATTTGAATGCTCGTCGACGTTGGAATATGCTATGGTTTGCATATAAATAATGCCAAGGTTTGGCATTTGAAAATTATCCATGCGAACGATTTTTGGCTCGTGCAAAAGAGAGAAAGGCTTGCATTTTCGCATGTGTGTTTGAGCATAGAAAAGGACAAGATTTTGTGGCCTCCAAAATTTACTCGAAGCCCCTCGTAGCTGAGTTGGCAGCCAAGGGCTACGTTAGACGCGTTCGAGAATGCCAGGTGTGGGTTCAAACCTCGTGCACTCTATTTTTCCGAAGGGAATATCGTGTTGTGTTTTTGCGCCGTTCGAGGAGGAAGAAGTCAAAGGCACATTCGTGCCTTTTGGCTCTTGTGGAGCCACGCAGCCCAGTTGGTGGGCACGAGCGCTACAGAAGCACTTGGGGGAGAGCCATCGATGGCTCGAATCCCGCCAAGGCCTTTTGGGCAGCATAATAGAGGTATGCACATTATTTGGGTTGACTTGGCTTGCAAAAAATAAAAGGGGGAAAAATATTTTTGTTTCCAAAGGTTTATTTTAATTAAGGTTTTTGCATAATTAATTTGGATTATAAGTTGTTTAGGGGAGTTAAAATGGGAATGCAAAACTTTAATTTATGAGTTGAATTTTTAAGTGATTAAGGAGTTATAAGGTAGTAAGGAAATTTATTATTTTTTGAGATTGAAGGTTGTTGAATATTATTTTAAAGTTGGATATTATAAGGTGTATTTGAGTGTTATTTTTGTATTGAAGAAATATTTTGAAGAAGTGTTAGAGTGATATTTTTGTCATCTAACCTTTGTGCTTGGCAAGGAAAGTGGTTATAATTGAGACAGGTTTTTAAGGGCACTTCTTCATCAAACAAAAAGGTATGGGCACATCTTTCTTGTGAGTTATTGTTGGATGTTTTGAATGCTAAGTTGGAGTGAAAAGGATTGTTTGGTAAGCATTGTTGAGTTTGGTTTTGTATTAATGCTTCAAGGTTTTCTGGAATAAAGGTTGAAGATAGAAACCTTGTTTGATAAGCATTGTTGGAAACATTGGTTGAACCTTTATATGCATGATTAGGGTTTGTGCAAGAACATGAGTATCATTGTTATGTGAAGTTGTGAACTATCTTGAACTAGGGTTTGTGAAAGAACATGAGTATCATTGTTATGTGAAGTTGTGAACTATCTTGAATTAGGGTTTGCAAGATCATGAGTATCATTGTTATGTGAGATTGGTTAATAAGCATTGTTGGAAATATTTGAGTGAGTGTTCATATGCTTGGACTAGGGTTTGTAAGCAAGGATTATTTCTTTGAGTGATTGATTGAGTGGAGTTGATTGAGCCTAGTCAATTGAAAGTGTTGAAGTGATAGTTCAAGTTCTGTGAAACAAATTGTTCTATATTCTAATTTGATTTGAGAAAGAGATTGAAATTGATTGAGCATTGTGATGAGTGTGAAGCATATTGAGTCTCTAAAAATTCTCTATATGTTTCTGTGAGATTGGACAAGTTCTAGTTAGGACTTGTTGAGCATATTTGAGGTAAGTCTTGGTGAAGACTTGTTGAGCAGATTGAACAAGTTCTAGTGAGGACTTGTGGAGCAGATTTGAGGTAAGTCTTGGTGAAGACTTGTGGATAGATTAGTGTGAGATTTTGTGGAAGCTTACAATGCAGATTTGAGACAAGTCTTTGAGAAGACTTGTGAGCAGAGTTGATTGATTGATTTGTTCAAACCTTGAGTTAAGGTTTGGAGCAGATCTAGCAGAGTTGATTTATGATTAAGTCAAGCTTTGTGTTAAGTCTTGAGGATAGATATTGAGCAGATTTGTGCTAGATCAAAGGACTGTGTTTAGTGTATATTTGAGGATAGATATTGAGCAGATTTGTGCTAGATCGAAGGACTATGTTTAGTGCAGATTTGAGGATAGAGATTGAGCAGATTTGTGCTAGATTTAAGGATTGTGTTTAGTGCAGATTTGAGGATAGAGATTGAGTATATTTGTGCTAGATTGAAGGACTATGTTTAGTGTAGATTTGAGTATAGATATTGAGAAAATTTGTGCTAGATTGAAGGATTGTGTTTAGTGCAGATTTGAGATAAATTGAGAGCAAGATTTGGAGGTGATAGAGTATAGAGGATGATAGTCTCTAGTGGATAGAGATCCATTAGCTAAGGTAGTGAGGATAGGTCTTCTAAGTGAGGACATGAGTCTTCAGTGGATAGAGATCCATAAGCTAGTGTAGTGGAGGTAGTAGTTCTTCTAGAAGATCACCAACCAGAGCTAAGGAGAAGGAGTTCTCTTATGGATAGAGATCCATGAACTTGATTAGGGGATTGGTGTCTCCTTTGGACAGAGGTCCATAAATATTGTAATAGGGAAGGATTCCCAAAGATATTTGTTGAGAAAATATTAGTGAAATATTTTCTCCATGGAGTAGCCCACATTGGGTGAACCACGTTAAATTGGTGTCTCTATTGTGTGTGATGATTTATGCATTGCTTTGGTTACTGTTATTGATATTGCCATTGATTATATTGGATAATATTGTTTGGGAAAGAAAAGTAAAAAGTGGTCTTATACTATTCACCCCCCTCTCAGTATAAGCTTGTGTTCTTCAATTGGTATTAGAGTTGGTTCCTTCGAAAAAGGTTTAACAACTTGAAGGAAGATCTTACAAGAACACAAATGGCAAAGAAAGGCAAAAGTAGAACCATGAGACACAAGAAGAAAAGAACACACATGGTCATGAAAGAAAAGGAAGATGAATTTGATGTTGTTATTTTGAGAGGAGAAATAGAAATAGATTCAAGAGATGAATCAAGCAGTGGAGAAAAGACCATATTGATAAAGTTTTGTACCATATGTAGGAAGATAGGTCACCATGCAACTTATTGTCCACAAGAAGGTGAAGAATATTTTGTTTATGGTCAACTCGGTCATGATGCAAGTTATTGCAATGGGTTTAGTAGCGATGAAGATGAAGATGATACTTTTATAATTGAAGTCCTAGAGGATGGTTCAGAAAATGATAACAGGGATAATCAAAATATGTATGAAGAAGAAACTCTACTTTGGACAATAGAAGAAAATGCTCCTATTGAAGACCAAAGAAAAGAGAAAAATTTAGAAAAAGAAAAGGAGGAAGCCACTCTTAAGGAACTTGTTGAGTTGAAAAAGGAGAACTTAGAATTAAAGGCTCAAATACAAGAGGATGAGAAATGTAAGACAAAGCTTCTACAAGATCTCTCTGACTTGAAAGTTAAGGTTGAAAAGGCAAGGAGAGTTGAAAAAGATATGGTTGAATAATCAAAGGTAAAAGAGCAAGAATGTAAAAGACTTAGTGTTGATCTTGAAGAATTAAAAAGGGTGAACTCATGATTAAGGGTTCAAGCTCAAGAAGATGAGAAAGCAAAAGCAAAGTTTCTATAGGAACTCACCAACTTCAAAATCAAGGTTGAAGAGGCAAGGAAAATTGAAGAAGGTATGGCTAAAAAATTAAAGATAAAAGATCTAGAGTGTGAAAGATTAGAACATGAGATAGTTTCACTAAGGATGGAAGTGAAAGACTCTAAGGACAAGCTACACAAGTTTGAGAAAAATTCAAAGACTTTGGACAGGATTATCAATGCACAAAGATCATCAGTCACCAAAATAAGACTTAGTTTTGAAGAAGAACAAGGGAAACATGAAGCAGAAAAAGGAGAGTCAAGCTCAAGCACCAAAGAAGAAGAAACATCAAAAGAAGAGAGTATAAGAGAGAGTGAGACTTCTAAGGATAAGTTGGACAATAGAAAGTTCAACAAGGAAAGGAACAATGCACAAATAAGGAACAGATGGAATAGGAAACAACACAAGGAAGAAGAGACTAAGAGACCAATGGGGTCAAGGCAAGGTTTCTTCAATGGATGATGCTTCTCATGTCACAAGTTTGGGCACAAGGCTTCACAGTGCAGGACACATGGAAGATAGGAATATGGGAACTTCAGGAACATGCATATTTTTCATGGGTATTGCTACTCTTGTAATCAGTTTGGTCACAAGGCAATGAATTGTAGGGTTCATGACAGGAATAGATATGGCTTCACTAGGAGAAATCCCAAGACATTTGCACCTCCAAGGAATAATAGCATTAAGTGTTATAAGTGCAATAATGATGGACATACAACAAAGTGGTGTAGAGCAGAGATTCCAGAGATAAGCAAAAACATGAATAGTCAAAGGAATCAAAAGGATCAGATGAGGAAGAAAGTAGACAAAGGAAAAGAGCAGTGCATGTTGGGAGTAGAAATACTCCCACCCCATAATTAACCACCTCAAGAGGAGGTGGGGGAGGGGCTAAGCTAAGAGTTTCATTCTTAGCCCCGAGCCCCAAAGGTGACCCTTTGCCATTGATGTCAAAGGGGGAGAGATTTGAGTAAGGGGAGATATTTGAGTTAGGAGGAAAGCATTCAGTCAGGGGGAGCAGTTTCCCAGGGGGAGCAGAACAGAAAAAGGTTAAGGAAATGGTAAAAAGTAATTGGGTTGCCATCAATGACAAAGGGGGAGATTGTTGGACATTTTGAGGAGTGTTTGTTGTCATTGATGTCAAAAGCATTTTTGTGCTATGTTCATCATCTTTGAGGACATTAAGTGTTTCCTCCAAAAGCAAGAAGGTCTTGAAAAGCAATAGGTTATAATATTTATTTTTAAATATTATATACCCAGGAGGGCTCAAAGGATGAAGACCCAAGGAAGGAGAAGCAAGTTCAAATTAAATAATAATATTTTATTATTATTATTTCGGGCCAAAAATCTTGAGTTTGAAGAAGATCAAGGACCAAGTTGAAAAAGACCCACAAGCAGATTTAATTTAAATTAAAATATTTTAATCTTTGATTAAAATTTTAATTTAAATAATGATGGGTGCTAAGGTTTAATTTAAATATTTATTTAATATTTAAAATTAATATTCAAATTCGAATTCAAATTTGAATGCTCATCGACGTTGGAATATGCTATGGTTTGCATATAAATAATGCCAAGGTTTGGCATTTGAAAATTATCCATGCGAATGATTTTTGGCTCGTGCAAAAGAGAGAAAGGCTTACATTTTTGCATGTGTGTTTGAGCATAGAAAAGGACAAGATTTCGTGGCCTCCAAAATTTACTCGAAGCCCCTCGTAGCTGAGTTGGCAGCCAAGGGTTGCGTTAGATGCATTCGGGAATGCCAAGTGTGGGTTCAAACCTCGTGCACTCCATTTTGTCGAAGGGAAGATCGTGTTGTGTTTTTGCGCCATTCGAGGAGGAAGGAAGTCAAAGGCACATTCATGCCTTTTGGCTCTTGTGGAGCCATGCAACCTAGTTGGTGGGCGCGAGCACTATGGAAGCGCTTGGGGGAGAGCCATCGGTGGCTCGAATCCCGCCAAGGCCTTTTGGGCAGCATAATAGAGGTATGCGCATTATTTGGGTTGACTTGGCTTGCAAAAAATAAAAGGGGGAAAAATATTTTTGTTTCCAAAGGTTTATTTTAATTAAGGTTTTTGCATAATTAATTTGGATTATAAGTTGTTTAGGGGAGTTAAAAGGGGAATGCAAAACTTTAATTTCTGAGTTGAATTTTTAAGTGATTAAGGAGTTATAAGGTAGTAAGGAAATTTATTATTTTTTGAGATTGAAGGTTGTTGAATATTATTTTAAAGTTGGAGATTATAAGGTGTATTTGAGTGTTATTTTTTGTATTGAAGAAATATTTTGAAGAAGTGTTAGAGTGATATTTTTGTCATCTAACCTTTGTTCTTGGCAAGGAAAGTGGTTATAATTGAGACAAGTTTTTAAGGGCACTTCTTCATCAAACAAAAAGGTATGGGCACATATTTCTTGTGAGTGATTGTTGGATGTTGTGAATGCTAAGTTGGAGTGAAAATGATTGTTTGGTAAGCATTGTTGAGTTTGGTTTTGTATTAATGCTTCAAGGTTTTCTGGAATAAAGGTTGAAGATAGAAACCTTGTTTGATAAGCATTGTTGGAAATATTGGTTGAACCTTTATATGCATGATTAGGGTTTGTGAAAGAACATGAGTATCATTGTTATGTGAATTTGTGAACTATTTGAACTAGGGTTTGTGAAAGAACATGAGTATCATTGTTATGTGAAGTTGTGAACTATCTTGAATTAGGGTTTGCAAGATCATGAGTATCATTGTTATGTGAGATTGGTTAATAAGCATTGTTGGAAATATTTGAGTGAGTGTTCATATGCTTGGACTAGGGTTTGTAAGCAAGGAGTATTTCTTTGAGTGATTGATTGAGTGGAGTTGATTGAGCCTAGTCAATTGAAAGTGTTGAAGTGATAGTTCAAATTTTGTGAAACAAATTGTTCTATATTCTAATTTGATTTGAGAAAGATATTGGAAGTGATTGAGCATTGTGATGAGTGTGAAGCATATTGAGTCTCTAACAATTCTCTATATATTTTTATGAGATTGGACAAGTTCTAGTTAGGACTTGTTGAGCAGATTTGAGGTAAGTCTTGGTGAAGACTTGTTGAGCAGATTGAACAAGTTCTAGTGAGGACTTGTGGAGCAGAGTTGAGGCAAGTCTTGGTGAAGACTTGTGGATAGATTAGTGTGAGCTTTTGTGGAAGCTTACAATGCATATTTGAGACAAGTCTTTGAGAAGACTTGTGAGCAGAGTTGATTGATTGATTGATTTGTTCAAACCTTGAGTTAAGGTTTGGAGCAGATCTAGCAGAGTTGATTTGTGATTAATTCAAGCTTTGTGTTAAGGCTTGAGGACAGATATTGAGGATTTGTCTTTGTGGTGGGGATTTGAGGATTTGTGAGAAAAGGACTATGTTTAGTGCAAATTTGAGGATAGATATTGAGCATATTTGTGCTGGACCGAAGGACTATATTTAATGCAGATTTTGAGGATAGAGATTGAGCAGATTTGTGCTAGACCGAAGGACTATGTTTAGTGCAGATTTGAGGATAGAGATTGAGTAGATTTGTGCTAGACCGAAGGACTATGTTTAGTGCAAATTTGAGGATAAATATTGAGAAGATTTGTGCTAGACCAAAGGACTATGTTTAATGCAGATCAGAGGATAGAGATTGAGCAGATTTGTGCTAGATCGAAGGACTGTGTTTAGTGCAGATTTGAGACAGAGCTGAGAGCAAGCTTTGGAGGTGACAGAGTATAGAGGATGATAGTCTCCAGTGGATAGAGATCCATTAGCCAGGGAAGTGAGGATAGGTCTTCTGAGTGAGGATAGGAGTCTTCAGTGGATAGAGATCCATAAGCCAGTGTAGTGGAGGTAGTAGTTCTTCTAGAAGATCACCAACTAGAGCTAGAGGAGAAAGGAGTTCTCCTATGGATAGAGATCCACGAACTTGATTAGGGGATTGGTGTCTCCTTTGGATAGAGGTCCATAAACATTGTAATAGGGAAAGGATTCCCAAAGATATTTGTTGAGAAAATATTAGTGAAATATTTTCTCCGTGGAGTAGCCCACATTGGGTGAACCACGTTAAATTGGTGTCTCTATTGTGTGTGATGATTTGTGCATTGCTTTGGTTACTGCTATTGATATTTCCATTGATTATATTGGATAATACTATTTGGGAAAGAAAAGTAAAAAGTGGTCTTATATTGTTCACCCCCCCTCTCAGTATAAGCTTGTGTTCAAAGTTTTTGGGAGATTATAAATATTTGACGTATTAATTTCAAATTTCATGTGAAATAAAATCAAAACACAATAATATTATCAATTCTATTATATTATTTACCTATTATATTTTTGAAATATTTAATGCCAAATGAAAGCAGTATTGAAAAAAATAAAATTAATTATCATCAAATAAATAAGTAAAAGTACCTATTATTATCTATTACCTTTCTTCTCTAGATTACTTAAGGTTGTAGAAGTTCCAAGCATTTAATCTGCTATAATTAATTTGAGGGTGCAATTGTCAATTTTTATAACTTTATGACTCTATGTTGTATTTGGTTTTCAAATTTTGCAAATTGTTTTATGTATAGTATTTTTAATAACTTTTGAAAAAATATAAATTTTTAACCTATTATTGCTATATTATAGTGAATTAAGATATAGATTAAATTATTAAAAATAAATAAATTAATTAACTAGGATTTTCCCTTAAGATTCATCAAATAAGATAAGCAAAGTAAAGCCCTATGTTTGAGTCCATATTACAACTGATAATCAAGGTAAAGAGCTATGTCTAATTCCCTTTTTTAACTTATTGGTCCACCTATTTTTATGTAATTATTTTATATTTTTAACATTATTATTGAATTCATTTTTTTTTTTACTAAAATTATGATGATTGTAAACTAGTTATATGTTATACACTCAAATCATATTGGGCATGATTAAGTATATAACACACTACTGAGTTAAATTATAAAATATAGAGGTAAACCATGTCAAAATAATCTTTTCAATAACTATATAGTTTGGTTAATACTATAAATTCTAGAATTTTTCATTAACACTATCCTAGATTTACAAGGAATTATTATGGGTATTTTAGTGTTTAAAATTAAAAACTTTCTATCAACCTACTTGGGTATTAATTTTTCTCATAAATAAAGAAAAAAGGATATTTGGATGTCTTTTTTGGATAGGTATAAAGACTACAATTCAACCCATCCTTATTTATATGGTGACACTTTCAAGGTTATCAATAGGTATAACATCAAAAATTGATAAAATTCAAAGAGACAAAGGATGTGAGAAAAATTTAGGTTTCATATTTGTAGGTGGGATAAGGATTGCAAAGGAAATAATATTGGAGTTGCAAGCTTGTAGAATTATAGACTTTATATGTATGGCCTTAGGAGCATACCTTGCGTGAAAATTATTAATATATGAAGAAACAAATTGGGTAAAATGTCACTTCAAACATTTATAGGTATTCTTGATGCAATGAAATTATTTAGGAAAAGAACCCTACCCAAAGGATTTACAACATGAAACTTCATATAAAATAGTTTACAATTGATCAAGAAACATATTAGATAGTCAAACAATGAGGAGAATTATATATAAAAAAAATCTTGTGCTTCGTTGAAGCCTTATCCTATTATCTCTAACTCAATTTTACAGCCATTGGCTTAGGCAAGTCTAGCTTATAAGTGTTTAAATGTCAAAGATTGTGTTAATATGAACAAAAATTATAAAATATGGATTCTTATTGGTAACTTGGTTGAAGGAGAGGAACTCAAACAAATTGCAAATGAGCTTCAAATGATGCTTCAAGAGTTTTATTTACCTATTATTATTATTATTATTAGTATTATTATTATTTTGAGTAATATTTATTATACACATCCACCATGGGGATTGAACCCGGTCACATCACCAATAATGCAAGTGGCATCCTTACCAGTAGACCACACTCACGGAGATTATTTGCCTGTTTTTACATGAAATGGTGAGTTTATTTGGAATCTATGAAAATATGGTGGATACTTGCTCAAGTTAGGAAATAAAAATTTAGAGCAATAAAACGTTTCTACTACCAAATATTTTCCTTCGAAGAATTTTTGGTCACTAGAGGCTCTCCCTAAGGCCTCAACATTCCTTTGGTTAGTAGTTCAAAGTAAGATTCCTACAAGAGAGTCTCTACAAAGAAGCAGATATCATAAACCTTTTAAATTTGCCTTGTGTGAGAAGGATTTAGAGACATCACATAATTTACTTCTTCAATGTTCCTTTATTCACACCATTTGAGGTTATATTTTCAAAAATATGATAATATATTAGGTAGTTGCATGAACATTGAAAGAGTTGATAAAATTTTTGATTAATTATTTTAAAGTTATTATGTACTATGTGGAGGATTGATCATGTTGTTATTTCTTGGAATTTATGTCTTGAAAAGAATAATATATTTTTTTATAAATATTAAAATCATACCCAATATTGGAATCATAGCATTGCCTTTCTTGTAGAATGTTTAAAAATATGGTGCTCAACATGGAAGTATTGAGTGTAGAAAAATATATGCTAGTCATTACGTGGAAAAGTAATCTCAAAATATTTGCTTCGATCTATGGTACGTAGAAATATCTAGAAATTGTTTTTATCAAAATTAATTTTGATGGTTCTTCCAAATGAATTCCAATAAAAAATGGATGTTTTTTTCAAAATAATAAAAGTAAAATTATCTTCACCTACTAAAAACAATATGGATATTCAACCAATAAATGTGTAGGTTCAATGTGTAGACCAATTGGTTCGACCAAACCCCATAAGGGGGTGGAGGTCCAAGGTTCAAATATTGGGCCTTGTCGGATTGAACACTTGTCCCTTTCCTAGTGCTTTCAGTGATGTAAAAGGTTTAAAATTATTGTGGCATGGTGTTTATAGGGGCGGACTGTGAGAAGATCTATGTGGAGGATTTTGGGACGGACAACGCAAAATACTGTGGCAACCATAAAAGCTAAACAACCTACATGGATTCATGGTGGCTATCGATTTCACCATGTAAATTAAAAAAAAACAACTATGTAGAGGCTATGGAACTTCTTACAATGATTAAAATGTCAATAAAATAATATAGAAACATATTTCATTTGAGGAGGATTCACAAATTGTCATTAATGCAATAAAAAAAAAGAGGATTTGGGGATTGGACAAAAACAAAATTATTGTTGATGTTCGTTAGAAACATGAGCAATCTATATAAGAAAATCAATCACAAGATTATTTAGCAATCACAATGTTGATCTTCCTCTTTAATGAAATTCAAATTCCATAAGGCAATTGGCCAAATATATTTTATCTCTTAATTAAACTGATGTCAAGGAGCTAATTGTAACAACATAACACTTTGAGGAAGATGAAGAATTTATTTGATAGAAAAAGAAACAAAAAATATATTTGATAAAATGCTTGTGTATGGTTTAATTGACATAATAATGAATGCAATATTTTGGTATTTTGATGGGAACAACCTCTAATATAAGACACATATAGCTTATTCAAAAAAGTATTTTCACTAAAATCATAAATATTAAAATGTACCTCAAATGGAATGATTTTAAGTGTTTAGAAATGTGATATTTCAATGGAGGACTCAAATACCATGATAACATGATGATGGTGTAATATATGGGGGTTTGTTTCAAACCCATATAACTAATTTTAGAAAATAAATATTAAAAAATACCAATGTAATTTCTAACATTAGATATAAAAGATCAAGCATGATACATGCATGTAAAAAGTGAAAGGTTGCAAGTAGGAATTTCTTTTGATATCTAGATTTCTAGTCTAGATCATCAAAAAAAAATTAAGCATTGTTAACTCTCATGAGATAATGTTAGAAAGTCCATTTAGAAGAACCTTAGTCAAAAGTGAGGGCAATCTAGTTAAGGATTTAAGTAAATATTGTGTCAATTAAGGATAAGGGGAAGTATTAATTGACAATAATCCTCATTTACGCAAATTAATTATTAATGATTATCAAGATAGATGATCGAGCATTATATAATGTAATGGTTGTGGTTGTAATAATAAACGGAAAACACAATAAAAATCATGAAAGAAGCACAATTTTGTAGAATAAACATAATAAGCAATAATTTTATTAGAAATGTTTAAGAGTTTACATTGCAATATCGCAGGATGCTTTGAGGGGGTAACCTACTTGTTGACCCCAAAAAGGTTAGCCATATTTTTGGGGCCAAGTCCACATTTGCACTATGCATCTCATTCTCGTGGGGTGCACTCCAAGTCACCCAGGTGCACTGGTTGTGCGCCTCAAGCCAAACCCATGCACTCTAATCCAATGGAGCACAGATCCCCCTAGGCGTGCACACAAGGTTGTGCACTCTGCCAATGGTTCATGCGCTCCACAGGGAGGCAGAGAGCATGATAGTCCCTTGAGGCACACAAGTTGTGCACCCCGAAGTCCGGTGTCTGCCTACCATGGAGCACACTACCTCAATAGAAGAGCACAAGGTTGTGCACTCCCATCAAGCCAAGCGTGTTCCACTCTCAAGTGGAGCACGCCATCTCAGTTGGAGTGTACATGATTGTGCTCTACTCCACCAAAGTGTGCTCCACACTCAAGTGGAGCACACTACCTCAACCGGAGCACACAAGGTTGTGCACTCTACCCCAACTGAATGTGCTCCACTCTCAAGTGGAGCATGCTACCTCCATTGGAGCGCATAAGGTTATGCGCTCTAACCCAGCTCGAGTGCACTCCACTCTCAAGTGGAGCACTCAACCTCCATTTGAGTGCATAAGGTTGTGCGCTTTGCCCTGGCCAAGTACACTCCACTCTCAAGTGGAGCGCACTACCTCAGTCGGGGTGCACAAGGTTGTGAGCCCCATCCCGAGTCGACGTGTCCCTCCCTTAGGGATGTGCTATTTTCTAATACAGGCATGCAAAGTCACGCATCCACATCTAGGTTTTGCACTCCACTATGGCAGAGCACACAAGGTTAAAAATGGGTGCACAACATGTGCACCCCATAGAGGCGAGCAATCTCAACTTCCTCGAATGTCGTGCAAGCACACAACTCGATGTGTCACATTGAAATACATGAGCTCCACTCCCCAAATGAGGTTACACACATGAAATTAAACCTTATGCACCTCAAGTGAGTGCCTACCTACCTACGTCCCATTCCAACCAATAGAAATCGTCATGTGTCCCACCTTTTTTGGACAACAGCAATTTGTTCATTCCAGCAAAGGAAGTGATGGTCGACGTGGCGGGTCTGACCAATACCAACAACTCATGATGAGGAAAAAGGCACAGGCACCACCTACAATATTTAATGCGCTCATTATAAAGGAAAGTGGCAACCACATTTTTCCACCATCTGTGCTCATAAACTGCCTATCGACGAGCTCAAGCGAAGTAGAGAGGGTACAAAAAAAATCATAGCCAAGGTGGACAAAAAATACATGACAATTTAGTGCAATAGCGTCTACTAGCTCCCCGGTTCCTAAGGTGTTGCTAGTCCAAAATGGAATCAATATAATTATCGATGCATGGCCAGTTGACAAGAGGCTAGGGAGGGACCAGAACCCCAAGGCATTTGAAAATCTACCCGACTCCATCAAGGATATCATCGAGTAACAAAAAAAAGAGGTGGAAGGAGTCACCATATATTTTTTTGATCCCATAAAGTAGGACAACCAACACCACCCGATGCTTCTAAGAGATCTCTACATGCAAGCCTATCCTGACAGCAACAGACCTACTCCTATCTGTAATAATTAGAACACAAACCTCGATCGACTAACCTATCCAAAGGTGTACCACTCCTCCGATATGCTAGCATGGCTCATGGTTTCTTACAATTCTAGGGTGCGCACCATCCATGAGTTCAAGGGCCAAGCAGTGGCCTAAATTTTGACCGACAAGATTCAACAAATTTTTGGCTTGGAGGTCACCTCCAAGGTGGTGGACTTCAAGATATTGGCCCTTCAGGCCAATTACATGATGAACACAACATTCCCTCAGAACCTATTAAAGAGGGGACAGATAAGGCCAATAGATTTCCCCATCGGTAAATTCATTCTCCATCCTTGGAGCCTATCAATAAGGAGGTGATGTTTTTAATCCTCCAGTGTAATCAGACAGACAAGACCCCTCTCTACCGGTGGTAGGATGTCATCAATGACAAAGTGGATGAACAATTATGACTGTTGCAGGAGGTTGTGATGGCCAATAAGAGGGAGATGACTCCTTTCTCATACTACTCTTTCTTCATTCATCTATTCATTGCATAGTTGCATAAGACCTTGATAGCCCAAATGGGAGGGGTAAACGCACCCACTATACAAGATAGGTTGTTATGCATCCAGGAAGGTTGTTCTAGCTATGCTACCTTCTTCGAGAAGGTTGTCCTTATAGTGCATTTTTGGTTGTGTTGGAATTTACTCGATAGAATCAGGGTGGGGTTGAGAGAATTCCTGTGCTAGGAGAAAGCATGAGACTATTTTTATGTAGAGGAATTCTCCTACATAAGAATTTATGGTTCAAAATTACCCTCGAAGGCACTACCTTTTCACTGTCTAACTTCCATTGCCATCCTGGATATTACTCGACAAATGGTCGAGGAGGTAAATATTAGACACTTGAGGAAGAAGGGACCAGTGAAGTGGTTGCCCATTCCCTATGCAATGGGGCATTACACCTATCTTGGTCACTTTTCTTTGTTCCATCTAGAATATGGATACTTACTACTTCCCCGAAGTCACTTGGAGAGCTTACGACCCAGAAGGCCACCACAAGATAGAGGTTACCAAAAAATTGGCCCTCATGGTAGTCATCCACAATAGAGATGATTTTTAGGATGCGATGCAGGAGGATTTCAAAAATAATCGAACGCTAGATTTAATATGGAAGATACCCAAGGATCAGTGTCCTTACAGTAGACTATAGACTGTTGGTGACTACAACGCCCAACTCAAGTTGCATCGGGGGTTACTGGTGGACAAGATGGCCCCACTAGTTCTAGTAGCTCCTCTTGAAGAGTTTGAGGATCCCACCCTCCAGATAGCTTAGCAATATTCTGACATTTTCGAGGTCATGATGAAGATCATCGACAAACAAGCCAAGCTCTCCTCCTCTTCAAGTTCCCCCATTGCCACTTCAAAGGGAAGGAGTTGGCCATTGACTCCTCCAAGAAAACTACTACCCCATCAGTGTTAGCTTTAATAAGTCAACGTGAGCAAGGATAATTAATAGAAAGTCAACCCTCATGGTATTCTACCACCCTGGTGATAAACCAAGAGGAGCATCAAATTAAGCCAAGGGTGATGAAGAAAACAGTGCAAGCAGGAGGCTTATTGAATATTTTGAGGAGCTACGAAGTGCAAATCCTCGCATGGTCTCCTACCCAAAAAAAGGCTAGGACTGAATCCTCGGATCAAGGAGTGGAAAAAATTATAATGGCTAGGGTCATTGACACTTGCCAATTCACAATTGATGAAGAAGATCAAATCCAAGATATAGAAGAACAAATATATCCAAGTAAGGGGATAGTCAAGCATGAGGGAGCAGCTGGACAAGAAACCACCAATACACCTGTTGTCACTTTTGATATCCCCTTGCCACCTAGCATGAGGTAGGCCACCATAGATACCAACAAAGGCATCATTCAAACATCTGTTGCACCCATCCAAATGATGAAATCATAGGTAGCCGCCCAAGCACAGGTGGTCAAAGTAGTAGAAAAGTAAATGGAAGGATGGAAAGCCAAGGTTATCGAAGTTGAGCCTCTACAACTCAAAATCAAGCAACTTCAGGCCAAAGCTGATAGACTAAAGATGCCTGCTCCTAGAACTACATAGGCTAGCGTCCCACTCAAGTCAACATATGAGTTCAAATACGAAATGAAAGATAAAATCCAGGTTAAAATGGGGGATTTGGAGTCCATCCTAATGGATATCTATGTTGTGAGATGAGTATTAGGCCTCATCCAGGATAACTTACAGTGTGGAAGACAAAGGATAGATGCAATCATACCCATTAATAAAAGGTTCAAAAGGACTATGTACATATTTTTGGGCTATCGACTGTTCTAACAGATGATTCCCTATGCTTCTTTAAAGAAGAATATATCAAGGTCTCCCTATTTTTGTAGAATGAGCAAAATTAGCACCAGTGGGGCCAGGAATTGGCATAATCAGAATATGAGATCAACGATGAGCTGGCTGATTGCAGCTTCTCCATCAAGGATTTTTGGTGAACGCCAGTCATAAAAGATTTCATTTTTTATAAGATCTAAAATTTTTATTTAGAATCTGGTGATAAGCCATCTAAACGCCTTACGGGTTTGGTAGAAATGGTGGACCGCCTATGTGATTTTACCAGTAACAATATACTGTGGGCTAAGGATCTGGTAGTGGATGCCACTTAAGATTTGAAAAGTTTCCTCTTCTCTCTAAATTTTCATGACGAGGCTTGGGAGTTTATTGACCAAGCCATCCAAAACCATCGGGTAGGAGTGGGGCCCACCATCACCCCGACACACACCAGAAGAGCCACAAAATCCAGCCTAGTGCAGTACAAGAGGAGATACGTAGCCACCACCTACATAGGTAGAAGGCGTGGGTGACATACCCATTTTTGCTTACATCTTGATTTTGAAAGGAATGAGATAAATCTAGCTAGAGTAAGCAGTTACAGCCTTGATCACATGCTATATAAAGAAGACCACTACAGCAGCAATGTTTTTTGAATCAAACCTCTAAGAGATAAAAACCATGTATAGTATTTTTCTAGTGCTTAGTCGTATTTCCTTTGTGTCTCATGTTTGTGTTACTCATCACCTTTCTTTCTGCCATATCCAGGGATTACCAGGGAGCGTTGTTCACTGAGATCATTTCATGTTGAATGTACAGATTTGGAGACTCTTACACCACTATAATCAGGATGGAGAGGAGTAGCCCCTTTGTTACATTATTTGAACGAGGGGTTTTATTGTAGCTTGTTGGCATACAGGACCCAAGCACTCTTTTGGGCCTACCTTATGTAATATTTTGATATATTTTTACAAAATCCAACTCAATTCTTGGTTTACCTTCTGTGTGTATGGTTTGTGTAATGCTCATTCATGTGTTATTGCAATAAAAACTCATGGATGATGCTTGCTATTTCACCAGTTTAATCATTTTGTTTACTTTACAGTATTTTACTAGGATAAAACGAACTGGTTCTTCTTGCTTTAATCTGTCTAAATTTGTCTACAAATTTGCTATGACTCTGTAATGGATAAGGCACCGGTCTAGATTTTATGAGCACTCATATTAATAGGTTCGGTCACCCAAAATTATCAAAACAACTAAATAACATTTTATCTGGCATAGTGGGCATATGCATTATATAGAACTATTAGACGAACCCACCATCTGGGGTTTCCTTACCCAACCTAGTCTATCTTGAGCTATCCAAAGTAATCTTGTCCTAGGTTAATGAGGTGGATCTGCAAAAATACACAGGGAGCAGAGAGCATGATAGTCCCTTGGGGCACACAAGGTTGTGCACCCCGAAGTCCGGTGTCTGTCTACCATGGAGCACACTACCTCAACAGAAGTGCCCAAGGCTGTGCACTCCCCTCCAGCCAAGCGTGTTCCACTCTCAAGTAGAGCATGCCATCTCAGTCGAAGTGTACATGATTGTGCTCTACTCCACCAGAGTGTGCTCCACACTCAAGTGGATCACACCACCTCAATCGGAGAACACAAGGTTGTGCACTCTACCCCAACCGAATGTGCTCCACTCTCAAGTGGAGCATGCTACCTCCATTGGAGCGCATAAGGTTGTGCACTCTGCCCTAGCTGAGTGCGCTCCACTCTCAAGTGGAGAACTCAACCTCCATTGGAGTGCACAAGGTTGTGCACTTTGCCTCGACCAAGTACACTCCACTCTCAAGTGGAGCGCACTACCTCAGTCGGGGTGCACAAGGCTGTGAGCCCCATCCTGAGTCAATGTGTCCCTCTCTTAGGGATGCGCTATTTTCTAATACGGGCATGCAAAGTCATGCGTCCACCTCCAGGTTTTACGATCCACTATGGCAGAGCACACAAGGTTAAAAATGGGTGCACAACGTGTGCGCCCCATAGAGGTGAGCGATCTTGACTTCCTCAAAGGTCGTGCAAGCACACAACCCAATGTGTCACCTTGAAATCCATGAGATCCACTCCCTAAATGAGGTTACACACATGAAATTAAACCGTATGCACCTCAAGTGAGCGCCTACCTACCTACATCCCATTCCAACCAATAGAAACCGTCATGTGTCCCACCTTTTTTGGACAACAACAATTTTTTCATTCCAACAAAGGAAGCGACGGTCGACGTGGCGGGTCCGACCAATACCAACAGCTCATGATGAGGAAAAAGGCACAGGCACTACCTACCATATTTAATGTGCTCATTATAAAGGAATTTGGCAACCACATTTTTCCACCATCTCTGCTCATAAACTGCCTATCGATGAGCTCAAGCGAAGTAGAGAGGGCACAAAAAAAATTGTACCCAAGGTGGACAAAAAATACATGACAATTTAGTGCAATAGATTCTACCAGCTCCCCGGTTCCTAAGGTGTTGCTAGTCCAAAAGGGAATCAATATAATTATCGATGCATGGCCAGTTGACAAGAGGCTAGGGAGGGACCAGAACCCCAAGGCATTTGAAAATCTACCCGACTCCATCAAGGATATCATCGAGTAACAAAAAAAAGAGGTGGAGGAGTCACCATATATTCGTTTGATCCCACAAAGTAGGACAACCAACACCACCCGATGCTTCTAAGAGATCTCTACATGCAAGCCTATCGCGACAGCAACATACCTACTCATGTCTGTAATAATTGGAACACAAACCTCGATCGACTAACCTATCTAAAGGTGTACCACTCCTCCGATATGCTAGCATGGCTCATGGTTTCTTACAATTCTAGGGTGCGCACCATCCATGAGTTCAAGGGCCAGGCAGTGGCCCAGATTTTGACCGACAAGATTCAACAAGTTTTTGGCTTGGAGGTCGCCTCCAGGGTGGTGGACTTCAAGATATTGGCCCTTCAGGCCAATTACATGATGAACACAACATTCCCTCAGAACCTGTTAAAGAGGGAAAATATAAGGCCAATAGATTTCCCCATCGATAAATTCATGCTCCATCCTTAGGTGTAAAATTACACTGACATGATCAATATTGCCCTAGGAGTGAAATACTTGGAGCCTATCACTAAGGAGGTGATGTTTTTAATCCTCCAGTGTAATCAGACAGACAAGACCCCTCTCTACCGATGGGAGGATGTCATCAACGACAAAATGGATGAAGAATTACGACTGTTGCAGGAGGTCGTGATGGCCAATAAGAGGGAGATGACTCCTTTCTCATACTACTATTTCTTCATTCATTTATTCATTGCATAGTTGCATAAGACCTTGATAGCCCAAATGGGAGGGGTAAACGCACCCACTATACAAGATAGGTTTTTATGCATCCAGGAAGGTTGTTCTAGCTATGCTACCTTCTTCGAGAAGGTTGTCCCTATAGTGCATTTCTGGTTGTGTGGGAATTTACTCAATAGAATCGGGGTGGGGTTGAGATAATTCCTATGCTAGGAGAAAGCATGAGACTATTTTTATGTAGAGGAATTCTCCTACATAAGAATTTATGGTTCAAAATTACCCTCGAAGGCACTACCTTTTCACTGTCTAACTTCCATTGCCATCCTAGATATTACTCGACAAATGGTCGAGGAGGTAAATATTAGGCACTTGAGGAAGAAGGGACCAATGAAGTGGTTGCCCATTCCCTGTGTAATAGGGCATTACACCTATCTTGGTCACTTTGCTTTGTTCCATCTAGAATATGGATACTTACTACTTCCCCAAAGTCGCTTGGAGAGCTTACGACCCAGATGACCACCACAAGACAGAGGTTACCAAAAAATTGGCCCTCATGGCAGCCATCCACAATAGAGATGATTTTGAGGATGCGATGCAGGAGGATTTCAAAAATAATCGAATGCTAGATTTAATATGGAAGATACCCAAGGATCAGTGTCCTTACAATAGATTGTAGACTGTTGGTGACTACAACGCCCAGCGCAATTTGCATCGGGGGTTGCTGGTGGACAAGATGGCCCCACTAGTTCTAGTAGCTCCTCTTGAAGAGTTTGAGGATCCCACCCTCCAGATAGCTCAGTAATATTTTGACCTTTTTGAGGTCATGATGAAGATCATCGACGAACAAGCCAAGCTCCCCTCCTCTTCTAGTTCCCCCATTGCCACTTCAAAAGGGAAGGAGTTGGCCATTGACTCCTCCAAGAAAACTACTGCCCCATCAGTGTTAGCTTTAATAAGTCCACGTGAGCAAGGATAATTGATAGAAAGTCAACCCTCATGGTATTCCGCCACCCTGGTGATAAACCAAGAGGAGCATCAAATTAAGCCAAGGGTGATGAAGAAAATAGTTCAAGCAGGAGGCTTATTGAATATTTTGAGGAGCTACAAAGTGTAAAGCCTCGCATGGTCTCCTACCCAAAAAAAGTCCAGGACTGAATACTCGGATCAAGGAGTGGAAAAAATTATAATGGCTAGGGTCACTGACACTTGCCAATTCACAATTGATGAAGAAGATCAAATCCAAGATATAGAAGAACAAATATCTCCAAGTAAGGGGATATTCAAGCATGAGGGAGCAGCTGGACAAGAAACCACCAATACACCTATTGTCGCTTTTGAGATCCCCTTGCCACCTAGCATGAGGTAGGCCACCATAGATACCAACAAAGGCATCATTCAAACATCTGTTGCAGCCATCCAAATGATGAAATCATAGGTAGCCACCCAAGAACATGTGGTCAAAGTAGTAGAAAAGGAAATGGAAGGATGGAAAGCCAAGGTTATCGAATTTGAGCCTCTACAACTCAAAATCAAGCAACTTCAGGCCAAAATTGATAGACTAAAGATGCCTCCTCCTAGAACTACATAGGCTAGCGTCCCACTCAAGTCAACAGATGAGTTCAAATAGGAAATGAAAGATAAAATCCAGGTTAAAATGGGGGATTTGGAGTCCATCCTAATGGATATCTATTTTGTGAGACGAGTATTAGGCCTCATCCAGGATAACTTATAGTGTGGAATACAAAGGATAGATGCAATCATACCCATTAATAAAAGGTTTTAGAAGGACTACGTACCTATTTTTGGGCTATCGATTGTTCTAACAGATGATTCCCTATGCTTCTTTAAAGAAGAATATATCAAGGTCTCCCTATTTTTGTAGAATGAGAAAAATTGGCACCAGTGGGGCCAAGAATTGGCATAATCAAAATATGAGATCAATGATGAGCTGGCTGATTGTAGCTTCTCCATCAAGGATTTTTGCTGAGCACCAGTCATAAAAGATTTCATTTTTAGAATATCTAAAATTTTTATTTAGAATCTGGTGATAAGCCATCTAAATGCCTTATGGGTTTAGTAGAAATGGTGGACCACCTATGTGATTTTACTAATAACAATATACTGTGGGCTAAGGATCTGGTAGTGGACACCACCTAAGATTTTAAAATTCTCTTCTCTCTAAATTTTCATGACGAGGCTGTGGATTTTATTGACCAAGCCATCCAAAACCATCGTGTAGGATTGGGGCCCACAATCACCCCGACACACACACCAGAAGAGCCAAAAAATCCAGCCTAGTGCAGTACAAGAGGATATACGTAGCCACCACCTGCATAGGTAGAAGGCGTGGGTGACATGCCCATTTTTGCTTACATCTTGATTTTGAAAGGAATGAGATAAATCTAGCTGGAGTAAGCAGTTATAGCCTTGATCACATGCTATATAAAGAAGACCACTACAGCAGCAAATGTTTTTTGAATCGAACCTCTAAGAGATAAAAACCATGTATAGTCTTTTTCTAGTGCTTAGTCATATTTCCTTTGTGTCTCCTGTCTGTGTTACTTATCACCTTTCTTTTTGCCATATCCAGGGATTACCAGGGAGCGTTGTTCACTGAGATCATTTCATGTTGAATGCGTAGATTTGGAGACTCTTACATCACTACAATCAGGATGGAGAGGAGTAGCCCCTTTGTTACATTATTTGAACGAGGGGTTTTATTTTAGCTTGTTGGCATACAGGACCCAAGCACTCTGCTGGGCCTACCTTATGTAATATTTTGATATATTAATACAAAATCCAACTCAATTCCTAGTTTACCTTCTATGTTTATGGTTTGTGTAATGCTCATTCATGTGTTATTGCAATAAAAACTCATGGATTATGCTTGCTATTTCACCAGTTTAATCATTTTTTTTACTTTACATTATTTTACTAGGATAAAACGAACTGGTTCTTCTTGCTTTAATATATCTAAATTTGTTTACAAATTTGCTATGAATATTTAATGGATAAGGCATCGGTCTAGATTTTATGAGCACTCATATTAATAGGTTTGGTCACCCAAAATTATCAAAACAACTAAATAACATTTTATCTGGCATAGTGGGCATATGCATTATATAGAACTATTAGACGAACCCACCGTCTGGGGTTTCCTTACCCAACCTAGTCTATCTTGAGCTATCCAAAGTAATCTTGTCCTAGGTTAATGAGGTGGATCTTCCAAAATCCACAGTGCTAGTTGTGATTTTAAGAGTTTCCCATGATGTGAAAAATTTGCTAGGGGTAAGCGAAAAAACTCCATAATAGTTTTTGGCACCGTTGTTAGGGAGGGCCTTTGTAATTTCTTTTTGTCATATTACTCCCCTTGTGACATAGATTTTTTCCCCCTGTGAGGTTGTATGTTTTCGGGCTGAGCAATCTTAGCCAAAGAAAGTGTTTTATTTTGCACCTAGTGCTGACGACTCTGAAAGCAAGGAAGCTTATCTGGTGGCTACACAAAAAATCAATGAAGAGCTCTACCCCAAACTATCAAAACATAGGTACTTTTCCAAATAAACAAAAGAAAAAACACTCTTTAATTTTTGTTCCTTCAGATTTTCAGAGTAGTAGCAGTCTCCCACATGTTCCTAAAGATCCTCGAAACAGTACTCCCCTTGTTATTTCTACTATTTTGATAAGTCCAGTTCTACCAATGGCCAACCTACCCTTGAATAATTAGTGTTTAAATAGGTATAGGCCTTTTATCTTACCTTAGGCTCTAAACCCGTTGCCCCCTAAGGCTCATAAATATCTTTCTAAATCCCTAGGCGATAGTAACGGGGGAAGATCACATGAAGGATTTTCTATATGCCATGGACAACCTAGAGGTAGAACATGAGGACGTTGTCCTCTGATTATTTTTATAGAACCTAGATAAAGATGCTAGGGAATGGTTTAATAGCCTTCAATCCAACACCATCAGAACCTTCCACAAACTTGAAGAGGTCTTCCTAAGAAAATATGGGTAGAATAAAAACAAGAAGTCCCTGTTAACTAAGCTAGCCACTATGAAGAAGAAGGAAAATGAGACTGTTGACAATTTCAATAGGCACTTCACTAAGGTCAAAAACCAAATCCCTTATTCTCTTAGATCCAACAACCATCAATCCATTTGCTTTTACAAGAATGCTTTTTCAAGATATTTCAACTATGAGCTGAGACAACATCCCACACTTACTATTGATGCCTATATGGAATGAGCCAACGTAATAGAAAGAGATATGATAGACAGTGGAAAAATGAATTCCACCTCCATGGATCCCAGTCCTACCTAGCAAGATAAGAGAAGCAATAATGTGCGGTTTGGTATATTAAAAAAGACATAAGTCGATCCTATTGAGAAACTATCCTCCCAGGTCACTAAAATATTTTTGTCAATAAACAATAGACTGTCCAAAATGGAGAGAGATAAAAATGACAATGGGGAACCCCCTCGAACTTAGGACAGTGATAGACCCCCATTCAAAAGAAACTTCAACAAAAATTGGGGTAATGAAGGGGCTAGAAATTCAGGTAACAACTGGAAAAGGAAAGAAAATCATAAAGATCTTGATGTTATTCCCAACCCCATGGCTTCTATCAATGTAGCTTCCAACTTCCCATTTTTTTGTCTTGCTTGTGACGCCCCTCATAACCCCACCGATTGTGGAATTTTCCATAGCCTACATTCAAAACTTAACTTGGAATAGGAATCCAATGAAGAGATCAAAATAAATGCCTATTGGATGTGGGAGAAAACTACAGACAGTACCCCAATCCTAGAAACTACAAATCAGTCTTCACATCCCCATAGTCATCCCACTTCCTTTCCTAATGATGATGTGAAAATCTTGAAAAAACCCTCAAATGACCGATTTGAACAGATTGTAAGAGGTAAACTAACACCCACAGTCGAGGAAGTTGAGACCTTGGAAAGAGTCCATGCCACCCGGTTACGCAATAGGACTATCCTAGATAAAGCTAACAAGAAAAATGAAGGGGAATATGACAATATAAAGGGATAACAAGATGTTAAATCTTCATTTCCCCATGATAAGAAATAACCAGTTAGTATCGCTATTGGGCCTAGAGGGACAAAATTTGATATAGGGATGGAACTGGCAAAATAAAAAATCAATATCACCTTTGGGGAATTGATGACCGTCCCAAAATATCGAGAGCAAATATGTAAGACCTTCGGGCTGGCTGACCAGGGAGATAATCATGTTTTGGCTGCCTCAAGATCAAACCCATCAAACAGAATTCCCACTTTCATTATGTCTTTTTATATCTCTCTCAGGTATACATCTGGTTTTATGGACAGATATGTAATACACAACTGCATGTTAGATAGTGGGGCATCTCATAACGTAATGCTGAAGCAAGTGGTTGACCAGTTGAGATTGATGTGCACCAAATATTCCCCCCCTATTTCTATCATGGATAATAGGCAAGTCCCATGTGTAGGGATAGTCACAAGTCTCCTAGTTTTCTTAGATCAATATCCAAAGAAGGGGATTGTCATGGACATAGCAGTTGTAGACGTGGACCCATTTTTCTCCCTGCTATTATCAAGACATTGGGTAGAGAATTTGGGAGGGTCAATTCAGTTAGATTGGTCATTTGCTACTATTCCCCTCTCTTCCAAATAACAAGCCACATTAATAAGAGAACCCTTCAAAAAAATATCAGTAGAGCTGATTAAGCCTGATAACACCACAGTCAATTTAGTAAGCTCTGTAGAAGAAAAATAATTAGGGGTCTATTCCATTTGGCACACCCCTTTTCTTAAAAAGGTGTCTGATGCTGAAGGGTTGGATAATGTACTCAAGGTGATGACAGATGCCAAATCAAGCAGGGTTCTCACCACTAAGATATGGACTTTAACATTTGATGGGGCAAAGTCATAAATCGATGCTGGAGCTGGAATCAATTTAACTGACATAAAAGGTAACTACCTGGGGATACCTTGTAGACTAGAGTTCCCTTGCACCAATAATGTAGTAGAATATGAGACCCTACTTCTCAGGTTAAGTAAGTCAAAAGAACTTGGAATCAACTTTCTAACTGTGCATAGAATTAATTATCCAATAGATAAAGGGGAAATATCAAACTAAACATCCCAGATTGAAATAGTATAAACAGGGTGGACGAAATCAAAAAAAATTTGGCATTCAATATCTCACATATTCCTAGAGAAAAAATTGCATGGCTAATCTGCTGGCAGTGAATGATTTTGGAGCAGATGATCTTGAAATCGACACTAAATTCATGGACATATTCCCCACCATTTTAGTTTATCACCCCTCTATCCCGGACAATGTAATGTATGTACATGTTTTTTAGGATGATGCAGACATAAGATATTTCATTACAGTTTAGAATTAGTTTGCAGGGGTAATATGTGATGAGCATGATGAGGAAAGGCTACAACATATTATAGGCACTCCCACCGAGGTTATTTAGTTAAAAACTAATAAAATACCTAGAGGGTTAGTGGCTTTGGAATCCTTGTTCGATGATTTTTAAAAAGCCCATAGAGCAGCACCTAGTGAATCAGAAGGAGAGGAAGTTAATATTGGGATGGTTAGTGACCCTAAGAGGGTAAGAATTCATACATCGCTGCCAACAAAAGAAAAGAAGAAGCACAGAGAATATCTAAGAAAAAATAGGGATAGTTTTTCTTGGGGGTATGACGATCTAAGGACATTAAAAACTGAAGTTATGACCCACATTATTCCCCTAAAATAAGAGTCCAAACCCTTAAGATATAAGTAGAGGAAGTTCAACCCCACACTTCACCCTGTGATGCAAAAATAAGTGCAAAATTTTTTGGATGCCAAGATCATCAAAAAAGTGAGGTTCTCCTCCTGGATAGCAAACTTGGTCCCAATCTGGAAGAAGAACAAATAGAAAAGGTTGTGTGTAGATTTACGAAATTTGAATAAAATTTCCTTCAAGGATAATTACCCTCTCCCCAATATGGAAAAACTATTTTAAGCAGTAATGGGATCTTCAAGATATCTCTGCTAGATGGTTTCTCAAGATATAACTAGATCCTAGTAAATCTTGAGGATCATTTTAAAACTGCCTTCACCACACCTTGGGGTACCTTCAAATACCAAAGCATGCCATTCAGGTTGATGAATGTTGGGGCTACTTTACAGAGGGCCATAGATTTCACCTTCAAGGGGCTAATGTTTAAAATAGTGGTGGTTTACTTAGATGACATTATTGTATTTTCCAAGAACCTTGTAGACCACTTTTCTCACCTATCCCAAGTGTTTCAAAGATGCAAGGACTATGGAATCTCGTTGAATCCAAATAAATGGTTATTTGGGGCCTCCCACGATAATTTACTAGGGCATGTAGTTTCAAAAGAAGGATTCAACATAGATCCTAAGAGAACCAAGGAAATTGCACAAATACCACCCTCCAAAAGTCTTAAGGGAGACAAATCCTTATACGAAATAATTAATTTTGTCAGGAGATCCATGCCTAATTTTGCCAAGATTGCTAAACCCATTAATGACATGATCAAGAAGGATGTTAAAATCCAATGGGATGAGGGTAACCTTAAAGCCTTCCAAAATATTAATGATGCTATTACGGTCACCCCTATCTTGACCAGTACAAATAATTCCAAGGATTTCAATTTGTACTCTTTTGCTTCAGATCACCCCATAGCAGCAGTATTATCTCAGAAGGACGAATAGGCAAATGAACATCCCATAGCAGTCATGAGTTTAGGAATTAAGGGGACGCAACTAAGATACAAATCGATTGTGAAATAGGCCTATGCCCTCATACAAACCTTTGAGCATTTCAAGAGCAATTTTGGAGCTTCTAACGTAATCGCCTGTGTCCCCTATATCAACGTAAAGGATATTCTTAACTAGCCCAAACCCACAGGTAGTTCAGCAAGATGGATGGTTAAATTTTTGCAATATGAATTTGAGTTCAGAGCCATAAAAATGATTAAAGGTCAGGTATTGGTGAAATATATGTCTTGCAAAGAAGAACAGTGGACAGACAATGTTGCCACTGACTACCTGACCAAGTGGGTAGAGGAATCCCCCTTCAAGAGATCAACAACCATAACCATCATCAAATTCTTGGAAGAAATAATACTATCCAAATTTGGAGTCCCTATAAAATTGGTAACAGATAATGCAAAGTATTTTACTTCCAACGAGATGGTGTATTTTTGCAATGAGTACAACATTGAGCTGACTCACTCTATATCCACATGGTAACGGACTAGCCGAATCTTCAATAAGAACATCATAACAATAATTAAGAGGTCCTTGGAAAAGAACAAGAGAGTATGGGATGGTGAACTCAAATATGCTCTATGGGTGGATATATTGTTAGTTAAAATATCTACCGACATGTCACCATACGAGCTAGTGTATGGGAAAAGGCATTGTTACCACCACAACTAGAGAAATCTGCCCTCTCCATTCTACTATAGGATCATGAAAAACCCGATGAATTACAAAGGAGAATGGACCAGTTAGAAAAATTCTAGGAAGACAGGAGGGAGGCTGTTACACGAATGATCGACCAAATGAGTAAGACAATGGAACTGTTCAATAAGAAAGCAAGAGGCTAGAATTTCATCTTGGGTGATGTGGTATTATATTAGGACCTGAGAAATTACAAACCAGAAGAGAAATATAAGTTTAATCCCAAATGGTTGGGCCCCTATAAAATTGCAAAATTAGTAGGGCAACATACTTACAAGTTGGAATACATGGAAGGAATGGAACTGCCCATACCGGTCAACGGGTAACATCTGAAGGTCGTTGGTCCTAACACGTAAAAAAAAAGGAGATAGAAAGTGTGCATATGTTTGATAATTGTGCATGTGTTAGTCCTACATCAGTCTAACCGAATATTTTGGAGTCCTCAAGCCATCGTCCTTCGTCCACCACCTTGTCCCATTCAGAGCCGGTGTTGACCCCAAAAAGGTTAGCCACCTTTTTGGGTCCAAGTCCACATTCACACTATGCACCCCATTCCCGTGGAGCACACTCCAGGTCACTCGAGTGCACTGGTTGTGCACCCCAAGCCAAACCCATGTTCTCCACTCCAATGGATCGTGGACCCCCCTAGGTGGGCGCACAAGACCATGCACTCCATCAATGGTCGATGCGTTCCATGGGGAGGCAGAGCACATGATAGTCCCTTGGGGTGCACAAGGTTTTGCATCTCGAATTCCGATGTGTGCCCCACCATGGAGTGCACTACCTCAGTTGGAGTGCACAATTTTGTACGCTCCACTCTAGCCAAGTGCGCTCCACTCTCAAGTAGAGTGCACCACCTCATTTAGAGCGCACAAGGCTATGTGCTTTGCTCCACCTAGCGTGATCCACACTCAAGTGGAACGTGCCCTCAATCATAGCACATATGGTTGTGCATTCCACCCCAATCGAGTGTGCTCCACTCTCAAGTGGAGCCTACTACCTCAACCTACTGCAAGGTTGTGCACTCCACCCTACCTAAATGCGCTCCACTCTTAAGTGGAGAGTGCCACCTCCATCGGAGCACACAAGGTTGTGTGCTCCACCCCAATTGAGTATGCTCCACTCTCAAGTGGAGTGTGCCACCTCTTTCGGAGCACACAATGTTGTGTGCTTCACCCCATCTGAGTGCGCTCCACTCTCAAGTGGAGCGCACTACATCAATCAGGGTACACAAGACTGTGTACCCCATATCAAGTCAGTGTATCCCTCCCTTTGGGGTACGCTAGTATCCAAGCGAGGTGTGCAAAGTCATGTGTCTACCTCCAAGTTGTGCGCTCCACTATGGAAGAGCACACAAGGTTAAAAGTGGGTACACAACATGTGCATCCTATAAAGGCAAGCGTGCTATGCTTCCTCGAAGATTGTGTGAGCACACAATCTTCTTCACCACCTTGAAATTCATGCACTCCCCTCCCCAAAGTGGGACTCTTGCATGAAATTAAACCTTATGCACCTCATGTTGGCAATTTTGGGTACATTGCCTTTGCTCAAGTGTTGATGTTGTCATTGATGTCAAGAAGCGGAAGGGTTTTTGTGAAAACCAAGGCAGTCAAAATAAAAGGTTTTATTTAAAACCATGGACAACAGATTTGAAATGGGTTTTTCTTAAAACCCAAGTTGGCTCTTCATTTCATTGAAAAAGGTGCCCCGGTGATGAAGATATTTAATTTTAAATATTTAGTTTAAATTTTATTTAATTTAAATTTAAATTAATATTTTAAAATTAATTAAAAGTGCCGACGTGTTAATCATTGCATCATAGTGCATATAAAATAAGGCAAGGGATAATAAAAAAAATGAGACAATATTTTCGCATCCACCCAAGCACGTGAATAAAAAGGAAGAAGAATTCATGCGCATTCCAAGGGCAACGAAAGACAAAAGTTGAAGTGCGCCATTTTTGTCTTACATGGGTGCGGAGGACTCTAGTTCAATTTGCATAAGAAGCATGCGCAAATTGTGGCTAAGGTGTGCTTTAAATTATTCTTAAATTTTATTCTATTTTGGATGATTATGGAAGGATGGGAAGTAATACGCGTTGTTAGGTAAGCCTACGAGTTATAAGGGTTTTTGGCTGTAATATAAAGAAGGGAAGTTAGATATTGGAGGTATAAAAAAATAATATATATTTTGTTGTAATATTAAAATGTTTGGGATCTTTCTTTTTGAGTATTTAGAAAAAGAGTTAAGGTCTGGAGTGATAAGGGTGTAAGGTATTTGTTTTGTTATAGAAGTATGAAAAATGAATTTTTAGAAAAGGAAGAAAGAGTTATAAGGTTATGCATTGTTGTGATTTATTTTATTTATAGTATAAGTGGTTTTGGGAGTTATAAGGTTATGCAATGTTATGATTTATTTTATTTTATGGTACAAGTGGTTTTAGGAGAGATAAAGGGAGTTGTGCAATTAAAGGGTTTGGTGATGATTATTGAAAGGTGGAATAATGTTGATTATTTTGTAATCTACTAACCCTTGTGAAGATTGGCAAAAGAAAGTTGTGATGGTGGCAGATTTCCAAAGGGGTTCCTTCACTTCAATAAGGTATGGGCACATTCTTGTTATGAGTATGATTGGTGTATGTTATTCCTGAAATAATATTGGAGTGAAAAGGTTTTCAACAAGGTTTCCTTTGGTTGAGTGTAAGTCCTAGTTTTTGGTTTGTTGAAGACTACTTATGCATTGTTATCATTGATGAGAGTTTTGGTGAATGCATAATTCTGGTTTGAGGTAGTGGAAGCATTGTGCACTAGGGTTTATGATTGTGAGTTTTTCTACTTGCTTTGATTTGGTGAAACCCTTAGTTGGCTGTTTTGATATTGATGGATGAGTGCTTCCATAGTGGTTGTGTTGATCAAGTTAATGCTTTACTTGATACATGATATTGGGCTTACTCCATTGAGTTGATTTGAACAAGTTATTCTATGCATTTGGTGATATTGTGTTGGTGGTTGTTTTGTTCAAATATCTTTGGAGGGAAAAGGATTTCTACTTGTTTCCTTTTCTTGTGATTATTGGTTGAATGCTTCAAGGTTAATGTTGAGTTGAATGATGTTGGTTAAACCTTGTCTTTAAGCATTGTTGTTGAAGCCCTAATTGGTTGAGAAAATATATTGGTTGTTGGAAAGAACATGAGTATCATTGTTATATGAGATATTGCATGGTTGGCAATTGTTGGGTTGTATTTCATGTTCTTGAGAAAAGCATACTACATCTATCTTATTCTTTTGAGATTTGAGATTGAGTTGAGATTGAGATTGGGAGTTAAGTATAGAACATATTGAGTCTCTAACAATTATCTTTATGCTTCTATGAGGTTGATGAATCATATTGAGTCTCTCACAATTCTCTTTATGCTTCTATGAGTTGGATGAATCACATTGGGTCTCTAACCATTCTCTTTGTGGGTTCATGTCAAGCAAGTGTTCTTGATAAACTTGTGAGCAGGTTTTGGACAGGTTCCATTGGGGACTTGTGAGCAGGTTTTGGACAGGTTCCATTGAGGACTTGTGAGCAGGTTTTGGACAGGTTCCTGTGGGGACTTGTGAGCAGATTTGGACAGGTCTTAGCAGAGGACTTGTGAAGCTGAGGTTGATAGTTCTATCAGAGAACTTGAGGATAGAGGTGCATTGGTTCTATGAGAAGAACCTGAGGAAAGATTTTTGCCAGACCTAAGGACCGTGTTTGGTGTTGATCAAAGACAGAGGACGAGGACATTTGTGCTAGACCGAAGGACTATGTTTAGTGCAAATTCGAGGACCAGCTTTGAGGTGATAGAGTTGAGGACAGAGGTCTCCATCCAGAGCAGGGAAGACAGGTGTCTTCTGTGGATAGAGTTCCATTTGCTAAGGGCAATAGAGGCAGAGGTCTTCTAGAGGATCACAAGCCAGAGCAGAGGTAGGGGAAAGTATCTCCTTTGAGTAGAGGCTCATAAATTTAGATTGGGGGAAGGTTTCTCCTTTGAGCCGAGGCTCATAAACATTGTAATTGGGAAGGTTTCCCAAAGAAATTTGAGATAACTTTTAGAGAAAATTTTTGTGGACATAAATTGTTGTGTCACTTTGTGGATGGTTTTGTGCATTGCTTTGATATTGCTTTGGGTATATTGCTTTACTGTTTTGAAGTATAAAGGAAAAAGTAAAAAGCGGTCTTATACTATTCACCCCCCCTCTCAGTATAAGCTTGTGTTCTTCACCTCAAGCGAGCACCTACCTACCTGCATTCCATCCCAACCAATAGAAAACTATCATGTGTACCACCTTTTTCAAACAGTCATAATTTTTTCATTCCAGTGAAGGAAGCAACGATCGATGTGGTGCACCTGACAAATACCAACAGCTCACGATGAGGAAAAAGATGCAGGTACTGCCTACCATATTTAATGCACCCAATATAAATGAAGGTGACGACCACATTTTTTCACCATTCATGCTCGTAAACTGCCTTTCGAAAAGCTCGAGCGAAGTAGAGAGGGCACAAAAAAATTGTAGCCAAGGCGGACAAAAAATTCATGATAGTTCATCTCTATTCTAGAAGAGAATCAATAAAATTATCGGTGCATGGCCAGTTGACAAGAGGCCATGGAGGGCCTAGAACCCTAAGGAATTTGAAAATATGCCTGACTCCAGCAAGGACATCATCGAGGAACAACAAAATGAGGTGGAAGGAGTCACCATATACTCATTTGATCCCACGAAGGAGGACAACCAGTGCCACCCTATGCTTCTAAGAGATCTCTACACGCGGGCCTATCGTGATAGTAATATACCTGCTCCTGTCTATAATAAATGGAATACAAACCTCATCTGGTTGACCTATCCAAATGTGTACCACTCCTCTGATATGCAGGAGTGGCTCACGATTTATTACGATTCTAGGATGCGCACCATCCATGACTTCAAGGGCTAGGCAGTGCCCTAGATTTTGACCAATAGGATTCAATAGGTTTTTGTCTTGAAGGTCACCTCCAGGGTGGTGGACTTCGAGATATTTGCCCTTCATGCCAATTACATGATGAACACGACATTCCCTCACAACCTGTTAAAGAGGGGAAAGATAAGGCCAACAAATTTCCCCATCAAGAAATTCATGCTTCGTCCCTGGGTTCAAGATTATGCTAACATGATCAATATTGCACTGGAAGTGAAATACTTGGAGCCTATCACTAAGCAGGTGATGTTTTTAATTGTCTAGTGTAATTGGACAGACAAGACCCCTCTCTACCGTTGGGAGGATGTCATCCGCAACAATGTTGATGAAGAATTATGACTGTTGTAGGAGGTCATGATGGCCAATAAGAGGGAGATGCATCCTTTCTCATACTACTCTTTCTTCATTCATCTATTCATTGCTCAGCTAGATAAGACCTTGATAGCCCAAATAGGAGGGATAAACATACCCACTGTACAAGATAGGTTGTTATGCATCCAAGAAGGTTGTTCCAACTGTGCTACCTTCTTCGAGAAGGTTCTCCCTATAGTGCATTTTTGGGTGTGTGGGAATTTCCTTGATAGAATCGAGGCTAGGGTGAGAGAATTCCTATGCCAGGAGAAAGCAGGAGACTATTTTTACATAGAGGAATTCTCCTACATAAGAATTTACAGGTAAAAATTACCCTTGAAGGCACTACCTTTTCACTGTCCAACTTCCATCACCATCCTAGAGATTACTTGACAAATTGCCGAGGAGGTAAAGATTAGGCACTTGAGGAAGAAGGGACAAGTGAAGTGGTTTCCCATTCCCTGTGCAATGGGGCATTACACCTATCTTGGTCACTTTGCTCTGTTGCGGACCATATGGAATATGGATACTTATTTCTTCCCCGAAGTTGGTTGGAGAGCTTACGACCTAGACGACCACCACAGGAGAGAGGTTACCAAAAAATTGGCCCTCCTGGCAGTCACCCATAGTAGTGATGATTTTGAGGATGTGATGCAGGAGGATTTGAGAAATAACCGAATGCTAGATTTAATAGGGAAGATGCCCAAGTATTAGCGTCCTTACAGTAGACTGGAGTCTGTTGGTGACTACAACACCCAGATCAAGTTGCATCGGGGGTTGCTAGTGGAAAATATGGCCCCACTAGTTGTAGTAGCTCCTCCAGATAGCTCATCAATATTTTGACCTTTTTGAGGTCATGATGAAGATCGTCGATGAATAGGCCAAGCTCCCCTCCTCTTCCAGTTCCCCCATTGCAACTTCAAAAGGGAAGGAGTTGGCCATTGGCTCCTCCAAGCAAACTATTGCCCCATCAATGTTAGCTTTAATAAGTCCACGTGAGCAAGGAAAATTGATAGAAATTCAACCCTCATGGTATTCAGCCACCCTAGTGATAAACCAAGAGGAGTCTCAAATTAAGCCAAGGGTGATGAAGAAAATGGTGCAAGCGGGAGGCTTATTGAATATTTTGAGGGACTACAAAGTGCAAATCCCCACGTAGTCTCCTACCAAAAAAAATGCCAAATATGAATCCTTGGATCAAGGAGTGGAAAATTTTATGATGGCTAGGGTCACTGACACTTGCCAATTCATAGCTGACGAAGAAGATCAGATCCAGGATATATAAGAACAAAGATCTCCAAGTAAGTGGATAGTTAGGTGCAAGGGAGTAGCTAGACAAGAAACCATCAATACACCTATTACTGCTTTTGAGATCCCCTTGCCACATAGCATGAGGGAGGCCACCATAGATACCAAAAAAGGCATCATCAGAGCATCTTTTGCACCCCTCCAAATGATTAAATCATAGGTAGCAACCCAAGCACAGGTGGCCGAAATAGTAGAAAAGTAAATGAAAGTATGGAAAGCCAAGGCTATCGAAGTTGAGCCTCTACAACTCAAAATCAAGTAACTTTAGGCCGAAGTTGATAGACTAAAGATACCTACTCCTGGTACTACACATGATCGCATCCCACTCGGGTCTGCAAATGAGTTCAAACAAGAAATAAAGGAGAAAATACAAGTTAAAATTAGGGATCTGGAGTCTATCCTAATGGATATCTATGTTGTGATACGATCAGTTGGCCCCATCCAGGATAAATTACAGCATGGAAGGCAAAGGATAGATGCAATCATGCCAATTTATAAAAGGTTTTAGGAGGACTATGTACCTATTTTTGGGCTATCGGCTATTTTGGCAGATGAGTCCCTATGCTTCTTTGCAGAAGAATATATCAAGGTCTCCCTATTTTTTTAGAATGAGCAAAATTTACGCCAGTGGGGCTAGGAAGTGGCACAATCAGAATATGATATCAATGATGAATTGGCCAATTATAGCTTCTCCATTGAGGATTTTAGGCGAGCGCCAATCATAAAAGATTTTGTTTTTCAAAATTTCCAAAATTTTGATTTAGAATCTAGTGACAAGCCATCTAAATGTCTTACGGCTTTGGTAGAAATGGTGGACCACCTATGTGAGTTTGCCAGCAATAATATATTGTGGGCTAAGGATCGGGTAGTGGAGGCCACCCAAGATTTGAACCTACTCCTCTTCTCTCTAACTTTTCACAATGAGGCTTGGGAGTTTATTGACCAAGCCATCCAAAATCACTAAGCAGGAGTGGGACCCACCATAACCCCAACACATGCACCAAAGGAGCCACAACCGCCAGCCCAACATAGTACATGGGGAGATATACAGCTACAACCTACGTAGGTGGAAGGCATGGATGACGTGCCCATTTTTTATTACATCCTAATTTTGAAAGGAATGAGATCAATCTAGTTGAAGTAAGCAGTTGCAACCTTGATCGCACGCTATATAAATGAGACCACTATAACAACAATTTTTTTTTGGATCGAACCTCTGAGAGAGAAAAATGAGGTATAGTCTTTGTCCAGTGCTTAGTCATATTTCCTTTGTGTCTCCTATCTGTGTTACTCATTACCTTTATTTCTTTCCTATCCAAGAATTCCAGGGAGCATTGTTCACTGAGATTATTTCCTGTTGAACACGCATAGTTGGAGACTCTTACGTCACTACAATCAGGACGAAGAGGAGTAGCCCCTTTGTTATGATATTTGAATGGGGGGTTTTATTGTAGCTTGTTGGCATATAGGACCCAAGCACTCTGTTGGGCCTACCTTATGTAATATTTTGATATATTAATACAAAATCCAACTCGATTCTTGGTTTACCTTCTGTGTGTATGGTTTGTGTAATGCTCATTCATGTGTTCTTGCAATAAAAACCTGTGGATGACGCTTGCTATTTCACCAGTTTCATCATTTTTTTTACTTTACATTATTTTACTATGATAAAATGAATTGGTTCTTCTTGCTTTAATTTGTCTAAAGCCATTTACAAATTTGCTACAACTCTGTAATGTATAAGGCATCGATATGGATTTTATGAGCACTCATATTAATAGGTTCAGTCACCCAAAATTATCAAAAAAAGTAAATAACATTTTGTCTGGCATAGTGGGCATATGCATTATATAGAACTATTAGACGAACCCACCATCTGGGGTTTCCTTACCCAACCTAGTCTGTCTTGAGCTATCCAAAGTAATCTTTTCCTAGGTTAATGAGGTGGATCTTCTAGAATCCACAGTGTTGGTTGTGATTTTAAGTGTTTCCCGTGACATGACAAATCTGCTAAGGGTAAGCTAAAAACTCCACAAAACTACTTTATGATCAAATATCAATACAATATAATATTTTATGATGCATCTTCCTTTATTATAATACAATATATAAATATAATTTAGCCTAATCCCTAGTGGTCTAGTATTAGGAAAAAATAATTATCCAAGCTATCTAATCCTAACCCTAATGATCAAAGGTCACCTTTATATTCAAAATATGTGCCCACTAAATACTAACTAAAATATTACAATAAAAAAATAGAAAGTATTAGGACATGACGTCCTAACATTGCCTCCCCCTCAAAAGAAATATTTTTCTTCAAAGCTAAAGATTGGGAAACTATTGGTAGTGTTGATATAGAAATTTCCATATGGTATTATCAAGGTGCAATCCATACCAGTGTACCAAGAGATATTAATGTTTTGGTTGTGCAATTTTCATGATTTTTGATCTAATATAGCATCTAGTTCTAGAATGATTAAGCCTTGATCATCTAGTTTAGAAGTGTTGAATAAACATGAATGTTTTGTTAGAGCCTTCTTCAAGCAAGATATATGGAAGATAGGATGTATTTTAAAATATGATGGTAAGTCTAACATACATGTAATAGTGATAGTCCATTATAAGAATCTATAGGGCCCATAGACTTTAAGTGCAAGAGAATTATTACCTTTTATCATTAAGGATATATATTTGTATGAATATAACTTAAGAAAGATTAAGTTACCGTCAAAAGACTATCATTTGGATCTATACTGATTTTCTTATTATTTCATCTTTTTTTAGGTTATAACTAAATTATATTTAAGGGATTGGACTAGGGCTTCCTAACTACTAAGGGTATAATGAATAGATTATACATGAGAACTAAATATATGAGGTGATAAATGGTGGTGGGTGGCCATATATAGCTTCATGTAGGATCATATTGGTTGGTATATGATAAGTGGTATTGTGCCACCATTCCATTAATAGTATCATTTGGTCCAATTCATGTGATTCTTTGAATTATAACAACATAAGTAACCCTACAATAACTTGATATATATATATATATATATATATATAGGTTATATGTGGCTTCTATTGGGGGCCACTCCCATCATAATACCAAAATATTATATTTTCTACAACATATATTTATATCACATATTTTTATTTATTTTTTCTTTTAAATATAGTCTTCAACTTCCTTGAAGTTCTATGTTTTCACAATTAGATCCTTGACATAATTTTAATTAAGACATAAAATCTCACTTGGCCAGTTGCCTTCTAAAATTTGAAATTCATCGGGATGAAGATCAACACCATAATTTGCTAATTTATCTGCTACTCGATTTCCTTCTTTACAAACATGCTCACACTGCTAAAATATTCTCTCTAGTAATATATGATGAAAATCAATAATAATATTATTTTTTATCCAGTCTCCACATCCATTTTTGTTAATAGCATTGATGATAATTTATGAGTCTCTTTCAATTAAAATATATTTCCATATTTTTTCTACTGCAATTTTAATCCCTGTAAGAAGTGCCCTAGCCTTTGCATAGTTCTTAGTTGAAGTTCCATATGATTCTAAATAAGTGAGGAGATTTTTTCCTTCACTATTTCTAAAAACACCACATCCACCACATTTTCCTGGATTTCCTTTAGAAGCACTATCAAAATTAATTTTGATAAACCCAATTTCTAGACATTTCTATTTTACCATAGATCGAAGTAGATCCTTTGTTTTAATTCTATTGTTGTAGATGACTCTTCCATGTATCTTCAAATATTTTAGCCAAGTTATTATCACCTCTTTTCCTACAATTGAGACTTTCCATTATGAGCACCATATTTGTAGATATTCTGCAAGAGAGGCACTAATATGGTTTTAAACTTGGGCATGGTTTTGATATATATTTTAAAAAATTATGTTATTTCTTTCAAGCCATAAATTCTAAAAAATAATGATAGGGTCGATCCTCCAAATAATATATAATGCTTTAGTTTTGAAATAATTTATCCACATTTTATCAACTTTATCCTACAAGCACTTATTGACAATTTAAGTCTAGCCAATTGTTTAAGGATGTTATAATTAACTCATCTTGAATTGGATTCCATGCAACTTGAAGAGTTCCTTTCAAAAACTAGTAGTGAATGTTGGGTCACAATCAGAGGCTATAGAGGTAATCATGTGATGGAGTCAAAAAATATGGTTAATGAATTTTTGGGAAATTATGGAAACAATGTAGGGATGTACAAAAGTACAAGAAAAGGGTATACTTTGAGATACTTTGGCAATCCCCCAATAAAATCCATGGAAATATTGATCCATATTGTTGTAGGAATAGGTAATAGCTAGAGTATACCTAAAAATATAACTATTTTCCATTTGTGATGCTAAAAAATATCACATTCTTAAACAAACCCTTTAATATTCTATTTTATTCCATTTTAGAAGAAGTTATCTTTTAAAAATTGACAAGTCTTTAAGAAATCAAAATATCAAGCTAAAGGTGATGCAAGTAATTACTATAATAGTTTGTCATGCATTATAAATTTTATATAAGGGACAATGTACCTCTTATAGAGGAAGTATTGGCCATTCCATTAATATGTCAAGTCAGAGATGAAGTTTGTGGATAAATTTTTAATCAGTTATCATATGTGTAGATCTTCTTGCCACTCATGTTGAACTTCATGTAAACAATCTAGATTTGGTAAGAACAATTCACACAATATCACATGTTCATTAAATTTGTATAATAGGACATCATATACAATATTATCTTTTCCTTTTGTATAAAAAATCTCATAATCATATCCCAATAGTTTATCTACCTATCCTTATTGTTCAAGAGAATAGACATATTTTTCTAAGAAACACTTGAGGCTATGATGGGTGGTTTTGATGTAAAAATATTGATTTAAAAGATATGGTTTTCAATGTGTTAGTATATGAATTATTGATTTCATTTCCTTCTCATATGCTGATTTTCCCAAATCTTTGTCTACGAGGGCTTTAGTGGTAAAATCTATTGGTTTCCCTTATTGCATGAATACTACCATAATTACATTCCTTGATGCAACACATTCAATGGTAAAGGATTGAGAAAATCCTAGCATATCAAGTTATAGGAGTGGTGTAGATAGCCTAATTAAAAAATTTATAATATCATTCTACTAGTTGCAACCACCTAAATAAATTATTTTTTAACATGGTTTTTAAAGGATTTGTAATATTTACAATATCTTTGGAAAACATATGATAGTATCCAATAAGACCCAAAAATTCTTATAGGCTTTTAAGAGTCTTGGTTTTAGGCGATGTTTTTACATCCTTACTTTTATAGGATTTATGTTAACCCCTTCTTCTAATATGATATTGTTGGCAATTTTGCCACACTGAATTTTCATTGTAAAAATTCCAAGCATGAAAGATAAATGATGTAGTTTTTTTTTCTTATCTTTTGTTTTTTATGTGTTAATATAATATTTTTGCTCTCCTCCTTTTACAAATTTTGTTAACATAAATAAAGAAGGTTGGTTTCGTCCTTGGAAATAAAGAGCAAGTGTTGTATCGGTAAAGAAATGATGTAAATCATGGGCAAAGTATAAAGAGGGAAATGCATAGCAAAAAATGTCTAAGGATCAAAGGAGCAGTGAAAATCATCTAAGGCATTGGAAAAAATTATTAAGAGTGAAAGCGCCAGCAAGAAAAGGAGTAATTTCAATTAATTTCACTGGCATAAGTAGTTTAAATGGGCATTAAGATGTTTTTAGAGTGAAAACATATTAAAAAAGATGCAGTCAAAGTCAATTTCACCCCAAATAGGAGGTAAAAATTATTTTTGCCCTTCTTTTGGGTGAAATGCTAATTAAAGATATTTTTAGAGAAAAAATAATGAGTGGACGTCGTTGGGTGAAAGCTACATCGGTCAAAGTCAAAACAAGATAAAGAAAATGCCTACCAAGTTGATTTCACCCCATTTGGAGCGAAAGTATTAATTTCACCCAGTTTGGAGCGAAGGTGTAGAAAAAGCATTCCCATGCATGAGTCAAAGTCAGAGTCATCCCAACTTGGAGTGAAATTTATTTTCGCCCTCCTTTGGGGGAAAAATTCCTTTTTTTGCCCCTAATTCAAGCAAGACAATGTTTTGGGCGAAATTACTAAGAGAATATGTTTTTGGGGTGAAAACAACCAAACGAAGGGTAAAACTCCATGTTTGAGCACGACTCTCAGTGAGGTTAGTCACTTTCACCCCCCTTTCATAGAAAAAGGCTTTTTGCCCCATTGCCCTGGTGAAATCAATTTTCACCTTTTACCCTCAACGAAATTCCTTTCGAAGGCACCATTGTTGCAGATATTTTTCAAGAAGGGCTTGAAATTGATGGAATTTAATTCTTGGGGCAATGAAATTGATATTTATAGAATTATTTCTAAATAATTACCAACGTTAAATGTTGTGCTTCTGATATTTGTATGATACCATTCATTCCCAAGGCATCATCCATTAATTTTGCTCCTTTTCAAAAAAACATTAATTTTCGATGGGAATTCCTGGTGAAGATAAAATTTTGAGGTGCAAGACGATGAAGTGATAACCTAGATTTAATGTTGGAGCTCCTAATTTTCATGTGATATTGTTGTGTTTCGATGCACCGATGTCTGGAATGATTTCCATCATCCATTTTTTCTAATTTACTAAGCACTCTCCATGAAAGAAGGATCGTTGATTCCTGAAGAATGTTCTGATTCGAGCATTGCTGCTGCCGAGGAGAGAATTGCTCTTGCTGGTCTTTTACTAGCCAACATTTTTTTTATGTGTATTTAATTCCAAAGGTGAAATACTCTATAAATACTATGCATATTGATGTCAAAATGAGGATGATAGACACTCTACTAAAAAAATGCTTTGAGTTCTCTATATCAATCGAAATATATTTGGCTCTGGTTCCTGAATCAATGTTGTATGTAATTATTTTTTGCTTGTAATTTTTGTTAGGTTCATGATATTTGTTAGATAAAGTTAAATTCTACATCTAAATTTAATTCCTAATAGAGAACTGAATGCTAAAATTTTTATTGGAAGTTATCTCTACAAATTGTGAATGGTTCCTATGCTTTTCTTTTTGTTACATGCTAATTAAAACTTGACTTAGATATTAGCTGCTAGTTTATCCCCACCTTACTTTTTTGGATTATAGCCATATTTCCCATTCCTTTCTGTCATTTCCCATATATTTTTGTTACCCTAAGCTTATACCAATTGTTAGATTAGTACAAAAACCAATCCTCTCTGGAGATTGTCCCAAAGGACATTTCTCTCCTTTGGCCTTTCAATGTTGGTCGGGTCTAGGGCACACATATATTTTATACTTAGGAAGATTCGTGACCAATAGTTTTTGGCATACCTGGTGGGACCTTGAAAGTTCCACTTTGTGCAGTATTAAGGTTTGATGTTCATATTTTTATTGTCTGACTAGAACATCTAGCGACTCAATTTTACCTAGAAGTCCCTGAATGTGAAGTGAGATTCCTTCAAGTCCCACTAGCACAGCCACTAGCTTTTCTCCCCAAGCAAAAACTCTAGTCCAAATGGCCTAAAATATACCATCGAAACCACCTAGATAGTTCTTGACCTAGAACCACTCTGGAGCTTTGAATCTGCAAGCTCAGAACCCAATTCTACAAGTAGCATTGAAGGCTTTTCCTACTTATGATGGTACGGGAAATATGGATTACGAGCATGTCCAAAATGTGGCTTCTCTAGTGACCATTCATAGTATTATGGATGAAGATGTCATGGTAATATTTCTCATGCTCTCTCTCAAAGGGAAGTTGCTTTACTGGTATCGATATTTATAGCCTACCACTATTACTACCTAGGACCATTTGGATGAATTATTGATAAAAGTTTTCAATGAAAAAGCGAATTCGTTCTCTTTATTTCATCAATTTGCCATCATTTAGAGGTATCCATAGGAGGAAATTGTTTACTTCAACATCAGGTTCATCCAAATTTGGAAAATATTCTCTAATGGTCTCTGATTGATTCCCGAACAAGTTGCATTTTATTACCTTCGAGCCTTCAATTTTGACATTAGCATGGCCATCCGTCAGTCCAATGTTGATACATTTATGGCCCTGTATTTTGCTAAACAAAAGGTTGAGGCTGATCTAATTGCTATTGGTAATATTCCACCAAATATGATGATGTCTATATTTCTATATCTCCCATAGTATTTGTATTCCAAAGCATCTTCTTTGTCCCTGCCAATATCCCCCATGTATCCAGTCCCTTCATCGAACCCAATTTCATCTCAAATAGTGATGATAGTTTCTATCCCGAAGCTACCTACTCCATACATTTCATAACTACCTTCTTTAGTTCCATTTCCAACACTATCATCTCCACTTGTACCACTTCCATTACCAGATCCTCCAACACCCTCAAATCCTGATACCTAAGAGAAGTTGTTGAAAGAGATGTAGTCAATGAAATTAGCCATCTGAGCGATGAGCAATGAGATCACGATGATTAAGAAGAAGTAGGCTGAAAGATATTTCTAGACTAGGATATTTCAATCTCCACCAATCACCAGGGAGCAAGCAACTTCAACCAACAAGGAACCTGAGAGACATCCAACGGTATTGACAAATGAAGAAGCTGGAAAATTGGATAAAGCATATTGGTGCTCTACCAGCAATGATCTGCATTATGAATAAACTTGGATAGTTCACCTAAACTACATGCAAACATTGGAAGATAGTTCTTCTGGTGGTTAGATCAACATGATTACAGAAGTCGATCATAATTTTATGGTCTCTTCTAAAGAACAAGTTTCAATTATCACGAGAGCTGGAAAAAAACCTGTCATTGTAGACCCAACTAAAATGGAGCTACTGAAGGTACCTATTGACCCAAAAAGAAAGATCTTTTTCCCATATGAGTGAAATAAATATTGCAAGAAAAGGCTTCAACTTCGCAGGCAAATTTTGAAACAAAGGAACAAGCCAAAGAAAAGCTCAAATACCCATCCTTGACCAAGTGTCAGAGGGTGGAAGCCACAAAGTAATATCAGACCAAGTATGAGGCCACCAATGAAGGAAAGGAGTCCAGTACATCTATGTACAACATTATTGAAAAGCTGAAGAGAATTCCTGCTAAGGTTAGTCTCTATGATGTATTGTAGTTGCTTAGACAAGTCCACTTGTTGCAAGAATCATTGAAGTTTGTGAAATATAAGGGGAAGAATCTGACTCAGATTATTTTTGCTCAAACACTAATCACTTTAGCTACTTGAAAGAATAGACCACCACCTTTCTACTTGTCTCTTAGGATGGAATGCTGGATTGTGCATAATTGCATGATCGACTATGGCTCTATGATGATTGTCATGCCAAAGGTAGTCTATGATATTATGGGCATAGAATATACAAGAAGAAGCCCTAGTTTTTTGTAATTATATGGAACCCTTGTGATAATAGTAGGGGTCATAAAAGACATCCCCATTGTTTTGCATAAAATTCCTAAGATCACTATGATCTAAGAGGTGGTTGTGGTTGATCTGGAGTCGTATTTTAGCATGTGCCTCTAAAGGGATTTCAATGCCAATTTGGGAGGCTATCTGTCCCTGGACTATTCCCATATAGATATTACGGTCAACGGGAAAAGAATTTGTATCTATAATGAGCAGCCTTATAATTTTCATATAGATAATATTGAAGAAGAAAAATCCATTAATTCTATCAACATGATGATCGAAGAATTGAAATAATTAGATTTTATGGAAGAATTTTTGGATGAGCTTCGAACGGGAGATAAGTTTTCAATGCTCAGTTTTAATGCCATGATGGAGACTAAAATTGGCTATTACACCATTACCAACCCTAAAAAATCTGAAGTGAAGGTGCCTAATGATCAAGATCCTATTCTTGATCAATTATGGAAGTTTTACTTTGACAGTGCAATATGCAATAATGGTGCAAGAGCAGGGATTATTCTCATTTATCCTTTTGGTATAATAATGACTTATTTGTATCAGCTAACCTAGAGTTGTACCAACAATGCTGTCGAGTATGAAGCACTGTGCCTAGGCTTGAAGAAAGTAGAGAAGCTTGGGATTAGACAACGGTAGATATTTGGAGATTCTAAACTTATTGTACATCAAGTAATGAATAAATGTATCTCCAAGAAGCACTACCTGAAGGTATACCACACCAATATTTAGAACATGTTTGAAGCTTACATAGCATTGAACATCCAAGAGATCTTGCGAGAGTAGAACAAGCATGTCGATATCTTGGAATCCTTTGGTGCCAAATTTTATCCAGTTAAGCATGTGGTAATAAAACCCAAGACTGTGAGGTTAGTTTACAAACCTTTAGTTGCTAATAAAAACATATGCTAGCAGGTGTTCGACAGTGATGAGCATATTGTAAATTTCCTGATAAGATAAGCTAGTATTGTGGAAGGAAGGACACTTGATGAGGAAGAAGCTGAGATATTGATCCAGTTGAGGAATAACTATATTTCAAAAGGATTGATTAGACTCAAGAGTCTCTTTGATAAAAATTATAGAGCAAAAAATCATAAGATAAAATTGGATGCGGAGTACACAGAACTACAGTTGGTACGCAAGAAGTCAATCAAAGTTGGCACCAATTGCACTCTAGAAGAGTTGGAGCAGATCAAGGATCTATGCCATGACTTTTTAGACATTGTTGCTTGCAGCTACCAGGATTTGAAAGGCTACAACAAATATGTGATCTAGCATACCATTGAGTTGTAGGAAGGAGTGAAACCCTTTAGGCAAAATCAAAGGCCAGTTAATTCCAAAATTGAAGCCTTGATGAAAGCTGGAATGCTAAAGATGCTAGAAGACAAAATCATATACCTGATTAAGCATTCTACCTAGGTAGTGAATCTGACCCCTATGAGGAAGAAGAACAAAGATATTCACCTATGTGTTGACTTCCAAAATTTGAATCAGGCCTCCTTGAAGGATCATTATCCTTTACCCCAGATTGATAAGATTCTTCATGTAGTTGTAGAAGCTCAAATATTTTTGTTGTTGGATGGATTTTCCAGCTATAATCAAATTTGGGTCATGGATGAAGACCAATATAAAATGGCATTCACCATATAATGGCAAAAATTTGCTTATCAGTGAATACCGTTTGGTCTCTTGAATGTTGGAGCAACTTTTCAAAGAGCTATGGATGTAGCTTTTGGTAAATTGTTAAATCGCATCATTGTAATTTATCTAGATGACATGATTTTTTTCTTTCATAATAGGGAGGAGCATAGTCTAAATTTGAGATAAGTGTTCGAGAAATATCAAGAGTTTGAAATATCCATCAATATGGAGAAATCCCTATTTTTTGTAAAATAAGGAAATCTCTTGGGCCATGTCATTTCAAAGAAAGGATTAGCTATTGACCCAGCTAGAGTTGAGGATCTTCTGAAGCTTCCACTACTATCCAATAAGAAGGATTTGTAGTCGTTCTTAGAGCAAATAAAATTTATTCAAAATTTTGTTGTAGATTTCACCTAAGTGGTAAAACCAATGATTAATCTTTTAAATAAAAATGCTGATTTCAAATGGATTGAGCAGAGGAAACGAGCATTCAAAGAAATTAAAGAAAGAATTGCTCAAGCCCCAGTTCTGGTAAACCCTAATTATTCAAAATATTTTATCCTGTATGTTGTTGGTGAACAAGAGAGTTACGCAACAGTGCTCACGTAGAAAGGAGATGATGGAGATGAGTGTCCAATCACTTTCTTAAACCAATTTATCCAACCGCATGAAGAGAAATACAATTTTATTGAGAAGCAATTATATGAGGTAATGAAATCTTTGAAGAAGTTCCATAATTTTATTTCCTAGAGAAAAACAATAGTTTATGTTGTTCACATAGATGTAATAAGTTTCATCATTCAAGGAGAGCTTGGAGATAAAATAATTGGTTGAGTTTCCAAAATCCAAGAGTATGATGCTGAAATCTAACCAACCAAGCTGGTTTGAGGCCGATCACTATGCCAAGAGCTAAAAAGAAGCACTAATTTTGAATCCATGGTATGCCAACTTGATGATTCAGTAAGTGGAAGTAATTTCGCTAATCACTCTATAGTTGATTGTGATTTGACAGAGGACCTTATCAAATATTTTAATTTAGGAAGGTGTCCTTCACATATCAATACTTTACAAAAAAGGAGATTCAGATTATAAGATCTTAGGTATGTGATTTTTCCAAATGGGTTGTTCCACAAAAATATTGATGGAGTACTTCTCAGGTGTGTCAAAGAATTAGAGAAGCAAAAATCCTAGAAGAATTCCATTCTATATTGTCATGAGGCCATTATGTAGGGAGACCCATGATATTTAATATCATCAAATCAGGTTATTCCTGGCCCACTCATTTTGTAAATGCTTTCATATTCAGTTAGATTTGTGATAAGTGCTAAATATATGTCGATAGAAGTATAAATGCATCATTACCCCTTAATCTGATTCAAGTAGAAGCACCATTTCAGCAATGGAGCTTAGACTTTATTGGGGTCATTGATCCTAATTCATCCACCAGGTATAAGTATATTCTAACTGTGACTGAATATTTCACCCAATGGACTAAAGCAATTTCAACAAAGAAGGTATACCATGCAACAATTATCTATTTTATTGCAGGATTAATCACTTGTTTTGGTATACCAGATGCGATCATTATAGACAATGGAACCCCATTCATCAGTGCCATTGCCAATATCAATAAATTCATGGGTAAGTATGATATTTATTTAAATAAATCATCAAACTACTATGCATAGGGAAATGGCATGGCCGAATCCACAAACAAGAATTTGCTCAAGATTCTGAAGAGGACTCTAGGAGATAACAAGTGAAGTTGGCACTTTCTCTTGAACCAAGCTTTATGGGTCAATCGTATTTTAGTGAAAAATATATCAAAACATCCCTTATTCCTTGGTATACGACAAAGAGGAATTCTTACCCATTCATATTGAATTGATGGCCCATAAATCCTTGCACTTACTTTATGGATAAGATATTGAATTCGATCCCATGAGCGTAAGGTTAGCTAAGTTTTTACAGTTGGAGGAAGAGAGGGAGAAATCATACAATACCTTCATGGAACATGCCCAAATGATGAAGAAGTGGTTCGAAAAGAAAGCTTTTGAGAAGACCTTCAAGGTAGGAGATCTGGTGTTAAAGTGGAATGAGAACAAGGCTAAGCCTGACAAGCATCACAAGTTTGAAGTGATTTGGGAGGACCCTTTCTAGATTTTTGGTGTCAATCAAGTTAACTCATTTTATTTACAGGATATGGATGGTCGTGTGTTGTTGATTCCAGTAAATGGTCTTCATTTGAAGGCCTATCATCATTGAAAATTTCCAGATCAAGTATGTATATATGTACATAATATTTTATGTTATTTTATTTTTAGTCAAGTATTGTAAAATATAATATATATATATATATATATATATATTAAACAAAAAAAAAAAGTAAAGAGAAAAGAAAAGGCATAGCAAAAATAAAAGATTTTATTTTCGGCCAAAGCCTTTCGCTATGTATGTTTTTATTTGGGGGGTGAAATCCCCCTTGACTCCCTCAAAGGACGATTTCAGAGAGAAACTCCAAGAGAAAGAAAAGAAAAAAAATCACATGCTTTTTTAGTAAAGACTCTCAGTTAGGCTTATTTTTTTAGCATTAAGCTTTTTTGGGGTGAAATAAAAAAGATAAATTATTTTAAAATGGGTTGCCAAGCATGTAATTTCACCAAGCAAGCATGGAAGAGTGTTTTTGAAGCGCCAGTTGAATGAAACTGCCAATTGCATGGTTATTTTCGCCCCAGTTCACATTTTTGACAAAACATGCACACTCAAAAAAGGATTTCCTAATGGCCCACGCTAATTTCAGAGCAGAATTTAGTTAAATGCATGAAATCAAATTAATTTTGTTGGAAAAATTCCCAAAAGATTTTTTTGATGTCTTAAAGCAATGAATTTACTAATTTTATCCTAAAATGCATACGTTGCATTTATCATTCCTAGAGTTAGCCGTTAAATAGCTATATTGCACCCTTCAAGTTAAAAAGCAGTTGAGCATGATGTTCGAGGAATATTTCCAGTGCAAGGATGTTATTGGTAGTTAAGGATATCATGAAAAATTGTTTCAGATGAGATAACTAAGGAGCATGTTTGCTTGGATTCCTCAAGGTGTGCCACATGCATTAAATCGAGTAGTTGAGGGCAAAAATTATAAATTGGGTGAACTAGAAGCTTGCAAATAAAGAAAGATCAAGAGTATTTTTCTCGAGCATTTTAGGATTATAATTCAACTTTACCAAATTGGTGCTTCATTGCAGAACTGTCAGAGTGCTAAAGTAAAACTACCGAAGGATGAATATGGGGAAGAAAGCTATCGAGATGAATAAAATGTAGAAAAAAGTAGAGGGAGGCAAGAAAACTAAAAAATCCAGGTGAAACGAAGATATAGAGCTTGATCCGTATTTTAACGCTCTAGATCAAATTTGTGACTGCATCATTTCGAACATGGGTATGGAAAAATTATGCCAGGATGTAGAAATTGCTGTTAGACAAGGGTTGATTTCAGAAAACTCGTTGACTATTGCATATCATGCCTATATTTTTTGGTACCTCAGTACACCTGTTCATGCTTTCCCATAATCGGTGTTGGCTATTGCAAAATTTTATAACCCTGCCAAAATAATTGTTCGAAATGTAAATGGCGTTAAATTATTCAACATTTCATCTAATGTAATTAGAGAAGTTTTTTATTGTGGGTTGATGCCTCCTCTAGACGTAATGTTCATAAAGTTAAATCTTAAGGAGCAAGATGAAAGGTACTAGTCGACTATGACGTTGCGCCAGTTCATGGAAAATTAGTTGATTAAGACACCCCAGTTTGGAGAGTTATCAAATTTACCAAATTCCTTGATAGATTTCAAGATTCTAGACATGTTTTCTCTATTGACCTGGGTGATTGTTCTTCCCACCGATATTATAGTGCACAAATGGCAAGCGAAACTAGTACAGTGTAATTCACAAGTAGAATTCTATGCTCCAATAGCAATGACAGCGAGTACGGACCCAATTTTCTTTGACTGGATGGATTTTGTGGCTCAAAAAATGCATGCCTAGTTGGAGAAAGTGCATAGTGGAGAAGAGGTGGTGTTCAGACATTCCTTATTTTTATCCTGGTATTTCTTTTTTTACATGCACCAGTGCTTTTAATTTATAGATGTCAAGTAGACTGATGAAGCAGACATGAGGTTGCTAGTTTATTTATGGACTCCGAGTTTATCCAGGAAGGAGTCATATTATAATTTCAACCAAATTTTCTTGGGCCTCACTCTCAAAATTATTTTTGGTACATGTGAGAGAGTGCCAAGAGCTATGAGAGATGAGGTTGTCACGAAAGAGAAAGGTGATATTTTCTTGTTGATGTAAGGCATCATTGTACAAATTTTTAGCTTTACTAGCAAGCCATTTCTACCTCTGTAATTTGCTACAAAACACCTTTTCACATTGGAGGTTTCGCATCAAAATAATTTCATCAACCACATCTATGGGGTGGGTCGAGGGAAACGAACCACATGTACCATACCCTTTGCCTTCAATGAAGTTGAAGTAATCTAGGTTGGATAAAATCGGTTGATTACGAAAACACTCTACAACCTTAGATTGGTTGATTTTACCTAGTGGTGGAAATATGACCCTTTGGGTCATTTTGTGACATTGATCAAGGTAAAGAGTTTTCATTGCTATCCCAAAGCAGATATTGAGTAGTAGAGAAATAATTTAGAGGGGTATGATCTCGAATGGCACGTTGAGAAGATGATGACATTCTCACCATGGCATGATTTCTATGAGATGGAGGTCAAATATAATCCTGAAGTCCACAAGAACCATATTCCTCCTCTGATCCTATTTATTAAAATGAAGGATCAGTTGCCCACTTGGTCTGAGGAGAAAATCATCAATTGGTGGGTTATCAGGGCCCACCAAGGAAAAACTAGGTCAGCCTATGGCCTAGCAATGGATGATGTATTTTTGGATGCATATGATGAATATTACGACAATTACTAGTCGATTTTATTTTCTAAAATTGTACCTCAAACATTTCAAAGATCTGACAGTGATGAGATCATGTCTGGAAAACAACTGCTTGCAGCTAAAAATAGCCACTTGTGGAGGAAGACGCGTGAGGCACTTAATTTTCTAAAAATCTCCAAGAAGCCAAGGACTGGCACAGTATCTTCATCTGGTATAAATCCCCCTTCTATAGTTACAACTACACAAATTGATGTTTCAGAGACTATTCCTTTGGTCTAGGAAGAGCAGCTTGGCCTAAAGATAGAGTTCATAAATCTTGAAGAGGATATTGAGGAGTAGTTGAAGGAATACCAGGCAAAGGAGGAGCTAGTATCATAGCTGCCCTCATCATCGACTCAAATGGTGTCACAGCTCAAAGGTACATTTTTTATGCCCTCTTCCCTTACTCTTGAGCATTCTGTGACTGTTACACCCGTTTCTGCAGTTGTCACTTTAATTTCACCCCATTTTGTATACCTTCTACTTCCATTTCAATTCTTATTTTTCAATGCCTAGTCACCAATGCTCTCTATTCTTCTATTTCCTCTTCTTATGTTTCCCTTTCTTTTAGTTCTTTTGCATCTACACCCAATCCATTTTTTCTCCTTTCGTCCTCCATTATAGTAACTTCTACCATGGCTATAAGTATACAAGCTCCTCCACAATTAAGTATAATTATAATCGAACCCCTTAATTTCATTCCCTCAACTGTCTCCATTCCATAAACCATTCCCATTTATACTTCCCTTCTCTATCCAAACCCTCAATAGGCCCGCTTTCCTTTTTCTCCATTCCTTGAGTTGTAGGTACTACCTAAGTTAGAGATGGAAGTGGTTCCAGAGCATCCTGTTACAGAAAAAATAAGTTGAGTCCACCAAAGTTCATCATAGTGGCTAAAAATTTATAAGCATAAAGAGGCTCAGGATCCAACAAATCCATTTAATAAGGTCTCCTTTGACCCCAAATCTATGGAGTTCCACATTGTAAATATTATTACCTAGGTCTATAATCCCTAAGGAAATATGACTCCAAGCAATTATGCTTATGAAGTTATTACAGAGGACCTGATAAAGATTGATACTATGGAGAAAATGGGGATTATTCAGGTGGATATGAGCTCACTTTACCTGCATGGTGAGCATTATATGAAGAGATTTTTTGAGGCTGAGGTGAATATCATTGAATTAGAAGAAGCTTTGGCTAAAAATAGTGCACATCTGGAGACAACAAGATCAGAGGTAGACTTTTGGCAGCAGAAATTATAAGACTTGGGAAAAGCAATTGAGGAGCATCAAAAAGTACCAGAAGAAGTTGAACAAAAGGTGAAGTCATTAACTTCTCAACTAGAATATTTATAGAATAAGTTGGTTGAAAAGGCCAACCAATTAGTGGGGTTCTCCAAGGAAAATGTCTAGGAGGCTCGTCGTCATCTAACCAAAGACTCTGCAAAGTGGGCAGTAAAGGTGCTCTTGGTTCTACTGTATCTTTAGGAGGCATGAATAGTAATAATATTTGGTGAGCAAGCATTGTAGTATGCTGAGTAGTTAGAACCAAAACTGGAGATGGAATTGAAAATTCAAACATTAGATATCGTTACCCTTTGATGTAAACCCATGAGTGGGATGCATCGAGCTTGGTCTAACACTAGGATGATGCTACATCGTTATTTTTATAAATTGGATTTGGAAAAAGAGGGTCGTAATTTGCTCGATAAGTATGAAGAGGAGTGATCTATTTTGCTCATTTGCTTTGAGATTATAGCTGATGTTGGCTTCTCGAGCTTCACCAATGATCGAGGAGATCTTTTCAAAGAAAGAGTTGGAGGCAGCATGGAAATATTTTGTGGAGGAAACCCCATAGATCAATAGCTAGACAGAGTCCATTATAGAGGAACATGTATTGACATTCATGAAAAGGCTTACCCACATTGAGTCTTCCTTGTATGAATTATGCCAGAGGGCCAACCATATCAGCTTGGACCACGTCCAGACATTGTGCTTCATTTTTAATTCTCTCTAGTATCCTTCGATGCTTGATGAATATTCTTGGGCTGAGGTAGTTACAGTATATGAGACTACCAGTGTGAGTCTTGCGGAGCAAGAAGAACAGGCACAGGTGGAAATAAAGTAGAAAGAGGTTGTTTAAGAGCAAGAAAAATTAGCAAGGGCAAAAATAGAACAGAAATGAGGCTACTAAATCAAACATACCACCTGATGCAACTAGTGGAGGTGAGAGTTGAGCCCAATGGATGAAGGCCTAGGGTTTATTACATCCAGATGAATTGAATACCCCAAGAGCTACCAAAAGTGTTGGAAGTTTTGCCACATTGAATTTTTATTGTAAAATTTCTAAGCATGAAAGATAAATGATGTAGGTTTTTTGTTGCTTATTTTTTTTATCTTTGATGTGTTAGTATAACATTTTTTCTCTCTTCATTTTATGGATTTCGTTAACATAAATAAAGAAGGTTGATTTTGTCCTTGAAAATAATGAGCAAGTGTTGTGTCAGTAAATAAATGATGTAAATCGTGAGCAAAGTATAAAGAGGAAAATGCATAGAAAAAATGTCTAAGGATCTAAGGAGCAGCGAAAATCATCTAAGGCATCAAAAAAAATTTGTTTTTACCCCTAGTTAAAGCAAGATAGAGTTTTGGGTGAAATTACTAAGGGAATATGATTTCGGGACGAAAACAACCAAACGAAGGGTAAAAATCCATGTTTGAGCGCAACTCTCAGCAAGGTTAGTCACTTTCGCCCCCCTTTCACAACAAAAGTATTTTTGCCCCACTGCCCCAATGAAATAAATTTTCACCTTTTACCCTCAGCGACATTCCTTTTGAAGGTGCCATTGTTGTAGATATTTTTCAGGAAGGGCTTGAAATTGATGGAATTTAATTCTTAGGGCAATGAAATTGATATTTCCAGAATTCCTGTTGAAGAGTTACCAACATTAAATGCTATGCTTATGATATTTGTATGATCCTGTTCATTCCCAAGGCGTCGTCCATTAATTTTGCTCCTTTACAAAATAAATTTAATTTTTAGTGGGTCCTCCTGGTGAAGATTAAATTTTGAGGAACAAGATGATGAAGCGACAACCTAAAATTAATGTTTGAGCTCTCGATTATCATGCGATATTTTTGTGTTTCGATGCACCGATTTCTGGAATGATTTCCATAATCCATTTTTGCTGATTTACCAAGCATTCTCCATGAAAGAGGGATCACTGCTTCCTAAAGACTGTTCTAATTCGAGCATTGATACTACCGAGAAGATAATTGCTCTTGTTGGTCTTTGACTAGCCATCATTTTGTTTTTATGTGTATTTAATTACAGAAGCGGAATCCTCTATAAATACTAAGAATTTTGATGTAAAATGGAGGAGGATAGACACTCTACTTAAAAAAATTCTTTGAGTTCTCTGCATCAATCAAAATATATTTGGCTCTGGTTCCTGAATCAGTGTTGTATGTAATTATTTTCTACTTGTCATTTCTATTAGGTTCATGATCTTTGTTAGATAAAGTTAAATTCTACATCTGAATTTAATTCCTAATAGAGAACTAAATGCTGAAATGTTTATTAGAAGTTATCTCTGCAAACTGTGAATGGTTCCTATGCTTTTCTTTCTATTACATGCTAATTAAAACTTGATTTAGATTTTAGCTGCTAGTTTATCCCCACCTTACATTTTTTGGCTTATAGCCATATTTCCATTCCTTTCTGTCATTTCCCATTTATTTCTATTACCCTAAGCTTATACCAATTGTTAGATTAGTACAAAATCCAACCCTATCTAGAGATTGGCCCGGAGGACATTTCTCTCCTTCAGCATCCAATGTTGGTCAGGTCTAGGGTGCACATATATTTTGTACTTAGACAAATTCATGACCAACAGATATATCCTAGATACTCAACCTCCATTTGATCTCGAGAGCACTTAGAATGTGTTTCATGTATCTAATTCTAAGAGTAGTTTCAAGACTTAATCAAAGTGAGTTTATTGATCCTACTATATCTTGTTACAAATGAAGGTGTCATAAAAGAACACTAGAATTATTTTTAGAGGAAGGGCCAAACTTTTTTATTCATTAGACATTGGAGTGTAGATGGAGCATTTGTTAAACCAAAAGGTATAACTAGAATTTCATAGTGTCCATCATGTGTCCCGAAAACTGTCTTAAGAACATCCTTAACACATATATGTACTTGGTGGTATCCTTATCTTAAATCTAACATGAAGAATAAATTACACCATGTAGTTTTTCCAAGAGCTCATCTATGACTGGAATTTTAAATTTTCCTTAATAGTAATTTTATTCTATGACTAAAAATTTAAATCCTATATTTGTTGTACCAAATGTATGAGTGATGAATTTGAAAAGGAGCTTAGTAAAATTACCCCTGCCTCTAACAGATCTTGTACTAAAATTTTTATTTTTGACTTTTACACATACAAATATATGTAAGGGCATATATTGACCAGTAGATTTCCTAGAACTATTGGGATGGCATGATCATGTGTGCATTATGGGGGAAGTCCATAAAATTCCTTAAATATAGAAAAATACTTACTAAGGAGTACTTATAATTCTAAATATTTATTAGATTCATAAACTTCTATGGACTACACTATAAACAATTGAGCCATAACTCCATGAGATCCATTTTTATGTAATTTATTTGTGTGATAAGAACTAATTACCTTCTTCAAACCAATTGTTAGTACCTTGAGGGTATACTTTAATTTTCTACTGTGAATTACAATCATCTTTTTAAAAATTACCATAATATAGGGCCCAATGTGCACAACCAATGAATACCTAAAACTATGTCACATCCCGCTAATGGAACCACAATAATATTAGATTTTAAGTTGTAGCATCCCACAACAATCTTAACATTATAAAATTTATATTTGCAAGGAAGAGAAACTTAATTGGGTATTGTTACTTCAAAGGTATTTCATGGGTAGAAGTTATAATCTACTTGAGTAGCCACCTTAGAATCGATAATGTTATGAGTGGTACTTACAATGAAATCTAAGGAGTTAGTTCTTTGGCAATATTAATTTCCTCTTTTTTCACCATCTAAGTTATCATTTGTTGCATCATGATTAGGAAAGGTAGTAGTTGATTTAGCATCTAAAATGTATAATTATTTATAGTGCATTTATGCCCTAGATTATATTTTTTATCAAAATTATAGCAAAGACCTCTCTTAATGAGATTTCATCTCTTGGTCACTTAATAATTTTATGGAAATAGTTTTGTTTCCTACACTAAGGAAGACTAGAAGCTTTACAATTTTTTTGAATTGGGGAGGCTTATATGTGCAACATTGTGCAATCATTATTTATTTTGCCTATCTCGGTAACCGAATGGATTCTAGTATGTTCTTTAGGCTGAAAATTTTTACCTTTGTCTTAATTTTTATCTTTTACCTAATTAATGAAACAACCTATAAAAATTGCATTCAATAGCCTTTCTATGTTATTTTTTCAAAATTTCAATTTTCTTCTATTATTCTTGAAGTAAGTGAGTTTGTCTAATCTTTTTCAAATGTCCTATAAAATCCTTATATGCACTAGTCCAAAAGCATGAGTAATTTTATGAAAAATTAATCCCCTGAAGGTGCTATTCCCTTGGATTTTTGGAATAAGTACTACCATTTTATTTCTTTTTATTCTAGGATGAAATATGTTATAGCTAGGTACTTTTAGAGTATTTGGAATTTGATCCAGATTAAAATTTTAATTAATGCTATATATCCAACTATAGGAATCTTCATCATCAAATTTAAAAAGTCTAATTTTGAGGTACTTGGTGGATTGCCTAGGGTATGTTGTCCTCCCAAAACATTTTATGGTTTTTCTATGGATTTAATAGGGCTATGTTGAAATTTGTCCTATTGAACTACTTATTATAATTTACTAATATGAGTGTGAATACTAGAGATCATTACCTGGAGTTTATGCATACCTTGTTCTATTTGATTAATTATTTCTGACTTTTACATTCCTTTATTCAAGACTTCATACTCAACTTGATCAAATCAAACTTCTATTATTGTATTTCCTTCACCTAATCATTCAATTTTTCTAATGTAATGACTTGAAATCTACATCCTATTATCATTTTAGGGGAACCAAATGTCTATAAAGTGCCTTGGATACTATATATGAAAATTATCAACTCAAAGAGGTTATTGTGATGCACTAGGTTATAAATTGACCTTTTTGGATGGCCAAAAAAATGTCACCAATGTTATATATCATAATTATACTTGTGACAAGACAATTATAATGGGTTAGGTATTAAATTGACATTTCATAACACTTTAGATTTTTTAAAATTCTTGCATAGATTTGAGCTTGAACTATAACACCCTTTGGAAGGGTTTGTTTTGTTAAACTTGTTAGATTCATAATGGTCTATGAGATATTGACCCTAAAACTTTTAGCCTTCTACTATATGCACTTACAAAATACCTTGCAAATACCTCAATTTTCTACATATTGTTCTATCATTTTCACACTATAAACTATTGTTGCTACTCTCTAAACTACTCAACTACTATATAGTCTTCAATATTTTTTCTTTTTTAAATATTTTTTATCATCAAATCACTCTCTCAATATGCCCTAAAGTTCTTAAAATGGATTTTATAGGTGTGCTAGGTTGGGGTTTTCTTGTTTTGTTTACTTATAGATATATTGATCTCATTTATTGATATTTTAAGATACTATGGAGGATTCCACCATTCCCATGGTTGCATTGCTCATCTATGATGTATAACGTGAGTCTAATCACCCTCATTTTATGAGATGATTGATAGGAAATATTTACTAGAAAATAGTGACACATGGTTTCTAACCTAATAAGTCTAGGGGAAAAAGGTGAAAAAATATAATGGTTAAGAATTTGTAGAAAATTGTAAATTTTATCAAATATTACAAGATGGGTGCACTATGGTTGTGGTTATTTGGAAAAAAAAAAAAAAAACTTTTCACAACAAAATCATCCTTGGATTAAGATCTGATGCTATATGTAATGGTTCTACTTGCAATAAGTAATAGAATAAATAATAAAACTCCCCCAAAATCCACAATTCTACAAAATAAATATAATACACAAGAGTTTTGTTGATAGTGTTGAAGGGTTTATGTTAAATCTTAGGATGCTTCAAGGTGGAAACCTCCTTTATAAGTAAAAAGTAATATAATATAATTCTTTAGGATGCCTCTACTTTTCTTACAATACAATGTGTAAATATATTTTAGTCTAACCTTAATGCTTCAAAGGAAGACTAAATTGTTATAGTAAATAAATACAAAGATTTAGGATATAATGTTATAACATATAATGGTTCTTAAAATTATAAGGTTAATATATAAATTCAATAGGTAGTAGCTACATTTTTCAATGATTTGAAAGTGAATTAAAAGGAAGTGGAGACTAAATTTGCATTATTCAATGATTTTTATTTGGAAAGAGTTTTCACACCTAATCAAGAAGGAAGTGAAAAGTCCCAATCATAATAAGGAAGTGAAAATTCCCAATCATAAGAAAATACTAGAGTTGAAGTAAACCTATTGGCATGCAATAGATGGGTCAAATTGTGATACCTAGAAATATGTTAAAGAAATACCCTTTGCCTCATTATATGAAAAATATCATAACAATTCATTTGGAGATAATATTGAAAAAATATATTTAGAGCTAATATGAGGGATACAAAGGATAAATGCACTATATGAAAAACTACAATATGTAAATTTACATTAAAAATGAATCAAAGCTACAAAGGAGTGTTTGGAGTCAATTTTAGAAGTAGATAAATTAGAATATGATGAATCCAAGTTAGGTAAATTATTTTCATTTCTTAAAATAATATAAATATATCTCCTTGGAATAAAAATATAGTACGAATATTTTCCTTAAGACTTTAGGTTTTTCAAAACAACATAAAACTTAAATGATAATTCAAGTTAGGAATAATTTATAAAATTAGAATAGATTGAGAATGATGAAACATCTAAATGACTAAAAAGTGATATAGACAGACAAAGCATGATCAAAGAGATGATGAAGCACAAAGAGATATTAATATGGGATCCAAAGGAAATTATTGTAAGGTGATATGGTCTTTATTCATATTCAACCCTATAAATAGATATCCCTAAAATAGAAGGGTTGACACTGTACAACATAAAAAATGGTGCACCTAGCAAAGGGAAATGAAATGCATCTATTGCTCTATTGATTTAAGCACTACAAAAATGACATTTTAAGTAAGCATAAGAGACAAATAAGTAAAATAAATGGATGACTCTCTTTATATTATTGAATTTGCAAAATATGTAGTTACAAAACATCCCCTTGAGGGATCTTAATTGATACAACTCATTACAATATCCAAAGGATCAAATCCTTTCAGAAATTTAAGGTGCGCTTCTACACTCACGATTGAAGAGTGGGCTTTCAATGTCATCATAATGTTCTAACTTGCTGATTCTTTACACGATATGATACCTAGATCTACACACAAAGAAATCAGATTTGTTAATAGCATGTGTGGATTGAAAGGCAATCAAAGAGATAAATGTGATAATTATCTTAAAATAGGAAATGTATAATAGATGATGCAAAACTATTCCAAATGCTACCAAAACTTAGGATCATGCATATAATGTGCTTTGGAAATTATCTAAGAAAGAATAGAAAGAAAATTGCACACAGATTTATGGTCATCCTTGGGTGTGCCATTCAAGATTGCAAAACAAGAAATGCATACTAACAGGTGCTAACCAACTCAAAATTGCACCAAAACTTGACAGAAGGCATAAAATCTACTCTATAATTGATCTATGAAAAAATAGAAGAGAAATTGTGCTCCAATTCATGGCCATCCTTGGGTGTGCCATTTAAGACTACTAACCATCCTAGGTGGGGATGACCACCAAATCTGGTGGTTTTTGCCACCAATTCCTCTATTATTTGGTCCAAACTCCTCCTAAGGGTGTTGTCATTAATTTTTGGGATCTTATTCAATCAAATGGGTCAGTTTTTTTGGAATCACATGAAAACCTCCTTTGCTTGAGGGAAAACACGCGATGAATTGGGGATAAATCTCGATAGCACTTCATGGTGAAATATTGCAAAGATGCCTCTCTAAAATTGTGTGGAATGAATCCAATTTATAGCTCAAGGGAGCATATGGTCAAATGGGTATGCTTGGCCATGCGAGGCAGGTGCCACCATTTATCCAAACCTTGCCATGCATTGGAGGAGGAAGAATCTCCAATTTGGGCCTCCAATTTGCAACTTGGCATGAGCTTTATGCACCCTCAGACTGGCATTCTTCAGTAGGTGGGGTAAATGGAATAATATAGATGTCATTTGTCTCATCTTTGAATTTTTAAGGGTCTAAGACCATGGTCATACCCAAGGATGACTGCTGGTGGCTATCTCTGGGTGGGACGACCATGAACTGTGGTCGTCCTAGGGTGGGATGGCCATGCCTACATGACCCAAAACTTCCTAAAAGTGGGCTAGAACCTTTGAAAAGTTAATAGAACCACTATTTAACCTCTGATGGTTTCCCAAGGGGGCCATATTGTGTCAATTAGAATGTGTCTCAGTAGTCAAATTGGATTGACATTATTTTAGTGTCTACATATAGCCCTTTTTGGGATGCATTATGTGTAGCACAACGTAGAGCAAAAAATAGATGACTAAAATGTCAAATAATTAAGGTTATTTAGTAACCTAAATTACTTTAAATACCCCAATCATGGAAATAGCATGCATCCTTTAATCCTTGCTTCTGACGAGTTAAGGAACTTGATTCAAGTACAACCTTTCATGTCAAGCTTACTTGATCTTGGACATTGTTCAGTCATGAAGAGGTGAGGCCTATGATCCTTCACACTTCCATGTGCCAAGTATTTTTTTAGTTGCATTTTTTTCTTATTTTCTACCCCAACCAGGGGCATGAATGTTTTTGGCAATGATTCACTGATGAAAGAGATTTACATGATTGAGTGTTTAATTGTTGATTTTGATTATGAATTTTTTAATTGTGACTACTCCCTCAAGTGATGAGTTGATGAGGGAATGAAAAGTGATAAAATTGACGAGTCACTTGACCCATATGAATTGGTTGGGGTTCCTTCAGCTTTACCCATTGTAAAATTTCTTAGTTTTGTGAGGATTTTGATGATTTTGTTGATATTTCATGGAAGAAAGGAATTGAATACCTCATTTCCGTGGAGATGTCCAGCCACAATTGTCTTCTTGGGAATTTAATTAGGTAATTTAAAATTCATCCATGAACAATTTGGTTCAATCTTGATCCATTATGAATTTTATCAAATTTGACATGTTTTTGGTGGTTTTTAAGCCATTTTTGTTGCTTGTTCTGGTATTTTTGAGGTGTTTTTTTATGGCCATACCAGGGTGGTATGGTTGCATATTTTATGGTTTTACCAAGGTGTAATGGTTTCTAGATTTTCTGATCATCCCACCCTGGGATGGTCATGCCTTTTGTAGGGCTATTTAAGCTCAAAATTTGAAAAATGGGCTCATTTGTGCACTTTTGATTTGGTAGTTTTAGAGGTGAGGAGTAGGAAAGTGATTTTATAAAGTGGAGCACTATAAAAACTATCCCAAATTCACCATGATCCAGCCTGTGGACTCGTCGAGCAACAGAGCCAACGCAAGACAAGTAAGGGCTAAATTTGCTACTGCACTTTGTTACTTTTGGAAGTGTAATTATCTTAAATTTTTACAAATGAAATATACTAAATCTTACTAAATGAACCTCATTAGTGATGATATTTAATGTTTTGCACTTTAGTGTGTGTTTTTGGGCATTTTTGTTTCATTTTATTGTATTTTGGGAAGGTTTTATTCTTATTTTTTGTGGCTAGGAAGGCCATTTTTGGGCAATTTTGGAGGTTGTCCTTGAGAGGTATGGTCGTATTGAGACATTTTGGATCCATCCCTATGTGGTATAACCAATAATTTAGGTATCATACCTTGGTGGGAGAACCATGATTTTGCAAGAAAAAATGCCCTTTTTTAGGTGTTTTTGGGTTTCTTTTTGCTTTTTTTTGTTTTGTTTTGGTTTTGTTTTTAAGCTTGCTTGTCCCTGCCAGGTGATCAAAATACGATATCAATTTTAGACTCTATTTTGGACCAATCATGGCCTACTGATATAGTATAACTATAATGGATTGACTCCATTGGTCTCAATCAAGTGACATGGCTAGAGCCAGTGATGGGAGACAAAGCCTAACTGACTGCATTGATAGATCTATGGGATCCTCACACTAATACCTTCCACTTTCCAACTGGGGAGATGAAAGTCATCCTAGAGGATGTCTACCATATTCTGTGTATTTTTATAGAGGGGCGACTGATTATATCTACTCATCAAGATATTAGAGATACAATTTTACAAAGATACTTCAGAGATGACTGGCCTGAGGTGTTACAAGATTTTCCTAGCAGAGGCATCCTATTAGATCTATGGTATGATGTAGAGGTCTTTACTATGAGGTATATCCTACTAATGATGCTTATTTCTAACATGCTACTTCCAAACTCATCAAGAGTCAGGTTCCCATGGAACCTTTTGGAGTTAGCATTTTCACTAGTGGAGTGCACCATAGACAGACCATTAGTGATGGCGTGGGGTGCTACATTGCTAGTGCAAATTTATGATGAGATGTATAATATATGTTATCATGGGTAAAAATTATTGGGTTGTAACTTTTTATTGTAGGTGTGGGGATGGCAGCACATGACCGTGGAGCGACCATGGGGGCTACATTGGATGGCACGAGTGTAGTTTGTGAATAGGGAGATAGGATATGGTATCCTATGGTAGCAGGACTTGGAGAGGGGTCAGACCCATCCTAATGTAGGCTCTATTGAGCATTATACAAATTTATTTGCATGGATTAGGGTATATGTGGTTATTTGGAGACCATAAAAATACTATCCAGCATGGCCTAAGGCTGAGGCACAGCTTTGGTAGGTACGTTGAAGGAGATGGCTAGTTGGTTTACATGAGACTGAATGAAATTAATTTATATATTCTTGAGTATTAAGATATTTTGGGCTACACCAGGGGTTATCTAGCAAGCCAGTTATCTAAAAAGTTCATGGTTAGGATGGGACATTAACTTGGCCTACAATGGAGGTGGTTGGGGAGGAGGAAGATCTTATGGAGACTATCTCTAAGAGAGATGATACTATGACCACAACAGAGTATGACTCCTGATGGGTGATCCTTCAGTGGCACAGGATGGACCACTAGGGGGTGTTATGGATGCAGGGGTAGATGAGGCTCATGGGGAGGCTCTAGCTGAGGAGGATCTCGATTTGGAGGAGCGTATTGATGAGGGGTAGACTCAAGGTAGCGATATGTGCATCACTAGATAGATGGTGAGTGGATGGACCATATGGATTCAGAGGGCCAAAAGGGGGACTATGGTGAGGGTGATTTGGATGACCAAGATATGCAGGCACATTTGGTAGCATGGGATGCCACCATTGTAGATCTGTAGGGTGAGATGATCAGAGGTAGATAGGGGTGGAGGGAGTACGCAGAGGAGAGGGCTCTCCTACAGGAATAGGTGCAGACTACACAAAAAGATATTGATAGATATACAGTAGAGCTAGACATGCTTTGGTCATAGGTTATGGTAGGGAGCTCAGGTCAAGGGGCATCTAGTAGTGGTGAGGTAGATAGGCTACAGGAGGAGGTGACATAACTCCAAACTTTACTAGGATACTACCAGGTTCATCATCGAGAGGAGCTATCATACACATAATATTTAGAGTATGAGGTAGCATGCCTTAGAGGGCACTTATCGGATCATCCTTCTATGAGTAGGTCATAGTAGAGTAGGAGGAGTGGTACAGGGTAGTCATCTATGAGGATGGGGGCTCCTATTTCCATGAGAAGAGAAAATGGGATCAAGGGTAGCAGATTTGGGAGCCCTCGACAAGCACCGACTAAGGGTGGCAGTGAGAGTCATGGTGTCGGTCCTACAGGACTATAGATTTTGAGACTATGATTCTGATTTTAGGAGCGTGAGGTCTAATGACCCACTTGATTGTAGCCTACGAGCATTTTTTGGATGATGATGTATCTTTTTGACCCATATATATATATATATATATATACATATATATATATATGAGTTGTTATTATTGTCATCATGTGTTTCCTTATTGATTTATTGGATGTATGCAATTCTTATGTTTGCTTTACTGATGCTTTGATGGATGCATGTATTGCAATATGATGTTTTTGATGAAATAGATGATTTTTTGATCTGTATGATGAAATATGGATACTATTTGACACACTATGTTAGCACCATAGACTGTATAAAATTCATACAATTCCTTTGTAATGTTGTCATGAGATTATGTGATGGATTTGTGAAAATGAAAACTGACAAAAATGTGATAACATGGTATGAAATGGAATGAATAGTAAGATGTTATAGAATATACTTGAGGTTTTCATGAGACTCAAACACTCTAGTCAACTAGTCAAAAATAATATACTAACCATACAAGACTTTTTGACAAGGTATGAATCTGCTAGGATGACCAAGATATTCAATATCCCTGTGTGCATGTGAGTTCATTGGTATGATAACGTATAAAATTATCCCAATGCCAAATAGGATTTATGCAACCCATCTGTACTGAAGATCACCCTATGAGTATCATGATCCTGAGTTTTGTATGTAGTTGTATTAGACCATTAGGTAGTATAGGCTACCAAAATCTAGCTCATACGCATGCAAACATTGGTCTATACAAAAGTTGGACACTAATGTGATAGACGTATTTTCATGTGTAAGGATACCACCATTGCTAGGTAGGCTTGATGCCACCTAACCTATAATGAGGATCACCTCATGGTTTGTCAAATATTGATAATTCCATAAATTCAAGTTTAGTACTGTTTAGGCGTGATTTTTTCCAATTACAAAGATCACACGACAAGTGGGATCAAAATCCATTCTTCCAAATAAAGTATACTTCTCCAAGGTTCTCACTTAATGTTTTTATGTATCATGCATATGTGCTAAAATAAGTGCTTGAACAATTCTAGTAGTTTACAAGTAACTGATAACAAGGGGTCTAGGAATCAAGTAATTAACTTCAAATTCATCATGTGTTAAGTGTCTTTTACTCCAACTCTTTCTCTAAGCAATAATAGATAAATTTGCCTTTTAATTTTGATAACTTGTGCAAATTTATTCTATAATCTCAAAATAATATATTAATTAAAATACTTCAAATGATTTTGAGATAAAAATTTAATCTAGCATTTTAATTAATATTAACTTTCTATTAACTTTAATAAAATCAAAGTTTAAGAAATTTTAATGAAATTGATTTAATATAAACCTTAAATATAAATTCTAAACTTTATAATATTCAAAATTTAAGGTTTATTTAATGTAAATATTTGTTCATCCAAATATGAAATTGAAATTAAAATATTCGGAGAATGAACAAATATAATAATGATTAACCCAAATTATAAGGTTTTGAAACCTTAATAATTATGAAACATAGGGTTTAATATAAAACTAATCTATGAACTTTTGAATTTTATGATATGAAAATAAAGTTCATATAGCATCTCCTTCCCGTAATATTTATTTCTTAAATATTTATTGAATTAAATATAAGAACAAATATAATCCTGAAATGTATAGTTTGGATCTTTCAATAAATTGAAACCATATTAAAATAAAACCCAAACTATTTAATGAAAAAATATCAATTCTAAATTCTCAACTTTATGAAATTAAAGTTGGGAATAGTCATTTATCCTCGATAAATTTATTTATAACCTAGTTATAAAATTTTAACTTTATAAAAATTAAACTAGGTTAAATGTCTGCAAATTTAATATGAAATAAATTTCAAAAAGGTTTAAAGTAAAGAAATAAATTAAATCTCGGACAAACAACTATAGAATGGAATACATAGAAACTTTAAAACCAATTTTATGCCTACCAGAAATCACATAGTATGACAATAAAAATGGTGCAATCTTCAATGGAAATTTAATTTATTAGAACTATATCAAATCATTTTATTAAAAATTAAATACCGTATTCACGCATATTTAAATCAAAATAATTTGATATAATAGTTGGATCTTACAATAAAATCTCTGCAAATCTCTGTTATTCCAAACCTTGTAGTCTTCTTTTGCTCTCCACTTTTGCTCCTTCAATCCTTTTATCCTTTCTCTACCCTGCAAATATCCGACCCTGTTCTTGGATTTTCATTCTCCATTTATAGTTTGAATAATTCGTTATATGGTTGGTTCTTTCCCGTTCCATTATGGTTTCCATATAGTTGTAAAAATGAATTCTTAACGAAACCCTAATGTCACCAATGCATTTTTCAAAGGATTTAATATTTCTCCTCATTGGCATTTGAAAATTAAAGTTAAGACATGCCAATGAAACCCACGAACACATCCTCTATTCAACATACTTTAATAATACTTCCAACAAGACAAATATTAATTAGAATATAAAACATTTATAAAATAACCTTTTTAAATATAATTAAATTATAAAGTTATAAAACTTTATAATTTAATTAATTTAAAACATATTTATAACATAACCATTCTAACTATATTAAATTATAAAGTTATAAAACTTTATAATTTAATTAATTTAAAACAAGACATAACTAAACATAACATACGAACATGCAACCTATATGAACACCACTATAATAAACGAAAATATATTAAAATAACACCAAAAATATATACTAAATAACAAACATATAATTTAAAGACAACATAAAACTAAAACAACATAACATAAAACAACTACAAAAATAAAACACACATTATAACATAAAAGAACAATTTAAAATAAAACCATAAAAACATTATAACATTAAACTTTTAACATAATAAAAATAACATAACACAAACAATATTTATACAACCTAAAAGAATAACAAAATAAAGAATAACATAAAGACACCTATAAACAAATAGAACACAACATAAAATAACAACATAAAACAAAACTTGACAAAACACAACATAACAACACCAAACAAGAAAATCACCATTTTAACATGAAATCAAATCCGCCAATGAAACCAACCATAATACAACATTCCTAGAGATCGATTTTTTCAACACCAGATGATGAAGACAATCAACAACGAGCAAAAGCACAGATTAAAACAATTTTCAAAATTCAAGTGGGTCCCCAATTTTGGGGTCGTTGTGAAGGAGTCACAACAAATGGCGACTCTGCTGGTAAATGTCCCTGGACATTTCGGACTTAAGAACCCAACTTTTGAAAATAACAAAAACTCAAATATTAGAATCATGAGCATCAATAATATCTAGAGAATGTGAATAGACCAATTCAACATGAAACAATAGAATCATTAGCATTGGCTCGGTGTGTGTAAAGTGATTCGTTCTATATCTTTGAAATCGTTCAGCCTTCCATTGTCAATTTTGCATTTTAGGCTATGAATATTTTCTCTTTTGAAGTATACCTCCACCTGGCTCTCTTCAGACATTGCTCTACTACTAGCTAGGCGTTCATAGCCCTGGTAGAGATTATCTGAATCTCCCATATATTAGGTGAATTTTTGCATTTTGTATTTTTCATTTTAGTCTAGACCTATCTCCACTGCCATTCAGGCGTCTATAGCCCCGATGAAGGCTATCTAGACTATGGTGATAGATTTATCATTACTTTTCTTTGTATTCATCATTTTTTCTCTTCTTTTTTTCTTTTTATTTTTCTTCTTTTTTCTTTTTATCCAATAATAAGGTACTTTGCAAAAAATCCACCTGCCATTTGGGTTAGAGATCAGGTAAGGCTGAAAGAGTATATGGAATTTTTCACCTTAATTTGCAAAACTGACAACTTCATACTTCCAGAATTTCAAAAGATATTCTTTAAAGTGTTTGTAGTACTTGTGAAGCTTTTGCAATATGATTCTAATATTTCAAATTTCCTTATCTTAGTTCAAATTCATGAAGATATACACTAACATCTCATTTTCCTTTTTCTTTAGGTTTTACATATTTTCAAAATAGGTAATTTTATCCTATATGACCCAGGAACAAATACCAAACAAGATCATCAAGTGTTTATTGTAACTACCACAACTACCTCAATAGAAGAAACCATACCAAAAATCTCACAAACAACAAAATGACAACTTGAATACCAAAACTGTGGCATAAGCCAGTATTATTCAAAAACAACAATGGAAACACATCCAATGATTTCACAAAACCAAAACATCAACAAACAAGCAAATAACAAAATTTCACGAAACAACAAATTATGTACAAAACAAAACAAAAACACAAAAACCCAAAAATCTATTTACAAAAATATACACTATATACAAAATGATAACAAATTTAAGCTATCACCTTCTTGGATCCCAAATACGATTGGCACACTGTAAAAGATATATATGATTTGCATTCCAAGCTTTACATAAATCCAACCAAAACAAGATTAAGTGAAATGATGCAACCTTCATTTTGCCTTTCACACCCCACTGATTTAATTCAAACTTATAAGCAATTCCATGTTTAAGATTTGATCCATTAACCTTACAAGTAAATACATGATCTTCCATGATCTTATGCTTATTCAACAAGATGGGAATTTCAAACCTTGATTCATCACTTTGACTTAAATTCTCATTTTCACAAGCATATAGGATTTCTTTCAAATAAGAAGCAACTTCTGAAAATTTTAAAGCAAAATCATCATCTATGTTTTTAGGCCAATCATATTCATGTAACAATTTACAAGAATCTAGGATATTTACAAAATAAGAATCATTATAGTTTTGTATCCTAGATTGAATTGTTAATTGTTGTTGAACTTGGTTCAATGATTCAAGCATGTATTTTTTTTTATTTAGCAATGCAAACTTATTTGTAGTGGGAAAAGAAATCCACTTTAGTTCTTGATCAACCTCCAATGGCATTTCATTATAAACAACATTTAAATCCAATAAATAATTATGCAAAATTTTACCTGATTCTTGGATGTTTGAATACAAAGGATAAGATTCTACCTTTTGTATACTTTCATTTACCACTACTTGATGAGCCATTATAATATTTTCTTTTTCTTCATGATCTCTATCATCATCATCATTTCGTATACCTTCATCAATGACCTATTTTTCAAAAGCATCAAAATTAGGCATCCAATCAAGAATATGTCCATCTTTTTCAAACCATAAATCTTGTTGATCAAACAAAGCAATAGTTTCTTTAGGATGAATAGGAAATTCTAGTTCTTTGTTAGCCATACATGAAGTTTCTTCATTTGAATATTCAATACAATCATGAAAATTTTCACTCAAATATTCAGTATTCAAGAATGAAAGAAAAGAATTTACCTCTTCTTCATCTAAAATATATGAATCATAAGAAACATTTACCATTTCTTCCCTTTCTATTGCAGAATAATGTTCTACAAACTCATGTTTAAAATGATCAAATCTTGGAACCCTCTCTATTTTTGAAATTGACACGTCATTTTCTAATTGAATAGAAATTGCCAGATCTTCAAGCAAGTTAGAGGTTTCAACATCCTGCATATCAAGTGAAATGGAAAATTCATCAGTAGGATAATTAGAAATAAATAATTCCTCATATCTTCCCCAACCATTATAATAATCATCTTCCTAAAACATTTGATGAGATTGCATCCCTTCTTTCATTTCTTCTTGATCATTATTTTGAGAATACTAAAATTTTTGATCATCATTTTCAATGATCTCATCCAAATTTATGGAAGATCCTGATTTATCATGTGTTTCAAAACTAGTCCACTCTAGGACTTCTCCATTGTCTAAAAGAATATCACTTTTAGCATCTTTGATATTTGTCTCATGAGAATGATTTATATAATTATCAAGATATGCATCTTGATGCATTTGTCCCTGTGCTTGATCACTATTTCTTTTAAGTTGTAGAATTAACCTTTGCAACTTAACTTGCATTTTAGGTGAAGCAAGTACTTCATTAGAAAGAGAGGCAAAATCCTCCCATTTATTCCACCAACAATAATCATCTTCTAAAATTAGGGAGTGATGTTCAACCACTTCTTCACACTTTGTAAATTCAACAATCGAATGCTTTTCAAATTCACTTTCATCACTTTCAAAAAAATTATCTTCAATAAAAAATTCATCTTCCTCAAGTAATAAACTTTTATGATCAGTCATAATGAAATTACCTCTAGAATATTTCAATTCTGGAGCTTTAATTGTTTCATTCAACTCTATGGAATATTCTATTCTATCATATGTTTCAAAGCTAGTTAGATCTAAAACTCCTCCAATATCTGAAGACTCATGCATTTCTACATTTTGATAAACTTGATTACTACAATCCTCATTGATGGATATTGGATTTGAAACTTGAACTTCCTCTTGAACAATATCAAAAGTGGTTGAAAAACTAGGACATTCAATTTCATTCGATGGTGTCAAAAAATGTGTATCATGACTCATAGGTGGTAATTGATTTGAAACCTTAGGGTTAAGTAATGATAATCTACCCACATCAATTCCTCCTGAAATCAACCATTGTTCTACAACTATTGCCCCACCATAGACGCTAGATAAGGATAAATCTTTAGGAAGCTTTTCTAACAACTTAACAATAAAAGGATCTAAAGCTTCCAAGTATATTTGAACAACTTCTTCTTCTAAAATGATAAAGTGTATCTCTATTTCAGTATACAACTTATGAAACCTATCATTAAATTGACTCATGGATTCATTAGGTTTTTTACAGATAGAGGAAAATTGATTTGATAACAAATCCGTGTCAACCAATGTTCCAAAATGTTCAAGAAACGTTGTTTCTAGTTGGTTCCAAGAAGCGGTAGAACTTGCAGGTAAATTGATAAACCAATCTTTAGCAAATTCATCCAATGTGTATGGAAACATTCTACAGAGAACATCTTCTTGCATAATTTGAAAATGAAACATAATGTTTTTATATGCCTGAATATGTTCTTCTGCCATAATCGTCCCATCATGCTTAAAATGGGGTAAATCATTTTCTACCATTGAACCAATTTTAATATGCAAGGCTATGTATGAAAATTCACAAGAATTGAATCATAACCTAATTTTTGAATTTATGACAGATTAACATTAATGCAACATAAATCGAAAATTTTCAATTTTTTTTTAAAATAACTAATTGCACATGCTGAAAATTAAAATATTACCTTTCAGGCCCTCCTTCTAGCGCCAATTTGTTGAGGTGTGATTTTGTCCAGTTACAAAAATCACTCGACAACTAGGATTCAAAATCCTCTCTTGCAAAGAAAGTATACTTCTCCAAGGTTCTCACTTAATATTTTTATGTATCATGCATATGTGCTAAAATAAGTGCTTGAACAATTCTAGTAGTTTGCAAGTAACTGATAACAAGGGGCCTAGGAATCAGGTAATTAACTTTAAATTCATCATGTGTTAAGTGTCTTTTACTCCAACTCTTTCTCTAAGAAATAATAGATAAATTTACCTTTTAATTTTGATAACTTGTGCAAATTTATTCTATAATCTCAAAACAATATCTTAATTAAAATGCTTCAAATGATTTTGAGATAAAAATTTAATCTAGCATTTTAATTAATATTAAATTTCAATTAACTTTAATAAAATCAAAGTTTATGAAATTTTAATGAAATTGATTAAATATAAACCTTAATTATAAAGTCTAAACTTTATAATATTCAAAATTTAAGGTTTATTTAATGTAAATATTTGTTCATCCAAATATGAAATTGAAATTGAAATATTCGGAGAATGAACAAATATAATAATGATTAACCCAAATTATAAGGTTTTGAAACCTTAATAATTATGAAACATAGGGTTTAATATAAAACTAATCTATGAACTTTTGAATTTTATGATATGAAAATAAAGTTCATAAAGCATCTCCTTCCCGTAATATTTATTTCTTAAATATTTATTGAATTAAATATTTAAGAACAAATATAATCCTGAAATGTAAAGTTTGGATCTTTGGATAAATTGAAACCATATTAAAATAAAACCCAAACTATTTAATGAAAAAATATCAATTCTAAATTCTCAACTTTATGAAATTAAAGTTGGAATCAGAATAGTCATTTATCCTCGGTAAATTTATTTATTCAAATATTAATTAAATTTAATATTTGAATAATAAATTTATTTATAACCTAGTTATAAAGTTTAACTTTATAAAAATTAAACTAGGTTAAATGTCTACAAATTTAATATGAAATAAATTTCAAAAAGGTTTAAAATAAAGAAATAAATTAAATCTCGGACAAACAACTACATAATAGAAGACATAGAAACTTTAAAACCAATTTTATGCCTACCAAAAATCACACAGTACGACAATAAAAATGGTGCAATCTTCAATGGAAATTTAATTTATTAGAACTATATCAAATCATTTTATTAAAAATTAAATACCGTATTCACGCATATTTAAATCAAAATAATTTGATATAATAGTTGGATCTTACAATAAAATCTCTACAAATCTCTGTTATTCCAAACCCTGTAGTCTTCTTCTGCTCTCCACTTTTGCTCCTTCAATCCTTTTATCCTTTCTCTGCCCTGCAAATGTTCGACCTTGTTCTTGGCTTTTCATTCTCCATTTATAGTTTGAATAATTCGTTATATGGTTGGTTCTTTCCCATTCCATTATGGTTTCCATATAGTTGTAAAAATGAATTCTTAATGAAACCCTAATGTCACCAATGCCTTTTTCAAAGGATTTAATATTTCTCCTCATTGGCATTCGAAAATTAAAGTTAAGACATGCCCATGAAACCCACGAACACATCCTCTATTCAACATACTTTAATAATCCTGCCAACAAGACAAATATTAATTAGAATATAAAACATTTATAAAATAACCTTCTTAAATATAATTAAATTATAAAGTTATAAACTTTATAATTTAATTAATTTAAAACATATTTATAACATAACCATTCTAACTATATTAAATTATAAAGTTATAAAACTTTATAATTTAATTAATTTAAAATAAGTTTATAAAATAATAATTTTAAATATATTAAATTATAAAGTTATAAAACTTTATAATTTAATTAATTTAAAACAAGACATAACTAAACATAACATACGAACATGCAACCTATATGAACACCACTATAATAAACGAAAATATATTAAAATAACACCAAAAATATATACTAAATAACAAACATATAATTTAAAGATAACATAAAACTAAAACAACTACAAAAACAAAACACACATTATAACATAAAAGAACAATTTAAAATAAAACCATAAAAACATTATAACATTAAACTTTTAACATAATAAAAATAACATAACACAAACAATATTTATACAACCTAAAAGAATAACAAAATAAATAATAACATAAAGACACCTATAAACAAATAGAACACAACATAAAAGAACAACATAAAACAAAACTTGACAAAACACAACATAACAACACCAAACAAGAAAATCACCATTTTAACATGAAATCAAATCCGCCAGTGAAACCAACCATAATACAACATTCCTAGAGATCGATTTTTTCAACACCAGATGATGAAGACAATCAACAACGAGCAAAAGCACAGATTAAAACAATTTTCAAAATTCAAGTGGGTCCCCAATTTTGGGGTCGTTGTGAAGGAGTCACAACAAGTACCCCCTTCTTTTCTTTTATTTTTGAATTGCTCCAACGATTTGTTCATTTTTGTTTGGTGAGAAAGGGATTTTGGAAGTGGTGATAACCACTGTTTATTTTGCTTTTTTTTTTTGTTAGTGGTGAAAACCACTGTTTATTTTTAGGTTTTTTTGTAGTGGTGAAACCATTGTTTATTTTGTATTTGGGTAGGGAGGAGATTGTCCTTTGGTCAATTCTCAGTATTTTTGAACCATGCGCATAGAGGGATGAGCAAGGTAAACTTTTCACTTAAGGTAACATGGACCAATTTGTAGGTTTCATCTTTCCTTGTGCAAAACTTGGATTTTATGTGAAAATATATTGGGATTTTGACATATACAAGATATAATCAGAGCAAGACTCTACCTTCTAAAAATAAGGCTAGATTTTTCTAAAATCTAAAAAGAAAACTAAAGACTATTGAGTGATCAAAAACCTTAAAGACACCTTATAACAAATGACTAGGTGAAGGGAAACTAACATAAATATGAAATGTTGGACATGTGGATGGAAATGATACTTGAAATGTAGACGGGTGTGAATAATGACTTTTGACAAAGTTGATTTTGATGATGCCTAGTCTACAGACCTGGTGCTAGATATGTATGAGCAACTCTAAAATGCAAAATGCAATGATGGGTATGCCTAGTGCAAGTGATTGTATAATGCAACGGTATGAAATGTTATGTAATATTTTGGTTATTTTTTTTTTTAATAAGTTTTTTGAATTTTGATAAATATATACATATATATATATATATATATATATATATATATATATATATATAACATACATTTGACCAATGGGCTTATTAGATGCCATTGGGGCATTTTGGGTGACCAAAGGGTTTATGGATACCTTTGGGTACCTTTGGGGCTTTTTGGGTGACCAAAGGGTTTATGGATACATTTGGGGATTTTTAGGTGACCAAAGGGTTTATGGATACCTTTGGGGATTTTTGTTAGGGTACAACACTTTAAGCATGAAAAGGTTGCATATAAAGGATATTCAAGGGTTTAGGTTCCTCAATTCTTTCAATGGAGGCTAGGCGATAAGTGCCAGGTCCAATATAACTAGTGATAATGAATGGACCTAATCATTTTATCGTAAACTTATCCCGTAGATGGGGCATCAAATTAGAGTTTTGTCGATTCTATTTTAGGACAAGGTCACCAACCTAAAAGTCTCTAGGATGGACTTTCATATTATAGGCTCTCTTAATTCACTCTTGACAAATGTGTAGGTGCTCAATATCATTAGCACATCATTCATAAATAAATGTTAGTTGATCTAGGTGAACCTACCGCGTGGTGTCAACCTCAACACCATACACTAGTGAAAATGGAGTTGCTGCAGCGGGTGTCTGAATACTAGTGTGGTAGGCCTACAAGGCAAGGGGTAATTGAGTATGCAAATCTTTGTGATTATCCTTAACAATTTTCTTTATAATGGAAATTAATATTTTGTTTGAAGCCTCAACTTAACCATTTTCGTGTGGATAATAGGGTGTATAAAAGTTGTGTTAGATGTTATATTTAGATATTAAATCTCGCACATATTTATTCTTGAAAGGTGGCCCATTATCTAAAATGATCTTGGATGGAATACCAAAATGGTAGATGATATTATGTAATATGAACTCCGCAATGCGAGGTCCAGTCGTAGTGGTAAGGGGAATTTCTTCCACCCATTTTGTGAAATACTCTATGGTCGTAATGATGAACATGTGACAGCCTAAGGAAGGGGGTGAGATATTCGCAACTAGGTCAAACTCCCATTGCAAAAAAGGCCAAATGGATTGAATTGGTTGTAAGACCTGAGAAGGTACATGTGTCAAATTAGCATGGTGTTGACACTTTGCACACTTCTTAACATAAGCACAACAATCCCGCTCTAAAGTTGGTCAATAATAGCCCATGTGGAGAATGCGCTTTGTGATGGCCACGCCACTCAAATGGCCACGCCACTCAAATGGCCACCACATGTACCATCGTGTGCTTGGGATATCACCCAAACTGATTCTTTAGGTTCTAAGCAGCAAAGGAGGATACCCTTGTAGCCCTGGTGATACAAAATGTCTTCAATTAAGATATATATTGCTGCTTTTTTCTTGAAAGTCCATTTTGTGGCATGCGACAATCCAAAAGGGATATTACCAAGCTTTAGGTAATATTTTATCTGAGTGGACCAATATTAACTTGAAGAAGCCTCAGTTGCATGAATTGCTTGATCCTTTTGAATTTCATACCTTGCAAATTTTTATTGGGAGAGAACTTTAAAATATAGTGTTGTGCTACTATAAAAAGGAGTTTGAAGGAATAAAGTCCCCCAAGCAGCATTATTCAGGTGATTGTGAATTTGTGAGAACCGTTCATGAGAAGGTTCGATTTGAATCATGTGGACTCATGGCATGGAGTGAATGGTATCATGCTCAATCATAGATTATGATAGCATTTTGACTTGAATGGTGGTTATATCATCAACAAGGTTCTACGTGATTAGAGCTCCCAAGAAGGCCATTGTATCCACAAAATGGTTAGATGATTGAAGGAGTGCCTCAATGTTATACCATTCTAATTTCATTAGAATTTTATCCACAAGGGCTTTGTAGGATTGCAATATTGGATATTTTTATTGGGATATTCCCTTGACTTGATTCACTATGAGCAAGGAATTGCCAAAAATGTTGAGCTTGGTTATTTTCATGGTGATTGTCATTTGAAGGCCTATGATAAGAGCTTCATACTCGGCATTATTTTTGGTGCATGGGAAATTAAGTTTGAATGAAAGGGGTATGATAGACCCTTGAGGTGTGAAAAATATAATTCTCGTGCCACCCCCTTGCTCGTAGTTAGAGCCATCAAAAAATAAATTCATGTAAGCATGTGTTTCTAAATCTTCAATATCAGATGATTCTAATACTTGAAAGACTCCATCATCGAGAAGCTATATGCTAAGAGGCTGATTATCCTAGAGAGGAACCTCTATGAGTTGATCAACGATGACCTAACCTTTGATTTATTTTTTTCAATGAATTTGAGGTCAAATTCTGTCAACATCATGATCCATTTTAACGTGCGACTGTTATGGTAAGTATGACTCATCATATATCACAATGGATTCTCTTTGGATACTATATATGTGATATGATTGAGCATGTAATGGCGTAGATTTTTAGTGGCAAAAATCACTGCTAAGGATAGCTTCTCAACATATGTGTATTAATTTTGTAACTAAATAGGGTGCATCTAATATAGTACATAGCCCGTTATTTGTGCAATTCATTCTTTTGGGCCAACATGATGCCCAATGCAAGCTCAGTAGCTGAGATGTACAAATAGAATGACACTCTTGGTTGGGGAGGAGCCAATACTGGTGGAAAACCTAGATATTGTTTGATTTTGTCAAAGGCAGCTTGACACTCATTATCCTAGTTGAATGCAACCCCCTTGTGTAATAATTTTTTTATAGGTCGACACTTATCCAATAACTATGCTATGAAGCACTTGATAGATGCAACCTTACCTTACAGACTATGCAACTTCTTGATGGTAGTAGGAGGAGGTATCTCAAGGATTTCCTTAACATTGTTTTAATCGGCTTCGATGCCTCATTTAGAGACTATGAATCACAAGATTTTTCTAGATGTGACGTTGAAGACGCACTTCTTTAGGTTTAGTCTAACATTTTGTTCAATGATGTGATCGAGAAATTTGCATAATACATAGAAATGCTCATGGCATAGTAAATATTTAGCCAATAAGTCATCCATGTAATATTCCAAAATTTTGTGCATGTAGTCATGGAAGATGCAAGTCATAGCTCATTGGTAGGTAGCACCAACATTTTTTAGGCTGAAGGGCATGACCTTATAACAAAAATGTCCTACATGGAATTGTGACCATTGTTTTGAGTTGGACCTCTAGATTAATACAAATTAGGTTTTATCCAAAGAAACCGTCCATCAAGGATAACATCTTGTGGCCTATTGTGGCATCTAGTAGGGAATCGATGTTTGGCAACAAGAATTCATCCTTAGAAATCATTTTGTTTAGATCACAAAAGTCGATACAAATATGAATCTTCCCATCAATTTTCTTGATAGTAAACATATTGGAAAGTCATGGCGGGTAATACATTGATATAATTATATCGACATATAATAGCTTTTGCAACTCATATTTCACCATTAAGGGTACTGTTGGATGTTTTTTGTGTAGCTTCTACTTGACTAGTTTTTCATTTGGATCAAGCAGAAGATTATGCATGATGAGATTTGGATCCAGTCCTGGCATGTCTTTGTATGATCATGAAAAACCTTTCTTCTTATCTTTGATAAGAGTTGTGAAATCGACTTGCTTAGTGAGGGATAAGCCTTCCCTTAACTTGATGAATTGAGGATTTTTAGGATCTATGTTGATATCACTATCAATTGTGGGCTCAATTGACATATGATATCTCTCTTCCAAATGGTGTGGAGTAGGAATCAAATGAATATCATTAGCTGGGTTTATGTCATTGATTAGAAATTCGGGCTCAACCTTAGTGTGAAATACATCTTGAGTAGACCTTGGAGAAAAATAAAATGGTTGTAACATTTCATCGCAAGGCCAATACTTGGAAGGATATGGTGGAGAATCTCCTTGATCAAATTTTATTGCCTCCAAGTCAAGGTGTAGTGGCTTTTATGGGTTATTAAGATCATGTAGGGGTGCAAAAAGATCTATGGAAATCATATTGATGTATGGATGATCTCCTCTAGGTGGTTTATGGGGTCCATTGACAATAGGTTGTCACAAGACTTATGGAGGTGCTTGTGGTCGAAGTGGGATGATCGGAGGTGATAGATGCAAAAGTGGGTGAGCTTGCTCTTCTAAGGGTAGAATTTGTCACCAAATGGGATGCAATAATGGGAACACACACAGATAGAACTCATCTTCATCATCCAAAGGAATTATCCATGCATATTACCCATCTAAACTAGAAGAGTTGATAGGTGCTACTATGTAATCTAACTCATCATCAGTTTTCCATTCATAGGGAGGACCTTGATATTCTTCCTCACTATTTTATGGAAGAGTATGCAAAATTTCACCTGCTTCGTAGGATCGGGTGAAATTTCTAGATATCTTTTGATCTATCATAGTTGTAGGGAAGTAATCCCCCAAATAATGGATATGATTAGGATTGGCGTAAGGATCAAATGCAAGCTCATATCTATAGTTCAGATCCAGGTACTCTAAACTATCGATGAGGACATCGAGAAGCATAGGCTTGTGTCCTAAACCAGACTTATCATATGGAATTTTATATTGTGGTTGGTAAGGAATGTGAGTACCTTATTCGTACAACCCCAAACCATAGCCATACAAATTACAAATATGGAGATATCTCATGGCAAAATCAATATTGGACATGTAATTAATGTCCTCAAAAAAGGACTTTTCATCCTCTTCTTTATGTTGATATGGTTCTATGCCATAGTAAATACCCCCATAAATGAAAAATATTTGATTAAGAGGTAAGCCTAGAGGTACAATGGCACCTATGGGAAGATGAGGTTGACCCATGTTTTGCACTATCTCAATGGCAGGAGTTGTTGTGATATTCCTTACCAGGTATTCTCCTAAGATAGTGGCTTCTAGGTGGACTGTGAATTATGGCGATGAAGATGGGTGATATGGAAGTGAGGCTTGAGTTGACTCAATTTTTACCTCATGAGGTTGTTCCTCATTTGCTGGACTAGCAACCTCTTCTATGGATATGGTAGAGATGGTTGGAGGGATCTCATCAATAAGCCTCTTCCCCATGTTCCTCTATAGAGGATTCGATGATGATGAAAGCATATCTAGAGGTGTTGATGATGAGGATGGTATGTAAGAATATGGTCACATATTAATGGAAGATGACGGTGAATGAATCGTACCTTGGCTGGATGTATTCGGTTGGAAGTCCAAATGGGTTGATGGAAAGGTCAACTCAAGAATTTGCTATACCAAGTTGCAGTATTTGAAGGGCTAAAGATCTATAGAGACAACATGTACTTGCCATTTTTAAGTGTACTTCAAAAATTGGTGGGCTATGGATGGCATGCTCTTCATGTCCCTAATCTAGGGTCTACCCAACAAGATATTGTAGGCCATTTCACTCTCCAAGATGTGACACAACGTTGGTATGGTCTTTTGTCCCACCTGGATAGGTAAGAATATGGTACCAACTATTGAGCACAAAGCATCGTTAAATGCTTATAGGGTATAAGTGGATGTGACAATGTGGGATGTTGGAAGCCCTAGATGTTTGAGAGCAGTCATGGTGATTATATTACTAGATGAACCAGTATCAATTAGAACTCTCTTGTAAGGTGTTCCATTTATACATGCAATGATGTGTAGGGGAGGATCCACCATGTCATTTGGTATTGGCTTGATTTCATGCTCATGAAAGGTGATTACTAGTTTTGTGCATTGTCAAACATACCCCATGAAATTGCTAAAGGAGTTAGGCTCCTAGAGTTGCAGTTCAATCAACTTGAGGATCTCCATGAGAGCTTCTTGATGAGGTGGAGACTATTGGATAAGTTCATAGCCAATATTATTCACAATATCTAAGTAAGCTTACTTTTTATGGTGACCACCAGATGAAGTGGAAGGTTTTGCACTGGAGGTGGCAGAGGCTATGATCTTGAAGGAATATCGCTTGAAGTCGTAGGTAGTGTGACTTGACTTGGGTAACGCTTATTCCTTATCATGATGCTGACCATTATGATGAATTCTTGTTTAGAGTGTGCCAGACGGACTTCGTTCACCTATTATGTTGGATTTGCCTATTCCTCATAAGTAGGCAATGGGTCTTTAAAAACACCCATTTGTTGATTGATTTTCGCAATAGGGTTATCAACCTTAAGATAATTTCTATTGATCATGTCCTATACTATGTGTTTGAACCTGAATCACATATGCATGTCATGCCCATTCTTCCTATGATACTTGCAGTATAGGTCTTCATGATATCCCAAAGGCTTTGGTGCATTTGGATCTACAGGTCAAATTTCATATAGATTAATTACCTTGGCTACACAAAGGTGCTCAAATAAAGAATCCATGGACTCGGCAATGGGTGTAAATTATCACTTAGGGTTACACAGGCCTTGAAATATTGACAGCAACTTGGTTTACTTCTATAGGATTTGGTTGCACCAGGTTGTTCTTGGTGTTCTTAGTCCATTCCTTCTTGCGGGGTTTTGCAATTTCCTCTTCTTTAATTTTAATGTCTTCGATTATCCTAGTCTGTGCTAGAGCATCTTCAAGAGTTGGGTACTATTGGAGTTGTAGCAATAAGAAAATTGGATTCAGGAAGCTTTTAGAAAATATGTGAGTCAAATCAGACATGAGGAGTAGGTACGGTAGCTTAGCAAGTATTTTTCACCACCTATTTCCATAGTTCGTGATTGACTCATCATCATATTGCTTCAACCCCATGAGGTCTATTAAAGTCACCTTCGCTTAGTGTTATAGGTGAAATGTTCTAGGAATACATTTACAAATTGTTTAAAAGTGTAGATGTTATACTTTGGGAGTTAATTGTACCACTCTATGGCAAGGCTGGAGAGAGTAAGCAAAAATATTCTCAACGATAAGATGTAATTATCCTAGATGCAAAAGCATTGGTTCAAAAATCTAGTGACATGCTCCTATGCATCTTCCTCAATTTGGACATTTTAAAATGCTCTAGATACATATGGGAAGGTACTTATGGGTGATCACCACTGTAGAGTATAAAAAATAGTGCACCTAGCAAAGAGAATGAAATGCATCTATTTCTCTATTGATTTAAGCACTACAAAAGCGATATTTTAAGTAAGAATAAGAGACAAATAAGTGAAAGCAATGGATGAATCTCTTTGCATTATTGCATTTGCCAAATATGTAGTTATAAAACATCCCCTTGAGGGCTCTCAATTGATACAACTCATTACAATATCCAAAGGATCAAATCCTTTCAAAAATTTAAGGTGCGCTTTCAATGTCTTCCTCGCACTCATGATTGAAGAGTGGGATTTTGATGCCGCCACAACATTCTATCAATTTTCTAACTTGTTGCTCATTCCTTGCACACTATGATACCTGGATATACACACAAATAAATCATATTTGTTAATTACATGTGCAAATTGAAAGGCAATCAAAGGGATATATGCGATAATTAGCTTAAAATAGGAAATGTATAATAGACAATGCAAAACTATTCCAAATTCTACCAAAAATTAGGATCATGCATATAATGTACTCTGGAAATGATCTAAGAAATAATAGAAAGAAAATTGCACACATGTTTATGGTCGTCCTTGGGTGTGCCATTCAATACTGCAAAATAAGAAATGCATAATAATAGGTGCAAAACAACTCAAAATTGCACCAAAACTTGAAATAAGGCATACAATATACTCTAGAATTGATCTACGTAAAAGTAGAAGAGAAATTATGCTCCAATTCATGGCCATCTATGGGTGTGCCATTTAAGACTGTTAACCATCCCAGGTAGGTACGACCACCAAAACTGGCGGTTTTTGCCAACAATTCCTTTGTGATTTTGTCCAAAATCCTCCTAAGGGTGTTGTCATAAAATTTTGGGATTTGATTCACTTAAATGGGTTGGTTTGGTAAATGGATTACACTTTTTGAAATCACTTGAAAACATCCTTCACTTTATGGATATCTCAAGGGAAAACATGTGAGGAATTGGGGATAAATCTTGGTATCACTTCATGGTGAAATATTACAAAAACTCCTCTCTAAAATTTGGTGGAATGACTCCACTTTATAGCTCAAGTGAGCATATGGTCAAATGGGCATGCTTGGCCATGTGAGGTAGGTTCCACCATTTTTCCAAACCTTGCCATGCATTGGAGGTGGAAAAATCTCCAATTTGGGCCTCCAATTTACAACTTGGCATGAGAGTTATGCACCCTCAGACTGGCATGCTTCAATGGGTGGGATAAATGGCAGAATTTGTGTGTCATTTGTCTCACCTTTGACTTTTTAAGGGTCCAAATCCATGGTCGTCCCACCCAGGGATGGTTTCTAGTGGTCGTACCTAGATGGGATGACCATGAACTGTGGTCATCTTGAGGTGGTACGACCATGCCTACATGGCCTAAAACTTTCCAAAAGTGGGGTATAACCTCCCAAAAATGGATAGGACCACTATTTAACCTCTAAGGGTTACCCAAGGGGGCCATATGGTGTCAATTAGAGCATGTCTTGATAGTCTAATCAGATTGACATGATTTTAGTGTCTACAGACACAACCTGACACCTAAATTCTATGGAACATACAAGTAACTTTAAAAAATAGGGAATGATGCATACAAATTAGATTTATCGACTACATTCAAGATTTGCCTATTAGTGTTTGATACTTAATACCTAATAAGAAATAAAAAATGTATAAAATGAGCATGCAATATTAAATATATGATAATGGAAATATATTAAGCATGCAAAAATCATGACAAACTTCTTCAAATACTCATAAATCTGCCATTAATTAAAGCTCACAAAAATAGGAGGAAATATTATGAGTATTGTACTTGCAACATATTTTTTACAATACCTAGTCACAAATATATATAATAGTATGTGACTTTTCACTTTTCTACTCTAAGTACACATGTATTCTGTATGATAGACACTTTTTAGCATGTACACCTAACTAAAGACATTTGTGCATTTCTTGCACATTATTACATTACATAAAGTAAATACTCATAATCTAAGGTTGTACTCAATATGGTATATTAACATGTACCAAATAATGTAATATATTCCAACACACCCTTGTATTACATTATTTGGGATGCACTTCTCTTGATTTGCATGATCTTTGAATTTTTGAAACTTGTTCTTGCCAAGAAATTTTATAAATATATTTGCTAACTATTTTTCTCTAGAAATATTCTTCAAACTGATATGACAATTCTAAAAATTATCTCTAACGAAATGACATTTTTCTTAAATATGCTTAGTTTGTTCATGTACAATTGGATTTTTTATCATATTGAGTAATCCTTGATTATCACAATGTATTAGAGTTGGAGCTCATTTGATTCCCATATCATATAGTATATATTGTAACCACAAAACTTCACAAGTTGTATCTTGTGTTGGATGGTATTCTACTACAGTGGATGATTGTGCTACTATATGTTATTTCTTACTATACCAATATATTGGTCCTAACCCAAGATAGAAAATGTATACTAAAGTATATTTTTATATCATCAATAGAACCCACATAATATGAATCTGAATAACCCTGTATGCAAAATATTTAACATTATTCATATAAGTTAGTCCATAATATGTAGTCTTCTTAACATATTGTAGTATTATTTTTGTAGCTTTCCAATGACTCTCTTGGTTCTTGCATGAATCTTGAAAGATAATTTACAGCAAGTACTATATCAAATTGAGTATTTTTTAAGTATAGAATAATTCCAATTAATTGACAGTATCTTGTAGTTGAAACAAAAGGTGTTCCATAATTTCTAGATAATTGAATTCCTTGTTCCATGGGTGTATCTTTAGGCTTACAATCATTCATTTTATATTTCTCAAGTAGGGAATTTGCATATTTTGACTATGTAATGGTAATATTGTCTCCTTTTTGATAAAAATTTCTATACCAAGACCATAATTCATCAGTCCTAAATCTATCATCTCAAAAGCTTTCTCAAGATCCTTTTTTATCTCACTTATTAGTTTTCTAGAGCTTCCAGTAATCACTATATCATCAACATACACTATAATAATTAGTATATCATTTCTAATTTTCTTTGTATATAGAATTGGATCAGATGTACTTCATTTGAAACTATTTTGTAACAAATGCTTATTAATTTTTATGTTCCATGCTCTAGGAGTTTATTTTAGACCATATAAGGATTTTTTTAATTTGCAAACCATATGTTCTTGATCTTTAAAAGCTAATACTTCTGGTTGTGATATGTAGAATTCTTCTTCTAAGTCACCATTAAGAAAAATACTATTTGCATCTATTTGATGAAGTTTCCATCCTTGATGAGCTGCTAAAGCACATACTATTCTAATAGTGGCCATTCTAGATTTTGGTGTAAATATCTCTCCATAGTCAATTCCCTCTGTCTGAGTATATCCTTTTACTACTAACTAAACTTTGTACTTGTCAAGTGTACCATCTGCTTTATATATAATCTTGTAAATTTGTTTGCAACCCACAAATTTCTTTCTTAGAGGTAATTCTACTAAATTCCATTTTTTATTCTTTTGTATTGATGAGATATTCCATAGCTCCCTTCCAATGTGAGTAATTTAGAACTTGAAGTGTTAATTATGGCTCTACTATGGTGCTTAGTAATCCTTTATTCATTCTATTTTGTCTACGACTTTTAGGTCTTGTGGTAGTAAGATCTGACATTTATTCTAAGTTTGATTCCCTAAGTCTGTCCCTAAGCCATATTGGTTCCTTTATTTGAGGTATTATGGATGATTCTGTATATTCACTTTCTTTATCATGGGATTCTAACTTTGTTTATACATTTTCAAAATCTTCCTTTGAGAATTTAAATAACTTCTACCTAATTACTTTGTTTTATAGTATCAACCTTCATTTTTTCATTAAAAAATATATCTCTACTTATATATACCTTCTTTGTACTTAGATTCATTATTCTATACCCTATAGATTCATCATCATAGCCAAAAAATATATTGGTCATAGTTTTATCATCTAATTTTGTCTTTTTTGTTTGGAACATGCATATAAGCTTTGCATCCAAACATTCTTAGTTTTTCAATATTTGGTTTTTATCCTGACCATGCTTCTTCTTGTATAACATACTTGAGTATTCTTGTAGGTAAATTATTTTGTAAGTATATTATTTTTTTTATTGCTTCTACCCAATATTGATGATCAAGATTAGCTTCTTTTAATATATGTCTAACTATTTTATTATAGATCTATTTCTTCTTTTTGTAATTCCATTTTGTTGTGGTGAATATGTTGTAGTGAGTTATCTTTTAATTCCATTTTATTTTAGGAATAAATTAAATTATTTTGATACAAATTCACCTCCTCTATATGAAAAAATAATTTTGATAGTCTTTCCTCATTCTTTCTCTACTTGAAGTTTAAATTGTTTAAAATGACTAAATGCTTTTGATTTGTACTTCATGAAATACACCAACATCTTTCTGGAATGATTGTCAACAAAAAGTTGAAAATACTTATGTCCTCCAATACTTGTAACATTCATTGGACCACATAAATCCATATATTAATTCTCGTGGTTTTTGAGTCCTATGTTTACAAAATTCAAAAGGTATTCTATGTTGCTTTCTTTCTAATCATTCTAGATAAATAGTAAATTCTAAAGATAGATTTTGTATCCCCGAAACCATTTCATATTTGAACATTTAATTTATAGGGAATAGACTGGTATGTCCCAAATATTTTTTCCATAGATCTGAAGTCTTGATTGGAAAATTTGAATGTGTAGTAATATCCAAAACAAATAGACCATTTTTATAGGAACCTGAAGAAATCTTTTTCCCTTGTTTGAGAATATGACACTCTTTTATTCCATTGATAACTTTGAATATTACTATCATGTTTTGATTCATGAGTTGAGAAATTGAAAGAAGATTGGTAGTTAATCCAAGAACATATAACATATTCTTAATTATTCTTTTTCCATTCTTTAGATTAACTGAAATATTTTCTATTTCTCTTACTACATAAGTTTTACTATTTTCAATTACAACTAATTTCTCATTTTTTCTTATAGAGAGTTAAACCATTTTTTATTTCCAATCATATGTTTTCTCACTCCTAAATCTATATACCAATAACCCATAATTATTTTATTTTCCAATTATCTAGTCTATATGAACTTGACTACCTTATGACTCCCTACTTTTGAATATATAAATTGGCTTTTATGTGCTACTTTTCTTTCTAAGTTTCCTTGGAATTAAAAGCTTGATGCAATTTCAAGTTTGATAAGATTCTCTCTAAGTTGATTTCCTTGTGTCTTGGTAAAATACTAATAGCAAAAAATATTTTTCCAATATAGTTTCTAAATTTTAAAGCTTTAAATTGGTATTGGACTCCTTATAACTCCCTAATTGGACATTTAGAAAACTAATGTATTTGCAAATTTAATATTTCAATTTTTGTGTAGTAATCCTTATGTATCCAAGTTTGATAATTTGCAATTTTTTAATGCAATATGAATTCCATAAATTGAATAAAGTAACTTCAATGATCCTCACTTCAAATAACTTCTAAGGCATTTAATACTTTATCTAAGGTTATAATTTATCACCTTATTTCTTCTATTACTTAGATAACCTTAAGTATAAAAACTTAATTAATTTTATCCTTAAAAATTCCTTATATCTTATTTAAACTTTACAAAGGTCTTTGCACTAGAGGTCTTTGCACTTTCTTTTAATGTCTCCTGTGGTTCTCTACCCAAATTTTCTTACTCAACGCTTGCTAAGAGCATTATACTTCATGGGTATAAATATATTATGACTTCTTTAATATTACAAAATTACAAATAGAGCCTAGATATCGTCAATGGAATATGTAACATCCATTAATGGAACACGTAGCGTCCTCCAATGGAATATGTAACTTCCTTCACATGGTAGATTACTTATTAACACTTGGCCTCCCTTGTCATGCACCTTATTCAACCTAATTTTGGTTCTTGTTTCTTGACAATAAATTACTTTACAACTTCTTTTTGCTTACCAACCTTCACTGAGATTCTTTCAACTGTTACTTCTCCAACACTCTCCTTCTATGGTAATTTCTACATGGATGATTCCTTTGTAATGGAGCTTACTTCAAGTTTGGTGTGGTGGCTTTTCAACTTCTTTGTGGCATTATGTTTATGTTAATGGCACTTATTTTCCAATGCTCGCTCTTAGATGTTTATTTGTATTCCACGGCCTGTGATATTAATGCTAGTAGTGAGAATATACTTCTTCTTCTCATGCTAGTGGTGCAACCTTGGTGGCTCAACCTTACAATATGTGATGGTTTCCAATGATTTATATTGATCAAATCATAACTATTACTCCATGTTACCTTGCTTTGTGCAAGTGGCTATCTTCTTCAAGATGATGGCATTGCTTATGGTAGTTCTTTCTATACCTTTTTTAATATACCTTCACAAAAGAAATTTAATACTTAGAACACCTCTTGTTGTATTTAGATACTAGAAATCTATATTGCCTTTTTTTTACTATTAAGTCACATTCTTTTGATCAATAGACCTTAGAAAAAAATCTGCACTTTGATGAGTCTAAATTATTCTTTTGAAACTAATGCTTTCTTTCTTTATAATTCCTTATTGAAGCAAATATTTGATTTGATTTATGTTGTTTGAAATGTGCAGGTTTGATGATACCCAAGATGCCTCCTTTTTCACCTTGGAGACACTAAACCTTAGAGCTCTATTTTGCTAACTTTAATGAATCTAATGTGGTGCTCTTGTAATATTAAAATGAATTGATTTAAATGCTTATAATAACCTTTATAACACCAATGTATGTTAGGTTATATTACATTATTTGGTACATGCCAATGTACCACCTTGGATACATTTATAGATTAGGAGTTTATCTTAAATTAAGGTTTGAGTAGATACTTCAAGCAAGTAATAAATGCACAAGTTTTAGAATGTGCAAAGATGTAAATGTGCATATAGTCCACATGTACATGAGTCATAGGATAGGTAGATTAAGATTCATGGGTAGAGTATAGGCCAAGGAACAAATATTTCTATAAATAGCCCTTGAGAGTATGAGAGAACTTGGGAGTGAATAGAGTGAGAGGAATGATGTCATGATAGAGAGTAGTGAGTCGATACAATGTAGTTCTTTCATTGAAAATTTTGTAGTGTTCATGTCCTCTATTATATTGCATTCTATTATTTTTGTGATTTTTTATTAAGGGTATATTACTGAATTCTTACAAAATTTTATCATCTAGTTTTATTACATATTATAGTTCTATTATCATATAGTTATCATAGTTTACTTATTTTACATATTATGGTTGCATTTCCTTTAATATACATCCTCAAAAGCTAACAATGGTATCAGAGAACACGATAGATCAATAGAAAATATGAAGAGTTGCAAGAGAGATTGAGAGGAGATTAGAAATCTCATTTTTAGAATTTTTGAAAATATATTTGGTTGGAGTCTTTCCACAAAGTTGTAGAAAACTTGTGAAGACTAGGACTCAACATTGATTCCACTATATTGACAAATCAACTAGTGAAGATTTATTATCTCTAGATTTAAATTTTTTTCCATTGTAGATTCTAATATTTATTGTAGGAAAAGGAGATTCAAGGAAAGTTGGAAATTTGGGTCCTAAAAAAGGCTAGGAAGAATATATTCTTTGAATATAATCTAGTACCTAGAGAAATAAGTTGAAGATTAAATATTTGGAGGCTTAAGGAAAATATCCCAATGCAAGAGTTGTAGACCTGTAAATTGTAGAAGAGAGAAAAAGGCCAAAGGAGCCTTATTACATATTGAAGAAGAAGATACTCAATAAAATAGTCCAGGAGAAGATTGAAGGTTGGTAATATCAATTGAATATTGAATACTATAGATTGTAGATTGAATAATGAGGAGAAAAAAACTCAATAAATTGAAGATACCCATAAGTGTTCCCATTGAAGAACTTCAAATTTTGGAAGATTGAAGATAGAGCAGGAATAGAAAAGGTCCCATTCCAAAAGTCACATATTTTAGAGATCTGTGAGGAAATATCATTGCAAAAATTCCATTGTTGAAGATTGAAGAAAAGGTCTCATTGAGAAGACTAGAGAAGTTGTAGAAAGTTGAAGGCCCTATGAGAAGGCCTCAAGCTACTTGAAAGGAGAAACAAGAAGAAGGCTAAGAAAACCTCATTGAAGGAGACTTGAAGAAGTCCATTGGAGAGGATTTGAGAACTCAAGGAGAAGTTCCTGATAAAGAAAATTTTGGATAATTATCGTCATCTGAAAATAAACCCAAGGAGAAGAATTTAGAAAGGAATTTGCCAAATTTTGAAAGAGAATAGTAAAGACCTCAAGACAATCAAAATATTGAGAAAAAGTCCACTAGATAGGACAAGGTTGATCTTATATTTCGACAAGGAGGTTGAAGGAGAAAAGATTTAGGATAATCCATCACCTCTATTTATTATAATTTGTGTGGTTGCATTTGTGTTTCAAGAAGGAAACTAGTAATCTACATTTAGAAAAGTAGAATATGATAGTGTAATATTTTGGAAATATTACTCGACTAAGATGCAATGCCTATATAGTAGAGGTGAATTTTTGTTATTGTGAAAGATTCTATAAGAAAATATCAAGAAGGATGTTAAATTTTAGAATATTTGTATTCACACAAAATATTAAAAAATAAAAAATAAAATCAAGAATTTAGACATTTTATGTAAAATGATATATGTTTCTAGCTATAACATCTCAATTGAGATGATAATCTAATACATTTTTGGACTCTCAAGCTCTAAATAATAGAGTTGTGATTTATCAAGGGTGGGGGACCCAAGTACAACCCCTTATTATCCAACAAAAGAAAAAACAAACCTTAATCAAATGATATTAGCTTAACCAATTATATTCCTCAATTTTCAAGGAAAAACCCTAAGTTTAAATCTAATCAAATAACACATACATAATTTTCAAATTGTTTTAATACCAATATATTGTCATGATGTAATACAAGTGAGACCCCTTTTAGTTCCATAACAAAAAAAAACTATGATAACTTAAAATTTTAAATCCCGAATATTAATAACCATACCTTAATCAGATAAAATTTACTCAAACATTTATATTCCTCGAGTTCTAAGATTCCTCGAGTTCTAAGGGAAAAACTCAAATCCAAATCTTACCACACAATATATACATAATTTTCAAGTTATTATTATACCATTATATAATCATGATATTATATGAATAATCATAATATTATATGAATAACATCTATTTAATCCCATAACATCTATTTAACTCCATATTACTTTAAAAAAAATTCTACATATGCAGTATCCTCATGAATCTTCAATTGAAAATGACAATAACATTAAAGCATTTAATTATTAAAATAAAACATTTACAATATAATCTATTATCTACTTATCTAGAATTACAATTAATCAAATTTATTATGGTGACAAATACAACATAAATTCTTTTCGGTACAATCATACAATTCCCACTTGCATTATAGGATTGAGAAAATTGAAATACATCCCTTGATTTTAGAATTCATGTAAAGCTAGTGTCATTTAATACCTTCTCTTCTTGATTGTTAAAGCTATCAAAATAATAATATTTTTAATATTTTAAAAAATAAATTATATAAATATATAAAAGTATTTGATATATAATTTATTAAACATGATATTAATTTAATTAGTTAGATTTTTAATTTTTAAGAAAATTTAAATTTAAATTTGTTAAAATATATATAGTTGTCAAGTTTATTAAAATACAATTATGTATTTTTAAAAGATTAAAATTTAAATACGGTTAAAATATATATAATTGTCAAGCTTATTATAATATAATTATAAGAAAGATAAAATTTAAATCTTGTTTAAAAATATGTATAATTATTAAACTTATTATAATACAACTATGCAAATATAGTTCAGGATAATTAACCTATTTTAATTTTATATAATCCAATTTAAAAAAAAAAAACTAGGTAAGTTAATAAAAAATTTAGGCAGACCTATTAAGAGAATTTGTATTTTATGTTATTGTTATTGTTTTTGTTTTTTTTTTAATTTAAATGGTTTTTTGAATTTAAATGGTGGAATCCTTAGCTGCCACAAATTCAGGCAGGCTATTTGGATTTTTATGGCCGCCACAGTATTCTGTCATGCAGTCCATGGTTGTTCAGTTTTTTAATGACTGCCACAATATTATGCGTTGTCTACCGGAGAAGACATCACATAGATCTGTTCAATGGTCGCCCCAGTATTATGGGTTGTCCACCCCAAAATCCGCCACACATATTTGTCCGGTTTTTTAATGGTTGTCACAGTATTTTGCGTTGTCCACACCAAAAACTGATATATAGATCTTCCCACAATCCATGGCTGTCCATTTTTTTAATGGCTGCCACAGTATTGTGAGCTGTTCACCCCAGATGTCGCCGCACATATCTTCGCGTAGTCTCCGGTATTTTCAATTTTTTTTAATGGTTATCATAGTATTAGTATTTTGCACTGTCCACCCCAGAAAATGCCACACAATACAATCATTTTAAACCTTGGTGGCTTGGACCTCCCTCTTACAAGATTTGATGGAACCAATTAATCTACACCGGGAACCTCAGAATCTGATATAATATTTGAAAAAATATTTTGTAATCTTGAGTTTAAATAGTAAGGGATTTCTAGTGTTATATCAAATCCCATTTAACATGGTAAGGGATTTCTAGTGTTCTCTAATATTTTATATTATTTAAATTTTTTTTAATCTAATTAAAAAACATAAAAGTTATCTAAGTGCAACTTCAAAACAAGCAAGTATATATCTGGAAAACAGAGAGAGTAAACCATGTTTATTGTGACTAACTTTACTGCCTACTGTAGAAAGTTGCACCTGCTGACCTTATGAAATAAGTTTTCTAATATAAAAATGTCAATCTCAGAATTATGCACACCACAAACAACCCATGTAATATTATTGAATCAGTTTTCCAACTCAATTGGTAAAAGGCAGATCACAAAATTCAAAAAAAAAAAAACTAAACCAGACCGAGGAGATCAAAACGTTTTTTCATGAGCGTTGGTGATATTCGCACAGACAACGAATTTCCGTAACATCTCCTGACAACTTTCGAGCTATGGGAACAATGTTTTTCTTCTTTTTATGTCGTACTTTAGAATTTTCATTGGTTTCTTGAGAAGATTCTATTTTGAGCTCATGTTTTGCCTGTACTGGTGGCAACGATGATGCTTTTAAAATCACCATTATTTGCACATTATAAAAAAAAATTACACTACTATAAGAGATGCCAAAAATTTTGTAGACACCAAAACAGCATCAATCCGATTATGTGATGACAAGCACTGATCGAATTGACATACATAGCCCCTAGGGCAGCCCCCAAAGGTTAAACAGTGGTCCTAACCACTCCCATAGCAGTTTGGAAGGTCAAAGGTCAATTTGGCACCTTTTTAGCACTTTGCTCCCTACTCGTCCCACCCTGAGATGATTGCAAACTAGTATTCATCCCACCCCGAGATGATTATCAGCATTCGCCCCAGGGTGGGATGATTAGCAGGTTTGACTGGCAAAAAGTCAAACCTTGATAGGTCTGCAACTTAACTACACCTTCAGGGCATGCAATTGTGAGGAACATATTCAAATCAAGGCGAGGGACTTCAGTCAAGAATGCATTGATCATGGAGGCCTCATGCAGAGAGACTCTAAATCAGGGAATAATCTTTTCTCCCAAAATAGGGCAAGCAAGTCAAGTGGCACCCTCGCATGCGCATTCAAATAGAGAGCCCCTAGGTCTATAAATTGGTGAGTCTTCTCACCCCAAAATGAGGACAGAGTAGTAGCATTTGGAGCAACAGAGTGTTGTCGAATCAAACCATCACCCATCGTTTGTGCTTCTTACATCCTTGATCTCTCTTTTGGAAGGGAGGTTATTGGGTGATTATTGGAAGCGCAATCCGGACCCAAACCCAAAAATTTGGCCACAATACCCCACCAAATTTTCCAAAACAACCCCATAAGAGGTTTGGACCCATCCCAAGTGGATTGGTGTCAAAATCGAGCCCCAAACGGTGGGCGTCCTGCCCCCGAGAGCCCCCCGCATTGTTGTAGTTCTAATCGCCCCACCCCAGAGCGATTAGAAATATGTGGAATATTTCTTTACTATTTTAGTTGCATTTGATTTTAGGTTACTTACATATGCTGCTATTCAAGTTTCATGTTATTATGACAAGTTTTGGCTATGATTTTATTATTTCTCGCTTTCACTAACATATAGGGAGCGTCATCGGATATAGGGCGATCGAGGCCAAATTAGCCAAATCTGACCTTCTAGGTCATCCCAAAATGCCCCATTTTGCCTAACCCCAACTTTGTAGGTGTTTTGGAGGCCTCTGGACTAGACATTTAGGAGGTGGCTTTCTGACAGGTCATAACAGTCCTAATCGTCCCACCCCGAAGCAATTAGAAATTTGTGGTAGATTTCTAGATTGTTCCTTTTGCAGTGGGTTCTTGGTAAATTTTTATCACTTTTGTCAATTTTTTAGCTCATTCTAATATGTTTTAGTTATCATTTTAATCATTTTATGCATGCACTGACCGCAGGCCTTGGGGATCGCATGTTTCTAACCATCTACAGGTGCTCCTAACCATTTACTATTTCTATGAGCATAGGATATCAACACTATAGGGACATCAAGGAACCATAGACGCATTCACGCAAGCGACGGTGACGTTTGGCCCACCCATTTTCAACGTGGGCACGCGAAAGATCCCCAAGGGGAATGTATCATTCATGGTGTAACCAAACTATGTTCGACGCTCCTAGCCCCTGAAAATGGAGGAGACGTATTGTAACCCAATTTCAAGCAAATTAATAAAATAAAGGGCCACACTTTTACACTTGCTTTCAATCTCATTTCATTTCGTTCGTTTTCCCTCTTTTCATGCATTCTTGTTCGTAGGACTTAGCGTTGCATTTCCCTTTCGTTTTGCTTCCGTATCCTCGTGCTTTCAGTGGTGATCACGATGGGACCCCTGTCCCTTGATTTTGAGACCAAATTTTTGATCAAAAGTTGTGTGTTTTTCTTGTAGGTGTCAATATTTCAAGCACTGGACTGCTGCTCGTTCCACCCTATGACGAATACAGAGCTAGAATTTGTGCCACCTAGGGAAGAATAAGAATTCGTCTCACCCTATGATGAATACAGATCTATTATTCATCCCTCCCTAGGACGATTAGCTCTTTGTGCAGTTTCAGAGCAGAAAATCAAAGGCATCCGGTTTGGGCAGAGAAGAGGTAGGGGTTCTGAGCATCCTCTGTCATTTTCTATTTTTTGTCTCTATCATTTCTTGTTTCTTTGCTTGCATAGGAAAGTTTACTGCATTATTTATTTCTTTTCACAAGTAAAAATAACCCCACACACCATAATATAATCTAAACATCAAGGCATTGGTCGTAAAACCCCCATCACTTGATCAAGACCAACGGTGGATTTCATCACCACCTTGGCTTGAATCTTGCATACATAACCCCGATCATGACTATTGCTAGACGTAAATCCTGATGAAAGCTGACCAAGTGTAGCTAGGGTGATTCCTAGTGCATGAGGATAAGTCTTTTATGATAGGTGTCAAAACAGAGTGATTCCCCTTCCATACCACCTATGTTCCACATACTGTTCTGCTCTCACGTACTAATAGTCTCCCTCACGTAATGGCGGGTATATAGAGAGGCTCGGTATAATGGCCTAGTAGTGGTATATTGAAGGGGCGTCCATTTTGGGAGATCTAAGAGCCCTCATATTGCATATACGACAAAAAATTCTTTACAAGGTTTTCAAAATAAAAATCAAAACACACTAAACCAGATTTAGGGCACACTTTTAATCCGTAAACAAGATAATCATTGCTTTGATTATGTGTTTCCATTTTTGTTTAGTGTAGCATAAAAAAATCATAAAGAAGATAAAAATGTACACATATTTAGATAAATATCAACATGGTTTACACCCGTAGCCGAGCCCAATCACGGGCAAAAGCTGCAAAAAGTGTACAAAGGGGCACAAGTCGCCTACGATATAGTCCTGAGGACTTGGTCATACCACCTTGGCGGCCTAACCCATAAGATAGTCCACATCATGCCATTACAGAATGGGACTATAGAGGCACCCCTTTGAGGGGCACTCCCACTCAACATAGACCCTTTTAGGAGGAGGCCATACATGTGGCACTCAACATAGACAGGAGGGCTCCCTTAGACACTCGTTATGAGTGGCCATCGCGTGATGAAGCGCTAGAGCAACATAGGATCCATAAGGAGGGGCCACATGATTACATCATCCCTCCTCTACCCCTTATTACTGTTAGAAACAATAGGCCAAATCCAGAGCACAAGGCTCTTCAGATAGGGCAAGCAAACTCTGTTCGTCCCTTTCACATATACGAAAGGGAGCATGATGAAGACCACTACATTCCTCAAGAGCAATACATAGCTCGAGAGCAATGCACCTCTGCACCTACTAGGTATCAAGATCACCCACTGAGGCCAGAGCCTCAGGTAAATGTCGCTAACCTCGATATAAGAAAGCGACCCATAGAGATCTCAAATCACCATGATCGAGATAGACATGTAGGAGAGGCATCTAGGCTTCCTAAACACAAGATGACGGAACAAATTGACTTGGCCTTTGCCAAACATGTCGTCTACCAAGCGTAAATCATGCAGCTCAGGCAAGACCAACAACAGTTAGAGCACCTGTATCACCTTAGCAAAGAGCGTATTCGGCATCAAACAGATGAATTGCTCTAGAACACTATGCCTGAGAGGGTCCCAACCCCTCGCATGCATAAGATAGAGTTGTATGAGAGGCAGAACCCCTTGGTGCGAGATAGGTCTACGTGACCTTATCAAATATTACCTCCAAGACCTCCTAGACTTGAGCGGGATGCCACCCCCAGAAACAATGATGGGCACCCTCTGCGAGCACCCACCCATGTTTATAGGTCTCACCCAGGAACTCCTCAAGAAGCCTATGAGGAGTATGAGCAAGAAGAAGAGCGGGCTGAAACACCCTACCAAGGTAGAGGGGATGATGTCCGGCTACCCCTCCATAGGCCTCAAGTTCCCTGCAACCCACAACAAGAACAAACCAAGGAGGAAGAGATCAAATCTTTTGATGCATATAAAGCGCTACTAGAGTGCTTAGAGTCTGTGGAGGCCAAGACTTTTGGGCCCCAAAATCCCACTTTATGCCAGCTCCACAGTCACCCGATGCATCTGTCAGTGCCTGCACCCCCATACCCTGAACACTTTAAACTACTGCATTTGGCAATATTTAGATGGGAGGAGGATGCCCAAGAGCACATGACGATATTCCTAAGCCAATTTTTTGGCATTTAGGACAACGATGCTTTGCTGCTAAGAAAATTTATAACCATGTTTGTAGGCCCTACCTCGGATTGGTTCATTCAGTTGCCAAAGCATAGCATCAGTAACTTGGATCAACTAGTGGACGCGTTCCTCGAATGCTTCACCTTCAACACCAAGAAGAATGCATCACTAAGTTACCTAGCTAGCCTCAGGCAGTATGAGGAAGAAACCATGGCGGCCTATGGAAATCAGTGGAAGACATTGCTTTCAAAGCTACCCTACCTCCCTGCAATGGCCGACCTAACCCAAATTTTCTCAAAGAGTTGTTTGAGGTCGATCTCTATGCTATTGCAGCTGCAACAATATGTCACTCTTGAGGAAGCCCTGGTGCAAGCTAGAATCATTGAGGAGATCAAGATACAATATGGCAAGATTGCCAAGCCACGAAAGAAAGAATGGCCTAAAAATACCAAAACAGAGACCATGCAACCAAAACCCGTTGCGGTCAGTCAGGTTGCTATAAACATGTCTAAGCTTGCACAAGCAACACAGCCCTCATAGGCTAACTATCAGGCAGTTCCTCTTGACATCTATGAGAAATAAAATCATCGGCAAGAGCAAAATAAGAAACGTCACCCTAGGCGACAATTCACACCCTTCATAGAGTCCAAATACTCCTTGTTTGATCGTTTGTCCACGGTAAACTTGATACACCTTCCAAAAAGTTGACCCATAGACCCCAATGCACCAAAACCTAAGGGATATAGGGAAGACTTAAACTATAGATTTCATCGACAGAAAGGACACGACCTTTATGCATGTTGGAAGTTCAAGAGCTTCATGCAAGATCTAATAGACAACAAGACGTTGGCGGTGGACAACCTCATAGTTCCAAATAACCAACATATGGGAGTCTGCAAAGACCCCCTGCCTGCCCATGATGCATAGGCAAAAACCCTTCAAGTCAACGAGGTGACACAGAACTGCCCCATGCAAGGGTATGTAGGGATGATAAGCATCGTGACTCGAAATAAAAGGTACCCAAGCATAGCTGCCCTCATGGCAGCTATAGGAAAGGTTCCATCAACGTCACAACCTCAATAGAACCCTACACAACCTCCCCTACCTAGACTAGTGGCCACGATTCAGACTAGACTTATCCAAATTTTAAGGACCACGTCGGCTAGGCTCTCCATCTATGAACTCATTCAATAATCATCGCCCCATCGAGAGGCTCTAATAGAGATATTAAAAGCCATCGAGCTGCAGCCCCACGAAGAAAACTCTTTCAACAACTTCATGGGACATGTAAAACAATGTACAGAACCAATCATCACCTTTAAAGAAGATGAACTGAAATTGATGACTGGTGATATGGCGGGTCCACCCCTGCACGTCATTGTGCGGGTCAACGGGATTTCGTATAAGAGGGTGTTGGTGGACACTGGCTCGTCCATTAATATAATTACAACAACGACATTAAAACACCTCAAGTTGCTAGCATCTCACATCATGGCCTCCACCTGTACTCTTCGATCATTCAATGATGCGATATGCTTGACGGATGGCACAATTGTCCTACCCATCCAAGTGGGACAAAAGACTATTCCTACATTGTGCCACATCTTGGAATGTGATATGGCCTATAATATCTTGTTGAGCCGACCTTGGATCAGGGACATGAAGTGTGTCCCTTCGATAGCTCATCAGTGTCTAAAGTACACATTCAAGGGGCGGGTGCACGTAGTCCTGGTAGACTTAGAGCCCTTCAAGTATTATTGTGGTGCAACTAATGCCGCAATCGACCCTTCCATCGACACATTTGGACTTTCAGTTGAATCCGTCTAAACAAGGTCTAATTTTGCATGCATCCCCGCTGTTAAGTCCATCAAATCACCAACCGGGTCCATCTTCATCATTTGGTCCTTCACCAACAACACCACCTACGATGGCCACATCAAAGGACATGGGGAAGAAACCCTTAGAAGAGGCACCACCATCATTCTCAACCATCTCTATCGAAGAGATGCCTAGTCGAATGGAAGTCGAGACACCTAGTTCACCCTACATGGAGTGGACCCAGGAAGAACTCCCATTCCCTCCCCCTCCACCACCAATGATCACCGTTGAGATGGCCAATACGAGCATGGGGGAGTATCTAGTGTAGAATATTGTAGCAACACCCACACTTGAGTCTATGCAGGACATGGGGAGACCTCGCCTCCCCATCGGCACTGTTGTTCCTCTAGGCTACCCATCAAATTAGACAAACTTTGTATATGGGGGCCTCGATAATGGTATTGAATGTCACATGCAATAATAAGAAGATGAAGAGCCCTTTGCTGAGGATGTCAACTATTTGTCCAACCCAAAATTTGCTTTGAGATATCTTGACCAATGCAATTGGCATGGATATGGGTTGGGCATATATGAGCAAGGAGTACGCATTCTTTGCCAACCAAGATATCAGATGCCATACAACAAGTTAGTAGTAGGGTTCAACCACCCCCTTCCCCTTGACATCTTGGTAGAGAACATGCAATGCCTAGGGATAGGCAACAAGGATGGGTTGGCACAAGATCTCTATGCCAATCCTAACACAACGTACACATTGGGGGATTATCTCCCATTGTTAACAACCAACCTTGTTGATCTTAACAACCCTTTCCCTTTGATCGAGAAAGGAGAAATTTTGAGGACTCACCTACAAGAGGAATATAGATAAGGCCAAGAAGGGTCTTCAGAATACAATTCATAGTATGAAGTGGCACCTTGGTACCCTTTCGAGTCTGATAGAAATCACTCGCAAGTGACGCCCATGGATGACTATCAAGAGACCATCATGAAAATGTTCCCCTTGAATGCTCTAATCGAGCAAATGCCACCTCAAGAGAATCAGGTCCTCCCATAGAGATCGAAACAACCCCGATGGGACAAGATCAATTTGCTTGAGCAAGACGAGCCTCACATGTTGCAAATAGCTGTCAAAGCCAACGAAGGCCTATGGATATCTGATAGTGATTATGAAGACGAGACTGAGATGGCATATCTCAATCATATGCGACAACAGAAAAATCCCATGGACATTGATGACATGTTTAAACAGCTACACATGGGGCCAAGGCATAGGTGGCACCTAAACCAGGAACAGTTGGACCAACTACTACACCCGCCACTTTAGGCATACAAAGAATGCCTTGCGCCCAGAGACCCTATAGAGCCATCAGTGCCAAGGGCAGATCCTGTCCTTTTATCTGCCCATAGGGCTGATCCATTTGTGCCAGTACCCACAAATCCAGATCCGAAGCACAAAGATCACCAAGGATGTCGGAGTCACCACACCCGTGGTAATGGGGACCAAAATCATTTCGTCAACATGATCTCCATTGACTTAAATGCCCACATCCATAACCCAGTCGACCTAACACGATCATTGTATCTAGACTTAGATGTTATAGACTAGGATCATGCTGACACACCACCATCCCCATCAGAGTACTGGCCTTGTGGTGGGATGTTCCATTTCACCCTAGGACAGACTCAGGATGTCTTTCATGCTGAAGAGGAACCCAATGTTTCGAACATAGATCTAAATTCAGCAAATGATATCCACCTGATCCCAACTCCACACTAGTTGGAATATGGGTCCCACATGTCATCTGAAGAGACGACTGACGTAGACATCGGCTCTGATTCAATGAATTCATAATTTATCAAGTTGGGGGTAAGTATATCCCCCGAAGAGCAATCCGACTACATTGCCCTTCTCAAATAAAAGAAGGATGTTTTTGCATGGTCCTACAAAGACATGTCGAGGCTAGACCCACAGCTAGTCATGCATAATCTAACGCTTGATCCAATAGTCAAGCCAGTCAAGCAAAAATTACATAAGATGCATCCAACAATAGCCTTAATGGTCAAATACGAGCTATAAAAGTTTTTGGATGCATAGTTTGTCATCTGCATGGATTACCCACCATGGTTGTCCAACATGGTACCCGTCAAGAAGCCTGATGGGAGGATTCGCATATGCACTAATTTTTGAGATCTATACAAAGCGAGGCCTAAGGACAATTTCCCCTTGCCTAGCATCGATGCATTGGTAGATGCTATAGTGGGCCATGAAATGCTTTCCCTCATGGATGGTTTCTCGGGATACAATCAGATTCGTATCAATCTCGAGGACCAACTAAAAATGGCGTTCACAATGCCTTGGGGGACATTTTGTTATAAGGTCATGCCCTTTGGCCTTAAAAACGCTGGTGCCACCTACCAATGTGCCATGACATACATCTTCCATGATCACATGCATAAAAATTTGGAAGATTACATGGATGATTTGTTGGCCAAATCTCTTTTGCATCCAGATCATCTCGATGACCTAAGCAAGATCCTTGATCGCCTCATTGAACATAAATTCAGACTAAACCCCAAGAAGTGCGTATTTGGCATCACATCTGGAAAACTCTTGGGTTTCATAGTCTCAAAATGAGGCATCAAGGTGGATCCAAACAAAGTCAATGCAATCCTTGAAATTCTTCCCCCAAATACCATCAAGCAGCTCAAAAGCCTGTAGGGAAATGTTGCATCAATCAAGCGCTTCATAGCGCAACTATCTGACAAGTGTCGAACCATGAATAAATTATTGCACAAGGGGGTAGCATTTCACTGGGATGACGAGTGCCAGTCAGCCTTTGATGACATCAAAAAATACTTGGCTTCGTTTCTAGTATTGGCACCACCTAGACCAGGAGTGCCATTCTATTTATACATCTCAGCTACTGAGGTGGCACTGGGTGCCATGCTATCCCAAAAAAATGAACTACACAAAGAACAGGCTACTTACTATCTTAGTCGCACCCTAGTCAGTTATGAACTTAACTATGCATATGTCAAGAAGCTATGCTTGGCAGTGGTATTTGCTATCAAAAATATATGCCACTACATGCTGAGCAATACGACGTATGTTGTGTCTAAGGAGAATCCATTACGATACATGATGAGTCATACTTATAATAGTAGCCGCACGGTGAAATGGATCATGTTGTTGACGGAGTTTGACATCGAATTCATTGGATAGAATTCCATCAAAGGTCAAGTCATCACCGATAAACTAGCAGAGGCTCCTCTTGAAGACGATCGGCCTCTGACCGTAGAGCTGCCCGATGATGGGGTCTTCCATGTCTCATAATCACTAGATTTTGATGAGCCTAAGTCACAGGCCGACATAACCTTATTCTTCGACGGTTCTAAATGTGAGTAAAGGGGTGGCGCAAGAATCATATTTTTCACACCGTAAGGGGCTCCAATTCCTCTATCATTTAAAATATATTTCTCATGCACCAACAACAATACCAAATACGAAGCCTTGCTCATAGGTCTTCAAACATCAATCACCATGAACATCAAACGATTGAACATATTTGGTGATTCACTGCTAATTGTCAACCAAGTAAAAGGGGTATTCCAATGTAAATGCCTAGTTCTGCAGGCCTACAAAGCCCTTGTGGATAAATTCCTAGCAAATCTTGAATGGTATGACATCGAGGCACTCCCTCGGTCATCAAATCATTTTGTGGACACTATGGCCTCCTTGGGGTCACTAATCTCGCAAGACCCTTCTGGTGTAATGACAACCATTCAAGTTAAAAAATTATCACAATCTATGATGGAGTGTGCAAGCTCTGACCTAACGCCAAGAATCCACCTTATCCAGATTGAACCATCTCAGGATAAGTTCTCTCAAATCCGTGATAGTCTGAATCATGCCAACTGGGGGTCCTTGTTCTCCCTGACCCCTCTTAATAGCAACACAATGCTATTCTTACAAGTTTGTTCCCGTTCAGCTGTTTCTAGGTATGAACTACAAGAGGGATTGGTCATTCATAGGGATGAACTACAAGAGGGATTGGTCATTCATACCATCGAGGTTTCTGATCAGCAGGATTGGTACACACCCATAAGAGACTACCTCAAGCTAGGTAACCTCCCACTTGGATTGACGCATGCAATGAAAAGATCATTTAAATAGAAAGCAAAAAAACATGTCTTGCTAGGAGACATTTTGTACCGTCGAAGCTACGAAGGGATCCTCCTTCGTTGCTTGGACCAACAGGAGTCCGCTTGGGTGATCACCCAAGTGCAAGATGGTACATGTGGTGGCCACTTCAGCGGTATGGCCATCGTAAAGTGCATTCTTCACATGGGCTATTATTGGCTATATTTAGAGCGAGATTATTACGCGTATGTAAGGAAGTGCGTTAAGTGTCAACACCATGCCAATTTGACACATGTACCTTCTCAGGCCTTGCAACCAATCCAATTGGATTGGTCATTTTTGTAGTGGGACTTAGATCTAATTAGAAATATCTCCCCTACATCGTCAGGTCGTCACACGTTTATCATAACGGCCACAGAGTACTTCACCAAGTGGGTGGAAGCAATTTTGCTTACCTCTACGATTGGAACCCGCATTGCAAAGTTTATTTTGCATAACATCATATGTCATTTTGGTATTTCATCCAAGATAATTTTGGATAATGGGACGTCATTCAAGAACAAATATGTGTGTTCTTTAACAACAAAGTACAAAATTTAGCATAGTTTTTCAACACCCTATTATTCGTAGGCAAATGGGCAGGCAGAGGCGTCAAACAAAATGCTAGTTGCAATCCTCAAAAAGATGGCCACAGATAGTCACAATTATTGGCACATTCAAATCCCGCTTGCCCTGTGGGCTTATCGCACTAGCATTCGGATGCCCACTAGGGAAACTCCATTTTCGTTGGTGTATGGCTCCGAGGCAGTCATGCCTCTCGAGTTGGAAATACCTTCCCTGCGCATATCAATGCAAGAGTTCATCGATGATGACACTGTGCGATAGGCCCGGTTAGATCAACTTACGTTGTTCAAAGAACGATGCGTCAATGCTCTCGAGCATTTACGTATCTATCAAGAGCAACTTAAGAAAGCATACAACATGAAAGTTCACCTAAGGGACTTTCAGGTTGTTGACCTGGTCTTAAAAGAGAACCAGTAAAATTCTAACTTGTCACCCCATCTAAAGGACAATTTCATGGCAAATTGGTTAGATTCCTATGTAATCGACAGTAAAATAGGACCTGGAACATACCGGATCGCCTCTCTTGAAGGAATCAAGGAACCAGAACCCTTGAATATCAATCATTTGAGGCCATTCCACATTTAGAGAGCCATAGCCCACCGTAAAAGCTCCAAGGATTCTCACAATAGCTTGGTCAAACCTAAAAATCTTGAAGGATTCTCACAATCACTTGGTCAAACCTAAAAATCTCCAAGGATTCTCACAATCACTTGGTCAAACGAATAGCCCCGAGGATTCCAGTAATCTCTTGGTCAACCCAAAAGCCCCAAGGATTTCCACAATCACTTGGTCAACCTAAAAATGCCCCAAAGGTACCCATAAACCCTTTGGTCAAACCAAAAGCTCCAAGGATTCTCACAATCGCTTGGTCAAACCTAAAAAGCTCCAAGGATTCCCACAATCACTTGGTCAACCTAAAACGCCCCCAAGGTGCACATAATCCCTTTGGTCAAACCAAAAGCTCCAAGGATTCCCATAATCTCTTGGTCAACCCAAAAATGACCCAAAGGTATCTATAAACCCTTTGGTCAAACCAAAAGCACCAAGGATTCCCACAATCGCTTGGTCAACCCCCAAACGCCCCAAAGGTGTCCATAAAATCTTTGGTCAAACCAAAAGCTCCAAGGGTTCCCACAATCACTTGGTCAAAAACAAATATTCAAAAACAAACAAAAACAAAAGATAATCAAAAATCACAAAAAAAATTGCATCTCAATTCCATGCATACTCTTAAAAAAATCAAAATACAAAAATATAATAAACTGCATTAGGCATCGCATACATTGCATATTTGCTGGTCACACATGTCACAAGCACCATAGACTGTAATTTCTAGGCAATTCCATCATTTTCCACCTTCAATCCATTTTATAAATACATCCATCCAGAATAACACCATCCACATTTTTTTAGCATAGTCAGTTGTCTCCTAATATTTTTAGGGTTTTCGTCATTCAGTTGTATTTAAATTTCTAGCCAAAAATTGAACAAAGTCAGATAAATTTTTACAAAGGGAGAGTTTTACTTGGACCACACCTCGTTACATAGCATCCTAACACAAGTTAAAACACATAAAAATTCCCAAGTTGTGTGAACGGAAGATGAAAACTACAAAGCAGTCTAGGGTACCATAGGTGAAAGGTTAGCCTGTTCATCCCCCTATGCGAATGGTTCGAGAATGCTAAGAATTGACAAAAGGACAAGCTCTTCCACATCCATCCCCCATAATCAATAGTGGTTTTCACCACTATCAATCATATCCCCAAACACCTTTGGTCCCCAAAGTCGTAAGGATTCATACTACATGCCCCTAACAAGGATGGGTAGTCATCCCCAATGCCATTCAAAAGAAAAATCCCAACAATCCATCATCACAAACATCTCCAATCACCTTTGGTCCCCAAAGTCGTAAGGATTCGTACTACACACCCTTGACAAGGATGGGTAGTCATCCCCAAGGCCTAAAATATCAATGCCCTTACATAATAATATCTCCAAACACCTTTGGTTCCCAAAGTTGTAAGGATTCGTACAACACGCCCCTGACAAGGATGGGTAGTCATCCCCTAGGCCAAAAGGATCAATGTCATTCACAAGCCAAAAAACCTACGAAGCTCAACTTTGAAACCTAAAATGCAAAATCAAATAATAGTGGTTATCATCATTATTCAAATCCCTTGCTCAAAAAGAAAAACAAAAAGAGATAAATAAACAGTGATTTTCATCACTATGTATGAGAGCAAGTATCCCAACAAGTTGAGCAACTGAAATACGCCTGAACTTAAATCCCTAAAATTCTTAGCATTCAAAAAACCATCTAGGTGATCCTCATTACGGGTTTGGTGGACAGCCTACCCGACAATGGCGCTATCCTAAAATGCATGACGATATGTCTGTCACATTAGCTTTGCATCTGAGCAGACCAATGTTTGCATGTGGATGAGCTAGCTTATGGTACCTTAGTTTGTCCCATGGATTAATCTTACTGAATACAACAAAGGAGTTAGTGGAGATAATTAGGTGATCCTCAGTATAGGTTTGGTTGACATCCTATCTGGCACTGGCAGTATCCGAACAAATACCACATAAACAAACTCAATTGCACACACAAGGATGTAAAATAACTTGGTCAAACTCAAGTCTGATTCGTATCTTGGTTAAAAGTCTTGTGAGATAAATGTACAGTCTTGGCTAGTTAGTTAAAACATCTGAATCTCATAAAAACCTTAACTACATTTTAAAACAATTGGTACATTTCATTACTTACATCACCATCAAAAAATATGAGAAATACAAAAACAAAATTATTACATGCAAAAGTCATCCACAAAGAAACCACATAGTACAACAAGCCAGTAAATCCTGTACAACCTATGGTGCCATCGACAAGTTATTAACAAATCATTTCATTCATTCCATTTGCATACATCATATAATTAGAAACATTGCATTCACAATAACATATGCATACATCAATGTAAATACATGTGCATAAAATCAAACCATAACAAGTGTATAAACACAAAGAAAGTCATGTATATATATCGTCAAAAGGGCCCTCAGGCTACAATAAAACGGTCATCGGACCTCACCAAAAAAAAAAAAGCAAAATCTCAAAAACCCCCAACCTAGGGCATCGGCCACCATGATCACGTAGGATCGATGCAACGGGAACTACCCCCAGTGGTGTGGGTCCTATGGGACCTCTCCGGACAGCTACTGCTAGCCCCCACATCACACCCACTAGCACCCCCATCATCTAGCCGCCTGTGATGAGAAGATCCTGACTGCTTAGTATTGTTGTCTCTCGTTTGACGTGAAGATTGTAAATGTGCGAACTTGAATTGTATTAATCAGCCGAGTTTAAATAACACAACACTTGTCGGAAATAGTCACGACTGAAACAACACTGTTACAACAGTGTAACAGTAAGCGTAACAGTACGCTTAACAATGCAATAGAGACAAAGTGGTTATAGTACGCTAACATCCCCCTTTATTACATTATTTGGGTAATGTAATAACTAATAGCTATACTAACATCCCCTTACATTATTTTGCAATACAAAGTGAGCTGCGAAACAATTCAAATTTGACACGTCCAAGTGCCTTAGTGAAAATGTATGCAACTTGAGCATCGGTGGGAATGTCTTTGAAGCTGAATTCGGTGCTTTGGAACTTCCTCTCGAATGAAATGACATTGTGTGTCAATGTGCTTTGTTTTTTCATGATGGATTGGATTCTTGACGAGGTTCAAAACACCCTGATTGTCGCAAAACAAGTGTATTGGAGATTTTGATGGATGGCCCATACTTGTCAGAATGCGACGTAACCATATCACTTCGCACACAGCTTCACGTGCGGCGCGATATTCTGCCTCTGTTGAAGAAATAGCAACCACCTGTTGCTTCTTGCTGTGCCAAGAGACAGGACCGGATCCCAGATGAAAAATGTATCCAGAAGTTGACTTGCGATCATCAAATGATCCGGCATAGTCGGAGTCCGTGTATCCTTGCAAGAAGAATTTGTTGTTCCTCTTGTATTCTAGGCCATATTCTATAGTACCACGGACATAGTGAAGAACACGTTTTGCTGCTTTCCAATGAGTAATCTTAGGCTCCTGCATGAACCTCGAAAGATAGTTTACAGCAAATACGAGATCTGGCCTAGTATTGGTCAGATATATGAGACTCCCAATCAGCTGTCGATAGAGAGTGCCATCTACCTGAGGTGAGTCATCATATCGCGATAACTGAAGTCCATTCTCCATAGGAGTTGCCATTGGCTTGCAGTCAGTCATGCGATATTTATCGAGCAATGTCTTGGCATACTTTTTTTGAGACACTTTGATGGTGTGCTCCTTCTGGCTGAATTCCAGACCAAGACAGTAATGGAGAAGTCCGAGATCTGTCATCTCAAAAGATTTGCACAAGTTTCTTTTGACAGTAGAGATCATATCTTCTGAACTCCCTGTAATGAGCGAGATCATCCACATAGAGTACAAGCAACACTATCTCAGAACCACTGTTTCTTGAAATAGAGGTTTGCATCTGACGGACATCTCTTAAATCCATGCTGCATTAGGTGATTGTCCATTTTTATATACCAAGCTCGAGGAGCTTGTTTCAAACCATACAAGGATTTAACCAATTTGCAAACTTTCTGTTGTTGGCCTTCCACTTCAAATCCTTCAGGCTGAGTCATATAGACTTCTTCTTGGAGATCACCATTAAGAAAGGCACTTTTGACATCCATTTGGTGAACTTTCCACCCATATTGTCTTGCCATAGCACACATAACCCGAATTGTGGTCATCCGAGCGGTAGGTGCAAAAGTTTCTTCATAGTCGATGCCTTCCTTTTGAGCATAGCCCTTTGCAACAAGACGGGCCTTATGCTTATCAATTGTTCCATCTGCCTTGTACTTGACTTTGTATACCCATTTGCAGCCAATAGGTTTCTTTCCATGCGGGAGATCAACAAGCTTCCAAGTTTTATTCTTCATCGGAGACTCATACTCTGTATCCATAGCGGCCTTCCACTGAGGCTCACTAAGAGCATCTTGCATTGATGCAGGTTCAAGACTATCTATGGTAGACATGAATGCCCTGTCATCATCAATATCCATATCCTCAACTTCTCTACTTGGAGTCACAGAAAGTTCCTCAAAAGATTGACAAAGATCATCAACCTCACCAGTTTCTCTGGCTTCTCTTTCCTTTTGAGCCATACTGCGTGTACGAGGTCTATCCAAATTCAAATTGGGAGGAGTGGATAAATTTGCATCTCTGATTGTATTTGTACACCATTTAGGATTCTGCTTTAGTGGTGGTGAAGAAGATGTAGAAGGACCTCCTGTCTGTGTTGACGAAGGAATCTCCTCTTCCTTTGGTTCCACAATATCCTGGTGTACTGTAGATGTGCTCTGTGATGTGAAAGCTTCATCAAAGACAACATCTCTGCTGATATGAATTTTCTTGGTCAAAGGATCTATCAACCGATATCCTTTAGAGTGCTCAGAATATCCAAGAAAAATACATCTCGGTGTTTTCTCATCTAGCTTCTTCCTTTTCTCTTTCGGTATGTGCATGAAAGCTTGACACCCGAAAATACGTAGATGAGATATGGAGGGTTTTCGACCACTCCATGCTTCTGTGGAGTCATTCCTTTTAGGGCCTTTGTGGGTGCCCTATTCAAAAGATACATCTGCGGTGGTGACGGCTTACGCCCAATATTGTTGCCCAAGAGTTGCACCTGTGAGCATACAACGAACCATTTCCATGATAGAACGGTTCCTTCTCTCAGCAACTCCATTCTGCTGAGGAGTATAGGCAGTTGTTAACTGTCTCTTGATCCCATGTTTATCTAGGAATGCAGAAAATTCATTAGAGGTAAACTCTCCCCCTCGATCTGAGCGGAGGGTTTTGATAGAAGCCCCTGACTCCTTCTCAACGGATTTCTTGAACTGTTGGAAGAATGCGAAAACTTCAGATTTCGGTTTGAGAAAGAAAACCCACATCTTTCGTGAGTAGTCATCTACGAATAAGCTGAAAGTACCTCTTCCCTCCAACAACTGTTGGGTGTGAAAGGACCGCATAGATCGGTGTGAATTAGCTCCAGAGGTTTTCGTGCTCTTGTAGAGCTCTTCTCAAATGGTACTCTATCTTTGCTTTCTCGCCTAGCGGTCGGAGCACAACGGCAATGTGGCGAGAAAGGGAAGGAAGACCCTTTACCATCTCATACTTGCTTGAGCTCAAGTAAGTAGCCAGAACTAAGATGCCCATATCTCTTGTGCCATAGGGAAGTTGCCTCCTTGGTAGAGACAGTCATGGCAACATGTGGAATAGAGATAGCATCTAGTGCAAATAAGCCATGCTTATATGAAGCTGTTGCAATCTGCTTACCCTTCCTGGTAATTGTACAACACTTCTTTCCATTCTCAACACGAAAGTTGACAACCATATTTCTGTCCAGGATTTGTGTCACTGACAACAAATTGTTGGCCAATCCCGGAACATAGAGGACCTTGTCAATCTGACACTTGCCATCAGGAAGAGTGGTCGAACTCGTACCCTCTCCACTGAACCACTGTAGGTTTTATCATCGGCAATGGTGACGGGTTTGCCCTCCTTGGCCACAAATGATTCAAACCACGATCCGTCGCCGAGTCATATGTTTACTAGCTCCGAGAATCGACATACCAAATAGGATCCCTCCGAGTGGAATCTGTGGTAGTCATGAGCACCTTGTGTGCCCATTCAGAATACGAGTCAGATTCTTCAACAGCAACATTCGCACTGGGGTTGCTTGTTTTTATTTTGTGGTTTGTTTTGGCCTTTTTGCTTGTTCTTATGCCAACAACTGTTGGTGTCATGGTTGTCTTTCTCACAGATCTTGCACCACCTCTTCTTCTGTTGAGGTTGCTTGCCTTTTCCTTTCGTATCCTGTTGAGAATTTCCTCCTTTCCGAAAGTTGCCTCCTTTTTGCCCATTACCTTTCTTCCTAGAACCACTGCTGTTGGTGTATAGGGCTGTATTGGAAGAATCATCCTTGTGAAGTTGGCGTGCCTCCTGTTGTTGAAGCAGATTGACCAACTCGATGTAGGTAATTTGTCGTTGGGACACCTGGATGGAGGTTATCAACATGTCAAATGAAGAAGGTAAAGCTCTCATCACAAGTGAAATGAGAAGCTTTTCATCCACGAGTATCTCCTAGAGAACTCAATTTCTCTTTCAACTCGGACACTCTGCACGGAAAGAGTTCAAGCTGTTTCACCCTGTCTCAAACTCGGGTTATGAAGTTGTTGTTGAAGATGAAGAATGGTGGATTCATTCTTCCCCTCATAGATGGTTCTAAGGGCATCCCATGCCTCTTTACCACTTGCTTTATCGGCTATATGAGGTTGCACTTCATCTGAAACAGCAAACAAAATGAGCACCTTTGCTCTACTGTCTTTCTTGTCAAAAGCAATCTGATCTGTTGAAGGACCTGTGGATCCTGCTGTTGGTGAAGGCCTTGTTGCTACTCCAGTAACAATATCCCACAAATCTTCCATTTGGAGAATAGCCTTCATCTTATGTTTCCATGGTGTATAATTTGGACCTTTCAATAACTGATGCGGATCGGTCATCAATTTTGCAACGGCGGCCATAGTGAAGGTTCCTTATATCACCAAATTGGTCCCCCTTTCGATATACCTTTTGCTAGGCCAATATACCGTACAAAATACCCGCCCTTACGTGAGGGAAACTATAGGTATTTAGAAAGATCAACAAAAATCACCCGCCCTTACGTGAGGGAGACTATAGGTGAATTTTAGAGATCATACGATACGTGGAACATAAGCGGTGCTGAAAGGGAATCGCCTTGTTGATGGCACCTACCATAGAAGATTCTTCTCATGCGTGGGGCGTAACTTCCCCTAAACACTATGAAGAATACTTCGTCGGGATTTACGCCTAAACACAAGTGCGATAAAGGGTAGTGGATGGAGTAAAAAATGCAAAAATGGCGTACTTATTCCTCCCCGACGATTTATAGAGAACAAGCTCAGACGTCGTTATAGCAGCTATGTTAGGCGGCGGATACAGTAGCCAAATCACGACAGCTTTACCTGTAAGTGCTGGCCAGAGGTATCGCAAATACCGAACAACTGCAGTGCAAATAAATTGCACGAGATGGGTTTTATATTCCGGGGACTTTAGGGAGTGTTTGATTTTAATTTTTAATGTTATAGTGCAAAAATGAAATATGCAACATACAACAAAAAAAATGCCCACTAGAATAACCCACAAGGTGTCGGTCACAGCAGAAAATGCACCTTTTACAATGCCAAATTGCTATTTCAAAAAATTACTCAACATCCCCCTTTGATTTTTTGAAAAAAATATCCCCCCTTAAAAAAATTCTTTTAACAAAGCATTTTTAATAACTATTATATATTTAAAATTAAAATAAATAATTTTAATTTATATAGTTTTAAAACTTTAGGAAAAATAAATTAAAATTAAATTTTAATTTATAAAGTTTAAAACTATTAAAAATAAATTAAAATTAAAAATTTTAATTAAAAATTAATAATTATAAAAAAAAACTTTGAAAAAAAAATATACCTTGGGGGGTCGGCGGGATTTGAACCCCCAACCTGCAGGCTCCCTGAGCCTTACCGCACGGCTCACGACCACGTGAGCCAGCGGGCTGATCCGAAAGGAACAGTGGACCTGCTCCTCTTTCAACCCCTCCTTCTGTCTCCTCCTCTGCAACGGCCTCGGCTTGCGACCGCAGCACTGCTCGAAAAAAAATTCGGCCTCGGCTTGCGACCACAGCCCTGCTCCCACTGCTCCCGGCGTTTTCGAAAAAAAAATCACCGCTGCCTTCTTTTCCAGACCGGATCGGCACTCGAAAAAAAAAGAGAGCCGAACTTTGTATTTTTTTTTTTTTCGTTCCAGAGAGGGCGTTCGATTTTTCCGGCGATTTAAAAAAAAACTGGAAAAATTATTATTATTTTTTTTTTTTTCTTTGAGGGCTCGCGCGCCGGGGGAGGGCCTGCGCGATCGTGCGCAAACGCGGCTGCGGGGGAGGGGGGAGGGCTGCGCGGCTGTGCGCAAACGCGGCTGGGGGGGGAGGGCCTGCGCAACTGTGCGCAAACGCGACCCGCGGGGGGGGTTTATACCCCCTCCGATTTCCCGCGTCGGCGGGAATTTGAATTCCCGCTCCGCCGACCGGGAGAGGGGGGTGGTGCCCTCGGGGAGCGCGCACGTCGCACGGGGAGGGGGGGCCACCTCCTGCGCGGCGGGGATTTAAAAAAAATCCCGCGCGGGCGCTCTCTCCTCCTGCCGACGCGTCCTGCCTAGGGGATGCACCTCCTCGGACGCAGCGCCAATGGACGTCTGCGTGACGTCCTGGCCGTCGACCGGACTCCCGGTCGTCTGCGCACGGGGCCCGTGTCACGACGCGCACAGCTCTGCGCGTCTTTTTTTTTTCTCGCTGGAGGAATCCTCTGCTACAACAAACCCGGAGAAAAAAAAATTCCCGTCTGGCTAATTAAAAAAATCCGTTTGTTGTCCACGCTTCTCTGCTGCCGCTGCGCTGCTCCCTTCACGCCACTGGCTCTGATGCCATGTAAATGTGCGAACTTGAATTGTATTAATCAGTCGAGTTTAAATAACACAACACTTGTCGGAAATAGTCACGACTGAAACAGCACTGTTACAACAGTGTAACAGTAAGCGTAACAGTACGCTTAACAATGCAATAGAGACAAAGTGGTTATAGTACGCTAACAAAGATCCACCTCTAGGGAGCTCAGGTAACCACCCACCAAGGTGGATAATATCTGCCTCCAACTCCATCTTGTGCCAAAACAAATCCATCTCCCATCGATGGTACACAGCCACTACGTCATTGTGCTGTGCCAACTGAGTTTGTAGGAGATCCCTCTCCCGTGAAGAATTTATGTCCCTATCCCGTCGACGATACGCAGCCAATGCGTTCTCCCACTTTGCCAACTGAGTCTGCAGGAGATCCCTCTCCTATAGAGCATCCCCAAGCTCCTCATCCTGTCTCTGAAGCAGATCCTCCAATCATGCTATCTCAATGTGATGCCTCACCTCCACACCCTCTGGGACTGCCTAAGGCATAGGCATATCCGGGACGTCCTACGTATTCGGCTACTCCAAAATCCCAAAATCATCCCCCCCAAAGCTGTCAACCTCCACCATGTCTGCATCCTTGAGAAAAACCCCCCAACCCTCTCTCGATGCCTCTGCACCCTCACCACCTGTTGTTGTCACCGCTGGAGCCCCTAGAGGCCCCTCGCCTCGCCATCGTCACAAGGTCCACCACTAGTCGTACTCAGTGATCACCCCAACGTTGTTTGCATCAGAGACATTGATCACTGCATCCAACTCCTCATCAAGCGGCTCAATGATTGGCCAGGTCAGAGTCCTCTTGTCTCCCCAACGTCGATAGATCAAAGGCTCGCCAGGCAACCCCTGGTGCACCCCAAACTATCGTGTCACCTGGACGTATGGGAAATACTCTTACTTGGTCTCGTGTTGCCCAATCAGCCATTTCCCCTTGTGCACCCATCGAAGCCACTCTCCAGCCTCAGGCCAGACTAGACAGTCCTGATACGGATGCCAAAACACCTCCCCTAGAGCAATCCACACGAAGGCATCGACATAGTGCCCTACGACACCTGCCCACTACCGACTCTGCCCCTGCTCCTCGGACCTCCGCCAAAGAGTAGCATACCCTATCTCTCTGTCCATCATCTCTACCCGAGTGGTCCATGGAAAACCTTGTGGTCGCTCCATAGCTATGTGCTGCCACCCCCAGCACTGCAATAGGTAGCTGCACCCGATCCCCTTCTTCCTCCAGCAACAGACCTCGTACATCTCATCATAAAGTTATGCCAGTAGCATCTGTCCCCACCTCATAATCAAGGGTGCCTCAGTCGGACACTCGACCAGTTTGAAAACAACCTCCAAAAGGTTCCACGAGAACCTTGTGCCTGAGGAGTCAAGCAGCAACATGTTGGAGATGAAGGTCATCAGTAATGCATGTCTCACCCCCAACATGCCCCTCTCCAGCCACCATCGCACCAAAATACTGCCAATCAGGCAATCCCCCTCTGCCCTCTCCATTGGACTATCCACCCCCATCTCCACCCCATGCCCGAAGCACCGTGTCAGCACTGTTTTCTACTGATCATGCGACGTAGTTCGAATAGGAAGCCCGTCTATCAAAATCCGCAGAATCTGATAGACATCCTCAAGAGTCACTGTCATCTCCCTTGTTGGGAGATGAAAGGTATTAGTCCAGGGATCCCACAAATTGATCAGGGTCGTCAGATAGGCCCGATCCCCCACCACAGGCTCTAATCGAGTCACCTGCTTGAGCCCAAGGGCATCAAGCCATTCCAAGTCATCCATAGTCAGCGCCTCCCACGCTTCAGAGAACATCGTCGGGACACGGTACCGACTCTTCACAACCTGCAAAAGAAAACAAAACAAAAACATTAAAACATGACAAAACAAAACAAAAAAATTGTACAACACTAAAACAATATACAATAATGTATACAAATTGTACAAAAAAATACATTTAATAAACTGTATAGCAACAGTAACAACACTGTACAGACAAACAAATTACAAAATTGCAAACTAGGGTTTTTTAACCATATTTTGAATCAAAACACAAAAAAAAATCACAAACATTTTAACCTAGGGTTTTTAACTCTAGTTTAAACTCAAAAACAAAAAAAAATCAAAATACCAAGTTGTCAGTTACCTAGGGTTTTTCACTTTAGTTCAAACTGATAAATACATACAAAACAAAAAAAATGTATAGCTAAAACATTTAACAAACAAAGTACAACAAAGTACAGACAAACAACTATACAACAAAAGTACAACACGACCAAATAAAACTGTACAACCATAAACAAAATAACACACCTAGGGTTTCTAACCTTAAGTGTGAACCCCAAAAAAATCAAATAAAAACAAAAATTCCATCTAGGGTTTCTAAACTCTAGGTTCAACAAAACAAAAACAAAAACAAACAGTTAACCTAGGGTTTTCTTCCTAGTCTAAACTAACAAAAAACAAAATACAAAACCAAACAGTTAACCTAGGGTTTTCATCCTAGTCTAAACTGACAAAAAAAAAATACAAAAACAAATGGTTAACCTAGGGTTTGACCTTAGTGTAAACTGATATAAAACATAAAACAAAATAAAAACAATTTTTTTAAGCTAAGTTTTCAATCTTAGTTTAAACTAGGGTTTTCTTTTTTGTTTACAACATCAAAATAAACATGGTTTTTTACAAACTAGGGCTTCGTGTTAGTTTCTACAAAGCAACACCAAGCACACAAAAAAAAAAAACATTTTTAACTAGGGTTTTCATTTTTTAAATCGACAAACAAAATACAAAAGCAAACAAGTTGCGGTTTTAAACAATTTTGAAAATAAAAACAAGCAAACTTACGAGGAGCACTCACCGATCTCACTTTGGATCTGCCACTTGATGATCTGATCCATGAAATCATGGTGTCTGAGATAATTCGACAGTGCTCCGCTACGCAAACTCGACCTCCTCCTCCTCACAGCTCCCAAACGCCCAGAAAAACAAATGCAAATGATACCAAAACCTAGTTTTGGCCCTTAAATAGGATTTTAGGCCTATAATCGTTCCCCCCTGGGACGAGCGCTCTAGTTAGAACTCGTCCCATCCTAGGACGATTACTATACTGGTATTTTTCCCACCCAGGGACGATTACAGAGCAAGAAATTCAAAAACAGCAAAAACTGCACCAAATTGCACAAAAAAATAGCAATAAACTTGTTGATCAAAGGGGCCTTTGCGCCTGTGATTCTTGGCATGCAAAATCGACGTTGGGGTAACAAATCTTCACTATCCTACTCCCTAAGAAGGCTACCATAGCCGGACCGCTCCACGGGAGGACAGATTTACGAGAAATTCATCCCCAAATGGCGTCACAAAAAGGGTCAAAACCCACCCAAAAATAGCAATAACATTGTCGAACGAAGGCGCCTTTGCGCCTAACATTCTTGGCATACAAAACAGATGTTGGTGTCACAAATTGTCATTATCCTACTCCCTAAGAAGGCTACCATATTCGGACCGCTCCATGGGAGGATGAATTTTTGACAATTTCAGCTCCAAAATGCGTCACAAAAAGGGTTCAAACCCGCCAAAAATAGGTCAAAATGTTCGAAAATTGCATAGTCATTCAACAAAAAACAACTGAAGACACCCTTACATAAGTCATCTTGGGTCAAGTGACTCGTCGCTTTTCTCATGTCATTCATTCCCTCATCGATTCGTCGCTTTAGGGGGTAGTCACACTTAGTCACCAATAAAAAAAAACACACCTAATCAAAGAAATGACATGCATTCAGAGTATCATTGACAAAGACAATCACGCCCCTACTTGGGCAGCAAACAAGCAATAGTCATAAGCTGATCAAACACTTGGCATTCTAGAATCATGAACTCATGGTTCCCATAGACAAAAGGTTGTGCCCTTTGCCTATTCATGGCTGAACAATGTCCAAGATCAAGTAACACCTCATCGAAAAGGGTTAATACTTGAATTAAGCTCCTTAGCTCGTTAGAATCAAGGATTCAAGAATGCGTGCCCATTTCCATACTTGGGGCATCAAGAGTTGGTTAGGTTATTGAGAAACCCTAATCATTAGTGCTTTGGTTATCTATTTTTGCTCATCACTGTGCCACACATAGCGCATCCCAAAAAAGGGCATCTATAGACACCAAAACAACACCAATCTGATTATGTGACGACAAGCACTGATCGAATTGACATACATAGCCCCTAGGGCAGCCCCTAGAGGTTAAACAGTGGTCCTAACTAGTCCCACAATAGTTTGGAAGGTCAGAGGTCAATTTGGAACCTTTTTAGCATTTTTCTCCCTACTCGTCCCACCTTAGGACGATTGCAAACTGGTATTCATCCCACCCCGGGACGATTATCAGCATTCGCCCCAGGGTGGGATGATTAGCAGGTTTGACTGGCAAAAAGTCAAACCTCGACAAGTCTGCCACTTAACTACACCTTCAGGGCATGCAATTGCGAGGAACAACTTCAAATCAAGGAGAGGGACTTCAGTCAAGCATGCCTTGATCATGGAGGCCTCATGCAGAGAGACTCTAAATCAAGGAATAATATTTTCTCCCAAAATAGGGCAAGCAAGTCAAGTGGCACCCTCGCATGCGCATTCAAAGAGAGAGACTCTAGGTCTACAAATTGGTGAGTCTTCTCACCCCAAAAGGAGAACAGAGCAAGAGCATTTGGAGCAACAGAGTGCTGCTGAATCAAACCCTCACCCATCGTTTGTGCTTCTTACATCCTTGATCTCTCTTTTGGAAGGGAGTTTATTAGGTGATTATTGGAAGCGCAATCCGGATCCAAACCCAAAAATTTGGCCACAATACCCCATCAAATTTTTTGACACAACCCCATAAGAGGTTTTGGACCCATCCCAAGTGGATTGGTGTCGAAACCGAGTCCCAAACGGTGGGCGTCCTGCCCCTGGGCGCCCCTCGCACTGTTGCAGTTCTAATCGCCCCACCCTGGAGCGATTAGAAATATGTGGCATATTTCTCTGATGTTTCAGTTGCATTTGATTTTAGGTTACTTATATATGCTGCTATTCAATTTTCATGTGATTCTGACAAGTTTTGGTTGTGATTTTATTATTTCTCGCTTTCGCTAACATACAGGGAGTGTCATCGGATACAGGGTGATCAAGGCTGAATTAGCCAAATCTGACCTTTTGGGTCGTCCCAAAATACCCCGTTTTGCCTAACCCCAACTTTGTAGGTGTTTTGGAGGCCTCTGGACTGGACATTTAGAAGGTGGCTTTCTGACAGGTCATGACAGTCCTAATCGTCCCACCCTGGAGCGATTAAAAATATGTGGCAAATTTTCGGATTGTTCCTTTTGCAGTGGGTTCCTGGTAATGTTTTATCACTTCTATAAAATTTTCAGCTCATTCTGATATGTTTCAGTTATTGTTTTAATAATTTTATGCATACACTGACCGCAGGCCTTGGGGATCGCATGTTTCTCTCCATCCGCAGGTGCTACTAACCGTTTACTGTTTCTTTGAGCGCAGGATATCGACACCAGAGGGGCAGCAAGGAACAATAGACACATTCACGCAAGCGGCGGTGACGTTTGGCCCGCCCATTTTCAACGTGGGCATGCAGAAGATCCCCAAGGGGAATGTATCATTCATGGTGTAACCAAACTATGTCCGACGCTCCTAGCCCCTGAAAAGGGAGGAGACGTATTGTAACCCAATTTCGACCAAATTAATAAAATAAAGGGCCGCACTTTTACACTTGTTTTCAATCTCGTTTCATTTCGTTCGTTTTCCCTCTTTTCATGCATTCTCGTTCTTAGGACTTAACGTTGCATTTCCCTTTCATTTTGCTTCCGTATCCTCGTGCTTTCAAATTCTATAAAAGATATACATAATCTCAATATTAGTTACTTCCTGATAGCTGACGAAAACCCGTAATGGGTCTTTCAAATCTGATGGTTCATCCTCGGAGGAAACTTGAAAGGTAAAACCTGGATAGGAAGAATCTTCGTAAAAGATAAACCTTGAATAGGAAGGTTTTTCTATATCATCCGTAACTGGAGTAATTTCTTGGATACGACTCCTCCTTGGCTTTTGAACAACAGAACTGACTTCCTCCAAATTTTAAACATTTGACTTCCTCCAAAGACATTAACCAATACCTTCATTTTTCTAGTTTGCTTAGCAGAGCTAGACTCTGCTTCTTAGTCTTTAGAATGTGCTTAATAGTTGCCTCCCAGTCTTCTCGACGTTGAAGAAGGGCGTTATGACTATCAACGTTTAAAGTTGTTCGGCTTCTAAATTTAGATTTAATTCCATCTCCTTGATTGTAAATTGTTGGGAGACTTTTTAGTCTGCAAAATGTAAGAACAATCGCATTTCACTTCTCACTTGCAACGATTAAGGGCGTCCTCACAGGAATTATCAAATGTCATAGCTTAAAGAACGGGCGAAACTGGAAAATTATCTCTGCAAACAACCAATTGCTGGTTAGAATGAGTTTGGGTAAGGTAATTAATAACTGACTAAGATTTGGAATTTTGGTTTAGGTTTTAAAGATGTAAAATTTAACCATAAAATTCGCCCGAGCTTATCTAAAAAGATGTAGAGCTCTTTCTAAAGTCTTGTTTTAAGATATAAGCTAAGATAGATTGAATTTTAGGTCAAATATTTGCGGTTGTTTGTATCAAACTCGTTAATGTATATTTAAATATTAAATTTGAGAAGATTTAAAAAAATATATAGTTTTTTAAAGTTTGGTCACATTTGAAAAGTAAAAAATGTCTTCCATGGTACACCCATGTGGTGGAGATTGGTGGAACTTGATGTGTGCACGTGTATTAATGAGTTTATGTACAAAATAAAAAAAAAATTAAAAAATTAAAAATATATAATAAAATGTTGTTTAACAACATGATAACCTAACTATAAACCCACTTAACCCAACTTTTTTACTTTTATTAATATATTTTTATTTATTTTATCTTATTTAAAAATTTATCCAAACGAGATGTGAGACTATAAAAATACATTACGTAATATCAACAAATCAAATTTTAATCTTTTGACGGCACCTCTACTGTGCTATACGAAGGCCTTATTAATCATCTATATAATTTAAAGTTATTTTCGAATAACCATTTCTAAGTATCCAATTTTTTTCTTAAGCCAACTTTTAACTCACACAACATCATTATAATTTTATATTTTTTTTATATAACCAAAAAAAACAATTTTTGGTAGAACAAAAACCATCCTTCCTTAAAGTTATATCCAACTATATCACTTTGGTTTCTAGATAAAAACATGAGATCACGATGTCTTTGGATTTACATAGACCCAGGTTCAATTTCATATTAAGACCATTAAAATAAAAAACATACTTTATCTTAAATTTTTGACCGTAGCAGTGTATTTTTACGTTTTCATCCAAAAAAAACATGTTTTTGTTAGAATTTCTAAAGAGTAGAACTACAAAGCATTACAAGATTTGAAGAAACAAAATAGAACCGATTGATTATTCCATTGTTCAACTTTGTATAAATAACAAAGTTGATCATTGAGAGTCGTTGGATTACAACAACTCATCAAATCTGATGTAGACTATAACTGAGAGTTCACCTAACTCATGAAGGACTGAAAACTCAAGTCTATCCTAGTAGAACTAAAGATAATAATTACTTATTCTAACACCTCCCCTTAAGTGATACTAAGAGTGTATTGTGCAAATGAGTCCTAGCAACAGAGCCTGATGAGGTACTCATGTACAATGGTTTCTTTTCTGAAGATATGGTAAAAACCCCATGGGAAAAAACATCTATCAAAAAGAAAAAAGAAAGAGTCATGTCTTCGGTTTGCAAAGATTGTTCTCTTAATACAAAAAAATGTGAGTCCTAGAAACATGGCTTGATGAGGTACTCATTTACAATATATATGAGAGATGGTGAAAAAACCACATGGGAAAAACCATCTGCTATGAAATAAAGAGGAATGTCTTCGGATGGTGAATATGGTTATTAATAACAAAAAAATGAGTCTCGACAACATGGTCTGATGAGGTACTCATGTATAATATGTAAGGAAGAGATGATAAAAAAAACCACATGGGAAAAAACCATCCTTTAAAGAAGCAACTGGTATTAAAAAATGGGATGATACCATGGAAAACAAATTCTCTTCCTTAATTAAAAATAAAACTTGGGATTTAGTTCCCCTACCTAAAGGAAGGAAATTAGTTTGTTGTAAATGGATTTACAGAACAAAATATGGTCCTAATGGAGAAATTGACAAACACAAAGCTCACCTAGTAGTCAAAGGTTTCTCTCAAATTGAAGGAATTGATTATGCTAAAATCTTTGCACTAGTTGCCAAAATGGATTATGTTAGACTAGTTCTTACTCTGGGTGCTTCCCAAAAGTGGCCTATATTTAAAATGGATGTAAAAAGTAATTTCTTACATGGGGACTTAAAGGAAGAGATATTCATGGAACAACCTGTTGGTTTCACTCAAGACTCCTCTCTTGTTTGTAGGATAAAGAAGTCTCTCTATGGCCTCAAACAAGATCCTAGATCTTGGTATGAAAAAATGGACTCCTTCCTTCTTTCCTTAGGTTTTTCTCATTGTGATTCTGATAACATAGTCTACATTTGGAGAGATGAAGGAAAAATCACCATACTTGTTATATATGTTGATGATATACTACTCACTAGTAGTGACTTCGCTCACATTCAGACTATAAAAGTCTCTCTCTGAAAATTTTGATATGGCTAAATTTTAAAACATAGGCATTTGAGGAGGACACATAAAATTGTAGAAAAAAATGAGGAGAGTATTTGCATAACAAGGTAAAACAATATTTATCTAGATATTACCATAAGCAAATTCCTCAAAAAAATTGCAGATATAAAAAAACAATCTACAATAGATATAAAACCTTTTTATTTTAAAAAAACAAAAAAATAAAAGAGTAAGAACCAGTCCGAGAGGCTACCTTCAAGAGAGAATGCCTAGTAGAATCTATCTTGCTCTGGTACCATGTTAAAATTTCCCAAGAGTAGAACTACAAAACATTACAATATTTGAAGAAACAAAATAGAACTAATTGATTATTCCATGGATCAACTTTGTATAAATAACAAAGTTGATCATTGAGAGTCGTTGGATTACAACAACTCATCAAATCTTATGTAGACTATAACTAAGAGTTCACCTGATTCATGAAGGAGTGGAAACTCAAGTAAGTCTATCCTAGTAGAACTTAAGAGAATAATTACTTATTCTAACATGTTTTACCCTAAAATTTTGTTCAATGGCTAGTTTTGGGGTTGATGTTTAACATATTCATTTTTTTTAATGAGTTTACATAGGTTTTATGAAGGGTCCTGATCCCCTCATACTGAGTGGTGTTTGAACCTTGAACCTCTCAAAGAAAGGACCTCTCTACGAAATATTGATTAAAAAAAATCATGAGGGATACCATAGTGGTATGTCTTTGGAATTTTACCTAGGAGACCCAAAGTCAAACCCCCATACAATGGGATGGAATCCTTTCAAAAACCTATGCTTTACCCTAAAATTTGTTCAAACCATTGCATAAATAACCATGACCCTTTCAAAAACCCATCCTTTACCCTAAATTTTTTACCATTGGGACACTGTAGTGGTAAACCCATGCTTTACCCTAAACTTTTATCATTATTGGTGGTATGGATTTGGGTTCTCATCTAGGAGACTCACGTTCAAATCATTTAAAAGAGACTCAACCCTTTTAAAACGTATTACTTATCCTAAATTTATCCCATGAGAGATACTGTAGTGGTATATGTTTGGGTTTTTATCTAGGATACCAAGTTCAAATCCCAATATAATGGGACTAAGACCCTTTAGAAATCTGTATTTTACCTAAATATTTCAAGTTCGTGTTGGGATATTGTAGTGGTATGACATTGGAATTTTTATTTAGGAGACCTAGGTTCAAACCACTACATAGGGGACTAGGACCTTTTAAAAAAATCTCATTTTACCTACCATTTCAAAGATAACCCTATTTACCTTAAAATTTTACTCCTTGTTGGAATACCATAATGGTATATCTTTGGATTTTCATCTAAGATACCCAAGTTCAAACTATGCAAGGGACTCAAACTCTTTCAAAGCTCATGCTTGGGACATTATAGTGGCATGTCTTTGGGTATCCAAGTTCAAAACATTGTACAAGGAACTAAGACCCTTTCAAAAACCCACGCTTAACCCTAAAATGGTTTTATCCCTATTGGGATACCATAGTGGTATGTATTTCGGTTCTTGTCCATGACACCTAAGTTCAAATCATTGTACAAGGAATGGTAACACTTAACCCTAAAATTTTTTATCCTATCAGGATACCATAGTAGTATATATTTGGGTTATTGTACAAGTTACCTAAGTTCAAATAAGTGTACAAGGAATGGGGACCATTTCTCAAATCACTACACAAGGGATTGAGACCCTTTCAAAAACATGTGCTTTACCTTAAAATTTTACCCATATTGGCACAAATTAGTGGTATGGCTATGGATTCTCATCTAGGAGATAGGTTCAAGCCACTCCACAAGGGACAAGATCCTTTAAAAATATTGTACCAGGTGGTATATTTTTTTGTTCTTATCCAGGAAACCCAAGTTCAAACCATTACACAAGGGATTGAGACCCTTTCAAAAACTTATGTTTTATCCTATTTTTTTGGTTCTCATCAAGGAGACCCAAATTTTACCCAATGTTTTTGATTCTCATCGATAAAACCCAAGTTTAAACAACTACACAAGAGATCAATATCCTTTCAAAAACCTATGCTTTACCTTAAAATTTAATCTCTATTGGGACACCATAGTGGTATGTCTTTCGATTCTTATTCAGGAGAGTCAAATTCAAACCACTACTCAAGGGACCAAGACCCTTTAAAAAATCTATGTTTTATCCTAAAATTTTAATCTCTATTGGAACATTATAGTAGTATGTCTTTGGAGTAACAATATATCTTTGGGTTTTCATCCAAGAAACCCAATTGTAAACCATACAAAGGATGGACACCCTTTTAAAACCCTAAAATTTGAGTATTTACTGGAACATTGTAGTAGTATGTCTTTGGATTTTCATCCAAGAAACCCAATTCCAAAACATACAAAGTATTGAACTACTGAAACTAGATAGACAAATGAACTACCAAAAATCCAAAGGGGCCACCAAGCCCAGACTCAACCACCAGCAAGATAGAACCCATAGAAACAAGAAAGGATAACAGATCTAGAAAAATAGGTAAAGACTCCCATGCAGGGGGTAAAACAACCAGGCTGCTAGAAAAAAAAACAGAAGAGACACCTTAGTTGGGCTTAACAACTGAAGGGTCAATTCCTAGGGCTACAGATGAATTAGAGTCATCTCTATTAATTACAGCTTTGGACGCTTCAACATAGGAGATATCCACCTTCATAAGCTGAAAGATAGAATCCTAAAAATTTAGATCCAAAGTTCTGAAATGAGTATAGAGGGAAGGTTGTGATACCTTCACTTCTAACTTCAAATAAGCCTCACAACCTAGAGAGGAGTTGCAATCCAACTTATCCAAAAATTTGACTTTCTCAAAAGCTGAGTCAGGGGATTCCTTAGGATTGGACACCTTGGAAGAATTTAGGAGAGCCATTTTGGACACCAACCTTTTGGACCTCCTCATGCTAGTGCTACTTCCCCCTACTTCCTCCTATGCCCAAAACAAAAAATTCATCTAAAATTTAGTTTACATCAAGGGTGGAACTAGGTCAGAATTCAAACCAAGCAAAAGAGAGGATAAGCCTTTTGAAGAATCCTGGGAGTCACTCAGGATAGAATCAGTTGATAAAGGAATTTCCATCTAAGGCTTCAATTCAGGAATGTACTCAGAGTTTTTCTCCCAAGAGGAAGAATCCAAATCCTTTGAAGAATCTGAAACAACCACATAAGCAGGGCTAGCTGGATGAGTGGATAGAATGTTATCCCCTGAAAAGATCCCTAGAATGTAAATATCAATTCTACAAACCTTATGACTTTACATTATACTTGTTCTACAAATTCTATAAGTTGTTTTATTTATGCTATTTTAAATAAGTTTTTGGGAGATTATAAATATTTGACCTATTAATTTCAAAGTTCATGTGGAAAGAAATCAAAAACACAATAATATTATCAGTTCTAAAATATATTATTGAAATACTTAATGCCAAATGAAAGCAGTATTGAAAAACAAAGATTTAATTATCATCAATTAAATAATTAAAAGTACCTATTATTATCAATCACCTTTCTTCTCTATATTGCTTAAGGTTGTAGAAGTTCCAAGCATTTAATCTTCTATACTTAATTTGAGGGTGCAATTGTCAATTTTTATAACTTTATGACTCTATGTTGTATTTGTTTTTCAAATTCTACAAATTGTTTTATTTATAGTTTTTAATAACTTTTGAAATATTAAAAAAATTTAACCTATTATTACTATATTATATTAAATGAAGATATATATTAAATTATTAAAAATAAATTAATTAATTAACTAGGATTTTACCTTAAGATTCATCAAAGAAGATAAGCAAAGTAAAGCCCTATGTTTGATTCCATCTTACAACTGATAAGCAAGGTAAAGAGCTATGCCTAATTCCTTCTTATAACTGATTGGTCCACCTATTTTCATGTAATTATTTTATATTTTGAAGATTATTATTGAATTTATAATTTTTTTTACTAAAATTATGATGATTGTAAACTAGTTATATGTTATACACTCAAATTATGATGTTGGGCATAATTAAGTATATAACACACTATTGAGTTAAATTATAAAATATAGAGATAAACCAATAACCAGATAGTTTGGTTAATACTATAAATTCTAGGACTTTTCATTAACACTACCCTAGATTTAAAAGGACTTATTATGGATATTTTAGTGTTTAAAACTAGAAACTTTCCATCAATATACTTGGATATTCATTTTTTCTCATAAAGAAATTAGAAAGTAGCTTTCGATCTCTTGTTTGGATAGAATGAAAGCATATTTGGCAGGTTGGAAAGGTAAGTTCTTACCATTTTGGAAAGGCTACAACTGATAAAGACTACATTTCAACCCATCCTTTTTTATATGGTGACACTTTCAAGGTTATCAATAGGTATAGCATCAAAAATTGATAAAATTTAAAGAGACTATTTAGAAAATTTAGGTTTATCTTTGTAAGTGGGATAAGGATTGCAAAGGAAAGAATATTGGAGGTGCAATATTGTATAATTATAGACTTATATGTTTGGCCTTAGGTGCAAACCTTGGGTGAACATTATTAATATATCAAGAAAAAATTTGGGTAAAATGTCACTTCAAAAAAATATAGGTATTCTTGATGCAATGAAATTATTTAGGAAAAGAGCCCTACACAAAGGATTTCCAACATGAAACTTCATATAAAATAGTTTACAGTTGATCAAAAAATATATTAGATAGTCAAACAATGAAGAGAATTATAAAAAATATATATCTTGTGCTTTTTTGAAGCCTTATCCTCTTATCTCTAATTCGAGACTCTACGGTAGCGAAAGGAGGAAAGATTTTAATTTTAAAATCTTTGGTGGTAGCTTAGGGAATAAGTGTGTGTGGGCACACTTAGGTCCCACGTGAGCGCCTAGCTCATGTGGCGGTTGAAGCTGCGGCTAGGGTGCTGGTGGAAGCGCAGTGTGGGTTCGATTCCCACCAAGGGCAAAAGGTATTTAATTTTTAATATTTAATATTTTATCCTAAGGTTTGTTGGCATGAGCATTTAGGGAGGTATAAGGTTTATGGAAATACATTTTATATTGTGATTTTTGTGATTAAAGTGGTGAAAGGAGGAATAAGGTTGTAGAGGAATTTAAATATTATTTTAAAAGAAAGTCTTATTGGGTTTATTAGTTGAAAGGAGTAATAAGGTGTAATTGAGAACTAAAATTTTTATTGTGAGAATAATTTGTGAGGAAGTTATTGAATGAAGTTTTGAGAAGGTTTTTGCTATCTAACCCTTAAATATTGACAAAAGAGTAATTGTGATTGAGATAGGTATTTGAGGATAATTCTTCATCAAATAAAAGGTATGGGCACATCTTCCTTGTGAGTGATAGTTGGATGTTGTGAATGCTAAGTTGGAGAGAAACGGGTTGTTTGATGAGCATTGTTGAGTTTGGTTTTTTGGAATGAAATTTGATACTATAAACCTTGTTTGATAAGCATTGTTGGAAATGTTGCGTAAGCTTTCATATGCTTGACCTAGATTTTGTGAAATATCATGAGTATTATTGTTATGTGAAGTTGAGAACTATCTTGAAACTAGGATTTGTGCAAGAACATGAGTATCATTGTTATGTGAGATTATTTGATAAGCATTGTTGACTAAACTTTCATTGAGTGATTGGTTGAGTGGAGTAAGATTTTGTGGAAGCTTACAATACAAATTTGAGGTAAGTCTTGGTGAAGACTTGTTGAATACATTGGAAAAATTCTAGTGAGGACTTGTTGAGCATATTTGGGGTAAGTCTTTGAGAAGACTTGTGAGCAGAGTTGATTTGTGATTGAGTCAAGCTTTGTGTTAAGGCTTGAAGATAGATTTGAGGATAGAGTTTGGTGCAGATTTAAGGACATGTTTGTGCCATACCAGAGATAGAGATTGAGAAAATTTGTGCTAGATCGAAGGACAATGTTAAGTATAGATCTAAGATAGAGAACAAAACAGAGTAAGAGCAGACTTTAGAGGTGACAGAGCAGAGGACAGTAGTCTCCAGTGGATATATATCCATTAGCTAGGGCAGTTAGGATAGGTCTTCTGAGTGAGGAAAAGAGTCTTCAGTGGATAGAGATCCATAAGCCAGTGCAATAGAGGTAGTAGTCTTCTAAGAGGATCACCAACCAAAGAAAAGGATAAGGAGTTCTCCTATGGATAGAGTTCCATAAACTTGATCAGGGGATTGGTGTCTCCTTCAGATAGAGACCATAAAAATTATAATAGGGAAAGGATTCCCAAGAGAATTTATTTGAGAAAATTTTATAAAAAATATGTTCTCGGTGGAGTAGCCCACATTGGGTGAACCACGTTAAATCATGTCTCTCTTGTGTGTGATGCTTTGTATAATGTTTACTACTTTGATATTGATGATGTTATCATATGGATTAAAAGGTAGAAATTTTTATCTTATACTGTTCACCCCCCCAGTATAAGCACATGCTCTTCATTAATGTGAGCAACAATTCTAAAATATGGATTCTTATTGGTAACCTATTTGAAGAAGAGGAACTCAAACAAATTACAAATGAGCTTTAAAGGATGATTCGTGAGTTTTATTTTCCAATTTTTACATGAAATTGTGAGTTTGTTTAGAATCTATGAAAATATGGTGCATACTTGGTCAAGTTAGGAAATAAAAAATTTAGAGTAATAAAACATTTCTACTACCAAATATTTTCCTTGGAAGAATATTTGGTCACTAGAGGCTCTCCCTAAGGCCTCAACATTCCTTTGGTTAGTAGTTCAAAGTAAGATTCCTACAAGAGAGTCTCTACAAACAAGCAGATATCATAGACCTTTTATATGTTTTTTGTGTGAGAAGGATTTATAAACATCACATAATATACTTCTTAAGTGTGTAGTATTGATCATGTTGTAATTTCTTGGACTTTATGTCTTGAAAATAATAAAATATTTTTTTTGTAAATATTAAAATCATTCCCAAGATTGGAATCATAGTATTTAATTTCTTGTAGAATGTTTACAAGTATGGTGCTCATCATGGGAAGTCTCGAGTGTAGAAAAATATATGCTAGTCATTTGGTTAACGATTTGAATATATGTGGAAGATTAATCTCAAAATATTTACTTCGAGCTATGGTAAGTAGAAATATCTAGAAATTGTGTTTATAAAAATTTATTTTGATGGTGCTTCAAAATGAATTCTAATAAAAAATAATAGAGATGGTATTTTTCAAAACAATCAAGGAAAAATTCTCTTCACCTACTAAAAATCATATGGATATTCAACTAACAACTATGTGGAGGCTAGGGAACTTTTTACAATGATTAAAATTATAATAAAATAATATGGAAACATATTTCATTTGAGGAAATTCACTAATTATAATTAATGCAATCAACAAAAGAGGATGTGGTGATTGGAAAAAAACAATATTATTGTTGATGTTATTCATATATTATTGAAAATAATCTCTTAGAAACATGAGCATATCTAGATAAGAAAATCAAGTACAAGATAATTTAGCAATCACAATGCTGATCATCCTCTTTAGTGAAATTCAAATTCCATAAGGCAATTGGCCAAGTCAAATTTTATCTCTTAATTAAACTAATTTCAAGGAGATAATTGTAACAACATAACAATTTGAGGAAGATGAAGAATATATTTGATAGAAAAAGAAACGAAAAATATATTTGATAAAATGCCAAGTTGTATATGGTTTAATTGACATAAAAATGAATGTAATATTTTGGTAATTTTATGGGAGTGGCCTCTAATAGAAGCCACATATAGCTTATTCAAAAAATATATTTTCACTACAAACATAAACATTAAAATGTACATCAAATGGAATTATTTTAAGTGTTTAGAAATGTGAGATTTCAATGGAGGACTCGAATACCATGATAACATGATGATGGTGTAATATATGGGGGGGGGGTTGTTTCAATCCCATATAACTAATTTTAGAAAACAAATATTAAAAAATACCAATGTAATTTCTAACATTAGATATAAAAGATCAAGCATGCTACAAGTATGTAAAAATTGAAAGGTTGCAAGTAGGAATTTCTTTTGATATCTAGATTTCTTATCTAGATCAACAAAAGAATTTAAGCATTGTTAACTCTCGTGAGATCATGTTAGAAAGTCCTTTTAGAAAAACCTTAGTCAAACGTGAGGGCACTCTAGTTAGGGATTTAATTAAATATTGTGTTAATTAAGGATAAGGGAAAGTATTAATCGTCAATAGTCCTCATTTAGGTAAATTAATTATTAGTGATTATCAAGATAGATGATTGAGATTTATATAATATAATGGTTGTGGTTGTAATAATAAATGGAAAACACAATAAAAATCATGAAAGAAGAACAATTTTGTAGAATAAACATAATATGCAAGAAGTTTATTAGAAATATTTAAGAGTTTACATTGTATCAGAGGATGCTTTGAGGGGGTAACCTATTTTATGAGAAAATATCAATACAATATAATAATTTATGATGCATATTCCTTTATTATAATACAATAGATAAATATAATTTAGCCTAATACCTAGTGGTCTAGTATTAGCCAAAAACAATTATCCAAGCTATCTAATCCTAATCCTAAAGATCAAAGGTCACATTTATATTCAAAATATGTGCCCACTAAATATTAACTAAAATATTACAATAAATAAATAGAAAGGATTAGGACATGACGTTGTAATATTGCCTCCCCCTAAAAAGAAATATTTTTCCTCAAAGCTAAATATTGGGAAACTATTAATAGTGTTGATATAGAAATTTCCATATCGCATTATAAAGGTGCAATCCATAACAATGTACTAAGAGATATTAATGTTTTGGTTGTGCAATTTCCATGATTGTTGATCTAATATAACCTCTAGTTCTATAATGATTAAGCCTTCATCATCTAGTTTAGAAGTGCTGACTAAACATGAATGTTTTGTTAGAGCCTTCTTCAAGCAAGCTATATGGAAGATAGGATGTATTTTAAAATATGATGGTAAGTATAACATACATGTAATAGTGGTAATCCATTGTAATAATATATAGGTCCCATAGAAGTTAGGTGCAATACAATGATTGTATTTTATCATCAAGGACATCTATTTGTATGATTATAACTTAAGATATACCAAGTCGCCTTCAAAATACTATCATTTGGATCTATATTGATTTGCTTATTATTCATCTTGTTTTAGGTTTTAACTAGATTATTTTTAAGGGATCAAACCAGAGCTTCCTAATTGTTAAGGGTATAATGAATAGGCTATACATGAGAAATAACTAATATGAGGTGAAAAATGGTGGTGGGTGGCCATATATAGCTTCATGTAGGATCATATTGGTTGGTATATGATAAGTGGTATTGTACCACCATTCCATATAAGTATCATTTGGTCTAAATCATTTGATTCTTTGAAGTAGAGAAACATAATTAATCCTACAAGCACTTATATATATATATATATATATATATATATATATATATATATATATATATAGGTTATATGTGGCTTCTATTGGGGGCCACTCCCATTATAATACCAAAATATTATATTTTCTGCAACATATATTTATATCACATTTTTTCATTTGTATTTCTCTTAAATATAGTATTCAACTTCCTTGAAGTGCTATGTTTCCACAATTAGCTCATTGACATAATTTTAATTAAGACATAAAATATCAACTGGCCAGTTGCCTTTAACAATTTAAATTTCACCATATGAAGATCAACACCATAATTTGTTAATTTATCTGCTACTCGATTTCCTTCTATATAAATATTCTCACACTGCTAGGATATTCCCTCTAGTAATAGATGATGAGCATCAACAATAATATTATTTTTTATCCAATCTCCACATCCATTTTTGTTAATAGGATTGATGATAATTTGTGAGTCCCCTTTAATTGAAATACATTTCCATCCTTTTTCTACTACAATTTTAATCCCTATGAGAAGTGCCCTAGCCTTTGCATAGTTGTTAGTTGAAGTTCCATATGATTCTAAATAAGTGAGGAGAATTTTGCCTTCACTATTTCTAAAAACACCACATCCACCAGCTTTTCCTGGGTTTCCTTTAGAAGCACTATCAAACTTAATTTTGATAAACCCAATTTCTAGAAATTTCTATTTTACCATAGATCGTAGTCAAAATTATGCACAGTGGTGAATATTCACAAACTAGGTGAATATTAGGATTTCCAAAATTAGAAATTGGTGAATATGAGGACCCTCGACGTCAGCCCATTCGCCTAAAATTTTTGAGATCAATTTTTTCTTAGGGTCAATTCACCACAATATATATTCAAACATAGGCATATTTGTACTCGTTGGAAATCTCTTTTTGAGCCTGCTCTAGGTGTTTTTATGAAGTTACAAGGTGATTTAATAGGTCAAAATTTAACCCAAATATGAACTTACTTTTTAAGGCTTCAAATGTCCCAAATTTTGGTCTAAAGATGACTGATTTGATTTGCTTAGGATTTGAATTTATTCACATTGATTTTAATTAGGATTCACCATTTTTTTACAAGTAGATTTCAATTCCAACCCCTTATACATGACCCTAATCATAGTAGATCCTTTTTTTTTATTCTATTGTTGTATATGACTCTTCCATATATAATCAAATCATGTAGCCAAGTTATTATCATATATTTTTTTGCAATTGATACTTCCAATGAATATTTGTTGATATTATGCAAGAGAGGCACTAATTGAAGAACACAAGCTTATACTGAGAGGGGGGGTGAACAGTATAAGACCTCTTTTTACTTTTCCTTTATACTTCAAAATAGTAAAGCTAAATATCCAAAGCAATATCAAAGCAATGCACAAGATCATCCACAAAGTTACACAGCAATTTACGTGGTTCATCCACAAAACTTTTCTCTAAAAGTTATCTCAAAGTTCTTTGGGAAACCTTCCCAATTACAATGTTTATGAGCCTCGGCTCAAAGGAGATACCTTCCCCTAATCTGAATTTATGAGCCTCTACTCAAAGGAGATACCTTCCCTTCCTCCCCTCTCTGCTCCGGTCGGTGATCCTCTAGAAGACCTCTCGCCTCCTCTGCCCTTAGCAAATGGAACTCTATCCATAGAAGACACCTGTCTTCCTTGCTCTGGTTGGAGACCTCTATCCTCAACTCTATCACCTCAAAGCTGGTCCTCGAATTTGCACTAAACATAGCCCTTCGGTCTAGCACAAATGTCCTCTTCCTCTGTCTTCAAGTTCTCTGAAAGAACTATCAAACTCAGCTTCACAAGTCCTCTGCTAGGACCTGTCCAAATCTGCTCACAAGTCCCCAAAGGAACCTGTCCAAAACCTGCTCACAAGTCCCCACGGAACCTGTCCAAATCTTCTTACAAGTCCCCAATGGAACCTGTCACCTGCTCACAAGTTCATCAAGAAAACTTGCTTTGCATGAACCCACAAAGAGAATTGTTAGAGACCCAATGTGATTCATCAACCTCATAGAAGCATAAAGAGAATTGTTAGAGACTCAATATGTTCTATACTTAACTCCCAATCTCAATCTCAACTCAATCTATAAGATAGATGTAGTATGCTTTTCTCAAGAACATGAAACACAACCCAACAATTGCCAACCATGCAATATCTCATATAACAATGATACTCATGTTCTTTCCAACAACCAATATCTTTTCTCAACCAATTAGGGCTTCAACAACAATGCTCAAAGACAAGGTTTAACCAACATCATTCAATTCAACATTAACCTTGAAGCATTCAACCAATCATCACAAGAAAAGGAAACAAGTAGAAATCCTTTTCCCTCCAAAGATATTTGAACAAAACAGCCACCCACACAATATCACCAAATGCAAAGAATAACTTGTTCAAATCAACTTAATGGAGTAAGCCCAATATCATGAATCAAGTAAAGCACTAACTTCATCAACACAACCACTATGGAAGCAACTCATCCATCAATATCAAAACAGCCAACTAAGGGTTTCACCATCTCAATGCAAGTAACAAGACTTACAAACATAAACCCTAGTGCACAATGCTTCCACTACCTCAAACCAGAATTATGCATTCACCAAAACTCTCATCAATGATAACAATGCATAAGTAGTCTTCAACAAACCAGAAACTAGGACTTATTCCCAACCAAAGGAAACTTAGTAGAATCCCTTTTCACTCCAAGCTTATTTCAGGAAAACATACACCAATCATACTCATAAGAAGAATGTGCCCATACCTTATTGAAGTGAAGGAACCCCTTTGGAAATCTGCCACAATCACAAAGTTCTTTTGCCAATCTTCACAAAGGTTAGTAGATCACAAAATAATCAACATTACTCCACTTTTCAATCATCATCACCAAAGTCTTTAATTGCACAACTTCCTTATCTCTCCTAAAACCACTTGTACCATAAAATAAAATAAATCACAACATTGCATAACCTTATAACTCCCAAAACCACTTATACCATAAAAGTAAAATAAATCACCACATTGCATAACCTTATAACTCCCAAATTCTAATAATTCAAACAACAAAGTATTATCATCATTAAATAAAAATGTGGGGCATACCTTAGTAGCACTTTAAGCCTTCGTCACTACTCGAACCCACGACCTCTCAAGTCGTGCAAGCCCTAGCACTAGGGCCTCAACCATGTGGGCTAAGTCGCCCACGTGAACCAAGGAGCAATTTACTTTTTCTTCACTATTTCTTATTGGCGCATGGAGACAAAAAACTTTAATCCTCAATTGTCGCTTAGTCTCGATCTCGAGACCTATTTATTCGAAGACCCTTCACTGAAACCAGCACCTAACGCTGCTGTCATGGTGGATGAAACTGCAATAGCAGTTCGATTCTCTGTACCCTTTGAAATGTGTACCAGTAACACTTTCTCGATTTTCGTGTAATCAAAATATTTCACAATATTAGCTTTGATGATCGTGTAGGGGTTTTCGACGTCTTTAAAAGGTTTTCGTCTGCATCTTTATAACAGCGAGCATGGTATTCTTTTCACTGATCAATCTCAACATGTCTAAAGCACAAGTCATATTTTCTACCAATCTTCAACCTCCTCTTTGGCGCTGCTCCCGAGCATCATTTGAATCTCCACCGTGAGCCCTCCTCTTTGGCGCTGCTCCCGAGCATCTTTCTTCGTTAGCGCAGGGGCTCCGACTAAATCGAAATTGCACGAGGATTCATATCGAAAACATTACTTGCTTTAATGAATTCCATTGCCACCTTTTATATGCACTTCGATGCATTACCAAACACGTCGGCATTTCCAAACACGTCGAAAAATACTTTAATTTAATTTAAATTTTAAATAAATAAAATTTAAACTAAATATTTAAAATTAAATATCTTCATCACCGGGGCACCTTTTTCAACGAAACGAAGAGCCAACTTGGGTTTTAAGAAAAACCCATTTCAAATCTGTTGTCCATGGTTTTAAATAAAACCTTTTATTTTGTCTGCCTTGGTTTTCACAAAAACCCTTCCGCTTCTTGACATCAATGACAACATCAACACTTGAGCAAAGGCACTGTACCCAATGTACCCAAAATTGCCAACAATCTCCCCCTTTGTCATTGATGGCAAAACTTTACTAAAAACACATCTTCAAGAGCCAAAACTGAAATCACTCTCTTTGAAGTTTTGCTCCCCCTGACTTGAAGCTTTCCTCTTCACTTGAAGCTCTCCCCCTCACTCATATCTCTCCCCCTTTGTCATCAATGGCAAAGGGCCACCTTTGGGGCTCGAAACTAAGAATGAGCCTCTTAGCTTAGTCCCTCCCCCACCTCCTGATGAGGTGATTAATTCTGGAGTGGGAGTAAAACTCCCATTAGGCACTGATCATCATCAGCGTCTATAACTTCCTTGTCGGGCCTTCTCTTGAACTCTTTTTCCATATTCTTGTTCCTGTCATTTTTCTGATCCTTGGACCTGATCATGCCACTGTTCCTGTTCCTGTATCCTGGAATTTCAGCTCTACATTGTCTAGCTATGTGACCTTCATTGTTGCACTTGTAACAAGTAACAATGTTATTTCTTTGAGGCATACCTGTTCTTTGAATCCATCTGTTCTGATTAAACCTGTTCTTGTTATTTGCCTTGCAATGAACTGCCTTATGCCCAAACTGATTGCAAGAGTAGCAATACCCATGAAAGAAATTACCACTTCTAAAACTGTCATTTACCTTCTTCACTTGAGCCATGCAATGTACAACCATGTGACCAAATCTGTGACACGCAAAACATCTGCCTTGAAACTTTCCATTATTTGACCTCTTGGGTCCTAAAAACTTCTTCTCATTCTGAATTCTATTTTCTGTTCCTGTGCATCTATCATTCAAGTACTCATGATCAGAAATACTTTCCTCATCAGAACTCTCTTCCTTTTGGAGTCTCTTACTAGACTCTCCAACTTGTTCCTTGTGTAGCTTAATGAAACCGAGACCTGTTTTATCTGTTGGTTTTCTTTGTCCTTTGATGAGAGATTTAACCTTCTTGGAGCTATCCTGAAATCTGTAGAGCTTATCCTTGTACTCTTTATTTTCTTCTTTCAAAGAAGCCATTTTCTGCTCTAACTCACTATACTCAAGAACCTTAGACTTCAACTCATCCTTGAGTTCTTGTGTCTTAGCCATAGAGATGTCAAGACTTTCTATGAGATCATCTCTCTCCATACAACATTCATCTAACTTATCCTTGAGTCTAGCATTCTTATTTCTTTCCTTTTTCAAAACACTAAGAGCATTAGTAAGTTCATATTCAAGATCCTCTATTTGATTGCACTTTGAATTATCAAGACCTTTTTCAGATTTCTTATCGCTAGAGGTGCTACCCTTTTCAAAAACCATACATGCATCTTCCTTATCATTTTTTGAAGCATCCTCATACATACTAGCAACCAAATCATTATTTTTGCAATTATCCTCAAGGTGCCCACAATTTCCATATCTAAGACATTTCAGTTCTTCCTCCTTTTCTGATATAAACAATATCTCATTTTTATAATCACCTGAAGAACTTTCACTATCACTACTAGAACACTTACTTGCTTTGTCAAGGTAGACGCTCTTCTTTTCTTGATTGTTGTGATCATCTTTGATTTCAAGAGTTGTATTGGCCTCTTCTAATTGTTTCTTCAATAAAACAATCTCTTCTTTTTGTTTGCAGCAAACAGTCTCTTTCTCATTGATCTGAGACTTGAGAGTTTCTTCACTCTTTTTGAACTCTTCTATTTTCAGCTTTAGATTGCTAACAACTTTGTTAGATTCCTCTTCATGTTTGTTGTATATACTGACTTTATTACTCATTTCTTCTGTCTGCATCCTTAAACCGTCAATTTCTTTTTCTAGCTTGCTGCAATACTCTGTTTTCTTGGATGATTGCATTTCGAGATCTTCAAAAATTTTCTTGTAATCTTCTGCTTGTACTTTCAAATTGGTGATTATATCTTCTGCATCCTCAACCTTTTTACTCAGGTCTGAAATCAGTTTCTGTTTCCAATTTGCTTCTGCATCACTTCCTTCTTTATCACACTCTTGTTCTGAATCTGTTTCTTCACCAATTTTGAACGGATCATCTTCATCTTCATTACTACTAAACCCATGGCAGTGATGATTATTGTGATAGAGTTGACCACAAACAAAACATTCTCTTCCTTGTGAGCAATCAGCTGCAAAGTGACCGGTCTTCCCACATCTGGTGCAAAACTTTATTAATCTGGCTTGTTCTCCATTGTTTGATTCATCTCTTGAATCTATTTCCATTCCCAAAGCAGCAACATTGAGATCATCTTCATTTTCTTTCATGACCCTGTGAGATTTCTTTTTCTTGTGTCTAATGGTTTTGCTTTTGCCTTTCCTTGCCATTTGTGTTCTTGCAAGATCTTCCTTCAAGCTGTTTAAACTTTTTCGAAGGAACCTGCTCTGATACCAATTGAAGAACACAAGCTTATACTGAGAGGGGGGGGTGAACAGTATAAGACCTCTTTTTACTTTTCCTTTATACTTCAAAATAGTAAAGCTAAATATCCAAAGCAATATCAAAGCAATGCACAAGATCATCCACAAAGTTACACAACAATTTACGTGGTTCATCCACAAAACTTTTCTCTAAAAGTTATCTCAAAGTTCTTTGGGAAACCTTCCCAATTACAATGTTTATGAGCCTCAACTCAAAGGAGATACCTTCCCCTAATCTGAATTTATGAGCCTCTACTCAAAGGAGATACCTTCCCCTTCCTCTGCTCTGCTGGTGATCCTCTAGAAGACCTCTGCCTCTTCTGCCCTTAGCAAATGGAACTCTATCCATAGAAGACACCTGTCTTCCCTACTCTGGCTAGAGACCTCTATCCTCAACTCTATCACCTCAAAGCTGGTCCTCGAATTTGCACTAAACATAGTCCTTCGGTCTAGCACAAATGTCCTCTTCCTCTGTCTTCAAGTTCTCTGATAGAACTATCAAACTCAGCTTCACAAGTCCTCTTCTAGGACCTATCCAAATCTGCTCACAAGTCCCCAATGGAACCTGTCCAAAACCTGCTCACAAGTCCTCACCAAAACCTGTCCAAATCTTCTTACAAGTCCCCAATGGAACCTGTCCAAAACTGCTCACAAGTTCATCAAGAAAACTTGCTTTGCATGAACCCACAAAGAGAATTGTTAGAGACCCAATGTGATTCATCAACCTCATAGAAGCATAAAGAGAATTGTTAGAGACTCAATATGTTCTATACTTAACTCCCAATCTCAATCTCAACTCAATCTCAATCCTCAAAGAATAAGATAGATGTAGTATGCTTTTCTCAAGAACATGAAACACAACCCAACAATTGCCAACCATGCAATATCTCATATAACAATGAAACTCATGTTCTTTCCAACAACCAATATCTTTTCTCAACCAATTAGGGCTTCAACAACAATGCTCAAAGACAAGGTTTAACCAACATCATTCAATTCAACATTAACCTTGAAGCATTCAACCAATCATCACAAGAAAAGGAAACAAGTAGAAATCCTTTTCCCTCCAAAGATATTTGAACAAAACATCCACCCACACAATATCACCAAATGCAAAGAATAACTTGTTCAAATCAACTTAATGGAGTAAGCCCAATATCATGAATCAAGTAAAGCACTAACTTCATCAACACAACCACTATGGAAGCAACTCATCCATCAATATCAAAACAGCCAACTAAGGGTTTCACCATCTCAATGCAAGTAACAAGACTTACAAACATAAACCCTAGTGCACAATGCTTCCACTACCTCAAACCAGAATTATGCATTCACCAAAACTCTCATCAATGATAACAATGCATAAGTAGTCTTCAACAAACCAGAAACTAGGACTTATTCCCAACCAAAGGAAACTTAGTAGAATCCCTTTTCACTCCAAGCTTATTTCAGGAAAACATACACCAATCATACTCATAAGAAGAATGTGCCCATACCTTATTGAAGTGAAGGAACCCCTTTGGAAATCTGCCACAATCACAAAGTTCTTTTGCCAATCTTCACAAAGGTTAGTAGATCACAAAATAATCAACATTACTCCACTTTTCAATCATCATCACCAAAGTCTTTAATTGCACAACTTCCTTATCTCTCCTAAAACCACTTGTACCATAAAATAAAATAAATCACAACATTGCATAACCTTATAACTCCCAAAACCACTTATACCATAAAAGTAAAATAAATCACCACATTGCATAACCTTATAACTCCCAAATTCTAATAATTCAAACAACAAAGTATTATCATCATTAAATAAAAATGTGGGGCATACCTTAGTAGCACTTTAAGCCTTCGTCACTACTCGAACCCACGACCTCTCAAGTCGTGCAAGCCCTAGCACTAGGGCCTCAACCATGTGGGCTAAGCTGCCCGCGTGAACCAAGGAGCAATTTACTTTTTCTTCACTATTTCTTATTGGCGCATGGAGACAAAAAACTTTAATCCTCAATTGTCGCTTAGTCTCGATCTCGAGACCTATTTATTCGAAGACCCTTCACTGAAACCAGCACCTAACGCTGCTGTCATGGTGGATGAAACTGCAATAGCAGTTCGATTCTCTGTACCCTTCGAAATGTGTACCAGTAACACTTTCTCGATTTCCATGTAATCAAAAGATTTCACAATATTAGCTTTGATGATCGTGTAGGGGTTTTCGACGTCTTTAAAAGGTTTTCGTCTGCATCTTTATAACAACGAGCATGGTATTCTTTTCACTGATCAATCTCAACATGTCTAAAGCACAAGTCATATTTTCTACCAATCTTCAACCTCCTCTTTGGCGCTGCTCCCGAGCATCATTTGAATCTCCACCGCGAGCCCTCCTCTTTGGCACTGCTCCCGAGCATCTTTCTTCGTTAGCGCAGGGGCTCCAACTAAATCGAAATTGCACGAGGATTCATATCGAAAACATTACTTGCTTTAATGAATTCCATTGCCACCTTTTATATGCACTTCGATGCATTACCAAACACGTCGGCATTTCCAAACACGTCGAAAAATACTTTAATTTAATTTTAAAAAATTAATTTAAATTTTAAATAAATAAAATTTAAACTAAATATTTAAAATTAAATATCTTCATCACCGGGGCACCTTTTTCAACGAAACGAAGAGCCAACTTGGGTTTTAAGAAAAACCCATTTCAAATCTGTTGTCCATGGTTTTAAATAAAACCTTTTATTTTGTCTGCCTTGGTTTTCACAAAAACCCTTCCGCTTCTTGACATCAATGACAACATCAACACTTGAGCAAAGGCAATGTACCCAATGTACCCAAAATTGCCAACACTAATATGGTTCCAAAATTGGGAATTATTTTGATATTTATTTTTAAAAATTCTACTATTCCTTTCAAGCCATAAATTCTAACAAATAATGGTAGGGTCGATCCTCCAAAGAATAAATAATGCTTTAGTTTTGAGATAATTTATCTAACATTTTATCAACTCTATCCTACAAGCACTTATTGACAATTTAATTCTAGCCAATTATTTAAGGATGTTATAATTAACTCATCTTGAGTTGGATTCCATGCAGCTTGAAGATTTCCTTCCATAAACTATTAGTGAATGTTGGGTCACAATCATAGGCTATAGAGGTAAGCATGTCATGGAGTCAAAAAATATGGTTCTAGAATATTTGGGAAATGATGGAAACAATATAGTCATGTACAACATGACAAGAAAAAGGTATGCTTTGAGATACTTTGGCAATATCCCAATAAAATCCATGGAAATATTGATCCATATTATTGTTTGAATAGGTAATAATTAGAGTATACCTAAAACTAGAACTATTTTCCCTTTGTGATGCTAAAAAATATCACATTCTTAAACAAACCCTTTAAATTTCTATTTTATTCCATCCTAGAAGAAGTTATTTTCTAAGAATTGACAAGTTTTTAAGAAATCAAAATATCAAGAAAAATGTGATGCATATAATTCCTATAAGAGTTGTTCATGCATAACAAAATTTATAGGAGGGACAATGTGCCTCTTATAGAGGAAATATTGATTATTCCATATATATGTTAAGTCAGAGATGAAGTCTATGGATAAATTTTTAATTAGTTGTCATATGTGTAGATCTTCTTGCAACTCATGTTGGACTTTATATAAACAATCTAGATTTGGTAAGAATAATACACACAATATCACATGGTCATTAAAGTTGTATAATAAAGCATCATATACAACATTATCTTTTCCTTTTGTATAAAAAATCACATAATCATATCCCAATAGTTTATCCACATATCCTTATTGTTTAAGAGAATAGACTTATTTCTCTAAGAATTAATTGAGGCTATAATGGTTGGTTTCTATGTAAAAATATTGATTTAAAATATATGGTTGTCAATGTGTCAATATATGAATGATTGATTTCATTTCCTTATCATATGTTGACTTTCCCAAATGCTTGTCTACGAGGGATTTACTAGTAAAATATATTGGTTTCCCTTATTTCATGAGTACTACCCTAATTACATTACATTATGTAACACATTTAAGTGTAAAGTATTAATAAATTTATAGCATATTAATTTATAGGAGTGGTGCATATAGCCTACTTGAAAAATTTAGAATCTCATTTTACTAGTTGTAAACACCTAAATAAATCTTTTTTTAACATGGTTGTTAAAGGATTTTTAATCTTTGCATAATCTTTGGAAAACATATGATAGTAGCCAATAAGACCCAAAAAATATTATAGGATTTTAATATTCTTGGGTTTAAGTGATGTTTTTACATCCTTACTTTTTTAG